>OZ010636.1:8186025-10586025 GCA_963932165.1 Pimpla rufipes
CGCACTGTTTTTGCTCCCATTTTCTTCGGTTTTCCGGGAGCCACCGCATCACCAATGGGTTGTATAATGGTCGAGGTTCGCTTCGCTTAGCGGGGGCGAGAACCTCAGTGCTCGCCTTACGCGCTCTTCCACTGCTCTCGCTTATGGTCTCGGCTATTCCGGCGCTGCCGCTACCGGAGCTGTAAAATAAAGTTTCGGCTGCTCATTGTTCGGGAGAAACAGACGCGCGCAAGACTGTCGCAGAAATAACGTCACTGCGGTATTCAGGTTTATAAATTACAAAATAAACAATTGCAAAAATGAATCAATTGTGCTTACATTATTGACTATACAAACTGCATTTATTCCGACAATTTTTGTTGAAATATGTGGGATATATTCGTCAATTTTGATATTAAGGACTGAAAATATTTTGGTGAAAGATTTTGTCATTTTCTAAATGTTGAATACAATTTTTCGACTTCTATTGGTGTGCCAATTGATTTTTATTTAAAAAAAAACAATTGCCTTGATTTTTATTTTTTTTTTAAATCAATTGCCTTGATTTTTATTTAAAAAAAAATCAATTGCCTTGATTTTTATTTAAAAAAAAATCAATTGACTTGATTTTTATAAAACAAATTTTCGTCTTCTATTTGTATACCACTTCAGATTTCTACTTAATTAAAATGAATCCAACTAAACGCAATTGATTTTTATAAAAACCGACCAAATCAATACTAGACCGTTATTTATTATTGTGAGCCGATATTTCAATACCGAAAATCCAGTGTTCTAGCCCCGAATTGGCCTCATTTGAAACTTCTACCCGAGTTCATATTCCACGAGTAAAATTTCGTCCGGTTGCTTGGTCGCGCTCATGACGCGAACAAATGAAGGGGGCGATCACGGAAATCGTGCGGTACATCGACCGGAATAATAAAGTCGTTTAAGCAAAGACGACGGAGGAAAGTTGTTATTCTGTGGCAGTATAATATAGGTATGGTACCTGGTGGTACCTCCGGTTGCACATCACTCGCTGCATCAGGAGTCTCAGTCGCGTGTATAGATAATAAAAACGACAGTATCGGCTTTCCATTCGGTATCGCCGATGTTCGGTTATCGACGTTGGTAATCGAACGACGGCGGCAACAAACGGAAAATATTGAGCTTTTCGATCAAACGCAGGGGGGACACTATAGGTGAATTTGCCGGATTCACCGCAATAAAGAATAATCGATATAGTCGGCTCGGGTTGGAAATATGCGTTGTGCTTCATCGAGTGATGACGCAAATGGTTCTGTCATTGGCCGGCCAATAATAGTGACTGTTGCTTCTGTATCCCCCTTTATTTCCACAATCGCCAATGTAGGGACCAATATTTTCGTCGCGTGCGACAACGAAGTCTCGTTATATTTACTCATGCCGGTCGAGTGTTTTTTTAGAGTGGGAGTGAAGAACCGATGTAATACAAAAATACGTTTCGGTAACTAACAATTTTTTTAACACACCGACGTGAAGAAAAATCACGACAGGCTTAGAAGATCCAACACCCTATTTTCGTCATCAATGTAGGGACCAATATTTTCGTCGCGTGTGACAACGAAGTCTCGTTATATTTACTCATGCCGGTCGAGTGTTTTTTTAGAGTGGGAGTGAAGAACCGAAGCACGTTTCGGCGCTCGCCCGGCAGGATTGGCCGCAGCTATGCGCAGCTTCGGCTGCTCACTTGATTATGCCAATTTATCGCAATTACGTTTGCGTCCTCCGCCCACCGTGGCTTCGCCGTAAACGATATTTATGGCATTCGATTATTTTGAGAGCCATATGACGTACAGCCTGAAATATGTGTTGCTACTTTGCTCCGCGGCAGCCGTCGTTGGTATTTCCATTATTTTATTGATCCTGCTGACAACGTCTTAACACGTTGGTTCACGTGGTATCAGAAGTGCACGGAGAAGTTCGTCGTCAGCTATAGATATACGTTTATACGACGTTCATGCGACTCGACCCAAGTTCTCGGATTTTATTAGTCCCCATTTGTTTACGCCCGGGATTCGGGAGGATTTATCTTCTTCGAGAGGACACAAATCCTCGCGCCGGTGTAACGATGACTCGGTATTACAAACTCTCGGTCATGCACTCGAAGAAGTTTCGAAAGCGGAGTCAGACGCAAGGGCCGCGAGGCTAATATACCCTCTACGTGTGTGGCACTCCGCAGGGGCGGACATTTCTATGCCGTGTACTCCGCGAAAGGTCATTCCGAACTTCACTTGTAACAGAAGCCCCGTATCTTCTAATTAGTAGCAACCCCGCCGCAGCTTATTACATTCCCACTCCGCGAGCCAGCTTCGTATGCGAATTAAACTCGTTTCCAGAACACCGACGAGAATATTAATATGCTGCTAATGATGCTTGCACTTATTCTCCATTAACTGATTACACGGTCGTACTAATTTTATAAACTCACATAGTATGGATCGACAGTAAATTTCGTACTTTGGGTTAAAAAAAGTGTGGCAAGTGATTATAAAAATTACTAATTTTATAAATTCACATAATATGGATCGACATCAAATTTAGTCTTTTGGGTTAAAAACTAAATTTGATGTCGTAACTTGCGACACGTAATTTATAATTACGTGTGGCAAGTAATTATAAAAATTACTAATTTTATGAACTCACATAATATGGATCGACATTAAATTTAGTCCTTTGGGTTCAAAAAAGTGTGTCAAGTAATTACCTCATTATTCGAAACAGATTCCAATGAAAAATAAATGTACTATTAGAAACTAAATTAAAGTTCATAATAAAATTAAATACGATTTATTGACAAATAGAAGAAAACAATTTCACTGTATACTTGGATATGTAGAACAGAAACCAAAATTCCAGCTCAATAATGAAAGTCCGTTCGGATTACCAAGCTGCTGGAATTTACGACCAAAAACACTCACACTCATTTAAAAAAAAAAAAAAAGAAAAACCTTAATTTTCCAAGAGCACAAAACCGAGCTGACCGCAACTAAAAACCCGTCACGATTACAAACTTTCCTCCACGCCGAATCAATAGCTATGAAATAAGTCTTCCATCCGCACGTCGAAGAATATAGAAAACATGGCTGCTGCGGGGAATAGCCGGGGGGGATGGAACATCGAGGGGTGGCGTATAGCAATGGCTATTGAGAGCCTCGCGATGGGCACGTCTCTCAGACGTCCCTTAGTCCCCGGGTTACCTATTTCCGTACCTATAGCGAGCGCCACCGCCGTCATCGCCATCCCCTTTTGCGGGGCTTCGAGGCGGGGTGTGCAGGTGAACTGGCAGCCACTACAGTACAGTTTGGGAGGGGTGAAAGCGAGAGAGAGAGACACCCTCGACGAAGTCGACATTGCAAGGGAGACAGACAGATGAAACTCGCAGCACTAGAAGCAAGAGAAGCAGACTGTATTGGAGCTATCCATACGGCATGTCCGGATCCTCCCGTCACGAACGAGGCCAAGGGATATCCTTCCGTCTCTCTCGGCGGCTACTTTTCCTGGTTACTACAGCTCTCAGAGGCGGCAGCAAAAGCAACGGTAGCGGTGCAAAACCACCCCGGGTTTCGTTGGCTCGACCTCTCTCCCCCCAAACACTGGAAGCCCATCCGCATCTATCTATCCATATCGCACTACGGACGACGACGACGACGACTGCCTGGCTACTGGGTCCGTTGTGAGAGACTGAAACTGTTCTCATAAATGCGCCACCAACTCCGCGCTCTCTTGGCTCCGTAAATATATGTATATAGATACAGTAGCTGTTGTATGGTACCTACATACATCTTTATATGTATCTATGTATGTATGTATGTATGTTTGTATATGTATGCGGCATACCGATAGAGGTACGTGAATGTACTCTCTGATATAGCCCCTCACCCCTCTCGGATCCTACGTGAGGAGGCAAGAGAGCGAGGCATCAACAACATGTATCCCACGGCAAAAAGCACGTGGATGGTGAGCTGTGTACATGTAGAGGATCCTTCCATAACACGGTAACAGTGTCCTCGCCCCGTTCGACCGTGCGCCCCCGTCGAGGATATATACCCACTTCCTGTATATACCTTATCCCATTTTTGTGAATATTTTGTCCCCGAATGGATCTATCGGCCGGGAGTGGGTATGGCGGGGGTGTCGTTCGCGTTTTCCCCCGTGTGCACGGTGGGCAAAGCAATTTGAGATCCGACGAGGATAGAGCCTCTCTCGTCAATGGCAGAACAAATTATGAACAATGTTGCCGTGGTACACTGAATGATGTTGAAGTTTGCATCGTTGGAATGCAACGAAATACAGACAAAAAATGTATTCTGATTAACCCAAATGATGCACAGAGAAAAAAAAATCAATGGATCAACCAAATCCAGCGGTCACCGGCTGTCAAATAAATGTTTAGTTAGAGCAATGCCATTTTTTGTTTCTTCAACGGTTTCTCGGTTCAGCAGACCAAACGATGGTTAAGGTGAAAAAAAAAATATATTGTCGAGCTGACTAAATGATTTACTTGACAGCCGGTGAACGCTGGATTTGTTGAATCAACAAATCTCTTTTCCCAGTGTGAAATTAGGTATAAAAAGTCATCATAGCAATTGGTTCCTATGATCATTTTTTATACATAAATTCACGATTTGGGTGAATTACAATGAATTTTTTTTCTGAATTTCGTTGCATTCCAACGATGCAAACTTCGACATCAGTACACGGACGGTTTTTCAGACTATGACCGATGTGACGTCGCTGCTGATGCAGCAGCCTGTGATGCAATCGCTCGTACGGATAATGGAATAGGCTTTTTGCTCAGCTGCTGTTTACTCGAGTCGCTCTCCGGCCTCGGCGCTCGGCAACAAGACGACGATGTATATACACGCCGAACCTGCAGTCTTGATGGCGCAGCCTTGATTGTTGCGCGAAACTCGGTCACGAATCGTTCCGCGTGGCACACGACGATCTTCGCAACGCGAGCTCTGCGCTTCGGTCTGCGCTGCGATTATCCGACCGAGTAGCCGTGGAAATTAACGACTCCGGGGCACATCGATCGGTCCCCCTGGTCTTATCAGCGGGAACTACAATTCCCTCTCAGAGTCGATTGGTATTGTGGCGGCGGAAGAGGAACCGTTGCGACTTGTGCGTCTGCGCATAGCCACTCTGTACACAGGCGACGATCCTTTAACAAAATCCCGAGGTTACGTAATTATACGGTTTGTGTAACAGCAGAATATTCAGGCTTTCTCAATGATATCCTAGCTGTTTCCTAACGAAATGTCGGTCTACCTTGAAACAGGTACAATTTATTCGACAACTGTGTATATTTATCTTTTCGCTTCAACTCGACGTCCGATAAGATTTTTAACAAGTCGGTATATATATAACGTAATAAGTTTGTGCAATCGTTCTCGGTGTCTGGTTTTTTTCTTGATGCATATTCAAGACGTGAAATTAAAGCGCGTGTTTCTTATCACTACAGCGCTCAACTTGTTACATTCAATTAAATTATAGCGATTGCAATCGCTGTTTAGATTTATCGTTTCGTTTGTATCAACAGTAAACTTACGACTCAGCGTTTAATGACCTTCTGACATTATTGATAAGTTCACGGAAAAAAAAATTATTGGTTGAATAAAATCGTGGATTGCGGGCTGCCAAAAACAAGTGTAGTCAAATCAATGTGACTTCCAGTTCCTACAATTTTCTATGATATTGGAACGATAACTCGAAAATAGGCAAAAGAATATTTTATTGTTTCAATGTTAAATCGGATTGTAACAACGATAACTGGAGTTAATTTAAAAACATTGTTTTTGGCAGCCCGCAATTCACGGTTTTATTGAATCAATGATTTTTTTCCCCCGTGTTGAAAATGAATAATTCACTCTTCGGTGCCATCGGTTGGCGGCAGACATTGGCGAATTCTTTGCGAATTTACCATGATTTCGATGTGTTTTTTTCCCCGTTCCCGAATCGTGATTACATCAGCGCGTTGCAAAAAACGGGAAGCCCCGCACGTCGGCCTCGGAGCGTTTTCGCCATCGATCCAAGGACCCCACGATCCGATCGGGCACGTAAATTCCTAACTGCCGCATCGCATCTCGCACAGAAGAGCTGAGAGGCGTTGAGTGCTCGTCCCACCCGGTATAGGCCCCCGCCATTTCGGGCAACGACGTTAGTTCGCTCCGCTCTGTCTACTGCGAGAGACAGCAACTCGTGTGTGCCATGGGTCTCGCAGGAACGAGGATTTCCTCTAGCCTTCGGACGATTGGGCTTATCGATTCTCTTTAGGACACCCGAGCGAGCGTGAGCCATTTTCGGAAAAATTCTCTGGAAAACCCCGTCTCGACATTCCGATCAGATGACCCAAAAAAAAAAAGAAGGAAAAAAAATCCTTGCTGATCAAATATCTCGAAAGCCTCTTACTGGAATAAAAAAAATCCTCTGGTAATTGTTAGACTATACAAAAATTGTGAGAAATAAGTAACCGAAAATCTAACTTGACCTTTTTTTTTACAGATGTGGCGGAGACGACGAGGACAATGGCGGCTCGGCGGCCAATGGGTAAGCGATATTCATCACAGATTTAACAACAAGAGTGATGTTAGTGATGTATCAAGCGAGACAATACAAGAATATAGCGAGTTGGAGAATAACTTCTAATAATTGATCGCCTCACCCGGAAGTTTTCGAGAAGATATTTAGACATTGAACATTTCATTGAATTCGAGATAATTCAAAGAAAAAAAAATTAATTTCAATATATTTTAACTGGTATTAACAAGTTAAAATATTATTAATAAAATTAATAAAATATGAAGTTATTAATTTTTTTTTAAAGAAATATGAAGAAATATTTAATAGGCCGAGATTTCAATGTTATTTCATAAAACCAAACAAACTTTTTCCGTCTACCCAGTGGACCTTGAAAAACGAACGAGTAATCCATTCAATTTCCCGTCTCGTCTATTTCTTCCCGACGTTCGT
Source organism: Pimpla rufipes (assembly GCA_963932165.1). NCBI lineage: Eukaryota > Metazoa > Arthropoda > Insecta > Hymenoptera > Ichneumonidae > Pimpla > Pimpla rufipes. The sequence continues at coordinate 8,193,016 of OZ010636.1, forward strand.
CGCGCGAATCTCTTTTCTCCAGAGCGCAATTTCTGTTTCGTCGTGACAACAGCAACAGCGATTGCGCATTAACAGGTAGATGAGCTCCGTAGAAACAGAGAAACCTCTCGCTACCATCTTTCTTTATTTTTCTTTTTTAACCAAATTACATCTGTTACCAGCGACGCTCGTCCCGCTCGCGGCATAAAATCAGCCGAATTATCGGAAGTTGACTTTCTCGAAGTCGACGAGAGCCGGCTGCTTGAGCGTTGGGACCGTCGATGCGCGAAATTCTTCCACAGTCGTGAAGGAAGTTTCGGCGAAGGGTCGCCTGATGAAAATTTCCTTCGATCGCGCGAGGCAAAATCGCCCCCCCAACCAACCGACTTGGCGAACTGGTTCACGATAATTGCCTACTCAATCGCTCCGCGGTGTATAACTCGCCCAATTGTTATTAACCTCACTTGTACTACTTTGTGCGTCGATTTGCACGGCCATTCTCACGCGTAAACGCGGCCTTGGCGGGCCCGAAACGGCCGCCGCATGTACGCTCGGTGCATTCTCGGGCAGTAACGCTCGTAAGGGGGGTAATTAACTTAACTCAAGCGGCGAATGAAAACGTTGGCTGAGACCTCGGGGCTCGCCGCGCGCGTCACCGAGCTAAAATAGAAATTGCGCGAGGATCGTTGTGTGCACGCGAAACGCACGCCGCCCGTCGAAAGAATTTTCCCGAGGAATTCATCAGCCCAGGGTCAATGTCACTTCGCGCCAGACTCTCCGTATTGCGCCGTGTGCGAATGCAATTCAGCGGTTTGTGCCGATTCCGAGCTCGGCCGGATCACAATAAAAACACACAGCGGTAAAATTACATTCCACCCTTTTCCACGAGCTTACGGTACAAACAATGTTGCGAGAACGAGATGACGAAAAAAAAAAGAAAGAGAGTAATTTCGGTGGACCAGTCGCGACGATCGTAGGGGGGGTCTTAGTGTTACTTTTCTCTCGCTACGTTTCGCTGAAACACACTCGGACAAAATCGAAAAAACCACTCTGGACCCGGCGATCGTAGAATAAAATCGTCATTCCTCCGTGCAATCCTTTCAAATTTCTCCTCGGCCCTCGTGTCGAAGCCCTTCGCTCGAGAGTCACGGCACGAAGCACGAATCGCGCGGCCGTTTTCCCGAAATATGTAACGCGATAAATTTTATACCGCACGGTGGACCGTAGATATGTAAGCGAGGAAAATTTGAGTGCAAGTACGAGGACAGTCGGAAAGGACGCAGTAAAATTACGAAGACACGTAGAGTCTCCGTGCGAGTTTGGCCCTCGTCGCCTGGTACAAAACTCGCTGATTGCGTCCCCTGACAGCGTCCACGTATACGTAAGAATATCTCCGAGCCGGGTTTCCTCCTACTCGCGAATCTAAAGATCATCAGTTAAATTCTGAAGGTCCCTACGTGGAAGTTGTGGGTGGTTTGGAGCATTAATTTTCCTTGTCGTATTATCCGCCAGAGGGGTTCGCGATATTGCCGAGAGACTTCCGTGGCGGCGGAGTGAGGGGAATATCGAGTGAGTCTCCGACCGTATCGACGCTGTTGGGTGGAGTTCCGTGGCCCAGCGCCAAGGTGTAATGGCGGGTGGTGCCAGGGAGCTCTCTCTCTCTCTCTCTCTGTCCCTTTTCCCCCCAATCTGGATTCCCGGATTATCCCGTGACGAGAGAGAGAGAAAGACGAGTGCAACCGAGCAGCGGAGTTGCAGCGTAGGTTGGGTTGGTTCAGCGCTTAACGTGTAAAACGCTATGCATGACACGACGACACGGTTAGCAGAAGCAGAAGCAGAAGCAGCATCAGCAGCAGCAGCAGCAGCAGCAGCAGCAAGTGTGGAGACTCCGGTACGAAGGGCCTTAGCATTGATCGGCCGCATGAGAAAAGCTCAGCTCCGATTGGCCGGCAAGTTTCTCTCCTGACTTCGCCGGTTACTTTCCTCGCCTTTCCTGTACTCTCGACGCTTCGTCGCCGGCGAAACTGCTGCTGGATGCTGGAGCGCCGCTGGTTTTTCTCCGCTGCCAGGGAAGGAGGATGGACGAGGTGAGCGAGGGGGAAGAATGGCGAGCGCGAAGCGGAGATCTGCCCCGGGACCAAGAAACCGTTCTTCGCGGGGTCGAGCGGGGTGAGGGTTCAGAATGAAAATAAAGGGATAGAGAGAGAGATATTCAGGCAGTCGAGGATGAGAAAAAGGGACAGAGGCAGTCTGGGAAGCGGTAGGGCTTGGCTTTTACACGCGACCCCGGCTGGAGTGCGGGGAAAATGGAAAACTGGTCGATGCTGTTTATAGAAATCTCCTATGATCTTCGACTCGCATCCAGACTTCAAGGTATTCGTTCTTCTAGGATTTTTTGGGGGCCAATTCCTATCAATATCAAAAGACGAATTTTCGAATTTTCTACATTCACCCAGTGTTGCTCCTCTCGCCTTCTCTTTGATAAAACTGATATTCAGAGATCTCAAAAAAAAAAAAACAAAAAAAAATTCACCCTTTGCAATGTCGCTCGCGCAAAGTGAAAGATTTTTTGCTCACAAGAGGAAATGGAGGCTGAGGTGTTTTGAGGATTAGTGATTGTTCGCACCCCTCCAGCTTCTTGTGCCTTTTGCTACTCGCAGCTCCTTCCTGTCTCACTTTGTCTTATTATTATCAGCGCTGAAGGTTTCTACACGCAACCCTGGCTGGAGTGCGGAGAAAATTTAAAACTGGTCGACGCTGTTTATAGAAATCTATGATCTTCGACTCGCATCCACACTTCAAGGTATTTATTCCCTCTTCTAGGATTTTTTTGGGGACCAATTCCTATCCACAAAAAGACGACTTCCGAACTCACCCAGGAATTCACCCAGTACTCCCGCTTTCACATTCTCTTTGATATTCTGAGATCCAAAAAAAAATAATTAACCCTTCATAACATCCCTCGCGCAAAGTGAATGATTTTTTCCTCACAAAAGAAAACGGAAACTGAGGTATTCCAAGGATCAGCGATTGTTCGCACCCCTCCTTCCTTCCCGTGCCTCTCGCTACCCGCATCTCCTTCCTGCCTCTCTTTGTCTTATTATTATCAGCTTCTATACAGAAGCGAGAGGAACCCTCATGGCGAATAAGTGCCACGTGCCAATGGGTGGAAGAAGGGCAGGCGAGATATAGCGGAAACGGAATATACAATCAGCGAGGGAGAGGAGGCCGTGTTGGTGTTTTGCCCCGAAGCCACTGAATAAGAGGCTCTCCAATGAATTAACCGGTTAAACGTCCTTTCGTGCCAGCGCGGCTGCTCCTCAGCGAGTTTCTCGCCGTCGGCTCGATCCGCCGTCGAGTCTCGGGGCTGACTCGTATACTACACTACATAATCCAATCCCCTTGTCGTTTTCCCCGTGCGCCTTCGCCGCTCCTTTTTTTTTTTTTTTTCTTCGTCTCGTTTCTACAGTCGCCGGTTCGTTCGGCAGCACCGAGAGAGCGAGCATCAACGGGCCCTGCCGCGCGTTCACAACGTTAAAGTAGATATTATATTCCACGTAATAAGCCGTATGGTAATCAGGAATGCCGGTGGAGGAGGCTCTCACCAGCCTCGTCCAGCTCGCGCGCGGTCGGCGCCTTTGTTCGAACGCTAATCACCCGGCTCCATCTTGCATGTTGCCCACTCGGTGCGCAACCCGCAGCCTTTCGAGACCTGCCATTCTCGTTGTCTCTGCCGCGTGAGATTGACACGATTTCGTCAGAGGTTAACGAAGAAGTCGCCGTGAATTTTTGCAACGCCGGACTCGCGTTGTATCGATCGTTTTTTTTTTTTTTTTTTTTTTTTTTTTTTTTTTTTTTCGAAATCTGTAAATACCTGTTTTTTTCATCGGAATCTGTAAATATCGGAATCTGTAAATATCTGTTTTTTTTATTGGAATCTGTAAATATCTGTTTTTTTCATCGAAATCTGTAAATATCAGATTTAAATCGGGAACGGCGAGAATCGATGAGGACAAAAAAAAAAACACTGACGATCCGCGTACATGAATTTCGAATTTTTCGAATTAATGTCGTGGGTAATCAGATGTAAATATATAGTGATTATTGCGTCAGATTTTCTTTAGTAAATCGTCCGAGAGGCCTTTGGCCCCCGGAGAAATGCCATACATTTTGAAGCTAAGACTGTACTAAATTATGGCACTTGTATGGGGAATTCCATTAGCCACACAAGTTTTCATTTTTAATCCGGCGTGAATCCCTTGAAATTTTCTATTTATTTTTTTTTTACAAAAGTATCTTCACATTATCATAATCAATATTTATGAATCTTAGGCCTTTCGGTGTTTTCGATTCAACAATATTTAAAATTTTTTTTTTTTTTTCGTTTTTGTACGCACGAGCATCGCGTCTTACATTCTCGATAAGAGGACTTGCAAGTAAGTGGCTACTTGTAATATCGCGATAACGGACGATGCGCCTCTTGAAATCAATAAAGATATTTTCAGGCGAACGAACGGGTTCGCAATCGACGGTTCGCTCGCCTCTATCGCCTCGACGATCCACCGAGCAGGCGACTCTCTTCGAAAAACCGGTTTCCCGTGACTCGAATTAAAATGTATCTGCTCTCTCGGCCGGCCGCTGGTTGGTCGACGACGCCGGATCGAAGCCCCTCGCATAGTGTTAAATTCATGACGCGGGGGGAACGGCCATTGCTATCTCGTGGTCCAACCGCGACCACTCGGGATGCACATGGCGCGATACTTGTTGCAGCGAATTTATATAAACACGCGGGATCCACGAATCGCACAAGCCCGATCGTTTATTTATTTCTCCAGGAAAAAAAACCACCGCGAAAAATATCCTATCGGTATCGGGAATTTTTTTCCCGATTTCTGGCGTTGAAATACGACAACGAGTTCAGCTCGCGATTATCTGCAGCCAAAATCTACGTTAGATCCTCATGAATAAATGCATTGACACGAGTAACGAGGGCCGCGAAACATACGTTCACTTTTTTCAATTTTTTTTTTTTTTTTCGTATGTGAACTGCAGTTTTACGAAATACGTGAATGTAGGAATTACTTGCGATGAGAATAATTGAATATTTGACGTTTTCACTTTTTACTTTACTCTCTGGTATTGACCTTGCAGTGCCGACAAACGAGTAATGTTGTTTTTCACTGGGTCTGAAAAAAAAAAAAAATCTTAAAAATGTGTCCAAAAAGAATGTCTCATTATTGTCCTTGGTCAGTTGCTCTATTGCAAATGAAATAAAATATTTTATCCTCGTAGCTGCCAGTTTCGTATACTCGCGGAATGGGAATTACAGAGATAAATATTTTATTTTATCATATTTTGCATTCATATTTCAAATAAGTTCCGGTATTTTTTTTTACATATTCACTCTTATATAAATTTAAAAATTGTCCATCTATAAATATTACGTATTAGTAAAATTAACTTTTTGTGTTTTTTAAATAAAAAAAAAAGTTTTTCCAAGAATGTTAACATTTTTTTTGTATGACAATTGAAGGAGAAAATTATTTAGTAACATCAAAATTAATATTTTTCATGACTGAAATCAAGTGTCAATTAAAATGATAACCGGATAGCCAGGGAAAAATTCGCTGAATACTGAAAAGTCCTTAGGCTCCGGGAAGCAGAACTCCTATTGATCAGAATCCTCGCCGCGTTTTCTGCAGTCCAGAGCTGCGAACCACGTGGCGCCATCTCTCGCAACTTTCGCGACTCAAGATTAGGAACACGTCAGTCGAGGGGGTGAAGCCTGCGGAAGAGGGGCGGAAACGGGTTGGAGGGGGTTGGGCGACTAGCTCGAAACTCGTTGTGCCACCCTTCCCTTCTCTTTGGGATACCGAGCTACAACGAGGGGCCGGTCCTTCGGCTGCCGCTATCGATCCGAGAGCACAGGTCACACGAGTCCGGCACGGACTACCCAAAAATCTTTGCCCAGGGATTCAGTTTCGGCGGCCCGCTCGAAAATACCTTACATTTTTGCGGGTACAGTCCCAAAAGAAAACTCGGCGTTTCTCTTCGACACGCCTTATGACCCGCCTCGCCTTTTTTGCCCACGAAATTAATTACAGATTTTGTTATCTGTTAATTGCCAATTAATGTCTATTTTTTTAAACTAGTAAAAACGACTCGTGCATGGCTTATAAAATAGCGAAAACTGGGTAATCATTTCATATTTTATGTCGCGAAAAAGAGGAAAATATAGAAGAAAAAAAAAGAAAGAAAAAATCGGCCGAGGGAATTAAAGATAGTATAATTATTTTCAAAGTATGTTTAAGGGTGGCGAAATTAATTACAGATTTTGTTATCTGTTAATTGCCAATTAATGTCTATTTTTTAAAAATAATCAAAACGACCCCCTCATGGCTTATAAAATAGCGAAAACTGGGTAATCATTTCATATTTTATGTCGCGAAAAAGAGGAAAATTGAGAAGAAAAAAAAGAAAAAAAAAATCGGCAGAGGGAATTAAAGATAGTACAATTATTATCAAAGTATGTTTAAGGGTGGCTTTGTCCATTAACATTTGAAATGAATATCTCGGGGTGATTGCCGTGCGGCAGCGGCTAATTGGCTGGCTGCGGACAGCCGCAGCGTGAAAGCCAACGTCTTACGAGCCGAATAAATTTTTGTCGTAAAGAGTTTAGTTTATTCCAGCGTACGCTCGATGCGTCGTCGGCTTCTCGCCGCCGTCGGTATATTCCGAGCTAAAAATCCTACACGTCCGCTGCTCTCGTGCGCGCCGGTCAGACGTATAAATTGTAGGCTTTACGAGTCCCGCGGCGCGCTTCGTTTTCGCGCGAAGCAAATAGATAATGAGGCATATCGATACGATTCCCGGTAGTCAATCGCCGGGCGCGACAGATACAACCCAATTAACCCAATCCTCGGTATGGAAATTTAGCCCGATGAAATCTTCACAGATCCTAATCATTTCGTCAGAATCGTCAGTCGTGTCTATCGACAATTCTACGCGATTCGAAGAACGCTTTTTTTTCTCTCCCAATTTCGTGTTTAGTTCGAAAGAAAAAAAAAATAACACACACACATTTAACTTTAATGAGCACTCTCGGGTGTTCATAAATATCGAGGCGGCGGGAGGGGCGCGCAGTAGCTGAGGAGCGCAGCGATCAGACTGCGCGGCTCTGCGTGTCCTGTAACATGGACCGAGAGCGAGAAGCTTGGGCATATTCCGGGTAGATGGCGGCAGCCGTCAGTCGCTCGCTTTCGAGAGCCCGGAGTGGTCCAACCGGGAGATCCAACCCGGGCTCGAGCAGCGAGACACTCGTCGCTTTCGAGAGACCGCAGCATGGCACCGCGACGGGCTTCCATGACCGCCAGACGATTTTTTTTTTCTCCGCTACGAATTCCTACCCGCGTCTCACTAGTCCACGTGCGATATCTACGGAAATTTATGGTTTGACAATTTCTTGCATTCATTCTCGTCACGCTTCCAGTTTTCGATAAAAAAGCAAATTCTCGGCTAGTGCCGAGAGTGATTTTTTTTTTTTTTTTTAGATGAATATTCTATTATAGTACGTGACATTTCACGTGGGTTTTTTTATTTTTCGGGAATAGATTGGATGAACTGACATTCTAACCCTTTAGCTGTTGGTACAGAATTTTCTTGTATTTTTCAAAACGTCGTCTCCAATTTTAATTCACAATATGCTGGAACTAAATTTGATGAATTGTGGAATCCTACTAGAAATTAATTATTCGTGTAATTTTCTATTAAATGTACTAAGATGCACACATTTTTTAAAAACGATAGTGAATTTAAAATTAAATATTGAATATTTAAATAGTGAATTAAATTAAATATTGAATATTTTAATAGTGAATTAAATAAATAGTGAATTTTTTATCATTTTATTTAGAAAATTGTTTAAAGTCTTTAGAAGCCAAAGAATATTCCTGAAATTTACTTCCAATATATCTGAAGAATATTGACGTTTTCGAGAGGAAAATATTTAGCCGGGGAATGTACGAAATTTACCTGTGTTTTCTCTAGTGCTACACAGAACGAGCCATAATGCTTCTATAAGCCTCCCGGATGGTGTGTACTTCGCCCCTAATTAAACCCGTTTAGGTTTTCGGTATTTCACGGTGCTCCTTCGCTCTCGGGATCCCCCTTTATTACCGCCGGGTTCTCGTTTTCCTGCCGCCGCCCGTAAATACGAAAGAGTACGACCCTCGGTACAACGAGTGAGTCTAGGTACACGAGCGGCGATCTCGAAGGGTCTCGCGATTACCTGCTACGAGGCGCATCACTCGGAAGACGGGAAAATAATTGGGAGTGGAGAGGGGGGGGGGGGGTTGAATAAGCGTAAGATGTATATCTGACTAAAAATATAATATAGGGCACATCGACATAACCGGATATTACGCGTGAACACGACGTTCAGTCGTCGACGTCGCCTCGTCCACCCGCAATCGCGATACGATAAACAAGAGTGGCGGCCATAAAGAGACGGGAAGTATCGTACACGACTCTTATATGAGGCGCTCGACGAAAATGAAAATGTCGCGTGGCACGCGCGCTCTCGCGCAGATGTCGAGAGGCGAAGCGACATATAATTATTATCGTTATTGTTATTACGACGAGTACAGGATTTTTCTTTCGTGGAAATAATCCGCGCGAGCGGCGGCGGCAGCTGCGACTCGCATCAGTTATGCGGGGCGTGCGAGACGATTTTAGACTCCTGGGTTGAAAATATACGTAAGGCCGCGACGTCGTCGCCCTGTTGCTGTTGGCGAAAGAGGAGGCGAGAGAGGAACGCGCGAGCACAGAGGAACGGAGAAGCGGGGGCAAAATGGGATATTGAGACACTGGGGGAAAAAATTGTAAAAGTGACGCTTGTTTTATCGACTGGGGCACTTATTAAATATTTTTATTGCAAACTGAGACAAAAAATTACTTTAAAAAATTGTAAAAGCATTGCTTGTTTTATCGACTGGTGCACTTATTAAATATTTTTATTATAAACTGAGACAAAAAATTACTGAAAAATTATGTTTTTTTATTTTTTAATAGATCCAATTACATATTTCATATACGAACATGTAATTTATTGAAAAGCATTAGCGTCTTTTAATTTCTTTTAATTCAAGTTTGATACAACAACAAAAAAAATGGTTTCAATAAATTATATTTCCATGTCAATTAAATATGTTACCGGAGTTATTAATTTTGAAAAAATTATCATCAGGCTCAGGTGATCGTGAATAATATTCCCATAGAGATTTCTTACACGAGACTAGACGGATTAAATCACGAGAAAATGGCTGTTGCTCAGTTAATAACGTCGGATACCCGTTTTGCCCCTGACCCGTTTCGCCCCGCGCCGTTTGTGCCTCCATCTCCTCTGTACACGACGCCAGGAATTCCAGACGCGTTCGACGCTGGGACTTACAAGCTGAAAGCTCGCGCTCGCTGGCTCTCGCCATTTGCATTCGCGATCCTCGCATTTTGGAATTCAGCTGGGACCCGCGGCAGTGTTGAGTCCACGACAGTTGCCAAGACGCGCTTTAGGGCTACTCGCGCCGGCGCGAGCGCTGCTAAAGTATCCTCCACCTTGAATACCAATGAGAAGAAGCACAATCCTTTTTTCCTTCATATTCACGACCAACAGCAGTCGGCAATGTCCACCTAGTTATGAATTCTCGCCGTATGAAATTGTCGAATTATTTTAATACGCCAGACTTACGTCAAACTTGAAAAAAAAAAAAAAAAAAAATTACAAATTACGGTATCTCGAATGCTCGACGCGATTTTAATAAATCAATTTTTAATCAAATGCAATATATTCCAATAAACATTGTAATAAAATCGCGTTGCACTGATGACGAAACGCGATTATCAGATTTTTCTGGAACGACTGAACTGCAGGTCGCTCGTTTTTCAACTTTATGCATGTTAAACAAATTAGCTTAACTGAGTGTGGAAATGTCTTGTCAGCGATAAAATATGTTTCCTCGCTATCCGGCGTTTTTTCGGAGCCACCAGATTCGATGTCGGTCAACAACGTCGCGACCAGTCCTTTTTCTAGGAGTGATTTTCTTTTTTTTCCGATTTTTCCGTCCGACAAAGTCGCTCGTTCGGCCGCGCCGAATGACGTCAGGGTGGGTGTAGAGTGTGCGGGTTTAATTCGGAAAGCCTCGTCGATCGTTTCTCCCGCGGAGAAATCTCGACTCCTCGAAGACCCGGCGCTGTCGGGAGCAACATTTGATACTCTCTCAGAGTCCCATTTCCACAATCCAGCAGTTCGGCGGACCAGTGTATAAATAAACATCGAGCTTCGCTCGGTCTCGTGCGCTCCGCGACGAGAGAATAGTAATCGACTCGGGCTTGTGTATCCTCGATAAATGGTAATTTTATAGCTCGGGACCATCATGCGGCTCTCCGGATAATTTGGCGAGGGTCCCTCGCATCATCTTGACTCTCTCGCGCTGCCCGACGGACCGGCATCAGCCACCATCGACACACTCGGATGTCACATATCCGTTCCATACTCAGCCTTGATCCCTTCCTCCACGTCCTTCGCAAAACACCCGAGTAAACAGTTTTCGGATTGACCTTTCGCCAATGTATATCGCTTCGAAGCGCACATATTTTCTTCACTATCGCACCTGTGGCAAAATTTATCGAGGAGATGAACCAAAAGTGTCGCTTCGATCCAAATAATTAATAAAGCGCAGATCATTTTTTTATCCACTGGTGGATAATTTAAATAAAATTATGAATCATATAAAAAAATTGTAAATCATATGAAAAAATTATAAATCATATAAAAAAATTATAAATCATATGAAAAAAATTATAAATCATGAAAAAAATTATAGATCATATAAAAAATTATAAATCATATGAAAAATTATAAATCATGTGAAAAAAATTATAAATCAAATAAAAAATTTATAAATCATGAAAAAAATTATAAATCATAAAAAAATTATAAATCATGAAAAAAATTATAAATCATATAAAAAAATTATAAATCATGAAAAAAATTATAAATCATATAAAAAAGGTATAAATCCTTCTTTTTTTTTCAAGCTCTGAGCGATCCATTTTTTCACTGATAACTAAACGTTTGACACAGATTATTTAAATTATTTTACTTCATTTTATTCGAGCTTCGTTATTATTTGTTTACAAAACAAAACTCATTTTTCTCCGTGTCCCAAGTCCTTCTTTTCCCAGCCTCAATTTTTCGCAACGTTCCCTAAAATTCCGCAAAAATGTTAAATAATACATCTACCGAGAAGTGCTACACACAGCTCGGAGCGCCATTCCCTTCGGGATACACGGGCTGAGACGCGCAGCCTTCAAAAACTATTTCCCGTCTGATGCGTCCGCCCTCCCAGAATTCGCATGGCTCGCTTCGGCCGCGTCTTCCCGTCTATTTTCCCTCCCATATCGCCGACAGCAAAAATCGTCTTACATCTTTCTCCGCGTGCACGTGCGAATATGTGCGGCTCAAACGTGGCGTGGCGAGGCTCGCGGTTCCCATGGGAAACAAGCAGTGGTCTGTGCTATCAGAATGCCGCGCCAGCCATCTCTGCATTTTCCTCGACACCGAGAGAACACGGGAGAGAGACCCTTCCACCGCTTCTCCTTTGCATCCACGTACCCGGAGTTCTCTCGGGTACGCCGCTATTTTTGCCCCGGAAAAATTGTGCGGGCATACGATATGTACATACAGTACAGACGCCGACTACACCCAATAACTTATTCAATTCACCGTAAGATGGGTATCAGGCAGGAGGAAGGAAGGAAGGAAGGAAAAGGTGGGCGTGAGGAAGCGGAGTGCAGTGGATGGAAAATATAACCAGCGTATACAACACAGTCTTGCTCCTATTTCCTTTTTTCGTCTTCTCCATTTTTCGCCCTTCGGTTTCGTTTTTTTTTTTTTTTTTTTTTTTTAAATTTACTTTTGCACCTTGTAAGGAGGAGTCGAATCTGCGTTTAATCCGTGCTCGACGAGAGAAGCGAAGAGAGTGCGAGGTGCGAGTCCCAAGGGGGTCTCGGGCGTTGGCAACGCTCCGACCGACGAGCAACGAAGATTCTGACTATACATAGGTAAATATACACTGCGAGAACAAGAGAGCTTTTGTAGGAACGAGCCGGTGAAGGGTAAGACACAATGAAGAGGGGGGGGGGGGCTGAGGGGGAGAGGAGATCGTGTACTTTGGGACGTACGTATCCGCGTGATGAGTTCGAAGCTACTTTCCCAGGCGTCTCATCCAGCACGCAGCGCCGGCTTATAGCGCGCTGGCTCGCTCGACGGCGTCGCTATATGTAGGGTATTTTGTTCGTCGGTTGGTGTGGAAGCAGCTGGGAAGCCGGTTGATACTTCGATACTGACTTCGATACTCTTCGGGAACACCGATGCGAATGAAGACAAATGAAAAACTTCAGAGTCTTGAGAAAATGTCAGAATTTAAAAGCTGAAAAATTATCCGTTTCTTCTGTGTGATAATTTAATGAATTCTGACGTATTTGAAGTTTTACGCAAACATGAATTATGAATTAAATATTCGATGTGAATCTTGTGAAAGATACAACGGTAAAAAAAAGTTTAATTATTCGTCGAATTTTTTTTGCAGACATTATTATTATTATTTATGTTTTAAATAATAATAAATTATTATTATTATTCATATTATTATTATTATTCATTATCATTATTATTATTATTTTTTTTTTTTCGAAATATCGAAGATATTTTTGAATCAAATTTTTCCGAAATGTTTCAATAAATGAAATTCTTAATTGCAAGCTGAAATATTCAAGTGCGATCAAAGGTAAAAACATTGAATTATTCGTGGAATTTTTTTTTTTTTTTGCATACAAAATACTTTCGAAATATCGAAGATATTTCTCAAGCAAATTTTTCCGAAATGTTTCAGTGACTGAAATTCTTAATTGCAAGCTGAAATATTCAAGTGCGAAATTACGATAAAATAATCTAGTGCACAACTTCGCCGCTTTCCAAGAGTTAAAATATGATTGTGGTCCTTGACGCGAGTCACCGAGGGACGCGGAAGCCTCGGCGAAGGGCAGAACGACGCTCGGCGAGTCAGAAAGCGCGAGAGGACGATGCACACAGCGTCGGCGAATAGACTCGATGCTGTTTGTACTTCGCGAAGTTCTGCCCTCGCAACTGCTGTCGAGACGGTCTCCATGGCCGTGGAAGACGCACCCATCAACCGTCCCGCATCCACCGCGAAAGTGGAAGCGAGAGGATCCGCAACGCTTGGCCGCCTTTGCTGCACAGCATCAAGTCGCCATCTTGTTCCCTGCATCTCCCCAGCGAAATCCCCTCGAATGCAGCGGCACGAACTCGAAATTAGCCGGCTACTGCCACCACCCTCGCTACTCTTGATAGTTATTTCTCTCCTCTCTCTCACCGCAGTCTCTTCAATTCGGACCGAAATTCCGCATAGCGAGCGACGCCGCAGCAGCAGCCTCGTTTCCCTTCGTGTATTCCGCTCGGCCGTTGTACATCCGCGCCCGCCGTAAAATCCCCAAGACTCACCCGCAGTTCGCAACTATTTTCAAGGCCCCCGCGCACATCGCGAATATATATTCGCCGCGGCAAATTTTCCTGATTCCATTTTCTAGTTACATATTTCGTGTTTCTTTTTTCTTTCTCGGCATCTTAACCCTCCGTAAATCCGGGTTTGAATGTGCGCAGGGGGAGCACAAATGGGGGGCGATGTAAGCGCATCGGACATGTTTTTTTTTTTTTTTTTTTTTTTTACTTTAATAATATGGAGCGAGGGCGCGCGACGAGGATGGAGTCGTGAGGTCGATGCGAGAGGAAGCGAGAGCGGGAATTTGGATGCCTGCGGCTCCGACCCGGAACCCCGCCCCCTCGCTCCCCCTCGACCTACGCTCCGCTCTCCTCCGCTCTGCTCTCCCCACGCCGCAAGAATTTTCGTTCTTGGCCGACCCCGATATCCTTTTCTCCCCGTGACGCGAGATACACAGGTTCGGGGTGGGTCATAGTCTGCCCGATGAGTGGAGAGCGAGCGAGAGAGGGAAGTATGAAAGAGTGAGACGGAAAGAGCGAGAGCGGCGGCCTCCGGCGACGAACGAAATACACGAGAAAGATTTTTCCGTCGTCGTTCCTCGAAATTGAACTTTTGTTGTTTCCGCCCTATCGACTACACGTGGTATACACACGCACCAGGTATATACATACGTGGTACGTTCGCCTCGCGCCACTCTTGCCCGGATCCCCCCCGCAGCCCTCCTTTTCATTCCTCTCTTTTTCGTGTCTTTACTATCTTATTCCATTTTTCCTTCATTTTATTTCGTGGCTCTTCCGCGCGCGCCTCTCTCGACTCGCCACCGGGAATATTTTCTTCGACGTTGTTTATTTTTTTTTTCTCTCTCCAAGCTTCCACAACACAATCCCCGCAGGTTTTCGGCGAAATAATGTAAGGGACACTCGAGAGCGAAGACGTCAGGAGGATGAGTCGTGGAGGGGAGGGGGGAGGACGTGTTTTGAGGATAATTCGCGGGCGTTTCGTGGCCATGGCGAAGGATCCAAGTCCCATACGCGAGGTCCCACCCGCGGCGGTAGCCGCGAGGGCCGTGAAAACTGGTTAGTTGAGGCTTCACAATCTTTTAGGTGGTTATAGGCAGTTAGTTGCAGAAAAAATAAAATTGTCTGTGGCAACTACGTCGCATTGCTTCCTTCAACCATTTTTGTTTAGTTGAGACAAATAGAACAGTTGGTTGGCTTTATCAATGTGTTGGTTGGCATTACCAATGAAACATTAATTGGTCGTACCAACCTACCGACATGATGGATACACCCAGAGAAATCGTTCTGATGGGATCTATTCGAAACAAATAACATTTATTTGAACGAAATAAAAATGTATTTCAATGAAATAAATTTGATTTTATCCAAATAAATCCTATTAGGTCGGCCATTAAATAGATTAATTTATTTGAATGAACATTTATTTTAAAGAATTATTTATAATAAATTATTCGAATGAAAATTTATAAAAAAAAATTATTTATACATTTTTTTATTTCATTCAAATAAACGTTTATTTCATTCAAATAAATGTTTATTTCATTCAAATAAATTTTTATTTCATTCAAACAAATGTTTATTTCATTCAAATAAATGTTTATTTCATTCAAATAAATTATTACTTCATTCAAACAAATTTTTATTTCATTCAAATAAATGTCCATTTCATTCAAACAAATTGTTACTTCATTCAAACAAATTTTTATTTCATTCAAATAAATGTTCATTTCATTCAAACAAATTGTATTTGTTTCGAATAGATCAGAAAGGTTTCTCTGGGTGTAGCCGCAATTATTTCGTTGACACGACTACCGCGAACCAACCAACGACGATTGCTTCTCATACACAATAATTCGCTAATATCATATTCTACCATACCGGTTGGTCGACACCTATCATTTCGGCGGTTCTCCCAACTCCACCTTTTTCTCCGTGTGGCGCGCGTGACGCGCGAGACGAGCCGCGCAGAGCGCGCGGTCCGCGACTGCCTGCCGCCTCCGAGAGTGCCTCGAGAACGTTATAATAAACTCGAGGGTATATTACGCGTGGTCCTTCGGCCATACCGCTGAGCACCGTTACAGCCCACGTTCTGATGATCTCCACCATGACGACGCGTTCGACGGGCTCGCGAGTCGCGCGAGCCACGTGCTGCGTGTGCACACGCGGGGAAATCGACCCGCGCCGTGTGTACACGAGACTAATGCGCGCGGAATCCCACACGGCTCGCCTAACTAGACGAGCGGCTATATTTACCGCGTCAAGACCGCGCGGCCAACTATCGGATGACGCGGCCGCGATAATGCTGTGTGCGCACTGCAAACTGGTGCTCAAAGTTTCTCTCTCTCTCTCTCACCCGGTCGGCCACTCGTTAGAGGCTTAATCTATGGAATCATCTGGCCGCTTCGGTAAACACGGAAAAGCCATATCCATATAGCGTGGTGTGCGGAGGACACAGGTATGCTCGCGCATACCTGTGTTTTCAAGGGGCGATTCTGCACTCGCGCCGCGGACGTACGAAACCCCCGAGCAAGAAGCTCGTACAATTAGCATAAGCCACGCATAATGGGCGGAAAAGTGGTGGACCATGGTTTGCCTTTTAATACGCCACTTGCGCGGTGCAAAAACCCGCAAACGCGATGTGTAACGCTGTCCGCGAGTCGACGTCGCCGTGGCTTCATTCTTGTTGGCGTACAGGGGGGTTCAGAAGTTGTCATGTCGTCCCGCGGGAGTCCGGAGGTTTAACGGTTCAGGGCGAGATGTGGGGAATCGTTTGTGAATTTTTTTTTTCAAGAGAAAAGTGTGTTGGTTCCATTAAGTTTTGTGATTGAGATGACAGTCATAGTATTCGTATCGTTTTGATTACATGAGATGACGATTGTGAATGTTTAATTCATATCTGCCAGTTTAATTACAGTTTGTGAATGAAGTGACAGTCGTACCTGTCGCTTTGATTACAGATTGTAAATTAAATGACAGCCGTATCTTCAGCCTTAATAATTATCATTTGATCAATGCAATCATAATGATACAAATACAAAAAGCAGATTAGAAAATGTGTCTAATTTAACATTTCATGTATTTTTGCAACATAAAATTCGAACAGAGTTGAAAAGAAATTATCACCTTCGTGAAACAAAACTCAACAAGTGAAATAGACAAAACGTTCATTTTGAAAACAATCCACGCTGCATGAAGTGAAGATAATTTGACAAGTACCCCTTATTTGTATAACTATCTCAATTTTCAGTTCAAAGTGTTCATCACTTCGATTTTCCGTTCTTCCTTCGTCCACTCAATTTTCCAATGTATTTCCCAGTTAATTCCAACTCCGTTCTGTTCTTTACAACACAATCTCGTCCCTCGTCCCGACTAACCATGAGATCTAATTGTCGCAACGGTTGCGTTACGTCGAGTGTCCCCGTACAATAATATACCCCGTCTATTGCGCGTTGCGCGTTCGAAAGTGAAGGGCACAGAGTGGATGCACTCGGGTCTCCCGGTGTCCATGCATGCGAGATCGGCGTTTGAGATCAGCCGACTGTGTAATTGATAATTACTTAATTACAAAACAGCGGCGCGCTTATCGTTATACTTCGACGGAAGCAGTTTACCCCTAATTCGCGTGTAAAAATTCTCCGTACCAGTTTGCCGGCCATCGATGGCCACGCGATAAAACCGACAGATCCAACTCACGTGATTGTCGAGTGTCTCCCGCGTCGACGTTTGCGCGTCCCGCGATGACGGCGAAGGTCGCGATGTGTGTTTCGAAATATCGCCGAGAAAACCTTGAGAAAACTCGGCGTTAAAGAGTTACGGAGCGCGCAGTGAGGCCACCGAGGTTAACCGGAGACCTTGAAGCGACAGACTGCCTTGCAGTCGCCATTCTCACCTGCCGATAGTTTCGTGGTTTCCCGGCCTCGGCGACGATTTTCCACTCGGATAACAGTAAAAACTCGGCCTCTCGCTCTTCTACCCCTTTACTCGGCCAGGGGGAAAAAAAGGGTGCATGTGGCTTCCTCTAACCCCTTCCCGCGCCTCCGTGTTTTGCCAGGAATACCAAAGCGTTCCTCGTCGCACCGCACCGAAAGGTCCGTCAAGCCCGAGGACTGTCGTCCTGCCGTGCTCACCTTCGGAGACACTTTTTCAATCGATTTATTACACCGTCTTTGGGCCGAGGCACCTCTAAACCCTTCCGGCGTGTTTTATTGCCAAGGTGAAGCATCCAGCGTAGCCCGCCGCCGCGCGTCGTCGCTCGTCGCCTTAAAACGACGAATTGCTCGGGCTGTTACGCTGACCGATGGACTCTTGGCGGAGATTGCCGGGAAAGGGTTATAAAGCGAGGCAAAAGGTCTACGACCACCTTCGTTACTGAGGCATTCACGAAAAAAAAAAAAAACACGAAGTCCACAGCAGGAAGAACCCTTTACCTGCTTAACGTCGTTCTTTTTTTTGCTGGACAAAAATATCGCTGAAAGCGACTGCAAAGTCGTTTTTATATTGCTGCTATATTCCACTAAATTAATATTGATATTTGTTTACGATCGGATCCTGATTTAGTTAGGAAAGGATAAACAAAGTGTTGTTGAAGTTGTAATTAACTGCAATTTAAAAACAAGGGATTTTATTGGTTTAATGTTGCGAAAAAGTTATTTAACTTAGGTATCGGTCGCTTGCTGAGACCAAAAATGCATTTTACGAATAAATAAAAACCTAAAAAGCGTTTTTTTTTCTAACATTTTATTAACAGAATTTCGTGGTTTATTTTGACCACAATTTTGCACTGTTTACTGAGAAGATAATTTACGGGTATTTGACAAATGCATATTTGTATCATGTGGCAATGCGAGTATTTATTCGTCATTACCAAATTTTATTTGGCACAAATATTCCTGTTTACATTCCGCCGTTAGTTATCCGGTGCCTATAAAATGTCTCACCTATAAATACAAGCGCATTACCCCGTGTTCCCGATACCGCGACGACCTCCGGGAAGTTTTCATCGTTTGCCAACCGTCTCGTCACTCGTTTCGACATTGATCCCGTTCCAGAAACGTGACACAGACACACCGCCGAGGCGGCATTACTCGATAGTTGGCAAAGTGGTTACGTGGCTCAAGACGTAACATACGTGGTATATAGTGATCGCGTCCGCGACGCCGAGTGGGAAGTCAAAAGTGTCCAAAGTATTATCCAAACGAATGACCACGCACGACGTTAAACGTAGTTTATATCCGACATAAATATACCGGCTTACATGTACACAAGTTTCTCACATTTATGAAGCCTCGAGGCTTCTCTACCTATATGTCCGTTGGTCCTCTCATTTTGGGCCGTCGCTCGCTCTGGAGCTTCGCAACGATAGAAAATTGCGCGCGCAGCTGTTCGATAACAGGCGAACGGCGGGCTTGCAGGGTGGTTGGAACAACCAACGCGCTCGTCGCCCCCTTAATCGCGATTCGGTGGGGAATCCCGAACCTGCTTCCGCGCGCGCTATCGCGCGATCCTCTCGAAAATGCATCCCGTCTGCGCGCGCGAGGACCGTAAAAAACTCGCCTGCACCTGGTCCACCTCGGCCCGGCGCCCCCCAATCATAGGAGGCGGAATTCCATCAAGCAGGGGATATCTTTTTTTCAGCACGTGTTATGCTCGCCGCGCTGCGAAGTAATATCGAAAAAGTTTTACGTAATATTTTTTTGCATGTACAATCGGAGTTGAAACCGTTACATTAGTTTCGAGCTCGTTATACTTGTTTATTATATTATACAAAAAGAACCACGCCAAAAATGATTTTTTTCAAAATCGAGTAAAAAGTATTGGTAACCAGTGTTTTCGGGGGTAGAATATGCGACTTGAGAATGATGGTATAGGTTAAAAGTCGATATTTTGAAAAGAAAAAAAATTGGGGTCGATTTTGGCGATTTTCGGTCCGGAGCCGGATCTACGATTTCTGACAGAAAAAAAAAATTTCGTCGCCAAAAAAATATTTTTTTCAAAATCGATTAAAAAAGGTTAATAACCAGTGTTTTCGGGGGTAGAATATGCGACTTGAGAATGATGGTATGGGTTAAAAGTCCATATTTTGAAGAAAAAATATTTCTGAGGTCGATTTTGGCAAAAAATTCTTCAGGCACGCGCGCCAGCGCGTGTGATTGCCCTACCTAGTATAAATAAAATAATGAACGTAAAATCATTCGAGACACAAATCAACAAATAGAGCGAATTTCGAATTGACGAGATGTTCACAATTCTGGTGTACAATTTCTCCCTGAAGGTACATTTGTATGTACCGAAGTAAATGCATAATACAGTTTGAAGCATAAAAACACGAATAAATTCCCATTCCCTCGTCGTTCCGAGTTACAGCGTTCCTCCTTTTATACAAGAAATATCTGGAATATCATTGCGGCGTTGTAACGACGGAGCGTTTCTCCAGGGTAGTTCGAGATACTGCCGTGCTGTCATGTCCCTCCCGGTTTCCCTATGAAACTGTACACAGACCGCACATGGGGCTAGGGGCGGGGGGAGGAAGAGGGGGATACGTAGGTAGTCCAAGTTCCGGAGACGTGACGGCACAGGGCCTCGCGGGTTGTGGGCTGCCGCTTCTGCTACTGCTGTCGTGGTGGCCGCGCACTAGGAAGCCAGAGCTCGTCTCGCTAGCGAAATTCTTGCAACGAGAGTAATACGCCATGGTGGAGTGGTGCATCTCCAGGGGGTAATTACGCTTCCTCTTCCTCTCTCTCTCTGTCTCGAGCGAACCAACGCTTAGGGAGAATGGTCACTTGCCCTTGCCATCGCATGTATATTGCAGCGAAAGGCGATGTAACACGTGGAAAGAAATATGGTAACGGCAAAACATGTACGGGAATTTATAACTTTTTGCCGGGTTATTTAAAGCGTATAAATTCTATATCTTCGAGCATAATTTATTTTTTTCAAGGAAAAAATACATATTTTTATTTTTATTTTTGTTGACAAATATTTCGTCGATTGATTTTTATGAAATATTTACTATTAATTCAAATACTAACTTAGGAATTTGTTATCTTTTATTATTTTCAACCGAGGCACACTATTTTTGTCCTCTTTTTTTTCAACATCAAGTGGCGTTCGAAAATCTAAAAAAAGAATTCATACTATCAATTTTTTTCGTCGATGTAAGCCAATTTACATTTTTTTATTTTTTTATTTTTCTTGACAAATATTTAATCGATTGATTTTTATGAAATATTTACAATTAATTCAAATACTAACTTAGGAATTTGTTATCTTTTATTAGTTTCAACCGAGGCACACCATTTTTGTCCTCTTTTTTTAACATCAAGTGGCGTTCGAAAATCTAAAAAAAAGAATTCATATCATCCATTTTTTTCGTTGATATAAGCCAATTTACATATTTTTCTTTTAATTTTTCTTGACAAATATTTAATCGATTGATTTTTACGAAATATTTACAATTAATTCAAATACTAACTTAGAAATTTGTTATCTTTTATTATTTTCAACCAAGGCACACTATCTTTGTCCTCTTTACTCAACATCAAGTGGTGTTCGAAAATCTAAAAAAAGAATTCACACTATCAATTTTTTTCGCCGATATAAGCCAATTTCGCCGGAAGCCAGCGGCCATCGCGACGCTGATGACATTTCTCAGGGACGTAGGGCGAGAGCCGCGTCCTTGTGGTCGTCGCGAAGTCACCGCGGAAGCCCAACAGCGTTGGCCCTCCGTTCGCCCGCGCACCTCTCGCGAGGGACGAGACCATTTTTCGAGATTAACGAAAGATGAGAAAAGTTTTAACGCCTCGCTCGGACGGTTTTCCCGTGATACGACGGGGACAGGGGGGACAGGGGGGGTACCGGTGAGAAGAGGAACGAGCAAGAAAGTCAGAAAGTGAGCGGCCACAGGGTCCGATATCGTCCAGGACGTTGAGCGTCCCGGCTCACCGCGGATCCCCGCAGCAGTCGCGAGAGATGAGAGCATCGCATGACTCTCAGTTTTTGGTTGCCACTTACGAAACGCTATTACCGGGATAAGCGGGGGCTTCCAGCTTCTCCGAGAGACCGACCGACCATTCGTAACTTATTCGATATCCCTGAAGCGCGCGACTCCGTGCTCGGTAAGAACGAAAAAAGGTAAAAAAAAGGAACGAAATTCTCGACTGCTTCTGGCGTTGCAAAAATTCCAAGACACGTTTGCCGCGGTCATAATACCGCTACGCTATTCGGGGAGATCGAGTTATCGAGAATGATGGAGGAATTTCTATTTGCGGATAAGAGCGAAAACGCGTCTCGGAATGTACGATTCCGTTGTACAGCACTGACGAGGCAGCAATTGCGGAAATATTCGATAAAACGTTCGGTGTCGAATGCCTGACGATACGCGATGTTATAGTCATTGAGGATTCGATATTTGGTGGGCTAAGAAAAACGTGACGATAAGTGCGATTTATTCGTTGAGTTAACAAAACATTTTCTAATGTAGAAACATCATTTTCTAGTCCGGCAAAATATATAGCTATATTAATAAAATGTTTTGCTATATTAATAAAATATTTTGCTATATTAATAAAATGTTTTGCTATATTAATAAAATATTTTGCTATATTAATAAAATGTTTTGCTATATTAATAAAATATTTTGCTGTATTAATAAAATATTTCGCTATATTAATAAAATATTTTGCTATATTAATAAAATATTTTGCTATATTAATAAAATGTCTTGCTTATTAGCAAAAAAATTATGCTGATTAAGACAGAAAACGCATTTGTTGTCACTTTTTTGTTAGCCCCACAAATATGTTTTTTTTTTTCACGTCGCGTCCTAAAATATTTAGCATGACTCGCAGCAGACGAGTAAATGAAAAAAAGCTCCTGTCGAGCTATTCTCTCTTACCAAATCTCTTAAATGCATAGACACATATTTCAAGGCCACTCCAATCTTGCACCGACTCCAGATAAGCGTGAATTCTCGCGAGATACTGCGTGCCCCGAGAAGTAGGGCTGTTGGCTCGAGACCTTTCACACTGCGCCGTCCTTTTCTGTCGAGGGATCGTAAATCTCGTCCTCACCGTTCGCGTTCCATATTTTCCCGGTGACCTGTAACCGACGTCTCTGCTTGCTGAACCAGCGATAGTGGTTTCTGGCGTGTGAGGCAATGCTTTATGCTAATGAATAAGCGAGAAGTCGAAGGGGCATCGATGGGACGAAAAAAAAGAAGAAAAAAAAAAACATTTCAGTCGCTCGTGTCCCGCGTCGAGGCTGTAACTCATTTCGACAGCTTTCAATACAAAAATATAGTTTCATTTTGAGTTCATACGAGTTTCGTACCGCCGATGGTGACTCCATGATTTTCAAGCACGACCTATGTGATACATCCGAGGTCTGCGCGCTTGTATTCTGCTTCGCTTTCGTTATCGCCTCGACGAACTGTCGCTCTTGGCCACTCGAGCGGACGAAGCCTCGAACTCGTTTCTCGAGTGGCCCATCGAACCCACGCCACAATCCCATTGGTCGCCACCATTCACGGGAACGAGAATGACCAGGGCATATGCACACATTGTATCGCGGGCATCGAGATTCCACCCACGCCTTCCACGACCCCGCGGGAGTTATAGGGTCGATAAGTGATCGTTGGGTGTTGCTCGGGTGGGACGTAAACGTTTGAGATAAAGAAAAGGAAAACTCGCCGAGGGTTCCGGGTAAACTCTTTTCGGACAACGCGTATGTATCGGTTTCGGGCGCAGA
This sequence comes from Pimpla rufipes, assembly GCA_963932165.1. NCBI lineage: Eukaryota > Metazoa > Arthropoda > Insecta > Hymenoptera > Ichneumonidae > Pimpla > Pimpla rufipes. The sequence continues at coordinate 8,216,333 of OZ010636.1, forward strand.
TGGAATAGTTGAATAGAATGGAGACTTTGACTATCGACTAGTTTCATTTATTTATTTATTTATTTATTTATTCATTTATTTATTTATTTATTTGTCGCTGACATACAGTTTTTATTTTTGCATTTTTATTATGATTTTTCTTACTTTTTAGTCAATTTTTATTACGATATTGTACGAAAAATATCGCAATTTCTACTAGTGAAATGTCGACTAGTTTCATTCATTTATTTATTTATTTATTTATTTGTCGTTGATATACAGTTTTGATTCTTGCGTTTTTATTATGATTTCTCTCACTTTTTGGTCAGTTTTTATTACGACATTGTACGAAACAATATCGCGATTTTAATTCACACTTGAATCTGCGTATTGTTATAATTATAATAATCTTATATTAAATATGAATCGTTGGTACTGAAAGTATTAACCAAATTTACATACAATATTTACATTCAATTTGTATTTACATACAAAAATTAACGTAACAATATTTTCGTATAACGCAGCTGCGACTGCTGTGCGCGGAGAGACAATTTGCAACGATCGATAAAAATGATGGCGACGATGTCGGAGAATTTTTTCTCGGTACCCGGAGTAAAACCAACAAAGAAATACTAACAAGCGTTGCGGTCTTATCGGACTCCCTCCCGCAAATCCTTAAACCATCGTGTGAGGCGGGTCTTATCCCGTCTCATATTTTTCAAGCAGCCTCGTCGTCCAAATTATATAAATTAAAGGATGGAGAAGATTACGGACGATGCGGTGAATTAGTACAATTACATACGCGAGAAGGTGAAGGTCGAGACCAAAGAGAGCGTGGAAACGAGAGGACGATGTCGGCTGGCCTCAAATTCCCGGAGGCTCGATGTAATATATTCGACTCTGATAAAAACTTGCGGGTGAGGAGAAGCAACGAAATGAGAGAAATGAAAATAAATAAAAGGTAATCGAAAAACGGTCCGAGCCGAGAGTCGTTCGTTGTAGCTTCCCGAGCCGAGTGCAAAGCACCAATAAAAAAAAAAATAAGCATAATCGACGGAGAACTCCATGTGGAGTGGAGGCGCAGGAGGGACAGAGAGGTCGCCGAAGGGTGAAGGGCGGAGTGCCAATCAGGCCCTAATTAGGCTCTGCGGTGAATTTCGTCGGCTAACCGCGAGCAACCTGCTCCTCCTGCTCTCTGCCTACCAGCTACACGTATTACGTTATGGAGAATCCTCGCCGTAGTTGCTCACCGACCCGCTTGAGAGGTATTCGGATATCTGGGCTTTGGATATCTTTGTATGTCTCAACTGCATATCTATATATATCTCGTCCCTTCCCAATTCATATCTCGTATAACCAGCGTGTAGTACATAACCCTATCTCGCCACAGTCCCGTATGCAGGAAAGGGTTCGACGACTAATTTGTGATACTCACCTGCGATGGTTAATCCGTGCCCCGAGGAATCTTGGAGGAGCTGCGTTTGTAACTATATGTGAATCCAAGTAATCATGGATGTTATTTTCGTACGGAGATTAGCAGCGATTGCGAAGTTGATAATCGGACGATCGTACAGAGATTAGCAGCGACTACGAAGTTGCTAATCGGAAGATCGTACGGAGATTAGTAGCGACTATGAGAATCAGTAGAAAATATCCCATGGAATAAGGTCTTTAAACTTTAAGAAATCGATGATTTCGTAAATTTTAAAAACCCTATCCGATGGGAAATTCCGCACTGATAAGAAAAATATATTTTTTATTTCTGCAATTACAAATCTCGAACGAATAACACAACAATATTTGTATCGAAAATGCGTGATATTTTACTCATTGATTTTTGAACAGGGAATTTTTGTAAATAAATATGCGAATATTTTTTAATTAATATTTATGACAAAAAAATACAACCATGCGTAGAATTTTTTTCTTCTTACTGTTACAACATTTTTACATTTCTCTCTTCAATACATGTTTTCGCCATTTTCATTCAACTCCGATTTCACAACATAATTTTTTACTACGACCCCGAATGGTGTCACGTTGTGAATTGGAATATCGTGAATGTCTGGTATCATTCACGGCCGAGTACTGTCGCTTTTGCGCTCTACGTGTTCGCGGGGAAAGGTGCAAATATATTCAACGTCGTAATGGCAACGCACTCGACGCGTGCATTCGGTCTCGCGACTCGGGTTCGCTGGCAGACAGAGATCGAAGCGTCAGATTGCGCGTGCGCGCCGCTCCGAAGCTCACGTTTTTCGGACGAATATATGTGTAAAACGTGCGCTGGGAATTCTCTTCGTAAATTGCCAATTCACAAACGATCGTTTTATCGGGACGTTTATTGGCCCGAGACTCCGCAAGTAATTGTGCGTACGGTTAGTATTGCGTGTTTCGTACATTTTGCGATACTCGTTGAATATTTTGCACCTGGCGCATCGTCAAACGCACGAAATTACTTGTATCTCCGGCTCAGTTACCGTCCGTCCAATTAAAAGTCTCGTCGTTGGAACTCGTGGATCTGCTGCAGCTTCTGCGGAACTGCGAGGCATACCCGCCGCGGCCATTTCGTTTCATCCCCTCGAATCCCCTGGCTCTCGGGCTTCCCCCTCGTCGAACGTGGCGCGACAGAAGTTCGTAACTTATTCTCTCTCCCCCCTTCGCCGTATCTTCGTTCCTCCCGCTCTCTCTCTCGGCCTTGTCTTCCTTCCCGCCTCGAAGTTTGGAAAATTTTATAAAACTCACGTACACCGTTACGTGCATAATTTTCCCGCCGCGCTGTACTCGTCATCTTTCTCCCGGGGAAACTCGCTCAACGAGCTACGGACGAACCTCGTAGCCTCCGCAGCTGGGGACCAAAGTCGGGGTTCTTTTTAGATGACAAAAAATAGCCTGAAACAGAATTAATAACGAAAAATGTGTATTTATTTCTGCAAAGAAGTGAATTAATTCTACCTTATCGATTAAGCGATTGAGCGTTTACAAAATTCTAAACAAAATTACAGATGCATCTTATAAATATTTTGGAATCGCGAAATTTTTTTTTTGGATTTCCCAAAGTTCGAAAACCCTATCCGATGGGAAATTTTCCGCTGATTCCGAAAACCACCGTTGTTTGCCCGAAAAAGAGAACATTTGACGAGAAAAACGCAAAAAATGATTTTTCACTTTTTTCGAAATTTCGTCACTTCGCTAAAATCGAGGTTACTTTTTTTTCGATCGACCAAACCTGGATTTTCTTTTTGCGTTCGAGAGAAAACTCTATAATGAAGAGAATGCCGCAAAGCGGAATGCGATATCTTGATTTTTTAATTATTTACAGAATTTAAAAATCAGACCCCCAAAAATCGCAAAAAAACCAAAAGGGTCTGACTTTAACATCCTGTAAAAAAATTCAGAAATCAAGATATCGCGTCCCGCTTTACGGCATTAACTTCGTTATAGAGTTTTCTCTCGAACGCAAAAAGAAAACCCAGGTTTGGTCGATCGAAAAAAAAGTAACCTCGATTTTAGCGAAGTGACGAAATTTCGAAAAAGTTAAGAATCATTTTTTGCATTTTTCTCATCGAATTTTATGTTTTTCGGGCAAACAACGGTGCTTTGCGGAATCGGCGGGAGATTTCCCATCGGATAGGGTCTTCAAACTTTACGATATCCACAATTTTTTTATTCTCGATTTCGTAAAGTTTGAACGTTAATTTCACGTTAATTTACTTAATGTTCTAATTTTGATTCGAGCATGTCTACAATCGAGCATCACTAAAACCAGCTAGTTTAATATAAAAAAAGTTATCACCATACTTTTATTTCATTCAGATGCATTAAAACAAATCTAATGATCGCCCTTTTCGAGTGCCCGCCAGTTTCTCCCTGGTTCAACAGCCAACGAATTCCATCTCTCATTCTCGTCTCGATAAAAATTATTCACACTCGACGAAACAAACATCGTCACGAAATCGCCGTCGTCTTCGTGCCGACTTCGCCCGATAAACACAGCAAAGTAATATAAAGTAGAGTCTCGTACGCGTCGCTACATTGCTCGGCGAAAACACGCGCCAACACACGCGCGAGCTTGCTCAAAAAGTTCTCGTGCGAGGCTTCGCGAAGTCTCGCACACGTCCGAGAATTTCAAGTGGCTGATGGCTGGCGGCGTCAACGGAGCACCATTTTGTCTGGGAAGGGCTTCGAACCCGTTGTAGCGTCGACGGCCCGTGGATACGGCTCGCAGGCCGGCATCGGGGATCGCGCGTCTCGAGGCCAAAACCGTATATAATTTATTTCCCAACTGCACGAGCTCCCACGGGAACGACGGAGAGCGCGCGCGGCCAATAGCGCGTATATATCTCACCAATCCAATCCCGGTTCTTTCTCTCGGTCCGAGCTCAGCTCGCGCGCAGCGTCCGATCTCCCCGGCAGACGCTGCATGACTTAATTATTGATCTCGCCGAACGGGGCGCCGGAGCCGCTGATGGTAAAATAAAAATGTTGAAATCGCCCCGGGATATCGAGACCCGCGTCGCAGCTCCTACAATAACGCCGCACGGTCTTGTTCGTCGAAAAATAAGACCCGACCTGGTATATCGATTAGGGAGATCCGGCGAGCGAATGATCAAAAAGTCGAGCAACTATTCCGACGATGGTCCGCGCGCAGCTTGATTGAAAAACGTGGAGCGCCGCGCGATGGGGAGGAAAATAATGGAAGCAAAAGAGACGAGGAGGAAAAATGCGAGAGGATTCTGCAGCGACTCCGCCAACGTCGGAGAGCGAATCGAGTTTTGCCTTCGCCGGACCCACGTGGGATACATTCTCGCGAATACTTTGCCCAAGGGAATTCCGCCTCGGAGTTGTTGTTTTTTTTTTTTGTTTCACTTTGGATGAAAATCGTTCCGTCTCCCGTTCGCATTTTCTCTCCTTTCGCGTTGGCTGTATCCGAAAACGGTAAAAGGAGCGCAAGAAAAAAAAGTGAAATTCATCCGGACCGTCGCATGGACTGTGGAGCCCGTGGCGATGTCGTTCCGCGTCGTGTCTTCGATATTTTTCTCGCTGCTAGCCGCGTCAGGGTTATTTCAGTTTCCAAGTGAATTATATGCGGAGGGTCGACACGTTCGCCCGGGACCTCAATCTCATTTTGTAAACATTCACAGGCTCCTTTTTTCACCGTCGGCGAGCGTACGCGAGTCGTCGACTTGGATCAATGGCGCCGTTGATGCCTCGGGAAACTCTTTGACTCCGGGACCCCACCGACACTTCTCGTATGTCGCATTGGAATCGCGGTCACCAGTCAATATTTATACGTGCGAGTTTTCTACGGGATGGACGGGAAAAATGCTGCTTCTCGTATTTGGCGTTTTTGATCCGCGACAAATGCGGACGTTTTAGGAGGTTGTTCGTATAATTTGGCAGTGAGTTTTTCGGGGAAAACAAGTCTTGACCAGACACGTCACTGCACGGAGAAAAATAATCATGGGGTGATAACAAATAGATTGTTGTATTAACGAATTTTTTGTTGTCGCAGAAAAATTGTCAGCTAACGTAATAAAGTTGTTATCTACCACAGCAAAATTTTAGCTACCGCAGCAAATTTGTAGTTACCACATAAAATGTTTAGATCCCACAGAATTTTTTTTAGCTACCACAGAAAATTTCTAGATACCACAGAAAAATTTTAGTTACCACAGAAAATGTTTAGATACCACAGACATTTTTTTTAGCTACCACAAAACATTTTTAGATATCACAGAAAAATGTGAGCTACCACAGAAAATTTTTAGATACCACAGAAACATTTTAGCTACCAGAAAACAATTTTAGCTATCACAGCAAATGTTTAGATACCACAGCAAAATTTGAGATACCACAGCAAATTTTTTGCTAATGCAGCAAAATTTTAGCTACCACAGCAAAATTTTAGCTACCACTGCAAATTTTTAAATACCACAGCAAATTTTTTGCTACCACAGCAAATTTTTAGCTAACACAACAAATTTGTAGTTATCCCAGCAAAAATGGCGTTATCACTCCATTAATATTTTCTTCTGCGTGCCAGTCGTGTAGACAGGCTCGTGTGGTGATTCCTCCGCAGCAAAATCCTCGGTTGCATTGCGTAAAACAAGGCGAGGAAGTTGTAGGGCAGAAATTCGCCAATTATTCGAAGCTCCCGTTTTTTACTTTGGCTCCGGTCCAGAGGTTCCCCCTCGCGTGATTCTTCTCAGTCGCGCCGGCTCGTGAATCCAAATTCGTTGTTCCCTCGACGTGACGTTTTGATGTAAACGAATGCACACGCGCCGCACTGCGGTTTCGAAACCGGCGCTCACTGAGCGCTCATATTCCTCTCGGGACTCATGTCCCCCGGGTCCATGGACGTGAATTCTTCGTTACCGCGAAACGCTCCAATTCCAGACTTGGCACGGTATTCCCAAAACTTTGCCAGGAACGGACTTCTAGCCAAGAGCAACGCACGGTCTGTTTTCTCATTCGCCCCTCTCGTTCCCTCTCTCTCTCTCTTTCTCTCTCTCTCTCTCTCTCTCTCTCTCTCTCTCTCTCTCTCTCTCTCTCTCTCTCTCTCTCTCTCTCTCTCTCTCTCTCTCTCTCTCTCTCTCTCTCTCTCTCTCTCTCTCTCTCTCTCTGCTATCCGCTGGTTTATTTATTTTTTCGCTTCCACCTCGTTCCCTCCCTCTCGAAGTTCTCGTATTCGCGCCGCTCATAATTAAGTCCCGGGAGCGAAACACCAGCTCGATCCCGAGGGAATGTTGGCGCGGTGAAAAAAAAAGGAAAAAAGAAAAAAAAACGTCAGTGAGGAAGAAAAAGAATTTCATTCTCCATCCACTACCGACGCCATTGTCGAATATTATTTCGCGGGTCTCGGCGCAGCAGCCACCCCACCGTCGACAGCTGGCTTTCCGCGAAATTGAACGAGTTGTATAATTTTACTAAAATTTCCGTGAGCCTCGCTAGATTCTCACGAAACCTGCTGCAGCAGATGGGGAAAGGAACTCGTTCGTTCTCTCGCGAGTTCCGAAACTCTACTAGACGTTCGTCTGCTGCTTCGCCGGCTCTTTCGGTGCACTCCTGCTGCTGATAGTTAGGATGAAGGTCGGAGATGACAAAAAACGACGGAGATTAAAAGAAGTTCGCGCCAGGGTCGAGGCAGACCTTCGGCTTCGAAGCCGCCGTCGCGTCAACCCTTGCTTGGCGGCAGGTTTATAGCTTCGTAGCGTCAAAGGGGTAGACCTACGGTCGGGTCGTTCGGACCCGGCTGGCTGGCAACGGAAAAAAGGATTCTCAGGCCTTTTGCTAAAAATATACTGGCGCATGCAGCTCGTTTTAAAAGAGTCATTTATTAATTTTTTTTTCAACACAAATTATATGTATTACAAAATTCATTTGAAAACACCGTCAGTTGTCAGCGAATTATCAAACTAATTTTTTACGCGGTTAAACTCCAATTATTATGAAAACGTTTAATTTACTTGAGCATTTTATACGCAGTTTTGTCCGCGTTTACGGTATCTAATTTATTCATATTTATTTTCTTATAGTTATCTGCAATATATTTGCATGAAAATATGGCTAATGAGCCGATGAGGAGAGCGAACGGCCGCGCGGGGTCTCCAGGTAGGAAAATCTGTACCATTTACACCTAATAGCTAGCTCCTTACGCGAGACTGACAGGCAAAGGAGGGAAGGAGAGATAAGACTCGCGTGTCGGTGCATCATGTGACGCGGTGCAATACGGCAAAGTGAGAGTGCAAGCGAAGCGGGGAGGCAAAAAGAGAGACCGGGGCAAGTATCCACACGCGAAGACGCGAACGACCCCACAAACTATAAAGCCCCGTTTTACTGCTCGTAAAGTCAATGAAGGCGGTCACGTTTGCCCTTCGCACGCCGCTCGCGCACACGCGGGGCCTTCGTCGGCTGCTGGTTCTTCTGGTCGCCCATCGTTCTCCTCTATACCACCTAGGAAGCCGCGTCATAGACATTTTTATCATCGTTCGCCGATCGATTCGCGAATAATCGATAATTCATCGTGAATCGTCGCATTTAGTTACTAGAGAAGCAGCAATTAAAATCTCTTCATGGTGCAGAGAGAAATAAATTTCGAAGACTCGATTGTGAGTTCTCCGATCGATTTGCGAATAATCGATAAGTCACCGTGAATCGTAGCATTTAGTTTCTAGAGAAGCAGCAATTAAAATCTCTTCATGGTGCAGAGAGAAAGAAATTTCGAAGACTCTATTTTGGCATTTTGCGGCAGCGATTTGAATTTTCCATTTCTGAGATCAGGAATCTCGAGAATTACATATTTTTAAATCATGTCAAAAAGGTTTGAGACCCAGTGTTTTCTATGGTGAAGTATATGACTTGAGATCGACAATTTAGGCCAAAAGTTGGTACATTGACAAAATGATTGAAGGACATCAACTTCATCCATTTGGCTGCAGTTTGTGTGCCTTCCGAGCTTCACGAAATTCTTGTTTGTTAAAAAAGTTTACAACGCACATCGCATATTATCATTATCGCACATCGTACACAAAGTTACAACAATTTTGTGCAGCTCTTACAAAATGACAAAACGTTAAATAAATTGTAGAATAAATCGCCAAAGTATCCCAGTCCAGAAATGCCAAACGTTCGCCCGGGTCGAAGTGAGCAGAGGGCAACGTGTTCTTTAAAAAAAAATGTACCTGTAGCCGAAAGGGGTATCTGTACACAAACGAAGCGTGACGTTACTGAGGTTTTTTTTTTCACCACCGAGCCCTTCACCGAAAACTCGCACGAAACGTGCGACTCACGCGGGAGTCTCCAACCCTTCCGGGATATTCGTGCTGCGGCGAACAGTGGGTCCTCTGTCCTTCGTCCAGTGTTATACGACCGCTTGCCGCAGAGATCAGGCCCGGCTCGGCTGCCGCTCGCTCGCCCGCGAGACGTACATTTATTTTTTCGTTCCCTACCTTCGCCGCGTCTTTTTCGGCAAATGGAGAAAAAGGAAGGCGATCGCTCGCGCTCGGCTTTAACCCTTCCAAGAGCCGCGAGCGGTTTCTTTACGGGTTTAAACGGGTATGGGAATATTTATGAGCCTTCATGCGGAGGCGAGCTGGCCGTGCCTACGCACCGATTCCTCGCTCGGACCGCGAAGCCGATCTTCGAGGCAACTTTTGCAGCGCCGGCGACGACGAAGGCGAACACGGAATCGTTCTCACCAATATCGGCCCCTCGGAGCCGGCGGAGCCTCGAAAAACATCCACGAATTCCATTGATAAACCGTTAATATTCCTTTTTCGTGCGGGACACGCGCCGACGATTTTTATCTGTCGTTGGCAAATCTACGAATTTGTTGATGTAATTTATTTTATTCGATGTAAAAATAAAATTCTAAACATGCGGTGATCGTTTGAGTTGAGTGTACAGAGATGGCATCAATGATTACAGAAGGAAAAGATGTTTCGAAACTAAGCAGAAAATTTCATAGTTAAAATTACAATTTTTCGTTGTCTCTAATCATGCCATTGGATTTATTTCTAGTGGATATAGAATTAAATACAGGAAGATTCGCGAGATTATCGATAAATTCCATCGACCAGCTATCAATATTCTATTTTCACATAAAACGTATGCCGATGTTTGTCTTACAGCAAATCCTATCGATTTGTCAACGCAATTTATTTCACCTGACACAAAATTCCCAACACGCGTTTGACAATTCGCCACACGTGTGCCAAGAAACCATCGACGATAACAAACCAAACGAATCTCCCAAAGATCAGCCAAAAGTGTCCAACAATCCTCACCGAAATTTTTTCCTACTCCGTAATCATCCCAATTCTCGTACATTATTCCCAGACTCAGCACGACGAATCCCCCCCAACGTCCTGAAAAAAAAAACTCACCATCGTGCAGGGGTGCATAACCCGGCATTACGAACAGTTTTGAAAAATATCCCGTATAATTATATCCCCCACGAAAAACACCTCTTCCCAGGAATTCCCGGGTGGTTCGCGCTTAAGATTCCGGACCACGTGTGGCAGGATGCAAAAAGAAAAAAGAAGGAGAGACGATATTCGAGGCTGCGCGCGCGCCACCTCCGGAGCTTGGAAATTAATATGGATGCCGGGAGAAAGAGATGGTGATGCTTCGGCTGTGCGAGCGAGAGAAAACACGCGTCTCGAGAGTCGGAAAGCACTTGCACACAGGAACTCGTTATTTCGTCTCTTCACTCTCATATGCGCATCGCGATTCGTTCGCCAACGAAACGGAGTCCACGCTGCCTCTCGAGATATCCGAGGTTGCGTTACAGCACGAACAAAGGGGATTCAGCGTCCGAGGACGAGGCGCGCGTCGTCCTCGTTCTCGGTCGCGCGAGCAAGAAAACCGGATGCAAGCGACTCCCAGAATAACCCGTTCGGACCAATCGCGCCGCGTCCAGATGGAATTCACTGTGTGCGGCCTCGCCTCTTCGCCATACCCAGACTGGCGTATCACGTACTGGTTTCTCTCTCTCTCCTTTCGGTGTACCGAAACCATACTACGATACATAGTGTGTATAGGTGGCATTCCGGCCGCGGCTTCGTCTCCCCGTGGCCGCTGCGGGACGGTTCAATCATCCTCTATATGTCCACGGGGGACCGCAAATTCAGCGTCCTATAGCCGGTGCAGATCCCATTATCGATTATACCGCGCGGGAACGGCGCATGGGAATTCTGATCAGGAAAGTTCCGTCCCCGAGGTTTCCCGAGCGATGGTGGAATCTCCGATTCCACCGTGTTATATCCTCCACTTCGCCTCGGGTGTCCTTTCGCGATAGCGCAGAATTTCCGACGGGCCGTACGAGTGTTTCGCCGATGTATTTAAGAGCAGCGTGTCCAGGATGAGACGACAAATGTGCGAGGGAGGCAACGCGGTGACGCTGAGGACAGAACGAAGATGCGTTTTCGCGTTTCGCTCGTTGTCCTCGCGACCCGATGACGCAGAAACAAATAACAAATGGCTAAATATCCAAAGCCGCGTTGGCAGGATATTTAAAGCCAAGACGCATTCCGCAGGCAACGCTGCGCTATCCACCTCGCGTCGCGAAAAATATACGAACCAGTTTTCGCCTGGATTATTTCCACTTGAACGCACCACGCGCGCCTCGACTTCTTACAAGTTGCCATTTTGCATCAGCGCGCAGCGTCAATAAACTCAGGGCTCGTGTGATCGCAGCGAGGATCCTCTGATCTTCGCCGGTTTACCAGCTCATGATGCATCCAAGCACGCGTATCTCCCGCCGTCCGAGTTCTTAACAGAGCACTTCTGGAAAATGTTAAATTATCCGCAATAACAACCCGAGATCCAAGGCTCGATGCCTCGGCAAAAGTTCAACAAGTTTGTCCTCACCCAGAAGCGGGATTATACGTATATACGAATGCCATGATGTATATAAGTTTCCAAATGGTACCTAGGGGGTGCGACACGAGATGAGCCGCGAACGTTCGCCGTACGGCGTTGAGAATGACGCCTCGGGTATGGCAATCTAGAGCAATTCCGGGCCAAACGATCGTCACATCTCGGACAGGAGTTGCGCTATCCTCTCTCTCGCCGGAGGGGGGGCGAGAGAGGATCGGAGAGTTGCCCGGCTAGGGAGAGCCGAGTTCACCGTGCGGCCGCTGATCGCGATCTCCTCCTCGTAAAGCTTCGAGCGCGAGGGGTGCGAGAGTCGGTGGGGAAGCCTCGCCGTGTCGTTTACGAGGGTAGTATAAAATTCCGTCGGACGCGGTGTGTCTGCACACTCGGTCTATCCAGAGTACATGGAGCATACACGCGTCGTCCGCTGCTGCTGCTGCTGCAGCGTCTGCGGTGGTGTCGGGAGACTTGCGAGTGCGGCATGAATGAAATCGTGTTGTTCGCCAGGTTCGCCATTGGTGTTGGTGATGTAGAGGGACCGAGTCGGCGGCTGCGAGCATCGCGCTCGCGTGGCCGATTACGTAGGCGTCCATTTTACGAGCCAAGCAAAGTATCCCCAGTTTAGACAGACGTTCCCCAGACACCGATTGCACGCTGGTGATCGCGTCACACGGGGATCCGCATAGCGTCGCACCGCGCACGGTGTGTACAGGCAACTGTGGGCCACTCGATGACCTCGATGACGACCTCGATGCGACTAATAAAGCCGGACGGGCCGCGTCCAGGTTTACCACCAGCCATTCTGTCCTGCGGATACTTCGACCTGCTGCCCCGCAGCTATACCTATAAAATCATCGTCTGCGCGACCCTGGCGCACTTGCTGCAAAACGCGTTATCCCGTGTTGGGTCGCCACCCGGGACCATTCAGAAGCATGAGTGCTGCGAGCTTGCGCTGGATCATTGCTAATGCATAAATTGGCGGCGGTCGAGAGAGGACATGGTAACGGGTGTCCGGAGGACAATCTTGACGACATGAGGAAGATTAGCTTCATAGTGACGACGACGACGATGATGATGATGATCACCGTTAAACGAGACACAAGGCCGCGAGGCTGAGAATCTTTGATGGGACGTTAACGACCCAATGAACGAATCAGGTGGTATCCAGGTGGACTCCAAAGGGGACCCCAAGTCAGGCGGCTTCTGGTCCAGGAGGCTCTTCGACTCTGGAGGGACCCATAAGAGCTACCGTGCGTCACGTCATCGGGGGCCGTTCGTCGGTGTACCCAACACGTAATATCCGTCGGTATATGTATAGCCGCGTTGCGGGAAGGTGTAAACAATATAAACCCAGAGGGAGAGCAAGAGAGGCGTTCACGTTCGGGACACACGTCCGTGTGTCCCGAGACATCGGTAACCCGCATATCTACCCCTCGCTCGCTCGCGACGACGACGACGACGACGACGGGCAACCCCCTCCCGAAATGAAGCTAAGCGCTCGGTTTTACGGCCGCCAATAAAGTTTTAAGTGTTAGTAAAACCGGGGACCGGGGCAGCCCAGCGCCGGATAAGCGTGGCGGCGGACGTGTCCGAGTGTGCCGCATCCTTCGGCTGGGAGACGAAGACGAGTGGCCGCGGCGCGCGCGGGAGGACGCGATAAAACCGTAGTGTGCCAAATACAGCCGCGTGTCCTCCTCCAGGTTATTCGGCGGCGTGCTGGGCGCGTGCTGGATTCATGACCACCACACATCGCGTGAAATCACTTCTTTTCACCTCTCTCGCCGGGTTGAAATATAACACCCGAAGTAGCCCCGCGGGAGGAGAGACACAGGAGGGCAGAAGTCTCGCGGCTTCGGGAAACATGAATCACGTGACTGAACTACGCGCGGAATACGGGCTATAGATGGCAATCGGTGTCAAGGTCGTCGGTACACACACACACACACAGCCAGGCGGTTGACGACGTACGACCGCGACGAGACGCGCGAGACGCGGTTGTAACCATACGCGTTGCGTAATGATGCTCGTAAAAGGCGAGTGAGCTGGCGTGCGTTTCTCGCGCGGATGTACGAGGTCGTTTCGTGCTTCAGTTATAGCATACGCGATCCGCTCGCTCCGCTATGTGGTTCACTATTGGCGAGGTCATGAGCCGTCGGCGACCATTAAAAGTCGCGCGGGCCAAGTCCGTGGAATGCGTTACGGCTGCCGACGACGTGGGACGTTGGAACGACGACGACTAGAGACGAATCTGGAGCAAGACTGACGACTCCATGATTTACGACGAAATTTGCGTGATTGGTTCGTGTGTCGCGGCGAGCGCTCGAGTCACCTCCCTACATGGATCTCAACAGCCTCTGAAGTCATCTCAACCTGTGTCACGATCGTAAAGCCTGATTTCCTTAAGGTCCAGAAAGCCGCGCGCGCGACTCGTTGACGACGCTCCCGGCAAAGTGTCGCGCGGGGTGGAGGCGGCGAGCAGCAGGTTGGCACGTGCTGATATGCCGTTGTTGTTGTCCAGCGGAGAGACAGGACGCGTCACTCTCGTCGGGTTCGCGGGGAGGCCGCGACCTGCCCCAATCCGAAGAGACGAGAGCGCGCGTAAAGGCAAGGCAATATAAACGAACGTTTACAGGCTCGTTACATTTTTATGGGCTCAACGCCACTACTACGCCACCAGCGCGCGCGCGCCGGCCATCAACGGAATGCCGTAAACCATCAACCCAGACCGAGAGAGAGAGAGAAAGAGAGAGAGAGAGGAGACAGTGGGGAAAGAGCGAGAGAAAGAGAGAGACGACTCGACGACTCCTTGCCCCGCTTGCAGGAAGGCCTGGAAGGTTGCCGTCCTGCAGCAAAACAGCCCTCCTCGTCTCGTCACCTCCTTCCAACTCGGCTCCACGGTTGTCCTTGTCGTTCTAGAATAGCGAGGCGTCCGCGCGCGTCACACCAGACGCCCCTCTATCAGTTCGCGTGGCATTTACGCGCGACTTCCGGCCTCGTGACGTCACGCGAAACGGTCCCAGTAGTAGTAGCTGCTGGAACTGCTGCACCGCTGCTGCTGCTCTCTCTAGACCATCGCGGGCGTTACGTCACTTTATTGGTCGTGATCATAAAAATTTTTACGCGGACCTCGACTGCGTGCCTGCTCGTTCGTAACGACCTTCGTCGGTGGCGCGAGCGACGACGATGCCCCGGTGATGTCGGGTCTAGCGGTGGTGGCGGCGGCGACGCGCCTCCTCATCTCTCGCGCGAAACGACGTCTCGCCGGGCCGCCCGCCTCCCGGCCGAGATTTATTCCTGGCGCTTCCTACACGCTGTACCCGCGAGGGCAGCTCTCTCGTCTTCTCTCTCGCTCTCTTTTATTTCTGCGGGTGTTGCATCGCCCGCGTTTATTTATAAACAGACGCACGCTTTTCGGGTCGTAAAAGGTGTTTGGTGCGCTTTGGTTCGACGGTCACCCGCTGACTGGTCGTACGCTTTTTGGCACGTGGAGATTTTTTGACCCGGCTGATTGGGAAGAAAAGAATTAACATCATTTTAGGAAATCACTGATTTTTATTATTTATTATATTGATGACTACAAGTCATCATTGATTATTTATTGTATTGATGACTACAAGTCATCATTGATTATTTATTATATTGATGATTACAAGTCATCATTGATTATTTATTATATTGATGACGTGCTTCGTTAGACAGTTGACGTTTCCTGAGTAGTTTTGATTAACGAAAATATACGACAATGCTGAACGCACTGTGAAGGGACGTCAGAGTGTATTTCGATGTTCTACTTTGCAGAACGCGTTACGGTATTTCATACGTTGTTCGATGTGTTCCATGATGAAAAAGCGTTGAACGTGAATGAGAGTAGCGGAAAAATAGGGTGTCCGTAGCGAGATCCGTGTGGGCGAAAGACAGAAGTGGCTCCGCCCCCCCGAGGCTTTCATTTTCGAAACCCTGCGCTCTCTGCACGACACACCCCCAGCGAGTCATTGGTCCGCGGGTCGGCCATCATTTGCCTCATTATGCATACCCATGATGGCTTCCATGATGGCCGACGGGCGGTCGACCAATCGGAAGGGAGCCGGCGGCGGCCATCGCCGCGCGTGATGGTCCTGCGCTCTGGCGGGAAACCGCTGTGTTCTCTTCTCCACCGGCTTCGTGGAACACCCGAAAGATGTCTCTGGCACTGAGAACCCGGTACGAAGGTTCCCTTTTTAAAAATTCCGAACTTACCGCCCGGGCTTTGCGGGGCCAACGCGCGCACGACTCGCGATGCGCTTTCTCACGATTCTCTCGTCATGCCAGCCGCGTCCGAACGTTTACCGAATGATTATACGAATCGCGACCGCAAATCACAGCGTCACGGCGATCGCGACGCGTGTCCCGGCCGTAAAATCACCGAAAATCTTTCTCACGTTTGGACTCTGTGAAATACATCCAAAGTGGTCATTACCATTGCTAACGAGCGCCCGATTCGGAATCCCAAGGAAAATCGATCCCCACAGCTCGATCGACGCGATTCCGGGATTACATGGGATTTCTAAAGTGTCTTTCGAGCCTCGAATACTTATGTCTCCTTTGGACGGTAAACATTATGGGAGCTAATTTCGTACGTTGTTGAAATACGTTTTGACGATAATTTCTACAACTATTTTTTTTTCCGCAATTTCAATAAAAAATAGTTTCAATCTTCCAATTTTCAAAATAAAATGCACAAGATAAAAAAAACTAACTTGCAAAATACAATTTTGCGAATTTCACTCGCAAATATTTCTAATCATATTTCATTGTCAAGCGTGACTTTCTGCCAAATTAACAAAAAAAAAAAAATCGATCTCACCCCCAATCATTTTTTTCCTCACAAACCATTTTGATAAAACAAATCATACACGGCGTGCCTACATTCCCAAGCACCTTCGGGCTCGATAAAATATTCCCCCGTACGCGAATGAGCATATCGAAAATAAGCTGGCAAGGAAAACGTCGTCCGGAATCCATGATGGCCGCTGCGAGGACTCGTTTCTGGTCTGGTCCTGGAGCCAAACTCGTATGCGCCGCAGTATCGCGCTATATACATGCCTGTCGTATACGTAGGTAATACCTTAGAATAGTTTACATGGTAGATAGAGGTGGACACAGCCGTATACCGAGGGGTTCGAGGGGGAGTCAGGTGTATATATCTATATATATATATATATATATATATATATATATATATATATATATATATATATATTCGCTTTTGTGTACATAGCCGCCCTTCCCCCAGGTACATAGCGACCAGGACCCGGTTATATGCACCTATATGTACGTCATCCAGGCCTCGCGTGGCCATACTTGGTGTGTCGTAGCTGGGGGGGGGGGGGGGGACACCACGGGGAAACGTCGAGCCCCACGCGCGCGTTCGCCTATCGTCCGGACACGCAGTCCCGGAGCCACCAGATTGGTAATTTAGCGAAGACGTCCCCGGGAACGGTCGGGTCCGAAGGGGTCCCCCTGGTCGCCGGCAGCATCGTCGCCGAGGCTTCCGCTTGGCCGTGCGCCCGGAGCACGCGATATAAACTTCTCGTTTCTTCTTGGCAGTCTCCGGGCTCGCTCGCCTCCCCCTCCCCCTCCTCCCCCCATGCTTTCCCCGTGGGATTTGCATCCCTTTATTTCCTCTTATTTCACCGACCGCTTCTCTCTTTCTCGCTCTCCGCCCCTTCGACGTTATTTTTGCCGCTATTTTGCAGGCGCAGATGGTGTTCACCGAAAGCGGAAGAAATATTCCAAAAGGCGAGAAAGAGAGAGAGAGAGATAGAGAATGAAGCACAAAAACGAGGACTCACCGTCATAGAATCACAGGCCATGCGGCCCGAGCCATGAAACTATAGGACTCTAAACCATAGGATTTTATTTCACTAATCAGCCCAACCGGTTTCGTGAGAGAGCCGACGCGAGGAGATAAGATACCTGTTGCTCGGGGGGCGCGGGGGGGGGGGGGGGGGGGAATATTTCGAAAACGTCTTTTATACTGTACTCGGATACTTATACGGTCGGCGGTCAATTACACTAATACCGCACACGCGAGAGGGGAAAATCAAAGATGCTCCCGCGGACGGCGGCTGACAGGGCGAGTGATGGGGGAGTTTATAGAGGAGCCGCGGCGGCGGCGTCGGCGGTTGGGATTTTATTTCAGGAGAATGTACGAGTTAGTACCGACAGAGAGAGAGAGAGAGAGAGAGCAGCAGCGGGGCGGGCGGCGCGGAGAGTCGGAGTTGCCCCGTATAGGATGGACGATTTGTCTCCGCGGCGTCGCGCGCGCGTCCCGCGCACTCGTCAGCCTGACACGTAACTCGATACTATACCCCGCGCGTCTCGTTTACGACGTCATAAAATTACCGAGTTGATGCTTTAAACTGGAATAAAACGATTGCGGCTAGAGTTAGCGAGCCAGTCAGCCGTCCTGTGGCGTGTGTCTGTAGCGCTCTGCGCTCGACGTTGGTATCCTCAGCGCTCGATTCCCGCGCGAACACCCTCTCTGCTTATTCCCTCCGCAGACCGCTTGACAATTAGTGCAGTTGGCGAGGCGAGCGCGCTCGCCTCTTTAAACGCGTTCTGCATTTGTATGCAGAGACAAAAAATCCACGTCTGCGTTGAGCCTCTAACATCTGCTGGCGGTCGACCAATTTTCTTGCATCAGCGAAGAGATGGAAGTTCGAAAGCCTCTCTAACACTTTTGGCGCGGTCGATTATTAAACGGTGGAGGAAAAAAAAAATTGCGGACATGGTATTAGGCCATTCGTGGCTCCTGCGATGTTGGAGCGATCTGCAATGTTCTCGGTGATCGCGGGTTTCGTATAATTGCCGGAGAAACTGTGAGGGACGCGCCACGAGAATGTTTATTATTATATCTAACGTGTTATTATTATAATCATCGTTTGAAGTAGCTAAGACTTATTCGTAAGCGAGCGATCGTCTCGCAAGAAGCTTTCTCTTTTCGTGAAACGGCCGCACGAGGATTCCGCGGGTGTGTTTTAGCCGCTTGGGTAATGTGAGCACCGGATCATAAAATACCTGAGGAGGGATTGACCCTTTGCAATTGGAGGTACCTGAAAGAAAAAAAAAAAAAAAACGTATTGAAACTCCGCGCCTGTCGCTTCTCAAACATTTTCCACATAAATCGACCACGAGACGTCATCGTTGCCGATCGCCCAAGGATTCGTTACACAATCGCGCTCCTCGTGGCATTTCGACGATTGTTCGCGGTAATCCTGAATTAGCTTTAATAACAGAAAATCGATATTACAATCGCAATTACAAAGCGCCGAGCGCGGTCGACGGTTGTCGTAATGTTTTAAATTGCAAACGACGTTCGGGCTTACATATTCCGTCGTGGTAATGGCAAGCGGGGTGTGGTAATTGTCTTTATTGGTGCTCCGGAAGGTAACAAATTAGAACGATACTCCAGATCGGGGATTCCGAGCGCCGCGCGAGCGTCGCATTTACCTCCGTAATTTTTCGCATCCGCGTGTCTCGTGTCGCTCGGCTCGCCTCGGAACCTGATTCTCGAGATGCTATTTACGCGAATAAATTGTATGTAAAGGAGGGAGAGAGAGCGAGGAGTTCCGATAATGCCTACGGCGTATCGGATTCACGTCGATACATTGTAGTGGATTATCGGGAAAATAAGAAGCAGAAGATACGTTCTTGTCTCTCGCCCTGGTCGTCTTCGTCGTCGTCGTCGTCGTCGTCGTGCCCCGCAAATACGTGCTCGCATGCATAATGAGAGAAGGCGGTCGTGCTAAGATACCGGAGTGGAAGTTGATTCGCCGCGATCCTCCGGGTCCCGCGAATTCTCAGCCCGAGCTGCGCGAGATAAGACCTGGAAGTCTTGATGGTCGTTTATAAACCGGCTGATTCGCCATTTCGCGCGCTGAATATTTTCTCCGCGTCCTCCCGCGTCGTGTCGCTCGTTGAATTAACCGCCGGGGCTAAGTGGGAGGCGTGCGCGCGGACACCGACGATTCGCAGTAGGCGAAGCTGACTCGCGCTTTATGCGCGCCTCTCCTCTTGCGCTTCCACCGATGATGGTACGCGTATCCGCGATTGGATTAACCGGATTACGCGCACTCGAGGAGCGTCAATTGAATTTTTTTGCAAACCGCGCCGCTCTCGCAAATGCCTCCTCACGTTCGTGTTCTATTAATACGAGTGGTGTACGCGTTGCGGGCTGCGCGCGAAACGCACGGCCACTTCGGACGCTGCGCGCCTCGTTTAACTCCCGGGCAGACGCGAATCCTCCACGACTGGATGCTGTAACACAATTGTAAACCAAGTTCTTAGGACTGTCTGATGGAGTGAATGAGATTTAACGAATAATATAATGAAAATAGTCATGGAAATCGAGTAAATATGGATTGATATTACGTATAATGTTTATATTTATTGAGATTCGTTATCTATGTAGCATGGAAAATAATAATAATAATAATAATAATAATAATAATAATGAAAATAGTCATGAAAATCGAATAAATATGGATTGATATTACGTATAATATTTATATTTATTGAGAATCGTTATCTTTGTAGTATGGAAAAATTGACAGTCGTTTGATTTCGAAAAAATCGTTGTTATATTTAAGCGTGCAAAGATTCTCATAAATATTAGCGCAATACCTCGAGGAATTTCACCCTCCAATTTATTATCGTTTCCAAGGCGCCCAGAAACAATAGAAATATTTATAGCTCACTTATTACACGTCGCTGGTCTCGCGATCACTTCCAGTCACCCCCACAGAAATGCCGCGAATGCAAAGTACTACGTATATAAAACACGGTTTAAATATTTTACACGCACAATATGCATACACGCGGTACGCCAATTTTCCGCATTTCCGTGTGGTCAGTGGGAGGAGAGACTTTCACATCTCCTTAAAGGCGAATTACGGCCAAGCCTAGCACAATATCTATTAATATACGTACCAATAGAGACTCTCGGTGCAGCCATTGTAATAACTGATGATCTGCAACATAAAACGGAATCTGAGAATCATCCGGTAAAGATCGTCCGGGGCTAGACGCGATCGTAACCGTAACTCATAGAGCGATCTCGGTCTCGTGGACCACACTAACGAGATCCCCTCGGACTCGCGTTTCTTCGAGCAAATATTTATGCTCGGAATTTCCACCACGTGGCCCTGCATTCTGTCCCTGTTTTCTCTCCCTGCGCGCATTTCGCCATGTCCAGTGGCTGCGCGCAGCGTGCAGGAAGGAAAACCCGTGGCTCAGCTTGTGGTGCATGCGACGCAACGCCAGAAGCAGGCGGAACTTCATTGCACCGAGAGAGCGAGGATATTAGTGCTTTGTTCATAGACGATTTCGTGGGACGTAATTGCGAGAGGTGCTCGCGGCAGACGGACGCGCGAGGACTGCGAGCGCGGCTATATACGGAGCACCGGGGAAGACGAAAATCGAGTCCACCGAGACCAACGAGAACGAGCGAGACGCAGTCGCAGGGCTTTCCGCAAGATTCATTGCGTGTAATTTCGCCTTGTTTCGCGGCTGCGCCCCCTTTATCGCGAACGTCCAACTCGGTCTGCCAGCCAAAAGGGCTCGGTGACTCCGGGCAATGTGGTTTCTAGACATCTCAATGTTCGCCAGCAAAATGGACTGTATGTTACTCCTCTTTATTTCTTCATGCTTGTTGGCACGTGGATATTGCCAAAGTAATTTGAATGACACACGTAGGAAGAGTTAATGATGCTTGGACGATTTGCTGAACGGTCCATCGATTGTCTGGACTTTCTTTGTGTTGTCTCATGCGCATTTTAGGTTCTGGAAGGTCTCGGATCCTGAATTACACCGCGAGTCCTGAACAAACAAAACAAAACGATCAATGTCGGATGGGACACTGCGGAAGTAATTTAAATGACTGTCGTAGAAAAGTCAATGATGCTCAGATGATTTGCTGAACGGTCCATCGATTGTCTGGATTTTCTTCGTGTTGTCTTTTCCGCATTTTAGCTTCTCGGAGGTCGCGGATCCTGAATTACACTGCGAGTCCTCAACAAACAAAACAAAACGATCATTGTCGATCATGGATGGAAAATACTTTAATTTACTTTCGCGTAGATGGAACACTGAGAGAGTAATTTAAATGACACTCGTAGGAAAATCTTTTGATATTTATTAGAGGAAAATGTAGGAAAGACGTTGTATTGGAGACATGGCGGCTGACAAACTGTCAGAGATACAGAGCTGAAGTAAGTAAGAACAGTTGAATGAAGAGGATAACAAAATATAGATAAATTAACAAACATACATCAATGCTCGATTTCAATAAAATCCAATGATGCTCGGATGATTTTCTGCAGTGTCCATCGATTCTCTGGACTTTCTTCGTCTTGTCTTATCCGCATTTTAGCTTCTCGAAGGTCGCCGACCCTGAATCACACCGCGAGTCCTGAACAAACAAAACGATCAATGTCGATCATCATCGATTTAATTAACAAAGGCGAGTCGACGTTTATTCTCAGCGTCGCATTCGGTGCCTTCGACATTCTTGCCTCGCGGGGATAACGCCGCGAGTCGCCGAGTGAGACGCGAATTATGCTTGCACAGATGACAGAGCCCGAAGGGAGATTCGACTGCACTCTGCGAACGCGCCGCTCGTCTCGGTGTTGCGCACACACACTGTGCGCTACATAAAACACCATAACCATCTATAACGCGCGCGCCGTACTCGAGTACATCGTGAGACTCGTTTTACGAGCCTCTCGAGAGAAAGAGCTTTGAAGTCTCCTGCGTGCACTGAGAGACTCGAAATCGCTTCGCTAATGGAACTCACGCGATAAGCGATCGTTTTCCTGTTCGATAATTCGATACAGTTCGAACGTTAAATTTCGATGTGTTTGCTTTGCGAAACAAGGATTTGCTCTAAATCCTAACATACTGACTTTGGTTAACAATAAGTTACCGCAATATAAACATTTTATAAATGTTCTGGACATAAAAATGTTTATTTGCGTGAAATGAACTCGTCAATGCATTTGCAAGAGAAAAATATTAGATTAATCAAAAAGATATAAAAATGCGAAAAATACCAAATTTAAAGAATTTTCATTATATTGCTAGACATTTTATATATAATACATAAATGCATATTGAAATATTTATTTATGTGAAAAATCACGTCAACGCATTTGCAAGATTAAAAAAATATATTAAATTAATCAAAAAAATTATAAAATTCGCTGCGACCGAGTTAGCTTCAACATCTTCAATCTTTCTTCCCAGCACAAAATTTCCAACACAAATTTTACAATTTCGAATATTCACCGTCGAAGTTTCCTCGCGTAACAAAACCCAGAGCGAAATTTCGCCGTGGCTGGGAAGCTCGGCGCGAGCTCTCGGGGCAGCCGCGAGAGCATCGCGCAGCACGGGGACCAGCGCAGCGGTCTCGGGTCGGGGTGTCGACCCTCCGGACTGGTATCGATCGCGTCGGAGCTGGCGGAGCGCTCGACGCGGTGGTCCAGGGTAGCGCGAGGGGTGGCAACACAGGGTGGTTTGCGGAGGCGACGAGGGGGAGTGTTTGCAGAGGGACGAAACGCGGTGAGAGAGTGAGAGAGAGAGAGAGAGAGAATCGTCGGTGGCGCCCCGGTCCGGGTCTGCCGGTTCTGCTGGTTGGTGCGCTGCCAAATCGACCTGTGTCGAGGTGGCCGCCTGCCCAAACCGCGCACATGAAACCTACCCTCTACCTACCCTAACTCGAGCTCCATTTCGCCTCGCGATAGCGCGAGTCAGACGTGCGCGGAGGTCCAGGGAGGTTCGGGGGGAGGGCAGGAGGGAAGGGAAGCGAGGGAGAGCGAAAGGGGTGAGAGATCGAAGGGAGTCTGCGAGACAGAGATGGAGGTCGTTTTCGCTATCGTCTCTCCTCTCGTTCCCTCGATTCTCGCCTAGCGGAGGAATAGCTGGCGTGTGTATATAAATGTATATATATACATATACATATATATATATACACATAGGTACGCGATGAAGCTGCAGCTGCGTCTGCAACGTGAGCCGGAAGCCCCGGAGAGAGCCAGAGAAGCATCGGAGGGAACTGCTGGCAGCCAACCAGGCCTCTCGCTTCTGCCACAGCCGCACGGGCAACGAGTGAGCGCAGCACTTTCTCCTCAACCCTCCCATTTCCATCCCTGGCGAACTAACGCTCTCCTTCTGCCGGTCTCCAAGTTTTACCATTTCATCGTCTGGCAAGATAATCCACCCTTCCTTTCGCGTTACCCCGGCCATGGTGCGCCCTCGTGTACCGCGTGGCTTCGTACCTGGGCCCTCCCCCCCTAGTAAGGGCCTATTTAGCCGCCTAGCCAAAGATACGCTGATGTAAGTTCGTACATACCGCGCCCGATGGCAGAGGGAGGCAACTTTGTATGTAATCCCAGACTCCGCTCTCCATCTTTCCTCCCTTATCTCTTTCCCTCCTCGTTCCCACCGACGCACCCTCGTTATCCTCTATTTTTCCGAATTAAATTGCGCGATCTCGTTCTTCGGACAAAAGCGCGACGCAGACGCGAGATTCGGTCGGACGGTATCGATTACCAGACGGGGTGAAATTGAATCTCGTTTTTCCGCGGAAAAACGCTGGATCAGCAGCCAAGAAGCGTTTGGACGCCACGAGACTGGGGGATGAAAAAAGAACGTCGTAAATTGAATTGGAAACGTAACGTTTGAGGTTGCGGAATTCCCGGACATCCTGCGCTACAAAACGACGAAGGAAAGTCTCGTCAAGAACGCAAACTCGCGTTTCTTTTTTTTTTTTCGCTGTCAACAGCGAAGAAGCGCTTTTTCCTCGTTTTTTTTCGTGTCGCCGGAAAATTGGTTAAATCCGAAAGGATGCGTCGTGGTGTCGTCGAGCGAGGGGCCACCCGGTCAAGTGGGGCACACAGCTCGACGATGTGCGGCGCGTCGTAAAGAAGCCTGCGGGGCGTCGTAGACGAGCCGGCGAGCGAGGGCGGAAAGTACGAAATTGCTTATGCTTTATAAAAGGCGCATGGAGTTGGAAATTAAGGTAGGATGGGGGAGGACGAGAGCGACTCTCGTGTGCCCTCGGCCGGTTCAACTTTCGTGGATCTCGAGAGTAACCGCAACGTGCACGGCGTGGCCGGCTCTCCTCGGGCCTCGGAATATTGGTGTATGAATAAAAAAGCGGCGCTCCGCTTTTTCGCGCGCATGAATAAAGAACGAGGTGCTCGTCGCGCTACGTGCTACGTGGGAGCAACGTGCGAGCTCGTCGGCCGGTGCAAAACTATCCGAAAAAAAAAAAAAAAAAAAAAAAAACTTGATACAGGCTGAAACAGCCGCGGACTACGAGTCGCGGCGAAGGCCTCAGGATGCAACGAGAAGTGGGCGTGGATCGGCGCTGCAGCTACGACCTGTTTCCAATATTCCATAGTTGAAGAAAAAAAAAAAAAAAAAAAGAAAGAAAATGATGCCCTATCATCTCGGTTCGATCGGCTCACCAAAAGGTGTGGCTTACTTCAACCGCGCACCGAGCGGATAACTCGACGAGATAGCCGGAAATGCGTGTTACCAATTTCCAGGCTCTTTTTTTTCCAGGCTCTTTCCTTTTCCATCGTCAGAGTTCATCGGCCAACCCGCCGGAGAATCTCGCAACGAACGAGACGAGGATTCGCATCGAGACTTAATCTAATCCCGCGGCGCGAAACGCGCGAAAATTGCGGTGCGGGCGAAATGCCGGCAGGATACGGGAAACGTCACGAGCTCTCGGCGGTCGCCGCGCGTCCCGCAAGCGGCCATATAGACACAATGTTTACGGAACGCTTGTCAGGCTCGTGACAGCGCGTCACACGCGCGGCCCGTAAGGGGATCATTATATACTCCCCCTTCGGGGTCACCGCGACGACGACGACGACGACCGAGTCGAAGACTCGATGTCCAGCGTCCAGCGTTTTTGTGTAGGTAGGGGAGACCGGGGTAAAACGGGCCCCCCTTTTTTTATCATCGAAAAAAAATTTTAAAATTAGGGTAAAACGGGCCCCTCTTTTTTTTATCATCGAAAAAAAAAAAAAATTAGGGTTAAATGGGCTCCCGTCTCCGTAAGTTTTGAGGCTTCCTTCATCGTCAAAACTTTTTTTCCCGTCGTCTTCCGTGATTTTTTTTTATCCGCGGGCTTCTTCGGCAACAGTTTTTTTCTCCATCAATTCTTGCCTGTACGGCGAATCCGTCACGACTAAAATGTGCTTCTGTGTCACATTTCAGTAAAAGACCCAAATAATTAACAATCGTGCCAATCGGTAGAGTTGTGTGTAGTAATTCATATTTGGGCCGGATTCTGAGGGGGTCCGTTTTATCCCAGAATTTTGTTTTTGCCGACGCTCAAAATTGATGATTGGTATCGATTTTTTGAGTGAAAAGCAATAAAAAAAAACACTTTGGGTTTTGTCATAGAGCCATTTTTTGCTTATGGGTCCATTTTACCCCGGTCTCCCCTATATCGCGAAGTCTCGTCCACGTGGGGAACGCGGCATTTATTCCCAGTGGTGTCGTGTGGGGGGGGGGGGGGGGGGCGTGAGGAGAAGCGAGGGGGGAAGGAGGCATCACACAACCCGGTTTCGCAGCGCGAGGGCGTTCGACCTGAGAGCATCGGCACGATC
The DNA here is from genome assembly GCA_963932165.1 of Pimpla rufipes. Taxonomy (NCBI): domain Eukaryota; kingdom Metazoa; phylum Arthropoda; class Insecta; order Hymenoptera; family Ichneumonidae; genus Pimpla; species Pimpla rufipes. The sequence goes on from OZ010636.1 coordinate 8,242,354, forward strand.
AGCCTATCAGCGTGCGTCGCAAGCGGCGTACAAAGACTTCGCTTATATTCCCGGCTGCGGGGCGGCTGACGCAGACATAAACACTGCAACTAATTTCCAAAAATTCTGCAATCTCGAATGCCGTTTGGATTACGCTCGCGGCTGGAGTCGTATTCTGGATATCCGCGCGGCCGCCGCCGTATCGCGTGTCCTTACGGCGCGCATACGACTCGCGTAAAAACTCCGAGAGGAGGGAATAATAATATTATCCGCGATATACGTATATGGCGATTTCTCCTCGGCGGCGATCGAGTTTCCAGAAAGTTTAACCCCTTCGAGAGAAGAGACCTCTCGGTTCGCTCCGCCATTCCGCGACTCTGGCAACGACGACGACGCGGCTTTTCAAAGTTTCTCCGTGAGCGAGAACGCCTTTTTCATGTGATAGGGGAAGCCGGGGTAAAACGGGCCCCCCTATTTTTTGATCATCGAAAAAAAAAAAAAAAAAAATTAGCGTAAAATGGACTCCCGTCCCCGTCGTAAGTTGTGAGGCTTCCTTCTTCGTCAAAACTTTTCTTCCCGCCGTCTCCGTGATTTTTTTTATTCGCGGGCTTCTTCGGGAACAGTTTTTTTTCTCCATCAATTCTTGCCTGTACAGCGCTACTGAAATGCGCTTTTGTGTCATATTTTAGTAAAAGACCCAAATAATCAACACTCATGCCGATCGGTAGCGTTTTGTGTACTAACTCATATTTGTGCCGGATTCTGAGGGGGGCCCGTTTTACCCCGGAAACTTTTTTTTTTGCTGACGCTCAAAATTGATGATTGATATCGAATTTTTGAGTGAAAAGCAATAAAAAAAACACTTTGGGTTTTGTCATAGAGCCATTTTTTGCTTAGGGGGCCCATTTTACCCCGGTCTCCTCTATATATATATATATATATATATATATATATATAAGTGCTGGACGGTATTTCGCGTCTCTTCCGTGCGGCGAACGTTTCGGTGCGGTGGAGGGTTTTCGTGGCCCTACGCAGCCCGGCGGCTGTGCCAACCCCCGGCTGGTTGCTCGGCGGGAGCTCCGGCCGGAGCAGCCCCGACGTGGCCACCCCCGACTTCGTCCTCCCCCCGCCCGCCGACAATCCAATTTATACGCCGGATTATTCCGGGGACGTCGGCTCGCGCTTCGGGGTCGTCGACGACCCCTCGGTTTGCACCGACATTCCCGTCGCGTCTCCTGCGTCCGAGAGCTTTTGGACACTTCTGTATGTGTGCGGAATTGCGGAGGAGGACGCGAGACGGCGGTGGATCCGAGAGGATGAGGCGAGCGAGGTCGACTCGGGGCCGGTGGAAGCTGCGACGAGGGGCGCGGCGAGACGAAAACCGGAGGGTGAAACGCGACGTGTGTGAAGGAAACATGCGAGGAACGGTCGCCAATTTTTTTGCTAAAATTGGCGCTAAAATCAAGACGGGTTTAGCGAGCGTTTCGAGACCCGCGAAAAAGGGTGACGAGTAAAAAAAAATTGTCGGGCAACGAGAAATGAAACGAAAATTACGCCAACATGGAAAATCGCTGGAATTAATGTCTCAATTACCTTCAAGCGTTCAGGACGTTTGTCAAATTTACGCAGGACCAAAAACGTTTTTCACTTGTTATTCACGTCCACGTGATAACCGCACAGAGAAAAATATCAATGGAGTGATAACAAATTTTTTGCTGTGGTTGCTGAAAATTTTGCTGCCACAACAAAAAATTCGTTAATACAACAATCGATTTGTTATCACCCGCTCATTTTTTTTCTTCGTGCGTTGAAATTCGTCGTATCAATTTGGGGTCTTAAAAAAGTTGAACCACATTCCAATCCAACGCGTGGTTCGGTACCAACGCGAGCGAGGAAATAAAACATGGCAGACTTGGACGTCCCTCCAGCGTCGCGGATATTCCACTGCGGAACGAGCGAGCGAAGCTCGCGCAAACAACGCGATCAAATCTTCTTCATGGTCCGTGGGCGAGGCGTAACCCAGATTTCTCTTTCCGCCGCGGCCGAGCGGGCTGAAAGCCGGAGCGACGAGGAAAGCTCGACCCGCGGTGCATCGAGGTGGACGCGTCAGCTTTCCCTGGATTTTTTCTTTCTTTTTCTTCTTCTTCTTCTTTTTTTTTTGTAGTCATACGATATATAAATGTAGCCGGTGTCGGTAATGGAGCCCCGCTTACTATATAGTGGATTTCAGCAAGATGTGCTCGAGACGATATTGGACGAGCCCGGTGCCGTCGAAGCCGTAGGGCGGTTCTTTCCACCGGGGCTGCTGCGCGGAGGCACGTGCGAAGAATATCTTCTAGGGCGCTGCTGATGCCTGCGGAGCTTTCGCTCTCCTTCCTCTTCCGTCGCCTCTCGTTTCTCTCCGCGCCACGCCAGACAGCCGCGCATCGCCTACACACCCTTCTAAATATTTCATGAAGGCTTTGGTTTATCCGGCGAACGTGGTGCGTGCGCGGTCGCCTCACGTATTCGAATCCTCATCGAATCTCGATGGAGCACGGAGAATGAACGTCAGCCTCCCCCTTTGGAGTCTCTCAATTCCGCGGGATCATCGCGAATTCACGGAACGACCGAACATGAAAACCTCCATGTCTCGAGCGCGCGTGAATCGTCGTGGCTTGTAGTTCCGTAAGAGTCGCTCCAGGCGATCATCGAGCACGGAGAAAAATCATCAGGGAGCGATAAGAAATCGATTGTTGTATTAACGATTTTTTGTTGTCGCAGCAAAATTTTCAGCTGCCACAGCAAAATTTTCAGCTACCACAGCAAAATTTTCAGCTACCACAGCAACATTTTCAGCTACCACAGCAAAATTTTCAGGTCCCACAGCAAAATTAGCAGATAACACAAAAAAAATTTCAGCGACCACAGCAAGATTTTCAGCTACCACAGCAAGATTTTCAGCTACCACAGCAAGATTTTCAGCTACCACAGCAAAATGTTCAGCTACCACAGCAAAATTGTCAACTGCCACAGCAAAATTTTCAGCAACCACAGCAAAATTGTCAACTACCACAGCAAAATTTTCAGCTACCACAGCAAAATTTTCACCTACCACAACAAGAATGTTGTTATCACTCCATTGATATTTTTCTCCGCGCGTCGTGGCGGGAAAAAAACGAAAGATGGAAAACTCTTGGAAACATAAACAACCGATGAAGCCGAGGCAGACAGCTGAATTACCGAGGCTATTGGAATCAGATAAAAATATCTTAACGGCCAGTTTTTTTTCCTCTCCCGATTCCGTTGCTTCTATACTTTATTCGTTTATTTAGGCAGACGTAGTTGGCTCAGGGTCGCGGGACGTTGATCTGAGAGGGTTAACGAGTCTACGGCGTGTCTCTAGGATATTTGTAGCGACTGTGCGAATGCCTGAAGGAGCTCGGATCGAAATCGAGACGGCCGCCGGGAGTCGCCTGACGTCGTCGTCGTCGTCGTCGTCGTCGTCGTTGAACGGGACGACTAGACATGCTCGTCGGTAGAATGAGAGACGAGAGGCGAGCGGTACCCACGGCGATAAATCCCCAACGGTGAAAGATAGTCTGGCTGGTGGAGAGCGCGGAGCTCCGTGGGCTGGCGTGTCTAGGTGTAGGAAATGGCCGCGCGCTTACCCCAAAGGAGTCGAGTCCGACAACCCCCGGCGGGGATGGCGGCGGCAACGTCGGCGGTGGAGTTACGCGACCCCGTAACTGCTTTCACTATCGCCTATTCTCCGGTACACACGGCCCACTGTACCGGCATCCTCGGAATGCCTCGGTAATAACGTCGTAATGGCGTGTTACCGCCCTGTAATGCTACTCACGCGGCGGAATCTCAAATATTTTTCGCGCCGGGGAAAAGAATATGTGCTGCAACGCCGTTTCGTAATAACCGACCATAAATAAGTGATGTACTCGTCGTTCGCACAGTTTAACGCTTTGGTAATCGGGGGAAGCGATAACCTCTGCACACCAAAGATTGTCGTTTGAATTAAATATGGCTGAGACATTTTTTCTCATAATTATGTAATTTATCATTTTATTAAATTACATAAAATTGTAATTTATCATTTTATTGAATTACAAAAAAATTAAATTTATCATTTTATTAAATTACATAAAAATGGAATTTATTTTATTAAATTACATAAAGAGGGAATTTATTTTAGTAAATTACATAAAAATGGAATTTACTTTATTAAATTACATAAAAAGGGAATTTATTTTAGTAAATTACAAAAAATGGAATTTACTTTTATTAAATTACATAAAAATGGAATTTATTTTATTAAATTACATAAAAATGGAATGTATTTTATTCAATTACATAAAAATGGAATTTATTTTATTGAATTACATAAAGGTGTAATTTAATACAATGATATGTGTTTTTGGTAAGTGAAGGTATTTTAATTGAAGGTTAGGGTGGGATAACTGACGTCATTGATGCAGTCAGTGCGCGAGTATGTCGCATTATTTTTCCAAGCCGCGAGCGCAGCAAAGACACCGAATTTAATGGAAGCATAATTAATGGTTATACATTTTGTCGATTAGATAAGAAGCGATTTCAGATTTTTCACAGTTTATGTCTATCCATTCAACGTAAACATAGTCCGAACGCGTGGGACGAAAACGAGCGTCCTAATCTGAAAGCTCGTGACGTTGTTTTGACTGTAAACTAATGGCAACTAATGCGCCATCAAGAACGAGCACTATCCTTCAATTGGGTCATACGCTTAGCCGTTTCTCGAGGAAAAAAAAAAAAAAATTTTGATTGCAGTCGTCAATAGAAAATTTATTTCCCCGGCGATACGATAAAATTATCATCAGTCCCGTAATTTACACAGCTGAGATTAGAAGCACCTAGTCTCGTGGAGCCGGGAAAATTATTATTATTCCGTCAGCGACGGAGCCTGAAAATCTTTTTCTGAATGAATTTATCTCAGGCTCTCCGCCAAGTGCGGTCAATGACTTCGACATTGACGTTACAGTGATACACGGCGCGCGAGAGCGCAGATTTAGCTGGGAATCACGTCGCGCCGCGAGGACTGTCGGATGGAGCTGCACGAAAAGCCCGGGTCATCGAGGCAGGACTTCCGAGATCAAGTTTAGAGATACATAAGCGCGCGCGGGGGGAACGAGGCGCCCGTCGTCGTTACAACGTCGTACCTTTTGCCCACTTCTCGTCACATCGGTCGTCACTTTTATTGTGACTTGAACTATCGTTTAAAAAGATTTAGATGATGCGCCACCGCGGTGTTCGTAAAACGTTGACGAGAGACAGAGAGAGAGACGAGGAGGAGGAAGACGAGACCAAGAGCGCCGCGGTTATATACTTTATCTCCACACTTCGCCACTGCTGATGCGACGCTATACGCCCGGGGAACGAGCAAGCAGCAGTAGAATGGCGTGAACGACACAATAAAAAGAGGCAGTTCATTGAATTTTATCGCTCGCTTCTACATTCGTCAGCGCCATTACTTTTTTCCGTCTGGGGAGCGAGCGGCGAGGTTCGCGTTTTGTTGTGCCTTCCATTGCTCGAAAAATGCTTGTCGTTAATATAATTATGCCGGGCGTATCTGGCGAAGCTGTGGGTACACCGATTACCGGCGATACGGGACGCGAATACACCGCGAGAGAACTAGCTACACGATTCTCCACTACGCGACGCCGGCGATATAAACGCACGCTCGCGCGGCATTAATCGTACCGTCGGCGTGCGTTAACGAGCCAGGAAATCGCGACGATATCGCGCGTAAATATGAATATCGCGACACGCGGGCTCGCATTATGATCCGCGTGTGCGAGTGTTTAGCACGGGAACGTCGTGATGTTCCAGGTGTTTATCCCGTTGGTAGGAAATGCGTGGCGTTGCGTCCGGCCCAAGTCGGGCCCTGGCAGGGCCAACGTGACCGAATGTAACGCTACGGATATTTCCGCCAGGGCTGAGGTAATTAAGCGCAACGATCGGATGTATCCCCGCGCAATTTTACGCAACAATAAATGGCGTTGAAGTTTACATCGTTGGAGTGCAACGAAATTCAGAAAAAAATCATTCTAATTGACCCAAACGGTTGAATAATAATATAATTACTAAATAATGTTATTTAATTATTAAATAACGATTTAATTAATTAAGCGCAACGGTAATTAAGCGGTAATTAAAGCGGTAATTAAGGGCAACGATCGGATGTATCCCCGCGCAGTTTTACGCAACAATAAATTATGTTAAAGTTTACATGGTTGCAGTGCAACGAAATTCAGAAAAAAAATCTTTCTAATTGACCCAAACGGTTGAATAATAATATAATTAATAAATAATGTTATTTAATTATTAAATAACGATTTAATTAATAATTTAATCATTTGGATTAAATAGAATTTTTTTTCTGAATTTCGTTGCATTCCAACGATGCAAACTTCAACATAATAACAATAACGAGCCGTCCTTTGACCCGAGCTTGTAAATGATGTTGAAGTTTACATGGTTGGAGTGCAACGAAATTCAGAAAAAAATAATAATTCTAATTGACCCAAACGGTTGAATAATAATATAATTACTAAATAATGTTATTTAATTATTAAATAACGATTTAATTAATAATTTCGTCATTTGGGTTAAATAGTATTAATTTTTTTCGAATTTCGTTGCATTCCAACGATGCAAGCTTCGTCATAATAACAATAACGAGCCGTCCTTTGACCCGAGCTTCGCGCTATTTTGCCATTAGGATCGCCGCCGTCGTGTCTCGCGTTCAGCGCCGCATTAGCATTTCGCTACCGCGACTAAAACTGCAGCCCGTGCATACGGGATTAGAACGGACGCATAAATATGTGTCGAAGACGCGCGAGAGTTCCTCCTCCGTCTGGCGTTTCGCGGACTCGACGTCTGCTCTCCGGGGTTTGATTATGGCGGAATTAATGGCCCAAGTAGATACGCCAGATAGCCGAACGGACGAGCGCAATTGCGACTCGTTACGCTACTCCCTCACTCGCGTTACACTTCGATCGAACTGATTATTACACTCGCTACGCGGGCGGACACGGCGTTTCAGATATTTTAACGAGTCTTTTTTTTTTACAGCCTCGAGTCTTGACGTCAAGTCACTCCGATGCAGTTTTTTATCATCTCTTCGATTATATGATAATTAAGCACCAAATTTAGCATCAAGAGTTTACGTTAAAATGTTCCTCTTTGGTACTTTTAGATCGAGATCGTCGTAACTTATTTCCTTTCGGCAGGAACGACGTTAAGCAGAATTTTTTCATATGTATTCAATCAGTCGTCAGATTTTATTCGATTAGCCAGAACGCTAAAAAATGTTTCGTAGAAAAAAATCGGGAAGGCCCGCAGTTATTTTTGAACGAGCATAAATATTTTTCGATACTTATAGCAAAAAAAAAAACAGCCCGATTGCGGCTGTAGTTTTACTATTCAGTAAAAACGACTGACATTCAAATAAATCGATATAGCGAATAAATACAAAAGTCAAAAGAATAAATAACGCTGAGTTAACAAGGTTCGAAATCGTTTTACGTGTTCTCAAAGCCAGAGTGCATGTGTCTCAATCGTACTCGCGCGAAGATTCGGCATTGATTCAGCCGATATTTTGAAACCAAACACGAAAACGCGGCGGTCAGCGCGCGGCGCTCGTGTTTTGTTTCCCGTCGCCGGTACCGTCGCCGCGATATCCGCGAGCTTCCGCACGCGCACCTAGAGTGTACACAAGGGCTCTGGAGCATAAATAAATTATGCGAGCGGCGATAAAACGAGTTTAATTCACTTTTACTGCCTCGTATAATCTGGCCACATAAATTTCGATCGTGCGCGCTGCGCGGCGGTCGCCGCCGAGCTGCGTGGAGTAATACGCGTTCCTCCTTTTCGCTCTATATATACGCCCCGCGTGTATACGGCAATCCGGCGTTTACCTTCGTCAACGGCGACGCCGCCGCCGTGGCTCCCTGCTAAATTACGCTCGCCGACCGCGAGCTTCCTAATTATACCGAGACCCGAACTCACTTCAACATTTTTTTCACCCGTAGCGCACCGCGTTACGCTGTCAGCGATGCACGCCCATCGCTTTGCACGACATCGTTTTTTTTTTCTTTGGCTATCCGTCTTCCAGAATTTCGATCAATTGTGAGGGGTTGATGGAAATTGATGCGTGCTGGAAAATAGAAAGCCCACTGTGAAATTTATTGAAAGCTTTTGACGATGTCTGGGATTGGGTATAACCGGCCTGGACATATTTTCGCGTTTCTTTATGACACTAAAATTATTTTTACTGGGTTATTTTTATTTTTTAATTTTTTTTTTAAATTCCATTCCACGAGATATCGCAGAGGAATTAATGAGTATCAATGCGATTTGAAAGTCGACCGCACTACGTCAGCCGCACCGCCAGCGAAGACGTCGGGATCCGCATTATAATTACCGCGAAAACAGAAATTGACTGAAAGTTAATTGGCGGCTTTTTACGATATTGGCCCGATCGGGAGCGGCTCGACGATTTGCCGGGCCTCAATCGCGACTTCCTCGACGTCTCGGTATCGCGATGGACACTTTGGTGCGGGGCGTAATTGAATTTCGCAATTCCTTCTATCGGCCACGAGCCTCCCGGTAAAATGGCGAGCGGCGGATACTCCCTTGGAAATGTTTTCTTCAATTTTTGTATTATTATTTTTTTTTTTTCGTTTTAGCTGAATGGAAACGAGCGAAAAAAACGTATTTTATCCATGCACACAGCGCGGCGATCCGTGTTGCAAGCCGATGGCGATTTTCGAGTGGCCGTTCGTTCGCAATAAAGTCCGCGATCGAGAGACTCATAATACGCGCTTTTAACTGCGCATCAGGTGTGTCGCGAGCGTTATCCGACGGTTTTTAGGCTTTTCAATTTACACTTTACGTTGCGCAAGTATCGCGATTCCCGCGAAGGACTTTTCGAACACGGACACTCGCCGTCCGACGATTATGATCCGTAAATTACGCGCGAGCTATGCAAATTTTTTTTTCGAGTAACCGACTACGTCCGCCTCGCGGAATGTGTATTGCAAAATTATTATGAACGTTTCTGTAGTCAATCCACATTAAAGTCAAAAATGTTAAGTGCTCGTTTCGAATATCACAATTCGTTTTTGTATCTGCACTAAATCTGTTGATTCTGAGATAAAAAATATCGCGAATGCTAACTAATCTTGTCGAAGAAACTAAAATACAAAAATCAGACAAATAAATCTTTACCAGCGAAATAAATGTTTTCTATAACTGAAAAATGACACTACTTTTTCGCGAATTTTTTTTTGTTGGATGTCACAAAGTTCAAAAACCCTATTCGATAGGAAATTTCCTGCTGATTCCGAAAAACACCGGTTTTTGCCCGAAAAAGGGAATATTCAACGAGGAAACCGCAAAAATGATTTTTCACTTTTTTTGAAATTTCGACACCGCTAAAATCAAGGTTACTTTTTTTTCGATCGACCAAATCTGGATTTTCTTTTTCCGTTCGAGAGAAAACTTTACAACGAGAAGAATGCCGCAAGGTGGAATGCGATATCTTGATATCTGAATTTTTTACAGAATTTTAAAGTCAGACCTCCAAAAATCGCAAAAAAACGAAAGGCGTGCCCCTTCTAAAAGTTTGCGATTTTTTAGGGTCTGACTTTAAAATTCTGTAAAAAATCCAAAAATCAAGATATCGCATTCTGCTTTGCGGCATTCTCTTCGTTATAGAGTTTTCTCTCGACCGCAAAAAGAAAACCCAGGTTTGGTCGATTGAAAAAAAAGTAATCTCGATTTTAGCTCAGTGACGAAATTTCGAAAAAAGTGAAAAATCATTTTTTGCATTTTTCTCATCGGATTTTATGTTTTTCGGGCAATCAACGGTGCTTTCCGGAATCAGGGGAAAATTTCCCATCGGATAAGGTCTTCAAACTTTACGAAACCGACATTTTTCTTTCTCGATTTCGTAAAGTTTGAACGTTAATTTCACGTTAATTTACTTAACGTTCCAATTCTGATACGAGCATGTAGCGAGCGCGCTTCGCCTCTACAACCAGCTAGTATTCGATACAATTGCATTTTTATCAATCAAATCCACTATTTACTATTACGAAACTCTGTATTCAACATTTTCTCTTAGGCTTCAAAATCCTCGCAACATTTACGATGCAATCCGGAGTGTTTCTATCCGAGTTCCACGACCCTGATGTATCCACATCCCAAGAATCCCGTTTCACACAAACTTTGTAAATTATGGTTCCGCCATGTTGAAAAACAACGTGAGTGCGATTCTCCTGCTCAACGGAAACGACGGTGCGCGCGAGGCGAGAGCCTAATAATATAAAATAAAGCGAGTATCTCGCGCGGCGTCTCGCAAATCCCGGGGGAATAAAAAAAATCGTATTTAGAGCCGTTTAATGGAAACCGATAAATTTTCGCGGTGTCCCGGTTCGCCGAGCGGCCTGTTGTCCGCGCGACATCGTTAACATCGTCGTTTCTTCGCGGGGGGGGGGGGGGAGAAAATCGCGCGACAATAACGACAACAACGGTTCGCGCGAACGGTTGAGAACCGTCGTTGCGACGAGTTTAATGACCGTATAGTACGAGAGCGCGGAGCGTCGCACACATACCTTCTATCTCGGCATTTCCGCGATGACGCGAGCGACTCGCGTCGAAGATTGCGGCGCGTATGGCGTCGCGCGCGGATTTACGATCTCGCGGAAACTCGGCGAAACTAAACCACTCGCGACTTGGAAGAAAGTCCGACTGCTAGATGAAAACTGACTTGACTGTTCGTCGGGCGGGAGTCGCTCGGCCGGGAGACCGAAGAGAAATTTCGATAAAAAGAGTCGAACGCGCGGGAGCCCCGGAGAAAGGGTCGAGGGAAAGGAGACGTCGAAAAAAAAAACCCCTTTCAGATGCTTTTACAACGTGCTGTAAATCGAGCGACTTTCTCCCAACCCTTTTACCGAAAAAGTCACGAAGGAAGCGCCGCGCGGTTCTCGCTGCGAGAAAACTTTCTCCGAGCGGCGACCGTCGCCGGGCTACCTCTTTTTCTGCCCTCCACGCGGGGCATCCGCTTTTTCTTCCACCCTGGAGTCGCGATCAACCCGAATCCTTTGACATCGTCAAAAAACGCTGGAAAATTTATTTCAATTTTTGCTCCCTCTTGTGTTGCAGATTACTGGCGCGATGCCGAGCCGCCATTTCCGCCCATCCCTGCAGAGGTGAGTCCAGAATTAAATTTCAGGAATTCGATTGCGGAGGATCCGAATTTCTGGGCTGTTAGAAATATACGGTGTCAAACGCTGCTGGTGTCGACTTTTTCCTAGTGTTACTTATTATTATAGTGTTAATAGTAACACTTTTTACGGTGTAAAATTAACACCAGCCGTTTCGTTAAATTTATTTCTGTGTAAAGTGACGATACATTGTAAGACTTTTCGCTTAACGTCGCTCGTTATCACAGTGATTGGTATGGACTTGTATAAACAACGTCTTGGTGTAGTTTTTAACACCACATTTTTTACAGTTTTTTTATTTCAAGATAGGGTCGTCACTGCTTTCGCGGATTTTTACAAAAACTCGAGGCCTGCCTGGCGTTATTTGAGAGAAAAAAAAGCATAATTGAAGAAGTCCTCGTTGACTCTGCCGATGACTCTACCGTCATTGAAAGATTACAAGGGGTAGCTTGACTTTTCGCCGTCTTTTTATGACACTATTGTTGGGGTTGCCATTTAACCACCGTAGCGACCCTCCGGACTAACTCTTCGAGCCGCACGAGAACGGGATAATTTTATTACGGTTGAAGGCAGTCATTGCTTTCGCTGCTGTTGCACCTCGGCGACTTCTCGTTTTTCCATTCCCGCTGCCCAAGTGTGTACTAAACACCGGACCTGAGTATCGCGATAATATTTGCCTCCCGGCAGTCTCCGGTCAAACACGAAAAGTACAATAATTTGCGCATGAAAATATTAATGAGCTGGGCGTGCAATTCAAAGACGATGGCCCGACGCCGAGTCGGCTTCCTCACAATGAAAATCCGAAAAGTCGCGAAACACGAGCGGAAAACGCGAGTCACTCGCGGTTTTTAGCGCGAGCGACGAGTGCAAAACAAGTAAATTCGAAAATTCAGTGGACGCTCCGTGGCGGTCGACGTTAAGTCGGGAATTAACAGCCCAACGCGGAATCCCCTTAATTTAAATGAAAAAAATTTAAAAAAATCATCTGTTCCACAGCCTCGTAATATTGTGGATTTGTTATATTTTCAAGCAAACACGAGAGTGGCTTTGCATTGGTGGCTTTGAGATCGCTGAGATGGATCTGGTGACCATTGCGACCCTGGCTGAACTTTGGTCTTTCGAATATTTTTCACAAGAAACGTTAATTGATAGTGAATCTCGGTTCAAGTCGGGTTTCAAGCTTTTGATTCACAAAAACATGTATATGCGGGTAGATTAGTTCCATTGACCGGGAAAATTTTCTGCCGGCTCAGTAAAGTTTTCTCCGACATGCGGGCACATGACATCCAAACGTTATTGCGAGTGGGATTAATAGCCGTCTCGGAAACACTAGAAAACCGCGAATAAAATAATCGGGCTGCTGTCACCCGATTTAAATATAACCCGACGAAAATATCGTCAATATCTAAATATAGTCGCCAGTGGACCACAGTTTTCGACGTGAAAGTGTCAATAACTCGAGAACGAAAAAAAAAAAAAAAAATGGTGAAGCCGTAACATGATTTCAATATTGTTTGATAAATTTATCATCGCGAACGCACTAAATTTTCGTCCAGTAAAATCCAAAAGTCCACGAGTAAAATAATTAGGTGTTTCCAATCCTATTTAAATATCGCTCGACGAAGTTATCGTCGTGCAATATATTTTTCCTGAATAAAATCCCAAAGACCGCGAATAAAATAATCGCGCATTCGTAGCCGCGACGTAAATATCGCTCGATCAAAAAATTCCCGAGTGGGATAAATCGCTGTCTAGAGGTCTCGGCAAATCGGCGAAATACGATAATCAGCGGCTACATTTCTGGCGTGGGTGTTGCACGTAATCTCAAAAAGGTTTAGCAGCGCGAACGACGTCCGCCTCAAATCCAAAATGTCAACATTTTTTTTTTTCTTTTTTTCAAACTATCGTCATTTATCGAATAGCGATAAGTCGAGAGCTCGCGCGATTGCAACAAAGTGACACATTCTCGAATGGAATGACAATAGCATTCAGAGACATTATTTTTGCGTGTGTATCGCGTCGAAACTCACCAGCTCCAAATTGTCGACTTTTTTTTTTCTTTTTTTTTTTCAAACTATCGTCATTTATCGAATAGCGATAAGTCGAGAGCTCGCGCGATCGCAACAAAGTGACACATTCTCGAATGGAATGACAATAGCATTCAGAGACATTATTTTTGCGTGTGTAGCGCGTCGAAACTCACCAGCTCCAAATTGTCGACTTTTTTTTCTTTTTTCTTTTTCAAACTATCGTCATTTATCGAATAGCGATAAGTCGAGAGCTCGCGCGATTGCAACAAAGTGACACATTCTCGAATGGAATGACAATAGCATTCAGAGACATTATTTTTGCGTGTGTAGCGCGTCGAAACTCACCAGCTCCAAATTGTCGACGTTTTTTTTTTTTTCTTTTTTTTTCAATCTATCGTCATTTATCGAATAGCGATAAGTCGAGAGCTCGCGCGATTGCAACAAAGTGACACATTCTCGAATGGAATGACAATAGCATTCAGAGACATTATTTTCGCGTGTGTATCGCGTCGAAACTCACCGGCTCACCTGGTCACACAGACAATGGCGCTTCGTCTATCTGAGAAAACGATTTCGTGCGCCAGACCCGTCTCGCGTTCGCAGCGATATACGCGAGTGCACCCTCGTAAAGCCATCAATTCCAGCGAGCGCCAGAGTGGTGCACCGAGGCCGCGTTTTCCCGGAGGGCGCGGTATGGAAGTAAGTCCCGCGATAAAGCCTCGGCGGCTGCGGCGGCGGCGGCCGCCTTTTCGTGCCGGGCTCAACGGGCGACATGAGATTTAAAGCGTGATGAAGGAATGCCAACGAGATGAGAGAGCCGACGATGACGTAGCCGCCGCGAGTATCAGCGAGCAATGGCCGAACGAGCAGCATCGGCTGCGTCTAGATTGCGGAAACACTTCGTGCAGACTCGGTACAGCAGGGGTCATATTAATAATCGCGTTACCGTGGAGATAGAAGAGTGCACGAGGAGAAGGATCTGGTGATAATGAAGACATTGAGCGTAATAAACTAGATTTATCGCCAGTCGATTTTTTCAATAATTTTTGGAAGATCAGTCTAAGTGATGTGTCCCACATGGAAATATTTATATGTAAAATACATGTCATCAAAAAGTTGTATATGCAACATATATGTTGCATATAGAACTTTTCGTCGACATATATTTCACATATAAATATTTCCATGTGGGGTAACAACCGATTTGTGTGGGAAAATCGGGAATGACGTATCAGAGAAAAATGGCAGAATATCGGCTGCGTGTAAATTGCGGAAACATTTGAATGCTACAATTGGGGTTACATTAAGAACGTTATCATGGAAACATGATAACGTGGAGTAATAGTTACCACATTCAGTACAATAAACTCGCTTGATTCTGTCGCCTGGCGATTATTCCAACGCTGACAAAAACGTCACTGAGTGGCAAATAAATATCCGTATGGTTAAAATTGCCAGGGTGACAAAATACACCCACCGTACTATTGTGAATGCAGCAACCATTGCCAGATCCTCCTCTCCGTGTAGCGACCTATTTATCTCCGACCCCACAACACAGACCCGAGCACACCAACCGGACTAATCAACGATGAAATCTAGATCCGGCTCCAATTTCAATTTAGCTCACTCGTTAAATTCGTAGAAATTACCAAAAAAAAAAAACAGAGAAACATTACGAGAGATCGAGAAATGATATCCACGTAATTAACGACAACATAAAGAGTTACATACGGTAGATTCGAAATCCCGAGGTTCTGGAGCCGAGCGCGGATCTCGTAGCCCGCAGCATCCCATGATGGCTGACAGCCAGAGAGCGGCAACCCCACCCACTTTTCTCTCTTTCGCTTTCTCTCCCTTTCTCTCTCTCTCTCTCTCTCTCTCTCTCTCTCTCTCTCTCTCTCTCTCTCTCTCTCCCTCTATTTCGTTACCTACGGCTGCATTTGCCCTGTTTCCGTTCTACTTTAGACAGGGAGAGAGAATCCATGCCCGAAAAGGTCTCCCGACGAAAGCCGTATTCAAGCTTCCCTTTGGAACGAGGCGGCCATGTTGGCCCAGGGGTTGGGCCACTAAAAGAGCCGGCTGCCTCATTGGCCGCTGGAAGAATATCTCTGTCGCTCTTTATCTCGCGCTCGTGCAGCCTGAATTCTACGGTTGGCTCTCTCTGTCTCTCTCTCTCTCTCTCTCTCTCTCACTCTCCCCCGTTGGCCGATCCCTCGCTCGCTCTGCTTTACCCACTCTACTCTCTCTCCGCTCTCTTTCATCGCCGCCACTCTCGACCGCCACCGCGTCCCTTTCACCCCCTGCACCCAGCCACCCTCGCGCCATCCTCCTCTCGTGTCACTATGGTACGACTGCAGAGCCATCTTCAGCGGATTTCAAAGTGTTCTCGCGCACACCTCGTGCCCTTGCGGCCCGACACCCCACCGATCCCCCCGTCAATCGGAAGCTTTTTCCACACTCGCAGCAATTTTTTACCCAAGTGGTTTTGACTCCACCGCCTGTAAATAGCTGACTTGATATGAGGATCGTCCATGCAAACCAGCGAGCGAAATGTTTTTCCGAGGAATTTGATATTAATGAATGACAAAAATTGTAGTTTGGGTCGAAGAGGCGTAATTGAGGTTGAAACTGCGTTGAGGTCATTCGAAAAATCTAAGGGAACGGGGGTTGAATTCTGACAATTGCGATTGCAATTTTGCAATTTTTTCCCCAAGTGGTTTGACTCCACCGCCTGTAAATGTCGGGCTTGATACGAAGATCGTCCATGCAAACCAGCGAGCGAAATGTTTTTCCAGGGAATTTTATATTAATGAGCGACAGAAATTGTAGTTTAGGTCCAAAAGGCGTAATTGAGGTTGAAACCACGGTAAGATCATTCGAAAAGTCCACGAGAACGCGGGTTGAATTCATACAATTGCGTCACTTGCACGACCAACGAGTCAGTATTTTTGCTTTCAGTCGATTGAGAGATTTTTTTTCTATTCCAATTGTTGCAAGTAGTGGTATAATAGTTTTACTCGGAAGCGAATTACCGGTAGTGCATATGAGAATGAAAATACACTTGAAATTCACTGCGCAAATGCGACCCCCGAGTGCTCATCACACTGACTTCACCGCAATTATAAATGGTTTTACGAGGCAATTAACTCGAGCGATTAACTTCATTTACCTGCGGTATAACCGAGCGCAGTACCGAAGCGCAGTAATCCACGGAGCCCTCGAGACGTTCGGTTACGTTCGCGAGTTGAGAAAAAACTGACCAACTCTTTGGGTCCCTGGCGGACGATGGAAAAAAGTGAAATTCACCCCTACCCTTTGCCTCTGGCTAGCTAAACTCTTTTTCCCGACTTTCTAATCTCGGAAGCCTTTCTCCATTGTCCGGTCGAACTTTCTCCAACCCTTTCAGAAAACGCTGCTGTCACACGGCGACCCCCGCTGCCTGCCCCCACCACGACTAACCCTTTTTTTTTTTTTGGGGAAACCCTCAAGGGGTGAAAGTTTTACGAGCTCGCCTACGTTGATGACGAGAAGATAGTAGAAAAAAAATGGCATTTTCTCGCAGCAGAAACCACGTTTCTCGTAGCCTGCACTCAGACGTAACGCTTCATTTGAGCTCGTTAACTTTACTCCGGTTATAAATTAATTTGAAGATGCCGGGGTTGGATAACCAGAGCTTATCGCTTGTTTGTGTGTCTAATGCGCTACGTAAAAAGTTTTTTATTAAGTTCTCGGGTCGTATATCAACCCGACGAATGGCTCCATTCGTGTCTCGCGGTGAATAAAAAGAACGAGTGAAACGACAAAAAGTCAGATTCTTGAATACAAGTCTCTTTATTTATTAGATCACAGGCACGCCTCGAGTTTACCTTGCGCAAAGTAGTTCGAACGTTTATATACAGTGACTGACGCTTCTCGTCCTCGATACGCTATCAATCTACGACGCTTATTCACGAAACAACTTGTACTATATGCCTAAATAAATATCTATCAGGATACAGAAACGAAATGTACATCATCGATTTTTCCAGCTTTAAACTATCAATATTTCTCGTCCTCGTGTTCTCATTATCCGCAACAGTCGATCCAAACAGGTGGCGAGTCATAACAGCAACGGTGATCGTGACGTCCATCGTTGATCGGTGTAGCCTCCTGTTACGTATACTGAAGGTATACCGGAAAGGAATACACTCAGGATACATTCAGTATACGTACAGGTGGTTTCACATTCCTCATCGTAGAAGCCGGCAGCTCGTCCAAAGAAGAATCCTCGTCCTGATCACACCTGGAATGAAATTGAAACAAAAAAAAGCGTAAGTCATATGGTTTAAAGTGCTGAGAACCTGGTCAACATGACTAGAAACATGAAACGACGATTTACCACACATCAGAAATTCTTCTGATCTCCTCTGCGGGGTTTGTTGATCGCTCATCATCGCCAAGTCCGTTGAACCAGTTTCGCCTTGCCTCGCGCAGTTTCGCGCAACCCGGGGCACGTGCATCAGCAGAGCCTCGTATCTCCAGAGAGCCGCTGCACGTACGAAATGGTTGGAAGAACGTGCGGGTTCGCATCTGCCTGTGAACATAAATCACCCTCGAGTTATTAACGGCTCGTGGCTGCGTTACGGATAGGCGTGTCTGTGTGCCAGCGTCAGAAGCAGTCCCGTATAAATGTGTCCGTATGCGTGCAGCAGCATCAGCCACACACGGAACTCTCGCATCGCCAGCGAGGGATCGACGCGTTGGCATCCACATCCATCGCTACAGGGAGAATCAATGCACCCTCGTAATTTCACTCGTGGATGAACAAAAGCCCGGAGTTTGACTGAAAAGAGAGATATCCACAATAAAAAAGAGCCAGATAAAACGTTCGTTATGGCGAGAAGAGAGAACAGCGAAGCTTGTGGTCACATTGGATGCCCCAGGGGACCATCGAACCCATCGTGCTCCGGCGTTCGACCGGTTGCCTGCCCGCTCGGTGACTCTCTTTTCATCTCGCTCGCTCGTTCCGCCACCCTTCAGGACGCCAGGCCTTCGAACACCAGCAACCGATCGATAATTCCCCCTTTATACTACATAACGTCCACAGTGCCGACAACCACAGAGCTCGTTCCATTCTCCCAAAACTAGGAACAAAAACAAACCAACAAAAAACAAACAAAAAAAACACTCGCGAGCACGAATCATCAATACAAGTCCCTAAATGACTAATTGCGATGAAAACGGACCGTCCAAATATCACAAAAAATCAAGTAAACGTCATCCAGAATACCCATTAAAAAAAAAAGACCAACCTTGATTCCAAGAAGAAGAAGCTGCGTGGCTCCGCCGATGCTCCATCGTTTATGTCCGCACGTTCCCCACTCTGCTTCCCTCTCCCTTCGACGTCATCATGGGCAGCAGCAGCGGCGGCAGCGGCATCAGCAGCCTCCTCTCGCCTGTCAGCGAGTCGGCCCGCAGGTGTCTGCGTCCTTCTCCCCGATCTCTTTTTTTTTTTCAACACCCAGCCCCGAGACCGAGTCGTCTCGCGTCACACGGTTGACAGATACCGACTGACAGGTCCGCCCGATCGGTGCCCCCCCTGAAGTCCCTCGATGACAGCGTCTGTCAATCCCGTCGTGTGTCATCCAAGGTGTCAAATCGCTGAAAGATCCTCGCCTCCCGCGGGTGTCAACCAAACTTGATTGACAGAAGCCTGAAGCTGAAGCTGTTGACGCGCTGACAGCGCGCAACGCGCTTCAAGTGTCGTGTTGTGTGTCGGTTGGTGTGTGTTCCAACGCGTCCAACGTGCTCGGCGCGCGGCTGGTGTCTGACTGGGGACGTTCCGGTGCCGCGCGGCGCTGACCCGGCCCCGGGGAGGAGAGGATCGCGACGTCGACCGGGCACACCGCTCTGCACGTCACACTCTCGCGGGAATCCAGCAGCGGCGGCGCCGGCCCCGTAGCTGCAGTCGTAGCGACGTCAACGAGTCCTTGTTGTCCTCTTCCTCCTCCACGGTATATCCTCGTCGTCGTCGTCGTCCACCGGTGTCTGACGTGTGTTTTGACGTCTCCGAAGCGGAGGCTCGTCTCCCGCCTCGTCGTCGACAGTGTGCGCGGTGTCCGCCGACTCGGCCGGCTCTGGACCCGGACGACAGCAGCCGACCACCACCGCGCTGCTCCTGGCGCTGATTCTCTTTGGCGGTGCACCGAGGACGCTGACGCTGGTTGACGCTGGTGCTGCTGACGCCGACGCCACGCGGCGTCGCTCTGCGCGTGTCCTGTACGCGCCGCGGCGACTATGGACTCGCCCTCGGGGCGCCCCGACGAACCTCACTCGGGGGTCTCCCTCGTGCGCGAGGGTAGCTTCCTCTCTTTTCCTGGATTCTCCGGGTGCAGGGATGAAAGCCGACCTGGGCGCCACGGGAGGGGGGACGCGAGACTCGATAACGCGCAGGGGCGAGTGTCACCCCTCCTAGGTTCACATTGAGTTTCTGTCTCTCTCTCTCTCTCTCACTCTGTCTCTGTCTTTCTCTCTCGGCTGTACACCCGGTGTGGCGTTGGGTTCGCTCCCTCGCCGTCCATCTTTCCCTTCGCCGTGCGCCGCCGCCGCCGCCGCCGCCGCCACCCCCTTTCGCATCCCTCGCCCGGCTACGCCTGCTGGCAACGATGTCTCTGTGTTAGTTGGTTGGTTGGCTTGGGTTTGGTGCCGCCGTCGCCGCCGCCGCTGCCTCGGATGCCTCGGATACCGAGCCACCCCTTCGCCAGAGCGGAATCTGGCGCCACCCTGCGTTACCGTTTGAAAGCTTCTCTTCTGGACTCTGCTGCCTGCGGTGCTTCGAGCTCGTGGGTTCTCGCTCTTCTCGCATTCTTTGGGGCGGGATGCCGGAGCGAGAGGGAAAGAATGCGCGACGTGGGTCGAGGAAAAAATTCGGGGAATCTGTTGTACCGGACGGTTGACGGTCTCTGGGATCTCCAGCGAGGGGGGAATGAACGTGTTTGGATGCCTCCGCCGACCGCCGAGCGTGATGAGGCTTTTGAGGTGGATTCGGCGGATGATGATTGTTGAGAATTAGGCCGCGATTTCTGCATGGCGGCTGTAATTAAATTCGAGTATTAGATTGGTTGGCATTTTTACATTTTTTTTTTAATTTTTATTAGAGTCGAGATTGGTTTAAATTGTAGTTCGACCTTCTTCAGATTTTTTCTAATTAAAATCTTTGGTGACAAACCTTGTTTGTAGTGCACGGCGAATCCGCCATTAATTTGGTTGGCATTTTTTTTATTTTTATTTTTATTTTTATTTTTATTAGTGTCGAGATTGGTTTAAACTGTAGTTCGACCTTCTTTAGATTTTTGTAATTAAAATCTTTGGTGACAAACCTTGTTTGTTGAACACGGCGAATCCGCGAAAATATCGCTTCATTATGACGAGCCGCCTGGATCTCGAAGAGTGGGAGGTTTCTTGTTATTCCCTCTTCATCCGTAATTCCCGGGGTTTACATGGACGCCAACGCGGCGAGGTGCCGAGAAAGCCATGCACCGAATCTCTATATTATCATATCTAGTTTCGGTGAAACACGAAGACCTTCGGAAAGAGTTGAGTCTCCTCGTGGCGGCGGGAGGAGAAATCCGTTGGCTTGATTCACGTCGCGTGCCCCGCTCGTTTCCTCGCCGCTTCCCCCCTCCCCGCCGACGCTTTGCATCCTGAAACTCACATTAGTTATTTCCTCCTCTTTGTGATCCGCAGGGCCGGCACCTTATTCGCCCGACGATCAACGAATCACGAATATTTGTCATGTTAAATTATTGAAGAAGAGACAAAAAAAAAGAGGAAAGAGCAACGAGAGACCAAAGTAAAATCGGTATTTCAGCCTGTAGCGCCAAGTCGAAAGGTGTTATTAATTAGCCTGGCCATCGCAGGCTTATAAATATATCTTGAGCACACAGACAGCTCGTCCGGAGCTGCAGAACTGGCCGTTAAACATAATTTTTTATTATTTAAATTGCACCTCGAGTTCGGCATTCCTACGGCGTGAGACGGAAGATAATTAATTTTTTTCAATTCGGGGGTTGCATGACCTTCGTCTTACCCAGTGATCGCCGTCGCTTTTTTTAGAAACGCTCGACCTTCGTGAATAAATTTACCAAAAAAAAAAAAAAAAAAAAAAAAAAGAAAAGAAAAAAACGGTAAAGCTATCACCCTTCGGTATCGCCGTCGGCGCGTGATTTGTCCGAGAAAATTCCTTGCTGGCTGATGCCATCTTCAGGTTCTTTCGTCAACTACGAGGCGACGCTGGTGTGGAGGGGATGCAATCCGTGGATCGCGGCCGAGTCCGACGGTCAGGGCTGATGGCGGTTCACGCCTGAGAGAATTTTCGCCTCGAACCTTCGCCCCCCCCCCCTTCTCCCCACTCGCGAAACAATCTTGCGAGTTCCTTGATTCAGGGTCCAATTTTTCGTAGAATCCTCGATGACTCCGAGCTTCATTCCTCGACTCGGCTCGATCGATGCCGCTTCCCGCGCCGTCTGAAAGCAAAACAATTTATCCGTTCAATAACGCCGTCGCTGGACTAAAGTTTTACCCGTTTTTTTTTTTTTTTTTTTTTTTTTTCTGCAACCACCGTTTCCACAGCCGTATAAAACAATTCGAAGTGGCAACCCTATTGCCCCGTGAGCATCGCGTTTAGTACGTCCCGGTGTAGAGGCCAATAAAACAAGTAAACCTGACTCCTTAATCCTTACCGATGGATTACTTTTTACGACCCTCCTCGGTGTAAGTCGAATGCGCCGTGACGCGCATCGGCCAGGTACGTTTTATTCAGAGAGAGGGAGAGAAAAAAAAACGGAGAATAAAATAAAGGTTCGAGCGACTCGTCGTTTACCCCGGTCGAAGGATTCCCGGGCAGTAAAAAGAGCGAAAAAAAAACGGCGACGTGCTGAAAAGTTTTCTGACGTTCGCAGCGCGATTTCGGTGTGCTCAGTGAAAATTGGGAAACTTTTCGCTGAGGCTCGCGAAAAGCGAATTCCGGCCATAATGATTAAAATCAGGGAGGACGAAAAAGGCTTTGAATGTTGATCCCTGGCGTCATTGGCGACTGAGAGGAAAAAGTACTGTGCGTTACTATAAAAAGCAACTGGAAAAACCCTCCACTATATTTGTACATAATTACCGCAACGATATTTAATTGATGAGAATGATTATTTTTATTTATTCAGTATTAATGCATTTATTGTTACTGATTTTATTTTTTTTCCAAACGCGCTCTACAAATACAGAGAAATCAAAATGTCATTAATTCAATAAACCCTTCAATTCAATTCAATTTTACTTCTAATGCCCACAATTTTATATGCGGTCGAAAAAATACATTTCAAAAAGGCCAAAGAATATTTTATTATTTCAACGTTAAATGGGCTTACAAAACTAAGACGCAGAGATCATTGCAAAACTCTTGTTTTTGGCAGCCCGGAAACTTTTTCATTTTTTGAATCCAATGAATTTTTATTTTTAAAACCTTATCATCATTTATTAAAAAAAAAATAGAATTCATTCCAAATTAATCCCGCACGAAACGAACCCTCATTCACAAATTCTCCAGAACTCCCGACCGACTGTCCCGACCCGCCGAAAACCCACAACCCAGCGACAGAACTTTAAGTCGCGACTTTAGCGACGGCAAAGTGCGCGCCGCTCGCTGCTGCCGGTGCGGTGGTCATAGGCAAGGTGGCCTATAAAATTGAGGCAGTAAAGTTCGCACGCAACGTACGCGGCCAGCAAAGAGACGAAAGGAGTAGCAGCACCACCAGCAGCAGCAGCAGCATCAAGAGCATCGTGCACGGTTGAGTCGTAAAGCACGAGCTGCTCGCTCCATCATCCGGGCTCTCCGGCCTCTCTTATCCCTGCGCCTCTCGCTCGTCCAGCCGCGTTTTCTCTCGTATCTCTCCCTCTCTCACCCTCTCTCTCTCCCTCCTTCGCCCGTACCCGGCATAATGACCAATGGGTACGAACGGCTTTGATAATTATAATAATGACCGCGCGCACGTAGCCGCTCCGCAAATCGTCCGGTTTCTCAAGAGAGGCGCGGGCATACGGCAGACGGGGTAAAGCATACACCCCATTACCCGGCGTGCCTCGCGCGTTCCGCTCCTCACCGGCTTTCTTCGCGGGACGCGAAGTATACGAGGGGGCTTATTACGCAATTACGCGAGTAATTTCGGTCGCATTACGCGCGGATACGTCCCGCGCTGTCCTCCGCGCGTCCGAGAACTCCCCGGGCTGCGCCTCGGCGAGCAAAGACGCGCCGCGTTCGCCACGTGAAGGTTGCCGCACTGGCCCTTTGGAAATACCAGTTGTTGCCCCTGAGCCCGTTATACACGCGAGCCCCGAGTTTGTTGCAGCAACCAGGAAGAAATCCGCTTCCGTGGACGTTGGATTTTTATGTATCAATCTTATCCCCGATGTATCGACGCGATAAGTGCTCGGTTTACAGACACGAGAATAGCTCGCCGGGAAATATAGCTCGCGATACATCATTTTCGCGTACGCGATACACTCCGCAGGGTGTACTAAAATAGATACTTCCCTCGGTACTCGCGGCTGCAAATAGCTCGTATCTACGCGCCGAGTTTTACTTTTCTTGGATTCGACCACTCGGTCACTCGATATACACCCCGCACTCTGCGATATCAAATCTCCGCGCGACCACCGCGAGCGTTTCTGACCTCACGCGAGAATAACGCTGGGAAAATGTTTACGACGTTTGCGTATCTGTAGGTCGTTTTCTTGTTTTTGCATAGTTGAAATATTTTAGTTTTAATCATTCTGAGAATATTCTGAAGCACCGAGCGTGACGGAAATGCAACTGGCGAAATTAATCTGTCGATTTAACTGCCGGTAAAAAGGTGAGGTTGAAAATGCCGATGTTGATACCTTGATTTATGATTCTATAATATTCCAGTATAAAATAAAACTGCTGCACTGAAACAAACTAAAACGAATCGTCAAATGCAAATTCGTTGAATCGTAAAAAAATTAAAGAGCCACGATCGTTTCTGACCTCACGCAAGAATAACGCTTGGAAAACGTTTACGACCGGATTTGTGTTTGTAGCTCGTTCCCTTAAATCTGTATTGTTGAAATATTTCAATTTGAATAATTCCAAGAAAAATTTAACTCACCGAGCGTGTCGGAAATGCAACTGACAAAATTAATCTGTCGATTTAACTACCTATAAAAAGGTGAGGTTAAAAATACCGATGTACGATTAACAATCAATACCTTGATTTACGATTTTATAATATTCCAGTACAAAATAAAACTCAAATGCCAATTCATTCAATCATAAACAATTAAACAACATTCCCTTGAATCTGCATTGGGGAAATATTTCAATCTTAATAATCCTATGAAAAATTGAAACCACCAAGCGTGTCGGAAATGCAACTGACGTAATTAATCTGTCGATTTAACTACCTATAAAAAAGTGAGATTAAAAATACCGACAGTAAATTTGAGAATTTACCGATTCTAAAATTTCCCAATTCAAAATAAAACTACAGCACTAAAACAATCCCTGAACTCAAATTCATTAAATTACAAACAATTAATATCCCGCTAAATCAAATCTTGATTGCTTTTTTTTTAATCATTGATATCAATCGTTTTTACGTACACCTTGATTTACCGATTCTAAAATGTCCCAATACAAAATAAACCTACAGCACTAAAACAATCCCCAAACTCAAATTCATCAAATTACAAACAATTAATATCCCGCTAAATAAAATCTTGATTGCCTTTATTTTTAATCATTGGTATCAACTGTCTCCACGTATCCATCAAATACCAAACATCACCACAACGCGGTACGTTTTAATCTCGAATACCTCCGTGAAAAATCCCTCCGCAATGAATCGCGCGGAGTACAACAGAGTGAGCGAGCGAACGTCAGCGTGAGCGTGGAGAATCCGGAGCCTGGAGCAGAGCGTGGCCAGCCTCTCCTTGCATCGTTGTCGGCCGGCCGCGGGGTTTGTGCCGTGAAAGGGGAGTCCGCCAGCTAGGCAACTCGGCCCTCGCGCGAGAGAGAGAGAAAGCAACCCAGCCAGCCAGCAAGTACCAGCAGCAGCAGCAGCAGCAGCAGCGTCGAGCCAGACAGGTTCGCACAGATGCGCGGCGGCCATCATGAATGTCTGTAAAATATGTATTCTCGGTGGCAGTGGGGTGGGGCGTCAGCTCCAGCGCAGCGGGAACAAGAAACAAGGACAGCCAACGCTTCATCCAAGCCCCTCAACACGCGGAGCAACAAAGACAACACTATACACACACACACAGCATTCAGCAACCATCTAGCTACACGACTGGCCAGAGAGAGCGAGAGAGAGAAAAAAGAAGCTCTGCCTCGACTGTAGAAGAAAGGTAGAAAATGCCCGAACGACGGCGAGAGAAAGAGACCGTCCAAGTTTTGTGTAAGTCGAGGCGTCGTGTGGAGGGGGAAAAACCGATGGAAAACAGGCGTGGAGGGACAGCGAAGCTGGGAGGCTGGAGGGGTGGAAAAAGAAAGAAAATCGAGAGAAGAGGGGGTGAGGGGGGAGTAGGGGTTGAGGGGGGGAGAGAGCCACGGGGTGGGGGGGGACAGAGAAAGGAGAGGCCAGAGAAAGGAGAAGCCGAGAGCCGAGAGAGAGACTCAGGGCGGACAGCGCGCGGCAGTCTCATTTCACGGCGGGATAGGCAAAAAAGCGAGCGCTGCGCCATCGGAGCTGCGCTATGCGGAATAGAGATGAGCGTGGTGTACGCGGTATTATATGCGCGCTCTGTAGTCATACACGGTCTCTCTCTCTCTCTCTCTCTCTCATCGCGCATATATCGGTGCGGTACTCGTCGCGGCCCTCGCATACCCCCGGTGTACACGGGATATGTGCGGCGATACGTTGTACACAGGTAGGTAGAGGTAGAGCGGGTGCTGTACGTACGTATCGGACGAGCCGGAATACAGGACCTTCGGTTTGGAGTACGTGTACGTCGAGCGTGGAGAAGAGGGAGGGGGGGGGGGGGGGGACACCACGACGGGTGTCCGTGGAGCAAGCGATATCGGAAACGCATGAATATAGATTGTAATGCCGGGACCGACGTTGGCTGGGCCAACCGGCGCGCTGAATACACTGTGAAATTGAGCGCGGGGCATCGCGCGGCCGAGATGGTTTCGCCTGCGCGACGCGTGCGGTCGCCGACGAAGAATTCTTCGCTTAGATTGCGATGAAGTTTGCATCGTTGGGATGCGACGAAAGACGCAAGAAATTGTTGTTATGTGACCCAAATGACGAAGGGCACGATTTTTTTTCGTGCCCTTAGTTGCTTAACTTTTTATACCTATTTTTATCATTTGGTTTAATTATAATTAATTTTTTTTCTGAATTTCGTTGCCTTCCAACGATGCAAACTTCAACGTCATCTTAGATTATGTATGCCGAAGTGGTCTCTCGTCCGCTGGGTCAGGAATGAGAATGCACTGAGAAAAGTAATCAGTAAGACCAATAATGCTGAAGTTTGCATCGTTCGAATGCAACGAAATTCATATATATTATATATATAAAATCATATATGATTACTTTTTTACCTAAATTTAATAATTTGGGTTCATTAGAATTTTTTTTTTTCTGAACTTCGTTGCATTCCAACGATGCAAACTTCAACATCATTAAGACCAACCGAATGTGCGTTTGCGGGCAGCGAAATAAATATTTCGTTCCGTGAACGAAATAACAGTTATTGTGAATTAAAGAAAATTTGATTCAACTAAGCGTTGGTTCATTAAACCAAATACAATGTTAAATCGACCAAACATTTACTTCGCCGCCCGCAAACACACATTCGGTTGGTCTCACTAACTTTTTTTCTGACTGCAGAGGGGGAAAAAAAGACGAACACGCAGTAAGATAGACAGAGGCGAAAAAAAAAATTAATCCCACCAGGAGTCACCGTTTCTGCGGATTCTACGGGTCTCGTGGGATGCGGTGTATTTCGTTTAATGAATCCCCGACGGACACACTCGCGTGGAAATGTAATGTAACTCTCGTAGCCTGAGAGCTTTGGTTCAATTCATTTGGATATCTAATAATTAGCCGACTGCGGCTGGCAGCGATAAGAGGCTTTCGCCTCCTGCTTGGCTTCCTTCTATACAGGGAACAGGTCGACAGGGGGCTCCCCGTCGCGGGTCGCACGGTACTTCCAGGATCTACGTACTCCGTAATCGGCCTCACTGTATCAATGATATTTACGGGTGTAATATAAGGTGGGGTGAGAGGAGGGGGGCAGGTACAGGTACAGGTAGAGGGAGGAAGGGGAACTTCCTAAAACGTCGTTACGCTCGGGGGGCATCGATGCGCCTCGCGGGGCTCTCGCGACGTGTGCGCTGGACGTATAAACCGTGTGTTGGTATCCGTGCGATGCGGTGTGCAGGAAGACGCCACGAAGAAGGTGTGCTGCACTGTTTCGCGGGTGAGCGCGGTGAGAGAGCGCAGCGCGCAACGACGGGAGCGACGGCAACGGGGTTGAGTAGCTGCCCCTCGGGGCAACACGTTCCGCGTCTTTACGACGCCAACGGGTAATGCAGGCGTCGCCGCAATAATATTTATAGCCGGTCGCGAGATTATAATATCTTATTTCGTGGACGCGCCGCGTGTCCCGCTCGCGATATCCGGTTCTTTCTTTCGGTCTTGGTGATCCCACTTTTTTTTTGTTTGTTTTTTTTTGTTGCTGGATTCGCGCGTTTTTCGTGGCGAGCGTGGGGGCGACATTATAGGATCTACTCTACATTTTATAACTTCGGGATGTCACGACGACCTGGAGAATGTGTGGAGCGCGGGACCCCGCGGCGCGTGATCTAGCTGACGCCGGTCACTGGAGTTTAGTGCTGGTTGATTGGGGAAAGAATCGATTTAATTCCCTCGCTATCTTCCTTATTACTGAAAAACGGAGATAAAGGCGGGAACGACGGACGAGAGGATAACCGTAAAATAATCACTCTGTATATCGGTTATAGGATCGTGACTATCATCAGAGAGGCCTGAATGTTGCGGCGTGAAATATGCCGGGCTGAAGGCTGTTTTATTAGCATCGCCGGGGCGAGCTGTACAGTTATTGGTCACACACGGGATCGCTGTCGAATGCTAAATTCGACGGGTTTCAATTGCCAAAAATATCGCCTTACAAGATTAAGTTTTTTTTTCCTGCCTCTTATTTAGGATTTTAAATGGCGACACGATGTTAGCTTTGCGGCGAAAAATAGCGTTTTAATTGCTCGTCAGGAGCCAATTTATATGACTAATTATTCGTGCGCCAAATTGACGATAAATTTGGCTGGTCGAATTAATTGTCGCTATAAATGGACTCCGTAGTTACTGGGAAAAAAGTCAAAAGAGCCTTGTAACGCACGTTTATTCCGCAGCATCCCAAAGTACCGCGAGCCCATCCAATGGGGCGTCCGAAGTGCGTCCATATTAGTTGATTCCGGGATAGCCGCGAGTGCAGCACACTTAGCGTCCGGTTGACCGCGGTTCTCGCGGTACTGCACGCCGACTTCTTACTGCGAAAATGGCAAATCCACGCCGGTTGTTACAAGCTTTACACTCGGCCCGAAGCATCTATAATCGAAGTAAATACGACTCTCCGTATTCATCGCGCGTATCGCACGTACAATTTAGTCGGTGAATTTACCGGGAGACGAGATTTCCCGTGATACCGCGAATTTTTAGCATCGCCATGGATGAAATTACACGCGATGACCCGCGCGTCTGCCTTCCACCGGATAATCTCAGGGTTACGTTTGCCACTTTATGTACACACGGGGTGCTCAACCCGAGCACCAACACCACGAGACTCGGGCCGCAGGAAATATTGAATGAATAGCGGGAGATGCAATTTCAACCGGCAGTAATTTCGTCTGGCAGAACGCGCGCGTTGTATAGAACAACAGTAGCGCCGAAATGGCCCAGACATCCGTGCCAATTTCTCATTCTCTCATTCGGCGAGTCCTTTAAATATGTATGACGCAAAAGGAGAGAAAAAAAGCAGAAGCAGCAGCGAGACCCGGAGCGAGGAGGAACCGAGTTTGGTGGTAGCGCCAAACAGGCTTCCAAACTGATTGCAGAGGCGAAACGCAATTTTTTTTTTTTTCTCGACGTGCCTCGGGCACTCCCTCCCTTCAGCATATAGACTCTCGAATGCAATTGAGCGTGAAGTGTCTTCGTGATAGTGGCACGAGGGCCAACGCACAGCACACCCTTTAATAGAAAGAAGAGGCGCGCTGAAGGAGGTCGTACCAAGAGCCAAAGGTGTAGTACGTTTTTCGGGCGCTCCCGCGTTCGCCAAGTTGAATATTCTACAGCTTGGGTAGGTGCAGCGAAGTACTGCACACTTTGGAATATACCCCATTGTCCCATATCGTCGCAGCAATGATAAAAATATTGCGCTAGGAGTGAAGAGCAGCTCGGTATACGTGGAGGCATCGTGGACGGAAGAGGACAGAGCGTTGAGGGCCAATAAAAAGGGGAAAAGAAGTGCCGTAAGAGGACACCAGGCAGCTCGAGTGAGGAAAAGGATGTATTCTAGCGAGGCCCTGAAGGACACGATATTGCGGCCGTTTACCGATACACTCCTCTGCCCATAGGTTCTTCTTATTTTTATTATTCGAAGAACGACGACACGGGTGATACTTTAATATCCGAAGCAATTTCACGGGTTACCATTCGCCACCCCCCACTGCAGACGCTATGGCTTCCCAACAGTCGTGTAATTCTCGTGCTTTCTTTGTCTCCCCCTTTCTTCCATCCGCGCTTTTGTTGCCATCTACAGGATCACCTCTGTTTTAGCCTCTGTGTCTCATGTCTCTTTCCTCTTTCTTCTTGAACAAGACTCTCTCCCTCTTTCTCCCTCCTTTGTTGACAACGAGAACTCACCTTTCCTTCTATCCCCCGGTGCTTCAGCCTCGTCCCGTAAGAGCCCACCCTCTGTACACTCCTCTTCGCACGCTCTTCCACTTACGATCTCCAGCCTCCCAATAAGCTCCACCGTAGGACGACTCCCCAGGACCCTCGCCGCTGCGGAGGGGCCGTGAAGCCGAATGCGGAGACCGAGCGAAGGGATGGCGCAACCCTCACGATACCCCCGGTGACGCCCGGACTGCACTCGGTTCCACCACGACGGTCACGCCGAATGGGCCATCCCACGACACCGATACTCTCGTTCTTATATTCCCGGATCTGTCCCCGCGCGCCGTGCACGCCGTCCAGGGCGTCGGGATGACCGTGGCCACCGCCGCCACTCGTTCGGCAAGTGCGAGACCTGATGATCCTCCGTCGATAAGCCATTCGAAGTGTTGTCGTCGCGGTTAAATGTGGATTATTTGGGGTGTGATTGGATGATAGCCGAATTGTCCTGGTTTCCAGGTTCCTCTGTCGTTGGACCTGAAACATGAGGATAAGAGAAAACTTGTGTAATGGAACGATTGTTATTATTTTGGCGCACTGGGACTGTTTGTTATTTGGTATTTGAAGGAAATTACATAATGTCAACATTTTAGATAAGGTTTTTGAAAATATGGCGATAAATATTGTTTTATCGGTCGGTAAGTCAGAATCACGAAAGAGTATTGAGCGTATGAAAAATGTGCAATAATTTGTCAAAGTTTTAAGATCATGCGTGTCAGCTCATTAAGAGTCATATTCATGCGGTAGAATTGATAATGTAGGGTCTTAAGTCACATTGTTAATTGAAAAGGAATCTGAGTCACGGCTCTTAAACCGTCAAAAACTGGTCCGTTCGGCGCATATTAAATGGCTCTTTACATGCCTGGACAAACTTGCGAGATTTTTACTTCCCTCGCGATCGATTATATCGATAAGCTTGTAGCAATTTATAAATATGACTCTTAATTGGAGTATCCCGGGCGATATTTTTCCAAGTTGGTACATTTAATGCGCGTATTCGCCGTGAGTGGAATCGATAAGCTGGGAATGTATTAATGAACGAGCATGCACGGAGCGTCGTCGTGGACGCGGCGGGTATACGCTTTTAATTAAACCAGCGAAATCGGGAAAGGAGCGGCGAGGGAGGCGAGCGTTGCAGGTCCCCGGGAATTGGAAGGTCGGGTTCTCTTTCGAGGCTAAATCGAGGGACGATTGCAGCGGCCCGCTCTCTGTCTAGCCGTACCTTTCTCTCGCCCCGTCTCGCTTCTACACTCGGGCTCACCCCAATTCTCGTTCTCTCTCGCACCCCCGCTGCGAGCATCACAAAGCGCGAAGTATATTCGAAGGGAGCCCCGCCTTATTCCGCCATCATGCTTTCGTGCACCACGCAATTATCAGGTACCTTTGCTATACTCCACGCAGTCTCTCGAGAGAGAATTGGAGCTACCTAAAATTTCGCGAGCTTCCCATTGGGACCTCCCACGCCACGCTTACAACCGCAGAAGATTGCTATCTTGAATCGCTGAATCAACGAACATAAGAAGTGATTTCGTTCTTTCTTTTTTTTTTTTAAGTCCGTCGCAAAACGTATTTTTGAGATTGAACTATAATGGGTTCCGAAATTATCACTGTTAGGAAATCTTGTAAATGTTTTATTTTTTCAGGCAAATGTTGCTTAATTGCTTTTGTTTGATTACTATGAAAATAGGTAAGTGACAATGCAAATGTGACTAGATCTTTATTGTAATCCTATTCTATGTGAAATAGTTGCCCCTGTGATTTTTATTTGATTTCTTCTCATTTTAATTCGTCAGGTTAATATTTTCGTATAAAAGTAAACTCAACTTTACCTACATAATTTTTCCAATTTTTTTTCATCTCAGATTTTCTAACCCTTCAAAAAACCGAGAAGGCAATCTAACCATTTTCTTCCGCCGTTATTTATGTCATCGAAAAAGTTTTCTTCAATCAACTATGTTTCAGATGGATGAATATTTATTATTTGTAGCGATGCCAGTTACTTTGTTGCACCGACCGTCTCGGACCGTTACATAGTCATAAAATAATTTAAGCAAAAAATGATATTAATAATTTTCCTTCGCCTATTATCAACTCGTAGTACTTGAGTTAACATTTTTCCCTGACAATCGCAGTGTACAAAACGAAACAAAAAAAAAACAAAAATTCAGACGGAAGTATAAAACATTTTTAATTGCTTTAAAAAAAAAAAGTGAAGCTTCACGGCCGAGGGACCCTGGTCAAAGCCAACCCTGTTTCTCCATTCAACCGTGGCTTCCATCTATGGGTATTGATCGGCTTCGATATACCGCATCGAACACGCAAAGCCAGACGCTGCTCTTGTGCATACACCACCCTCTCTCTCTCGTACATACAGCGCCATACTCGTTGTACACGGTACGTATACGTGTATTCAAGGCGGACTCACTTTGTATTCTTTTTCTCGTTTCTTCCTTCGTTCGTTCGTCGTTCTCTTCCTTTTTCCTTCGGTCTCGACTCATTCCGGCCTCCCACAATCTTCCGTAGGCGAGGAGGATTACCTTCTTCCTCTCGTCCCTCTCGCTCGCTCGTTCGGCGTCTTCCTTTTTTTCCCTCGCCTCTTCTTTCTTTTTTTTTCCCCTCGCCTCTTCGTCGTCTCCCTCTCTCGCTCCCAGCCGCTTCGACACAAAGCGTCCTGCTCAGGCGCGGCTCCGGACTCCCACACCCTCGAAGCCGCCTTCTTCCCGACGAAAAATCTTCGAGGTAGCGCGATGCGCTCTTCCCGCCAGTCGTTGCCTCGATATAATTTGCATAGTTTGTTGGGTTAAATTTAAAAATGGCCGCGAAGCCCTCGGAGCCTCGCGGCGAGAAGGCGCGACGAGGCAGACGAGCCGGCGACCTTCTCTCGCGTTCAGGAAACGCGCCGAAGAGTCGCGAGAAAGCGCAATTAGGACCGCAATTACCGGCGCCCTTCGCGGCCCCTCACATTGTTAACACAAACGAGAGAAATGGCTACCGGTGTTTCGGCGCGAAAACCGCCTGTCGTCCTATCATCTGAATTTTACGCCTTCTCACAATCGTTCCATCTCTCGTTCCGCCTAATGCGCCTCGAAGTCACCTTATCACGAAACGAAACGTTGTAGCGGGAATTTTTATCGCCTGCTTTTGCGTCCGGAGCGTGAAATTTCGGACATTAATCCTCGTCGTCGGGAATCCAAGGTACATTAATTGCTATTTTTATGACCTTTTTACACCCACACGGGATCGGAACTTCATGAAAACCGTCATTGACTGTTTGATCGTAAACGTGACAACATCTTTTCGGACGTTTTAACACCTGTCAGTCTACACCATAAAATTTGCATTTTCTATCCATCCTTTTTTTGCAATGAGGCACGATGATATTTAAAAAAATAGATAGATAGATAGATAGATAGATTTATTGTATGTTTTGTGAAAATCATCCACTAATACAAAAATTAGTGGATTTATTTTTGTATTAGTGGAATTATTCTATTTAAAAAATAGAATAATTCTATATAAAATAGAATATTCTATTTAAAAAAACAGAATAATTCTATATAAAATAGAATATTCTATTTAAAAAAATAGAATAATTCTATATAAAATAGGATATTCTATTTAAAAAAAATAGAATAATTCTATTTCTTTATCTCGAACCACAGACAGCCATGATTGCTCAATAAGACCCACCGATAATTTCGAGGCTTCCGATCTCGACACCCTCGAATCGCCGAAATTTATCGTCCGCGATATTTCCGCAAGGGCAAAACAGGCGCGTTTTCCAGTGTTCGTTGTCTAAAATCTCGTCGCGAGCGGCTGAACGGCCACGAAAAAGGGGTTGAGGCTCCGGCGAAGGGTGCCGAGTGTCGTTCGAGCGTGTAGCGCGCGGAGAGACCGGCAGCGAGGGAAAGCTTACGGATTTATCCGAATCCGATTTCGTTCAGAACGAGCGAGAGTGGCGGCTCCGGTGGCCGGATAGCCGCTAACGGTATCGCCGTTATCGCGTCTGTGATAGCAACTTTTATGGCCGCACTCCGCTCCATTTCCCGCGGGCGAGTCACCCGCGCGCCGCGCGCCTCGCTCACTCGGGGCGACGAACACGACACACAGCGCGAGCTTCCCTGTAACTCTCGCTGCGCCAGAGGCAAAAGCGAGAGGAGGCTGCGTGGCATCAAAAGCTTTCGAAAGCTTTTCAAGGGAAAGGCGAACACGCGTCAGCCGAAACTCACACATACAGAGCGTGCGGCAGACAGCGATTGTCGTTGCGTGTGCGCGCCGTTATTGCGTTTGCCAATAACCGTCTATCCGCATTTGCAAAGTCGCTACGTCGAGATTACGCGCCTCGCTGGTTTCGATTCCGCAGCTCTCTGAAATTTCCCCCGTCACTCTGCGGGATATATATGTATATATATATATATATGCATAGTTGCCACGGGCTCTTCCACCCTTTATTGTGTGGAAGCTCGCGCGTTATTCGGGACCGCAAAACACAGCTGCACTCTGATGCTCAAAGTGTAACTAATGTCGGGATTCCATTGCCGAGGGTAGGACCGAACATTCGACCCTCCTGACCTTGGTGGACAACGGAGTTTGGTACTCGGGGACTTTGGGGCTGAAATTTAGGGAATGAAGATTACACACGTTGTTTTGTTCGATTATAGCAGCAAAAATGTGGTTCGTTTGGTGTTTAAACAGACTTAAAATTAGAGTGTATTTTTTTCGATGTGATTTAATCCTAAAAAAAAGTTGCAACTGTTTTGATAAAAAAAGTGTTTTTTAAACTTAGTACGTATTGATTTTTAGAAATCTGCAGACTAATTTTATTTTATTTACTGACCCCTAATTATCTTACTAAACGTGATAGGATAATGTTGTTAAATCTAAAAATGAAGTTAAATTGTTTTAAAGATTAAATTGTCGCTTAAACTGTCACTTAAATTGACGAAAATTTAATTCTAAAAATTGAATTGTCGCTTAAACTGTCACTTAAATTGTCGAAAATTAAATTCTAAAAATTAAATTGTCGCTTAAACTGTCACTTAAATTGTCGCTTAAACCGTCACTTTAATTGTCGAAAATTAAATTCTAAAAATTAAATTGTCGCTCAAACTGTCACTTTCATTGTCGAAAATTAAATTCAAAAAATTAAATTTTCGCAAGCGTCAAACCTGTTTGTCGCCTTGACCAATTCTTTCACTTTTCTATCAGAATTTCCGAGGACAAAACCATTGAAACCGACCATCGAACTTCCAGCGAAAACAAATTTTATTCGCTTCGGAACTTCGGCATTGGCCAATTACTTTAACGTTAAAGAAGCTTCCACGGCGGTAATTTCACGTGAGTATTTTGGGGTATTGGAAAGTTTCACGTGTAACGACATCGCGATGGGTATAACAATCATCGGGGGGGGGGGGGGGGGGCGGCTACGAGATGGTAACAGAGGGATCGGTCGGCGGTTCGATCCGCAAGGCCGTAGGCGCCTCGAGGGCAAAGTGGCGCCCGTTTTATATCCATCGAGGTTGAAATTCTCGATGGCGGAAGCTCGCGCGTTAGCAGCAGGCGCGACAGGGTGGCGTTCGGGTCGTGGAAAGCATCTGGCTCCAACGAAGGCAATACTGCCGGATGACGGCGAGGCGAACCGGTATACACAAGGTGAACGAGGCGATCGAGAGCTGCGGAAGAATCGCGCGACGAGCTGAAGCTGCCGGCTGTTCTTCTTCTTCTTCTTCCCGTGTCAGAAAAGCCATCGCCCCATCGCCGGAAAACTTTTTGTCATTCCTCGCGTTTTCCACCCGGTATTCTCGAGTCCCTGGAGCGAAACGACTCGGCCGCCAAGTTCACGAAGGTCCGCGCGGCGTGCGATATCCGTTCTTAATTAAAGAAACGACGGCGGTGGAGGCTGCGCGCCGCGGTCGACGATGTTGAGCCCCCCGCACGACGCACACCGTCTGGCATGATTGACGACGCACCGTGGGGCACTTAACGATCTCGGGGAACGAGGAAGCCGCGCCGTTAATTTATTGCGACTTTGATGGTTCGGCACCCACCACCGCACACACCTCGCGACGTTCTCGCTCTGCTCCCTCGTAGCCCCGTCTCCGGGGCACTTATTTTCCAGGCTAAAGGGGTATTAATAAAGCCTCGTGACAAATAGGGCACTCAATCATTCAACGTTTGCGTTGTTTTTTTTTTTTCGCGATAAACGCGAAATTTTCTTGGAAAAGGGAGGAATGACGGAAAAAAGGAATTCGCTATTTACAGGAAGAGACAGATTTATTAATAAACGACGGGAATGTCGCGTTTACGGCGTTACTGGAAAACTTGGTGAGGCTACGATGATATTCTTAAAATGGGCATCGCTCTCAGGTCGTAAATTTATGCAGGGGAAACACTGGTTATTACAATTTTTAATTGATTTTCGTATGACTTCGTTGGAAAAGTGAAGTCTGACGAAAAATGGAATTTCCTTCTTCGCGAAAAGAGTTCTAATGACCTAAGACTCGGCTACATTAATATTGAATTTTTAGTCACCGGGATATTATGCAATGCCGGCGGAAAATGGGGTCGCGAGAAAATCATTCAGTCAATCATTCAAAGTTTTTTTTTTTTGCGATAAACGTGAAATTTTCTTGAAAACGGGAGGAATGACGGAAAAAAGGAATTCCCCATTCACAGGAAGAGGCAGATTTATTAATAAACGACAGGAATGTCGCGTTTCCAGCGTTACCAAAGAACTCGGTGAGGCTACGATGATATTCTCAAAATGAGCATCGTTCTCAGGTCATAAATTTACACATAGAAACCACTGGTTATTACAATTTTTAACTGATTTTCGTATGACTTCCCTGAAAAAGTGAAGTCAGACGAAAAATGGAATTTCCCTCTTCGCGAAAAGAGTTCCACCGACATAAGACAGGCCCCGCATTTTCAGAAAACTCGGCAAAATTAATATTGAATTTTCAAGTCACCGGGATATTATGCAATGCCGGCGGAAAATGGGGTCGCGAGAAAAGAGTTGGCAAATGTCGCACGACCTCACGAGCACATAGCGCGATGCTGTGTGGAGAGAAAGAGCAAAGGGTGAGAGTGCCGTTCGAGTCTGGCGATGCTCGGGCATTCGGCGGGGGGTGAAGCGAGCGAATTAAAGGGCGACTGGCGGTGGTTCTCTGATAGGAGACGTGGGACGGGGGTTTAAGAGCGTTCCGGTCGCGGGCCGGAAAGTTTGCCGGGTGCGCCAAGGAAAAGGGGTTTAGCCCCCCCGCTTTCCCTCCGTCGCCGTGGCGCGCGATCCTCCTCGGCTTCGGGAGGGATTCTCCATTTTCCATTCTCGGCGTGGCGATGGCAAAAGTTGAAAATTGTGCAGTCATTGAGCGCACCCTGCGCGCCGATAGCCCACCCCAGCCTCGCTCGGCGCTCGTTCCACGCCACTCGATATATGCCGCCGTCTATACACGTCTTACACCGAGAAAAAATATATGTAAAAATACAGGACGGTTCACAACGTTTTAAAAAAAAATTTTAATACTTTTTCGCGAATAACAGCCAATCGTTCCCAGGGTTAAAATACTTAGACTCGTTTAATTCGCAATATTTAATTATGAGCATTGCAAAATGTAAAAACAGACCAAAAAAATAATTCTTTGCTCTGATTGGTCCATTATTCAATCTTCCCCAGAAACGCTGGAATGACCTGACAGATTCACTCACTCAAAATTAAAATCCCTACAATTGAACAGCTGTGGCAAATTTCGCAAAACTGCTAACCAACTTCGCCCAGGCATAACGATCTGTTAATCACCCTCCAAAAAAGTTGAAAACCCATTGTGAATCACCCTGTATAAATGCGATGTCTTCCATGAAATTGTACATGAGCCGTATAATCTAGTGTATGTGTACCTATGTATGACATTCAATTCTGTATATTTATGTACATGAGAAACATAACATATATACACAACTAACTAGATACGTTCTGTACATACCAAGGAAAATAAATATACCTGTATCTTCGCTGTGTATACTTGTACAGTGTCTCGCGACTATCTACGCCTCTTCGGGATACATAAGACTGTGTGCTATAGCGACGATGAGCACAGGATACGTATATACATATATATATACGTGCACGGCCAACGTATACACGCCGGTCGCCGTGAAAGAGCAACTCGTTTGCGAAGCTGCAGCGCAAGAGCAAAGAGTGAGGCTGCATCGCCCGAAGCACCAGCGTTGCCCGGCTCATTTCCCATCCACTTTATATGCAGACCAACCCTCTCTTTCTATACGTCGAGCTGTGCTATATTCCTAAGCACGGGAGGTAAGGCGAGGAAGCGCGTGTACATCGCACCCCCTGTTTCTACGCGAAGGTATAGCGATTGTGCCGCGGACGAGAGGGCCGTCCTCTCCATGTGCGAACGAATTCTTGGCCTCGCCGTTCCATATCAGCTCAACCCCCCTCCATATTCTTCCTTTTGTTTAATCTCGTTTTTCTCGCGGATCCACGGGATACTCGATTCACGCTCTTGAAAAGGGGATCTTCTAAAGTGAAGGAACACGTCTGTTGTCGTTATCTACCATCTCCATTTTCGTTGGTTATTCTCGGTTCTTAATTACATTACCATGTTTATTTTAGATTTTTATATTTTTATATTTAACCCTAAATCATGTTATATAACATTTTCTTTTTGTCTTTTCGTCTGTATTATCATTATGTATTATTATTTTTAGTTAAGATATGTACTTTATACATCATATGTATCACTGTATAACCATTCGTAGGGGACTCAGTCTCGTCAATGTGAATAAATCTGATTACATTACATTACAAAATGTAACGATTAATTAAACATTCACTGCTGTGAAAATAATTTTTTTCGTTAGTGTAATAATCACCAGTTATAATGTAGGTTTGAAGCGTGCGAAAATACATAATAGAAGCACCGAAAAATATTCTTGTACGCATAAATAAAATTGTATTACATTTTGTTTCCATGCTGTTTGTCCTGTTTCGTGTCTTAAGCTGTATGTTACCTATATCGATTCACGGAATCGTTATTTCAGTGACAGAAAATTTACCTGTATTATCATTTTACTAGCACTTACAGCGCTCTATGATGGAGATCCACATATTTCAGCTAAACTCATATTTTTACCCGTTGGCAAGAATGCGCGATCCCATTTATATCGTGTTGGCGCGCTGCTCGCTGCCTGAGTGAATTATTCGAACCCGAGAATACGCTAAAAAAACAGGAACATTTACTCCGAGCTGTTGAAACCACGTTAGACCACTAAACCGCGATGTGTACAGTCCGACTTCCTAACGAAGTGAAATTCTGTCACAAACGTGCTGCAAACTTTACTTTCTCGGCATTCGTCGCCGCTTTTTCCCCGCTAACTCTCCTCTCGCTAAACTTCGCGACGTTACCAACAGCGACTGAATAATATTACAATAAGTTGTCGCGAAGTATCGCGACGATAAACTTCACCGAACGAGCGTGAAAATACGACGTTTCGCGACGAGGACGACAGCGAGATGTATCTCGAAAGAGGTAAAGCGAGAAAATTCGTAACACAGAAATGACGATGACGACGACGATGTCTCCGGCATGTACCTCGGGAAAATGTGTGCGGGAGGAGCGTCGCGACGCTCCACTGTACGTCCCACCACCCCTCCGCCCTTATTCTTCGTTCTTCTCGACAAGAAGCCCCGAGTTTCTTAATGTAATTTTGCCTTTTTTGCCTCCATTCGCTTTACGAGCCAAAGTTTCGCCTCATACCCTACTACAACTATATACAGTATACAACACAGCGTCCTCACTCCGAGCGTTTCGCAGATCCCCCTCCACCGCTCTCCGCTCGCCCGAGTCTTTTACCCCTTCCCACAGCCATCTTCTCGTCCTATGGCTCCTCTTCCTTTGTGCTCCTCTTGTTCCTCCTCGTCTCCTTCGTTCTCATTTCACTTCTTCAGTTCCGGCGTCCTTCGCACGCCGCGAGCACACCTTTCGACCTTTCCTCGCGTCTCCCTTCAGCACGCGCTCCGTTTACCTCTCGTCGTTTCCACCTCTCCCTTTTGGGCTGAGGAGCCGACGCCGGAGAGCTCACGAGATTTCTCAGCCTCCGTTTCGCCCAAAGCGAGAGGCCTCGCAGCCTCCTTTTCCATCCCCCTTTCCAGCGCTCGCGACTCTCGCCGGGGCATTGCCGCGTGTCGTTACTTTGTTAAGTTACGGGATTTAAGGGAGTGAAGGAGAAAGGACGGGTGAGAGAGAGAGAGAAAGGGGGGAAAAAAAGGGAAAAACACACACAGTGCATAGACGGCTGTCTGGGTACACGGCGGGCATGGAATGCCTTTGCGGCGATCTTTTCACCCGGTTTATCTCCATCCTTATTTGCACTGAGGTACAATCCGGACATTCCCGCCTCCGCCGATACAGCGATTCATTTTTTTTTATCAGTGTTTTCTGTATACCTATACACGATCGCAATCTTGGCGAAAAATAGGGGACGATGGTTTTTGGAAAAAATGGCCTTGTAGCCGTTACGGAGCTTCGTCGCTGCTACACAGTTGTATTGGCTATCGGCGATGGTACGAGCGCTTTACGTGTAGTTTGTAACTTTATTTACTCAACCGCGAACCGCGAGCAAGATCGTTCGGGCGAATGGCGACCATTCGGTGAAATGTTTAATCGGTTATTCGATTCGGCGGACGACTTCCTCTTCTCCGTATCTTCGAGACCAGCTCTAATTTTCTAATTAACTTTCGAAAACGGCGACTTTTCGTGAGTTGTCAACTACTTAGTATATTACGATTTTCAGTGCTTATCGCGGCAACCTCGACATATTAATCGAAAGCGGCTCATATATCGCCTATCATATTGACTCAACTCCTTTTATTCTGGTAAAATATT
This sequence comes from Pimpla rufipes, assembly GCA_963932165.1. NCBI lineage: Eukaryota > Metazoa > Arthropoda > Insecta > Hymenoptera > Ichneumonidae > Pimpla > Pimpla rufipes. The sequence goes on from OZ010636.1 coordinate 8,283,483, forward strand.
TTCCAACTTTTTTTTCCAACGCATTCCGGCAAATCATTTAAAATGTTCATCGTCCATTTCTCGTCAAAATTGGGTAAAAATATTATTCAACATCTACTAGAATGCAGAAAAAAATCCAAGTACGATGTAACATTAAAAAATAATTTACAAAGAATGTTTATTAGATCTGAAGATTTTATATTTGGAAACGCTGTAATTTTACACTATACGAATATTAAACTCGCCAGTTCATAAATAAATAAATCCCACTGCCCCAAATTAAATTTCCCTCATCATTTTTTGCTTCAACACTGAACATCGAAAACGGCTCATATATCGCCTATCATATTGACTCAATTCTTTATACTGGTAAAATATTTACCAATTTTTTTCCAACGCATTATGGCAAATCATTAAAAAATTTCATCGTCCATTTCTCGTCAAAATTTATTAAAAATATTATTAAAGATCTCTAGAACGCAGAAAAAAATCCAAGTACGATGTAACATTAAAAAATAATTCACAAAAAATGTTTATTAGATCTGAAGATTTAATATTTAGAAACGCTATAATTTTTCACGATACGAATATTAAACTCACCAGTTAATAAATAAATAAATCCCAGTCCTTCGTCGCTGCTACACAGTTGTATTGGCTATCGGCGATGGTACGAGCGCTTTACGTGTAGTTTGTAACTTTATTTACTCAACCGCGAACCGCGAGCAAGATCGTTCGGGCGAATGGCGACCATTCGGTGAAATGTTTAATCGGTTATTCGATTCGGCGGACGACTTCCTCTTCTCCGTATCTTCGAGACCAGCTCTAATTTTCTAATTAACTTTCGAAAACGGCGACTTTTCGTGAGTTGTCAACTACTTAGTATATTACGATTTTCAGTGCTTATCGGGGTAACCTGGACATATTAACAGCGTTGAAATGTATGATATTAACCATTTGATAACCGGCAATGGTTTAGGAATAATTTTTTTGTAGATACCGGACTCTTATCTAAATAAAAAACATTCGGGCGGTGGATAGTAGAACGAAAATTAAATGCATCTACGTAAATAACGACATCGGTGGATGCAGATTATACGAGTCTTAGACAGTTACAGGCGATATACGAGCGCTTTAGCTTGTAACTTCATCCAGTTCCAGCGAATCGCGAGCAAGATTGTTCGAGCGAATGGCCCCGTTTAACTAGAATGCATAATTGAGAACCAGACCGCTTGGACTCAACTTCCTCCTCCTATCGCAGTCCTTCGCGTAAAATCGTATGAATTTTTCCACGAGAAAATTGCAACTTCCAAAACTTTTGGACCTTAAAAAAAAAGGAAACGTTATCCAAGCGCTATTTAATTACTAGAAATCTCTGCCAATTAACTTAATCGCGGAAATTTAAGCGTGCCAAGGTAGCCACTTGAATAGCCGGCAATTAGCGAGACATAAAAATACGATTTTCTGCCGCGAGATAAATCAATTTTTTTCGCAAGACACGTGTGTTAGGTACTAATTTATTTAATGTGTCACGGATTCTTCCGCGGACCGCGGAAGATGGCGCGAAAGCGTGGAGGACTCGCAGATGTATGTGTGATCTCGAAATTTATCGGTTTGGACTCGGGGATTTTACGAGCCTACGGAGCGGAGATGCTGATCTCGCGGAGATAGAGAGAGAGATGGCGAGTCGGTTGGGAACGGCTATAAATACTGTATTAATATACGATTCGTTAGATGACGTCATTTAACGATGTATACACGGCTATTCCGGTGAGCCATAAACGACGGTGCGCCCAGCGCCGAGAGTCGTGTCTTATATATCTACATCTGTACCTCAAACTTGCGTGCGCGTCGTCCACTTTTTCCCTCAAGCCCGAGGTTTACACACGAAAGAGAGAGAGAGATGCAGGCAAACCACGAGTGAAAGAGTACAGAGCAAGGTCTCGAGTACAGTCATCGAATATGAATAAATTCGCAACAAAAAAGCGCGCCATAAGCTCCGCGGACTTACGACCACTAACTACGCATGTATCAGCTCGTACAAAAGAGAATTCATTCAACCTCGCGATGTTTCGCAACCGCGAGAACGGCGAAAGTGAAAATCCATAAAATACACGCAATTTATATAAAAAAACGGAACATTTTTGTTTTTTTATTTATTTTCTTAACACGGTTATTACCACATCCTATAAATTCGTCATCAGCCCAAAAGCTCGTCTCAATTGATAGGAATACCGCTTCCAAGTCCCGAGAGAAATTTCCCTATAGTCCACATAAATAAACACATGAATATACATAAATCCCGCACGTGCTAGAGAAATACATTAGACGAGAAACTACTCTCCTCCCGTCCAATACAATATATTTTCATTTTTTTTTTTCGGAAGAACCTGTCCGCCTCTCGCGAATGGCGAATGGCGTCCGTATGTTCCTATATCTCTCTACCATTACCGACGAATCGAAGCCCTTGCAATTTACGTCATTATATCATATACCTTCTATAATGGTACCTTATACCGCTCGGGCTCTTACATAATCGCACACAATTCCGGATATTCTCCCTCGGGATAAGGTCCTATAACCATCAGAAGGTCCCGCCGTCTCAGCGGGGCTGCCATTTCTCAGCCGAGTCGGGGTCGCCATACGCCAAAGCGTGAGCCCAGCCTCCGCCTCGGCCTACTCGTATAATACCGATTATTGCGCGAATTCTATATTCGGAACTCGCACTGGAAACGGACCCGGGTACGTTATGACGGAGGACACATCGCAGCGAGGGGTGTCGGATGAATTGTGGGGTGCAGCCGCGCCTACGCGACCAGCTTCGGCGAACCCGGCATACCCTGTGTGTTGTTCCGTTGCTCACGTTGCGTCTAACTCTGCTACTGCTCCCGCTCCCGCTGCTGCTGCTGCTGCACTAATTGCTAGAGGGATTATTTACGAGGCCGCGAGCCTCGTCGTAATGCGAGAGGCGAGCCAGGCACGATCAACCTATGGCGGATATGGCGACGAACATTGCTGAGTCGCATTTCGTCGGCCTGTCCACTCTGATAATTTTCGCCGTGGCGTTCCGATGCTCCGCTGGGTCGTGGATGCCCTCCGAGTGGCTTATTGTACCTGCGCCGCACCATTATTACCGCGCTGTCCTGTCCCAGCGTGGCGCTGCCCAGCATGACACCCTCCCCCGGAAACACGACGACCCGACTGCCGATAGTGGAAACCTCATTGTTCACCGACTCTCGATATTCCGTCAGAGGCTATAAAGTGATTCTTGTATTGGAGAGCAGTGGCCGGACCAGGTAGAGCTATGATCGGTTCATCATTGCTTCGATTATTACCGCCTTTCATTTGGCGGCATTCAGAGCGGTCTGGATGTCGACTCACGGTAGTCCATGGCGGACCAATTGTTCGGGTCTGACCAGGGATTATCTGGCGAGAATTGGGCTGAGAAAACAGGTCAATGAATGGGCTTTGAGTTTTGAAGGGACCTTTGAATACGTCGAGTGGATGGTTTGTGATTATTTCTGTTTCTTTATTTCAGATAAGTCAATCAGCCGGAATCATGGAGATCGTCGAGAAACTTTTTTTTGGAATGGTTTTTTTTCGACATTTGGAGTGGCGCACCACACATTGCGATGAAGATTTTTGTCTGAGAATATTCTGACTTACTGTTGAAATGTCAATATACAAAAAAGTTCAAACTTCTATGTTTTTATTGTTCGTGAAAAAAAGATCCCAAAAAAATCTAAAAAATCCGGCCGTCACACGGGGTGACTGCCTTAACATTTCGTAACATGCCTGAAAATAATATTTATGCAATGACCAACTATATTTTTCAAGCCTGATACCACAAAAGCCAAATTCCGCCTGAACGCATCATCAGGCATCTCAATAAATCTGATCAATAAAGTTTCATAATAAATGAGAATTTCACGACACTGTTGGCTCATTAGTGGTTTCAGCTGTAGGAACATCGCGGTTGAAAGCGTTTTCTCAACTGATTTCTGACTGATTCCCTGGGTCTCTGCCAACCGTCCAACTGTAAGAGAGCATCAGACAGACAGCGTTACACGTCCACCGTGGTGTTGGTGCGGCTGTTACATTGTGTAGGAGGGACGAGTAGGAAATTCTCAGTGAAGTGCCTCATAAGCAGCACGCGCTCCAGACGAGCAAACAAGCGAGAATGCTTTTGTTAAAAGGAGTCACGATTGCGTTAGGGTCACTTGTCGTGTGGGCGTTCATGGGATCTTGAACTCGCGAGCGACACGACGAGACGTCGTCCAGCGGGGATGAGAGAGACTCTAATACCGCGGTATAGAAGGCTCTTGAAGCTATCCAGAGTCTCTCGGTACCCACGACGTTCACACACAGCGAAGGCGCATCCACGACACCAGCGAGTGACGACGCCCCGCGTTAGCCTGGAGTTGGTCCTTCTCAAATTTCAATCCTACCCTCCCTGACACCGTGGCGCACAGATCTTCCGTCGAGCTCATTTGCGCAGCGACACAAAGACCCGCAAGTACGTATTTTGCCTCGCTTAATGTCCCCCTAAGCCTCCAGTCCAGACACACGCGTGGGACTAATCCTGAATTAGCACTTTCGCCCGATTGTGGGAGCCACCGATCCAGTTCGCGCTCGCGTGGAAAGAGAATAAAATGAAAACAGGATCCATTGAAAATTATGGCGCGGTGGCCGTTAGAGGCTAATGGACCGAGGACTTGGCTTGCCAAGTCGCGAGCCGCCTGGCTAGTCCGACTGACTGCCGCGAGATCAACGTCTTGTGCCGTTAAATGTGCGGCTGGCTTTCAGTAGCCGTGGTCCAAAGGGGACGTGGACACTTCCACACGTGTTCGCCGCGCTAGTAATGGACACGCTGACCAGAATGACTGGTACGGTGCGCGAGGGATATTCTACTATGTAACACTTTGGTTCGCCACCACACCGAGCGCATTTAAATGGACAAGAGAAGAAAAAAAACAGCCGAGGAAAACGAAATTCCTGTGCAAAAACCGTTAGAATTTATCTGAACTGCCCGGTGAGACATTGGCAATGCAGTCACTGTGGCTTTCTGTGGAGATCTAACGAGACGATTCTCGATCGCCTGGCTGATGTGTTTCCCCCCCTCGCACAGTTGGAATGACAGAGAGAGGCCTGGCGGAGCGCTGCTCGTTTCATTCGACGGACATTCGCGATATTGCTCGGTTATATACTTCGGTAATGAGCGTACGTGGACTTTGAAAAAATATCCTTTATCTCGCATGTTTCACGAGACATCTCAGCGCTGCCGATGGGGACAGCTGTCTGTGCGGCATATCGACCGCGGGGATTGAGGAAAAATAATATAATATTATATCCCTCGGGCACTTTAAGATCCGTGAGTTAGCCACATTCCGCGCATGCGCCAGATGTGGGTATTAAGGAATTAGTAATCCACTTGCGCGACTCGCGCGGCTACCGGTCGCGGCCGCGAGGAATCGTAACTCCCTGGTGTATTGGCCGTTAAATCGTTGCTCAACTCGAGCTTAACTTCGAGTAAAATTATCGGAGCGACGGGTAATGGCGGTGTTATGCCCGGAGGTATGATCTTGTTTCATCGATTAACCGCACGACACACGCAGTTGTGGGAATATTTTCAGAGAAAAAAAAATCATTTTTAATGGTTTTCCGGGCGAATTTTCAATTTTTTCAAGCTCTACGAAATCGAAAAAGACAAATTTGCTATTTTTGAGGCTTCGGTTTAACATTCCGTGGAAAATTCAGAAATCATTCTCTTTGTTGTTGTTTCGAACGAAAGAAGAAAATCCAGGTTCGATCGATCCAAAAAAAGTAACCCCGATTTTAGTAAAGTGACGAAATTTTTTTAAAAGTGCGAAAACACTATTTCATTTTTTTCGCTGTTACTTTTATTTTCTAAACGCAATAGTTTTCACGAAAAATGCAAAGAACTTGATTTCGATTTTTTTTCTTTTTGCATCAACTGGCTAGATGAATATAAACATAAAAAAAATAAAGAATATATTTTTATGCATATTCAAAACGAAGTCGAAAAATCGATTTTCAAATTGTGTTTCTTCTCCTGAACAAAATATCGAGTCGTAATAACAGTTTGCGTCGCAAAAAAATACTTCGTCATATTTTCGAGCCAACAAATTTTAGCGCAAGGCGAAAATTAATTTTCAAAAGTGTATTCCACGGAATGTTCTATTAGCGAAGTGGTTAAGCTTTAAACGTGAGAGTCACAGCCAATGCCGGAGAGCAATGTGGAGACTGTGCGCGAAAGCATAAATTATGCAACGGTCGTCGCGTACGTCGGTGCAAGGAACAACTCGGCGTACCTACACTCCGGCTGCGCGTTCGCGCTCGCTCGGTATCTCGCCGCAGACTTTTAGACTTTACAGCCCGGGCATTAAATCCCTCGATGCCGCTGAGGCCATGTACATGTTTACCACGTTTCTGGAGTGTAATGGCCTTCGGGATTTTTCTCACGGTCCAATCTCCTACGGCGAAATCCGAGAAACGTGTCTCGTATAATACCCGAGGTGAATCGACAGATAAGTCATTCAAGCTGCCTCGAAATCCATACTTGATGTCATCATTTTTTGCTTCAACACCGAACATCGCAAACGGCTCATATATCGCCTATCATATTGACTCAACTCCTTATTCTGCTAAAATATTTTTCAACTTTTTTTTCCAACGCATTCTGGCAAATCATTTATAATTTTCATCGTCCATTTCTCGTCAAAATTGATTAAAAATATTATTCAACATCTACTAGAACGCAGAAAAAAATCCAAGTACGATGTAACATTAAAAAATAATTTACAAAAAATGTTTATTAGATCTGAAGATTTTATATTTGAAAACGTTGTAATTTTACACTATACGAATATTAAACTCGCCAGTTCGTAAATAAATAAATCCCACTGCCCCAAATTAAATTTCCCTCATCATTTTTTGCTTCAACACTGAACATCGAAAACGGCTCATATATCGCCTATCATATAGACTCCTTATTCCGATAAAACTCCTTATTCCGATAAAATATTTTCCAACTTTTTTTCCAACGCATTCTGGCAAATCATTTAAAATTTTCATCGTCCATTTCTCGTCAAAATTTATTAAAAATATTATTAAAGATCTCTAGAACGCATAAAAAAATCCAAGTACGATGTAACATTAAAAAATAATTCACAAAAAATGTTTATTAGATCCGAAGATTTAATATTTAAAAACACTATAATTTTACACGATACGAATATTAAATTCACCAGTTCATAAATAAATAAATCCCACTGCCCCGAATTAAATTTCCAAAGATCATCGGTTTGATATATAATTACGAAGCGTTTATTCTGCGGTGGCGAATTTGCAGAAAACTACAGCCGCTTCCGTAGTCGCGAGAACAACGAAGAGAATGGCGAAGGTACAGCGTATACGTAGCGGCTATGGTGGAGACGAGGGCGTGACCGAAGAATCTCCCGTAGCTTCGACCAACGCGCTTTATAGTATTCCAAGCAAATATGGCCGAGGTCTCCGGTCACTCGGCGGCGACCGTGGCCGGCCGTGCTGGCTCGTCGGGCGATATTGCTCGTCGTAAGAGGAATGAATTGGCCATTGTCCCGAGGCACGAGTATGTACCGCGCGATACGAGCCACTTTATTCATAAACACGCTCCTTACACTCGACACGACTCCGGCTCTCGGTGCGCCGGGACTTCTGACATGGCAGCGCCTCCCATCGTCGAATCGATCGACCAGGAAATCCATATACCACTCGTGCCCCGCGGCGTAATCCACGCGCGTATCTCGAAACGTCGGTGATACAGGACGACGTTGAGGTGAAGTAACACTCGCCAATTATAGATTACAGAAGCCATAGTCGTAATCTCGAAATATAATATTGAAAATAGTGCGGCGGCGATTATTTCGACAGCAAGACCGAGGCGCGCACGTCGGAGGCGCGGTCGTCGTCCGCACCGAGTATCACGCTATCGTGGAAAATCTCGTAATAACCGATTTGCGTATCCCACGATTTTATTGCGCGCGGAATGCGGTTTATGTGAAACACGAAATGGAGCTTATAGCCGCTGTACGTATAAAACGTGCTTCTAGCGCGGGGCTCCCGCGGTGGCGTCATCGTCGCCGACGTCCATATGGAATACTCGAACGGCCTTTAATTATACCGCGATAATTAATTACTATCACACTGTCCGCGGCGGTTGATGTCAATTATGCGGATGGGTTATCGATTAGCCCCCGGGGCGACGGTTTTAGCTCCGCTACGAGGTGATTATCCATTTCCTCGCTGTATTATTACGCGGGCCGGGCGGTCGACTATGTATTTTTTTTTTTTTCAGACCTGATTAATTATCTTAACTAGTTGCAATTCGCTTAATGAATTAACCAATTATTGTCTGTACGATAGCGAGCCGGAATATTCATTATTGCCGCGGCTGAAAAAAAAAAATCGAGTCCTTCGCCGGGAATTTTTCCACGTGACGGTTCGGGACGCGACGGCGGAAACTGCGCCGATCGCGCTCGCCGTACGCGAGTCTTTATAATTATTACCGCGATACGCGGACACGCGAACCGCGACGCGGGGAGAATATAATTTTTCGTTACTTAACGAGCGCCGCAAGCTCGTTTATTCGTCGGCGTTATTATCGGCGGGAGATAGAGAGCCTGAGGAGAATGTAAAGTACAGGGGAAACTTGAGCTTGAAAGAAGTGCAAACAGCTGCTTTGCCAGAGACAACGGTATACACATTTTTTTAAAATTACTTGCTATACTAGCAAAACATTTTAGCCAAAGTATTAGCAAAGATATTTACGCCCAAAAATATATAAGCACACGAAAAAAAAAAAAAAAAAATCATTGATTCAATAAAACCGTGGATTGCGGGCTGCCAAAAACAAGTGTAGTCAAATCAATGTAGTTTCCAGTTCCTACAATTTCGTATGATATTGAAACGACAAGTCCAAAATATTCAATAGAATATTTTATTGTTTCAATGCTAAATCGGATTGTGACAACGATAACTGGAGTTAATTTAAAAACATTGTTTTCAGCAGCCCGCAATCCACGGTTTTATTGAATCAATGATATTTTTTTCCGTGCATCAACTTGCGCATCGGATTCCTTACTGCAGCACAAAAATGTTGTCAAGCAATCCTGATCCACGTTTCTCCGAATAAAGCTCAATTTTTACGTCCACGTTACAGCGTCGAATCCCTCGGTACACCATGATTATCGAATCCACGACTGTAAACCAGTTTAGCGAGCCATTTCCGTGAAGCATTATTCTAGTGTGAACGTCCAGCGAGGAAACCACAGAATTATTATCTGCTTTGGTTATTTCTCTCTGCACTATCCAAGCGGTGAATTCCCTTCAGCGCGGTAAACGCGGAGCATCGCGAACATTACCGCATTTCCAAAGGAGCAATATACTAATTCGCCAAGTGGTTGTGTGCAGCGAAGAAAAATACGTCAGCCACAAAGCGCTCGGTAGCGGTCCCCGAGGCGTCGGTGCGGCAAAAAAAAAAAAAAGAAAAGAAAATCGCGAAATTCTTTCGGTAGCCTCGGGAACGCGGCGAAGCCGGGAGAGAAGCGTTCACAGTCGAGGATATACAAAATCGCTTAGCGAGCAATCTGGCCGGGCGTTAAGCGGAATCCGCGGGGCAAATATAACCAAACCGCAACGACGCCTCGGGTGAGATCGTAGCCCGCGGGTTGTAAAAGAGACGCGGGCGTGATGGGACCCAGCGGTCGGACTGCCTCGCGGGGTTTTCTCGTGTTCATCGTTTCTCGATGACTCGTCGACGGCATTTTAGGATCTCCCGACGCTGGTAAACGGGGAGTAGCGGCTTTAGAACCGCGAGCCGAGTGCTGCGAAACGACGACGAAGAGGAGCAAGAAGAGCAAGAAGAGGAAGAGGAACGACAACAACAACAACGAAAAAAAAAAAAAAAAACAAAGAGAGGTGGATGAAGAAAGGAAGAAGAAATGCCGAGGTAGCTGAAACATGCTATACGTACGGCTCTAATGGAATATAACGTCGGATCGTTCGCTCCGCCGGTTGTCTGGCTGTCTTCGTCGCGGTGCAGCGGCTGAGGCACTCGGCAGAGAGAGGCACGCGGCCACATCAGCGAGGCTCCAGCACGAATTCAAAATGGCCACCGGGGCTGTGGCATGGGTCGATTATCGACTCGACCTACCGGCTGCTTGTTCGCCTCCTCCGACGCTGCGCTTCCTTCTCCTCCTCCTCCACCACCTCTCTCTCTCTCTCTCATAGCGTATAATGTATACTATATGCTTGATACATACACCCTATATGTATATACACATAGATATACATATCAGCCCGGACTAAGATTCAGCGGAGTCCCGGCAAACTCGGAGCGAAGATCCCGGAGCCCGGTAGTTCAGAGTCCAACACACACTGAGCGCGAAAACGCCTTTCGCACTTGAGTCTCTCGCTCTCGCTGATGTCGGTGCGACACGAGACCCACACAGTCGTCTCAGGGGGGTCAGACGGGCGGGTGGCGACGGCACAAGACGGGAAGGCACGGAGCACCAATAACAATTGAGGAACATGTCACACAGATTGTCGAGAGATCATACTACGGATTGGAACGTCAAGCTCATTCTCAGCCGGATAAGATACGGCGGGTCACTTATATGCGTCGTTGGCACTGGCACTGAACTCGGGAGTTTCGCGCGCTCGCGTTTCGCGCGCGGGAATTTATGTCGGGAACGTACGAGGCGATATTGAGAGGACTCGTCTCGCGAGGGCAAACGCGCGGAGAGCGTCGGCGAGAGATCCGAGCTGTTTCGTAGACAAGTTTCGAGTCGGGAATGACAGCGGGGCCAGAGACAGTCGGATCGAGGCTACGCGGGCAAAGAGTCGGGACGAGGAAGACGAAGAGAGAGAGAGAGAGAGAGAGAGAGAGAGAGAGACACTCGGGCGACGATGAAGCGAGATCAGAGTTCAAAGGCTGCGCGGGTGCTGAAGCGAGAGGAATATACAGAGAGCGCGGGGGCCACAGGGTTGAGGGACATTAGAGTCAAGGTCTGGTCCGCGTCGCGCGGAGAGGGCTGATTACCCCTTTACGACGAGCCACAAGGTCCTCGATGTGCCTTCGAGCCTTCCGAGCCGCAGCTCTTCCTCTGTTTGCGTTGCCACCCGGCGGCGGGCGCAACGAGCAGCGTCGTAAAAACTTCCGGCAACGCGAGGCTCCTTTTTTTCGGCTCAGGTAGAGCCGGGTGGGGAAGAAGAAAAAAAATGCGAGAGAGGAGGACGGAAAAAGTTTGTATTCCGTGAATGTGCAGCGAGGCTGCCTCGACGAGCTTGGGTCGCATTAACCCTTCGAGCTGCGCGTTGCTCGAAGTGCAGGGACGAAGGTCGAAGCCGCTGCGGGATCTTGTGACAAGGACCGAGTTGGCTCGCTGCGCTTTGGGTTTCCTTATCCTGGAAGGGTTGCTTTGCGGGTGCTGAAACGAGCGCTGCGACCTTGAAGGCGCGGTAAAAAGCTGCGATGAGGAGAGTTGGACGTCCTGCGGGCGTGGATGGTCGCTCGTAAAACGCACAAAACAACCCTTTTCCGGTCAACCCCCTCCTAGCACCGTCGTGGGAAGGGATACACACTTATTTTTATTTATCCTATGATTTGTTTATTATTAAACGTTTGGTAAACGTGGTCTACGCGTTTTGGCAATAAATTTCATACGAAAAATCGTAAAAAGCAAATGTAACGAGAAACGAATAACGACGAATGTGGCGATCTTTACTTTTCTTCGTTACATTTATTTTTTATTATATTTCTTCATGAAAATTATTGCAATAAACGTGTTTTGAGGATTTTTCATAAAGTCGAAACATTGAGTTATATAAGGTGTAGGCCACGTTCACGAATGACCTTGAAGTTTACATCATTGGAGTGCAACGAAATACAGAAAAAAAATTCTAATTGATCCAAATGGTTGTACAATAATATAATTACTAAATAATGTTATTTAATTATTAAATAACGATTTAATGAATAATGTCATCATTTGGGTTACACAGAATTCATTTTTTTCCCGAATTTCGTTGCATTGCAACGATGCGAACTTCAGCATAGTGTTCACTAAACATTTATTAAAAAACAAATTATAGGGTAAAGAGAAAAAAAGTGTGTATTTAAAAGTAACGAACGCTTGACATCCACATAACGATTTAATGAATAATTTCATAATTTGGGTTTAAAAGAATTAATTTTGTTCCCGAATTTCGTTGCATTCCAACGATGCAAACTTCAGCATAGTGTTTACTAATTTAACATTTAATAATAAATAAATAATAGGGTGAAGAGAAAAAACGTGTATATTTAAAAGTAACGAACGCTTGACATCACTGCTCGTGGAGTGTTAACCTTGACTGCGATAACGTCGCATGTCCACCTAAGGGATTGTCCGCACGTGGTTTTTGGGAAGTTGAGGTCTGTGGCTGCGGGCTCAGCTTCGAGCGGCGTGCGCTGTATGTGCAGGACGTACGTCGCGGGCCTGTAGGTATAGCTAGCCGCGCTGGCTTCCGGCGGTTCTCGAAGTTTAGTCGTTAAAAAGTTGCTCCCGGGGCTACCTGACATCGAAGACGCGAGTGTATATTGCCACGTGACAGAGGCCGAAGTTGACGCCGAGTTCGCAGTGTCGCGGTGTAATTTACGCTTGAGATTTAATTAAATCTCCCCGGGTTTTGAGGACAAGTGCGAGAGGCGACCCCTCGATTTCCTTGATAGCAAAAGTTGACGGAATTCGCGCACGGGGCAAAAAGGCCCCGGACGATGGTCGAATTATATTTTAATCGTGGATTTTCTTAGTAATTGGCGGCGGTGCGATTGGTCGACGCGTTTTTCTCTCGCGGCGCTCGCGAAATTTTTTCAATCGATGTCTCCGATTTTTATCGTAAATATAATTTAACGGCGAGCGGAGTCTGTAAAACGGGCGCTTTTACGCGCGTCTTAACGAAGCGCGGAAACGCGTGTACAGCAGTAAAACGTACGCGCGCTCACGCGGTAGGGAAGATCGCGCGTCTCGCGGTGCGCAGCGTCGACCGCGGCCGAAGTCGAGAGCGCATTAAAAACTCGGATAAATTTTCTCCCGAGTCCAATTTAATTCACCAACACTCGCGGCCCGGATGGGCGGGGAGGCGAAAAAAAAAGGCTCGTGGCGTGCTTGATAATAATATAAGAAATAAATTCGTGATATTATTTTCTGCATTACCGCCCACGGAGCGAACGAGCGCGCGAGAAATGCTCCTTTTTTCCCCGCGTCTCGTTCCTGCGAAATGTATGAGACGCTTTTTTTTTTATTCTCCTTGCCGACGCTATTTTTTTTTTTTTTTTTACAGGATTCTCAGTTGTTTGTCCCAGAAAATTCTCGTGGCACCCTCGAGGCTCGAGCGTTGACTTGGTAAGGGTTGACCGAAGGCCGAACGTGAACTCGCGATGGAACGAGAGGGTTGCCCCCCCGCGTTAACGATCGCCCGAAGGTCGCACACTCGTTTTTTTTTTTTTTTTTTTTTTTTTTCTCGCTCCGAGAGCTACCTGACCTGCCCGTCAGGACTGTCGACGTAAAAAAGAGTTTATTCCCGTCTTCGTCTCTCGCTTTGGCTGCACTCGAGACGGGACGAGACACCGTCGAGGTCATACTGATGCCGAGTTTTCTTACCTGCCCGCCCGATAGTCTATGGACACCGCGTTGTGCACGCAGCCGAAGTAAAAATTGCCGGTTATGTCCGGCGAGCGGGAGAAGGGTTGCCGGCTGTTTTACTGTTATACTGCCGCGCGACAAGGTCGCGCGCCTTTTTCTCGCCTCGCACACGACTCCCTTTCCTCCACCTGACGATCGACTGCCGCCCGAGACGCCGCTAGGAAAAAACATCACTTTTCCGCAGTGTTACGAAACGCACGGACGTGCTTGCGAAAGTCCGGCATTTTCACCTTCGAATCACGGTGCAGTTGCTGAGGAGCGGAATTTTTTCGACAGTTTTCGCGGTGCCGAAAAATACGAGGTGAAGGTTTCGATTATTGATGCAGAAAAGTGGCCGAACGTGTTCATAATCAATTCACAATCGCATCGATTGCGATCTTCGTAAAAAAAGAAAAAGATTTTCGAAATTTTTTGCTGGCAAAGTGCAAATTAAAAAATAATTACACGATTCACAAAAAATAAAATGATACATAAAATAAATGTTTGTCGGCTGCGCGAACCTCGAAACATCTTTTTCCGCCTGTGAAATCCGATATAGCTATTCGCGAATAAAAATAAAAAAACCGGTTAATATATCGGCGATAACTAAAAATAAAATAAAATAAAATGTATGGTCAATGACCATACATTTGTGCTCATTCACTTGCTCATTCACTGTGCTTGCGAAAGTCCATCATTTTCACCTTCGAATCACGGTGCAGTTGCCGACTAGCGGAATTTTTTAGATAGTTTTCGCGGTGCCGAAAAATACGAGGTGAAGGTTTCAATTATTGATGCAAAAAAGTGGCCTATCGTGTTCATAATCATGCAAAATTCGTAACAAAAAGAACAATATTTTTTTAATTTGTTACTGGATCGATGAATCGAAAAAAATACACGCCGCAGTCGCAAAGTGCAAATTAAAAAATAATTACACCATTTACAAAAAATAAAATGATGTACAAAAAAAAATGTTTGCCGTCTGCGCGAACCCCGAGACATCTTTTTCCGTCTGTGAAATCCGATATAGCTATTCGCGAATAAAAAAAAGCGGTTAATATATCGACGATAACTAAAAATAAAATAAAATAAAATGTATGGTCAATGACTGTGCTCATTCACTTCAGCGTCGGACAAACATGTGATAATATTCGGTGGCGGCGGTCGTCGCAAGAAGCGGCGGTCGAGGCTCTCCCGGCGCGTATCTCGCGGTCCGTCGCGTGTGAAATTTTCGTTGAAGGAGATCGAGACGCTTGCTACGTGAAGCGGGACGCGGCGTCGGCGGTGTCGGCGTCGGCCGAGGTTTGCTCGTCCGCGCGCGCGAGAGGAAGAGCTACCGCGACCGTTTCGCGAGATGATTTATGCGTATTTGATGGTTTGTGTGTGCAGTCGCCGGTTTTATGGGAGCGTTTTAAACGGGAGATAAACGTAAAGAGGCCTTTTATGGCGCCATCAAATAAACAACTTGACTCCTCCTTCTGCCGCTTCACTCCTGCTGCTTCCACTGTTGCTGCCGCTTCTTCTTCTTCTTCGTTCTCTCGCGTGTGCTTCAAAACACGCGCGCGCGCGCGCGCGTCGCCGCCGTCTGTACGTGTGCAGAGCGCCAGCGCCGCGGCGTGCTCGCCGGCCATCAACCAGCAGCACGTGATTTATTCGCTTCTCGCGAGGAGAGCGACGCATTGCCAATTTGCTTTGCTCCAACCCTCCGCGCGCTCTGCTCTTTGCCCGATGACGACGACTACTGCACTTTGACAGAGTCGCGAATCGCCGGAGCCGCGGTCATTTGGAAGGCGGACTGCGAGCTCGAATCGCGGGCGTGAGCTAACGGCACTAATCTCGAAAGTGCCTGAGGCTTTTGACTATTATTTTTCTAAAAATTAGACAAGATTTTGGTACGTGACTCCTTTGATTTTTCACGGAAATAAGATATTTCGGGTCCAGTATCTTATATATTTTTTGGAAAGTTGTTTGTCTGTTTGTCTGATTTCTGAATTTTTCACAGAATTTTAAATCCACAGAATTTTCACGCAGTATGTTCACAGAATTTTCACAGAATTTTTAAAATCGCAAAAAAAAACGAAAGGGTTACCCCTTCTAAAAATGTGTGATTTTTGAGGGTCTGACTTAAAAATTCTGTAAAAAATTCAGAAATCAAGATATCACTTTCCGCTTTACCGCATTCTTTTCGTTATAGAGTTTTCTCTCGAACGCAAAAAGAAAACCCACGTTTAGTCGATCGAAAAAAAAGTAACCTCGATTTTAGCGAAGTGACAAAATTTCGAAAAAAGTGAAAAATCATTTTTTGCATTTTTCTCATCGAATTTTCTCTTTTTTGGGCAAATAACGGTGCTTTTCGGAATCAGCGGAACCAGAATTTTTTTTTTCTTGATTTCGTAAAGTTTGAACATTTATTTCACGTTAATTTACTTAACGTTCTAATTTTGATTCAAGCATGTAGGGAGCGCGCGAAGCGCACGAGCCACTACAATCCGCTAATTTTTTATATGAAAATGAATAAAATTGTAATCTTAAAAAATGTAAAGAGAAGTTGATTTGGAAAATTATAACTAGTCTTCTTGACATTTCATTGGAACAGCTGTGAGATCTTCCACTAAAAGATGCCTCAAAGTTTTTATGTTCACGACTGACATGATGATCCTTTTATTTTTATTGTGGTACTGAAAGACAGTTTAGTTCAGTTTTATCTATCACATTTATAGGTACATTAAACTTCACCTGAGCATTTCTTCAAATACATGCTTCACGCTTTGTCCTTCAATTCAGTAGCATTCTGATCAAATTGGAGTTCAGTTATTCAGCTTAGTATTTGCGTGAATATTATTTCTCTATCTATTAAACTATTAAATGACAACCGACCAAATTATTGCCAGTATCGCGAATGCTTTAAATTCCTTAAATAAATACAAACATTCAGTTGCAACATTCTCATTCGACTATTTTTTTTCTATACTTATTTCCCAGTAATTTCGTCCTTAAAATATCAATTACAATCTCATAAACACAATACAAGAACATAAGAAACAACAAAATACATTCCACGCCTCTTAATACATGCAAAAAAAATTACGGTGCATCCCACAATCGTCCCAAGTCGGTGCAGAAATGAGTCAGTCGAGTCTTCATAGCAGTCGTTGCAGCGAGTCTCAACTACAGTGATACGTGGTCGTCGTCGCCCGCTCGTTTTCGTCACATCAAAGGAATAAGGAATAAGTACGTAGATGAGCCGAGAGTTTCTAACTCACCGCGTTTCCCGAGTGCAGAGTCGCCGTTTAAGCGGGCAGTCACGGCCCGGAGTTATCACTAAGTTGGCGGCGGCCATGACGTCGAAATTCCGGCGTCGCGACGCCGTCGGCGGCTGGCGCGCGAGCACACGCGACCCCGAAGTATCGACCAACGGCACCACGCCGGGTCTGTCGGGGATGCCCTGGCGCGAGAACGAGAAGGAGAGAGAGAGAGAGCGCGAGATCGGAGCGAGAGAGCAACAACACGACGAGGGAAAACGAGAACAGGAACAAGGAGGGAACGGGAGCAGCCGAGCGAGACAGCCGATCGGCGGGCCGCGTTTTCCGAGGGGAAGAAAGAAAGAATGCGGCGACCGGAGAAAGAGGGGCAAACGGGAGGGGGGTGGCTCTCGCACCACGCCCAACCCCCGATGGCGAACGAGTCCCGGATCTCCCTGCCTTCGTTTTCCCTCGGAGCTGACACAGTCGAGCCAACCCCAACAACTTCCCCCCTCTCGCCTTCTGCCTCCCCCGCAACCCCTGCGCGCATCGCGCCGCCACAGAACACACCCGAGTCGTCGCGCATTATCATACATTACCCTTTTTGCATCCCTTTCCGAAGTGCATGTATGCAGTCTTCGGGTTTCCCCGCGGGAGAAACGGGAGCGTTATGGGAGGCCCGATTAAAGAGTATTCCCGGTGCACCCCACAGGCTGGAGTATCCGGAGTGCAGATTTCCATACGGCCGCAGCCTGAAAATAGTGGTTGAGATTGGCGAGAGAGCGCTCGGTGATTCTCGTTGACAACGATTTTTCCCCTGACCTGCGCAAGCACATTTTTGGTCTGGGTTTGAGGTTGTTGGTTTGTTTGGGTATAATGAGCCTTTTGAGGGTTATCTGAAGGGCTGCAGGGATACCAATGGTTTTGTTGTTGGAACAAATGAAACTGGGTTTGCTGATAAATTCTCTGGTGCCCTGGCAAATCCGTAAATTCGGACAGAAAAAAATTGTAGAATGAGGATGAAAATCTACTGTTACAGGAATAGTTTTGTTAGTGTAACAAGGGGATTTCGTTGTCCAGAAATTAAGTAAGGAAATCAGTTGGGGTAACGAAGTTCTTGGTGCACCCGATATATATATTTTTTTTTTCACATATAAAATTGTAGGATAAAAATATGGTAACATTATGGTATGGTACGATTTGCAATTGGTTGGGCGGTTCGGAAATCGTTCTGCTGTCATTGTGCTCTAAAAAGGTGTCCCGTAATTTGCGTAATTCGTCAATCATCTGAATATTTCATGAATGAACGCATCAATGAATCAAACATTTATCGCGAGTTCGATGAAGACGCATCGACGTACTCCAAACTCACAATTCTACGTCACGTACAAAATCACGTCACACATTCCCTGACTAACATCTATAAATATGCCTCATTGCTGAACGACAAATGAATTGCTGTTGCAGTGTCAACTCGGAGCCTCGGTCGCTGATTTTGCGGCAGTCATCGCGAGTTTATCGCTACACTTTATGACATTTGAAGCAATGAATGAATTACAAAAATTCGTCATAAGTAACTTATAGACATCAAACGTTTATCTTCGACTCGTTTCAATGTCTAAACCTCCCAAACAAAACCAATCAGTGTCTTTTCTACACTAAATCGAAACTAATTTTCCATAAAATTTCAACCAAAAGTGTTTTTCTTTTCGACGATTCCCGTAATTCAGTTCACGCCGCTATCAAATGTTATTCTAACGCGACGTCGAATGGGAATAAAGTAACTATCCCTATCGCCGTCAGCCAGATTCCCCTTGGCTCGTAGCCGTTCATTGAATTAAATTTAGGACCTCGACAGACTTCTCTCCACGGTTGACGGTGGAAGCAGCGATAACCCAAAGAGCCCCCGAAGAACCCGACCTTGACACGTTCTCCGCACGTCGTTTGGTCGCTTGGCTCGTCTTTCCAGCCGTATAACTGAGAGAGAAGAGAGAGAGAGAGAGGGAGAAACCGCTGTGTTGGCTCGGGGCATCTCAAGGGGCCATCGCACGAAAACTCGCACACGCTCGGTGCGGAACACGAAGTGATCGATGCACATATAACCCGCGGGTTCTCGCGAATGGAAACGAGAGAGATACGCGCCGACCGCGTTTGATGGACTGTAAACAAGAAATCACGGTGTTCATGCGATCCTACAAACGTTCTCCTTGCCCCCCTTCACCCGCCTTCCTTTTCGCTCCATTCGAGCTCACTCCCGACGCCCACGAATGTCCGCGTGGCATCCGGCACTTCCAAATGTCACCACGTGCTCCCCGTTGATCGCCACGTTCTCACTGCACCGAAAGAGCGAGATAGAACGCTTGAGATGAGCTGAACGACAGGGGAACCGAGAAGCGAACGACGCATGAGCTTGGGATGTGCTTTTTCCCCATACACGTACCATGTGAGCGTCACGCGTGCAGCCGAGCAAAGTTACTACCGTCTCGTCATTATCCCTGCCGATTGCCGATGTCCAAATTGACATCGAAGTAAAACATCAATATTTTCTGACCTCTTTCCTGCACTGTGTGAATATTTTCCTCGCACATTTTCATAAATCTTATATAGACGACCTTTTACAACTCTATTCAAGCAACGTTGCGAGGTTTGGATTACAATCTTTGTTACCGACCGTGGTAAAAAAACACGATTGAAATAAAACTTGTCGATTTTTCTGAGTTCGTTGATCCGATCGCTTCTCAGTCTTTCTTAGCTCTATGTTACACATAATAGTTAAAAGATACTCAAAGTATTTAAGCTGCGAAAAATATCCTGCATCTTTAAGTACATTTTTTTCATGAAATCCACACGACCTATTATTGGTCTCCCATTAAATGACGTTCGTGTTGCCATTAAGAGACATTCAAAATATTTAAGCTGCGAAAAATATCCCGCATCTTTAAATACATTTTCTTCACAAAATCCACACGACTTATTATTGGTCTCCCATTAAATGACGTTCGTGTTGCCATTAAGAGACATTCAAAGTATTTAAGCTGCGAAAAATGTCCTGCATCTTTAAATACATTTTCTTCACAAAATCCACACGACCTATTATTGGTCTCCCATTAAATGACGTTCGTGTTGCCATTAAGAGACATTCAAAGTATTTAAGCTGCGAAAAATGTCCTGCATCTTTAAATACATTTTCTTCACAAAATCCACACGACCTATTATTGGTCTCCCATTAAATGACGTTCGTGTTGCCATTAAAAGACATTCAAAGTATTTAAGCTGCGAAAAATGTCCTGCATCTTTAAATACATTTTCTTCACAAAATCCACACGACCTATTATTGGTCTCCCATTAAATGACGTTCGTGTTGCCTGTCGCGATGACTCGGCCCGCGACGCAGAATCTCCTTCTCTTACTTCGTTCCTCGGGCGACGTGCACACAGAGAGCCAGACAAACAGACCTGCCTACACACGTAGTTCGGACTCACTCCTTATCCTTATCCTCCTGGCAGTGTCGCTTTACGACACAAGGCCGTGCATTATACGGCAATCGCGAGTAATCATCCCTCGGCCGGCATCGTAAATTCACGGGGGGTTCTCAACCTTATCGAGGCGAGAGTTCCTCGCCAGTCAGCCGCGGCGAATAGACGAAAAGCGAGACTCCCTTGCGAGGCTCTCCGCCCCGCGTTTTCCTCGCCCTCGTAACTTCTGTCCTTCCACCCGACAACATCGCATGTACGCTCTTCCTGCTTTTCTTTCTTTCAACACAGTCCTGCCCCACTCCACGCTGGCTCGCCGATCCTTTTCCTTTTCTTTTACGCTCTTCCCGCTTTTATCGCCCGAGCGCAGCAAAGCGGAATCTCCCGCGTCGCTACACTCTCTTTCCTCTTACTCACAAATATTTTCCTTTTTTAGGTCCCCGCCGAAGATAAATGTATTATTGTCTTACATTTCGCCACTCGCTCTAGAATTTTGTGGCACGGGAACGCAGTAGATCCACCCCGACATTGAGGTCGTAAAATATCGAAATAAATCGTCGGCCATATGTGATTCGAGTGACATTTTTCATGAATTTTTTTACCCAACAATATGTATTTTAGTTTTTTTACTGTTCGTAGGACTAGAACGCTTTGATTCTACAGGCTGTACTCGGTAATAATTAATTTTATTCTTAAAAATGATGTTTTTTTTAGTCTCAAGCAACAAAATAAAATATAAATTATTACTGTAAATATTTTACCAGATATTAATAAAGAATTATCGATATTTTTTTACCATAAAAAAAAATCACAGTGGGAGTCCGGCTTTTGCATACCTTTTTTATTTCACACAGTAGCCTCGACTCATTTCCGTGACTCAATGAGATTCAAATATGGCCGCATCGCAAGTACGTGTTGGACAAGGACGTTCTTAAAATAAAATGGGACTCTAAGTCACGGCACATCTTGTTATGCATCTCGTACAGCATGTTGAACCGGGGCTCCCGGTCCCTGCTCCCTGTTCCGAAGGGTCGTAGAACTAAAATAATCGCGGTTACCCAGGGAAAAGTAGGGTTTGGCACGCACACACCGAACAAGCCACTATTTACGATCCCGAGAATCCTCGAGAGCCCATACAATTCGACTGGTATACTGCTCCTTCGCGTATGTACTATATATAGTATACATACACGACGTATCCGAGTGTCCGACTGCCACGGTAACCGCTACATTATGTAAAAGTGACAAGACGTCACGTGCGTCGACATATATTCGTCTCTTGGCCCTATCGCCGTACTTCCTACGTTGGCGTCGTCGTGCTCCCAGCACTGAATGACGAATGTACAGCGGATATGTAAGACGCGTCTGCTGTGCGAGATGTATTTTTGTCGCTTCTCCATATTGCCAGGCCTTGGTTTTTCCGTCTTCCAACTGCTACGAGGAATTCCAACGTGAAACAACATTTTTCTCTCTTCGAATGACCTTTTTGTAATTACACGTTCGACGTTGGACTTTATTTTGCATCTCACATACGCTAATGACGGAAAAAAAATGGATGTGAAACTGATTGCACTGACGTCATTCATTCAGTTCGCACTCGGTAGTTTTCTAGGTGTCGCGTAAGTGATAAAAAAAAGAAGCATGTCATGCTTGTCTGGCTGTGTGGAGGACAGATATATCATGTGTTGTGTGCGTGCTAAGCGATATTTCCGCTCCTTGACACCATCGCGGTTTTCATTGCAGCTTTTACTATCAGTGCAACGCTAGAATGAACGGAAGATACAGAATGACGAAAAAGCTCGCGGAGAGAATTTGCGGCGCACACGCAGAGTGATAAAGATAGAGAGTGGCTGGCATGCACTCTTAAAAGGTCGTAGACCGATAGTAATCGCTCGGTCTATAGTCACAACAGTGCCGAGCAGTGCTCGGGGAAACGTGGCTTTTGCATGCATCCATGCGCTATCACGAGACGCGGCAGCTTCTTGATAAAAAGTAGACATTTACCTACCTTACCGACGCGACCGCGAGCCTCGACACGGCTGTTTTGCTCGAGACAATGAGATTCAGGCGTATTTTAAGTTAACCTACAAAATATTTTGTTTAAGACAAAAATGAACATTGCAGATTTAAGTCAATTATCATAAGAAAATTAATTAACACCGAAATGTTAATTTATTTATTTATTTAATTTCTTAACTGTCACAATACGAACTAATGAAACACTTCCTAATCAGTTCACAATCTACGTAATGTATATATTTGCATATTTATATTCCTATGAATTGGTTTAACTCAATTTGCTAAAGACTTCACAACGTGTGATTCGCATATTTTTAATTAATTTCGCAACTGCTCGTGAGGATGATAAATACAGTTGCTTATATAAATATTCCTGTCCATTTTTTTATACCATAAATGGTATTTTTGGGGGAATACGATGTACTGCAAGCGTACCGACAATTTACGACAGCGCGAGTTCATGATACACCGCAGTAGGTGGTTCAAGCTCGTCGCCCGAGCGTGGCTAATGGCACGACGATAATCGCTGAATTATGTACAAGCGCGATTACACGGAACACCAATAGATACCTCGAAATGGTTTTTTAACGCTTGTGTTAAGTACTTTTGGCGCACTCGTTACTTTAAAACCAACTCTTGTAAAATATACAGGTATTTTCGTGTATAATTTTTTGCATCAAAGTAACGCGATTTAATTAAAAAAGATAACCAGGTCATTATTCATCCCGCAACTCCTTCGCCTGAATATTTATCGCAGAGACGGTTTTTTTTAATTACCATACACATTCAATAAAATATTTCTGCTATATACACGAGCGAGACGTGCTGTAATAAGCGTAATTACCAATTTCATCACCATCCGACTATCCGTATAAACATTTTCCTTAAGCGGCCTCCAACCCATAAATTCCCCCATTAAACGACCTCGCTCTCAATGTATTAAAAAGGCGTTTCGTGCATCGCCGGTTAACTGTATTCCTCGTATCGTTTGCTCATTTCACTCGCTTCCACAAAATCGCCATTGCACACGGGCTTCCAGAAGCAGTCCCTAACAATTCCCGCTGCGAGCTCAAAATTCCCAGTTCTGCCTGCGGCGTCGATCAGAGTTCCAGACGCCGACCAGTGAAACCACCAGCAGCAGCACCAGCAGCAGCGGTATTCATTCTCTTTCCTCCTCTTCCACCGCTCACCATCAGCGAGTAGGAGAGCTGCATTCACATCGCGTCACTCTCCCGCTCGCAATGGCTACCCGCATTCAATTCCAAAACGAATCGGCGAGTGCAGGATGTGGTCGCACGGGCGCGCGGGAGTGGAAATCGGCGAACGTTCACTCGTATGAGTTCATACGGACGATGCGATGTGTGGTGGTGGGTCGGCTATACGTATGCATGGATGCATGGCATTCATGGCGTTCGGCGAACGTTCACGGCGGCCATACCGACTGCGCCGCGTTGAGGTTGGTGGTCCTCGTTGATTTTCCACGTACGACACGCGATCGTCCCTCTGCCCAGCCTCGTTCGCCGCACTATGTTAACTATGTATAACTATACAGCCTGTAAGGTATACGAAGTGCGTGTCCAGTTGATGTGGAATACGCGAGAGGTCCGCGCGTTACGCTTTCATACGTATTGCTGACTTCATATGTATTTACGCTTTCATACGTATAGCTGACTTCATATGTATTTACGCTTTCATATGTATAGCTGGCTTCATATGTATTTACGCTTTCATACGTACAGCTGACTTCATATGTATTTACGCTTTCATATGTATAGCTGACTTCATATGTATTTACGCTTTCATACGTATAGCGGACTCTTCATATGCATTTACGCTTTCATACGTATAGCTGACTCTTCATATGTATTTACGCTTTCATACGTATAACTGACTTCATATGTATTTACGCTTTCATACGTGTAGCTGACTTCATATGTATTTAGGCTTTCATACGTATAGTCGACTTCATATGTATTTACGCTTTCATACGCATAGCTGACTTCATATGTATACATATGAAGTCAGCTATGCTGATGTCGTGGTGTATATGTGTGGTGCCAACCACAGAGGAGAATCTTGGTGCATTCCTTGGTGGGAGACCGTGGTCTACCGAATGACGAGAGCCAACGACGAGAGCCAACGGCATCAGCATCACCGCGACGATGGCCAACGAGAGAAAGAGGAAAGGGAATCAGCTTTGACCGGGGTCGGTGCGAATGGCCCTCCAAGGCCAACCGCCACCAACCCTTCTATACAGGCCACTTTTGCCGCCGTTCTTAGACGCCGCTTGCCTTCTATACACTCTGCCACTGTGTATATAGTCTCTCTCTCCCTTTCCTAATTCCGTTGGTCATCGTGAAAAAAACGCTTTGCCCGCTTTACCTTTTTTTTAACCCGGGTGGGTCGACCGTAAAGACGGTTGCGGCTGGCGAGGAATATGTATTACAATTGTAACTTGGGTTATGGTATCGTTGATCCGAAATAAATAGTGTTGCGGATAAATAATATAATGTAGTCGGTGGAAATATTTGTTCTGGGGTTTCGACTCAAAGTGTAGGTAATTTTAGAAATTACTTGGAATTAATTATTTAATCATTTTGAGAGTTACATTTATATTTATATTTTATGTTATGGATACCATTGGTTAGCATTTTTTATTTGATTTTTTAAATGTACGAGAATAAATAATGTTTGATTATTTAATAAGGAAGAATGTAGTTAGCGAAACCTGCGATGTCTATCCGGGAATTCAGAATCCAGACAGTGTTAGAAAATTAAAAATCGTTCCTGAGATATTAAATAAATAAAAATGTATTTGTTGTATGGCATAATTAATTATACAAAACAGTAGAAAATCACAATAATCAGAAATCTGTCGGGCATCATCGTCTGGAGAGGTAGAATCATCAACGTGTAATTTTTTTAGTGTTAGTTAACATGACGTCCCGGCATTCGGATGCGGCATAACGAGTTCCATAAAGTGCGAACGTGCCATCTCGTGATCTTCATGTATTCTCTTATTCTTCTCACTGTGTGTCACGAGAAATTCACTCGGGACCTCGGTTTAATTCTCGGGACAGCCATCGAAACGACGTCCCTCACACTACGCGCCGTACGCTCATTCCCGTCATTGGACGATTCTTATTAATTCCGGATCGGAGGAAAGGAGAGCGACAGGAGAAAGGACGAGTTCCCCTCTCCGATCGCCGGTACCGACTGCGCGCTGAAACGTAACCTTTAATTATGTTGTTCCCTCATTTTAAACTGGAATATGCGGTAGTTTGGTGGCGACCGAGGCACCCGAGTGCACATAATCCGACGATTTCCTTAACGAAAATATTGCGCATGCTCGCGTTCTTTTTGCAGCCGCAAATGACAGAGCAGGGACTGCGTAAAAAAAATAATAATAACGAAGAATTCCAAAAGGACTAGGCGGTACTTTGCTGGAAGTCGTTGTGGCAGAGGGAAAAGGAGAACCATCGAGGCTCGGAGAAACGGGGCAAACCAGAATGCTCACGCCTTCGCACATTGCAACACTTTGCGATCTTCAGCAGAAAATCCGAAAACACTGCTGAGTCTGCCATAGTGTTTTATTTTTTTCATTTACCTTAGCACGACAATGCTGCACCGATAACTTCCATATAAGTGAGGTTTAGTCCGTATGCATCGATATTTTTTTTAATTAATTTTTTTAATTTGTTTTCGATCGTTTTACGTGAGTGTCTATAATGAATCAGTAATTGAAGATTCTATTCAAGACAATTTATTGGAATTTCGTTAAAATTGCATTGTTCAAATCTTCAGCATCGATCGAATAACTGATGTCAACATTTTTACATTAATTTTTTACTTCAATCGGAAGTCTAAGACAAAAAATCGTTTAAAAAACCGCAAGGGGTACGTTTTTCGCGATTTTTTTTTTCGATTTTGTAAAATTTGAAGATCCTATCTGATGGGAAATTTCCTGCTGCTTCCGAGAAGCACCATTATTTGCCCGAAATAAACTTCAAATTCCACATACTAAAAAGAAGTACATTGTCAATACAGCGTGTCAGATGAATTGAGAATATCCCGACAACGAGCTTACGCGTGAGAAGCCACGAAATCTTAACTCGTGCCCCAGTAGTCGGCTTTCCCGCTCGCTCGCGCACGCCCCCGTGGCTCGTAATATTTTTTATTAAGCAGTCGTGGTTTACAGACATTGTAACGGCCGGCGGTGGGGGGAGCGCCGTGGAGGGTAAAAGTAGCTAGCTGGAATACCCGAACTGCATTGTTGATCGGGCCGACCCCCTCGACTTCTGCAATACAACGAGAGATGTCACGAGTTACCCTCAGAGTAAGGTCAGGCACACGAGTCGTCAAGGTTTACGGTTCTTTCTCAGGTCAACATTTTCGGCTTCGAATTTTCCCCGATTTATCAACGTGATATTTTTTAACAATTTTAATGCACACCGCATGTTACAAATTCTAATATTATTAACAAATTCTAATATTATTAACTATTATTCATTCGCGTTACCTAACAATAATTGAAGCATTATTTTTCGTAACCTATAGTCCTTGGTTTTACGTAATCCACCTACGCTTTGTAAACAGAAATAGAACAGCAGTTTGGGGAAATCAAATTTAATAGATACAGCCTATAAAGTTGTCCATTCGGACAGTTTAACGACTGCAGAATAAAACCGTGTTCAGTCAGACGTGTTTTACAATCAATATACTCGAAAGTCAACGAAACCTGAATTTAATGTTACTGATGACAGCACAAAAAAACGTAAAAATAGTTATCACCGTTTGAGGTGTCTTTATTGCTATTAGCATTGGCACTTATTTCATAATTCACGCCTCAAAAATTATTTTGCATCAGCAAAAAAAGTCTATATTTTGCGTACAATATTTTATTAAAAAAAAAACACATTTTTCATTCCTTTCGTATTTCCTGTTCAATCTAAAAAAAATCCTGAAAATTACTTTTTGGCTCGACAAGAACCAGCAAAAAAGTCTATATTTTGCATACAATGATTTATCAACAAAAACTTATTTTTCATTCGTTTCGTATTTCCTGTTCAATCTAAAAAAAAACCTGTGAATTATTTTTTGGCTCGCCAAAGAGCGTCGTAAAAAAATTACCATCTCCCGAATTCTTTACGGCACATCCGAAATCCCAGCCCGAGGAGTGGAAAAATAAGTGTCGCGACTCTGGTGTCATTTCAGGGAACTACGTACCGCGGAGGGTATGCGCAACCCCCGAAAGGCTTTTGCCCGTAGATTCGCCGCCAGGGGTACGGGAGCAAGGGAGGGTTCGCCAATCGTGTGTTGGCGCGGCGCGTTCGGTCGGTGCGGCAGGCCGGCTGTGAGGTTCTCGGCAGCCACGCGGGGGTTGACCAACCCCGCGTGGGATGTCGCCACTGTTCCACGGGGTTCGAAAGCGCGCCGATGACCAGCGCTCCGCCATCCTATCCCTTCCACGTCGTATATATATATATATATCGCCATGAAATATTTTATCGACGATTCCCCGTGCAATTCCACTTGTCGCAAAGTCTCGTATGGCCGATGATTCGCCTGGACGAAATTTCGGACTATGACCTTCGTAAAACCCCTCGGACGACGTACGAAATACAAATCGACGCTCCTCCTGCGGCGAGAATTTGGCACGGCGGCAGCGAGACCCCGAGCCGAGTGGTCTACATAGCGCCGTAGAGCGGTTATTGATTTCCGCGGGAAAGCTCAGCTTCGCCCTCCGCGCGAGGGCTGCCGATCTCCCTCCCTTCCCTCGCACTCTCGCGCCAGCACCGCGTTGAGTCGAGTCGATGGAAGCCGCGGGCCTCGCGGCCGGCGCTCTTTTTCCTCTCTCTCCCTCGATTCCACCGACGCACCGGCGCATGTCCGTTGATCCTCGTTTGTTGCATTTTTTAACCTCCCGAAATATCGCCCGCGGCATCGACCTCGTGAAACATTGAAAAACACCCGAATATGCAACAGCACAATCCGCGCGTCTCGTGTTCATCTCGATGTATGAATAGAAAGACATATCGAAATATAAAAATAGTATTTCTGTAATATGAACCGTCAAAGTATTCAAAGTATGTCGTATTGGCCTCGAAAATACTTCAGTTGATATTCCAAAAAATTGGGTGGAGGTCCAAACAGCTAATGATCAAAGCAGCGGATGGCTAAAATAGCAAATTTCAATATAATGAACGTTCTGAATCTAGAATGGCCATCATTATGAAATTCGCCATTTCAGCCATTTGCGATTTTGATCATTCGGCGATTTTGATCAGGAGTATGTTTTTAGAGTACAATTTGCGACTAGCAATGGAAATCTGAAGACAAAAACTGAACATTTAAAAAAACTTAGAGTAGACGATTCGTCGATTGTAGGTTTTTGAAAAATTTCAGTTTTTTACCTCAGATTGCCATTACTAGTCGCAAATTGTACCCTAAAAACATACTCCTGTGATTGAGGATTCCATTTTTTGGAATATTAAATGAAGTAGTTTTGAGGCCAATACGACATAGGGTAGAAGTACCGCTTTTGGCCACCTTTGGTGCAATTATGGCCACCAAGTTTAAAAGGATTTAATTCCTTATGTTATGAAATAAAACAAAAACGGGCTTGACAATCTTATCAATTTGTATGAATTATTTCGAGGTATCAGTATTCGAATATGGAAAAACAAATATTTCAAATTAATTACAGTAAAAGTGGCCACAAACGGTACTTCAACCCTACTTTGGATACTTCTACGGTCCATGCTACAGAAATACTCTTTCAATACTATTTTTTTTTGCGCGCTAATAGAAAGACAAGACGACGAGAGGGACGAGAAACAAAAAAAAGAAAGCGATCTCAGATTATTTCGAGAGACAATGGGAGTCATCGTTAGGTGTATAATGGAACTGCGTCCGCTGCCACCCACGCGACCGTCATCCGGCATAAATCGCACCGCTGATCCCGGGCGAAAATTTACTCGAGGTGGACGCTGCGGCGGCGACGCTGCGAATTTGAGTTTATTTTTCGCGAGCCGGGGATCCGCGACTCCTGCCGCCCGGTGGTCCATCGCGAGCCATCGCGTAGAATCGTCAAATGCGTCTCGGCGGTTTGACGAGATCACCGCGGGTCCGCCGCGGTGTCAGTGGTTAAAGTCGAGGGTGGGGGTGGTACCCACGCGTGCACGCGCTGGTTCAGCCAGCGTCGAGCCCCGGAGGCATCGCCGCACCTCGCGGCATTTTATGTTTTGATGGCGCAATAAACCGCCGTAAAGCAGCAGTAAAACGCATCGAGTCACAAGTCCGCTCAGCTGATGCCGTTAAGTGGCCAGCGGCGGGAATGGTTCGCGCGCGCTGCTCTCGACACTGTCGTTCCCGCTCTTCTTCCTCTCACTCTTCCTCGCACGCTTTGCGAGGCGAGGAAGCCTCGCAAACGCTACGCGCGACGGGTCCGACGCTTCCTACGTCATCTCGGGACCTCGGGGCGAGATTCGAGGGGTGTCACGTGCCGACACTGGGCACCCACGGGTCTGCAAAATTGTCGCGGGGGGGGGCGACGATGACGACTCACGACGATAGGTGCCGTTTAACTTCCGACTTACTTCCTTCTCGTTTAATGTATTCTATGGGTGAACTTTGGAACTTGCTACGGTAAATTTTAAGATAATTTAACGAATGCAGATATTCAGGGGGATTAGACGAGTCTGATGGGACTTGTGGATATGGTAGATTTAAATGCCTCACTTGTGATGGGTTTAATTATTATCGATATTATTAGTTGGCTGTTGTTAATATTGAGGATTTTAGGCTCTTTTTCTACCGAGGCTGAATAATGTTGCTTCAAATCTGGATTTTGTTGATATGTAAAATTTAATTAATATACTAAATATTAAATCAATATCTTGATTCAATGACACTATATTTATTACATAATGAGAACCATATATGAATGCTATTTACTGAAGATTGAACATTCCAAAGACTTATTTACAGCCACGATTGTTGAAATTGAGCAGCTTTTTTTTCACAAAATTATTACCGAGAACCGGTGAGTCGACCTTAGATAAATTTGACTTCCACGGTCCTCGTTTCTCAAACGCATTACAGAAATTTGCTGCTAAAAGTACCGAGGTACAACGAAATAATAATTTTACACAAACGAAGTCCACTTCAAGCTCCTGCGCGACTCACCATGGCTACCTTCGTGCTTTCCAAGAACGCGTGCAATGACAGTGCGGCATAACAATACGTCGACTTCCAGGTACAGATATAACATTGCGTGTTTGTAATTAGCCAATCGATACGCACCTGCGAGTGGTTCCGTTGTACGAGGACGAGCGCAGCGCCGGTGCAGGACAATTTGCGACTTTGACACGGGTTTTCGAACCTTACCGCGGGAACCTCACAGACAGACTGCTGAAACCGCGAGGGGACCGAGAGAAGAAAAAAATCGGATTCGCGAACCGAGTGACCGTCGCGAAAGATCCGTCCTTATCTGTGCCAGGACGACGTTCGCCGACGACATGTAGGGAGAGGAGCGAAAAAAAAAAGACGGAAAGTGGGATCTCCTCTGTTCATCGGACTGGTCGTTCGAGTGGCAACTCGCACTCCGACCGCGCTCTCGCACCCTTGATCGCTGCGTTTAACGTTTTATCGCGGACAGAAAATCTCGGGGGTGTCCGACCGCGAGACGTTGTCGCGCACCATTCGTACAGTTAAGTCCCGATCTGCTGCGCACGCTTTTACGAGTGGGCTCGACGACGGGCGTCGCGGGTTTAATCAAAGCGGCCGAAAAAACTTGAAAATCTTTTTTCTTGATCTTAAAAATCGAGACAAACTGAAAACTTTTTTTCCGGCGTAAATAACATTTATTTTTTTCTAAAAATTGGTTCTGATTCAAGAATTAAATACTTACGTACAACATTTTTTTTTTATAAATGAAATAATTCTGTGAAAAACGGGCATCGCGGGTTTAATCAAAGTGGTCGAAAAATCTTGAAAATCTTTTTTCTTGATCTTGAAAATCGAGAAAAACTCAAAACATTTTTTTCCTGCGTAAATAATATTTATTTTTTCCTAAAAGTTGGTTCAGATTCAAGAATTAAATAATTACGTACGACATTTTTTTTAATAAATGAAATAAGTCTGTGAAAAAAAAGAATCATTTATTTCTCGGAATAAATCCACAA
Organism: Pimpla rufipes; assembly: GCA_963932165.1. Classification (NCBI taxonomy): domain Eukaryota; kingdom Metazoa; phylum Arthropoda; class Insecta; order Hymenoptera; family Ichneumonidae; genus Pimpla; species Pimpla rufipes. The sequence goes on from OZ010636.1 coordinate 8,315,102, forward strand.
GCAAAAATGTCAGTTTTTGTGAAAAATATCATAAAATGAAAACACTGCCGGAACGCTGAGCCGGAGTCTTCCGCGAAATCGTTGGTAATTTACCAACGCAGGATGCAGATCGGGTCGCCTAGGTATCGCAGCAGATTTCTTCAGCTGGAAATCTGCGAGGCGCGGTCGGTAATCCGGCGAGTACGGAGCATCGATATTTTTCTCCATCCTCGAATACAACGAAGACGCACTTGGCATATTTAATGAGCCGCGATAATTACGTCGAGTGGCGTGAAAGATAAAAAAAAATAAAAATAAAAAAATAAAACTGACGAAAGATCCATGTGCTCTCGTGATCTTCTCGAGGACTTACTATGTATATCCTATCGGCGCGTGGTTTATTTAAATAACAGATTTGAACTCGTGAAGATTGCTTTTTCGGGTTACGCTGACATTTGTAGAGGTTTGGACACGAAACAGATCGGTGACTCGGATTCATTGCCTCGAAGCCACTCGAGCGCTGAGGCACCGCAGAGTCGCGGCTATTCGATGCCTCTCTCTCTCTCTTTCTCTCTCTCTGCGTGGCTGTGCCGCGAGTCGTGCAACAGATGCGTGTAAAACGCTCGTAAAATTTTGAATACCATCGCCTACTCCACGGGATTCCGGCTGGCACGCTCTTCTCCCGCTTTCTCGTCAACGGATACTGAGTTATTATCACCAATACAAATACATGCGAATTATGACCCTTGACATTATAGATACACACAGAGCCACCACCGAGTCGTAAAACAAATTCGAGGTGTAATTAGAGTAACGATGACGTCGGGTCGTTACAATCTAAAAATAAAAAAATGTAAATAAATTATATTATCTATTTTTTTTTATCAATTATTATGACGGAAGATCCGCAATAGCCACATCACATGACACCATAACCGAGATTTTTTTTTCTTCTGACACATTTCCGAATAAAATAAAAATCCTCATTTGTTGATTTCGTCGAGTCTCGGATTCTCGGATCAGCGCAGTGCGAGCATCAGTGCCGATGATAGAGAAAGAGAGAAAGAGCGAGAGAAAGGAGAAAGAGCTGAAGATTTTTACATAGAGCCACCACCGAGTCGTAAAACAAATTCGAGGTGTAATTAGAGTAACGATGACGTCGGGTCGTCTCCATCTAAAAATAAAATAAAAAATATAAATAATATTATCTATTTTTTTTATCAATTATTACGACGGACGAACCGCAATAGCCACATCACGTGACAACATAACCGAGATTTTTTTTTCTTCTGACACATTTCCAAATAAAATAAAAATCCTCGTTTGTTGATTTCGTCGAGTCTCGGATTCTCGGATCAGCGCAGCGCGAGCGTCAGTGCCGATGATAGAGAAAGAGAGAAAGAGCTCGAGAAAGGAGAAAGAGCTGAAGAGGTTTCCGCCTGCAGCAAGAAGATGGCGCAGTCGGTGTCTCTTTCGGCGACTCCGTCCAGGGCGTCTCCCCGAGTCCTCGATTAGCCTCGGCCGTCCCGAGTCCTGCCGGCGAGAACGATCGTGTCTCTGATCTCCCGAACCGCCATACCCATCTCTCTTTTCCTGCGCTCGTTTTTTCCCTCCTCGTCTTCATCTTCGACCTCCACCCCGGCTCGCCGCCGTCTCCTTGGCGATACGCACACGAAAAAAAAAAAAAAAAAAAAAAAAGAAAGGAGGGCCGAGCGAGTCGAGATCCCGAGAAATTCCAAAGAGTTGGAGGAGCCTAGACACTTGTTATCCAGAGGCCGAATCTCCAGCGGCTCTCGCGATCCAGTCGACATTGCTGGTGTCTCACCGCTCTGTCGTGGACCAGCAACAAATCACGTCCCGTCGCGTTCAGTGGACACTGGATCTTACGTGCCCAGTGGTCACACGCGCCCCGACTTTTGTCCCGGTGCAACTCAAATCCCATCGAAGGACAGTAAAACTTTTATGGCCCTACGGAACCAGTTAAGATGATGTTTGTCCCTAATCGCGGAGGACCTGCTCGATCTGACCTGGAGTGACGGAAATCGACATGCAAATTGCTGAGATAATTGTAGGATTTTTTTTTATATGGTCGATTGCTCTGTGGAAGGAGCTGTGAAATAATAATTGGATGAGGAAAAATAGGTCTGGTTTGGAAGTACGAAAAATGTATGTAGCTACAGTAGATTTATTTAGTATCAACACGTAAAGAAACCAGTTGAAATCATCGTTCTCAAATTGAGACGATTTTGTTTTTCCATTCCATGAAGAAAAAAAATTATACTGTCCCGGCAAAACCTTTGCTGAAACTGCAAATCTGTTGCCAGCGGCTAAAACTTTTTGTAAAAAAAGGAAGTTCGTGTATCTATAGTAAATCTACTTAGTATCAAACATAGTAGTAAGGAAACCAGTCGAAATTATCGTTTTCAAACTAAGGCGAATTTTTTTCTCCATTCCAAAAAAAAAAAAATTATACCGTCCTAGCAAAACCTTTGCTAAAACTGCAAATCTGTTGCCAGCGGCTAAACCTTTTTGCATAAAAAAGGAAAGCTCATGTAGCTACAGTAGATCTACTTAATATCAAACACGTAACGAAACCAGTTGAAATCATCGTTCTCACATTGAGGTGAATTTGTTTTCTCCATTTCAACAGACAAAAAAAAGTTATACTCTCCCGTCAAAATCTTTGCTATACCTGCAAATCTGTTGCCAACTTCTAAACCTTTTTGCCGCAAACGAATTTTTTCCCTAGTCAGAAAAATCTTTTCCCCACGTCGCAATAAACAACATACCCTGTCACGAAATCCCCATAACATTCCCCGCGCCAAAAAAAAAATCGCGCGTCGATCAGAGTATCAAAAATCGCCATGCAAACAGCACCGCCAATTATCGACTGATTTTTTGTTTCTTTTACAGTCGATTACTTTATGCACGAAGCAATTGGACTCCAAAAAAAAAAAAAAAAAAAGACGACTCGGAAGGTACGAAGAGCTGATGTAGCTGCGGTAGATGCACTCGGGTACCGAGTGAAGATCTACGTGTCGGGAATTTGCAGTGGGACCTTGCGAATGATCTATCTATCACGTAACTGACAGTCACGTAGGGGATAGCCCATACGGCTCTACTCTCGCTTTCCGTCTCTCTCCCCCATCCTTCCCGTCTCTCCATCTCTCTCTTTCTCCACATAAGCTCGACATGGGTGGCTATAAGCGCCATCGGCAAGAACTCCTCGGGGCATTGCACCCTCCCTCCAAACGATTTCTCGTTGCAGCGGCACGCCATCGTTCGCCTCGGCTCGCTCATACCGTCTCGCTTTCCTCTTTTCCTCGTCGCTCCGGCTGCATTCGCCTGGCGCAAACGCCGCGCCCGGCCGACAACTCACGACAGAGCTATATCACCGGCCATACACAAGTTTTTCCCTTCTTCGAGTTCGCCCGCTCCGAGTCTCCAGATGGCTCGTACGTTTTGACCCGTGCGGGGCCGCGCTGGCTTCGCAGGCAGCCCGCTGAAGAAAAGCCCCGAAGGCCCCGGAGAGAGAGCAGAGCAGCGACTTTGGGCGTGACGAGGGGAGTCCAAGATTCGCGATAAATCGTCGAACGCGAGTAAGAGAAAAAGGAGGAACGAGACTCGGGCCCCAGGAGTACCGGGTCCCCCCCCCCCTCCCCCTCCCCCTCCAACAACCCCCGCCACTCTCGACGTTTTACCGACCTCGTTTTCTTAAATTATATTCCACGAGAATTATTCACCTAATCGGGCCTCGCGAAGGGCTCGTCCGGAACATCCCTTATTTATGCCCATAGAGTGGCGTGGCAATGTTGTCGCCCCGCATTGTGGGACGTACTTCGCGCGGCTCTCGAGGAAAAATGCACCCTCGGAAAACTGACAACCCCTTTTGCAAGCGTCGCTCGCATATTGTCGCGCGATGTATGGTTGAAAGTAGTTCAGTCGCGCGCGGGCTGTTTGAAAAAAAAATACAAAAGGATCCCGAGAGATTTTTCTCGCGTTATTTCTTGTTATGTTGGGCGTAATTTTCCAGGGGGGGTTTTGACGAGGGGACGAGGAGGGAAGTTGGATAAATTTACGGGGTTTCTCGATGCCCTGTCATATTGGAGGTATGTGGGATGAAACAAGAAAATGGCATCGAAAAATGGCTCCAAGTGCCGGCGGGGGTGGAACGTTCGTCTTCGTATATTATGCACAGGGGGTGTCGGAGGTCCGTGGAGGATCCGAGGCTGCTTCGGGCATACCTGAGAACCACGCCTGCTTCCACGGATTTTTCGGCTCGCCCTTTGGTGTCAATTCCTGGCGGCGTTTCGGGTGTACCGCGCGTTATCCCACAGGTGATGGGCTTTGGCGGAGATTTGTTTATGGAAATCCTAAAGAGCTTACGTTAAAAATCGGAATTGGCTCCCTCGGTTCTACATCCCAAAATGGAGTACCAAGGTGCTTCATCGAATACTGAGAAACATGCGTAATCGTGCCTGTTTTATGCCTGTAAATATTTTCGTTGATGAATTTCCCTTTTTTGTAGTTACAGCAAAAAATAATCGTCGCACATAAAAAAATGTTGAAGTAATAAAGTTTAATGAATAGCGAAATTTTCTATTTTTATTCTTTTAGGAAACGAAAAAATATAAATACTGATTGGAATTTCATTTTGTCTGTTGCAGAATGAACCGACAGCCGAATTGGTAAGTACGCAAAATTTTAATGAAACTTTTTACCCGATCGTTGTAAAAAGAGAACGATAAAACTGTCTACAAACGCTGAACCAAAAATAAAAAATGAGGATACCAAGATTTCCACAAAGTACGCAATAAACTGTCTATCTATTTCATTTTTAGGCACTCCCGTTTTGAAAAAAAAACACATTAACGGCTACCAAATTTTTACTACAAAAAATCAAGAGCCTCAAAATCAATAATTCTCAATTCTCTCAGTGTTACAACGACTCCGGACATAACAACGAGGAAAATTTCGGCGTACCGTTTCGTTTATTATTCGAAAAATGATTTTCCCCCCGGGAGGGAGTCGGGCGGCGCGCAGTGCTCGAAACTCCTGTGATTCAAGTGCGAATGATTTATCTGTCGTCGTCGAGAAAATTTTCGAACAATTTGCGCGGTGAATTGTTGGAAGAAGACTCGCGAAAGTGGGTATTAAAAATGGGGGGGCTGGCCACATCGGAGGGGGAGCCACACAGCCCGAGCCGAGAAGATCGAGACTCCGCGCTCGGCAAGGGAGGTTTTACCCGCTCCTATATTTCTCCCCACCCTCTCCGCGCCCCTCGGGCCGGCTATCCACGAGGCACTTTCGTCTCGCTCTTCGCTCCCTGTCTCGAAGCCGCTGCCGCTGCTCCTCTCCCTCGCTTCCTCGCTCCCTCGACGCGCTCCCTGCAAGCGGGAGTGAGTGCTCTACGCTGTGCTGTCGGTCGGCGAGCGGGAAAGACGCTTCGATATTCCAACGGGGACGAGTTTGGCGTTTGCCAAGATCTCCAGAGTCTTTTCACCGGGGAAATGTTTCCATCGTATAGGAAGAAAAAAAAAAGAAGCGAGAGAGAGAGAGAGAGAGCAGTGAAAAAAAAGTATCCGCTATCTCTTCACGGCGGAATCCGAAGAAATTACGAATCCAGTAGATCTCGGCTCATTTTTTCCTTAAGCACAGCGTCCAACGGTTCCATCGAACACAGTTACGAGGTCTTTTTCAGGCAGTGAAAAACAATGTATTCCACTCGAACGATACCCACCTCCGTGGAACCTCCGCTTCCGTTGATCATGAACGAATGATTCCCTTAAAAAAAAAAAAAAAAATGCGTCCACTCCCCAGGAACATGAAATAAAATTAGAGCCACCGCATTCGCGATTCCTACGGCTTCGAGAGTGAGTAAGTCGAAAAACAGTCGAATCGCTTGGAACTTCCAAGTGCGATATGGTATCGGGCGAGCGTGTCGTTCGGAGATCAGCATCGAGGCAAGAAAGAAAGCGGCAGAGACAGCGTGGCAAAAAGGAAGGATGGAATTACGAGGGAGAAGTCGAGAGTTCGAGGCGGCGTAGCTCGATTTCTGGGCGAAACGGGTGAGACGGGGCAGCGGGGAAGGGGGAACGAGGAGGCAAAGATATCCGAGCGAGGCATTGAGCTGCACTCGTACACACACCGGCAGATGCCGCAGGACGGACCGCGCGAGTGCGACGGAGATGGAGTCGCTCGGGGATTCGAGAAAGCACGGGTTCGCTGTTGTTGGGTTTGAGACAACGACTGGGAAAAACAGAGAGGGAAGGTAGAGGGGGAGAAGGTCGAGGAGCGAGAGAAAGAGAGAAAAAGCTGGAGACTCACACATACACGAAAAAGGATATGGCTGGAAGGGTTGAAACGAGAAAGAGAGTCAAGAAAAGGGTAGAGAGTTGAAACGGATCCGAGAAGATAAGAAGAAAGAGCGAGCTAGGAGACGATATTCCCGTGGAATGGGTACATACAATAACGTGGTAGGATATTTCACGAGTGTGCGCCGAGAGGGAGAGCGAGAGAGGCGAACAAAGAGTGCGCGGCGGGAGAGAAGAGGAGACACCGTACAAGTGCGGATCCACAAAAGAAGGAATAAGAGAAAAGGAAGAGGAGCGCCAGAAGATTTGGAACGTAGAATCGGAAGCAGCAGCAGCAGCAGCAGCATCACCAGCGGCAGCATCGCCAAAACTGCAGAGACAAAAAGGACTAGTAAAACGAAAATATCTCTCGGGCGCGAGGTTAAGACATAGAAAAGACTGACTTGGCGCTGTCGAACTAGCGTCTTTCTCGCTGTTTCAGCCTCGCCTGGGTATAAAACAGAGTAGGAGATTTAAGGGCTGCGGGGTCGGGCAGACTGCGACCACGGTGGGGATACCGCGTGCGCTTGCAACGGTGACTGCGCGGAGTCTCCAGTCGCCTCTCGCAAGGACGTCAAGAAACGCCGCTACATAATTGCTCAGAGCGTGTAGTTTCGGTGTGCATCGAGACACACAGCCGGTGGAGTAGTGAGTGCTAACGCGTAACATGGCGGATAGAGGAGGAGAATGAATGAAGCCTCGCTGGCGGAGCGATCGAAGCGGCTATCCGCGTCGTCCATGCAGCCCGGCAGAGCGGAGCGAGGAGAAGAGGAGAGCGCGCGAAGAGCTCTTCTCGTGTCATCATCCGAAGTAGATATAACCAGCGAGGCTGGGCCGTTCGGTGTGGCTACGCCGAGAAACGACCTACAACAATAACGCGAGGACTTGAGTTTTCGGCGGAGAAAATGAACGCGTAAACGTAGCGGCAGCGGCAGCGGTGCGCATTGACGAGAGTAAGAGAGACAGAAAGACCTGGTATACGTCTGTGGAATCGTCGTGAACGCGTATAGCTTCGAGCACGAGCTGAGCGCGAGCGGTATAGCAGCAACAGTGCGAGGCGAGACGCGAAGCGAGGTTCGCCGGAGAGGAGAGTCGTATGTACAACGAGCAGCGAGGCTCGCAGCCAGTTGTGGCAGCGGAGCGCCGGGTATACCACCTCGGGCCACGGTGAAAACGCCAGCGACGGCAGTAGAAACAGCCGTGGTGGCGGCAGACCGAAGCAGCAGCAGGGGCAGCGCGAGAGACGGAGAGAAAGCGAGCGAGCGAGAGAAGAGGAAGAGAGAGAGAGAGAGACAACGAAGCGAGCGCGAGAGACGAAGAGACAGAAAAAGCGAGACAGAAACCGAGCGAGAGAAGAAGAAGAGAGACAACGAAGTGAGCGCGAGAGACGAAGAGACAGAGAAAGCGAGACAGAAACCGAGCGAGAGAAGAAGAAGAAGAAGAGAGACAACGAAGCAAGCACGAGAGACGAAGAGACAGAGAAAGCGAGACAGAAACCGAGGGAGCGAGAGAAGAAGAAGAGAGACAACGAAGCGAGCGTGAGCGACAGAGTGAAACCGAGTGCTTCGAGTGCCCCGAGTGTCCGTGCGAGACAGCGCCAAGTTCTTCCCGTCTCACTCGCTTCCCTCGCTGGTTTCCCAACCGAGAGAGCGAGAAGGCACGAAGAGACGCGAGGAATCCGGAGGGTGGAAGAGAAGAAGACCGAGAGAGCACGAGGAACCGAGACGCGAGGCTGCCCCAGCGGGTGCGAGGGAGACGGGCTGACCGAGCGAGGCGTGTGCGAGGGAGACGGTGAGAGAGAGAGAGAGAGAGCGCACCGCGGAGACCCATTCATCTTGGCGCGCCTAGCCTCGACGGGATTGGCCGGCGGTTCGTAAGGCCGCGAGCCGATTGGCGGGCTCTGTTTACCAGCTGTGCGCCAGTAGTCGATGAGGAGAGGGGGCTCACTCACTCGGCCGTCGAGAGACAAGCGGCGCCATTATTGTAAGGGGTTACATTTAGCTGGCCGTGGTGTGTAGTACGCGGCGTTCGGGATAGGGGGCTATAGTACCTTCATGCATGGCCCATAAAGGATTCGTCGACTATCCGAGAAGTACGCAAGAAACGGCTTCTAACACCTGACAGGGCCTGACGCGCGCGCGAGAGATCCCCGTGCAGGCGAGCGAGCGACGCAGCAAAGCTCTCCTCTCTTACGCCGTGCGTGCGTGCCGCGTTGTTCCTCGTATCCATACCCCGTGGCTGCTGCTGCTGTCGGTGTGTGCCGCGCGCTGTCCCCGCCGTGTTTTGATCCACGAAGAAGTTGACGACGACAACGACGACGACGACGACGACGACGACGACGAGGAGGCTGCGGTCATCGTTGACGACAGCGCGACGTTTCCAAAGTCACCAAGCGTTGAGAATCAAGCCGACCGGGCTTATCAGTGTCCACCGTCGGCCGTCACGAGTCGCGTGTGACACAACAGCTGGTGTTGGACTGTCGTCGTTGACGGGATCTCCAACGAGAGTCCCCGAGTTAACTCGTGCTTCGTCGCCTTTTCTTCAGGCCTCCTCCTCACCTTCATCCTCTTCCTCCTCCTCCAACGTCGTCTTAATTTCTCTGTCTCTCTCTCTCGCTCTCCGCCGTTGCGTCAACTATTTTCGCTTGATGATCACCGGCGGCGATCACACCGGCATCGGCGTGCAACGCGACTGGCCGCGCAGTCGAGGCTCGGGAGCAGCGCGTGAAGCGACAGGCGGTGGTGCGGTTTGAAAGACACTGGAGGTGAGGCGAATGATGGACCGCGCGATGACTTGAGAGGAGTGCGAGAGTGGTTAAGTTGAAACGAAAGCGGGGTACGAAAATAAGAAGAAGAGGAAGAAGAGGAAAGCGTGAGGAATTTCTGGTCAAACGTCAAGGTCGAGATCACTGTGACAACGCGGCCGCTGTCATCGTCGTCATCGTCGTCGTGTCGCCCGTACAGTTGGTGTGATGTGCCCAGTTGCGTAAGTGGCGATAAAACGCACGAGGAGGGACGCGAGCGGAAAAAGAGGGACGCGACGTGAGAGAGAAAGAGAGAGAGAGAGAGAGAGAGAGCGAGAGAAAGAGGGAAACAACAAGTGAGGGTAAAGGCACCGATAAAGAGAGCCAGCGACATAGACCGGGCGTCGTGTGGAGGGAGTCATCCTCGCGGTCGCAACGTGGACCGGGCGAGGAGGGGGTCTCCTCACCTCCGATCTCTCTTCTGTGGCTTCGGAAGCGGTGCGTCGAGCGCACGCTGGAAAATCGACGCGCGAGTACCGGGTGTGCAGCCCGCACCTGGAACACGAGAGGAAGCCCCGTGGCTACGTTAAATGCGCGCGTGGTACGAGTGTCGTAGCTGCGTGAGGAAACGAGGAGGAAGATAGAAAGAGAAAGAGAGAGAGAGAGAGAGAGAGTGGGAGATAAAAAGTGACAGAGAGAGAAAGAGACACGCGGTGGTGATTCGCTATTATTTTGTGATCGATTGACACTGTCAGCAGTGCGGTGGGTGCGTAAAAACATCATCAGTGAACTCGGCGACGTTTGAGACACGAATTTTCGGAAGGAACAAATTTCGAAAAAAAAGAAGAATAATTAAATAACAATAATAATCGCGGACAAACGAGAGGAGATGGCGAGGCTTCAGGGGCGCGTCCGGAATCAGTGCATCGGGTGTTGACGAGCGTTACCCAGGCTCGTCCTCCACCACCTCCCCCCTTCCCCCCCACCCAACCCCGCCCGCCCCCGCGCGTAGTGTGACAATTCGCGCCCGTGCCGTCCAGCAATGAGTTCGAAATTCATAATCGATAGTATGCTACCGAAGTATCACCAGCAATTTCATCATCAGCAATTGTTCGCAAGTGCAGCTAATCAGAGTACGGTGCAGGCTTGTTCGGGCGGTCCGGGCTCAGCGTCGAGTCTCGAGTCGAGCCTATCGGCGGCGGCTGTCGCAGCTGCGGCCGCTAATTACGCGCAGCACAGCTCACCGAGCCCGACGGGCTCGAGTCCCCAGCACTCCGGGAGTTCGGCGTCAACGTCGCCGGCCGCGCGCACCGCCTCCAGCATGTATCCCTACGTGTCCGCCGCGGCGGCTCATCATCATCATCAGCAGCAGCAGGCGGTCGCCGCCGCGGCCTTCGGCGCGACGTCCTCGATGGTCCCGGGTTTCGGCTCGTCGGCGGCGTCGAGCGCGGCTCTCGCCGCGGCCGCGGCCGTCGACGCCGCGACCGGCGACAAATCGTGTCGGTACACCGCGAGCCTCACCGGCAACGTCGCCCCGAGCTCCGCCGACCCGATGGTCAATTACACCCTCAGTCATCATCATCAGAACGGCGGGACACCCGGTGGCCTCGTGTCATCCGCGTCCGCGTCCTCCGCCGTCTCAGCGGCGTCCGCGTCGATGGCCGCCGCGGCGCAATTCTACCATCAGGCGGCCGCCGCGTCCGGCGTCGTCGATCCTCTCACCTCCTGTCAGCAACCCGCCAATCCAGGACAGCCCGGCATTCCCGACATACCGAGATACCCGTGGATGAGCATCACCGGTGAGTTTCGCGACCGTGAGGTTCTATGACCTCGGTCAATGTTGGATTATTGTAGCTCTTACGGTGTTTTTCTGTTTGTGTCGACGACGCTTGCGACGCTCGTGTCGTTTCGCATGCCGCGTGGGAAGCCAGGGACTGGCGCCGGGATTACACTCTGAAAGCCAAGCGTGTTGCGAGTGTGTTGATTTCTTTTATATTTTACATTGTGACGGGTTTTTGTACACTTAAAACGTGTTGGAATTTACATGGTGAATTATATATGAAAGGGACAGGCCTGCAAATGTGTAGAAATTCGTCACAATGTTAAAGACAGGAGAAACAACACACTTGCAACATTGTGACGAGTTTTTGTACACTTAAAACATGTTGGAATTTACATGGTAAATTATATATGAAAGGGACACGTCTGCAAGTGTGTAGAAATTCGTCACAATGTTAAAGACAGGAGAAACAACACACTTGCAACATGCTTGGTTTTGCAGTGTAAATCAGACTCCAAGTCCACTTGTTCCTTAACACTTGTTTGTACTGCATGAGATAATAATGCGTGATCCTTTTGTCGTCTGCCGGCGCAGCGAGATTGCCTTCTAGAATTCCCAGCCTGGTGTCCACGGTCGCGTCTTCAAGCTAGGTACACAATAATCGCGTACCTAGGTACATAATTCCACTATGGGTATCCTCGCCGCCGGTGATTCCCAAGAATCCAACAAACCCCGACGCTTGTTAGAAGACTCAAAACGTCGTTCACGGCGCTTGTTAGCTGAGGCTTAAAATATCGCGCGCGCCGCGTAACTCATCTCATCTCATCTCACGACGCAACGACACGTTTTCTAACGCAGATTATTATTCGCGGCAAAGCAACGATAATATTGTCATGATTAATTGCTCGTTGGTTCATCACAATGGATTCCGTACATTGTCGGCGGTGGTTGGATATATATTTTTAGCCTCCGTGTGTTGCACGTCGCTCTCCAATCGTGAGAGATAAACCGGGGCGACGCTGAAGCGAGGCCTGAAAACGGCCGAGCGTCTCTTCCGTCGCATCCCGACGGACGGCGTCGCGACGCATCTCGCCTTCGGTCGCTTCCAGCGCACTGAGAGAAAAACACATGGTTGAAACAACAATACTATATTTTTACTATACAGCATAATTTCCAGGAGGAACGTTTATATTTTTTTGTTACGTTAATGAGAAAAAATAATAGCTGCAAACGTAATATAGCTGAACTAATAATAAAAATAATATAATTATAATAATAATAATAGCTGAACTAATAATAATAAAAATAATATAATAACAATAATAATAATAGCTGAACTAATAATAATAAAAATAATATAATAATAATAATAATAGCTGAACTAATAATAATAAAAATAATATAATAATAATAATAATAGCTGAACTAATAATAATAAAAATAATATAATAATAATAATAATAGCTGAACTAATCAAATACATAGTATCCAGTACAAATCGATATGATCGTTCCTCCTGCGAATTATATCGAATTATAGTTGGACCAACTATTCAACTATATTTTTCTCTGAGTGCGCCAGCCCCATGTGCACTCGACGTGGATTCTCGCGCTCCTCACGAAGGACGCTTTCTCCTCTCCCGCTTCGTCTCGTGAAACGAGCCGCGTGTATCTCGCCGATACATCACTCCGCGGCCGCTTTAAGTTTAACGGCAGATCGCAGATACGCGAGTCTCTCGTCGGCGCGCAGAATTTCTGTTTCCCTCGCGAGGCAGCCGCAGCGAGGCTATTAATGGAACGGCTGGCGCGCTCGCCGGGCGTCCATACGGGCGTCGCGGGCCCGACGGAACTCTCGTCGTCGTCATCGTCGTCGTCTCGGAGATCCGCAATGAAAGCGCCGTTTCTTCTCGCGACTCCATCGGTCAGCTCGTCGCGGCGCGGGAAAATTTTCATCGCCTCCCGACGGCCCGCTAAACTCGCATTCCTCGCCCGGTTTCCTCGCGATTTTCCGAACGCGATCCCGTATAATACAGAAAACACCGTAACGAGGAGTCGACGGCTATTTTACGGCGCGTCGTTGGGCCATTAATTTGTACGTCGGTCCATCTCGCTCGCGCGGCTTTTCCACGGAAATCAAGGTAAACTCCCGAGGAGAGTTTCACCGCCCCGACGCCTTGATGGTCAGTTTCCGTCCGAGCGCGGAGATATCGTGAATAATTATCGCGCAAAGTGGTCCACCGCCGTCCGGCAATAAAATATGCACGGGTCTCTCGCGTTAAGGTGGGCAGTATTATATTAGCCGCCGCTGCGAGACACACAGGCCGGAGAGTCGCGCGGTGGCGTCGGTGAGGATCGCGGGGACGATTACGAAATCCATCGCGATAAAGTTTTAACGGCACCCGGATATGCTAATAGTCACACGCCTGGCGCACGAGACGCGATGCAAGTGCGAGCGCCCATCATTTCACCCTGCACTTTTCGGCTATATGTGTGTCAAACTCCGTTTCATTAACCCGTTAAGCGGGGCTGCGCGATTATACGACCCGCAGGAATTTTATTGTCAAAAATGTCTTATACGATCTTCCAATAATAAAAGCGACAGCGGCTCGCGTGCGGTCAGCCCACGGTCGGAGAGCGCCACCTGCGATCCTCGGAATCGATTAAAATTTTATATCGCCGTCGCTGTCGGTCGAGAGTTCGTAAATTTTCGTTACGTCGTCGAATCAAGGTGCGCGGAATTGCCTCTTCCGGAAGGAAGAATTATTGCACCTCGGTGTGCATTCGTGAAAGCCCATTGGAAGAGCGGCTGGGTCTTCGTGCAGATGCCAATCCCCACGGTATTAGCTCGTTGAACTTCTACCCCTTTTGTGTCTGTGTGTGTGTGTTGGAATGTGTCTGCGCAAAGCTCTCGCGGGGGGAGGCTTCGCGTCTATAGTCTCGTTAGAAGTCCTAATCTCTCGTCTGGTTTCTAATTGCGTCTCCGTCGGTAATAGTTAGGCACGTGGACCGAGTTGGCGGCGTTGGGTTCCTCGTTTCCGGCCGTTACCCTTTCCCCAGAAGCATGCGTTTTCCGTTGAATACGTATAATACAGAGAGTAGCTTGGACGCCCACACCTTCTGCCTTCCTATTCCAGCTCTTTCGCTCTTCCTCACCCCTCACTGTAGACTGCATGTATATATATATATATATATATATATATATATATATATATATATATATATATATATATATATATATATATATTTCTATGTGTGTGTGTGTGGATGACTACATTGGCAATGTTATTTTCCGACGTCCAATTACACTTCGTTGTGTTTCGTTGCGGTGGTACAGAAGGAATAATACGAATTCTCTTGTTTTCTCATTTCAGACTGGATAAGCCCCTTCGACAGAGTCGTGTGTGGTGAGTAAAAATTGATTTTTATACGTCGAGTTACACGGTAATTAAGAGACTCAAACGTGAAATTAAGTTACGATGATTATTGCGCTAATGATCGGCGGGAGGGGGAGCAACGAATGTTTTTGTCGATATTGCGAGAAGTATCAAGTGACGAATTTAGGACTCGATAGGTGCATTGCAATATGGCGGCCGGCGCGAGGCCGAGGAGGGAAAGTGGGGGAGAGAGCGAGCTGGTTGGAACGCCGAAAGTCGCGAGAGGGAAGAGAAAAAAAAAGGGAAGAAAAGGAAGGAAGGAAATTGACTTTGGTGCAGCGGTCGGCACATGTGGCTACCACATTCTCGTTAGCTTCCCGAGAGTGGCCTCTCGCTTCTCGATTTAATCCTCGGAAGTATCGACCGCGAGCGCCAACGACGTCGGCCACCCAGGCGCGCTCGAAAGACTTCTGGTCCCGGGCCTCTCGATGTAATTGGCGTTATTAATTTCTTACGGAATATATCGGTGTAGGGTGGACGCTCGAACATGGCGGATCCAAGTGTGGCGCGCGGGCTGCGTCGCACACGGCGCGTCTCCCCGCTGCACACAGCTAATTAAGTGAATTAATACGCTGCTTTGTGGGTCGCTGCGCGCCAAAGTGCAATAAAGAAAATTGGTCGATGATTAAAAATTTTCGTCAAACATAAACATCTAGCCAGAAGTAATCGGAGTCGCAAATTCTGCAATTATTGCTGACGTTATTTGTTCTTCGTTTAATTGCCAAAGGTCTTGGTGAAATTATTCGCTTGTAACGCTAAAGGGAACGTTAATAATATTGTCGTGGTTATTTTATTTTACGCTCACAGAATTATTTCTTGCTTTTACGAAGATTACAATCATTTTAAAAACGATTCAATTGATTTTTAGTATTTTTGATGTCGTATTAAAAAATGTAACCTCCAGTAATTATTTGAGAAAACAAAAATCCTTCGCTTTATTTTATTTTATTTGTTTATTTTATTTTGTTTTTATTTTTTTATTTTATTTTAATCTGAATTCTTTTTTATTTGATTTCAAAATTTCGTTAAACACAAATATTTTAATTCAGAGTCTATATTGCGCAAACTCTCAGCGGACGTTCATCGTTCACCAGCGCGAAAGTCCAAAATACTCCAAACCAAAACAAAAAAGCCGCTCAGTCTCGGGCGGCTGGCTCGAAATTGTAATATAACGAGCCTGCTAACTTCTCCGTGGTGTATCACGTTCTTGATGAGTAACCCTTCCGTTTTTTTTTTTTTTTTTACAACGAAGCCCAGTAGCCCAGTAGCGTTGAACATTCGGCCAAGCTTGAGCGCGCGCAACTTCGGCATAATATTGCTAATACTTACGCTTGTGGAGCACGCGAAAGTCACGTTTACGTGGTCGGCAGTACCTGTCGTCACTCTCGTAAAGTACGTGCCGAGCGGGGTGGGGAGGCAACCGAGTCTCGAGACTATCCCGCTCGCCTATCTTTTAATGGTAGCACTTGCCGGCACACAATGGCCACGGTGAATGACGATTAAACACAATTAAGATTTCGCAATGGGTCTCCCTTTTATCGCGATGGTTTGTTTAATTCGTCGTGGCCATAATTCCTACGCGGCTCGCGGCTCGCGAGCCGTGTGTGCGAGGGGCAACGTGGTCCGCTCGCTCGGTCGTGTGCGAGAGCCTCCACGGCCCACGTTCGCTACTTAATAATTCAAGCTCTTTATAAGACCGCGCGTAGTTTCTTTATTCCCACTTGGTGACCGGCGCCGTCGAGTCGACACGCCGCGTCGATGGCATTCGCGGGTGGACATTTGTTCCGCCGTTGTTTTTTTCGCGCGTTTGATTTATACACTCGTCTTGGCGCGCCTAACGAGAGGCATTGATTAATTTCAGTGCTGTAAATCCCCATTACTTTAAGAATTAAAGTTTGCGCAACAGTTTGTATTTTAGTTACGATTTTAGAACGAAGATCTGTGACGATTATGAAATTATGCGTGAACTTTTGAACTGAGGCAAGAAACACCTAATTTTTTAATAAATGTTGGGAGAAATCGTGATAAAAATGGACAATCACAGTTCTCCATTATTTTCGCAATGCATTGAAAGTATTTCTCAATTTTTTAAATAAGATTACCATGAAGTTTTATGGGAAATAAAAATGTCTTGCCTCTACTTAAAAGTATACACATCATGCTATAATTATTACGAGTTATTATTATAAAAAAATAATTACAAAGCCAATCGTGCAATGAATTTTATTTCTATAAAATTTATGGGTTTACAACTCTGATTAATTTGTTTGGCGGTATATCGAGCTTGCGGTTTATTGACGAAAATCGAGGGTGTCTCGTGCGTGTGTCGCACGGTTCACTACAAGTGGCTTGTAAAGCGGCGGGATTTCGGGCTAATTACGTGCGAGCGTCGAGATCCCGGCCCGTTTTCTAAAGTTCCATTTATACGACCTGTTTAATAATGGCTTTCCGGGAGCAACGACGCCGCGGCGACTTTCCGAAGCGCTTATTCCCTAAGCAAACAAGGGAAATTGGCAGTTGGAGTGTGTATAGCGGACGGTGCACGGGGGATCTCGGTGCGATCACGAGGTGGCGAGGTACGAGCGCCGTGAACGCCGCGCTGCCTGGCCTCATAAAATCATTACGTCCTCGGCTACGAGCTCGACGCCTTCGTAGACCACACCTGATCCTTGTAAACCAATCTCTGAAAGAACGGGCGACTCCGGAGACTCGTCGAGGTCCGGATACACTATTTTCCGGAGCGCAACGCTGCTTGCCGAACGACTATTTTCTGCGTTCAGCAGCGGTCGGAGCGATTAATGATCATCGGTTTCTTTTGGCTGATACTATAAAAGCGATGCTCCCGATAATAGGAGTGACCATTGCTCACTGCGGAGGTCTCGAGTGACTTCCGAAAATTCTTACTGTATTCTGGTAGAGAAATGTCATTTTTTTATTTGTTGAATCCAATTTAAATTTATGCAAGCCACTCAAAATTCTCTTTTAGTTTATAGAAACATCATTGTCATATCTACATTTTTTTTTTTTTTTTTCAAAATCGATTAAAAAAGGTTGTTAACCAGTGTTTTCGGGGGTAGAATATGCGACTTGAGAATGATGGTATAGGTTAAAAGTCGATATTTTGAAAAGAAAAAAAATTGGGGTCGATTTTAGCGATTTTCGGTCCGGAGCCGGATCTACGATTTCTGCCAGAAAAAAAAAAAATTTCGTCGCCAAAAAAATATTTTTTTCAAAATCGATTAAAAAAGGTTAATAACCAGTGTTTTCGGGGGTAGAATATGCGACTTGAGAATAATGGTATACGTTAAAAGTCGATATTTTGAAAAGAAAAAAAATTGGGGTCGATTTTGACGATTTTCGGTCGGGAGACGGATCTACGATTTCTGACAGAAAAAATATTTTTTTCGTCGCCAAAAAAATATTTTTTTCAAAATCGATTAAAAAAGGTTAATAACCAGTGTTTTCGGGGGTAGAATATGCGACTTGAGAACAATGGTATAGGTTAAAAGTCGATATTTTGAAAAGAAAAAAAATTGGGGTCGATTTTGGCGATTTTCGGTCGGGAGCCGGATCTACGATTTCTGCTAGAAAAAATATTTTTTTCGTCGCCAAAAAAAGATTTTTTTCAAAATCGATTAAAAAAGGTTAATAACCAGTGTTTTCGGGGGTAGAATATGCGACTTGAGAACAATGGTATAGGTTAAATTTCGATATTTTGAAATCAAATATTTCTGAGGTCGATTTTGGCGATTTTCGGTCCGGAGACGGATCCATGCTTTTTGGCAAAAAGAACGTCGCAAATTTGTCTGTGATAGCCCTAAATAAATTAAAAAACTGATTCGGTTGAAATCACACCTAGCTAGAAAAAAATACCATCGTTAGACCAATGAAAACAAAATTCAAAACTAAATCAAGTCACTTCGAGAGAGTGACAGTGCGCGTGAGTGTCCGCAACTATGGACGGTAGCATCTTCCCACCCCACCCCTATTTGCATAATGGCATTCTTGCACTTTTATCACGATCCATATAAATGTATGTGTAGTGCGCGGTATATCTGTACGTCGGAGACTTCTTTCGCTCCGTAGTGTTCCTATTAACCTCTTTTACCCATTATGCTCGTGCCCGCAACACGCTCGTTCCCTTTATTTATTTTTCCACTCTTGCAGCGCCTCCACTCGTCTCTCTCGCTCTTCTCACCGTCCTCTCGACGCCCGGCGTGTCTCAAGTTTTTTTTTCTCACTATTTTTACTTTTTCCCCTCCTCAATATTCCTCAGTTCTCCTCCGCCCGTACCGCTCACGACGCTCAGTCTCTTTGTTCGTAATCGCCGCACTTCGAGAATTTCGCGCAGGGTTCTCGGCATCAAAAGGTCCGAGTGACTTCGCCGACTTATTTCCATTCTCCAAGGTTTTCAGCCGTCGTCTCTTTTACCCCTGCAACGATGGAAACAATTTTTGTGTGATGCAATTTTTTTTTCCTCTGTCTGTTCTACGAAAATTTCACAAAAAAATTATTCCTATCGAATAAATTCGGCTCAACACACGCTGAGAATAACGCGAAATCTCGTGTTTTAGTGATACCGTCCAAAAAATGATTATAAGATGCAAAAAAAAATTCTCTTTCTGTCATCACAGTTTCACGAAAATTTCCCAAAAAAATTATTCCTACCAAACAAATTCGATTCAACACACGCTGAGAATATCGCAAAATCTCGTGTTTCAGTCACACCGTTCAAAAAATAGTTATTAGATGCAAAAAAAAAACCCTCTATCTGCCACCACAGTTTAACTAAAATTTCCCAAAAAAATTCTCCTATCATACAAATTCGATCCAACACACGCTGCGAATATCTCGAAATCTCGTGTTTTCCTCATACCCTACAAACTATTCTACGACACAAATATTTTTCTCTCCCTCTATCACCGCCCAGCTTCACGAAAAATTCCCCACAAAAACGTCTCCCATCCAACAAATTCGATTCAACACACGCCGGGGAACACCGCGAAATCTCGTGTTTTAGTCATACCGTACATCGTGTCCTCTCCGTTCCCGGAATTTGCCGCGCCGGAATAATTTTACATTAAACATGGCGTGTCAGGATCTCAGTGGTATCCGAGCACGTAGAAACGATAGATTATCCCCATTCACTGCGTGTGTGTATTTTTTTTCCAACCGGGGGGACCCGTGGATTCTGCCGGACACAGCGAGGCGTGTTGCACGGGGATGTAGTATGTTACACGGTACGTGGGGGGGCGCGAGTCAGGATCCGAGGGAGCACATCCAGCGAGGTCCGTTCGGATTTTCGGTGGCGCTGAGGCAGATATATATTCCACGTGGGCTCCGGGGCCACGCCGGAGATAATACATAATTTATAATCAGTCCGATCCGGCGTGGCGTCGGTGGTTCCCCTTCGGTCTCCGCGTCCTGCCGCGTGCAGGAGAAACCATGCCGGCTCCTCTCCGCCCTCTCCGAGAGAGCGCGCCGCTCGCGGCCAACCCCTCATTAGCATTCGATGATGGTTGCCGCGCGCGTCCTGCAGCGACATCCCGGCACGATATCCCCCGTCGCCCTGCTCGATCCCTCAGCCTATCCTCTCGCTGTCTGTCCGGTCGTCCGGACCCTCTTTTTCGCTCACCCTCGTGATGTGTGGCGCGTCCAGCGAGCGCATATGGGGCCGGGGGTGTGTTCGTCCTGTGCCCTCGCCTCTTACCGAAATTCAAGTGGAGAGAGTGAGCGTATAACTTTCTTTCTTTCTCTACGGCACCCTCGCTGTCCTCCATTTCTCAGACCCTTTGCCAGCGTGGCCTCGGCTCTTTCGATCACCCGAGTGAGGCCGCAAACTCCACCAAAAACGTCTGGAACCAATCAACGATATATTTTCTCTCCTTCGTGTATGTGTAGTCGGCGTGCGCGACGACCCGAAGGCCGTAGATTCTTCCCTGGCTGAGGCACCTCGCGTGGGCAAAAGGGTCGAGTCTGTCTGATTGGGAAAAATTGATGATCGGGTGAACTCGGCGAGTTTGGCGAGAGATTAATTCGTAGTAGACTGTTGGAGGCACTGGAAGTAATCGAATAACAGTGGTGAGCTTGTTGGTTTTCGATGAGATGATATCTCTGACGACACCAAAGGGTCCATTTGTGAGCATTTAGTACACTAAAGTCCACTAACTGGGTTTCCATTTTTAGGCTTACGATGTCCAAAAAAGCATTAGTTGTTGTATCCTAATCTTAGTATTGCGCCTGCAAAAGTTAGACCGTCCATTCAAAAATTATGTTGAAGTTTGCATCGTTGGAATGCAAGGGAATTCAGAAAATGAAATTAATTACAATCAACCCAAACGACGAAATTAGGTATAAAAAATCATCATAGCAATTAGTTGGTATGATGGCTTTTTATACCTAATTTAGTAATTTGGTTTAATTAGAATTAATTCTTTTTCTGAATTTCGTTATCTTCCAGCGATGCAAACTTCATCATATTCAAAAGCGTACTTTTTGATTCCTACATGAGACCTACACCTTGACGTCCATCCGGTGTCGTCAGGGCGATTGTGTCAATAGGTCGATGACGAAATTCGAGTCGAACGTCAGGAACGAAGAACGAAAACTGCGGTCCTCGTGGTGCTCATGACCGGCAGCCTTGAGTGTCGTAGCGACTCGCCGATCTCCCGAGGGAATCGAGCGAAGGAGCTGCTCCTCGAACTGTGTCAGCAGACAGGAGAGACCTAGTCGGGGAGAAGCACAAGGTGGCTCCGGTCAGGTCAGAATCGTGTTGTCACAGAGATTATTGAAACTGCAGTTTTATGGGGCCTTAAAAGCAGTTTAATTGCCGTTATATAAGTGTTTATGTGCTGCCAGGTTGTGCCTTCGCCCGTGTGCCACCACCCTAAACGTTTATTTTATGGTCATACGACGCGTCGAGCGAGAGAGGCGCGGCTTGCGGCGCGTATACCCCGTTGTCGCGTGCCGGAGCCATCATACGCCCGAAGACCCGAGTCCAACCACCTCGCCGCCTCGTGGAACACGACGTGTCGATCCTCTCTTCCCTCTTGACCCACCTTACCGGCCATACCGAATCTTTATATCCCGTTGGGAACTCCGCGAACCCGTGTAACCCCGCTCGACGAATTCGCTCGTCTGCGATACGAATTGTCGATCGACGACGATTTTTTATTTCGCTAATGGAAATTTATTCTGACGTGGCTTTTTGAGGATTTTGAGGTTTTCGGAAATTAAGACGTAGCACTGATGTTGACGGTTGGTGAATTAATTTTCGGGATTCTGTTTTTGATGAGCAAATATTTATTAAAATTTGAATCACAAATATCCTGAATCTTAGCAGACGTGCGAATCATTAAGCGTGTTTTTTTTTAAATATTAAATCGTATCCTGAAAGTTGAAAAATATACTGAGACTTATAATCAGTTTTACAATTTTTGATTGCCTCTGTTCGGACGAATTTAATTCTCGATCTTTAACTTTGATGTGCTTTCTTTTCAGTCTAAACAAAAATATACATTAAATAAAATAATTTACTAAAGCATTAATTTATTTATGAATTGGAAAAATAATTTGAGAGTCAAATGTTAAGAAAACAATATGTTACTTTTACTGAAACTGGTAGTAAGTTGTATATCGCTCATCGGCCTGACACGAACAACTTTTCCTTTTCACTCACGAATAGCGTGAGTGAAAACTCCGTTTCCAACGTATTTCCGAAAACGTGCAAGAAGCCTCGAAGCCCGCGGTACAGAAAGCCTTTTTTAGAAAGTCGTCGCAACCCGATCACCCGGCGTCCCTTGACGAACTTTCACCCGAAAATTTTCTTCCGGCGTTCCGGCATTTTTTGCCCACTCAACCCGACGCAACTTTCTCCGCACCCTTTTGTCACCGTCTCGCGGTTCGTGCTGCGCGTCTCGGCGTCCGCCAAGGGGTAGCAATAAAGTTTTACCTGATCCGTCAGGCCGTCCAGTCCTTTTCCGGAACGGGCAGAGAAAAAAAGTCGTCGAGGCCCCACGGAAGAGAAACTCGTAGAGCGAACTTCGGTATTTTTTTTCCCCGCTCAAAAAGAGTTTGTAAATCACGCAACCCTCGCTCCACCCTGGAACACCCGCGCCAAAGTGAAAGTAAAGGCTTCGTTCTGCGATATCTCCGAGGGAGAATCCGC
The DNA here is from genome assembly GCA_963932165.1 of Pimpla rufipes. Lineage (NCBI taxonomy): Eukaryota > Metazoa > Arthropoda > Insecta > Hymenoptera > Ichneumonidae > Pimpla > Pimpla rufipes. Next base: position 8,337,557 of record OZ010636.1, read on the forward strand.
TCCGTGACTTCAGTTTTCCTTCGCTCGTCGTTGCGAACCCCGCACCGAGTGTCGCAGCCACTGAAATCCAACGTGTCGCGCGTTTCTCTTAACTTTCGTACCTAATTTTTTTTATTCTTCAAATCTTTTTCATTCCTCAATAATAACCCCAAGTAGAAAAGTTATATGAGGTTTATATGAAAATCTTTGTATACAAGCTATATGCGAAAATGGACATATAAAATTTTCCATATATTTAGTATAATTTATATGAAATTATACTATAGAAACAAACATATTGTATATACTTTTTATCCACTATTAACAAATTCTGCAAACTTATAGGCAGCATTTAACCATATAATATCGATATATTTCATATAAATTATATATAAAATATATAAAAATTCTATATGTCCACTTTCGTATATAACTCATTATGTTGAAGCTTGCATCGTTGGAATGCAACGAAACACGCTCAAAAAATGAATTCTATTTAACCCAAATGACGAAATTATTAATTAAATCGTTATTTAATAATTAAATAACATTATTTAGTAATTATTTTATTATTCAACCGTTTGGGTCAATTACAATGATTTTTTTTTTCTGAATTTCGTTGCACTCCAACGATGTAAACTTCAACATCATTACAACTTGTATACAAAGCCTTTCATATAAACTTCATACAACTGTTTCACTTGAGACATCGCAAATGAATTGCGCGTTGCCCGGGAAAGCGTGCAGTACTTACATCGCCCTCCGATATTTCTCGCATTTTTTTTTTCTCTTCATTTTTTTATTATCGCCGTCAGTAGCGACCGTAATCGCGGTTCTATACGCGTGTAACTGGGAAGAGAGCAATTATTATATCGTTCAGCTCGTGCGCGCGCAGCGAACCGGCCCGGTTGCCAGGACCAATTTAGTGTAATTATATCGCGGTCATTATATCCGTCCGTGGTTCTCCCTCGCGCTGCGCTCAGCCAACCGATCTCACCAACCAACGGGGGCCGAGCTCGCGTTGCTCTGCCTCCTCGCCACGGCGAATTTCTCAGCGCGCTCACGGGAGAGTCGCGGACATTCCGCGGCCCGGAGTCTCAGCATTCCAGCGAGACTGGACGCGGGCCTGGAGAAAATCTCCGGCAGCGAGCTGAGGAGGAAGGAGAGCAACGAGCAGGATCGACGAGAGTCGGACTCGCGTGGATAGCGCACCGTGAGTAATCGCAATAAAAAAACGGTCGTCGTATCGAGTGAGTGAGAAGGACCGTAAAGGGGGGGTTCATGGGGGAGGGGGACGCGAGGAATAATTTTACAGACTAAAAGTATATATCCCGCGAGCGTGCGCCCGCGCGATTATGGTAATAGAACGGCTTATTTCAGGCCCCCGCGAAATGGCTATCGACTACAAATGGCCGCCATCCGCGCGGCAGTCGGAACTCCTCTCGCTTGGCTTTTCCCTTCTCGCTCTATCTCTCGCTCGCACTCGTCGGCTTGGCACCGACCTTCCCACTCGCCCGGCAATTTAGTCAATCAAAACTTTTTAGTCTCAAAGCCCCGAGCTGCGGTGATAGAGAGATAACAGCGCCGCGAGACACCCGAGACTCGCCGAGAGCCAAAGCCTTTTTCATAACGTAATTTCGTCCCGCCGGATTTGGCGAGACTTCGGTATCTCTCTTTCTCTCTCTTGCCACTTCGTTACGGCCTCGATAACGGCTCGCAATTTATTATCGCAAACATAGTTACAAAAAATCCGTGTAGTTGTGAATGCAACAGTTTAGTCCTGTCATTATCGTTAATTGTGTCGTCCGGCGTGGCGGCTCTTCGAGCACTCAGTGCTGCTGCTCCGCACGTCCACTCGGTAATGCCTGCACATTCGTTCGTGTTAATGGTACATTAGACGTGGCTTCTAATCTACGCACACTCGGCGGTGGTATTTCACAGATGCGGCGTGAAACTCATCGGTGACCAAGAGCTGTGCCTTCTTATCGCTCTCGCGGCTCTCTCCGCTTCTGGATGATTACGACCGCTCCTAGGGACACCGGTTCGCATTCACGAGCTCGAGATTGAAGGCTACGTACGCGGGTCAGCGGACGAGCAATAATATCGCGGCTGTGGCGTTTCATCTCTTGTATAATATTCACTCAAAGTGGCGGACTTATGTGGAGTTGGCGGTGCAGTCGTTGGCCACTTTTTGGCGACTCGGAGCTTTTGTTTTCACATGGCTATGGAAAGAGAAACAATGTGTTGATAGTAATTTTTGAGACTGATTAGAGCGACGATTTTGGTGACTGAAAGCTTCTACATTTTCAGGTGTTTGATGGAAAGAGATATCGTGGCAATTTTTTTCGTAGGATACACTGAGAAAAGAATATAGTAAAATCAAACAAATATATTGAGTTGAATTTTAATTCGTTGATTGAACAATAATATGGTCTGAATAATCAAACATTTATTCAAGTCGACGATATAAATGATTCGATGAACTAATGAAAACAATTGATCACGTTCAGTTGGGTCGGTAAGATATTAAGTGTTGGAACTAAATGGAATCCTTGAGGAAATACAACCGTAGTTAGAGTACAATTGAAGTCGGAAGGTTCGAACAACTGAATATTCATCGTACACAAGTGCGAATAAGAAACGTGCCTAATACCCTGGCAACTTTGTTTCATCTCTTTTATAATATTCACTCAAAGTGACGAACTAACGCGGAGTTCGCGGTTCGTCCATGGAAAGAGAAACAATGTGCCAAAAAATAATTGTTGCGACTGGTTAGAGCGGTATATTTTAGCGAATGAAAGGTTCTAAATTTTCACGTATTCCATGGATGCCCACTTCGCCCACGCTGCACCGCGTACGAATAAGAAACGTGCCTCGGCGTAATCCCGCCACTCACGAAACATTTCCATGCGGCAGTAACGCGCATATATAGCACAGTGACATACAGAACTCCGAAAGAGCGTAAGACTATATCCCGCGACACAAAAGAGCCCAAAAGTCTTTCCCGTGGATGCCCTCCCGATTGCACTTTACCGTGCGCGAGAAAGCGTCATCCAAAGTCGCCGAAGTAAGAGTCCCGGAATCCGCTCCAAGGACCTCGAGGACCTCCACCGCGAGGGTAAAGCCCGGAGTCGTTTATCGAATTCAATTTTCCGAGTAATTTTCTTGTGCGAGGCACGAGGAATAAGCCCCGCGTGACTTTGTGGCTGCCGGGCTCTGAAAGCCGCGAGCGAGACAACAGAGAGGCAGATAAGAGAGCGGAGACTCGGAGGGCCGCGGGTGGAGGAACTTTGAAAAGACGAAGCAATGTAGACGTCCATTTAAAAGAAAGACCCGAGGAGGGCCATCCGAGGAACGAGAAGGAGAACATTGAGGCAGGACGTGGGAGATGGAAGCGGGGCGATGACGTCGAATATATTAGTCCGGACGTTCAGACGTCCTCCTCCCCCATTGACGTTGTCGTCAGCCTCTCGCGTCATGCTCGCCGCCTAAATAAACGCGACCTAAGCTTGTGTCGCGGTAACGTGGCTTCGGTCCTAGGCGTCGTCGTCGTCGTCTCTCTTTCTCTCGCTCTCTGTGCATGATTCCCGTGCTCGCCTCCGCCTCGGCAACGACGGGGTGGCACGACAGGCGTAGTGGCGAACGAGCCCCTTGCGGCTACTATCGTAACAAATGTGGCCGTTTGCATAACACGACGACGAGCAATTCGGGCAGGTTTGACGGTGCGCGATATAGACCTTTAGCTGCGTGGGGGTGGGGGGGGGGGGCGGCAAGAGACGCGCGTACGAGGCGTGAGCGTGGGGAGGGTGCGAGGGTGGTGCGTTTCCGTCAGGGGCTGAGAGGGATGCGGGGAGAGGATGAAGCGAGCGTCGCACGGAGTATGTAGAGTTCATACGGGGGCGAAGGGTGATCGCGGGGGGGGGGCGAAGGGGGATCGCTCAGGGTCGCCGCTGTGTGTAAGTCGCGCTACGGGGTGGCTGTGCTCCCGCGCTTCTTGCGTGTCTCCCTGGGGCTCCCGTGTAATCTACGCCCGAGATACAGCCAATACCCGAATGGTACTGCCGTGCCATTCCATGACTCCTCTTTCGGCGTCCCTCTCGATCCTCTTGTTTCACCCTCCAACGGACTCTCGGTCGGCGGGCGGATACGAGTTGAAATTTCTGGCCTCCCTGGAATCCGTTTTTTGGAGTATGAAAAGGCTGTGTTAGGCTGTATGAAGGGATTGGAGACGTCGTTCAACCTACGGACATGGCACATATTACTCATTTGAAGTGAACGGAGGTTAGAGGAAAGCTTGGAAATAATCCACAGACCCTCAGATGAATCGCCTGTGACTAGGGTAGAAGTATCGTTTTTGGCCACCTTTGGTCCAATTGTGACCACCGAGTTTAAAAGGATTTAATTATTTATGTGTTAAATAAAACAAAAATGGGCTTGACAATCTTATAAATTTGTATGAATACTTTCGAGGTATCAGCATTCGAGTATGGAAAAATAAATGTTTCAAATTAATTACAGTGAAAATGGCCACAAATGGTACTTGTACCCTATACGGAATCAAGCGAGACTTCACGGCCCTGCATGGAACCTCCGAAAGTGGCAGTTATTACCCATTTTCATTACACGAAGGTTTTTCGAAGGTTCTATATTTCAACTCGGGATGCATTGGTTGCTGTCTTCTTTGCCTTCGGTCTGATCGCGGATTCTCCTCGCGGTTAATCGAGACGTCGAGTCGCTCGTGACGGGCGCGCTGGAAATTCGCCGTGGATCTCTCGTCGTGTCTCGCTGGCGTCTCTGTTGGCGTCGAGGCTTGAGCTGCGCGCCCTTCAGTCAGCCGGGCGCACCGAAACTGTCGGCGAAACGACGGCGTTAACGTTTGTTAACCGACGTAGGATACTCGTCATCTCTCCCCGAAGAGGCGAGTCGAGTAATAGGCCTTGACGATGTAGCCCATGGGCCGCGGTACAATGGGTTACGAGTGCGTGTGCGGCTGTGTATATCTGCGAATTGACGGCGGGGGGACGACGACGACGACGAGGGAGAGGTTACGAGACAACGGTTACCGGAGCCCCTTATCGGGTACGAAGATCGTTAGCGAAAACGCTCTTCGGGCGATACGCGAGCACTCGCGTGACCCGATCGTTCTCGCCTCTCGAAGGGATACTTCTGCGCTGCTCTCAATTGCCACCGCCGGTCCCCGTCGCGGTCCTCACGCGCCGCCCGGATATGCTCGTTAACCGCAGATCTGCGGAGTCTGTTGACGGTAATTCGAAACTGACGAATCTTTGGGATCGCTTCGAGGAATAATGGGGAAGAGGTGGTGCCTTGGGACGGTTTAAGGAAAATATGTTTTTGATTTTTTTAATGCAAAAAACATTTACACAAAAGTGATATTTGTATGAGAAGGAAAATATATTTTTATTTTTTTTATGTAAAATATATTCACAAAAAAGTGGTACTTTTATAAGAAGAAAAATATATTTTTGAGTTTTTGTTATACAAAATATATTCACACAAAAGTGATATGTTTATAGGAAGGAAAATATATTTTTGAGTTTTTTTTTTATACAAAATACATTTACACAAAAGTGATATTTTTATCAGAAGGGAATATATTTTTGTCTTTTTTTAATGTAAAATGTGTTCACACAAAACTGATATTTTTACAAGGTTTTATAACATCGTTATTATAAATTCAAAGCTTTTTATTTACAAAATCTTTTTTTTATGAAAACGTGATGACAATCATAGAATCATTAAAATTTCATTAACGTTCTCAATGCCTCATTTCCTCAAAAACTCCTTGACACCCCTAAAAATTTCACAATACTGTTTTACCAACAGAAAAAAAAAACAGTTTATCCACCGCCACCAAACACTCATTCGCAACGGTCGATGCGGCCCCAGAAACTAACAATTATTCCAAACCCCCCGAAACCCCAACCCCCGAGCGCAATTATTCCTTCGCCGATACCAAAAGAGCCTCCCCGAAAAAAAAAGTAGTCACCACGAAAGGGTGCATCTCGCCGGCGAGGCATTGAAACGCGAATACAGCGTGGCGGATCGCGCGACCCGGCGTCTCGCGCAGCGGGGGATATCGGGCGGGGTAACGTCGGTGGTCCGCATTCGGTTCCCTCGTCATCCTCGTTCTTTCGCCCCGGTGGCTCTTTCCGAGCCCTCGTGATATAGCTTATCACGACTTTATCCCGCGATAAAAACTAAAGGCTCCATTTTCCAGCTTTTGTAAGCGTGCTCGCGGACCGGCGTCGATGTCCATATAGCTATACAAATACACATCTATATAGATATATTACATACACGTAGTGCGGGCAACCGAGCGAGCTACCGATAGGTGAGCGCCGGCCTATCCGGGGTTTCCTGTCGGTGGTCCCCGCGTGCGCTCACATCAACCCCGCCGGCTCGCGTGAATACGGCGAACACGGAGAGCACTGCGCCCTATGCGCGCACACATGAAAAAACCTCCCACACCGTGTGTGCGAGAGTGTCCCGCTCCTGCGCATACGGAAAGCCCACACAGCCTCCCTGCGGGGTCTGGCGCTACGGCGAAGCCTCGCGATCCGGCTCCGGATTAACACCACGGCTCCCATCTGTGTCAGTGACCTTTGTGCGAGAGGCATGTAGATACCGCATAATCCACCTGTGCATGTGTGCGCCGTATCCCGTACGCGCACCTTCGTCGGGTATAACAGCGACACAGAATCATCCCTATGGCTGTAGGGGGAAAGCGGAAGGAAGGGTGAAAACCCCGGCAGTGTGATACTACCGCGCCGCGGTGGTAACGTGTACTATACCGGGCGTGTAGCAGCACGTAGACGCGGCGGGGAGAGCGAGAGAGGCGGGTTAAAACCTTCAGGGGGTGGTGGAATCGTTACCCGGGGGCGAGAATCGCTGGAACGCATGCGCAGGGTGTTCCCCTTTGTCCACCGCGTGGTTCACCTATGGCTCCCCCTGTGTATGTGAGGAGGGCTCAGTGTGTGTGGAGCGAGCTGCTGTTTCGGCGCTGCACGGCAGCCGGCAGCCGCGGAGCCAACGAGGTCGAGCTCCCGCAGGAGTGCTTCCATCTTACTGCTTTTATTATATGTTTGTACGAACGACAGGCTCGAGATCCTCTCTCTTTCTATTTTTTGGTCTCCTGGTGTTCTTCGTTTTTTTTTGTTTGGCTTTTTCTCTCTTGTTGGTATATGAAGCAGCCTCCATATGAGTGTACAGGAGTTTTTGTACAGGTGTTCGCTGAGTGGTTAAGGGAGCTACGTATGACAAAGTCGTTCGTAAAGGTAATCCAGGTGGTTCCTAGTAGAAAATCTGTAGCATTAAATACGGGCCAAATCGGGTCCTGGTAGAGGGCCAACGTGGTCTTGACCAGGACTCGATGTAACGCGACAGATTTCCTACCAGGGGTCAGGGAGAGGATGACGTTGAAGTTTGCATCGTTGGGATGCAACGAAATTACAAACAAAATACTAATTCCGTAAAAATGTAAATAATTCACCTCCGCTGTGAATATAATTTTGTTTATAATTTTGGTTGTGAAATAATTTTGTTTTTTTCATGCTCTTAGTCGTTATAATAACGTTTTATAGCCAGGATAATCATTTGGGTTCATTAATGTTTTGTTGTTTTTAAATTCGATGCATCGCAACGATGCAAACTTCAAAGTCATGAGAGAGGCGGGACGGGAGAACCCGAATAGAAAATCTGTAGCGTTACATCCGGCCCTGATCAGGCCCTATTAGCCTTGTCAAGGCCTGATCAGGGCCTGATTCGAGCCGTATGTACACGGAAAAAAATAATCAGTTGGCACAACCAAGAAATCAGTCGGCGCAACCATTCGATTATTCTGATTTTCCTGCAACTCAGTTTCGTTGTGTCAACCAAAAGGAATTGGTTGCACGAATCAAGTTTCGTTGGTAGATGTCCTGTTAGTTGCGGTAACCAAACGAATGGTTGATACAACTATTCGAGTAGGCAGGAGCACAAGTTCCGGTTACTTGTCCATACCAACCGTGTCATTGCTTCTCGAAATAGAATTGCACTACTTGTACTATCCTTATGACAAATTAACGCGAATCGCTTTACGAACGGCACCATTAAAGCTTTAATAATATCGTCTTTAGGTTATGTACAGATGCGACTCGCGCCTTGAGCGGCACAATCGTAACTTTAATAATATTGTTTTTAGGTTATGTAGAACAAATCGTGAATAGTTACCACAACCATTCGAAGTGGTTTCGGCAATAGATGAGACAGTTGCTGCAACTAATCGCAAAAAACTGAGATACAGCAATGTGAATGATTAGTTGGCACAACCAAACTTTTTTTTCCGTGTAACGCTGCAGATTTTCTACTCCGGAATGAGTCGTATCGCGTGGACGAGGCTTCTGACTCAATGAACGGGGTTGCTTTTGAGTTCGTGGTCGGTATCAGGCCCTTCCATAGAATGTCGTAATGAGCGCCGCGCGCTTCTTCATCTGGATCTCTGCTGGTCCTTCGTGAATCTCCGATCGAGCGGCCTCCAGGACCCCCACGGACGGACCAACGAAGCGCGCCTCGCTCTGCCAGGCCATCCGGAAAATTTCACGGCAGCCTCTCCGAGAGCCAAGCGTAGCGAGACCACCAGAAGGAGAAACGAGAGACCGGTCTGCGCGCCGGGATGAAAAGGTGTGGAGGGGGGGGGGGGGGGGGGGGGGGGGTCGAGCTGTAATGCTGCAGCGAACCACGACCGAAGTTCCCTTTCGCCTCTCCTCTCTCTATTGCCAATTTGTTACGTACCTATAGCGGCTCCTGTCTACCCCGGGATCAAAAGTTCGAGCTCCGGAATTCTGACGGTACAATTAGCGAAATCTGCAATCGGGGAGACTCGAAATGGCACGGGAAATGCCTGGCCAATTAGTAATGCGGAATTAAATGGGGAAAAAGAAGCGAGGAATGTGAGCCGAGCGACGAGACGATAACGACTGGCGGCGGGGAATGAATTGAGGCCTTTAGAATCAGGGCCTCCTGAACGAGAGACGTGTTCTCTCGGTGTTTCTCGCGTGCCTTGAACTCAATAGAGCTATCAGACACAATGAGATTCGACGCTGCGGACGAGATCAAGAACGCTCAATTGAAGAGTGGGTCATGCACGACGCCGCTGCTATCGGCGCTAAAACGAATAACAACAATTATTTCAGCGGCAGCTGCCGCTCGCGAACGCTCCGAGAAGTCAATATACCGTTCTCGGGTACCGTCAAATCAATCCTGGGATTCGCGCGAGAGGAAAGGAACGGTTAGCGTCGTCGCGAAGGGTGCCGGGAGGAACGGACGACCCCGGGAATCGAGAGGCTGTAACTTCTGCTTCGATTATTCCTTCGCCTTCGGGTTGAAATACGCGCGTGACTCGATTTTGCGAACTGCACCCCCTTGGTTACATCCCACGAAGCGGATCGCGAATCGACATATTTTCAGGTGATAAATGAAAGGAATAATTTATTGCAACGATTTTATATGCCGATAACGGTAATTAGCAGGAGAATTTATATTCGGAAAGTCGTGACATTTATTTCCAACGGTGAACTATTAATTAAATGCGATAAGCAGCCGTATTGACAATGACAAATTTTGCCTCGTGTGATTTACAGTCGAAGTCTTGATTGGATATTTTTTTGTGGCACGAACTCGTTGAAGCTTGGATTTTTTTATACTAAGCAGAGGCTGATGGCATAAATTCTTTCTGTACGCCAAAGTGTACAGGAAGCCCGGGGTGGCTACATTTTCATGGAGCACTAATGGCTACGCCAATATGTGAGACGTGCGGGGGTTCCTTCCCCCTCCCATCGTCGTGTGTTGTACAACCTATCAGGGGGTGCAAAAGTAAACTACTGAGCTAACATGTCCGACAAGTGGACCGATGTTGACTACACACATTGAACAAGAGGAAGTCGTTCGGAAAAAGCGTTAGGATATACTGTGCGGTTAAGGGAGGTAATCAGGTTAAAAAAAATCCTAGAATCATATACAACAAACATCAGAAGTTTAATTTTTTCCAATATTTTTTTTATGTCAAACATGAAACTCCGTCTTAATTTTAATAAATAAATACGTTTTTTGCTTGAAGTCGTTGAACATCTACTTAAACTACATAATAATTTCACGCATTTTTATAAATCAAAATAAATGTTACATAAATAAAATCCATTTACCAAAACGAATCCCAATGACAAGTGAAGATCGCTAAAAAAAATCCTAACGATTTACAGCATGTGCAAAAGTAGCCCATAGCGTTAAAAATAGGTTCGCTCGAAAAAAAGATTTTCCGTGCGATTTGTTGCGAGGCGGATCGCGCGGGCATTCCGGATAAAGCTGGAAGATTGTCGTTTCCAATGCCGAAGGGAGTGTCGAAGGGAACGGTCGGCCTTCCAGATAGGGGAGCATCCGGGGGACCTGAGGGTGAGCTACCGACACGCAGCCCCGACTAATATCGTAAAGCCGCAACGTGCTCTGATTAAACATTATGTGGCTTCCGCGAGGCTCCTTATATAGACGCTCGACGCGCTTCGTCTCGGATACAAGCGGAATGGGGTGAACGGGCGAATAAGAAGATTTTTCTCGCATAAAGTATCACACCGCGCTGTGTCTGGGGGGTGGATAAACCTAATCGCGCGTACGTAACGGACTCTCGAAACTTGTGGACTGCCAATAGCACTTTTTCTCTCTCTCTCTCACTCTTCCTCTACGTCTCCTATATTACTCGCGATTCACGAACTCAGCCTGTGACAAAAAAAATGTATGTAGCTACAAGTTACGAGGGTTGTTTACTCGTGAAATTATCGCCTGTATCGCGTTTAACTTCGAGAATAACGAGAAAAAAGAAGAAAAGAAAAAAAAAAGCGAAGACAATGCCCACCGAGTTACGATCACGGCGAGCCCATCGGTTAGCATCGTGGATGCCGATAAAGATATCGTAAATAAATGTCGCTTGTCACCCGGTGATTACCGGCCGCGCGTATAGAATTCGTATAGCCCATTTCGCCCGCACGCTAAAAGAGCTCCCGGGCCTTTTGTCTTGTAATTCCTCCGGCTATCTTCGACGTTTTTTTTTTTTGCTTCGCTCCCTCCTTTATTTTTTTTTCGTTGTTTTTGCGTTAGAAGCGACGAAAGGAACGGCTTTATTGGCAGAATTCCAATATCGTGCCGGGGTCCGGGCACGCGAGTGGAATATCCTTAATTTTGGCCGGCTGGTAGTGCTTTTTATTGGCGGAAAGAGGGAGAGAGAGAGGGAAAAAAAAGTGTAAGGACGATACAGCAAAGACCCGGCAAGGAGCGAGGCCAGAGCGAGAGGGACAGAAAGGCGGTGTGGCATTTGCATGTAACGACTACCGAGGGCGATAGAAATACGAGTCTGTTGGCGGAGGCAGAGTCGGGCAGAAGCGGCAATAGCGGAGAGGCGCAGGCCCGTAATTAGAGCCTCGGGGTTCCGCGAAATGGCTCGACGTCGTGCGCGCGGGGCGAGGCGAGGGGGCGAAGCGGGGGGCGAGGGCGTCTCGGTAGCAACCGCCATTGCGAAGTACGTCAGGGGGTTGCTACCCTCTGCGGGGCTCCGCGTGCTCCGTTTCGCAGTTAGCGAGCTCAGTTTCTCCCGACTCTCTTTCTGCCTCTCGTTTTCGCAACGTCCAACCCCCCTTGAAGAGGGGGGCCCGAGGAGGCAACGACGCTTGCAGCGGCAACGTCGTTTCAATATGTCATCCTTTGTTCTCGAATTAAAATTTAATCCGGTCGTGTCGCCCTTTCTTGACGGGGGCGGTGCGTGCAACGTCTGGCAGGGGGCGCGAGGGGATCCATAGGGGGGGGCGCCTTGGCACAGAGGCGTGATTACATTTATTTCGAGGGGGAAGAAAGGCCTTTCTTTCTCGCTCGCTCACGCTCCCCTTACCTTGGAGCACGGCGAGTTGTCGGGGATGGTTTATTTTCAAAGTCACGCTCGCCCGGATGCGACGACAACGCGATATACGAGAGGAAAACTGGGTGACTTATACGACGTGTAGAGTGTACTTCCCCTATAACTAGTTTTATATGTGGAGTGTGTCTGTATATACCGGGTGATACGGAATGATTCTTCGACGTTTTTGTGAGCGGGAAATGTTGACCCACCTCTCTATAAAGTAACATTACAATTTTTATTTTTTATTTCATTTATTTTTATTTTTGTTTTTATTTTTTTTTTTATTTGCAACAGATTAAAAATAAATGTCCGAAATGTCAATAAATGGACCAATCGGGCCCTCCCAGATTTGCTGGTATTGCATGTCAAGCTGCTCCGATCGGTCCATTTTTTAATAATTACTGTGCTTGTAATTAAGTAATAATTATCAATCTATAAAAATAAAAAATGTTTATTTCTGAGATAACTGGTTTTATCAGCTACCAGAAACATAAACAAAAATGTTACATCAAGTAACAATTGACGATTTATAAAAGTGTCCAAGTTTATTCAATGAACGTCCGAATATCACCTATCAAAAAGTTCGAAAATAATTCTGTATGGCTCTGTATTTTCTACATGCACACAAGACGAAACAGCAGTGTAGACGAGTCATTCAAGAATGTGTATTCGACTCAAGAGCAGAGATCGAGTTCGGAGGGGCCCGTGTAAGCCCCCCGTCTCTCGCTACACATTCGCTCGCTGGGTGCGTCTGTAGTGCGGCTGTGTGTACACCTACCGTGCGCGCGCCGTGCTGCGGACGGTAATAAAAAAACTTTATGAACCGTTCCGGAACTGTACTACCCGATTGTTACGGTCGCCTCCGCCCCTCTCTATCTACGCGATAAATGGGTTTTCTATTCAAAGTTACTGCTCGCCGGCCACCGACAGCACTCTCTTCTGCTTCTTCCACTTTCTTCAATTCCCTTCCTCCCTTTCTCTTGGCTCTCCTCTTTCTCCCGCCCCCCGACTCCTGATCTCTTTCCGAGCTGACATTATTTTCGGATGCGTATCCACGCTCACTTACGGACACTTTTCCTTATAGCTTCAGGGTCTTTCGTTGGTTCGAACGTCGCAAACAGATTTTTTAACTTGCCATTTTTTCACCGTACTCGCTACTTCTTCTTTCTTTTTTTGTAACTGTAAACTCGCTTCTTCATATTTTCCCCATTTATCATTGCATCCAATTTTTCAATGAATCAATAACGAAAATGCAGAACCTGCGATTTTCAACATTTTTATTATTCCATCATCATTGTCGTTAATATTATTAGGCTACGTGTATAAATTGTTAGTCCATGCAACTATTAGAATTGTTAATTGAGCCTATTTCATAATTCACTTAACACAATGTCGTAAAATGAAATTACATTAAAATACCTTCAACACAATTAAATCCGCCCTTCGATTTTTCATTATTATTAAACCAAAATCTTTTTTTATTATTAAAAAAAATATTGAAAAAATTCTCAATATCTTCCTTCCAAACTCTTTCGCCTCCTCTATCAAGATTACTTGCAATGTCTGTCCCCAACGTGCGCGAATATCCACAAAAAAAAAATCCGGAATGTCCACCCCACTATATAGGTGTTTCCCCGTCAGTTGTCCCCCGATCCACGCACGTTCCCGTTCCCTTCATCCACGCCGCAGTACAGCTTTACGTGCACGTCCTTCCTCTCCCGGTATCTCCGGGCGCCGCTGTAAGTTTGTGTATCCCGGTATAATATGTACTCACGTGTAATCAAGTGCACGTGTGTGCGCGTATGTGTGCCGGGCAGATACACGGAGGATAATGGGAGGCACCCTTATGGATGGCGTTTGGATTCCACGGGGAACAATGGAGGGTATACCGGGGCACCATCCCCCTCCCCTCCCGTCATCCATCCTTGTCGGAATCCTTTATTGCCACCCGGTATATATACGAACCCCGTATATATCCATATACACACATTTATACTCACACTACAGCCGAGACGTATAGCTACACCAAACGCGCTTATTTACTCTCTACGTCTACATAATGCACGGGTACATGGCGTACGCAAGTACGGCAGAAATACAAGCGTCGATGTACCTTCATATATATCTATACATTCACATGGAAAGATATATATAGATATATATAGATATATATACACTTGTATATACAGATATATATATATATATGTACCATGTCTGACGGCGAACGAGTACACGAGCTCGGAATGAGCTGTCCAACCAATCAGGATTTAAGTCTATTGCGAGGCGCGATGGACGCGCGCGCGCGCGCGAGCGAACCAGAGGGAGCGGAGGACCTAAACCCAGCGAGAAAACGAACGACCAAGCGCCTCCACCATCGTGCTGTGTTCTCCGCTTCTCTCAAACACGCGCGCATAAATACGCGCGCTCTCTGACACACCGACTCCCCTCTGTATCTATACTCGCCCTATGCACGGGGTACGAGTCGCCACACCACCGATACCTCAGCGGCCTCGTATCTGCGCGCCTGGCGTACATTGTCGGCGGATGCATGTTTATGGTTTACCTGGAAGATACGGGTATGGCGTTTCTATAACTGACGCGTATGTAGGTAGTTTGATGGTTTGTATCACGGTGCAACGATTAGCGGGGCCCGTTGCAGGCAATATGGGTCGACTGAACATGGCGACCCGCACTTGTTTCACGGTAAACATACGCAAGCGTGTTGCAAGTGTGATGATTCTGCTATCTTTTGCATTGTGACTAGATTTGACATACTTTGAGCTTGGTGGAATTTATGTGGTGAGTGATGTTTGAATTGGACGCGTTTAAAGTGTGTAAAAAATTGTTAGAATGTATAAAGTGGTGAAACAAATGCACTTGCAATTAACACACTTGATTTTGCAATGAATTGAAGCTCCCATTGGATCCCGTTGTAAAGGCGTATTTTGATTTTTGTTTACCGCCATGAAAATGTCGAAAATCCTTTTTTTGTCATGAAGACAAAGCTTCGGTTATGTAGTATCAATTCCATTTATTTTTGTATCCCGTTTGTGGGCGAGGGGAAATACGTTCACGACGACAGTTCGTTTGTTTGGATTGAGGACATTTGGATTTATCGGAGGTAAAAAAGTAAATTTAAGGTAATCGTTAAGAGGAGAGAGAAGAAAATAAACTCGGCAATGGAGTGTCTCGAGTTACGACCCTTCTGTCTCTCAGCTGTATCTAAAGATCGATGTGTCGTTCTCAAGGCCCTTTTGATCGAACTATCCCACTAACCTTTCGCTAAATTAATCCAATAACGGCACAAGAGTTGAGAGTCAACAATTGACTATCTCGATAATGGCAACAAAAAAAACAAATTCGTCCAAATTTCAAGATATTCCGAAAACCAATAAAAATATCCACCGGTCGATGATAAAATCAGCAATTGCAGCAATTGCATCAATTCAATAATTGACAATCTCGGTAATCACAAAAATAACAAATACGTCCAGGTTTCAAGATATTCCGACAACCGATCAAAATATCTACCGATCGATGCTAAAATCAGCAATTGCAGCAATTGCATCAATTCAATAATTGACAATCTCGGTAATCCCAAAAATAACAAATACGTCCAGGTTTCAAGATATTCCGACAACCAATAAAAATATCCACCGGTTGATGCTAAAATCAGCAATTGCAGCAATTGCATCAATTCAACAATCGAAAATCTCGGTAATTGCAAAAATAACAAATACATAAAAAATTCGCTGCACATTTGCAGAACCAAATAGCCGTGTCATGTTCAAGAAATTCCTCCAACCAATCAAAATACCCACCGTTCAAAGCTGCAACGCAGCAACTGCATCAATTCACCAATCCACAATCTCAATAATCGCAAAAATAACAAATAATACATCCAAAGTTCGTTGCACGATAACAGAACCGAATACCCGTGTCATGTTTCTCGATACCCCAACAACCAATTCAAATATCCCCCGCGATCAACTCCTCAGCCCAACAAAATCGCGTCGACCATTCGCCTCTATACGCACAGACCAAAAAACTCGCGCCTAACGTGCGCGTTTCGCCTGAAACTCGTTGCGTATCTCCAGCACTCCGTAGATTACACGCGTGTTTATCGGCACGCGGGGGGATAAATCCGTTATCACGCGTTGGGTGAATTAGACGTGCGTAAAACGCCCGTAGTGCTCACGCATGCTCCAGTCGAGCTGAGTTATCGGTCTCGTTGCGAGCGTCGCAATGCGGCTCGAGCGAGACGGGCTCTTTGCAAGCGCATTAGCGATAAGTCCTCCGACACTGTAACACCCACACGCGTGTCTCTTACATTCGCGGGTATCTCAAGCCCGCGGCCGGGCATAATTATGGTTCCCATTGATCTCGCGGACAGCGAGATTAACGTGGTAAATGCGGCGCGCGCGCGCGCTCGAAATTTCCAGCGCTGAAACAAACTCGTATAACCCGAGCTTCGCAGCCAGTATACTTGTCTCCCGCGGGCTGGCAAAACGCGCGGATAAATCCGCATTATCGGGTGTCGCGCCCGAGCAAAGGGGCCGCGATCCCCCCCCCCCCACCCCTCTCTCTCCCCCCTCACCCCTCGTCCTCCCTCGTTATTTTTAATTTTTTCTTTTGTCTTCGCCTCCGGCATCGCGAAATCCGCGAGCGGCGTCGAGACTTTATTTTCGAACTGAGGTCACGACACTCATTCGTATTTTTTTTTTTTTTTTTTTTTTTTTTTGGGTGACTCGTTTCGTCTCGGCGGCTTTGCGAGCTCTTTTTTTGCACGACGAGCGGTGAAAACGTCGCCGGGTCTACAAGTGTCATTAAACAACGATTTTTCGACTCGTCGAGCCAGCCGCGAGTGGAGACGCCGCGTTATTATATAATTATTCCGAATATTATGGGGATATTCGCACTCAATTAGTGTCCGGTTTTATCGGTCATTCGTGAGGAGACACGAGGAGCTTTTATGCGTGACGTTTATAAACTCCGGTGAGCGCGAGCGAGCGAGCGAGAGGGCGGCGGGCGTGTTACACGCGTCGTGCGCGCCACGCGGGGCCGCGTGCTATACACGAATCCGTGGCGTATAACCCGACCGCGGGAGCGCGTCCGGAGCCCCCGGTGACTTTAACGTTATTTTTACGAGCCCGCTGTGTCTACATCGTTCTCCGATGTATATTTTCAATATCGCCATTCCGAGCGCGGCGTCGATGTGTCATCTGCGATCCGCGCTTATCGGAATCTCGAGTCAATGAAATCCGCTGAACCACCGAGGCGGAAATAATAACAATAATAATAATAATGAAAAAAATAATGAAAAAATAATAATAATGTAAATAAAATAAAATAAAAATAATGACGATAAAGAAATTGTTTCGCCTCGCTCGAGCGGGTCAATGAATAATATCGCATGGGTTGCAAATCACCGGGCCAAGAGATACAGCCTCGCGTTATTCCACGGTTCTCTTTGTTCGCGAGAGCCGCGCGCGCTGAGCCTCCACGAACGGCTCGCCCTCGCTACGCCAGCGACCGCCGAGAGATCCATTCATAAATATCTCAAAACGGCTTAATTTCGCGGCGCGGCCGCCGCCGCGGCTGAATAAAATTCTCGGGGCCGGTTGAAATAGTCGGACAGTTGGCAAGATCGGCGATGGTGGAGAGGAAGGAGTCGAGAGGCGAGCGAGAGGCGAGGAGAAAGCAGGAGGATGGAGTGGAGAGAAAAGCGACGGGGAAGGGATGAGCATGCGAGAGAAGATACGGCTGGCCACGACCCGCGCGATCGGCGTCTCGGGTCACTGCGGAGCGCTAGAGCGAACGAGGCAGAAAAAGAGGGAGACACGACAGACTCGTTGGATGCTGGTGGAGGAAGAAGAGGAAAAAGAAACGGCGGGAAGACATGACTGGCACAGAGCAAGAAGTGAAGCGAGTCGAGCGGCAGGAAGGAGGGAGCAGCGAAAAAGAGCGGCGGATGAAAATGGTCGAGACACGACGCTTTATTCTGACTTTTGTGGCTGACTACTTTCGCTCGAATTTTTTTTACGCGCGGTTAACGTTTAATCGTTGACTTGGAATCTTTTGTCTTTTGTTCTTTTTTATTCGTATTAGTGTAGAATAATTGCTGAAAATAGTACATTTGGAAATTGGAGTAATGCGTAAATGTGAAATTGAAGAAGGTTTTTAAAGTATATTTTTTATTGATTTCGAAAGCCAAATGATTTTTATATTTATTCGTAATGTAAAAAAAATCAACTTGAAACTTAACCTGTGATACTTGAATCTAAATTGTCTGTCAAATATATTTATTAGCGCAACATTTTTTTATCTAACTTCAAATCGGTGTCTTCATTTAATTGTTTAATAATTGCTAAGAATATAATTTTTGAATCGACAAAATAATACGAATTAATGGATATTGAAACTTAACCTCTGATATTTGAATTTTAATTGTCTGTTAAACATTTTTTTTATCTAACTTCAAATCAGGGTCTTCGTTTAATTGTTATATAATTGCTACGTATATAATTTTTCAATCGACAAAATAATACGAATTAATGGATATTAAAACTTAACCTCTGATATTTGAATTTTAATACTCTATTAACATTTTTTTTTAATCTAACTTCAAATCAGGGCCTTCGTTCAATTGTTATATAATTGCTACGAATATAATTTTTCAATCGACAAAATAATACGAATTAATGGATATTGAAACTTAACCTCTGATATTTGAATTTTTATGGTCTATTAACATTTTTTTTATCTAACTTCATATCAGAGTCTTCGTTTAATTGTTACATAATTGCTACGAATATAATTCTTCAATCGACAAAATAATACGTATTAAAGAATATTGGAACTTAATCTCTGATATTTGAATTTTAATTGTCTATTAAACATTTTTTTTTTCTATTTTCAAATCGGAGTCTTAATTTAATTGCTATTAAGAATTGCCAAGAATATAATTTTTGAATCTACAAAATAATACAAAAACTAATTAATATTAAACCAGCTAGCGAAGTTACGTTTACTGCGACGCGTCACGATCCCGGGAAGTAACGTTACTAGGTGGCGCCACGGCGAGACCGACGCCATCGCAGGACGTGAGCATCGGCCGCGTCTCCGCGGGCCCGGAGTGCAGCACGTAGCGGGATGCGTACAAATCAATCGGGAGGTGTGCAACGAGGCCAAGAACATAATTTTCCTATGCCCGTAGCGTGGTCGCCGCTGCGTGATGACTTTAGTATCACCAGTCGAGGCTCTTGACGCTCGTCCGATGGCGTCGGTACTCTCGACTCGCTTCATGATCTTTTCGCAAGGGCCGCAGCGCCGAGGAAACCGTCGAAGTGGATGTTTTATCGATCCGTTGACAGTTTCATTCGCCTCTCGTGACTGCTACAAAAAATTAGTCCCAACTTTATGCCCTCCACGCGTCCGGCTAGGCTTTCAAGTTTCACTCCTCCCTGCAAAGCCACGAACCACGTTTTCGATTCTCGTTTTGGGACTCCAACGTTTCCCGGCATTTGTTACCAACTTTTCAATTAAAAAAATTTCCCTGCTTTATAATCATCTTTACCTTTTATTCTGACATTTTTTCCCCGGTTTTCCCGACCAACATCTAATTACCATCCCAGGATATAACAGGTGCAGTTTTACCGCTAATCGACTCGATGCGCGCCGGAGAAACATCATAATTTTATATGAATTAATTCCCTCCGCTGCAATAAAGCTCGGGAATTATCTCCGATAGACTCGATCCCCCAGCGTGGTACGTGTCGTCGACTTTTCGCAATTGGCCGAAAAAAAAAAAAAAAAAAAAAAAAATCCGACATGCTTCCTGCAAAATTACAGAAGGAGGAGAGACTCATACTCGCGGCAACTTCCTCGGCGTCCACGAAACGCCGGGGGATACGAATTCACGATAATCGTGGAAAGCGTTTGAATTGAGAAATACCCGGGGGAATCGGCCGGCGGAATAATTCCTCGTGCGCGCAGCGTTAGACAGAAATACGATTGAGTGTCGCCCCGCGAGACGCGCAACGCGGTTCATTAGCGACAATTGTGAGCCCGACTCTCTTCGCGGGCAATTACGTCCCACAGATCGGTTGGCGCGTATAGCGCTGCGCGCACGCGAATATACCGCATAACCCGGCGCGTGGAAACGAGTTACGATTAAATCGTATTGCCCCTTAAACGGGAGATGTACCGATACAGAACCCCCGATTACGTTATCCTTAATGCTCGATTGAATTATCCCGGCAAGCGCGCGCGATATCTCGCGAATAACGGCGACTACCACGCACCGTGCATATGCAGCCTCATATAGGGGAGATCGGGGTAAAACGGGCCACCTAAGCAAAAAATGGCTCTATGACAAAACCTAGTGTTTTTTTTTATTGCTTTTCACTCAAAAATTCGATATCTATCATCGATTTTGGGCATCGGCAAAAAAAAAAAATTCCGGGGAAAAACGGACCCCCTTCAGAATCCTGCACAAATATGAGTTAGTACATAAAACGCTACCGATCGGCATGAGTGTTGATTATTTGGGTCTTTTGACCCAATTTTGATACAATTTGAAAATGTGACACAAAAGCAGATTTTAGTTTTACTAAAATGTGACACAAAAGCACATTTTAGTTTTACTAAAATGTGACACAAAGCACATTTTAGTTTTACTAAAATGTGATACAAAATTACATTTTAGTTTTACTAAAATGTGACACAAAAGCACATTTTACTAAAACTAAAATTACTAAAATTATTTTTACTAAAATAACAGATTCGCCGTACAGGCAAGAATTGATGCAGAAAAAAAACTGTTGCCGAAGAAAGCCCGCGAATAAAAAAAAATCACAGTGAACGGCGGGAAAAAAGTTTTGACGAAGAAAGTAGCCTCAAAACTTACGACGGACACGGAAGCCCATTTTACCCTCATTTTTTTTTTCGTTAATAAAAAAACGGAGGGCCCGTTTTACCCCGCAGGCCCATTTTACCCCGGCTTCCCCTATTTATACACCACGGCAGGCCTATTCCTCTCGCGCAAAATATACCACTCATCTCCTAACCTCTGGCCCCGGACCTATCGTCGCCGCCCGCGCGCGCGCGCATAATTCCGCACTATTTCACCTTCGTTATAGTTTGATTTGTGAATTCCATTATACGGCTCGCAACTTCCACCGCGCTATAAAATTCCGCAAAACGCCTATCGCTTTCATAAATCGTTGAGTACCCGTGAGACCGCTAACTCGTCATTCGAGATTAACGCGCGCGGCGAGCGAGAGAAAATAGCGCGTGAGAGCCGCGCCGACTCTCGGCTATTTCTCTTTAACCATCATCGACGTCCTCGTGTCCTTTTTTTTTTTCTTTTTTTTTTTTTTTTAATGCCCCGCGTCGGACTGCACACTCTGACTGGCTGGCGAGCGCACTGCCTCGATAAAACGTCAGTGTATAAATGTCCGCCGGAACGGCTTTAAACGGCCGTTAAAATCGCGTTATTGTTTCTGACCGCATCGAGGCGGGATGGACGGAGGGAGACTCGGCGGAGGAAGCCGAAATCGCGGTACGAGTACGATACGCGGCCCGGGTTTGCTCTCGCGTTGCACGCTCGCGCGCCGCTTGCCCTGACGTTTAATCGCTCTTCGAGATTTACGAGCGTTTCTCCCCGCGCCCCCCGTGACCCCCCCCTCGGCCCTGTCGCCCCGCGTTCCGGGCGCGCTACACACGCTCGACTCGTATCGGGTCCTCGAGCCGGGAGACAGCGACACGAAGGGACGGCCCGAGCTTCTCCTATGGCCGACAATAACAACGCAAAATTGAAAACAATTGCGCTATCTTATCGACGGTGGTCGAGGATGTGTTCGAGGCGGTCGCGGAGAGCGAGAAATATACCAGGAGGACCAGACGACACGCATCAACAGCAACGATTGAAAGCACTGAAATTGATAAATTGCTTCATCGGTCTATGTGTAATTATTTGACTTTTATGGTATCGTACAAATTTCGACACTTTATTAACGAGCTCTGATCTTTTAACGGCGTAACTTGGAATTAATGACTCGGGGTCGTGAATTATGGAACGATATTTGGGAATCAAAATTTGAGGAAGAATGCGCCGTGTTTATAATTCTGTGTAGTGGAATTTGATGTTTATGTTTTTAAAAAGAATTTTGTTTTTCGTCACTGCGACTCGTAAAAATGGAAATCGTCGTTGCCACTTTCGTGAGCGCGCGCAGATGGCCCGATTAATGTATTTTCTAATTTTCCATTAGATACACATTTCGCATTTCGTTATCCGTGGGAATTTTTTTTCTTCCAAGGAGAAAAAATGTTTGGAGAAAAAAAAATCCATTTTTTTCTCTCGAACGAAAAAACAATCCAGGTTCGATCGATAAAAAAAAAAGTAATTTCGATTCTAGCGAAGTGCCGAAATTTCGAAAAAGTGTTTTCGCGTTTCATTTTTTCCATTTTTGTATCATTTTATTTCTACGTATTTTTGCCCATACACAACGAATTCGCTACTAGTTTTTTTCTAAATTCGTCAGTTTTCACAAAAAACTCAAAAAACTTGATCATTTTCGATTTTTTTTTTCGCATCAACCGAATAAGCGCGCGTATGAGCTAGTAAAATAAATTAGGCGAGTTTCCCGTGGCTCCGACGATATATATATATCACGCCCGAAACTGCATGGAAAGCTGTTTTTGATGCCGGAGGATTCGAGGGATAAAGACGTAAAGAAGGACCCTCGTACGGTGGACAGCGGGACGAGCTCGAGAGTCGAGGGTACGTTGCGGGTGAGGCTAGTCGCGGACAAGGGGGGTGAGAGACGGATGAGCTGCTCGGGACGTTAACCGTTGGCGAAGCGATTTATCGCTGCTCTAGATATCTCTCGAGATCCTTCGGTCGACCGGGACCGGCTTCGAGAGCGAACCTTCGCGTCGGTTTATCCAGGGGTCGGTGGAGGTTTCATCGCCGCTGGGCTGCTGCTTCAGACGGTAGGAAACCATGAAGAAGGAGGGATGGACACACGGGCAAGAACGAGAAGAGGCGACTGTGACAGCCGACCTACGACCAAGTGATGGCATTTTCGAAGCGAAGCGTCCAGGATTATCATCATCGCCATTGGCTTAAGCAGCCAAGAAATACAGCCCTTGTCATATAAATTTCTCCTTCTGTCCCCCCATGGAAAAAAAAGTATAATTAAAAATATACTTTTCAATGTATTGAAAAAGTATATTCTAAGTATACTTGAAATATATCTTTTATATTTATTATGTATTTTAAATACATGGGAAGTATATTTCAAGTATATGTGCAATAACTAGTTTTTTGTAGAAAAGTATATTTCAGGGGTATATGTGCCGTCCATGTAAAATATATAATATATACATTATGGGTATACTTCACACATACAGCAAAGTATATGTATATAGTACATCGTCGTATGTATGAAAGAAATTACAGATGTACATTGCGTGCAGTTTAGCCTTATATTTTGCTATGTTCGTGAGTATACATCGTGTATGGTACATCTACTATTCATACATTAAATATATATTTGAAATAGATGGAATATATATTTTGCACATACGTCGCAATATACTTCGCAATATACTTCAAGTATATTCAAAAATGTATTCGACATAACTAATTTTTCGTAAAAAGTATATTTATTATACTCAAAAATATACTTTGGAATATACTTTAAATATACTTTTTTTCCATGGGGGTCCAACGCGACTCACCGCGTGGATCGCAAAATCAAGTGGTTACTTCGCAGTTCCTGCGCTCTTAACCTCGTCGACCGAGGGAAACCTTGGTGAACATTCCTGCAACTCCTGGTGAACGCGAGCCGAAAGCGCAAGTCCGGCTACTTCGGCGAAAGAGACGACGAAGGGAGCGACCTGAAAGCGCAGATAGCAAACTTAACATATGAATGCAATTAGGCGCAGACCGCAGCCCTCTCGCTGAATCCTACCCAGAATGCCCAACCGCCACGTCTTTCTCTCCTCAGCGTTCGCTTCAACGATTCGTCCGAGTCGTACGTCAACCGAGTCGAGTCCGCGCTCGCGGGTTTCATTTGCATACGCAAACTCAAGCTTTTCAGTTCCATCGCGTATTGTGTCTGGCGAGACTTTAGCAACGTGAGTGAATTACCGTAGCAGCCGAGTCGTCGTATGGCCTTCGCGATCCTCGCTACCGCCAATTTTCGCATGAATGGCTTAGAAAATTTGTGTGAATGAGACGGTCGGATAAAAAGACGCGGGTTCAAAGGCCTCGCGGTGCTCGAGGAACGCGAGTGGCAAACGCTGTTCGCCCTGTAAATCTGAACCATATATATATATATATATATATATATATCACAGTGCGCTAAAGTCACGTAAATCATTTAACGAGAAGAATCGTCGGGAGAGCCATTCGCAGACGATCCAACGGGCCGAGAGAAAACACGAGACTGCGTTGGTCGATCATGCGAGAGATATAAAACTGGAGTCGGTTTGACGATCCATCCCTTTCCCTCCACGAGGGCCCCAAAAGGACACCCCATGTTCAAGAGGGCGCGTCGCTCACGCCCGCCATCGTCAGTCCACGATTTATCCAGACAAGATAGTCAAGATGTGCCTTCGAGGGTGGTCACACAGTGTGACTTGACCTCGCCGAATAAATCTCACGTTACGCCGTGATAAGTATTCGCTCGGTGCGGTCAGAAACGATGACACGATTTGCAGCCGTTGGCAGCCGATCCAATAAGCGAAATAAAAGTCAAATCGGCCATGGTCGATCATGCAAGAGACATAAAACCAGAGTCGGATCAATGATCCATCCTTTTCAGTCGTCAACGAGGGCCCAAAACGTCACAGCCCTACAATCAAGAGGGCGCGTGGCCCGCGCCCTCAGCCGTCACTCCACGAGAACCAAAACGCGTCTTCGAGGGTGGTCCCACAGGGTGCGAGGAGGACCCAGCCGAATAAATCTCGCGTTACGCTAATATCGTTGACAATTTTCCGCATGGTAATGGCCGCGTCGCTGAAACTTATACGACACCGTGGTATTTACGGGGTGGTCGGGGGGGGGGGGGGGGGGACTTGCTGGGAGGGGGGTGGACTTGCTGGAGGGGGTCTTTCGGGAGTCGCTGTTGCCAGTATTGCCAGCGGCGCTCGTGCTCCGTGGTAAACGTCGGGGAGAGCCTTCTGGAGGACATGTCTACATGTACATCAGGCACATATACAGTCTCACATAGCTCCGCGGTGGTGGTTCCGCTGTGCCTTCGGGCGAGCAAGCGGAACGCTAGGAGAGCGAAGCGCCACGAGCACCCGTCCAAGTGAAGGAAACCAGGGATGCAGCCAAGGGTTTCGGCTGGCCTGTGATACGCCGTCAGCAGGACGGAATGGTTCCCCCCTTTCGCAATCCCCTTTGCGCCGGGGGTTGCCAAGGTAACCTATGGCCCACCCGTACCCCAAGCCAGCGGCAGTAGCAGCAGCAGCAGCAGCTCGCTTCCACCCTTGACGGCAGCTTCGCGCCAACAGCAGCGGCAGCAGCACCGGCAGCAAACCACCCCGGGCGGCGCAGCCAGCACACCCCGTGTACGTGAAGCTCTTGCTGGAGGGAAACGGACAGAGAGAGAGAGAGAGAGAGAGAGGGCTGT
The DNA here is from genome assembly GCA_963932165.1 of Pimpla rufipes. Taxonomy (NCBI): domain Eukaryota; kingdom Metazoa; phylum Arthropoda; class Insecta; order Hymenoptera; family Ichneumonidae; genus Pimpla; species Pimpla rufipes. The sequence goes on from OZ010636.1 coordinate 8,363,120, forward strand.
AATGGTGTTGAGGGTAAAGGGAGAGAGAGAGCCTCACTCATATAGCTATATAGAGATTCGTTTCATAGAGACTAACACCCACGCGCATTGACGTACATCCCCTAGGCCACGGTATAACGGGTCATATACAGACAAACACACGGGTGAAGAGAATTCCCGTGGATGTATTAGAAGCCTGCGGATGATGTTGGTGCACACGAGCCCCGCGTTCCTCCGCGGACCGCAGCCAACGGCCATGTTGAATTCAATATCAGCATTCTTCGCATTCCAGCGGAGGCTTTTTCTTCTTTTTCCTTTCTATCTTTCTTTCTCTCTTTCCTTTTTTTGCGCCGAGCTGGAAAACTCGAAGCTAGTTGAGCGCTCCTGGCGATGGCGATAAGTGCGCGCGGAGCAACGGAGGGAAAAAGAAAAACGCGGGAGGGGAAAAATGTCGATTCCTTTATGGCACTCCTGTCCTGCTTAATCGTAAAAGTGAGATAGGGTAATATCCGTAAAACGCGCAGTTGTTGCTCTTCCCGCGTTTTTTTTTTTCGTGTCTGCAGATGAGTCTTCTACTCTATGCGCTTTGCACGGGGATATTGAGGAGTCTTATTGCCCTGATAACACCGGATGGACGTCAAGGTGTAGGTCTCATGTAGGAATCAAAAAGTACGCTTTTTAATGGGCAGTCTACACTGGGAAAAGAGATTTGTTGATACAACAAATCCAGCGTTCACCGACTGTCAAGTAAATCATTTAGTCAACTCGAAAATATTTTTAGTCACCTTAACCATCGTTTGGTCTGCTGAACCGAGAAACTGTTGAAGAAACAAAAAAATGTCGTTGCTCTAACTAAACATTTATTTGACAGCCGGTGACCGCTGGATTTGGTTGATCCATTGATTTTTTTTCCCTGTGTAACTTTTGCAGATGCAATACTAAAATTAGCACCCAACAACGAATGCTTTTTTTGGACATCATAAGCCTAAAAATGGAAACCCAGTTAGTGGACTTCAGTGTACTAAATGCTCACAAATGGACCCTTTGGTGTTATCGGGGTTGGGATCCGAGTGGAATGGCTTATTCTAAACGGTCATTGATACAAGTTTGCGCGATTCCCGAGTCTCTGTTTGCTTAGCTAGTATTTTATCGGTACGTGGAAAATACGTGAATGAATGTTAAACGCAAGTAGAATTCGAGTCGGGTATAAGGTGCACGCGTCGCTGCACCAGGAGGGCCCGCGGTTGGCACGCGGTACCTCGGGCCATAACTCAGACGCGGTCAAGTCCGGGACGCGACTTTTGCATAGAGACGTCTCGAGTCGTCGGCATAAGCCATATGCAACTGGTCAGCGGGACGCGTGGCGCTGTCAGCGTTCGTCGGGAGATGAGGCTGACGTCGAGCATAGAAACGCAGACCCCCGACGACCTCGCCGCGGACATCACTCGATGAACAACACGAGACGAGACGACCGCGCGTACGCATCAACGCAACGAGCTCGTCGCAACAAATAAAGACCGGGCGCAGACAGGAAGCGGGGCGTATGCTCGTCACGACGCCGACAGTACGTCGCCTGGACTCGGCGATGGCGCGCGGTTTGACGCTCGCCAGGTCTAGCTTTGCACTCGGAAATCCAATTATCATTCGCGATTTACATCGGCCCCGAGCCACGACAGTTGGTGGATGAGAACGCGGTAGGCAGAGTCGCGTCGTGTCCTCGAGATCGATGCATTCGGAGTTGGTGTGTCGTCTACTCTGGCGACGACGCGACGCGTAAACGTCACTCCCCGCAGGATATCTCATGGGATAGGCAACGAGAGAGGACACGGTGAAGAGAAAAAAATAAGAAATAACTTCGACGGGGACTTATTCGCGTTAGCAGACTTGGCCATTGGTTGTAGCGCTGGATGAGGTTGAGTCAGTGGAGATGCCGGAATTCTTTGGCATACATTTTGCATTCTTGATGTCTTAGTATGCTCAAATTTATTGTGGTAAAGGAATGAAAAAAACGAGATTTCTGGCTACTCGATTCGGAATAATTACAAAATTGAATCATCAATTTGTGATTTACAATGATTTTAGTTTGGAATTTATGAGCTGAGATTTTGATGCTAGAAATTAATTTTTTATTTCATTCACATTCGTTCCATGCGAATGAAGTAAAAAAAAATGTAATGAAGATTTTTTATGTTTTGTTGTAGATCCAAACGGGAAGTAAATATTATATTTCGAACGTAGAAAATATTGTGTTTTCTCTCTCGACGCAATTTTACTTAGGAGTCTCGAAGTGACTTTTTAGCTTTTCTTTTTTCGCATTCTTGATGTCTTAGTATGCTCAATTTTATTATGCTAAATGAATGAAAAAAAAACATGATTTCTGACTACTCGATTCGGAATAATTACAAAATTGAATCATCAATTTGTGATTCACAACGATTTTACTTTGGAATTTATGAGCTGAGATTTTGATATTAGAAATTAATTTTTTTATTTAATTTACATTCGTTCCATGTGAATGAAATAAAAAATATATACAATCAAGATTTTGTTATGTTTTATTGTTGATCCAGCCCGGAAGTAAATATTATATTTCGAGCGTAGAAAATATTGTATTTTCTCTCTCGGCGCAATTTTACTTAGGAGTCTCGAAGTGACTTTTTGCCAAATCGCATTTCCTCAGGTATAAGACGCGAGACGCTCGTGGTGCGGAAAAAAAATGTTACCTGATGAGACCGCGTTTACACGTTGACACTTAGACAGCTACCTAAACACCATAAAATGACGGGCGTCAGGAGGAAAAAAAACGACGACGCGGGTGAAGCCTCCGCGGTCGACCGTGACAGAGTTTTATGACTTTGACTCGACCACGGAGAAAGTCAGCGCAGCGCGTCCTCGGAAAAGCCAGGTTGTTTTTTGCCTCCTCGGAAAAAGGGTTCTCGAGACCTACGGGCGCATAATGGTCAACGTTTTTTTCGGCACGCGGGCACGACGAGGAACTTTCTTTTTTTTTCCGCACTCGCGCGCCCCGGAACCAAACGGCCGCTCTCGCAGCTCAACCCCTGCAATAAACTGACCATCCTCGAAATCATTCTTTTGTCGTGTCGTCGTCGGTGAAAGCGAAGGGTGAGGAGAGAGTTGAGATTTGTGATGCAGCGGGAAGGGTGCACGCGGCTCTTCGAGAGGCATGACAAAAATTTCAAAAAAAAGAAAGAAAGAAAGAAATGAGAAAAAACGTCTTCCTACTTCCTTACGGCCTCTCCGAACTTTTCCCAGAACCGAGAACACTCGGATAGCAGCTGACGAGAATTTAAAAAAAGGGGGGACGCATCGAACACAATCAATATTCTCTCACGCACACTTTTTTCTAACAAGTGTTATCTCAGTCTAATGAAGTGACAGGATAGGCAATCACAACCATCGGTGAAAGGGTTATAAAATAGTAGCATAGAAAAACAGTCGCCGATACCTGTCGTCAATTAACAGTCGACCCCCGTCACTAATTCACGATTTTCTCGTTTTTTTCAGGTCCGAACGGATGTCCAAGGCGCCGAGGTAGACAAACGTACACGCGGTTCCAGACCCTCGAGCTGGAGAAGGAGTTCCACTTCAATCACTACCTGACGAGACGGCGGCGAATAGAGATCGCCCACGCGCTCTGCCTCACCGAACGTCAGATCAAGATATGGTTTCAGAATCGGCGGATGAAGCTGAAGAAGGAGTTGAGGGCGGTGAAGGAGATAAACGAGCAGGCGAGGCGGGAGCGAGAGGAGCAGGACATGATGAAGAAGCAGCAGGCGGAGAAGCAGGCGAAGATGCAGCAGGAGCAGCAGAACGCCCTTCAGCAGCAGCTTCACGTCGATAATCTGAGCAAGCAAGAGAGGGACATGCTCAAGGGGGTCTCACATGGCGGCAAGGTGCCCACATAGGAGGCCACGAGAACGGCGTGGCGATCGCTCTTCCCCTCGTTTATGTAGAAGATAAATATTAAGTGAAGAAATAAAAAAAAATAATAAAAAAAAATAAGAAGAAGAAGAAGACGAGAAGAAGAAGAAGAAGAAAAAAATAACCAAGAACACAGGGAGAGAGATAGAGACGAGAGCCACGCCGTGAGAAAGAGCTGTAAAGACGCCGAGACGAGAGAGCGAGAGACCCAAGAAGTAGAACCCTCGACTACGTACTTACCTGGCTGACCGTGGAAGGACCGCCATATTGGTTCGTGCCCGGAGCCACGCCTGACTGATTCCTAGAATGTATTTTTTAAAAGCGAGGGGAGAATGGACGTCGACGACGAGCCGACCGGAAGTGGGGGAGTACGCGACGCCGCTCTTCTCGGTTCGCGACTGCGAGTTCGAAAGGTGCTGTCAGAAGTTCGAAGGTGAACCAGCCGCCGGGAGTCCCGCGCGCTACTGTCGATCTCTCCGCGTCTCCGAAGAGTGAAATTCACGCGCCATCGCGATTTCTCATCAAAAGTGGCCCTCATCGAGATGAGAGACACGCGACGAAATTCGCCCCCGAGTGTCATTCACGCGAGTTCCGGAATTTGTCGAAGGATAGATAAAAAGAAAGAAAAAAAAGAACAATGCACTTTTGGACGACAATGCGATTCGCGAGTGCACGTCCGACGCGAGCGCGACGCGCAGTTCGATAATCGAAGGGTTTCGACGGGTTTGGCGTCGGGGATGTTTTTCCCCGCAGCGAACTTTCGCAAAAGTGGTGGGGAGATATACCGCGCGGCCGGAGAGAGCACGGATTCCCGAAGGCCGGCCCGGTATCGATTACGCCGCGAGTTCTCCGGGTGTACATATAAACGTCAGCTCTCAAGGTGGGCCGCTTCTTTGATATCCCGAAGAGCTCGGACATCGATATCGCAGCCCGTATCCGCGACTACGCCGGCCCAACGCTCACAAGCTGAAAAAAAAAAACCGTAATACACGTATAAGACTCGCAGATATATACACAGAGACACACAGACACGAAATACACACAGACACGCGCGTAACTAACAGTCTCAGAGTCAAACACGTACTGTGTGGAGAGTATATAGGCGGGAAGACGCGTAGGGGACACATATGTATAGGATATAAAACATATACGTGGAACACACACACACACACGCCTATGTGCAATGCATATATGCCAAGTCGGATCGCAACCAGGCGAGACGAATAAATCACGGATCTCTCAGTCAAGAGTTCTCCAGTCGCGAAGATACGAAATATCGATGGAAAGAAAGAAAAATAATTAATATACCGATTGGTATTAAGCACAGTCCCTCCAAGTCCAACCTTGCAACGTTTCCGCCCGCGTTGTAGGACACAAAAATGAAACACTGAGACGATGAATTCTAAGGAAGATAGAAACGCTACGATCCCGTTTAGTTATTAAATTTTTTTTTTTTGCGTTAGCTTCACAAGCGGCCATGTTGATTTTTTTTTTCGTTGAGTGATATCCGATGTTGTCGAGAGTCTCGTTGTATTCAAGTTAGTTGGTTTGTAGTCACTTTTTTTACTTCGATTTTAACCCTATTGGGATCTCTCTAGTATTTTTTTTTTAAATAGGAATTCACTTTCTATGTTTTCTTCTTCTTCTTTTTGAATTTGTAGAATTGTTTTGATCGCGCGAGATCATTTTGATTTCGCTGTTGGGTTTGTTACGCGGAATTTTGATTTTTTTTTCCGGTCGGTTTGGTTAAATTTTGTATCTTTAATTCGCAATCCTTCTCCCATGCTCTTGGAACGAAAGAGCCACTCACGGACCTACCGGACACCGTGCCCCGTCGTGGAGACAAATTGTCGACGCGTTAACCGGGGCACACGAAAAACCTGGACGAGTATCTCACTCTTAGTACATTAAATACGTAATTTGGTGTCAGGGTAGACCTTTCCGTAGATATAGAAAGCCTGTTGTTGGTATTAACTTTCCAATTACCTAACTACGAAACTCCCAAGCCCCCCAGAACGGAAGTTAATCAAAATAAGCGAAATTTCAAATCGTAATAAATTATTGTCTATTTTTCCCTTGCGCACGGGCGAGCTTTGCACCCTGATCCGGGCTGAATAATTCGTTTTCCGTATCTACCACACACATTGGCCGTCTATAAGAAAAATCTAATTTCTTCGAAATTTCTTTCAAACATACGATGAAAAAAAGAAAACACAGAGTTTAGGATTCAGGGAGCGCGACTCGTCCGAGGCTAAACAGAACTATTACAAATTAAAGATAAACCAATATTTAGGGTATCCGTATATTATCGAGGAAAAGAAAGAAAAAACAGAAGAGTACATTATTCTATACACAATGTACTCGCGCGTGTGGGTAAATAGAGATTTTCAATAAACGAGGATACCGGTACGAATAAATTTGCTGAAGCGTTCAAAGTAAGCACGTTTAGTGCACAATATACTCATGTAATTTCAATTAGAACGAGAGGGAGAGAGAAAGAGAGTTCGTCACGTATTCGACGGAAAACAGCCCGGATAAAAAATTAGTATTTACTCGAATGAAAAGAAATTGTAATTTTTTACAATGATATAATTGGAGATGGCATAATAAATTAAGCGCTGTTTCAATGCATACTATAGAGATCTCGATTATCGGTATTATCAGCAGATGATTCATACGTAATATTGTTCAAATATATTGTTCGAATAAAGGTCGACTCATTTTTTGTCCGGTGCAACTTCGGCTGTTGGTTGAGTCCGAAAAAAAAAAATTGATACTGATATTACCCAATCTATAAATACCTAAAAGCTGAATGCATACGTACACACATAGCTATAAATATTAAATATTATATATAAATATAATATATATATTATATACAAGTACGAATATCGGTCCCGCTCCGCGTATCCTCAGTTATGTAACTATAATTAATTCCGTGTAGTCGGGAGAATTTCGTTTGGCTTGACATTCGTGAAGCAGTGAAAAAAATAAATAAAATCCAACAAACGACGTCAAAGAGTGTGATCCACAGCGCCTGTAAAACCGCGATTAAACAAAAATCCACGGCAAATGTATACGGCAAAATTAGATGAAGGCGATGACGACGATGTTTTACGGGGGGTTGAGAAATCTGCTGATAACAGAGAGCAACAAAGCGTAAACACGTGCGGTGTGTATAACTATTTGTAGAAAGCTTTATATATCGATATACATTAATGACCTATTATTGCCAGTTACGTTTGATGTTATATACCGTTAAATTGCCGCGACGCGAGTACAATTAGACACTTGATTGACGAACGTAAGGATTGATTCAGGATTTGTACAGGAATACCGTTATTTTAGGGCAGAATTAGTCCTTCCTTACGAAATTAGCATTAAAAAAAAATTGTAAGTTTCATCTTTGGTTTCTGTGAGTAGTTTTTCCATTCGAAAAAAAAAAATCACATTCGCAGGATCCTTCTGCGTACTCGCGTTCGCGTTTGTCCCGTCGTCTGGTTGAGATTCTTTTGAACCTGCAACAAGAAATTTCAATTGTTCTAAAGAAATTTGTTGATTTAAGCTAAGTAATTTAATTGAAGGTCGGGTGACTGTGCTCTAAAGTAGTATAATTTCGGTCACGTTTGTCAATGAAAATTGTTGATCGGGTCGAAGCAAAGTGCCACAACTGGCGCGGGGAGAAAATTTCGAGTTTAAAAGCAGAAGAAGAAGAAGATAGAATGTGAAAACATGAGGAAAAAAAAAGATTAACTAGCGGACGCCGTCCACAACACTCGAGCTTTCTCTCGACCGGTCTCGGCGCGCTCCGACACTCGGATGATTATTAATTACTAGTTAATAGCGACGCGTAATCATATCATGTAACTTTCTTAAACTGTCCCCACAACATTTCCCCCCAGTTTCCCAACCAATTTCCCCCCCTCCTTTCTCCATTTATCTCGCTCTAGAATTACGATATTATTAATAATGAATGTACTATATCGAAGTGGATATTACACATAAGCCTAGACGACTAAGCGATTGATTATATCTTTTAATTAACACAAATGCGATGCGTTTAGTATATAGTACAACGTGCCGGACTTGCCAAACTCGCGATCCATCGTGACTCTACCGACTAATTCGTTCGGTGGTCATTTTTGGTCGAGCGAGAACTTCTCACATCCGAATTAAGAGTAACTCAAAGTATAGTGATTAAAGGAAACGATAATTGGCGGATGCGGCAATCGAAGCGTGGCTCGATGAGTCTGCAGCGGTTAACAATGGCAACGACAGGATGAAGCTGCGGATCCAGCACTCGGCCATAGGACAAACGCAAAGCCCTGTCGCGTGGTTGTCGATTACGTACTATAAATAATCCGACGCGTCATCGATCCCAGTGAATTAGAGATGTAATCCTCGATAATTAAAGAATAAGCCAAGAATTTCGTAAACGAATAAACGGAGACGACGAGGAATTCGAAATAGCAGCCGAATCCGTCACACGGAGCGCACACAAACGAAACCAGTTGAGAATGAAAAAAAAAAAAAGAAATTGTTTGTTATTGTATTTTCTTTACTTATAAATACATTGTTTATTTATGAACTGTTTAATTTTACTTATTAGCGGTTTTTTCGTATTTGTTTTTTGTTAATATGAGACAAGAAGTGACGAAGTACTGACGAAACAATCTCACGATTTTCTTGATTTATTATTATTATTATTATTATTATTATATTATATGAAATAGCAGTGTAGTGTGACTATCGCTTACGGTTTTTTTTTTACTGTTTCCGAACTTATATAGAACTTTAATGTTGTGAGCTTGGAAGAAGCGGGTGATCGTGATTTCGTGTCGGTCTCTGTTGACGGGAGAATATAAATATGTGCGCTCCAAATTCTGCGTTCGGGGTGCGACGAATCTAAAGATAATTGTAACGATAATTAACGAATAAACGACAAAAAATACACATATACGTAACTAAAACTCGTCATTGTTAATTGAAGATATTATTTAATCGCGTTGAATAGAGCGTTAGCGCGCGTCATTGATCCAGAACGATACGTGAAGCACTTTCATCGTTTCTTGCCAAATGACTGGTTGTAATATAATTCTTATCCTCGCGCACGCTCTGCATCAAAATTCACGCATTAGCGGCGTGTCCACGCGCGGTGGACGAGCAAGAGAACTCGTGGCGAGTGTATCTTGTTTTTTATTTCTTCATAGGCAGCTGTCCCATTTAATGCGAGATTAATCATTGAATGAAAATAAATTAATGAAAAACACGTCGAACGATAAAAATGAAAGTACTAAGAGCGCAAATTTTTGCCCGGAGACCTCGCTTCGCTTTTGTTGCCCTCTCTCGTGAATCGCCTGCGTTCTTTCTTTTTTTCTAACAAATTCTTATTGATCGGGAATTCGAGGCATATCGCAAGTATCTCACGTTTTCCTCTCGCATTTTTCTTCGTTTTTATAATTCTGTTGATTATTCGATTTCCTTTATGATTGATAATTGAAACAGAATCAGCTCAAAGTTACATTATCGAGGCACTTGAATTCGCGACAGACTCTCGATGCGTTAACATTTTATGGTATGTGTTAGCTCGAGCGGATGAAATCGTTGAGCGTGAGCACGATTTTCGCGATGACCGTGAAGGATTGATCTGTTGCTTAATGATCTTGGTCGAGACGATATTGCGCGTCGGATCGAACGACTCCAGTGCTAATTAATCCCCGGTGAACGAGACGTAGATTTTTATTGAAGCAACGCTGTCATTAAACGCGCTTAACGATACGTCGTAAACGACTCGATAAGAGAAATATGAAGAACACTACTAATTAATTAACTAGCCCCGTTTTCACAGATGAAATACATTTAAACGAAAAAAAAAAACAGTTGCCATCTTTCCAGTAGAGCCGGCAAAACGACAGGATTGAATCACGTGAACGTTTGATGAGATATGAATAAAAGAGCAAAAACGATATATTAATATTTCTGTCCAGCGTGCAGATTCGTCTTACGTGTTGTCTTGCTATACCTTACCTACCCCGATGGACGGGGACGAGACCCCTCGTCTATTACTTCATGAATTCTCGATGTAAATATTAACATTACCTTTAGTAATATTGAAGTTAGCGCGCAAGATGAAAGGGCCTGTGTGCGTATTGTGCACAAAGAATCCTTCGAAACTGCGCACGGTCACCTAATTAAATGTAACAACTATTAATTATAAAGATAAGAAAGAGCCGTAGCTGTCCTACAATACCGAACTACCGTGTTAAGGCGTAACATTAAATATATAGTAAAAGTGATGAAAAAAAAGTAAAAATAAAAATAAAAATTAAACAACCAACAACAGAACGAAAGGAAGAATGAGAGCGAAACGATGAGGAAGAAAAAAACGTAAAAAAAATGACGATCTATCTCGTGTTTACCGAATATTGAAGACGATGAAGAAGAAGAAGAAGAAGAAGATGAAAAAAAAAACGAAAAACAATTAGTATTACCAAGACTGGCGAGCGGGGGGGCTAAAGGCGAGGTAGGCCGAGAGACAAGTTATAGACGAGATAACGACGGAGAGTAACCTATTGACAATGAATGTAAATGTATCCATTTTTCGAAAACACTTGATGTAGAATTATACTCATAAGCTATATCTACGATATACAAACGAAATAAAAGCGTACCATAAATTAAAGACTGCTGGAAATTCTCGTTTTCTTTTCTTTTTTTTTCGTCTCAGCTGCGAGATTGCAAACTGAGCTTCCCACTTTCTTCCTCAGCTTATCCCACGTCCGAGTAACAGTTAACCAGCAATCAATTGATTGGCAAAGGCAAAGCGTCAGACAATTACCGCGATAAAAGTTAGCCCACAGCTATATATCTATGTGTGTTGCCACTGCTACAAACATTCGTTGCGCTTATCGAAATAACACGATCGTCGATGCTCTTCGTCAGTCCCTCCAACAAACACACGTCTCACCTTTTCGCTCGCTGTGCAAGAAAAACCCTCGGATCGCGCCGCGCGGTTGCGCTTGCGATTGCAAACATTTCCGGAAATCCTTTCCAATCACGATACGAAATGTGCTACGAGGGTCTGGAGGGCACGTAGAAGTCGAGAGAGAGAGAGCCCTGGCGATACGGCTGCAACCAGCAGCAGCTTTTCCGCCGACACCCTCTCCGGGCAACTCGAACTCTCTCCCTTTGCAACGGGCCGAGATATCGTTTTCGCCACTTTTACGCCCGGACGAGCGGAACATTGAAATGGAAACGTCCGCTCTCGTATCTGCGCGCCTCCCTTTCTGGACATTGCGGGATATAAGTTATGCTCTCGTGTATTACACTCACGCCGGCATCGAGGACGACCGGCTAAACGTGTTTTCGACCCTTTGGATTATTGAGTCGCGGTCTGTTTGTCGCTATTTTCAACCACGGATCTCCCTTCGATGTTCGCTATTCGAGCTTCTGCTGGCACTTTTTTTTTCAGCACGCTGAAATGGTTGGAGGCATTAGGATGATAACCAAATTCGACAGCCAATTGTCGTCATGGTGAATCAATACATTTTTTCCTGCAAATATTTTTCGCCTTGATCCTATTGTCAATCGGGTCACGACGATGACATCATTTTTATTTTCTTCACATCTTCATTGTCGATTTTTCAAGCCTTCGCTACGGGATTTTTGAGTCCTTTGGATTATTGAGTCGCGGTATGTTTGTCGCTATTTTCAACCACGGATCTCCCTTCGGTGTTCGCTATTCGAGCTTCTGCTGGCACTTTTTTTTTCAGCACGCTGAAATGGTTGGAGGCATTAGGATGATAACCAAATTCGACAGCCAATTGTCGTCATGGTGAATCAATACATTTTTTCCTGCAAATATTTTTCGCCTTGATCCTATTGTCAATCGGGTCACGACGATGACATCATTTTTTTCACATCTTCATTGTCGATTTTCCAAGCCTTCGCGACGCGATTATTGAGTCCCTTTGGATTGTTGAGTCGCGGTCTGTTTGTCGCTATTTTCAACCACGGATCTCCCTTCGATGTTCGCTATTCGAGCTTCTGTTGGCACTTTTTTTTCAGCACGCTGAAATTGTTCGTGGCGCCAGAATAAAAAACAAATTCGACAGCCAATTCTTGTCACAGCGAATCAATGCATTTTTGCAGCAAAATCTTTTCGCCTTGACCCTATTGTCATTCGTGTCATGACGATGACAATGTATTTATTTTCTTTTCACATCTTCAATATCGATTTTTCAAGCCTTCGCTACGGGATTATTGAGTCCCTTTGGATTATGGAGTCAACTACGGATCTCCGTCTGATGTTCGCTGTTTGAGTTTCTGTTAATATTTTTTTTCAGCACGCTGAAACTGTTCGTGGCGCCAGAATAAAAAACAAATTCGACACCCAATTCCCGTCACGGTGAATCAATGCATTTTTTTTGCTGCAAACACCTTTCGCCTTGACCCTATTGTCATTCGGGTCACGACGATGACATCATTTTTATTTTCTCCACATCTTCATTGTCGATTTTTCCAAGCCTCCGCGACGGGGGTGGGAATAAGTCGCCGAGAATTTTACTAAGCCCGGGTAGAGACCTCGCGGCGGAGCGGTAAAATGAATTATTAACGAGTGCGAGAGTTTGCAGCCCCGCGAGCATAAACAGATGGCCAGGAGCGTCGCGTTCTCGTCTCTCTCTCCAGAGGTCTACTTGCCACTTGTCGAGTTTTCTCTCCTGTGTTCGGGCAAGATCGACGACGAGACCATGCCGAGGGGACACGAGGAGCGCGAGACGACGCTGGCAACGAGAGCAAGAAAAACAAGGAAGGCGGTTGCGCGCATTATATGCATAATACACATACGGCGCACACACGAAGCATTCGGGGCTGCACTGTGTACCGGTAAAAATACCGCGAAATTACAGTGTTAACGTGGCCGCGTACACGAAGAGAAGTCGGACCGGTGGGGCAATGGTTTCGAAAAATTTACGACTTCGCGAGTGGGTGATGAAAGACCCGTAAAAAAGTGTACGTCGGGATAACTGCGAGCTCGGCTGGGCTAGCTGGCAAATACTTTCCACCTCATAAGAGCCTCGCCACATCGGACAGTCGCTGGCCGCTCGACACAGTGATTGACCCACGTGACGCGACCCGATAGACAGCGACCCGCGCAAAAATTGAAGTATTAAAATAGTATTTCTGTGGTATGAACTGTCGAATTATCCAAGTATGTCGTATGGGAATAAAAAATAATTAATTTAATGCTCAAAAAAAAAAAAGAATCCTCAATCACAGGAAAAATTTTTAAGGGTACAATTTGCGACTACACGGAGAGAAATTTCTGTGTTGTGACAACAAAAAAGTGACAACAAAAATCGTTTTGTTAGGCTAACAAAAATATTGATCAGCCCAGCAAAAATAATTTTCAGCCGAACAAAAGATTTGTCAGCCTAGCAAAACAATTTTTGTTGTCACTTTTCTTTGCTGTCACAACACAGAAATTTCTCTCCGTGTAGTAATGGAAATCTGAGGTCGAAAAATGAACATTTTAAGAAACTTAGGCTAGACGTTTCGTCAACTGTAGGTTTTTGAAAATGTTCAGTTTTTGACCTCAGATTTCCATTACTAATCGCAAATTGTACCCTAAAAACATACTCCTGTGATTGAGGATTCAATTTTTGGGGTACTAAATGAAATATTTTTGTGGCCAATACCACTTTGGATACTTCGACGGTTCATGCTACAGAAATACTATATTAATACTTCGATTTTTTCGCGGGTGATGCATCGACGCAAACAGGCCGGTTTTTCTCGTCAGTCCCTTGAGAAGCCAACGACTGTGTCCCTCGGTCCGAAACGCGTGGAGCAGGGCGAACGTTTATTTGCGCTGGAGGGTTCGAACGACGTTCATTCGTCGTCGAAAGCTTATCTCGCGTTTGCATTGGGCGGCCGAAATTTACTTTGATTATACAGCCAAACGTACGCGCGTAATTTGTCGGGGCTGGCCAGACGAAAAACGTATGTCCGGCATGGGGTGGGGAACGTTGGTTGAAGTCTGCGCGAAATTTACCTTCACAACGAATATTTTCTACGCGCGAAATTCTCGAGAACCTGACACACGTCGGTTGTTGCCGCCGTATAAAGCTCTCGAGACGCGTCACGTGTCGTCCTGCCGTTCAGGGGGATCCAGGTTGCGGTCACGTCCTCGAAGTACGTCGCGACGCTTTCCTCTTCGGTCAAGCGTGTCGCGCGAAACAACTTCCTACAAATCTCGCGCTGTGTCCTCCTCGAACACGACCGAGACTGTCTGTGGATCTTGCGTCACTTCCTGATGATTGGAACGCAGTTTTTTATGCAGTAAAAGATTGTTTGACCGTAAAATTGATACTTTGTTTCATAGGTTTTCCTTTATTTAGTGTACAATAAAATTTGTAAACTTCGAAGAGTGTAATTGAATATGTGGTTGATGATTTTTTGCAAAATGTCATTGAACAAATGTATTTTATTGCGGTGTTGAAAGTATCAAATTTACAGGTCGGTAAGTTTATCCTCATTTATGCGGTACATTATTTTCAACTCTTTTATTCAATACAAAAGATCAATAGTGTAAAAGTTATAAAAATATATATGTCGTGTTTTATGAAAATACGTAAGGAATATTCAAGTACACTGTTTGTCTTGCTATCAAATTAGTTTGATAATAAAATGCAGCTTTGTCTGACAGATTTTTCTTGTGCTTATTGTAAAAGTTATAAAAATGTGTATGTCGTATTTTATGAAAATACCTAAGGAATATTCGAGTACACTGTTTTTCTTGCTATCAAATTAGTTTGATAATAAAATGTCGGTTTATCTGACAGATTTTTTTTATATTAATGTAACTTAAGCCTGTCTCTTAAGAGACGTCGGTGAGAATTTCGTAGCCAATGCTAAACACGTCAAACTTGATTTTTTGGCTCCCCCGAAAAAAAACGGCTTGGATTATCGAGGAGCCAGAAGCTTAGCCCATTTCTACCATATATCCTCGTAGGACCTCAAAATATGCGCCCGATCAGTGTATCCATTTCGCAAAAAAATAGGCGTCAACAATTCTCATACCGTGGAAGAAGTAACGCCGACTCCTAAAATCTGCACACACTCCAAAGTCAGCAATCGAATACTCGAAAAATCCTATAAAACCTGCTTTATAAAATGTATTTCACCACAATGTTGAAGTTGAAAGTACCACGACAGCCCGACAATCACATCCTTATTTACGCCACACATTTCCCTCGACACCTTCTTAACCATAACAAAAAGTAAGTAAGTAACATAGGAAAAAAAAACCTTGAAAAAAAAAGTGTAAATATCACGTTTTATGAAAATACCAAAGACCTCTTCAACCACTCGGTACCGAGTGTGAAAGTCGTTATGTATCGCGTTGCATATGACGGAAAGTTCTCAGGCCTTGACAGAGGGGTTGTTGGCACGGCGAAGGAGAATCCCGAAGAGAAATGGGAAAAGCCACGAGTGAGGGAGACGGCCACGTAGCCGCGGAGGAAGATGAGCCTGCGGAGAAAACGCAGGCGTGGTGGCGTGTCGAGGGGCAATCCTGTTGGTCTTAGCTATAGCGCGATCGGACATTCCTGACCGGCACACGTTCCGTCCCATTCCATGCACGCTTCTCTTCTTCTTCACCTCTTCATACCGCTTGGCTCTTGGTGCATCGCACGAAGCCCTCCCTGCCGCCGCCTTGTGCTACGTTTAATAACGTAAACACGACATAAGTGCCTCGTATTGCTGTCACGACGTTGGGTGGTCGTAATACCGCGGCCCGATACATTCTGTTACTTTTCTTCCAAGCACACGTTTTTCGACGTTCCTCATCGCGTGAACCTTCGTACCGCGTTTGCGTTTGCATAAAACGTGGCAGCTCTTTCGCCGCCTCCTTTGATATCATCGACGGGAGGAGGAAAAAAAAAAAAGAAAAAAAACGTTCTCGGTTCCTGACTCAAAGAAATCCGACGAGTCGGTCAATAAATATCAATCTCGTGATCACCGACGACCACGACCCTGATTCACTGGTAACTCCGCAACAACCGTTAATTGCTGCTTCTTTATCCGCGTTTCTAGGGAAACCTTGGAGGCCGATTTAGCCTTGGAGAAAAAAATCGACTCTGGCTCTTCGTTCCGTGGTTTCTAGGAATCCCGAGGACTCACTCGATATCTCTTTCCGAGCGAACCGACCGGTGGTGAGAAATTGCAGATCCGTAGGATTTGTTGGGTGCGGAATAGGCGGAATGGGCGAGGCTTCGGTAGGCCCGGAGCTCGTTCTGTCTGATAAATCGAACGACCGGGACGGGAAAAAAATAATCGCGGACGGAACTGGTCCTCTCCGCTCTTTGTCCGCGCGACGCCGGACAATCTGGCCTTAAGAGGAAAAAAAAAACTGATCCGCGAATCCGGTTTTCTCCGGCAATCCAACAACGCACCGAGCCGGTTAATCTTGCATCAATACCGACACCTTCCATAAATTCAGCTGGCGGGCCGCAGAAATTCTGAAACGGACTCCCGAGGTGGCCGGGCCCAAGTTAAACAATTATATGAAGTTTACTTGAAAGGCTTTGTATACAAACTGTATACGAAAGTGGACATATAGAATTTTCATATACTTTATACAAATATCATAAAATAAAATTATGATTATTATGATTATTATGATTTTGTATTTATATAAATATCATAAATATCATAAATATATGAAATAATAATATTTTCATATATTTTGAAATATATCGATATTATATGGTTAAATGGTGCCTATAATTTTGCAGAATTTGTTGATAGTAAATACAAAGTATATACAATATCTTTGTTTCTATAGTATAATTTCATATAGATTATACTAAATATATGAAAATCCTATATGTCCACTTTCGATATTATATGGTTAAATGGTGCCTATCATTTTGCAGAATTTGTTGATAGTAAATACAAAATATATACAATATCTTTGTTTCTATAGTATAATTTCATATAGATTATACTAAATACATGAAAATTCTATATGTCCACTTTCGCATATACCTTGTATACAAAGCCTATCATACAAACCTCATATACTTTTTTTACTTGGGGGGGGGGGGGGGGGGGTGTGATCATTGATATTTCGCGAACGACGTGGCAATTCAAAATCGACGGGACCCACAAATGGGCCGGCGTGAAACGACCAGCGGAGCGAGGCTGATAAATTGAAGAAAACGAAGATGAGTTCGTCGTGAGAGGAGGCGAAGCCTTCGATCTCGGCCGGGCCTCGATCTTCCTCGTCCCTCATTCATTGTCCGAAAGTATCTCGCAATTCAGGCGAGTCAGGAGGAAATAGAGGCTCGCGGTGCGCCATTGGCGATCCCGGCCGGTCTCACCGGTAAGCGATGCGTATAAAATATTAATGCGCGGGGTTGGGGGGTTACTAACGTACTGCTCTCCGGGTCCGCGGGGCTGGGTCCTCGCACCGGAGACGAGCAGCCACATATCTCCGTCCTTCCTCGTCCTCCTTGTTCGCTTTTGCCTCGCGGACCTTCCTCCACCGCTCCTTCGTCCTGCGCCGTCTTCCACCTTCTCGTCCTTTTCTCTCTCCTCTCTCCTCTCTTCCTCTCCCCCCTGACAGAGACCATTTCGCGTTACTTATTGGTTTCGCCGATGGACCTACCGCGCCGCTCGAGAGCCCGGGTAAAAGGAGAGAAAGGCGGAGGACCCAACGGGGACGACCCAACGACCCTGTACATTTATCCAACCGAGCGGCGTGCGGCATAGTAGAGCAAGGACCAGAACGAAAGGGAGATGGAGCGAGAGGGGGCGAGTCCCTAAGGTCGCCTCTGGCTGAGAAAAAAAATGTATATATATATGAAAGTTGAAATGGAGCGCTGGAAACGTAAGTGCGTTACGAGGTGCGTTGGAACAACGTGTTACGCACTTTTTAGGTGGTAATTTATCGTGTGCGTGTGTCGGGGGAAGATAATAATAAAAATGGGGTCTGAAGTTTAAACATCCTGTTCTTTGATTTTGTCATCTTTGATTTCTATAAAATGCATTAAAATCTGCAATGATATATTTTACATTGTTGCTTCTTCACAGAGGAAGCTTTTTAAAAATTAATTCAGCTCTTGCTAAAAAATATATATTTAGTTCAACTGCAGCATTACAGATGTACATGTTATAAAAAATTCATTTGGATTGTACGTCGTAAAGAAATAAAACGCCATATTTTTTGTACAGATTTTTGTACAACATTTCTACAATCGGTTGAATTCTTCAACAAACATTTCGTTACGTCGGATATTATAAATCGAAAATTGCGCGCGGATGACTAAATGAAGAGATTTCTTCCGGGTACAAAGGGTCCAGAACGTTCAAATTCCAATGAGAAGAAAGGAAGAAGGGATGACGGGAAATATATATTTTTTCATCGATCAAGATTTGTGTCTTGCGTTATTACGAGAGGCGCGAGAAAATCAGGGGAGGCGAATTTCGATGAGCAGTGAATCCTCTCCAGTCGACTCGGAATGGGATGCAGGATGACGGGGGGGGGATTCCATCCGTCCATATATCCTGCGAGTCGGAGAACAGTCGGCGGCGTAAGGGGTGAAAATTTGCCGGAACGACAAAGCGGCGCGATTTTTCCGAGCGATCCTCGGGCTCGCTGCCTATAAATTCTTTTACGATCGGGCTGCTCGCTCATTCGAATCGCGCATCCTGGCGCGTCTCTGTCACTGACAGCAAAGAAGCCGAGTCCTCGGCTTCCTTAGGACTGAGACACTCTCGTCCCGCAATTCTCCGCGATTCCGAAAATAAAAGAGATCCGACAGCGCGAGGGAGCCAAGGGTGGCGGAGAGCGAAGGAGCGAGGAGGACCTGCAATTTATTCAAGATCTATTCGAACCTGTTTTACCTTCGCCTCTTGCATTCCTCGCGCTTGGATTTCTTACACCTACGTCGTTAGATTCCCTACGCGAAGCCCTCTTTCTCTGTATTCTCCATTTCTCACTTCCTCGAGTAAAAAGTAAGTAAAAAAAAAAATTACGTCGAGAAATCTGGAAATGGTTCGCTCAAAAATCTTTCTTATTAGACAAATTAAACTTGATTCTCGAGAATTTACCTCTACCTCCATTTTATGAGACACGAAATGTCCTTTTTATTCTCGTAGTTCATGTCGGTATTTTTTTTTTTTTTTTTATTGTGGAAAGGCGTCAGTTTTCAGAAATGAAATATCTGTTTCTCTGTATTCTCCATTTCTCACTTCCTCGAGTAAAAAATAAGTAAACAAAAAAAAAATTGCGTCGAGAAATCTCGAAATGGTTCGCTCAAAAATCTTTCTTATTAGACAAATTAAACTTGATTCTCGAGAATTTACCTTTACCTCCATTTTACGAGACACGATATGTCCTTTTTATTCTCGTAGTTCACGCCGGTATTTTTTTTTTTTTAATTGTGGAAAGGCGTCAGTTTTCAGAAATGAAATATTTCTTTCTCTGCATTCTCCATTTCTCACATTCTCGAGTAAAAAATAAGTAAAAAAAAAATGACGTCGAGAAATCTCGAAATGGTTCACTCAAAAACCTTTCTTATTAGACAAATTAAACTTGATTCTCGTAGTTCACGTCGCTATTTTTTTTTTTTTATTGTGAAAAAGCGTCAGTTTTCAGAAATGAAATAAAAGTAAATAAAACGGCGTAAAAATGAAATAAAAAGGCGTGAGTTTTCAGAAATGAAATAAAAGTAAATCCACGCTCGGCAGTTGAACGTCCGCACGCATCCTCGTTAAAATACCTCCAACTCAGCCTCGGACTTGTAGCTGCATGCGCAATTATCTCCGGCGAGATCGATCTCGGAGGCAGCGGCGGCAGCGGCAGCAGGGGAATCCGTAACCCGACAACGAAGGCGACCCGAGAGACCGAGCGAGGCGTGTATAGTAGACGGCGCGATAACCGCAACGATAATGTAACGAGGCACGCGAGATAAGGATTCGCGGATATAGGGGACGGTGTACAGTCGACGACGAGGCCGACGGCGCAGTCATTGCCACCGGCTTCGCCGGCCCTCCTGAAGGGAATTCCTCCCTTTCTCCGGACTTTCTACTGCGACAAAACACGATGACGCGACGACGAATTTCGCACAGCGGCGAGAGAAGACGGAGCCGAGTATCAAGGGTGAGAGACTGTTTACGAAAGTCCGTCTGCGTCTGTCCGACTGACTTTTCATTGCCCCTCTCGACTTCTCGGCTTGCTTACTTATAGAACCCGACTGTGGACACGCGGACCTACGACGTATCACGTTTCTACGCCGCTGGACACGTCGCGCGGTTAAAAGATTTTTTAAAACGCCTCGTTCTGACGTATTTAATTGTACAGACGTAGGGTGCGTTTTTTTCAATCGTGGCTAAAATCTGCAAATATATTTTTTTGCAAATTTACAAAGAACGGATTACAAGAAATAGATTTTTTTACAGGATTTATGCCCCATGTTGACGTATTTAATTGTACAGGCGAAGGGTGCGTTTTTTTTCAATCGTCGCTAAAATTTGTAAATATATTCTTTTTACAGATTTACAAAGAACGGATTACAAGAAATATATTTTTTGACGTATTTAATTGTACAAGCACAGGGTGCGTTTTTTTTCAATCGTCGCTAAAATCTGCAAATATATTTTTTTGCAGATTTGCAAAGAACGGATACAAGAAACTGATTTTTTTGCAGTATTTATGCCCCGTGCTGACGTATTTAATTTTACAAGCGTAGGGTGCGTTTTTTTTCACTTGTCGCTGAAATCTGTAAAAACATTTTTTTTTGTAAAACGTGCGTGAAAAACGGTGCTTTGCGAGACATTTTTTTCCGCGTGCCGAAAGTGGCAAATTTCAGAGCTGCATTGAGGAAATAATTGTGCGCATCCTAGCGATTCACAAATGTTCCACTTTACTCCTTTGGAAGAAAATTTTGATCGCTTTCGTACCTGTTTTGCACAATACACAAATTATAAATTGTCGTGTGTAACGAAAATCAACTGTTCCGACGACAACGATCATGTTGGCTGGTATAGAGCGGCCAAAATATTACCCAAAAAACGCAAGCATTCGTTTTCGATATTATTGTCCAGCTCTCAGATTTACGTCGCACCCCTTTTGGAACTAGACACGTCGCATTGAATTCGGCAGACAAACAAAAATGTTTTTTGTTCGAAAACGAAAAAGATGTTCACGAAGATATAGCCGAGCAGTGAGGTAAATTATTAGGATCGAGCTCGCGGGACGATAGTCATTCTCGTTTTCTGGTCCACCCGAATCGCTATCGTCCTCTAGACAGCCTCTCGTGTCTCTCCCACGCTACATCACCAAGCAGCGCGTGCATCCTGTGCCCTCTGTTGTTGGCACAGTTGTAGGTCTCATCTCGGTGCCACGGGCATAGCCTACAAAGAAATACCTGCGTCTCCTCCTCCTCTTTTCCCCTTTTCTCGATAGCACCTTTATACGAACGCCTACGCCGTCATAACTCGCGCAACTAGTATAATACGAGTGTCAGGCCTCTCAGTGGCCACGCAACGTGTGTCCACCGTTCTCTCTATCAAGCTTTTTTATTCCGTCCGTTCCACGATCGCCTCGCGCTCGTGTTGCTCTCGTTACTTGTGGTTCGACGATGCACGAAACAATTCTTGGTGTACCCGTTCACTGCAAAATCAAGCGTGTCGCAAGGGTGTTGTTTCTCCTATATTTTACATTGTGACGAGTTTTTACACACTAAGCGTGTTCCTTTTGGATATCATTTAGCATGTAAATGCCAACATGGTTAAAATGTGTAAAAACTCGTTACAATGTAAAAGATAGGAGAAACAACATATTTGCAACACGCTTGATTTTTAGTCTGTTATCAGGTTCCGTGACGTCATCGTTCTAATCCCGTACAATTTCATCCATCACGCCTAGAGAAATAGATAATTAAATAGATTGATTTATTTAATTGTCGGCCTAATAGGATTTATTTGGATCAAATAAATTTTTATTTCATTCAAATAAATTTGATTTCATTCAAATAAATTTTTATTTCATTCAAATAAATTTGATTTCATTCAAATAAATTTTTATTTCATTCAAATAAATTTTTATTTCATTCAAATAAATTTTTATTTCATTCAAATACATTTTTATTTCATTCAAATAAATTTTTATTTCATTCAAATAAATTTTTATTTCATTCAAATAAATTTTATTTGTTTCGAATATATCTCATCAGAATTCCTCGTTACTCGCAGTTTGACACAAAATATTGTTGCAAATTTCTCGTGCGAGGTTGTCACCAAAAAAATTCTGAGCCTGCACAGCTTTTTCCTGCAAAAAAGAAAAGGATCGTCAAAAAATCGCGTCGCTCTCGTTACTCGCAGTCACGACGATACAAAACAATTTTGTTTTATTCCTTATCAGGCTCCCGAGTGTCGTCCTCCTGAGCCCCGGCACAGTCTCGCCCCGTCGAAAGGAAAGAAAGTTAGAAAGTCCGGCCGAACCGATGCGCCCGTTGGTGCCATAAAACGCTCGCTCGTTTTTTGAGGAGTGCGATCGGAGAAAGTTGTGCAGCCTTTGACCACCCTTCCGCCGGCGTGGGTTACCCTTCTTTGCTTTTTTCCAGCACAGTCCTCGCTCGTGCACCTCGACGCTCCGCCGTGTTTTCGCCGTCGGAGAAAACGCTTTCTCTCCCGGCTCTTCTCGGTCATCCCTCAGTGACGAGTTCAGTTTTCCTTCTGACATTCGACGGTTCTGTGCGCGTTGTGGCTGGAAATACTTTTGTAAAAGGACTCGTTTTAGTGCGACTTAATAACACACGTGAGGAGCTGAAAGAACAACAAAAAAAAACCGCAGTCACTTGAAATAATTATATTCCATGACAATTGTGAAACACACCAATGATTATTGTTATTGCCGAGTAAATTTTTCGTCGTTACTCCTAGTTGCTTCCTAATGCCACACCGAGGCCCGCGCGGCGCGCTTATTACATCCACCTTCGTCGTCGCTGAAACAGCCTCGATTGACACCGATAATCGGGGCCCAACGCGGCGAGACCTTGCAGCCCCGATTGCGCCGTCTACACCTTCCTGTCACGCGACACAGACGGGCCGGCCTGTCGAGCGCAAATTACTCGCTTCTGTGCGCGGCTTCGTGCCCTCAGCCACGGAAAAACGAAGACGGAAGACTCTCGAGCGTCGTTCGCGCCAGTGAGACGTTACTTAACGTAAAGCAGGAGTCGCGTTGTGTGAAACACGATTCGTGCTAATTACTCCGGTGCAAATAGATATTGTTTCTCGAATTAACTTCGTGCGTAGTCCCGGAAGTGTGACACATGTGTACAACAGACAAATATACATATACAAATATAAATATACAAATATACATATGCTAGCAGGTTGTAATTAACGTCAAATTAACGTCCAAACTTTACGAAATCGAGAAATTTCTTTTTTCGATTTCGTAAAGTTTGAAAACCCTATCCGATAGGGAATTTCCCGCTGATTCCGAAAAGCACCGTTGTTTGCCCGAAAAACATAAAATTCGATGAGAAAAATGCAAAAAATGATTTTTCACTTTCTTTGAAATTTCGTCACTTCACTAAAATCGGGGTTACTTTTTTTTCGATCGACCAAACCTGGGTTTTCTTTTTGCGTTCGAGAGAAAACTCTACAACGAATGGAATGCCGCAAAGCGGAACGCGATATCTTGATTTCTGAATTTTTTACAGGATGTGAAAGTCAGACCCTCAAAAATCGCGAATTTTTAGAAGGGGGAAGCGTGAAATTTTTGGGGGTCTGACTTTAAAATTCTGTAAAAAATTTAAAAATCAAGATATTGCATTCCGCCTTGCGACATTCTCTTCGTTACAGAGTTTTCTCTGGAACGCAAAAAGAAAATCCAGGTTTGGTCGAGCGGAAAAAAAGTAACCTCGATTTTAGCGATGTGACGAAATTTCAAAAAAAGTAAAATCATTTTTTGCGCTTTTCTCGTCGAATTTTCTCTTTTTCGGGCAAACAACGGTGTTTTTCGGAATCAGCGGGAAATTTCCCATCGGATAGGGTTTTCGAACTTTACGAAATCCAAAATTTTTTTTTCGCGAAAAACGCAACTCAACTTCCGGCTGTAAAATCCTGTGAAAAATTCAGAAATCAAGATATCGCGTTCCGCCTTGCGGCATTCTCTTCGTTATAGAGTTTTATCTCGAACGAAGAAAAAAAATCCAGGTTCGATCGAGCCAAAAAAAAGTAACCTCGATTTTAGTGATGTGACAACTGGGTAAATTTCTAATTTTGGGACAGACTTGAATTAAGGAGGGGGGGGGGGGGGGGGGCAAGGTTTTATCATTTAGGGCAGACTTTAATTAAGGGGGTTGGAACAGACAAACAGGCAAACAGCTTTCCAAAATATCTATAAGACGTATAGCACGTGACTCTACGTGTCGCTTAACAAACCCCGATTCGGTGGCATCGCGAAACGATTCAGCCGGATAATTTTCAAGTGCTTCGCCTACGAAATAAATACCGCGAAACTCGGGGATCTTGATTCACGGCTATGTTTATGCGACATAGAGAGATTATTCAACCGCGCGCGTTATCGCGCGGCGCTCGCGGCGAATTTCTCGCCGCGAGATTGCAACTTTGAGGCGCTAGCCATGCGTGAAGCGGCCGAACGTGTACGTCGAAAATTCGCGAGAGAGATACGCGACGTACGTGGGAGAGCTTGAGGATATTTTCGCGCACGCACCGCGCAACCTGTCGGGCTCGGGGAGCCGCAGGAGCGGCGAGCGCACTTTGCCGCCGGCGGCGGTGGCTTCCTCGCTCCTGATTTTCTCCTTCCCCATATCTCCGCGTTCACGTATCGTAAACATTTAACGCTCGCGTTAGACAGCCGATTCGTGGCCGATTACGGCGCGGCCACGACGCACCGTAAATAAACTGTTTGCATTTATGAGCGCGTCCGCGATACACCGGCACCTCGGGGCACCGACACGATTTATCGGTAACGTTTTATAAATAAAAACGCGCGTACGAGGCGCGATGAACCTGAAGTGCCACGAGGCGAGCGGTAATTGTATCTCGGGATGCTTTACATCGGCGATAAACGCGGGAGGAAGACGAAAGGGAGCGAGGACGAGATAGAACGCCCGTTCTTATATTACTTAATTAGAAATGATTCGCGGCTCGTGGAACATCCAGGCGATAAAAGATTCGCAGTTGGGCGACTCTTGTTACGCTTGCTGAATTACAGCGTTGGTGTGACTATGACTAATAGTAGGTTTTTAGCCTGCAAAGTATTTTTTTTTTCGTGGCGTTGGTCGACACTGTTTGGGCGATGTGGGTTATCGCGTGAAAATACTTCGTATAAGCAGTAAAAATAGATTAATGAGGCGGTAAAATTGAAGTGTGTTTGATAATACTGGCACTTCTTGCCAGAAGCGTAAATCAAAGAATAAATTATACAAGAAGTGTCTGATACATATTAGTGTCATTTATTGAGGCTTTGATTATGTTCTGACTGCGCATATGAATTAACATTTTTTTCAACAGTACTGTAATCAATTCAGAATATCCAGGAGTTCACACGTAATTGGACTAAAAATTATGGATCTCTTGTGGAACATCCAGGCGATAAAAGATTCCCAGTTGGGCGACTCTTGTTACGCTTGCTGAATTACAGCGTTGGTGTGACTATCACTAATAGTAGGTTTTTAGCCTGCAAAGTATTTTTTTTTTTTTCGTGGCGTTGGTCGACACTGTTTGGGCGATTTGGGTTATCGCGTGAAAATACTTCATATAAGCAGTAAAAATAGATTAATGAGGCGGTAAAATTGAAGTGTGTTTGATAATACTGGCACTTCTTGCCAGAAGCGTAAATCAAAGAATGAATTATACAAGAAGCGTCTGATAGATATTAGTGTCATGTATAGAGAGGCTTTTTCCGCGTTGATTATGCTCTGACTGCGCATATGAATTGACCTTTTTTCAACAGTACTTTGATCAATTCAGAATCTCCTGGAGTTCACAATAATTGGTTCACAATAATTGGACCAAAAATGATGGATTTTAATGTCGTTGAAGTTTGCATCGTTGCAATGCGATGAAATTAAAAACGAAATACTAATTCCATACAAATTTAAATTATTCACCCCCATTAGGGGGTGAAATAATTTTATTTTGTCATGCTCTTCGTCGTTATAATAACTTTTTGTCGCCGGTATAAAAACTTGGGTTCATTAATGTTTTGCTGTTTTTAAATTCGTTGCATTGCAACGATGCAAACTTCAACGTCATGGATCTTAACACTGAAATATGACGGAGTGATTTTTAAAAAGATGCATGAAAGTTTGGGTTTTTTTCAATTAGGGAAATAAGGCAGGCTTCTCGACTCTTGACTCTCACGTCATCATAAAATTCAAATAAATCATTTAAATATATTTTTCAAATCTGTAATGGGGTGAAACAAATCGCCGTTTGATGTTATAATCCGTCCGTTAATGCTAGATACTCCCATTGAGATTTCGAGCGAGTTCACTTTTTTTACGAGCTTCACTCGTTTCACTCGCTTCGCGAGTGCAGGTAAAACGCGTGAGTCGCGAATACAAATCCAAATTCATTCAGGAAACACTTATCAGTGCGCACACGCGAAGACAGAAGTTAGTCCGCGATGCGGTGAAGGAAAGAGAGAGTGAGAGCAGGGTGAGGCAGAAAGACCCACACACAGAGATTATACCGAGTGATTCGCAAGACCCCGCAGTGGGGCCTTTTATACATCTGACACTTTGTATTCATAATAAGCGAGTCGTAAAAGCACGAAAACATCCATTCCAGCCGATACCATTTATTACCCGTACTGCGCGGTATTGTGTAGTGTGTAGCATGTAGTAAGCTACGCTACTAAACACGTGCCGGTGAAGCACGCACGCCATTCCGGAACAGATGGACGTATACCACAAGTTTTATTTACCAAACTCGTGCAGTGTCACGAATAAATTAGCAGCGCACTTGTCTAATTTTTCATCCCCTGACTTCTCACATCGTTAAACCATATATTTTTTATTTTTTGTAATTTCAATCGATCCAATAATCCGGATATAAAATACCGGTTTTCGTAAATAAGTTCACGTGGTTTAGATCCGTCTGGAAATTCCGCATAATATCGCACACAAGACGTTGAGCATGGAACCCGTTAAGCTTGATATAGAAAGACGAGACATTTTTGTTGCTCAAGTTTAATTTACCAAACTCGTGCAGTGTCACGAATAAATTAGCGCACTTGTCTAATTTTTCATCCGTTGACTTCTCACATCGTTAAATCATTTATTTTTATATTCTCAGCAATTTCAATCAATCCAATAATCCGGATATAAAATACCGGTTTCCGTAATTTAGTTCACGTGGCTTAGATCCGTCTGAAAATTCCGCATAATATGCAAAGACGAGACATTTTTGTTGCTCAAGTTTAATTTACCAAACTCGGTCTGTATCGAGAATAAATTAGCGAACTGGATAAATATTTCTTCCGGTGACTAAGTTCATGTAATTAAATCTTTTTTTTTTTTGTTAATGCCACCGATTCGATAGTCCGGCTAGAAAGCACGTTAATGTCGTAATAACGCGAACCGTCGAATTGCCAATAACTCGACAAAGAAAATTACCGCGACCGACTTCGGTAATTATGGTTCACGCGGTTGAAATCCGTCTGGAAACGCAGCGTAATATCGCATTGAGCACGTCGGGCATGCCGGCCGTTGGGCTTAATATGCAAAGAGAAGAAATTTGTAAAAGCGTGGCCGACGAGATTAGCTAGGAAAAAGCGCCGGATTAACGTTCTACCACGGGGAGCGTCGCGACGCCGGTGCCTCCGCGTTGTTCTCCGGCCGCGCGCGCTGCCTGCGCCCCCAGGCGTCTTAATTTGATTATAAATTTTGTATTCTCCTGCTCTCGCTCGCGGAACATTCTGCGTCGTGGAACCCCGCGGGAAAAAGCCCCGGCAGCTGATGGGTATTAGAAAAAAAAACGCGTATATATTACGTCGTCGACTTCATTCGTTCTCGGGTTTTTCGGCAATCATGCAATCGTGTCAGAAAAAATATATATTTCCACTCACACATTTCGTAGGGTCAAATAAATATTTTTTCCTGGACGTCGATGATGCTTTTTCATCGTTTTTCGACATTTAAATGTCGTTTGCAACACATCAGATTTCGTGTCAAATTAATGTTGAAACACATCGTATAGGGTTTCCGAAAAATATTTTTTGACCTTCATGGATTTTTTTTTGATCAAATAAATCTATTTTCTAGGCAACGATGAAGTTCTAACTTGCATCATAATTTAGAAGTTGCTTATAGTAATAGTTTTACTTATAATTGGTGTTGTTACACATATCATAATCAGTGTCTGATTTTTTTAACTCTAATGAATTTTTTTTATAAAATAAATATTTTGTCCTAGACATTTCGTGTCAAATTGATGTTGAAACACCTCATATAAGGTTACTAAAAAATATTTTTTTGTCCCAAATGGATTTTTTTAGATCAAACAAATCTTTTTTCTAGGCACGACAAACTTCTAACTTGCATACAAATTTAGGAGCTGTTTACAGTAATAATTTTATTTAAAGTTGGTGTTGAAATTCTCATCATAATCAGTGTCTGATTTTTTTTACTATAATAATTTTGTTTTAAATAAAATAAATATTTTGTCCTAGACGACAATAAAGTATCTTTATCGTACATCAATATTGGAGCGAGTTGTTTGTCCAAATAATTTCACGTAAAATTGTCGTTCCAACACACATCGTACACGTTGTCCCGACGAGTAGTCTGGAAGTCAAAGTTGGACACGCGACGACGTCGTCGCTCTCCTCGCGCAGTCAATTTATTTTTGGGACTCCGTCGCACACACACACAGAACGAGACACCCTCAGCGAGAGGCGCCATTCGGTCACGATATGATAGCTGTACCAAGTACGATGTTTTCGTATTGGTAATATAGGTATATAGAGATGAAAAGGTATCCACATAGAGAATCACACCACATCTCTCTGGATTCCGTAGGAGCGCCGAGCCGAGCTCGGCGCGCGGTCGCGATGGCGTATTGATCTTTTTAGTGGCGTGCGGCGTTATCCACCATACCAGCGCCGGAATAAGAGACGTGCAATCCAACTCGCGCGTCCAGACTAAAGGTCTATATTTCCCCGGGGACGAATTCGTTTTATTATTCCTATAAACACAATTTCCTCCCGGAATATTGTGACTAGAATATATATAGGCGCATTCGTACATCGTATTAAAGACGTTAGATATACGAAACGCGCGAGGACGTTTTGCCTTCTGGACCCGGTTCAACAAATCGTCTATAGCGAAACACAGAAACCTTTCTTTCTTTTTTTTTCTTCCTTGGAATGGATGAATTATGTGTCACTTAAGACGTCGTACGTTACGCGCGCTGCAATTACATTTGTCATCGTATTTTCCGGAAAATGAGTGTCGCGGACCGAGCTGCCGTTTTTTTTTTTGTGGCTTGGAGGATGTTTCGAGGGTGCCCCGGAAAAAGTTATGAACATTCGGACGGACGAGAGATGTAAAAGAAAATTGAACGAGTCACAGATGTCTCTAGACACTGGCAGCCTCGGACGTTGAGAGAGTCTCGTGATCACGAAGCCTTCCGGCGGCGAGCGCCATACAGTCTAGCTGGACTTAGAGACCGCGGGCCTCGTCAACGTTTTATATTTAATCCAGAACGTTTTAACAAGCGATAAACAAACGGTGTATCACTCGTGTGTTGGGGGGGGCTTAAATTAGCTCCGATACCATTTCGAACGGCTTCACGCATTTATGAAGATGACCGTGATGGTGGTGCTCGCGGAGTTGGGGATCTGCCGGGAGGAAACGGCTGGAGGGGTCTCTCCGGGGTTAAGGTGGGGGACGACGTGGCCCCTGGTGGGGGAAAGCCCAGAGTCATGGAGAGGCCAAGCACCGCCTCTCAGCATGCAATGGGCGGGAATCCCACCACGATTTATGACTCCCGGCACTACCGACATCTACCAGAATCCCGGCGAACCGTCTCCCCCGCCGACGGCCATTACTTTACTACGATTGGCTGAAATTGCGTCACCACGCGAACCAGACGACCCTTTAAACGGCACCCTGTAATCGACGACATTCTTCGGCTCCGGTGGTCGTATCATCGAACTGCATAAATTTACTCCTGTCCTCCGCTACTCGTTGTCATCTGTCGTTATTTTTTTCGCTCATGGCAAAATGATTCCGTGGCTCCGTTTTTTTCGGCGCATGCAGCTCGTTTGACCGGAGTAGTAAATCTATATTTAGCTAATCGAAGGTGGGTGCTAAGGGTGAAACGACCGGCCCACCACCGCTCGTAAAAGTGGATGCTGCAGTTTTGATCTCTTTTTTTGCGTTAAATATTGATCAACGTGGAAATGAATTAAATTGGGAAAAATGTTTAAACAAAAATTTTCCACTATTGATTTAGCACAGCTTGGATATATGTATATATATTTTTTCCAAGCCGAGAGACAAAATATTGAATATAATAAATTAACGGCAATTTGCATAATTGATTCATCAGGATTTTTTTTTTTTTTACGGGGATAAATTCTGTCTCTGATGTCCAAACTAAAAAAAAGTGGTTGGCGGGATCGCAACTGCATTGACCACTTGAGAATCAGACGGTGCGTCACTCTAACGGCCGACGCTTAAACTAGATCGCAGCCTTCGATTAGGGAGGGTCCTTGACCGAGGGGTTCCGGCGAGAACCATCGAAGGGTAATTTTTTTGTGAGCGAACAGGCAATCGGGTGTCCCTGAATTACCGACGGTTCTCGAGCGCGAGAGAAAGAATTTCACTGAAGATCTGAAAAATCGTCTCAATTCGTATCCCCTCGCGTTCGAGACGCGGAATGATTTACAAGCGTCGCAAAAAAAAAAAACAAAAACACTCGTGGTCCACATCTAAGAAGCTACTGCGGGAAAAGAAGTGATTTTATTTCGGTGAGATTTCGTACAGGCGGGCTATGTGGCGGACTGGCAACACGACTGACGGTTACGTCGGTTTACGGCTGTTTTAACGAGCGCCGCTGCACGCGACTCAGCACTAAACCAGCCCTACAAAACGTAGCCACTAGTTTAACGTTTTACGGCCGAATTTATTATCTGTTACCTCCTTATATGACGGGACGATAACAATAATTGTCAGTTTTAATTCGATCGTAAATCAGCGGCGGGAAGGAACTATCACTGGCTCCGAGTGGCTCGACCAACCGCGAGGGACCTGACCATCTGGCGTCGAGCCCGAGTTATCCGCCAAGCGGATTTACGCCGCGGCTGTGTTTTCGTCGAGAGTTGGCCGACTCGACTCACAGATGGAGCAGCATATTTCTAGATAATCCCAGTCGGTATTACCTTACCGAAGCTCAACCAAAACTGCAACGCACAAAATACTTGAAACCGAGACTGTTTTTTAATACAATCTACGAATAATTATCGAATATTTGTAGATAGTTTCACAATAATCTCAATAATAAATATATATTTTTAACAGCAAAAAAATAATTTCTTAGCTGACGAAACTTATAAAATCGAAATATTTATGCGAATTATCGACCCCATGAAATTATCAAATATTTGTAGATAGTTTCACAATAATTTCAGTAATAAATATATATTTTTAACAGCAAAAAAAAACTTTTCTTAGCTGACGATACTTATAAAATCGAAATATTTATGCGAATTATCGACCCTATGAAATTACTACCAGGATTACCTAAAATGTGTAACTCCAAAGATAACAGTTCCAATTGAACTTGTCGAAGGGATTCGTAATGCCATCTCCAGAAAATATCTCGAAGTACCGAACAGTCGGTAGATGGCGCCACCAGGACCTTTTTGGTAATCAATTTGGCTCAATGGTGCACGAAACGGCCGCGGTGTGGATTACTCGTCGGCAGTATCGTTTCCATATCAGTATCAATTTTTTTTTTTTTTTTCATCATTCGATAACAATTTTTGTAATTATTTTCACACTATTTTATTCAAATACGTTGTACTATATCTCCCGTCACTTTCTTTAAGTGGGACTAGGAAAGCCTTCTTAAATTCCAAAAAGTGACTTTTATCGATTTCGCGTAGCCGGGCAACTTTGACGGTAATATCGTTGAGCCCGCGGTGGGGTTGAAAGCGCGGTCGTTTATTTAACTTTTATTCGAGTCTTATGTTCCTCGAAGGGGGGGTGAAAAGTGCTAACGTATAGAGGCGTGAAGAGTGAGCGAAGTCTGGCGTATCTGACAATGTCATCAGTTACATTTACGAGGCCGTGAAGGATAGAGTGAGTACCTTGAGGTTGCCTCATCGTCACTTTAAATCCCGTTACTCGATCGTAAAAGACTTTGACGACCGTGCGCGGAGGTATCCGTGGCACGGGCGTCCGGGGGTACCCGACGGCAGCACACGGACCGAGCGCGTTCACTGCGACTATAAAGACCAGTGGGGGCTTCCCCCGTCTGCGGGACCCCCAGACGGGCAAAAGGGCTTGACATTTACGTACCCACTTGCCCAATGATCGTTCCCATAATCGCTAATAGACCGAGAATGTCGAAAAGATGGAATATAACAATTATCCACGGCACATTCTCCCGTTACGTCTTTATTATTCAGTGTGCTTTTCCACCGGGAATATACACGGCGGGGGGGAGAATCACTATTTACGAGTCTCCGGACACGCGACGACTATAAATTTACGTCGTAACATTAATATTAGAATTATTGCTATCGGTTGTTTATCTCGCGTGCGACGCGCATGCGAGTTAATAGACAGTTCGCATACAAAGTACATCCGCGACTGGATCGGGGATGGAAAATATTCGAATGAAGAGAGTACTTAATATTGTTTAATTAATAATTGCAAATAATTACATTGGGGGCAGATAAAAATCTTTGGTATCTTGTGTTATTGGAATAATCGCACCGATAATTTATAGTAATTAGTGTTTTACAATGAGTAATAATATTTCGCAGACGTAGTGACATTCATAATCGTTTAATAAAACGATGGCTTTTTATTTATTTACAATAGACAATTCGCATACAAAGTACATCCGCGACTGGATCGGAGATGGGAAATATTCGAATGAAGAGAGTGGTTAATATTGTTTAATTAATAATTGCAAATAATTACATTGGGGGCAGATAAAAATCTTTGGTATCTTGTGTTATTGGAATAATCACCGATAATTTATAGTAATTATTGTTTTAAAATGAGTAATAATATTTCGCAGACGTAGTAACATCCATATCGTTTAATAAAACGATGGCTTTTTATTTATTTACAAGAAAAGCCTTCTCGCAATATTTCCACATGGTTAATAGTTAAGTATACTTAGGTTAGTCAATAATTTATTTATGTGTTACTTTCAATTTGAAATGTTATAAATTGTTAGTCATAGTTGTGCGTCTGTTTAATCATATTTAATTACATCGGTCGATGTGGTTACCCATCCATATTTAATTGGGTTATGCCCGTTAACAATAAATAAATAAATAAATAAATAAATAAATTTAAATAAGTATTCGAAACGCTGTTTTTACGAATATCGCCCGTTCGTGCGCCAGACACGTACATTTCGCTCGTCGAAATAATTCAAAGATCGCGTTTTTTACTTTTATTCGCACGGGCGCCAAATGGGAAGGAACGTAGCGGGGACCATATTGAGCGAAATACGCTCGCGACTCGGTGGGATATTATAGAGGAGCTCTTTCATGAATTGAAAATGTCTTGCACCGGTGGCAAAACAACTCGTAAAACGTGAATAACACCGTCATACAGAGCGGCCATTGTCGGATGTGCCCGCGAGTGTTCTCCGGGATATATTTTCGCCGCGTGAAACGAATGCGTTATTATTAGACACGCTTCGCGCGCAAGCAAAACGCGTATTTCGTTTCACGATCTCGCGGCTCCCAATCGTCACCTGGGTCCATCGTACCTGACGAATAACCTCATCTTCCGTCCCATAAATCACACCGAGGACTCAATATCAACCACAAGAGTCGTCGAGGCGCCATCAACGAAACTCTACAGAGCCCAAAAAATACAGGATCATTATTTCCGCCACGAATAAAGCGCTCCTCTCATCCTCGGTGACATTAAGTGCATCGCGCATTCATGAGACCTCCATTACGTCTCTCAAGGGTGTCTGACGCTCCATCCGTTTTTTTTCTCACCGCGGGGACTAGGACGAAAGTCTTTCACCGATTTTTCCTTCGCCCCATACAAGAATCCTCGCCGGTATCCATCAGCCAACCGGCCAATAGCGATCGCCGTGGACTTGACAAAAAAAAAAAAAGAAAAAAAAGAGGGTCGCGCTCTTCACCGCGTATTATGTATCACGACGTACCGACTCTCACACGTGCTCCACGCATCCACAGATCCTCAACCATTCATTTTTTTTCCCCCTCCCCGTTCATCCTTTTCGCTCCGCGCATTTTTTTTTTTTTTTCAGTCCCCGGATTATGTCCCGCGTTATTAAGGTCAACCACCTGCCGCGCTCGATGGAGCTCACTTCAGGGGATGAACACCATTATATCCCGGCGTGTATACGGGGGGTACCTGGAGGAGGCCGCCCTCTCCGTCTACGTGTGCAGTCGCTCTCCGCGAACCCACCGGCAGTCAGGGGGGGTTGCGGGTTGGCGTCGTGCGACGTTGTGCGGGAACAAAGAAAATAAGAGATGCGAAACGACGCGAGAGAGCTCGGGGGGAGAGGCGAGGGGGGGGGGGAGAGATGGCGCGCAGAAAGAGAGGCATCGTCGGTGGTGCCCGCGGCGAAAGATGAGGAGGGCGAGGAAAGTGCGGGGGGAGGAGGAGGGGGTGAAAGAAGAGAGAGGAAGAAGAGGTCCTCGGGGGGAAGGGGGGTCGAGGGGGGGGGGAGAGCGGGAGGCTGTGCAGGTCGCGCGCACCGTCGGCGAGAATAAAGGAAAAGCGAGAAAAATGTGTCTAACGTGGCAGAGGCAATTCTTCAGCGGGAGTTGCCGCCTTAACGCCCGTTGGAGAGAGGCGATTGGTTCTCGAGGAGAGCCAGCGGGAAAGATGGCCGCCATTTCCCTCCAACCACCCGGGGGAACCCCCTCGCCGTCCCCCCGGTCGCGTGCGTGTGCCTCGTTCGTGGGAAGCGCGCGGGGGTGGTCGCGTGTGGGTGAAAAGGGAACCCGCGGGAACCCGGCGGCAGCGGCGCTTGTGTTGGGGAGAGGCGTTAGCGGAGCTGGTGGTAGTGGCCGTGGGGCTGAGGGGGAGGCAGAGAGACGGGGGGGCACACGAGGGGACTCCACGGGACTCTTATTCTTATTAACTGTTTAATCTTTTTTCGAGACGTACGAGCGCATTACCGTCGGCTTGTTTATTTCGAATCCTCGCTTTCCTCCTCCTCCTTCGGGTCCACAAATACAGACTCGCAGACACTCTTGTAATTCTTGTCCTTTACCTACCTTCCGCCGTGGATGCCACGTTGCGACGATTTTTTTTACTTGATCTCCGAAAAGACGATGACAGAATAGGAGATTCTGATGTGAGATATTCGGACTCGGGAATAAGTGCAACGAGAGACAAAGTTTCTTTGATTTCGAAGAAATGGGTGGATTGCATTTTTTTAAATTGATTTTAATGAAATATTTCTTTGAATTTGAAAGACATGAGATATCCTTGATGTAAAGACACTTTCCTGTTTTTTTTTTAATGATCTCCTTAATTAAAGAAACGTTTGTCATTGATTTCAATGAAATATTTCTTTGAATTTCAAAGACATGATCTCCTTAATTTAAGTCACGTCAAATCAAGAAGATAATCATTGGTTAAGCCATTGAAGTTTTTGGTGAACATATCTAAGTACTATGGTATGTAACCAAAAACTGGGTGGACATAACCTATAATTTGGGTGATGACATCGTTCAAAGAAAATATAATATTAACTTAAGGATATTATTTCATTGACCTCAAAGTAATGTTTCATAGGTTGAGATTTCAAGGAAATTTCATTGTATCAAGGAAACTTTTTCTCTCGCTGTTTAATAAAATCATCGCGAGAGTCGTGAATCTTGAGGTTCTCTTCGCGAATTAAAACTATGAGATACAGGTTTTTTTTTGCGGTGCTCCAGCGCTGATGTTTGTGTTTGTGGGTTATGCGAGAATATTGATTGAGAGTCGGGGGAATGAATTAATATATGCGTATCAGTCGTGAAGTTTCGGCGTTGATAGGTAAAAAAATGTAATGAAATCCTCGCGAGAGTCCTGAGAATCTTGAGGCTCTCTTCGCGAATTAAAACTATGAGATACAGGTTTCTTTTTTTTTTTTTTGCGGTGCTCCAGCGCTGATTGGATGACACGACTGTGTTTGTGGGTTATGCGAGGATATTGATTGAGAGTCGGGGGGGAATGAATTAATATATGCGTATCAGTGGTGAAGTCTCGGCGTTGATAGGTAAGAAGAACTTTTGGGTGGTCCATTGGCGAGTCAGAGGAAGAGAGAGAGGAGCGTGAGACTGAGGGAGAGATGGTTTTCAAAGTAGCGATTCGAAACGAGCGGAGGAGGAGTTAATTCCGGGACCGGGGATCCTCGTCGGGATAGCGCAGCCCGAGAGTTACACCACTCAATTATTTGATAATGTCGGCGACATCGCGCTGAGGGAATCTCGTTAAAACTTGGAGCGAACTCTCCGCGTAATCTCCCCCGATGTTTATACCGGCCTTCGTAAATCTTATGGGTTCTCGCGGGGATGAGACACTCGCGGTGTCTGCTCCTGGTTTTCCACTTCTATCTCTCCCCCCCCCCCTTCTCCTCCTACCGACTTGCCGGCGGAGCTTCCTGCTGCGGGATAGATAATACGAAACTTCCGAGAAATATTCCTATCGCACCCCGTTTGGTTCAGCTCCCTCGCTCTTCTTTTATATATAATTTACCGGCGGTGCTCGCGCCCCGTGGACTTTATTATTTTATGCAAAGCACTATCAGACGGCCTGTATAATTTTTATGCTCCCACCTTGCGCATGCAGCTAAGAATTATCCGCGATAATAATTAATTTTGATACCGTAGACTTTACATTTTAGTCGTTATTACGCTATCTTAATGCGTTTAATGCATGAATTAAATGTATTTGTATTTTTAACACATGGACGGCATTTTGAAATTGTTGCAAGGTTAAATTGTCAACGGCGGAGTTAGTGATTAATGTGTAAATAAAAGTTGAAAAAATGTTTGACCGTAACAAGTTGGAATATCTATTTAAAAATCAACTGTTTATTCATTTGAGAAAACATTATTCTCGTAACTTCATTAAATTCTCAGTGTCTGGTACCGCAGACGCTTGTAAATTTCGTACCATTCCAATTAGGCATGACAGTGATTTACATATGTAACGTTGTACATCGTAGAAAATGCTACACGAATTTCCTACGACCGGATCACCGTGGAACTGGTTTATTGACGAGTAGAAATCCTCGAATTCCTTCAGCGAGACATGCGTTATAAGCGTCTCTTCGCGTTCGTTGCCAACGAGACACTGTCATAATGATCATCCCCCCCCTAATAGCGTCGCTGGGTCAATTAATTCCTGGTAACTTTTCAATCCTCCGGAGGCGCGAAGCGCTCGAGGTATCACGTTGAAAAGACACTCCCGTCATAAATCAGCCGAGAGACTGCGTGGAGCTCCAGTCGTTTCGTGTCCGAGACGACGAGCGTCTGTATCACCCGATGGCCTCTGGTCCGAGGGATCATTAAGATCTTTGTCTCGGACTGCATGCGCGGAGCGCCCGACGCGAACGTGCAAGATTCCCCTTTGTCCGACCGATAGATACCGTTTGCCCCGGTATCTGGTATAAGGTGCGGATGTGAGTTGCTGGTTCCGTGGAGAAGAAACTCGTCGAACGAGCCGAGCCAGCACAAAGGCGAGGGTAGCGGAGGGGTCGCGGCGAGAAAAGGAGCTCCAGGAGAAAGAAGCGGCGCGACCTGTTCTCGGATGGAAAACGCTGCATACGATGAAGAGATCGAAGCCTCGAAACCTTCGCGCGGGGACCGAATGAGCCGTGATTCGAGAAACGCCGAAAGGGCCAAGTGTGTCGCCCTAACGAGGGGTTGGGCGCGGCTACATCAAGATGCGTCCATCGGCAGTTTTCGGGGCTCTCGTGAGAAATATGGTTATCCCCCTTCCGCCGATCGACACGCGTTGGAAATCACGTGTAACGTCTTTGCGGATTCTCCGGAGTACATTCGAATCAAGATTGGACAGGAGGTCACGTGGATCCCCGGCAGGAGCGAAAAGCCTGCAAAGGTTTTGTCAGCTTTCGCTGCTGTCACGAATAATCCTCCTGTAACCAATGTTCGCATGCATCGTGGACAGGCAGTAAGATCATCAAGGTCCAAGATGGTAACACGACAAAACGCCCCAGCGACAAAATTTTGCGCTAAAATGCCCAGCGACAAAACGCCCCAGCGATAAAATAGACTGTGACAAAAGGCCCCAGCGACATAATATCCCATTCTGTGTGTCATTAAATATCCCGCGTCAACATATCCTTCGTCAAAATATTCTGGCGACAAAATATCTGCTATAGATTTTGAAGTGTGATATTTTGTCGCTGGGATATTTAATTAAATTTGAAGTGGGATATTTTGTCGCTGGGATATTTGATGAAATTTGAAGTGTGATGTTTTGTCGCTGGGATATTTAATGAAATTTGAAGTGGGATATTTTGTCGCTGGGATATTTGGTCGCGGGATATTTTGTCGCTGGGGTGTTTTGTCATGTA
This sequence comes from Pimpla rufipes, assembly GCA_963932165.1. Taxonomy (NCBI): domain Eukaryota; kingdom Metazoa; phylum Arthropoda; class Insecta; order Hymenoptera; family Ichneumonidae; genus Pimpla; species Pimpla rufipes. The sequence continues at coordinate 8,401,859 of OZ010636.1, forward strand.
GCCTCCAAGATCCACCAAAATTCCGACAAAACTGCGCGTCACGCCGGATTAAAGCAGCTCGTTCACCAGATCAGCACGACACAAAGCAAGAAAAAAGCTAGATCCACAAAGAGCCAGTCCAGTGTTGACGTATATTCGGAAAGAAAGCCTTTCGAGGCCGCCAGGATCTCCGTCACGTGACGCAGAATTGGTGGGCCGGGCCGACGCGGTCCCGGGGACCAAAAACGTTGAAGGGGGTCATGGAAAGGGACAGGCAGGTTAAGAGACCAAGAAGAAAAAAGGGAGACACGAGAAGGCCATGATACAAGTACATCTAGATTAAGATGCGACGAGAGAGTGAGAGAGAGAGAGAGATGTGAGGAAGAATCCCACCAGTCCTATACCTTCGCCCGAGCGTTAACGTACGATCTCGGGGTCACCAGCCAGAATCCAGAACCCTCGGACTCCTTGGCTCCCTTGTCTCTCTGCTTCTGCTGGCTGACCAGCGAGCCGGAGAGGAAGAGGAGGAGCCAGAGAATCGGTGGACTCGCGGGGACCAAGATCGCTGCGAGTGACGTACGAGAACGAGGACCACCCTTGAAGATCGAGAACCGAGGTATATATATACGTATACCTTCCGCGCAGCCGGTTTCACACAAAAATCATATTTATCGCCCTGCCTACCTGTCGCGACTTCGTGTCCTCTTATCTTCATCTCTCTCCCTCTCTCTCTCTCTTTCTCTTTCCCTCGCTCTTCGGATACCCTCGACCCTCTCTCTTCCTATCTTGTCGCGACTACTCCTTCTATCTCATCTTACCCTTCGTTTTTTCCCTCCCCTTCGCTCGCCCCCCTCGTCCCGGTGCTCACGCTCTCGCGCAACGCCGGGAGAGAGACCCTGAAGAGAGCCCCGGGAATACTTCTTTTAATTTCGAGGCAGCCCAGCACGCCCGGACGGGCCGAGTGATTGCCCCGCCGGGCCGAATTTATATCGCGCGTTGGAAACTTGCTCTCGCGCGTTGGGACAACCACGACGAGGACACGACACCGCGTCCCAGCTTGGCTGCTGCTGCGCCGCTCTCTGCTGCCTTCCGTGTGATTAAATGCTTCACCGGATTGGATGTATGAATACGCGAGTTCTTACGTATTGCGTCTGTCTGCCTATAAGCGCGAGGCTTCCTTATGTTCGAATGGCGCTCTTCAGTTCTCGAGGAACCCCAACGTGGGAATCCATCAAATTTATGGCTGGGGTCGTTTCGCTCACGTAGCGCGCGCTGCCCGGAGACGTCTTAATTATTGCTTTACCTGCTCTCGGAGGTGAACTGCCGCCGGGAGAACGACTGTTCGACATTACGCTCTGCTAATATAGGTGATATCTTGAACTTTGATTCGTGTTTCGTTTTTTTTTTAGTTATTTATGAGAGACGAGGATGAGCGGGGAAAGGAACGCGAAAAAAGTGGCAGCTGGGTGGTTGAAATAAATTGAAACGACTCGAGTGTTAGGATTTTTAGTTCGTGGAACAGATGAAATACAGTTTTTTTATTCATTTTATCGCTTATACCAGAAAATTGTGTCATCTTTTTAATTTTCGTAAACCAGATATTTTTATTTTAATATTCGTAAACCAGATATTTTTTATTTTAATATTCGTAAACCAGATATTTTTTATTTTTATTTTCGTAAATCAGATACTTTTAATTTTTATTTTCGTAAACCAGATATTTTTTATTTTAATATTAATAAACCAGATATTTTTTATTTTCATTTCTTACTGTACAAAATGATCGAATATCGCTGTTGAAAAATTCGTTTCAGCCTCCTCATCTCATGACTCCGAATGAAGACGTTTTCGTTGCTGTAAACTCGCTGTAATAACATCGATTGCTCATGGTATCGTGAATTATTGGTAACGGCGGAAAAAGTGACAATTATCGGTTGTCCCGTGCGAGGAATTGAGGCCGATACCACTGGGAAACAATTGATTTTTATTAACCCTCGTCCTCCTTGTTCGCCTCGCTGCGGGCAAACGCGGTACCCATCGGAGATATATCTTCGACCACTAAACGACAACCCAGAGACAATGCGTACCACATATATGACGCTTTCCCCGTTACTTCATTTTATTTACAAGATTTTTACTCCCGACGCGCCATCCCTCGGGATAATGGCGATAAACGTCACCGAAGGGTGGCCAACCCTCCCTCCAGTCTCCGCGTTTCCTGCGTACACGCGCGTGTATTTTTATTTGTGTGTACACAAGGGTGGCGCCGCAGCCGCTGCGTCACACGCTTGTGGGACCCGTTCAATAACTCAAATCTGAGTCAATTTTGCCCGCCTTGAAGGGTGGAAAAGGAAAGTTTTGTGGAATTCGTGGAGCTCTCGGTGTACTCGAAGTAACAACGACGTCGTCGGTGGCTGCTTTATTAAGACACTCCTTTCGCTGGCGATCGAACTTGCACCGATTCCTCGAGGGTGTCTCCGAGATCCTGAAACAAAATTCGAAGACGCGATGAATTAAGGCGAATCAAAAATTGCTCCGGGTATGACTATAAGAATAAACGATGTTGAAGTTCGCATCGTTGGAATGCAACGAAATTCAGAAAAACAAATTAATTGTAATTAACCCAAATGATGAAAGTCACGAAAACATATATATATAATTTCTTTTTCGTGCTCTTAATTGCTATGATGACTTTTTATACCTATTTTCATCATACAATTAATTACAATTAATTTTTTGTCTGAATTTCGTTGCATTCCAACGATGCAAACTTCAACATCATAAGAATTTCGCTGATGATCGAACTTGCACCGATTCCTCGAGGGTGTCTCCGACATCCTGAAACAAAATTCGAAGACGCGATGAATTAAGGCGAATCAAAAATTGCTTCGAGTATGACTATAAGAATAAAGTTTAACTCGAATGAAGAGAGAGCGGTCGGCGAAGAGGGTGGAGAACGGTCGATGTTTTACCTTGGGAAAGCGAGAAAGAATGTCGAGGGGTGGGCGAGGTGAGTCTGGCAGCCTGAAGGAATGTGTAGCTCGCGCGCGGAAATTGCCGAGAGAACGCGTATTAAAATCGCTGGATTTAGTGGGGAGATAAGCCGCTCGGCGTTGCTTTCGCGCGAGGGGTTGGTTGGCTGAGAAGGAAAAGAAAAAGGGCGGGGGATTGGAAAGCCGGAGGGAAAAGAAAAACTCTCCTTTACCCTAGCGCCGCCGCTCCACGGTATTACCGTCGCCTCGCCGTGGCCGTTATCCAAAGCCAAGTTCGACCCTTCCTGGCAATCCACCCCGCCCCCCTCTCACCTCTATCCGCCCTAACGACCACATCATTTAAGTCGCCATCCACGATCTCGTTTTTTTCTCTTTCGCTCGTCGCTCTCGCGCGCCATTTTCATCGCGCCAAAGTTATTTCCAGGCGCATTATAAAAACTGCGCTTAAATCTTTGCTCTTGCAGCGCTGGATGGCGAGGAAAATGCTTCTGTTTGTTTTACCGTCAAACGTTTTTTTTTCGACGTTTCCGAAATTCATGATACATTAAAAATATGTTATAGTGAATTAGTAATATTTGTCGAATTTATTATAAATGCCAAACGAGTTGATGACATGAGAAAAAAACGTATTTTACCATCTGCTAAAGATGACATCTCAATACGACCTTCATGATGTGACAAAAATATATAAAAAAATTTAAGTAAGAAAAATGTAAGTTAAATAAAATAAAATAAAAAATAAAATACGGTATATTGAATTAGTAATATTCGTCAAATTTATTATAAATGCCAAACGAATTGATGACATGAGAAAAAAAAACGTATGTTACCATCTGCTAAAAATGACATCACAATATGACCTTCATGACGTGAAAAAAATATAAAATAAAATTTAAGTAAAAATAAATTAAGTTAGGTAAAATAAAATAAAAAATAAAATACATTATGGTGAATTAGTAATATTTATCGAATTTATTAAAAATGCCAAACGAATTGATGACATGAGAAAAAAAAGTATGTTACCATCTGCTAAAAATGACATCACAATATGACCTTCACGACGTAACAGAAATAAAAGAATAAAATTGTTATTAATTAAACCGGCAAGATTATCGAAACATTTGATAAGAAATTGCGGTAACAATAGCACGAAATCTAGAATGAGACCTAACCAGTACCAGCCCTGAACGTCAGTGCTACGGCCCCTGGCGAGTAGGCAATACGTCCTACTCGGGTGCAGAGCGAGCGTTCTCCTCCATGGTCTCAGTTCTCACCGCCGTAAAAACAAGACCTTTCTCTTCCACTTGTACCGCTTCATTTTTACGTAAGAATCGGCTATTCGTGGCGAGTTTCCTTTCCTCCGGTATTTCTGCGCCGGTGTTTACAGAGTCTCGGGTCGTCACACCGATGCATTCATACCGACGAAGGGGTAATATAATCCATCGGAGGCGGGTCCCCCTTCTAAAATCTCGAGTCGTCTGACTGTACGCTGATCCCTTTCTCTCTCATTCCGTCCTTTCCCCTACCGCGCTGCCTCACCACCTCCCCGTCTCGTGGGTCCCGCGCACTTTTATGCTGTCGTAAAAGCGCCGTAACAATTAATAAGTATCTCGTAAAAGCGATTGCTGTTGACACCTCTTTGAATGACAGGGACGCGTACAAGGAGCCGCGCGCACGCCACCTCGCCCCGTCGGACCCGCTCGGGTCGTCTGGATATCCTTTCGGCATAGGCGTTGGTGGGGCGGCCATGCGATTGCCCGTAAATCAAGTTTACGCCTCGGTCGTTACTTTTAATCGGGCAGTTATGCGTACTGCCGGACGAACGACGACTAGCCGGCCATTCGGCCGACCACCACCGATCTCGCTTCAGTTTGCGCGTCTTCCCCCGGCATTCTCGTTGAAACGCTCGCAACATCGTAAATCATATCTACTGTATACCGAGGAATTTTTATGGAATTCAAACAGCTTCGCTTATATTTGTTTAATTTAATTTCTCTCTGATTCTACAATTTAACCAATCCATATACCATATACGTATTTGTAATTATTTATTTTAACATATATTAAAATGTTAGAGCTTATATTTGTTTAATTTAATTTCTTTCTGATTCTACATTTTTACCAATCAAACGGCAAATTTATTATTAAATACATATACGTATTTGTAATTATTTATTTTAACATATACTAAAATGTTAGAGCTTATATTTGTTTAATTTAATTTCTTTCTGATTCTACATTTTAACCAATCAAACGGCAAATTTATTTTTAAATACATATACGTATTTGTAATTATTTATTTTAACATATATTAAAATGTAATCAAATTTTTGTAAATCAAGTTTTTGTGCGTCGAATAGACGCACGAACGAATTTACAACATTGACTGCTGAATCTCACCGTTATTTCCAACTGTACGTGCAACGCGAGTGGAGAGGGAAATTAATTCGGTCCCACGTGTTTAAAACGAAGATTGAAAATTTGGCTAATTCAGTTGCGTGTGTATGAAATTGTGTACTCGTAATACGGAAATATATTTAACAGAATAAGGAGGCCGTTACGTAGGACGCAACAAATACAATTTCCGTCGCGGCCATTGCACAGCTACTAGCGCAGGAGAAGAGCACCGTCGCCACGGCCCTCGTCCGCGGTCGAGATAATATTGCACGGATATAGGGAAACACTGGCTCTGGTCTCGCTCTGCGCTACGTAGGGGGTGCTGGAAGCAGCCGCAGAGCCGTGGTCGACGGTCTCTCTGCGTCGTTGCCTTAATTAAGTTACACGCCGTACCCCGTTGTTCGGCTGGGTATTAATGTCACACCACCGAGTAGCGAGAGCATTACTTGGCCTCAATGCTTCTGGCTCTTGAAACTCCAATACCCTGAAACTTTCGTAGACATTTCTGTCTCACGGAAAAACCATCAATTTCCTATTTTTTTTTTAATCATTTTTATTAATGTTTCGCATTATACCTTACAGTACATCGTGTCATGCGCTTTATTAATTTCTAGCAGGTTGTTAATTTCTAGCATGCTCCAATAAAAATTAGATAGTTAAGTATATTAAAGTGAAATTAATGTTCAAACTTTACGAAATCGAGATAAAAAAATTCCGATTTCGTAAAGTTTGAAGATCTTATTCGATGGGAAATTTCCCGCTGATTCCGAAAAGCACCGTTGTTTGCCCGAAAAACATACAATTCGATGAGAAAAATGCAAAAAATGGTTTTTCACTTTTTTCGAAATTTCGTCACTTCGCTAAAATCGAGGTTACTTTTTTTTCGATCGACCAAACCTGGATTTTCTTTTTGCATTCGAAAGAAAACTCCATAACGACGAGAATGCCGCAAAGCGGAACGCGATATCTTGATTTCTGAATTTTTTACAGGATGTTGAAGTCAGACCCTCAAAAATCGCAAATTTTTAGAAGGGGTACCCCTTTCGTTTTTTTTGCGATTTTAATTAAGGGGGCTGGGACAAACAGACAAACAGACAACCATACAAACAACTTTCCAAAACATATATAAGATACATGGAAACCAGTTCATTTTATTTGAGGTTTATTATTTATTAACCTATCATTCCTAAAAGCTATTTGACAGCCGGAACAAAATAATTCACTCCCATCGTGACTCAGTATCCCTAAGCAAGAACCCCGCAACGTAATAAACACCTCCGAATTGTATCGCTACATTGATTGCCCGAAAATTTGAGCGACCAATAAGAGGCCATTAATTACCGAGTGCCTGGCAAACCCACGTACCAATGCAAGTCTATCGTCCAGTCATTACGCGTCTGCATGTGCACAGAACGTCAAGCTTGTGTGCGTCGTCGTCACCTATAAATGGGGTGCGTAGTCGAGGTCGTCACAGTGGAGGGTGATGGCGTTAGTTGTGGGGCTGGGTGAGAGCGTCGCATCGGTTCTGCGGATACGGGGTGTCCGGGCTGGGTGGCGCTAAGTCGGCTTTCTCGGGAGCTAAGGGTTGCCGCGTTGCCGTCGTGCCGTCGAGGCGTCGCTGGGAAGGGGTGGCTCCGAGCTACGTGGGGGAGGCTGCCGGTGCTCTCCGCGCTACCGGTGATGTCGGTCGAGGGTCTGCGAGGAGAGGCCAGCGCAATAGCCTTTACGACTCGACCATAGTATCGAACGATCTATCCAGCCATTAAGATAGTCTCGAAACGATTCGGTAACCTTTGGGTCTCTCGAAGCGATACGCTATCGACTCCTCGCGATCCCACCCTCTTCTAAGGCCAAAGGCCCGCGCAGCCAGGATCCCACGGAGTTTCGTGAACGCTGCCCTTTTCCGATCGAGCCTCCTTCGCTCGGTCCTTCTGCTCCGACAGGGAGGAAGCGTAATTGGGGCCTGCATAAAGTGGTGTCTTCTTTTTCATCTTGCAGTTCATTTAACTTTCGGCCCAAGTGTTTTCGTAAGCCATCCGTACACAGGAAGCGGTGCACCCGATTCGACGATGGTCGACCATTTTCTTATCCTCCTCACCCGGAAGCTTTGGGATGAATTTTTTTCACGGGGGCCGAGATGTCCCCATGGACTTGGCTCATGGTGTTGGATTACTAATGTCATAGCTCTGGGAGTTCACCCTATTCTCGGCCAACATGGAAGGCGAGGGGCGCAACCACCCATCAGTTTCTCCATTGCATGATCGTAGGTGATAAGAAAGAAAATCGGGATTACATTAACCATTTGACGGCTAAACAGGAAAAGGTCTTTTCCTAAATGGACGTCAAAGCAAGGCAACCCCATTTATCCTTCAGCACAGTCTGTTTCAAGTAACAATGAATTACCCATCTATATACTCTATTGATTATTGCAAAGACCTAGGAATCCTTTGTCTTCCTTTATTCTCAGGTCATTCCGTAAGCAGCTCTATCCCCAAAAATATCATGACCAAGCCTTCAACAAATAGTTTGCGTCCAATTCACCCTGGACCACGTTCTCATCGCGATCCAACTCTACCCACAAAGCCGCACTCCCTCCCCCCTAGGTCGTTAGTTACAGGGATGATTATTTCGTTCAATCGGCGTGAGTGCTAATAACGCGATGGCAGCGTAATGGGCACAGCGCGGAGTCGGAGTGGAGTCCGCAAAAGCTCGGCCATGGTCCATACCCATTACGATCCATCTTCCCTGGAGTGCGTTGTCCGCCGGTTGGTTGGAGCTAGCAAGGCGCTCGTCGAGAGAGAAACTGCGAGGAAAAAAGAGCCGCAAAGAACAAAGAAGTGGTTTGATCGAGATCGTCGTGGGGTCGCCTTTTGCTTCGCGGTTTTCCCGGATTCAGCCGTCTTGTGGTTTCATAGGCGACTCCCGCTGATATAGAACGGAAATAGAAGTATAATACAAAACGCAATAAGGGCTCTTGGCAAACGCGGCTGCGGCTGCGACGTCGGCGGTACGCGACCGGTTATAGCGAACCTAGACGTTGGTATTCGTGTACCCGCTGAAAACGAACTTCCTCGCAGAAGTCGCGCATCATAGTGGATTCCGGGTGCCACTGGTGAACGCTTCGTGTCCAATGCTGCCGCAGCAGCACCCACTCTTCTCGTCCGATTGGTATTGGTCTCACTCACGGACGATAAAAATCCTGGTGTGGTGGTGCTTGCCGGGAGTGTTGCCTCTAATATTATAATAGTGTGTTGGTGGTATTCGTTGAAGACGGCAAACGTTCGCAAAGCTCGCCTACGTTCACGACGACGACGACGCTGGTGGTCGTGGGCTTCCTTTATGCATACAGAGTGTACGGTGGCGTTACGCCGCTACGACTGCAGCGAGTGTACTTATACCGGCGTAGCCAGTGCGGGCCGAGAAGAGGACCCCGCGAAGAGGGTGAGAGAGAGAGAGAGAGAGAGAGCTGGAAAACGGACTTGCGCGGGAGCAACCACCGGAAGCTTCGTGTTTGACGGGGTGGTTTTCCCGGCCCGTTGCCAGGGGGGGAGGGTGGAGGGAAGACTCGAGGGTTCCGGACCGAGACCGGGAGATCCCGGCGGGCTGGAATGGAATGGAGTCGAGACGAGCGACGCAGAGTGCCGTGGGGCTTGTGCGCTACGCCGGCGGAGAGCGAGGAGAACTGCGGCGGCGCGCGGGGTGGAAAACGGGGAAATGCGGGGTTCCGGAGATTGATAACGCAATTCCAAGACTGCCATTACCCCCCCGAGCAACGACGTCGGGGGCCGCTCAGCTCGCTCGCGCCCGGCTACGACGGCACCGGGAGCTCTAGCTCCTCGCCTCCTATCTTTCTCCGCTTTCTTTTTCCACGACCCTCTCGCTCTTTCTCCTTCGGCTTCCTCGCTGGTTCTCCGCCGTCTTCGCCCGCGACCCCCTCCAACTTTTGGCCTTTTTCTCTCTTTCTCTCTCTCTCGATCTCCTCGCTTTGCTACCCGTTTCCACCATCCACTCGCCGATCCCTCTACTCTGCTATTTCTTTTCTCTCCTCTACTCCTCCTCCTCCTCCTCCTCCTCCTCCCATTTCTTCTTCTCGCTTCCTCGTTTCTTTTTTTCCTCCCGCTATCGCTTCGAGAGCTCCTTGCACGGCGCTGCTACCACCCCGGGATCGTCGAGTTTTAGAAATGTTAACTCCATAAATGCCGGGACAATTCCTTGTGTGCTGGAGCCGGCTTGGTTGGGGGAAGGAGAGAAACGATATGACGGAGAACCGTGGGGTGACCTGGGTCGAAAGTTTGGGATGTTTTAGGACCTCCTGTTTGTAAGGTTCTACCTGTAATTAAGAGGTCGTTTGCTTTTACGAGCAGCCAAGAGGCCCGGGGGGCGATGGTCATCATTTTAACAAGACCGTTTGGAAAACAGTATATCCGCTGGAGATATCTCAGCTTGAAATGTATTTTTTTACCTGAAAATCTTGAAAACATTTCGGCTACACCTTGCTGTGACGTTTTTCCGGAATTTTTTTCTTCAAAAAATTATTTCTTGCCTTCTATAAAAATAAAAGTACTATAAAAAATAAATATAAATGTCGATTCAAATAGAATAGCATTGACGAGTTGCAGAGTAAAATATTTGATATTGACGTGAATAAAGTAATCATAAAATATAATTCGATTGTGCGTAATATGTTCCCTACTATTATTTAAAATAATAAAATTTTTGTTTCGTCTATAGACATTTTTTTCTATAAACATTTTTTTCTAAGTCTGTTTGCAAAAAGTAAAAACTCGTCCCGGTGGATCAAATGAAACGGGAATTTTAAAATCCGATGACTCCGCCAATGACGACGTATTGCATACAACACTTCAAAAATGTCAAACTTACACATCGCAAAAGCTTTGAAACCCAGTTCACCCGTTTTCTTATAATACGTCGTCGACCTGGCTTTCCCGGCGCGTATCTCAAACGTAAAAGGGGGTGGTTCCTCGTCGGGTGGGCAGCGAGGAAAAAGAAGAAGGCGACGACGATGGAGGTAGAGAAAAGAAGAACAAGCGTCGCGATAGCCCCGTCGGGGTCTGCGCGCGGGGGTGGCTGGCCTCTTTTTCGCGTTTTCCCGGGGAGGCCCCCGGAGGCGGGTAGTATTTTCTCTTCTTGTCTGCCCCTCGCCGTGCCCCCTCCGCGTTCCCCTCGCGTCTCGCGCGTTTTCGCTTCACTTCCCAAATCCCTCGCGGCAAAGTTTTCCGTCCTCTCCCTCCTCCCCTCGCCTCCTCCGCGCTCCTTCGGGCTATTTCTCTTTCTCTGTTTTCCATCGTTCTTCCACCTCTTTTTCCCAACCCCCCTACCCCCTCCTGCCCCCTCCGCCCCTCGCCCGTTTGCGCGCTTTTCCGCTTCTGCGGCGTCATGGACCGAGCGCGAGGTTCGCGCAAAAATACGATTATAACGATAATTGTATGTGCGGAGTGTGGCACCGGGGTATATATCTTGTTTATTCGCCGCCGGAGTGCCCGGGCTATGTGCACCTAGACGACGCCGCCCGCACAAACGACGACGACGTCGCACCGACGCCGGAATCCCCCCCTTACACACATTTCTACGTACTCCTCTGCTATACTATTGTATACTATATAATGCTATACGTACACAGATCGGTATTCCAACGGTCGAGGGTTGAGGAAGGGCGGGGGGAGGAGGGGGGCACGGGACAGGGTGGAAACTGGTGACTCCGGGACGCAAATTTTACCGTGGATATATTCGCCGTCCTCGTATACCGAAGCAAAATAGCTGGGCTGCCTCTGGCTTCGTGTGTTCTTCTCCGGCTCCGCGCGCTCGTTCTTTCCGTTTATTGCAACTGCAATTGATGAACCTGCGGGACCCCCGGGCTGCGTTCCCCGCCCAGCGGCCGTGCTCATGGCACGGTAGCGCGCAGCTTCGTTTCGCTCGGAGCGCGCGTCGCGTATTTCACATTCACCGCTGCGGAACGGTTTCGTTGGTACACAGTCGCGGGGGCTGCGGCAGTTTCGCTTGCTGATGTTTCTCGTATAATAGACGCTGAAGTGTGGAGGTCTTTTGGGAAAAAACGGTTCGGGGCGACTGGAATGCCGGGGAAGATGGAAGGCTGTTATCGTGACGGAGTGAAAATTACACGCGGTGTTGTTTTGGGCGCCGGAACGCAGGACACTCGGTGGCGATCGAGTTCGATAGGGTGGTTGCTATAGTTTTATGTGAAGTCGTGAAGCGAACTGAGTTTTTAGGTGGCTTCAGTGAGTTTGCAAAATTTTTTAGGAGGCTCCTCGAGAATTTATGAATATTACTGCTAAATTTTGAATCATAAAAGTTGAATCAAGTAAAGTAAATTTAAATCAGAGAAAATCTGCTTGAAAAAATAACCAATGCTGGCTCGCAAAATATTTTTTCTGGACGTTATTTTAGCAGCGGAGCTGATATTAATTATCGAATATCAGGGAATTCTTGTTTGGATCATGAAAAAATTTGTTTTAGGAATAAATGAAAGTCAATTTTTCGTTCGAAAAATAATTCCTTTCCAAATTGACATATTTGACGCTGTTTATCAGTTATCTTTATAGAGCTTAGAGTCACTGGAAATATTTCAGAAAAAAATTCGTGACGTTTCCATATTATTTCTAATGGATCCAATTGTTATACCAAATTTTCACAACTCCTGAATCCACAGATTGACTCTTCAGACTGCACAGAGTGACTCATTTCCTAATCACATTACTCGTCCTCATATTAATTACCTCACCACACGAAACTCCACACCGTTCGAATTTCCTATTCCCTCAGTCGCTTCCACGCGCATCATTGAAGCCCACGAAGGTTTTACTTTTCCCGAACTATTACGCGAGAGATCCACGGAGAGATTCCCGGTGAGCCTCGCGCAGCTCGTTTCGGATCCCCGGTTTTCAGCAGTCGCTCTCGTGTCGTTGTTGCCGTCGCGCGGCGGATACCCCAGGAGTCTCGAGAACCAACTTGGAGCACTCACGCCGGCGACAACGACGCTCTTTTATCGTCCTCATGAATAGCGAATGCCGCTGTGCGCGCCGCTCTTCGTGCGGCTCTCGAACTTTTCTTATATACCAAAGATTTGTTGTTTCGGCGAATGCGCGACTCTCCTCGCGAGGAAAGAGAGGAACGTGCGCGGCAAAGCGAGCGAGAATACGCTACGAGTGTAATGCACGATGAGTCCCCGCGGGAATGGTCGCCACGGCATCGAGTCGAGTGGAGATAGGAAAGTGTTAATCCGCCCGCGTGGATTCTCGCAGCGCACCAAGTTTGCCGAGCGTGCGAGCCGACGAGGTTGCCCCGCGCTCTACCGGGGAAACAGAGCTTCGCCCTCGCCCTCCTCTCTCTCGCCGCAGCGAGGAAACTTGCAGCGAGCACGCTTATGCCGCCAGAGGATTTCCATCCAATAAATTGAGAGCTTTGTATAAGCTTTCCGCGCTCGAGTTTAAATCCCCGCCGACGGCGGCGGTGGCGACGTCGGTGTTCTCTTTCTCTCTCGCTTTCTCTCTTTACGTGGGGTCTACCACACTCGTGTGCCTATCTACTTGACGCTGAATGTGTACGCCGGCAACTCCGCGAAGCCAGAGAAGCATTATATTCACAGCATACGTGTGGAAAATCCTCGTTTTCGTCGCTGCCTTCTAGATTTCTTTTTTTGTGTCTTCTAACTGCTGGTATTTATTCAAAAATATGTTGAGGAGAGGAGACACTGTGAGGAAGGAACTCCGGAATGATAGGGTAATAGCTGGAGGAATGGAGTAGCAGTGATGCGGTAAGATTTTGGGAGGATAAATGATCGAAAATGTTGCCAAGTCCATCTTTTCGGTGATTTTTTTTAGTAGAGGAGGTTGAAGGAATTTTTTTTAAGTATTAATTAAACCTCTCAATCTGGCATTAACAGCAAATGTTATTATGATCCAGGAGGGATGTAATGAAAAATATTTGCGCGAATATTCCGTGCAAAAAATTCACGAGGAAACGCGCTCGACGCATTTTCATTACAAAATTTCATTATTAAATTTCCTGATTTTCCATCAGTTAATACACTTTTTTCAAGTATATTAATTAAACCTCACAATCTGGCATTCAAGGCAAATGCTGTTAGTGCCTTAAATTCCCTGGTATTTATGATTCTAGAGAGCTAAAATAAAAAATATTTGATTTTAGCTCAGGGCATTTTCATTAGAAAATTTCATTATTAAATTTTCTGATTGTCCATCAGAAAATTTCACCCAGTGCATCTTTTAGGTGCAGATTTTTTAGCACAAGATATTAAAAAGCATTTCTTCAAGTATATTAATTAAACCTCTCAATCTGGCATTAACAGCAAATGTTACTAACGTCTTAAATTCCCTGATACTTATGATCCAAGAGACCTAAAATGAAAAATATTTGCGCGAATTCCCCGTGCAAAAAATTCACGAGGAAACGCGCTCGGCGCGTTTTCATTAGCATACCTTTAAGAACTCCGTGGGGCCAGCGCGCCTGCCCTTCACTCGAAGGGTCCTGTAAGGGCCAACTGCCACTCGAAGGGCGCGTAACGCAAACTCGCTCTCCCCCGAATTCACGGACGTGAATTCCTCTCGCCTCGAGGCGCGAGATTAGAGACTTCTTATACGCGGTCACGCGCTTTTCAACCCCTCAAAAAGCGCAAGCGCTTTCCCCGGGCCAATTCCCGAGCACCAATTCCCGAAACCGTCCCTCAGGTCGGAAACTCGTCGAAGGAGCCACCCTCACGGAAACAGCCCCGACCGAGGAACCTCGGGCTATTTTATTGTTACGCAAATCCGCCGACGCCAATTCTACTTTATCAGGATCATCTGCCTCGTTAAATACATTGTAAAAAAGTGTTTCACGAGATTTGCGCACTCGGCCCGCCATACATTGTATACAACCTCGACTCTTGAAACTGCCACTTTTTTTCCACCGACAATGGAAAAATTTTCTTCATACTTTTCTTCTCCTCGTCGGCGAGAAATTCCTTTTTTTTTTCCTCCCGCGAAAATTTCGAAATTCAGGGCGAGGTTTCGCGGATGAAAAAAAAAAAGAGTTGGGGTTTTTTGGGCAATGGGAAAACGAATAAATGGCGTGTGCGTGGGAACATGAAGAAGAGGCGCTGAATGCGAGCGCCGAGGGCGAATTCCCAGGCGGCCGTAAGATATTGGTTTTCATCCGGCTCGTTCCGGGGCCTCGTAACGTTTGATAAAAATGCGTGTTACGCGCGTTTCGGTGAACGCGGGAGGCCAGGAACGGTGAACCGGCGTCAGGGTCGAAAGGGTGCCCGGGGAGTCGTACGTGAGAAGATCACGAGAATTTTCCCTCAGTCCCGGGTTTCCTCGGTATCAGGTATTTTCCTCGGGAGTTCTCGACGCGAGTCAACCGCGGGTGGCTGTCGATCCGGAAACATTCCTGGGCCCCGATCACGCGGTTTTCTGTCTCGTCAACCCTGATTTTCCATCAGCAGAACGGAAGAGGATTCGTGGAAACCGTATCGAACGACTTTCCATCGGTGTGTATCGATAATTTATCGGCCACACGAATTTTAACACCTGCCCCGCGTGCAACGGGAAATAGTGGCCAAACGTTGAATAATTTCCAACTCGCCATCGCTGGGCGCGAAAATTTGCAACGATGAGCGCGTATTTTCTCACCGCTAGACGTGGACAAACGTCCCGCGAGAGATGCACCGGTTTACACGGCGCTCAGGCCGCGATAAACTTCCTCGGGGAATTTATGCACCTCGTTAGCTCGTCGGCCGTTGCGTGGATGTGAAATATCAACGGGCTTTTGTACAGTTCTATTTCGTCGATTTGGAGCGCGCGAAACCGCGTGGACTATTTTCGCGAATAATCGTAATACACAAACAGTCGTGTGGCGAAAATGGAGGTCTGATTTTGCATGAGCGAGGCAATTTGATCGATTGGCAAATAATTGATCAAATGTTAAGCACCGACAGATTTACAAACCTTGCTGAATGCTTTCTCATTATTTTCTAATTTTTACGAAATTTTTATGATTAATTATGATGACTAATTTGTTCAGCATTTTTTAATGGATATCTGCGTAATTAATAGTAGTTTTTATGAGCTAATATAGATGTAATTAAATAAATTTGATAAAGATGTATATCTTCTGAAGCCGACGAAAAACATGTTAAATATGAAAATACCTTTTTCGTATTTATACGGTCCGGAGCCGGACCTACGATTTGTGACAGAAAGATCGTCGCCAAAAAATCTTTTTTTCAAAATTGATTAAAAAAGGTTAATAACCAGTGTTTTCAGGGGTAGAATATGCCACTTGAGAATGATGGTATAGGTTAAAAGTTGATATTTTGAAAAGAAAAAAAAATTGGGGTCGATTTTGGCGATTTTCGGTCGGGAGCCGGATCTACGATTTCTGACAGAAAAAATATTGTTTTCGTCGCCAAAAAAATATTTTTTTCAAAATCGATTAAAAAAGGTTAATAACCAGTGTTTTCAGGGGTAGAATATGCGACTTGAGAATGATGGTATAGGTTAAAAGTTCATATTTTGAAAAGAAAAAAAATTGGGGTCGATTTTGGCGATTTTCGGTCGGGAGCCAGATCTACGATTTCTGCCAGAAAAAATATTTTTTTCGTCGCCAAAAAAATATTTTTTTCAAAATCGATTAAAAAAGGTTAATAACCAGTGTTTTCAGGGGTAGAATATGCGACTTGAGAATGATGGTATAGGTTAAAAGTTCATATTTTGAAAAGAAAAAAAATTGGGGTCGATTTTGGCGATTTTCGGTCGGGAGCCAGATCTACGATTTCTGCCAGAAAAAATATTTTTTTCAAAATCGATTAAAAAAGGTTAATAACCAGTGTTTTCAGGGGTAGAATATGCCACTTGAAAATGATGGTATAGGTTAAAAGTTCATATTTTGAAAAGAAAAAAAATTGGGGTCGATTTTGGCGATTTTCGGTCGGGAGCCAGATCTACGATTTCTGCCAGAAAAAATATTGTTTTCGTCGCCAAAAAAATATTTTTTTCAAAATCGATTAAAAAAGGTTAATAACCAGTGTTTTCAGGGGTAGAATATGCCACTTGAGAATGATGGTATAGGTTAAAAGTCGATATTTTGAAAGAAAAAAAAATTGGGGTCGATTTTGGCGATT
Organism: Pimpla rufipes; assembly: GCA_963932165.1. Taxonomy (NCBI): domain Eukaryota; kingdom Metazoa; phylum Arthropoda; class Insecta; order Hymenoptera; family Ichneumonidae; genus Pimpla; species Pimpla rufipes. Next base: position 8,418,389 of record OZ010636.1, read on the forward strand.
TTCGGTCGGGAGCCAGATCTACGATTTCTGCCAGACAAAATATTTTTTTCGTCGCCAAAAAAATATTTTTTTCAAAATCGATTAAAAAAGGTTAATAACCAGTGTTTTCAGGGGTAGAATATGCGACTTGAGAATGATGGTATAGGTTAAAAGTTCATATTTTGAAAAGAAAAAAAATTGGGGTCGATTTTGGCGATTTTCGGTCGGGAGCCAGATCTACGATTTCTGCCAGAAAAAATATTTTTTTCAAAATCGATTAAAAAAGGTTAATAACCAGTGTTTTCAGGGGTAGAATATGCCACTTGAAAATGATGGTATAGGTTAAAAGTTCATATTTTGAAAAGAAAAAAAATTGGGGTCGATTTTGGCGATTTTCGGTCGGGAGCCAGATCTACGATTTCTGCCAGAAAAAATATTGTTTTCGTCGCCAAAAAAATATTTTTTTCAAAATCGATTAAAAAAGGTTAATAACCAGGATTTTCAGGGGTAGAATATGCCACTTGAGAATGATGGTATAGGTTAAAAGTCGATATTTTGAAAGAAAAAAAAATTGGGGTCGATTTTGGCGATTTTCGGTCGGGAGCCAGATCTACGATTTCTGCCAGAAAAAATATTTTTTTCGTCGCCAAAAAAATATTTTTTTCAAAATCGATTAAAAAAGGTTAATAACCAGTGTTTTCAGGGGTAGAATATGCCACTTGAAAATGATGGTATAGGTTAAAAGTTCATATTTTGAAAAGAAAAAAAATTGGGGTCGATTTTGGCGATTTTCGGTCGGGAGCCAGATCTACGATTTCTGCCAGAAAAAATATTGTTTTCGTCGCCAAAAAAATATTTTTTTCAAAATCGATTAAAAAAGGTTAATAACCAGTGTTTTCAGGGGTAGAATATGCCACTTGAGAATGATGGTATAGGTTAAAAGTCGATATTTTGAAAGAAAAAAAAATTGGGGTCGATTTTGGCGATTTTCGGTCGGGAGCCAGATCTACGATTTCTGCCAGAAAAAATATTTTTTTCGTCGCCAAAAAAATATTTTTTTCAAAATCGATTAAAAAAGGTTAATAACCAGTGTTTTCAGGGGTAGAATATGCGACTTGAGAATGATGGTATAGGTTAAAAGTTCATATTTTGAAAAGAAAAAAAATTGGGGTCGATTTTGGCGATTTTCGGTCGGGAGCCAGATCTACGATTTCTGCCAGAAAAAATATTTTTTTCAAAATCGATTAAAAAAGGTTAATAACCAGTGTTTTCAGGGGTAGAATATGCCACTTGAAAATGATGGTATAGGTTAAAAGTTCATATTTTGAAAAGAAAAAAAATTGGGGTCGATTTTGGCGATTTTCGGTCGGGAGCCAGATCTACGATTTCTGCCAGAAAAAATATTGTTTTCGTCGCCAAAAAAATATTTTTTTCAAAATCGATTAAAAAAGGTTAATAACCAGGGTTTTCAGGGGTAGAATATGCCACTTGAGAATGATGGTATAGGTTAAAAGTCGATATTTTGAAAGAAAAAAAAATTGGGGTCGATTTTGGCGATTTTCGGTCGGGAGCCAGATCTACGATTTCTGCCAGAAAAAATATTTTTTTCGTCGCCAAAAAAATATTTTTTTCAAAATCGATTAAAAAAGGTTAATAACCAGTGTTTTCAGGGGTAGAATATGCCACTTGAGAATGATGGTATAGGTTAAAAGTCGATATTTTGAAAAGAAAAAAAATTGGGGTCGATTTTGGCGATTTTCGGTCGGGAGCCAGATCTATGATTTCTGACAGAAAAAATATTTTTTCGTCGCCAAAAAAAATTTTTTTCAAAATCGATTAAAAAAGGTTAATAACCAGTGTTTTCAGGGGTAGAATATGCCACTTGAGAATGATGGTATAGGTTAAAAGTCGATATTTTGAAAGAAAAAAAAATTGGGGTCGATTTTGGCGATTTTCGGTCGGGAGCCAGATCTACGATTTCTGCCAGAAAAAATATTTTTTTCGTCGCCAAAAAAATATTTTTTTCAAAATCGATTAAAAAAGGTTAATAACCAGTGTTTTCAGGGGTAGAATATGCGACTTGAGAATGATGGTATAGGTTAAAAGTTCATATTTTGAAAAGAAAAAAAATTGGGGTCGATTTTGGCGATTTTCGGTCGGGAGCCAGATCTACGATTTCTGCCAGAAAAAATATTTTTTTCAAAATCGATTAAAAAAGGTTAATAACCAGTGTTTTCAGGGGTAGAATATGCCACTTGAAAATGATGGTATAGGTTAAAAGTTCATATTTTGAAAAGAAAAAAAATTGGGGTCGATTTTGGCGATTTTCGGTCGGGAGCCAGATCTACGATTTCTGCCAGAAAAAATATTGTTTTCGTCGCCAAAAAAATATTTTTTTCAAAATCGATTAAAAAAGGTTAATAACCAGGGTTTTCAGGGGTAGAATATGCCACTTGAGAATGATGGTATAGGTTAAAAGTCGATATTTTGAAAGAAAAAAAAATTGGGGTCGATTTTGGCGATTTTCGGTCGGGAGCCAGATCTACGATTTCTGCCAGAAAAAATATTTTTTTCGTCGCCAAAAAAATATTTTTTTCAAAATCGATTAAAAAAGGTTAATAACCAGTGTTTTCAGGGGTAGAATATGCCACTTGAGAATGATGGTATAGGTTAAAAGTCGATATTTTGAAAAGAAAAAAAATTGGGGTCGATTTTGGCGATTTTCGGTCGGGAGCCAGATCTATGATTTCTGACAGAAAAAATATTTTTTCGTCGCCAAAAAAAATTTTTTTTCAAAATCGATTAAAAAAGGTTAATAACCAGTGTTTTCGGGGGTAGAATATGCGACTTGAGAATGATGGTATAGTTTAAAAGTCGATATTTTGAAAAGAAAACATTTCTGAGGTCGATTTTGGCAAGTTTTCCAGGCACGCGCGCCAGCGCGTGTGATTAGCCTAGTTTAATTAATAAATTTGATAAAGATTAAATAAAATAAATAAGTTTGATAAAGATGTACATCTTCTGAAGCAGACAAAAATACCTACATTTCCAAAAATGTAAAGTAGCCAGGAGGTATTAGCTGTTTTGATTTTATATAAGCATGTCTTCTTATATGAAGAGGTTCGTCAAGTGACAGCCACGCACGAGGATGGCGATGAGTGAAAAAAAAAAAACGAACGGATATTCTCGGAGCAGCAGACACGAGGCTCGTACACGTTCGCTCGTTCGTGTCGCCGTCGATGGTTCATTAAGCGTCGATCGTCAACGATAAGCCACCAGGCAAGTGAGCCAGGCGACCTGCTGCTCAGCTCGTTCCTGTGGAACCCTACCTACTCCTGAAGCATTACAGCGGTGGCGGAGGCATTCTAAACGATCGTGCCACCGATGGGTACTTGGGCGTTCCCTAATGAGTCGATTTTATAGGGCTGACTCCTCTCTTTGAAAACAAAGTTAATTAATTACCACCACGAGGCCGACTCGGCCGCTTATTTGTTGCCAAGCGCGACCGTAGCGGCGTCTTTTATCCCTCGATATCGGCGCAAACTTGTTTCGCGTCTGCATATTTGCTCCCCACTTCGGTAATTTGTGGAAATAGAAATCTCGAATGTCCCCCCCCCCATTAATAGACTCTTACTGTCTGTTAATCCGGTTCTGATGCAATAAAGACTTAGTGTACTCCTACTACGGTCCAAGAAGCGAGACTTATAACGGTCAGTGCAGAATTTATAAATAGCTCAGAAGCAAAATGAGAGATAGTTAATTAGTATTAATTGTGGTGGTCCATCTTCCAAAAAATCAATGGGCACAATATCTCACATTTTCGATATAAGTATTGGTGTTGGGTTATTCGTTGTCTGATTGGCTGTCAGGTTGCCTGCAACTCGTTGCTAACATTTATTTTATATTTGCAGCGAAAAAAAGTCATCAAAAGAATCAGCGCGAAATTTCCCATAGGACAGGGTTTTCAAATTTTACGAAACCGAAATTTGTTTTTTTTTCGCGAAAAACGCAAGACGACATTCGGCTTTAAAAATCTGTTAAAAATTCAGAAATCAAGAAATCAAGGAACGGAAGAAAATCCAGGTTTGATCCATAAAAAAAACCTCGTTTTTAGTGAAGTGAGAACTGGGTATTGGTTAGTATATTGAAAAAAAAAGAAAAAAATTGTTTCGACGCATCCGATATTAATGAGTGATAATGGAGTGCACTTTTTATCCAGCGTAATTCAGAGATGCAGCAAACGTTTCGTGAGGCTGGAGAAATTGCCGCTTGTACGTGTGCCTGTGTCTGTGTTAGCGAGCAGTCGAGTGCAAGGCTATCCCGTAATGGCTGGAGAGATCTTGGCGGAATTGCAGTAACGGGGTAACAAATGGTGGCCATGATGGCCAAGGTAGAGTAGGGGGATTACGAGTAACCCCTTGCACGGGGTCCAGCGAAGCATGGGCAGCAATGGAAGCCGCTGGCGTGCTAGCTCTGCCGCTCCGACGGGGGGGAGTTGGTGCGCGGGGTATACGGTCCGATAAACACCGCGTTACTCCTCTGAAACTGGGCGTTTCTCGTGGCTAGCAGCATTGCCAGAGGGAGCAATAGGGCTCGCTAAGCCTCGTCAACTATCGCGAGTCACCGGCGGCCAGGGGTCAACCAGAATTAGGGAATTGTCTGCGAATGCCGTTTAGGCCTGATATGCGCGCGGGATCCTAGATTCGCCGCGTGATTTCGGATTCGTGCTGCTTGCGTCGAAGGTCTGTGGCTAAGACTGCGAAGGGTTGCGGTAGCTGCCAATCTACGGAAACCCGGCAGATCCAACGTTACCGTTGATATCAAAATGTCAAACCTCTCTGCGTAATACGAAAAAAACCTACTTCATCTTCTTAGTAATATTCCTGAATATACATATTGATGACACAGTGAATTCCAGATGTAACTGTAAAATAGATACATGACTTCAACAAAGTTGTTAAAAGTTTGCAATTTACTCTCGCTCAAATATATCCCCACACCTTCATTTGAGTACTGATAACGTAGATTGAAATGATGTTGAAGTTTGCATCGTTCTAATGCAACGAAATACAGAAAAAAATGAATTCTAATTAACCGAAATTATGAAATTAGGTGTAAAAAGTTATCATAGCAATTGGCTCCTATGATGATTCTTTATACCTAAATTCATGATTTGGGTTAATCAGAATACATTTTTTTCCCGTATTTCATTGCATACCAACGATGCAAACTTCAACATCATAGATTGAATGCGTTGTCCAAAGTATCCAACGTCCAAATCCCTCCTCATGCCCCCTTCATATTTGGACCAGTGCCATATTTTTTCAATGGCACTCCGCAGGATTAACAATACGAAATATTCACCGGTTACAATTCGAAATATCGCGTTGCCAAATATGCAACTCAATTAGACAGAGCAGAGCAATGTGGTATATGCGATCCCCTCCCCGCCGGCCCGCCAGAAAGTGCAATAACGGCGGGGAATGCAATCGGCAATAGGCCGGGCACTGCAGCGCGACCAACAGATCACGCCGGCGGAGCACCCCGGCATCAAAGGGGTGTTTCGCTCCTGTTGATGGCCCTTGATATCGGGAACATTGTATATATATTTTCGCAATAGCAGTAGCCAACAGCCATGGTGTATGGGTATAGCGAGCGCGTGGCCCGCCCGCGGCTACCAGGTACACACATACAGATAGATCCCTCATAAGGGAGATATCGCTTCCGAATCAAATGACCCATTTGGTTTTAGCACCGTGCCATTACGGTCCGCGTCGGTGTGAGCCCGCGGGCTGGTTCTGCCTGTGGCGAGTTCCCTCTCTCGCCACCATACCGCCCCCCCCCCGTTGGCCTCTCTGACGCTGGTTAACGTCACACCAGCGGCACGAGGCGAGACTACTCGACAACTGGGAACTCGCGACAATAATATCTAGTCCAATAACTGCACTATATCTACGCCCTAGAACACACGGTAGTTATGCCTGCCGGGCCTCTTGAGTAAGATCCCGAATGGTCTTGTCCTCTCGTTATATTACCACCGCGGTGGAATAGGATGATACACAAGAACACCCCATCCTCGAACTCTGTATATGCATTGACCCTTTGTGTAAGTTACTGCAGACTGTGATACGAATTTATCTGAGAAAGGCAGCATAGCCGGATTCTGCATTGTCTTCATGTATCACTTTGTGCTTTAAACTATGACGATTACATCATTTTATTTGCATTTTCAATGTACTTCATACATTTTTGTTGAAACCTTGATTTTTATTAGGATTGAAATGATGCATTCGAAGAACGAAATATGTGAATCGCTGTTACGACTTCGTACAACTTACGTGTAATCCTGCTCTGACAACATCAAAGGGTCCATTTGTGTCAGCATTTAGTACACTAAAGTCCACTAGCTGCGTTTCCATTTTTAGGCTTGTGATGTCCGAAAACACATTCATTGTTGTGTCCTAATGTTAGTATTGCGCCTACAAAAGTTAGATCGCCTGTTCAAAAGCGTACTTTTTTATTCCTACGTGCGACCTACACCTTGACGTCCATCCGGTGTTATCAGGGCTAGAAACGTGTTCGACATGAAACTTTCTTTGCAAGAATTTCCAGATATTTTCAACAAGACTCCCATCGTCCAGTTTCCCACAATAATCCAGTGTCCACCATACTGAAACTCTTGATACACTTACAATCCCGCAGACGCGAATAATCCCATCGATACGGCTGTGCCAACGACGACCACACTTACATCGCCATTGACCTACAGCCTCCCCGGAAGATATCTTGACGGTCGATGCCCGCGGTTTTAGGCACGTTGAGGTCAGCCCCAGTGCGAGGCGTGTTACGGCATCTGGAACCGCGCATATGCGAGCCACGGGCTGCCGGGAATCCACGTCGAAATGGCAACTCGAGTGAGATTAGTGGAGGTGAAACACGTGTTCGATTCACGTAGCGCGGGGTGCGCGAGTGCGATCTAGGGGTTGCCTCAGCCGCCCCCCAGCACGATGGCTTTTCTCGCTCGCTCGTCGGCCTCGGCAGATTGGCTATCGCCGTGGCTGCTCTCTCTCTCTCTCTCTCTCAGGGTGGCAGAAAAATAAGCCCCGGATCGCCCCCTGCGTCTTGTGCTCCACTCTCGATGGAGTAGGTAAGACGTCGTTACGCGCATCCGGCGCTTTCCGCTCCCCACACCGGGACTCCCGAGGAGGATATCGCGCCCGAGCAGTGTAACCCCATACCGAGGCTTCCCGGCTCTCTCGCCGAGCGCGTTCGCTTATCCTCCTCGTGCGCCACCGAGGGAGACGGAGGCACCTTATAAAGTTTAAATCATCCTCGAGGCGAACCCCCGAGAACCCCGCGCTCAGCCTGCGGGAACGGATATTAAGATGCGTTACGATCGGTGTGCTGCGGCTCTGCTGGCTCCACGTTCGTTCCTGCATATGGCCGAGAACCCACCACCACCGCCGAGACCGACTGGCAACCGACCAAATTGGAAAGCGCAGTTGCGAACTTCGCCCGCGTTCCGGTGTGCCGCGGCTCTCTCACCCGCAGCCTCCCCGCATATCGCGCATGTGGAAGATCACCCCGCCCGAGTAAAACGCCGAGAACGGTGTGCGAGAGCGCTTTTCCTGCACACTTGGCTCGTTTGAGAAATTCCCCGGGCGCATATCCGCCCGCGGCAAGGGCACGTTCGGTGGGTGCAGGGATCGTGAATTATGCTACCAGGGAGAGGACAACGCGCCGCGCACTCGCCAGAATATTCGTTTCGGATGCACCGCTTGCCGATTTTACCTGCTTGCCAAGAATGTAAATTAGGCGGGCTGTACGCGTTGCGCGGAATTCCGATTAATTATTCGGTTTAAGCCGATGTGCTGTGGAGGAGCCTTGGCGGTGGTTTTCACGGAGTTTTGTTGGTACACGCCAAGGGTCGCTGCTGATGCGGCGGAATGAGGCCTGATGGCTGCTTGGAACATGTGGTTCGATTGTTCAGGTTCCGCTGTTGTTTGATCTCTGTCGTTTTGGGATAATAATTATTTTGTATGAGGTGGAGTTAAGTTCGATAAGCGCAATGTTGATAGCAATAATGGTCAATTTGTCCCATTGAATTTTTCTTAAATGGTCGATAAGAATGAATAAGAATGGTCATCTTCAAGGAGATTGTTTGCTACCATCAGCCATATATTGTTAATGGATCACAATTTTAAATAATTCCAATGACTTTGTTTGCTACCATCAGCCATCATTGTTCGTGGATCACAATTTTAAATAATCCCAATGACATTGTTTGCTACCATCAGCTATCATTGTTCATGAATCAAAATTTTAATCAATCCCAATGACTATGAATCACGGCACTCTTCCGAATAGCAATTCTTATATATCGCTTTTGCTTCTATGTTGCTTTTCTCGGAGTTTTGTTATTTCACGCCAAGAGCCGCTGCTGATGCGGCAGAATATGTCCTGGCTGATCGGAAAATCCATTTCGATGGTTCATATTCCGCTATTGTTTGACTCTGTCTTAGTTTTAGAAAAATAATTATTCGGTAAGTTGGATTTAAGTCCAATAAGCACAACGTTGATCGCATTAATGTTCTCCCCGTCCCATTGAATTGAATTTCCTAAACAGTCGCTAATAATGAATAACAATAGTCATCCCCAACGACATTGTTTTCCACCATCATCCACCATTGTTCATGCATCACAATTTTAATCAATCCCAATGACTATGAACCGCCGCGCTCGCTCGCCCAGCAATTCTTATATATTCCGTCTTCCTAGAGACGTCCTCCGTGTAATCTCGTGCCAAGACGTTCATCGACGGACAAAGAAGGTCGGTACGGGTGGGAATCCGCGCTCGCGGAGTTCTCGTGCGCGGCGAGCGCGCCGCATCGCTCTGATGGAATTTTCCCGGCGAGTTGAAAGGAGCAGCCGAGTGAGAGCTGAGATCGCCCAACTGGCACCGGCCCAAATTGAAAAACACATTCGCGATGTTTTCTTTGCGCGAGGGTGGAAGAGACGCTGGGGGTTGGAAAGCTCTACCGAGCGAGCGCGCGCGAACAAGAGAAGAAACCGAGGGAGCCGACTGGGTTGCTCGCCAGTCGAAAGATATAATGGATCGCGAGAAGAGAACCAAGCTCCGCTACTACTGCTGCTGCCGCTGCTGCTTCTGCTGCCGCTGCTGCTGGAGGGGTTGAAAGTTAGGGGCTTGAAGGGACCTCTCCGGGTGTACGTCGGAGGAGGGTGGGTTGGATTTATAATGAAAGCCGTAGAGTTGGACTCGGATTTGTGAGGGTAGTGCAACCCTCCCGGTTCGCTGAGCTGAAGTCGGCGGCGGCGGCGGCGGTGGTGGTGCGAGAGGGACGCGAAAGACCCGGAGAACCCGGTGAGCGAAGAGAGTATGTTGGTGAGAGACGAGATAGCAACTCGCTCTCGCGTTCCTCCACCCTCGCTCCACCGCGTCCCATCGCGCCGTCTCCGTTTCTCCGCACTCGACGAGGAATCCAATCGCCACGTGATCTGTATAATAGCCGCGCTAAACCTTCTCCCTCTCGCTGGCGGATACCCCCATCGCAATCCCACGGGTGAAATTGCAAATAACAAACGTTTGCCTATCACACCGGGGGCTTATTCACGGGGCGCCTCGTCGGAGCTTCTGCTTCCAGCGGCGAGAACACCAGTGGGATCCAAATGGCAGCAGCGGCGCCCGGAGCTTCGGCCGAAGGAGGAGCGAAACCTGGGAACAAAGGCTCGAACAAAGGCAACACACCGGGAGGGTTGGAAAACCCGTCGCTCCGGACGGAGATCTCTTTGCGCAACGATAAATTCGCGTTAGGCGCAGACGTTGCACCTGTAGCCCCCGGGAAAGGCGAGTTTCTCGCGCAGCGAAACGCACACACACAGAGAAGACGGTTGCCTCATTGCGTACCACTTAATTAGCCGAACGTTACAGGCGGATACAGCGGGCGCGCATGCGTCGTCGGGCGAAGCGCGAAAAGAGGCGCGGAGGGTCGTTAAAAGCCGGGCTTGTTTAATTAAATTGACGCTTCGCGGGATGATGCGCGTCGAGCACGCCACGGTGAAATCTTGCCCGGCGGCCGGCGAGTCTCGCCCCGTCCTACAATGTACGCATTACCAGCCCACACACGGTCGATGATTATACGCGCGAGGCCTGCCGGTTGCGAGTTTCGTTGGGCGAGAAAGAGGAGGTGAGCAATTTGCGAAAATGACGGTGCGGTCAATTACACCTGCTGCTTATATAGCGCCGCTTTCGATCGTTTCGTGGATGCGCTGATAATTGCGTCCCGGGGCTTATAAATATTATTCCATGCTCTACTACACCGTGAAGAAAAAAAAATATATATATGCATACGCAAATAAGTTACACGGGCGCGCAACGCGAGCGTTACGTCAGAATAGACGGGCGATATCGGATTACGGAAATTCCTACACGGAGACCCGGAAGATCCGCGCGGGTTTTGGACGACGAGAAGAGCGCGGCTGTGACGAGGTCGTTGATGAGAAAGCGGCGAAAGGTGGAGAGAGAGAGAGAGAGAGAGAGAGAGAGAGAGAGAGAGAGAGAGAGAGAGAGAGAGAGAGAGAGAGAGAGACTCGTGACCGAGCCGCTGGTACTGCTGTTACGGAGCTCATGCTGGAAGGTACTCCGGCAGTTCCTCAGTGGCTCGTTAAGGCATTTGCATTTCATTTCGTCCTGCGCGCACCTCGCCCGACCAACCCCCGGCGCAGCCCCCCGGTCGGGGCGAAGCTCTCTCGCCGCGCTCTCTTCCCCCGTATAAATATTAATGCAACATCCTCCTCTCCGGGGGTTTTTGTTCCTCTTCTGTGTCGAAGTGGCCTCGGCTCTCGAACACCGCGCGCGCGGGTCCTCTCCACTCTTCTCCTTTCGTACGCCCGTCGAGCACTTTGAATGCTGATACGCTTCCAAGTTCGCTGAGGCTATGACGGCGGCTACGGTTCAGCGTTTCCTCTGACCCGGGTTCTCTGTAATGAAACGCAATTTATTAGTGTACAGCCGGCTGGCTTTTGTTCTGGGTGGATTTGTCAGAAATGCGAGGACTTTTGGCGGGTTTTTCAGGATTCAGACGATTTAGTATAGGAGTTTATTGGCTGTGACATGTGAAAGTGGACATGATGTCTGGCTGGATTTTGTTCAGATGGATTTGTCAGAAATACGAGGACTTTTGGCGGGTTTTTCAGGATTCGAACAATTTACTGTAGGAGTTTATTAGCTGTGACATGTGAAAGTGGAAATTACCTCGTTAACCAGGTCGTGGGTCGATTGATTTCCCATTGTCACACGATGAATTCCAGTCGCATAATTTATCTCTGATCCTCGCGAAAATTCCATGTTCACCATTGTTTCGTCGTACTTTCATGAATACCCCATGACATCCCAAAACTCGTGAGGATGCCATCACGTGCCCGCCCTAAGGAACAGGAGATGCCGCACGTATCATTGTAATATTACAACACCCTCTTCCCGTATATTTTTATAGCTGAGCGTGCTCTGAATCCCTCTCATCCTGCAGTCTCCCCCCCCCCCTCCTCTCCCCCACTCGCGAATCTTTCGCCTGGAATTTACAGTGACTTTTAATTGATAAGACCATCCGCACGGGTCTCAAAATCCTATATCCATCGCGCGGATAAACCGAAGGGACGAGGGGGGGAAAGAAAAATAAAAATATCTGGCGAGTCCGAAGACATTTGGAAAATTGAAGATGGCCAGAATTGAAGTGAGTCGATCTTGGAGATTTCAGAAAGAGCCCTTCTGTGTACCGAGCGAGATCGGAGTAAGAGGGTGCGGCGAGCGAGCAGCCAGCAGCATTCCCCGGGTGGAAAGGGGGTTGGAGAGAAGCGAGACTAGGGTAGACACCGGATATATACGGGGATAGCGCGCGCGCGACGAGAGTGGGTGGAAAGGGGTGGATAGGTATATGCGGGCGGGTAAGGCGGGCGAGATGGGCCTCTGCATTGCCAGCATGATTGCCTCTATGGCACATCGAGGCAATCCCCGCGGCTACGTGCCCGACATACATCCGCCGCCCACCATCTTGCCCTCCTCGTCTTCCTTTTATTTTTCTTCTCTCGCTCTAGCGCTTCCGTCTCGGGCGGCACTCGCGGGACCACCGCCACCAAACCGGATCTCCTTTTCTCGCTCTTCCTCCTCCTCCTCCTCTCGCCTGCCCGCCACGGCTGTATGGACTCCTTCGCCCGGCGCGCCAGGACTCCTTCGGGATCTCAGATATGCAAGGCGCCCGCGCGACCGCCATTGCATATTTAAATGCCAGCGCTGAATTCCCCTCTCATATCCGCCAACCGAAACCTCGAGCTAATTGGACGAGTCAAGAATACTCGGAAAGCATTAACGCGCTCGCGAAAAGAAACTCAACTCGCCGGGATCGCGAAATCTCGAATGACCGGCAATTTCAGGCGAGAGCCTAAGATCCTTTTGCTACCGCTATTTTTTTGGAAGCCTCCTTCGGGCACTTTTTGTGGTTCACTGAGCGGCTACGTGTGGAGGATTTGTAGGGGGACATGAGATGTCGTCATTTGGAAATGATACCAGTGCTAATTTTGTATTTGAGAACTTGACAGTTGCGTCGTGAATGATTGAGTCCGAATTGTCAAGTCTATTGGGCAAATTCATGCGTCGAAATCTCGAAGGTGTTTTCAAGGTGTTTTCAAGATGTTCTACATTATTTAAACGTCCCCTCCCAATTTTGCATCCTGTACATTCGGGACATTGTGAACTCTCATTGTAGCATCGGGAAAAAAATTCAGCAAAATGCTGAATTTCACAGTCGCAAAAAACGTCATGAAAACACCTTAAAACATCTTGAAAACACCTTAAACAACTTGAAAACACCTTAAAACATCTTGAAAACACCTTAAAACATCCTGAAAACACCTTAAAAAATGCGGCTGCTCGTCGAAGACGTGTAGGAACACATTCGATGTCACCATTCAGAAATGATACGACTGCTAATTTCATACATGGCAACTTGACAGCTACCTCCTGAATAATTTAATCTGAATTGTCAAGTCTATTAGCCAAATTATATCACGAATATTACATACGACAGAAAAAAGCTGCAGTACCCGAAACAAGCACAAGAAAGATAGAAAAGCGGACACATTCCTGTTATCCTTACAATATTCCTCATGCCTACCAATCCTTGCCAGAAGTCGATACGCGTGTCCACCATAATTCACGATCCACTGTCTCCCAAAAAAAAAACCTAAAGAGCCGCAGCGTTTACTCTCCCATTACAAAACGTTGTCCAAAGAAGCAAGAAAGCCCACCAAAGTGTCCACCGCTGCCGCCTCCATCTGCATTCGACTCGATCGGAAATGAGAAAACTTTTAAGAGCGCGCGTGTCTCTGAATCTTCCATCCGCTAACGTCTCTTGCTGCGTCTTTCGGGCGGAGCCTCGAGTGATATACTTTATTCCTCTTCTCCTTCCATCCACCCAGTACACCAACCAACCACACAAACTTCCTACACACTCCTCCTGCCTCCTCCTCCTTCCCTTCGCCCTCAGCCCCTCCGAGCTTTCGCGTCCTCGCATTAGATATGGTTAACGTCGTCGTTCGATAGAACGCACTAAATTAGCATTACGAAGATTCTTAGTTACGGCCTCGCTCGGCTCGCTTTCGCCCGAATGTGGTTCGCGCGGCCAAACCACCGACACGGTTATTGCCTGTCGCGCGTACGTCACGTCCGGCGCGTTGTGTTCTTCGTTGTCGGAGGGTAGCGCGCCGCGATGCCGCCGTCGCCTCCCCCGACTAACCCCATGAAGCTGGTGGTCCAGGTCCGCCGCGGCAGCTTTTCCTCCCGGTAATGAAGATCCAGTCGCGTATTTATACGACGGGCAAAGCCTTTATACGGCAGTAACACTGATATATCGGCAATAATAGGATCCCGCGCGCAAGGCCTACACACCCGAAATCCCCCTGGCAAGAGGCAGGTAACGAGACGCGCACGACGAGTTACCACGTAAGAACCGCCCGCTCGCTCCGTTTGGTCGTCAGGGCGACCCACCCTGAATCGTTTTTCGCTCATCACTCGCGTCTCCCGCGGTCTCACTCAGGATTCCCCTGTATTTGTCGCCGTGTGAAATTGACCCTGGGTTCATCCAAAATTGCGCCACACGTATCCGCGGGTCGAATCCCCTTTGGACCGTGTAGGGGAGAGAAAAAAAACACAGCGGAACACACGGGGAAGGTCAAGGAACGCTATTAGTATTAGGGTCCGCATGGCGATCTCGGGACCCCCGAATATTGCACTTCCAGCCATGGTCACGGCGTAAATAGCATCTCGATGCCGCCACGAATACACGCGATACACCCGGAGGATATTCCGGTCACGCTTGTGCATCGCAGACGCGGGAATACAAATATGCGGGACGGTGGGTAGGTCACCGCGCTGCGGGTGAACTTGCCGCGTTTTGGCTCGCGACGACGGCGACGACGACGATGGCGACGACCTTCCTCTTGGTTCTCGACACTGCGAATACAAGTGCGTTATATTTACGCACTTATGAATGACGCGTTTTTACACGTTTATAAAACCGTGTTGAATGAATGCATTAATGGGTTATTTTGAGGCATTTGAATGCGTTAAAATAGGGTAGAAGTACCGTTTTTGGACACGTTTGGTCCAATTGTGTCCATCAAGTTTAAAAGGATTTAATGTTGTTAAATATAACAAAATGTTTATGTTGTTGAATAAAACAAAATTGGGCTTGACAATCTTATCAATTTCTATGAATACTTTCGAGGTATTCATAGATTCGATTGCCGAATCGATTCATAATCGATTCAGCGATCGAATATGGAAAAACAAATATTAAAAATTAATTACCGTGAAAATGGCCACAAACGGTACAATGGCCACAAATGGTACAATGGCCACAAATGGTACTTCCACCCTAACACACTTTAAAGCGTGTTAAAGAAAAGCGTTTTGCTTCAACACATCAAATGCGCATTAATGCATTAATTCAACACGGTTTTATAAACGTGTAAAAACGCGTCACTGATAAGTGCGTCAATACAACGCACTTGCATTTGCAGTGCTCGCGTTCGACGATCTCTCGGCTCTTATTTCGCCCGTCCGCCTATCGTCGGGATTAAATTAAAGAAAATTCAATATCATTCGTCGCGCCGAGGGGATGATTCGGCGCCCGTAGTTCACCGTCCTCCGTACTTCGGCGCGAGCGGAGCGAGAGGCTCGGGAACCGGTGCGATTCGAGAGCGGCGAGAAAGGGAGGCGAGAGTCAGTGGCACGCGGCGGCGGTAGCTCACCGGCGCGTTTCATTAACGGAAGATGCTTCGCCCCGCGGGGGGCGGCGGCGTCGGCGAACGTTAACCGGTGAACGCGCCAAGCCTAGCTAAAGGAGGCGAGCGCGGGAAACCGAGAGAAGCGAGATTAGAATCCCGGGAATGGTGGTCGGGGGCCACACCAACGACTTATATCGAGGTCGATGTGGTCCGCCCACCACCACCGCCGGCTCCCTCGTATGTCATCCACGAGCGCCATTGTACGCCGCGCGAGGAGTGGAAATAACGAATATTACGTGGTTCCTGAAAATATACACGGCGGGGTATAGAGCGCTGTGAAATCCGACTTTGGACACACGTGACGAGGAATATGTATATGGATTTCATATATTTGTCAATGTTACTTTGGATACAGCGGAGTAGGACAATTGTCAGCCGCACCTGGGATATAAATTGAGGTGGTTTGGTTGAATGGAATTAATGCTGTTGCGAGGTATCAATTCTGCTTGGCAGGGCCTGGTGAAAGTTGAGATGTAGGACTTAGGAAGGTATGAGAAAATCAGATCGGTGAATTATTCATTATTTTTTATTAAGTTGGATTATATTATTCTCGACTGTGTTTGACGATGATTATTGTTTACTATGAAAAACGGTAATACACAGATATTTTAATAAACGAATGACACATGAGAAAAATTCAAATTTACCGAGAAAACATTTTTTAAAATAAATATTGCTGAATAAAAAAACAGAAAGTAAAAAAAACAAATACACAAATATTTGAGTGAGTGCACTGAGAAAAAAAATTGGTTGAGCCAACTAAACGAGGGTTTGCGGGCCGCGAAGTAAATATATGGTGAATTGGACTGTATATTTGGTTGAACGAACCAACGCCTAGTTGAATCAAATTTTTCTTAATTCACAATATCTATTATTTCGTTCACGGTACGAAATATTTACTTCGCGGCCCGCAAACCCTCGTTTAGTTGGCTCAACCAATTTTTTTTCTCAGTGTGAGTGACACACGAGAAGAATCCAAATTTACCGAAAAAAGATCTTTCGATAAATATTGTTTGCTAAAAAAAGAATCCAAAAAATATACAAATATTTGAATGGATGGATGCGACCCGAAAGAATGAACATTTAATGGCAAGAAAATGTTTCGACAAATATTGTTTACTAAAAAAAGAATCCAAAAAATATACAAATATTTGAATGGATGGGTGAAAACACCAAAGGATGAAAATTTAATGGCAAGAAAATGTTTCGACAAATATCGTTCTAAGAAGAAAAAAAAAAACAAAAAACCGCATATCCAAATGTCGGAACGATAGAGTTCGCGGCGAGAAGGATGGAAATTGGAACCGAGAGACATAAAAGGGCGCCGGGCTTCGGAATGGCCGAGATACATCAGCGGAATCACCGTCGGACGGGCGCGCGGGTGGACTCGCGCTGTGTTTTGTCGCGTTTCGCAGCGGCATTAATGAGAGGCGAGATTAAGCCGGGGGTGACGTACGGCCGCCGTTCCCGGTGCGCCACCCTCGGGCTTTTTCGGGGCGGTGCGGCTTTTTCGATAACCCGCAAGTACCGCGCGGGGCTCAAGCGCCCCGACGCTCCGCATCGCGCGCGCGCTCCGCACGACGTACAGGGCTCTGTAACGAAACGAGAAGAGCGGATAGAGCGGAGAATTGAACAAAAAGTCCCCAAAACGAAATATATTCGCGAGAGCGAAAGAAAAGAAAGAAAAAAAAGAAAAAAAAAGTGCGAGACTGACGAGCCACTATAAAAGCACACGAAAATTTCCAACGAATCCTAGAGAGTGGTTCCCGGTCGTCGCTTCGTCCGGGGAGGCGGATACACGACGCACCAACACGCAGACACCGAGAGAGCCGGAGAATCTCGTGTGCTCTATGTACGCGCGTGTGACACACGTATGAAGAAAAAAAAAAAAAAAAAAAAAAAAAAACGTAACCAATGACTGCTTCGCACCGATACGAGTCCCCTGGATTAACTTGTACCGGAGTATAAAGCCCCTCGGTCACATGGTTCTTCTCCCCCCCTCCCCTCTTCCCTTGCCCCCCTCTTCCCCCTACCCCCCATGACACTGTCCCCCGTAGTCGGCGTACAAAGGTGGCTCATAAGTCCCGCGAGATACCTGGACCAACGAGAATTACGATCTTACTAGCATACCGGACTCACCGAGGGATCTTGTCGTTCTCCGTGGCATTATTTTACTATTATCTCTCTCATTCTCTCCTGCTTCATTCCCTCGTCTCTCTCTCTCTTCTTTGCCTCTCGCTTCTTCTTCTTCTTTTTCTTCTTTTTTTGGTTCTCTTTCTCTCGTGTGGTTGGAGGTTCTGCTCTTTCTCTCTTCTCGTTGACTCTCTTCTTCGTCCCGCTTTTTCCCCTTTTTCTCGTGCTCGCCTACGCCGCCTCGATCCGTACACGCCTACAGCTGTACACGAGGTGCGTCGAGGTGGACACCGAGGTGGACCGCGCGAGAGCTTTCTTGGATTAGTTACGCCCGTAGAGATTCCCGTCAACCGATCGTTAAACGTTGACTCTCGTAACTCAACGCGCGAGCGGCTTGTATCGCGAGTTCGCTGAAAATGGCGAGGAGGGAGATTTTACACGAGAAGGAATTCGTGGGAGAGAGAGAGAGAGGAGGGCGAATGCGGTTTCCGCCACGTGGGTGGTCGTGAATTATTCACTCGTTCGCGTGATCAATTGCCACGCAATTGGGGACACAGCGACATTTTTCGGAGCGGTGACTGTGGGTCGAGATATTTGCTGCGGTGCATGACTAGCGGTTGTTCTGAGAACAAAGTCTGATTCGATAGATGAATAGAATAGCAAAACTTGTTCGAATGGATGATGAATACGTAACACAAATTTTGAACAAATTTATGGTTGTATTGATGAAATTCTTCTTGAATTTGCTGATATTTCTGACGCACCTTTTTCGAAACGGTAGTAAAAATTTCTTTCAGTCGTTAAAATAAAATAAAGAGTGGGTACCGAATTTTTCATAGGGAAATCTATCGATGAATTGTAATTTTATTAAAACCTGAACTTAAGTACACTGAATACAAATTTGTGTAGAAATTAAAGTTATAATAAAAATGTAAAACAAATTTGTAGTCACGTTAATGAAATTCTTCCTGAATTTACCCATCTTTCTGACGCACCTATTTCGTAACTGTAGCATCATTTTATTCCAATCGTTGAAATAAAACGAAGTATAGGTACCGAATTTATGCTGTGGAAATCTATCGACGAATTGTAATTTTATTGAAACCTGAACCTAAGTACACTGAACACAAATTTTCAAATACAAATTTTTATAAAAATCAAACTTATAAAAAAAATGTTAATCAAAATTGTGGTTACGTTAATGAAATTCTTCTTGTATTTACCCATCTTTCTGACGTACCTTTTTCGTAACAGTAGCAAGATTTTATTCCCATCGATAAAATAAATCAAAGTATAGGTACCGAATTTATCATAGGAAAATCTATCGATGAATTGTAATTTTATTGAAACCTGAACCTAAGTACACTGAACACAAATTTTCAAATACAAATTTTTATAAAAATCAAACTTATAATAAAAATGTTAATCAAAATTGTAGTTACGCTAATGAAATTCTTCCTGAAATTACCCATCTTTCTGACGCACCTTTTTCGCAACAGTAGCAAGATTTTATTCCCATCGATAAAATAAATCAAAGTATAGGTACCGAATTTATCATGGAAAAATCTATCGATGAATTGTAATTTTATAGAAACCTGAGCCTGAGTATCCTCAAAGTAATTCGGCACTCAAATCCCTGCTACGATCCATTAACTCTCGACAAATCCACAGCCCACGAATACACCAAGACTCCACAATTTTTTACAGCCTCTACAATATCCATTAAAATCGCACTCACAATTCAGCGCTTCAAGTCTCAAGTTCAATATCCCCAAGGCCGCTATCGCGAGCTCATTTTCTCGGGCAGGACGTTACCGCGGCTGCTCGGCTCGGGTCCGCGGGTTGGGCCAAGCCAAACAAAGCTTATTTATGTCTCAATTAAAGGCCGGGAATGGGATGCACCCTCGATGGAGCGGCTCGAGACAATAAAGCAGTCCGGGCGAAGGAGAGGCGCGAGGATGCGGATGAGGAGAGAACGAGAGGAAGAGGAAGCGAGGCGTAACGAAGCCGAATCGACGCGTGGGCGAGAAGGAGGGATAAACCGGTGGACACTGGGGGGTGATAGAGTTGCGAGGGCCGGGCGGGAAGGGGGACCGACCACCCGATAAAGGGATCGCGCGGGGTTCGAGACGGAAAACGTTGGACCATTGAACGCGTCGACCTTTGGGCTCTGAGTTCGCCGCCTCGCTCTTCAGCAGGCGACTCTGCCCTCGTCGCGCGGGATTCCGCCGCCGCCGCCGCCGCCGAGACCACCAGAGGCACCCCCGGCAGATTTTGCGTACATCCGAAACTCCCGGGCTAAATACCCAACGGCCGACGTGGAGCGTGAGTTTGCCCGAGAGATAACGAGCGAACTCGCGAAACGTCCATACATCAGGGGGCTTAATTATCTCGGCACATCTCCGTCCCTTCGCAGCCCCCTCTCAACCCTTTCCCGTCGGGACCCCGCCCGAATATCACCCTCGTATTTATCTTTGACGGAAAGCAATCTCCCCGCTGTGCTGAATTTCGATCTTTCAATCGGGCGCTCCGACGCAGAATCGTCGCGAGTGTTGCAAATGTTTGCCTCAGACAAATATTAGGTGTCGTGAGTCGTATATGGATTTTTTTTGTATGATCAGGATTTTTTTTCTGCCAATTAAAATTATACAAACTTTTTTTTTTGTTGAAATAATAAAAAAAAATGAAGACTTCTTTTTCGAAAACAGTAAAAAATATGCAAACTTCTTTTTTCGAAAACAATCATAAAATATACAAACGTATTTTTCTAAAACAACAAAAAATATTCATACTGTTTCTAAAATAACAAAAAAGAAAATACATATATACAAACTTCTTTTTTCGGAAACAATAAAAAAATATACAAACTTCTTTTTCTAAAAAAACAGGAATTCCGGACATTCATATACGAAAGCTTTTGTTAAATATATTCTCACTGGACTGTGTACATTTTTATCTTCCCAAAAAAATTAGGAATCAAATTCGACATCGTGATTAACTCGCTCAAAAATTCGAAAAAAAATGTATCCCCTTCAAGACTACTCGAGATCGTTTCTAAATTTCGTCTCCGAATATCACGCCTCAAAAATACAGTTACGCAAGCCAACCCTCTTCTCGCCTACCCGCGAGTTTCGAGCACTGCGACGTCGCCCATGCGCCACATTAGATGCAAAGCACTGCGTTCCGCACAGTGCGCGGCAACGAGGAAAAATCTACGCGATTCCGCATCCGCATTCGCGCCTGGCGTAACGTCGCCGCCGTTTCCGGGCTCGCCGTGTGAATTTATTCATACTTCACCGGTGTATTTTTCTTCGCGATATAAGATACACGTTGATATCTGGCACAGAGGCCAAAAGCGAGGGTGGTACACGAGGTCCGATATAGCGCCGGGGAAAGGAACGAAGTTTGTTCTCTCTTCCCTCCTCATCAGCTCGGCTCTCTCGGGCCACCGGCGATGTACATACACAGCGCCACGGTTATACCGTGCGGAACCCCCTTCACCCCCTCCCCCCCCCTCCTCCCCTCGTCGGTGCCCCCGCCGCCGTCGCCGCCGTCGGACGGACCGCGCTTCCCGCGGTACCAACCCTCGTTCCTTTTTATCTGCGCAGAGTTTCCACCCCATCAGCCTCACCCCCCTCCCTGCCTCCCTCCCTCCCCCCCCCCCGGACTGCCTACACCAGCCACCAGCTATCCCACCGTTCCCGGGTCGTCCGCGCCACCCCCGTCGGTCTCTATATACCCGACGTCGTACACTCCACCCACCGCGCGCGGCGCCCGGCAGTCATGGCGGCAGTTACGGAATCAATAAAAGTGGTGCTCATGCGCCCCTCAACTACCCTAGCTACTGCCGTGCTTCCACCCCTCGCCCCTCCGCTCCTCCCCTACCCACCGAGGCTTCGCCCCTGTCCCTCGGCCCGCCGACCCAGCTTTCGTTCTCCCTATCTCTGTCTCCCTCTTTCTATCCGTCTCCCTGTTTCTGTCTCTCTCCCTCTTTCTATCCCTCTCCCTTTTTCCATCTCTCTCTCTTTCTATCCCTCTCCCTCTTTCTGCCTCTCTCCCTCTCTTTCTATCCCTCTCCCTCTTTCTATCTCTCTCCCTCTTTCTATCCCTCTCCCTCCTTCTATCTCTCTCTTCCTATTTCTATCCCTCTCCCTCTTTCTATCCCTCTCCCTCTTTCTACCCCTCTCCCTCTTTCTATCTCTTTCCCTCTTTCTATCTCTCTCCCTCTTTTATCTTTCTCCCTCTTTCTATCTCTCTCCCTTTTTCTATCCTTCTCCCTCTTTCTGTATCTCTCTGTCTTTCTCTCCCACAGCGAGGGCGAAAGAGAAAGAGAGAGGCAACCACGTTCCCATCCCTCTCACCCCCACAGCCACCCTGGACATCGAAACGCGCCAACTCCCTTCGTTCCGCAGGGATAGAAGGGGCTGCCCCGTCTATGCACACCCGCGAAACTCCCCCCTTTCCCCCTTCCTCCGCGCTCCTCAACTGCTACAGCTACTGCGGGACATCCTCCGCGAAACTACCCCTAAAACTATACAGAAGCCATCCCACGTACCGAGTGTCCTGCAAACACGCCCGACACTGCGTCATCTACGTTATTGCCGCCTCGTTGATTCCCTCTCGTCTCGTCTCTCGTGTGTATACTTGATTTTTTTTTCTTCCTCCCCTTTCTTTACTTCGTTTTACTGCCGGCCATGAAAATACTGGGCTCAAGTGGCGCGGAATTGCGCGGCTATGCGAGAGGCGTGATGATTGACTTTCCGACGGGATATTTACTGCCGACGATGCGGCGTTTTTCGCGAAGTGAAGACACGTAAAAAAGAAGAAATTTAATTTTTTATCGAGAAAATTACGATTTTTTTCTTGACGTTTTTCGGTGGGGGTAGATTTATTTTTCGGCACCGCGACAGTCCCGAATCGTATGGAGACGTTCGGGACGACATTAAGCGTATTTCTTAATTTAAAAATGAGAATTTTTCGTGAATTATTCAGTCGCGGCAATTATCGGAATTTTTTCGTTTCTCCGAGCCCATAATTTCCCGCTATATTCCGAGTGGCGTTCGGCCCGGCGGGCGGGCGTACAGCCCGGGTATTAGTGTATATGAGCCGAGGCAAGAGGAATTTCCGGTATATCGCATACGTTCCCAGCATGGGCCGTGAGATACGAGCTTTTTTTCGTTCCAGGCTATCGTATAACGAATTTTGTTACCGCGCCAAGAGCCCGGGGAATTAACACGTTCGTGAGTGTCCATTCCGCGTTATGTTAATGGACCAATAACTCGCCGATATTGTACCTCGCGCGCGGGCTACTCTCACAGCGGCGCGGCTCGTGAATCTAAAAAAAAAAAAAAAAAAAAAAAAAAAGAAAGAAAGAAAAAAAACCCAAGGGGACCTCGTCGCATAAACGTCCACCCCTTTTTCCAGCTAGAACCGATAAAGAACCGTAGAAACACATCCCCCCATTAAAATGATTAATAAAAACCGCTTCTTCCTATTAACGACAGGAATTCACGGGAACGTCTTTATCCCATCGACCGCTCGTTAAATAAATTCACAAACCGCGGCGAAACGGAATGAATTCCTCTCGATTGTGCCAGCGCCGAATATCGGAGACACCGCGGCGCGGGGAATCCACGGGGGGGGGGGGGGGGGGGGGGGGGACTCGGCCGATAATTTATCGTCTCGTCGGCGGTAAATCACTCGGACGTTTCGTGCGACGGCCGCGACACGTACGGAACGTGCTCGATTTCGAGCGTTCAACGGGGATTGATTGCGCGCCGCGCGCACTGCCGCTGATCGAAGTGTAACCGAGACTCTCCGGTGTCTGCTAATTTCGCCCACGGATATCTGATTAATTAACCGCCGTGCGACGCCGAGAGCGGATGATTAATCGGCCGGCTGGTCGCGCTGCGGCCAAACAAGCGCGAGGGTGGAGAGAGGTTTTCGCCCCGTGCGGTTCTCGTGGCTTGCAAGCAGGATAGTCCGGGGGGGGGAGGGGGGGGTCAGCGCGGAGACAGGGCACAAGTTGGCCAGGTAATGTTCGTATAATGTCGGGCATAAACTGCGGCGAGTCGCGTGCATACACGCGTGAAACGAGCGACACACTGACGCGATCACCCTTAAAATGAGAGAGAGAGAGAGAGAGAGAGAGAGAGAGAGAGAGAGAGAGAGAGAGAGAGACGAGGTTTTAACGTGTTAGCCCTCGATCGAGTGAACCAGTGAGAGTATCCACATCGATACTCTTTCTCGCGCCTGACCCTCGATACAAATAACTAAGGCTACTTAACCCCCCTGGAACCCACACTTCTATTGGTCTGTGTGTTTTTGTGTGTGTGTATGTGTGTTAGAACGTCCGCACGCGAGAATTATTAATTTGGCTTCGTGGTGAACGAACATATTCCAGGCGCACGGGGGACGCGACGTCGCTGTGGTCGAACAAATTGATAACTGCGCCAAGGTTTCCCACAGCGTAAATAATAAAAAAAGAATGAGAGTGATGTTGTAAAGCACCGGGGTTTTTTAATTTGGGGCGGCGAATTTTGGTTTTTGGTAGCAAAAGTGTATTTTTTGGGTGCTTAGAAACGACGTGTTGGTCATTTTACTATAGAAATTGAATCTATGAAATTCTACGAAAAGTAGAATTTTAACAGTAAAAAATTAAAATAATTCCGTTAAAATTCTACGGAAGGTAGAATTTTAACAATAAAAAATTAAAACTCTACGGAAGGTAGAATTTTGACAATTTATTGACAATTAATTTCACATAATTAATTATTTAAGGCAACAAACCTATATCTACGTCAACAATTTTTTTTTTCTCCTTAAATGTATGTCTTCATTGCAGTGTATGAACTCACAGAATAGAAACCAAATTTTGAATTCTGAAAAAAATGGTTTAGCCTCTCCGCCCTGGCATATATCACGGAATATCTCACATCTCCGTGATACACTTCGAAAATACCTCTTCCTCCTTCGTCATCCGAATGTTGACCCCGCGGCTGAGTCTAAAATATTCACCGTATCCAAATCGCACAAAGCGACGAAGATCCCTTCCCCGACACGCTCGTTGCGGTAGGGTCAACCAACTTAAATTTCACGAGCGCGCATACATCGCCGGGTGGTTTGATACAGTCGGCGGGGTATTTTCTTCACTTCAAAAGATACATTCCTATTTTTTTTCTCTCTCTCTCTCTCTCTTTCCCCAAAGAAATGTCGAACGATAAGCGTGCGTCGGTTGGTGTGCGGGGTACCAAAGGCCCGGGGGCGCTTTGGTATAGACCGACGTATAGAAACACCAGAGAAAACCCCAACACCACCTCGCTCTGTACACGCAGAATTCACACACAGCGTGGTCCACAGTTGTATAGGAGGAAAGGCAAAGGCGAAGGACGACCCCTTAGCACGAAATGGGTCGTACTCTCGAGCGAAATAGGCCATTGCTGAGGCAACCAATGGGCAATGCAACCCCCCGTGTGCCTTCGCCCGTTCTGCTCCTGCTGCCGCTACACAAGCCACGAGGCACACAAGACGGCGCGCGACGTGGCCGCTTCGGTGTTTCTTATCCGTGTGGCTCGTATTGCGGTGCCGCCGCGCACCCGGTGTGCATGTCTGTCTGTTTGTGCATGTCCGCCCTTACCCACTAGCCACTCATGCCGCGCGCACCAAACGTTACGTATATATATATATATAAAACCCGCTGCACACTGGTACGAACGCTCTGCGCGCGGCGTAGTTTATTATTATTCATGTATTAGGTGCGCTTATACACACGTATACTTTGCTGACTTGGGGTACAGCGTGTATCATGCACTTTTTATTGTACGTATGTCAAGTGCCTTCGTACGTATGTATACCACGCCTGGTACGTACCCACGCTTGTACTATACGCTGCTCAATGTACCGCTTAATTTTTTTCATGTTTTTTTTTGCTATGTTGATTACCGTAAATTTTATTATGGTCGTAAATTGTGAGACACCTGAGCTCTGTCAATGCGTGGGATTCCGGTTTGAAGCATGAGAGATTAAATTTATTTTAGGGCAATGATTAATTGATTTATTTAGTGATAGATTTGTAGTCAAGTAAAGAAATATAGTTTCATTTGTAAAATTTGTTTACTTTATGAAAATTACTGTTGGGTGTTCAGTATTTATTAATCTTGTTGCTAATAAAATTTGTAGTGAGTCATTTGTTTCTTTAGATGAATTAAATATAATCCTAGGATTCGATTTCCGAACTGAAGAAATATTGTTTCATTTGTAAAATTTGTATACTGCATGAAAATTACTGTTGGGTATTCAGTATTTATTAATCTTGTTGGCAATAAAACTCGTAGTGAGTCATTTGTTTTTTTAGACGAATTAAATATAATCCTAGGACTCGATTTCCGAACTGAAGAAATACAGTTTAATTTGTAAAATTCGTATACTGCATGAAAATTACTGTTGGATATTCAGTATTTATTAATCTTGTTACCAATAAAATTCGTAGTGAGTCATGTGTTTTTTAGATGAATTAAATATGATTCTAGGATTCGATTTCTGTCTTTCCATCGTAGAGCATTTCTCGCCCATTTCGCGCCGACGGCAAATGCCGTTACTGTTTTCTCTTCCTTGTCGATGTTTCTTCCGTTGGCATTCCAAAAATCTCGGGACTCTGCTTAGTCGCTGTACGTGGTTCATAAATAATGCAGCCGATCACCCGATTCCCTCGGTTTTGCGGCTCGAGAATATGGGCGATTTTACACGAAACTTGGATGGAACAGTCCGATCGTCGACTGTCGCCGACGTTCCTTACAAGAAAATAAAGATAAAACCAGCGGCGTTCTCGGCCTTCCCGAAATTGCGTTAAACTCGTCACGCAGATGTTACGGTAGCCACAGATGAGACGTTGTTACTGGCAGGAAATAATTAACTTCGGCGAAGGCCACGGGGCGCCACACGCACACATGACTGGAACTGCAGTCACACGCTGGACGAGCCTCTCGGCGATGAGTGAACTATGAGCTTCGTGGCGCGTGCTTTCTGGGTCACCGTAATTGCGTTCACATTTTTTTTTCAGCTCTGTCGTGCGGCGTTACATTTCAGGGAAACAAGAAGCAACTCCACGACGCACTGGACAGGAGCCCTGATAGGAAATTTGTGGCGTCACGTCCAGCCCTACATGGAAAAAATAATCAGGGAGTGATAACAAATCTATTGTCGTATTAAAGAATTTTTTGTTGGCGCAGCAAAATTTTCAGCTAACACCGCAACATTATTAGGTATCTCAACAAATTCGCAGTTACCGCAGCGAAAATGTTGTTATCACTCCGTTGATATATTTCTCTGTGTATTTTCCTGCCAGGGCCCAAGCTGGCTGACCTGACTTGGGCCGGATTTAACGTAGCAGGTTTTCTGCAAAGAATGTCTCGTTTCTCACGAGACTCGAGGCGCGATTTTTGCCTCACGCGGCCGTCTCTAATTCGTATCCGTGATCTGAATCGCAGATCTCAATTTTCTTTTCGAGCTACTCGCAGAAATACCCGAGTTGCATTCGCGCGAGTGCAGAGTCCAAGGTGAGCAGCCTCAATTTTTATGGCGGGCTCGCGTTATTTTTTTTTTTTTTTTTCTACCTAGGCCGACCGCGTCCCGCGTATTGTGTACGTCAGGCTGGCAAAAATTAAGGTCGGTGAACGCGAAACGACGGCACGCTAAAAGTGTCCCGACCTTGCGCATCTCGGGACAGTTCCTTCTTTTTTTTACGATCCCGACGACCCGCGACGTATCGCCATAAACGAATCGTCGCGCTGTAAACGTCAACCGGCACCCGTTCGCAATGCCGTAAAAAGGGGGGTGAACGGTACATAGAGATGCGGAGAGGAGGCAGAAGAAGAAGAAAAAAAAGTGACTGCGCCGAGGACTCGGATGCCCGGGTCGTAAAATTTTGAGAACGCAACAATGAAGTCGAGGAAGCACCGTTATACCTCGACTCTCCGCACGTTGACTGCAGTTGGGCCCTTTCCACGGATCAACTTTTGGGACTCGAACACGTGCTGCACAGTTTCACGTTCTCGAGGATTCAACTCACTCTCGGACGCGGTCGGACAATACTCGTGACCCTTTTCCCGTCTAACCTCGTACCCGCCGAGACAACGGATTTTTTTTTTACCAGCCTCGGATTTTTTTTTGTGCGCTCGCCGACGTTTGACCTTGCAAAGGGTTTCCTCGTTCCTTCGGGAAAGGATAATTTATGAGCTGTGACGAAGGACTCGCTGACCGCAGAGTCAACTAGCGTATTTTTCACGTATCTTGGAACTGCAAATTTCGGAGTTGCGTCATTGAATAGTGAAACGAACTGCACAAATAATTCTTCGTTATGAATTATTCTAATTCGATTAATAAAAAAATGGCGATTGACAATAGTTATGTATATCAGATTGGTAATAATTATTTATAAAATTTACCTTATTGTAAAATAAAATAAATTTACCTTTATAGAATTTAATTTATTTTAATCGTAAAATAAGGTAAATTTAACTTTATAATATTGAATTTATTTTAATTGGAAAAGAAGGTAAATTTACCTTTATAAAATTAAATTTATTTTCATTGGAAAATAAGGTAAATTTACCTTTATAACATTTAATTTATTTTAATTGTAAAATAAGGTTAATTTGCCTTTACAAAATTTAATTTATTTTAATTCTAAAATAAGATAAACCTTACCTTATTGTAAAATAAGGTAAACCTTACCTTATTGTAAAGTAAGGTAAATTTTAGTCGATAAAGTGAGAGGATGGACAACGCATCACGTTTGTAGCTCCAGATGAAATATGACGTGAGTCGAGGGGATGAGGGTTTGTTACGGGATAGGAGCACAGCGAAAGGGTGGGTAATGGCAAGTCTCTCTCCTCTTTCTCGTCCTGCTCCCTCATCCCCTCGCATGTTCGTAGTACCATAATGCAAAGATATCGCGCGGGGCTGCTATGGAGTCGCAGGCGCCGCGTCCATTCGCTGCAGGTTCAACCTTCCATAGTTACACTTCTCTGCGTACTTCTCGTGTGTGCGTTGGCTCGCTAACTAATAATTACAGCCTCAGAAACCGTACGTTACTTCGACGCTGAGGGGCCCCCTTCGGACATCGACGCCCGAGACCATGGCGGCCGTGTTCGCGCAAATATAATTAACAAAATTACGGACACGACAGTGAGAGAGAGAGAGACGAGCTGAGGACGTAATGCACGAACGGTGTTCGCCCGAGTGCTAGAAAATGCGGTTGTGTAAGACCGAAAATAAAATTAATGCACCGTCGACAGGGGAAGACAGCGAAAAAATGAATTTTTTAATTCTCTGGCGCTGAAACTTGTAAGAGTTTATTTTTTAATCTTTCTTACAGGCAGATATAGAATAACTAAAACATCAATTTCTTCTATTTTTAGGTTCCATAAATTGTATTTGTAAGAATTTATAGCGGGAAGAGCAGAATGTCAAAATATTCATTAGCGTTGTATGCGTTCAAACATTCTCCTTCACTCCCTCCAGAAAAATTGAATAACAACTACGTGCATATTTTACGCTTGTCAATTATATCGAGAGAATTATATCGGTTTGCATTTAGGCGAAAAACATTTATATTTAAATTACGTTCTCGCGACGACACGCATCTTTTTTCAGTTCCGTAGGTGGAGGACATGTAGCATTGAAATTTGTGTATTTCGCTTCTCAATAAAGAACGTAAATTAATTACCAGCTGTTTTCGAGTATCGCGTTTGGAGTAAAGTGAAGCCCCTGTTTTATTTCTGCCTAGAGCCTCGCCGCCTGCTCCCCGCACCTATAATCCCAAGCTCCATATCCCCGGCCATTTGTATTTAAAAATACGGAATATTATAATTTTAATTATCAATAGAAAAGGAGGGTCCGAATTTATTCAGAAATCGAGAGTAACATCATCACCTGCGGAGGGAGAAGGCGAGACACAGACACGAAGTTGCGGGTCGTGCGGTGCGCGAGCGACGGACAGAAGCCGGTCGTATCGACGCCACAGTCCCGGTGATGCTGGTGTTAAGACATAATCGGATATTAAGACTATAATAATGCTACCGGGCGTCGAGCGCCGCGCAATTAATTCATAATTGGCTCATTTTGCAAGCGTCGAGCAATCTTAATTTAATCTATCGCTGCATTCGCTGGCGCCTCGTTATTACACGAGAACAGGCAGTGCGGGAGAAGCAAACAAGGTCGTCGAGGCACCGAGACCCGAGTTTCGTACAGCTGAGACGTCTCACGCGTTTCCTCCTCCGCCGCCATCGACTCCACTCGGCGCCATTCACGTGATTTTTTTTTTATATCTCGAAAATAAAAATAAAATCCTCTCCAATGCGCCCAGGTTTCCTGTCCCATTAAACGTCTATAAATAACTGACCCACAATTCTCTTTAATATCTATCGAAAGTAACGATTCCGCAGACTGCTGGTAGCCGATCAGGGCGATTCAGAGTTGGAAGGGATCCCGATAGATGACGGCACGTTTACGGAGCGCTCTCGCCTGCTGCTCCTACCATCGTCCCGACTATATATATACATCGCGGCCCTCGAGGTTCAGGAACGGATCGATAACATTCAGAACACTCCTGTTGGCTCTTCATAAATAAACGTCGAGACCTCATGATCGTCAAACACGTGTTTGTGTTTACGAAAAGGGAGCTTTAGGTGGAAGTTTTTAATCAATTAATTAATTTAATTAATTATTTGTTTATTTATTTATTAATCCAAGGGCCGAAACCCTTTTGTTCGCATTCATTTTCTTACTCGAAATTTTGATCACTATACGAATGCGATAATTCGTAATCGCAAATTTTTGTTCGCCAATGTGCACTGTTAAAAATATTTCGCATTATAAGAAAATATTTCTATTAAGGAATGGAGGCAATGCGAGTAAATTATTAGCGGGTGAAAGAAGCTCGTTTACACAAATTGGTATAATAAATTTGACATGCAAGTGAAAAGTAACATTACAGTGTTGTCTGCTGAATCCCAATAAAATTGGAAAATTTAATACAAAGGTTAAGAAATTGAGTATAATTAGGGAAAAATGATATTCAGAATAAAATAATTATTGAGAATATTATAGAGAAAAATTTGGAATTTCACTACACATGTGCATTAAATTTAATATATCAGCTGATGAACCGAATTCCCAGTAACGTAAATCCGCAAAAATTGTTAACAGTGTAATTTACGCATATCCAAACAAAGTTGCGTATATATAAACATCATGCTAAAAAATGTGAGACTTCCCTAGACCTGTACAGAGCGAAACCTCGTGAATTCGAGTCGCAGGACGCACGAAGCTCATCAAATAATCACACCGCGCGATCATACGAACAAACTTAGGGGCGGCGAAGCAGTCTCAAGGGTACCAAGTTGTCCCCATAACCAAATCGTCGAAGGGCTTCTTCCGCCGTTGAAGATACAGCCGGGCCATTTAATCCAGCGTCCGTGGCTCAGCTGACGCGAAATCCGAGTAAAACCTGGTAGAGACTGATAAACCGAGAGACTATTTCTCGAGGGCGATTAGCCGCGCGGGTTTCCAACGCAGACCTCGTTCCTTCGTCTCTTTCTCTCGCAGGGGCTGCTGTAGCCTCCATACACACCACATATATGATCCGCACGGTCCGAAGGTCGGTGCGACAGCATCAAACACACGCAAACGCGAGACCCACACACGACGACGACGACGAAACGTCGACGGCAAATATTTCGGATCGTTTCTCGCGGTCCATTGGGAGCAGCCGGGTCTTTAGATGTGGGCGCTCATCGTGCTGGCGGCTCGTTGAGGCGATAGAAATTCCGTGGAGCTGCGACTGGCCTCTCGCGACGTCGGACGACGGCGACGATGCCGGACGTCGACGCCTCACCCTCGGATCTCCGTCGACCTTCCGTCCGACTATTTTCGTCGAGTCAAAGAAAAGGCAAAAAAAGAAGAAAAAAAAAGAAAAAAAGAAAATACTGAAGGGGGTTGATACACGCCCTTACACGGGCGGCTTGCTTCATTTGCTCATCTTCCCGCACGTAGTGGACTGTCTACGAATTCCACCCGATAAATATATCCTTCGTTTTCGCGCTGAGACCCCCGGGCGAAGTGCAACGGAGGGAAAACGGCGGGCGTTCGGGGAAAATACGAAAAATTGAAGAAAAAGCTCATCGACATGATTTCTGACAAAAAAAAACGTCGTCAAATTTTTTTTTTTCATAAGCGATTAAAAAAGGTTGTTAACCAGTGTTTTCGGGGGGAGAATATGCGACTTGAGAAGAATGGTGTAGGTTAAAAGTCGATATTTTGAAAACAAATATTTCTGAGGTCGATTTTGGCGATTTTCGGTCCGAAGACGGATCTATGATTTCTGACAAAAAAAACATCGCCAAAAATTATTTTTTTCAAAATCGATTAAAAAAGGTTGTTAACCAGTGTTTTTGGGGGTAGAATATGCGACTTGAGAACAATGGTATAGGTTAAAAGTCGATATTTTGAAAAAAAATATTTCTGAGGTCGATTTTGGCGATTTTCGGTCCGGTGACGGATCTATGATTTCTGACAAAAAAACATCGCCAAAAATTATTTTTTTCAAAATCCATTAAAAAAGGTTGTTAACCAGTGTTTTTGTGGGTAGAATATGCGACTTGAGAACAATGGTATAGGTTAAAAGTCGATATTTTGAAAAAAAAAAAATATTTCTGAGGTCGATTTTGGCGATGTTCGGTCCGGAGACGGATCTATGATTTCTGACAAAAAAAAACGTCGCCAAAAATAATTTTTTTCAAAATCTATAAAAAAAAGGTTGTTAACCAGTGTTTTTGGGGGTAGAATATGCGACTTGAGAACAATGGTCTAGGTTAAAAGTCGATATTTAAAAAAAATATATTTCTGAGCTCGAGCCAAAGAAAAGGCAAAAAAAAGAAAATACTGAAGGGGGTTGATACACGCCCTTACACGGGCGGCTTGCTTCATTTGCCCATCTCCCCGCACGTAGTGGACTGTCTACGAATTCCACCCGATAAATATATCCTTCGTTTTCGCGCTGAGCCCCCGCGGGCGAAGTGCAACGGAGGGAAAACGGCGGGCGTTCGGGGGAGAAATACGAAAAATTGAAGAAAAAGCTCGTCGACGACGGCGGCCCCGGAGGATATGGGAGAGAAGCGGGAGAGACGAGGGGGATGAGCGACAAGGAGGGAAGACCCGGAGGGACTGCCGGATCGCCGTAGCCGGCGTTGCACTCCTCCCACGAATGCTGGTTTGAGTTTTCGGTTCAGGAGTCGGAGAGCAGCCCATTGCCCGTCACTATCCCCGGTTTCCGCGCCATTTCTCCGTAACGCGCGCCATTTCCTCCCTTTTCGCAACCCCTGCGCACCCCCGGGCCTTTATTCTCTCTTTCTATTTCGCCCTACCTATCGTTCGCTACCCTCGTTCCATCGCTACTTCTCTCTTCTTCTGCACTCTCTATCCACCCTCGCCCGCGCTGTTTGTTCTCTATTTGCGTCGTTTGGCCCGCGCAAATACCACCTTCCGAGCGTTTCCCGACGGTCGCTACCTCTGTGTGTACATATATAGGTATGTGTGTGACGTACGTACGTAGCAACGTACGTAGGTGCAGAAGCTCCGCTCCTCTTTCCCTCCTCCTCCTTCCACCGTCCCAGCAGCGTCAGTAGCGAAGCACATCGAGCGAAGATTTTCGAAATTTGCGATCGCCAGCTACGCGCACTCGCTTCACGCTTCGCCGGTTCGAGCTCGGTGTGACGCCATTAAACCAGGCAGATCCGCTTGTCTCAGCTCTCGGTCCGTGTAGCCGGCTGCCCCCCCCCCCCCCCCCCCCCCCCGGTGGTCCCTCCGTCGCGGACGATGACGATGGTCGTTCGCTTTTAATCAAGAAGTCCAACTCTTTTTCCCTTCCCTTTTTCTCCTCCGTGTATGGATGATGCGTTCCCGTTTGCGAAATGCTTCGACGAGTCTTGGGAGAATCCGCTGAGCATCTGTAGAGAGGGGATTCGACAAATTTCCTCGGCTTTTAGTTGCGGCCTTCGGAGGACGCGAGTAGAAAATCTGTAGCGTTACATTCAGGCCCTGATCAGGGCCCTATTGGCCTTGTTAGAGCCTGTTCAGGGCCTAATTCAAGCCTGCTGTAACGCTGCAGATTTTCTATCATGAATGTCTGGGGACATTGTTGCAAATCCCCATTACTTTAAGAATTAAACTTCACACAAGTGTTTATTTTCTAGTTACGATTTTATAACGATGACCTGTAGCGATGATAAAATGATACGTGAACTTCTGAATAGCCGTAAGAAAAACCGAATTTTTTATTAAATTTTCGGAGAAATTGTGAAAAAAATGGACAAACTCGGCTCTCGATTATTTTCACAATGCATTAACAGTATTTCTCCATTTTTTCAATAAAATTACCATCAAATTTTATGGGAAATCAATATTTCTTGCCTCTATTTAAAAGTTTACTCATCATATTATAATCACTACGAGTCATTATTATAAAAACATAATTATAAACCCAATTGTACCATCAATTTTATTTCCATAAAAATTAGGACTTTGCAAATCAGCTCGGGGAGAGCCAGAGTCGCATTATTTTTCCGTTATTTCTCACGGTCCAGCCGATGGAGGTCGTCGTCGGTAATTTTCGTGGACGCGAAAATCGCAGGGATTCGTCGCGTTGGCGACTCGATGATCGCGACCGGAAGGTACAAAATTGTCCTTCCTTGTGCTTCGTCGACGGAGGGTTTTTCCGTTTTGTCCTGCACGGGTTTATCATCCCGCCGACGGCGCGAGCAAATCATTTTCCACACGGATGACGTTCCGGGCGCCCCGAGGATACCGTAAAAAGGGATTTTAGGGTTTCCATGGATATATTCGACTGTTCACGTGACGCGGCGCGCGCGCGACACGAGGACGACGGCAGCGTGCGCTACATGAATAAATATGACAGTGGTGACGTTGGTTATGGTTCCTCGGGTTCCGCAGACCGCGGCGAGCTGACGAGTGAGGAGACGGAGAGAAAGGAGACGAGTAACGGGGCGAGGGTTCTTCGTTGCCGGGGAAAAGGAGAAAGAGGGGGGGAAAAAAAAACGGGACGTTTGTGGGAAACACCGAGAAGAGGCATAAGGGTGAATGGCTCCCGCTGACGCGGCACGTCGTCGACGCCCGCCGGCGTAACTACGTACGTACAGCCCCGTCGGACTCGCGTCCGGTTTCCGGTCTCAGAAATGGCTCTCGACCAACGCCGATGTTTCGATCTGGGAGCCAGCAGCTCCCCGGGCTCGGCCCACCACCCTAACGCGCCCTTCTCGCTGGATGACCCGAATCGGCTCGCGCTCGTTGCCGTCCGGCATTGAATTACCGCAGCGACGTCTGTCTGTCGGACGCCGGAAGGATCCCACTTCGTACGTGGCTCGTGATGGCTGCGGGGGTTGGATATTCCATTTCTTAATTTTTTTTTTCGGGTCTCCCCTTGAGTCGCCCGAGTGCGGAGCGCTCTCGGGATTGGCTGTACTGGGATGTGTGGAGGATGACGGAAATATGTTACGGAAGTTAATGGCGTATTTGTGTTTTTTTTTTGTGGTAGATTCAGTAGACATGTTTCTTGGTATAAATATATTATTCATTTAATAAAATTGATCTTTTTGAAATCAAATTTGAATTTTTTTAATCAATTAATTTAATCTCTCTTTTAAAAATTTCAGGGAAATTTCAGGGATTTAAATTAATCCCTCTCATGAGCTGTGATTGGTTGCCAGAAAATTCTGTTGGAAACAAAATCGGTTTGATGTCAAATTTGACATAAGACGACGGGTGCGGCAGTGCCCGTAACCTTTTGAAGCTTTTATAAGAGCGCAGCAGCGCAAAATTAATTAGT
Source organism: Pimpla rufipes (assembly GCA_963932165.1). Taxonomy (NCBI): domain Eukaryota; kingdom Metazoa; phylum Arthropoda; class Insecta; order Hymenoptera; family Ichneumonidae; genus Pimpla; species Pimpla rufipes. Next base: position 8,453,760 of record OZ010636.1, read on the forward strand.
TTATTATACCTATAAGTTCCACCTAGGTGGAACTTTGAAAAAAAACAAAAAAAAAAAAAAATTCTGAGGTCGATTTTGGCGATTTTCTGGAAGAAAATATTTCTGAGGTCAATTTTGATTGCCCTAGTTTCATTAAGAATACTAAAAACATATAGTTCTGACACATTTACGTATAAACTACTACAAAACAAGGTAAATCTCCTTGTAGGCTCAACCGAATGTTTTAATCCCACCGGAAGCTGAACGTCGACGTACCTCAAGAAATCATATTCACACTAACACGTCGCCCTCGCCCAACGTACCTGAAAACACGCGATTCGTGCTACCCATAAACCCCCAGATAGCCAAATGGCGAGAAGCGTTGAATGAATTTGCGAACAATGCTTTGAATTTCTAACAAGTAGTACACACAACCCGATATCCCCATCGATAAAAGACCAGGAATACAGGCGCGTTGCAAAAAAATCCCCCCTCTAGAAATACCACAGCGAGTCTCTCTCGAATATATATCGCTGATAAATAGAGTGATGACATGGCTTAATAAATGGTCATCCGCGTGTTTTTTTATTTATTTTTTATTCCATCGTCGATAAAAAAGAGTCTGAGAGGCTGCGAGGGCCAAGAAGTCGTTTGGAGCGCGACTGCACGCACGGCCGGACGACGGAGTATTTTCAAGATACGCCTCTCAATAGACCAACAGGCCATAGCCTGTCCCCTTATCGGCGCTTAAGCTTGTCCAGGCTATCGATAGGTTCTTACCAGTCGTTCCAGACATGGAAACTGCTCTCGGCGCGGCCACCGCCGCCGCCGCCGCCGCCGTCTCGCGTACAACCAGTTCTCAGTCCTCGCGGTGGCCGCGCGCGAACCAGTGGGGCCCATTCCGCGCCCGGGCCCGTCGCCCCCTCCCCCCCCCCCACTCCCCGGGGGCCCCCGGGGGCCCCGAGGAGTTTTTGGGCCCTGTCACTCGCTTTGGGCAACCCGACAGGTCGACCTTGGACGCGTTCACAGTCGGGTCCCTGCCGGGCCCCATTACCGCCACGCTATAATGGCTGATTCGAGAGAGATTCTATGGTAGCCGCGCGCGCGCGTTCCTCCCATACGGCGCGCGGCCATCACGCTCGCATCTCGGCCTCCGCGCGGACCGACGAAAAATAAAGCGAACGCGCACGAAAAGCCTATTACGTAACTAGCAGGTTCGGCGGCAAGCGCGCCCGTTACGGCTCGTTCCGTCGACTTTGTTCCTAATCAAATGTCCGACGAGCTATCATTTTGCCGTTTGAGAGTGAAAATAAAAATTGAAAAACGACGCAGATGAATTTTTTTAACGCCAATGTTTTGCATTTTTTTTTTGGGACAGGATTAATAAACATAGCAACCGTTACCATCGCAGCCATTGCCGGGGCGACCTTCGAAAAAAAGTTAAGTTAATCTTAAAGTTAAGTTTTTTCAGTAAAAAAATTTACTTTTATTAATTAATACTATTATTAAAATTCATTATTATTAGTTAAGAAAGGTTTTTATTTTTTATTTTTACTATTAAACAACAAAACGATGAGTTAACTATTATTCCTGGAAAAAGTTAATTCTAAGTTATCTTTTTCCAGGGAAAAAATTAACTTAATTAATTAATTAAAGCATTCAACTTTTTTCCTGAAAAAAGTTAACTTCAAATTAACTTTTTCCTGAAAAAAAGCTAACTTAAAATTAACTTCCTCCAGGAAAAAAGTTAACTTATCATTTTGTCCTTTAAGAGTAAAAATAAAAAATAAAAACGTATCCAATTTTTTATCACGTTTTTGGTTTTTTCTTTGCCATATTAACAACAAGGCTACAAAGGGCTAGGATCTTTAACTCAACGATCATGATTTTCGTTCCAAGAAAAAAAAAAAAAGATGTAACTCATAAATTTCCTTATCCCGATATTACCGGACTGCAAAAATCACTTAGCCCCATGAATAAGTGGCGTCTGGCCGGGAGTGGACAAGCGTGTCTGATGTCAATCAGTATATCGACGCCGACGTATTTATTTTTTTTTCTTTCTTTTTTGCAAACCGCCAGACATCGCTGCACATGTCGCGTTCGAAACCAACGGCCTTCGTTGCCGCCGGGGATTTACATACCCGTCGCCATTTTGAGGTTTGATCCCGAAGGATTTATGCCCTCGCTGATCGGGCGATCGCCGTGGCGAAACAATTTGTAATCGGCGCGAACCGGTTACGCGTCGCTGTTGTATCGCCGCGTGTGCGACACGCAAACGTTCGTATACACACCGCGGCGCGAGCGGCGTTACTTTGTAATTTCACCGAGCGCCACGCATCGAGAGGACGAGAAATTAGAAGAAGATACGATTTTTAATTAAATCGCGCCGGCTCGGGCGATTCATTAAGGCGCGAGCCGGGCGATTCGACGTTTCTATAATCGAGAGGTAAGACCGGGGAGGGCGGCGATCGTTATCGATGCGGCGAGATCGCGAGATAATAAGCGGGTATCTTTGTCCAGTGCGTCGGACACAAGGGTAATGGATAGTCGCTCGCTTATCTTTATGTCATCGAAGCGAGCGCATTACGGGCGAGTCTGCTTCCTGTCAGTAGCCATCGAAACCCCCGACGGGAGAGGGAGGAGTGCAGAAGCGAGATCCCCGCGTGTATCTCCTCGGCTGCTCAACGTTAATCTCGCGGAAATCGATGCCGCAACGCGCGGCCTCGATCGATCTTCTCGTTATGCGATTCAGGAGGCGTATTCAAGTCCGTAGTCGGTTAGCCGCATTGAAGACGCGAGCGACCGAATGAATTGCGAAGACTCGAAAAGCGTGTACGGAGAAAAATGTGTGGTTGGAGGACCACCGAATTGATAGGTGCGAATCAATCGGTATGGTAGAATATGATATTAGCAAATTATTGTGTATCAGAACCAATAATTGTCGTTAGTTGGTTCACAGTAGTCGGCCATATGAAAATAAAGTATATGCAAAATATGTAAAAGATGTCTTAAAATATGAAAAAATGAAAATATAAAAAATATGAAAATATGAAAAATATGAAAAAAAAAATGAAAACATGAAAAATATGAAGAAAATATGAAAAGATTCTAGATATACAAAATATATTTTGTCCGAAAACTTCTATATTTCGTATATATTTTTGGATGTATACGAAATATACGCAAGCGAAAAATATATGTAAGATATATCCAAAATATATTCAAAATGTATTTTCATTGTATTATCGTCCGAAAAGTTCTATATGTCGAATATATTTTCGTGTATATTTATTTTCCGTGGGGGCGTGTCAACCACCCAATCACAACTATCCATCACCTCGGTTGGTTGGAACGACCAATTAATGTTGCATTGGTTATGCCAACCAATCGGTTGGCAATGCCAATCGATCGATTGGTAACGCCAATGAATCCATAGGTAAATCCCATCAACTGTTCTATTTGTCTCAACTAAAAAAAAATGGTTGAAGGAAGCAATGCGGTGTAGTTGCCATAAACAATTTTATCTTTTCTGCAACTAACCAGTTTTCTCCGTGTGTTTCATGTACACCCGGTAGATAGGCGAAACGCCGAGCAGACCGGAGTATATAGACGCTCGCGTATAGATATGTGCGGTATCTCCGCTGCACGGCCAATGGGGTTTGAATGGCCGTGATAAAATGGTATGGCTTCCGAATGTTGACTAAACTGCGCCCCATTGCAGGTGGAAAACCAACTGGAAAATAACGGGCCAACGCTGATTGATGATATGCGCGATAACGCCGCGCCGAACGCGCGGCGCTTCCGAAGAAAATGTTGAAAATTCGCGGGATTTCGGGGTATTCGTAAATCCTCTTACGCGAATATGCAACCGTTTCTTGCGCGTCGAGGAATTGCGGTGTTTCTGGTGTGAATAGACGAGAGATTTTTCGTGTAAGGAGAATGAACCAATTTTTTTTTATTGTTTTGCGGATACTAAAAATTTGTCAGCCACTTCATGGGCATTTTGCTTTATTTTCTAAAAATTATGACATCTGTGAATTTTATTACGAAGTAGTAAATCTTTTTTATGCATTAAAGTATTACGATGTTCTGATCGATTGTAAAATAGATGAGAAGATTTTTAGTATAAGTTACCAAGGTACCAATTTCCGTGTCATTTTCGAGTACCAATATTTCCGCAGCTGCTTTATTTTCGCGTCTGCCAGGACATTTCATTATTTTAACGAACTTTGGTCGCACCTGCAGTTATTTCTGTAATAAGTTCACGTAGGTTAAATAAATCATCTATTAATGAGAGCAAAATTCGGTGAAGTCAACTAAATCATTTTTTTTTTAAATCCATCCGCACTAATTTATTTCGTCGTCTTTTTTCCGTAAACGATCGAAAATTGGGACATTTCGTGCACGCTGTGTAAATAATAGAGCGAGAGGAAGCGACATCGTCGCGTCGAACGTGTCGCAAAAAGTTTATTCCAACGCGGTCGCGTCTCGTAACACATGTTCGTGGATGTTTTTCCTTGTGCACACGTAGCGCGCGCTTTATGGAAAGGCACGCTGATTCGCTTGCCTCTGCGTGTCACGTCGCCGCTATTACGCGATGAGTAGGCAATTTGCCGATCGATGCTCGACTCCGTGGCTCGCAACTTCGCTGTCGGCCAATCGCGAATTAATCAGCGACCATCATCGCGGCAGGTGAGCGTTTATACTCGGCCGCGAGTCTTTTCGCCCGAGCGAGCGAGCGAGATGACTGCCGATTATCTTTTTCGCGGAACTAACGCGCGCCGGATACGCGCCTCGCGCTCCTCATCTTTCCCGCGATATGTTCGCACGTGAAACCGGGAGATTTCTCGGGGCGCCGCAACGTCGAATTATCGGGTTAAACGACGACGTTGCGAAAAAAATGCTTCGATATGCCGCTCGATTTACGCTGCGCGAGGGACGGGAAAACGAATTATTAACGTCGGCAGATTACAATGCGGAGTGCAGATTCGTTGTTACGTCATATCAGATACTCATTTGTTATTTGAGACCGGTGGGATTTATTGCTGCCTGCTGAATAATCGAAAAAAACGAGATTTAAAAATCTTGAAGATTTAAAAAAATTAAATTGACTTTAACGTGGATCAGAAAACATCCTGAAGGATGAATTAAATTGACTAAATATTCTACAGGATTAATTAAAGTGACTAAACATCCTAAAGGATTAATTAAATTGACTAAACATCCTAAAGGATGAATTAAATTGACTAAACAGCCTAAAGGATGAATTAAATTGACTTAAACGTGGATCAGAAAACAAAGGATGTTTTCTGATCCACGTTTAAGTCAATTTCATTTTTTAATTCTTCAAGAGTTTTAAACCTTGTTTTTTTTATTTCATTTTCGGAAGGTAACACATTGAATTAATTTACAGCTACGCTATGAAAATATTGTTTTTTTTTTAATCTGTATTTTCATTAACGATTGCTTCGACTGCACAGCAGAAATCGAGGCAACATTACACGTTTCGCGTTATTGGAACTGATTGGTCCCGTTTTTTGTTTGTTTGGTTTTTACAGTTTTTAATTAAAATCCAGCGCGTTTTTTTTTCATCCGTCAATAATTAATAAACCATTCGAACCGCCCGAATTTACGCTTATTTTACGTCGAGGCAAATTCGTCGACTTTATTGTTATTTCACTTTGAAAAATTGCGCTGCGGCGCGGCTCGAGGAAATATGCATAGCTCATCGTAACGTAACTGCGGAGAGTCGTTGTTTCGTCGAAGCGTGAAAAATATCGGATGCACCAAGAGCTCGGGCGAGTTCGACGCAGTAGTGCCGGGATCCGCTCGTATACAATGACTACAGCCGAACGTACCTGCGCCGCACATAGATATAACAACGCGCAGCACCGCCGGCTGATTCCAATTTAGTTCGCCCCGACGCAGATTGGTTTTGAATGCACGCGTTACTCATCCGCGGCGTGATTGGGTTCTGCGGGGGCGGCCGTGCGGCGTTCGTAAAATCTACTAAGCTCACCGTGGCCACGCGGAGAATACGTGCACGGCCGGACCCGATTCGCCGCGTGCACTGGCCTCGATGCATTCGGTGCAATTGTGTTACATACAGGCGTGCGCGTCACAATTGCACGAACGAGGCTAATGCCGTTGCCTTGACGATAATTCGACGTTGACGACGAGAAACAAAAAAGGAAAATTATAATGATAACTACCAGGTTGCAGAGGCGAGCTATATGGTCGAATCAAAATTAGTTCGTTAACGAAATTAACCTGAAATTAACGTCCAAGCTTTATGAAATCGAGAAAAAAAATGGTTTGATTTCGTAAAGTTTGATGACCCTATCCGATGGGAAATTTCCCGCTGATTCCGAAAAGCACCGTTGTTTGCCCGAAAAACATAAAATTCGATGAGAAAAAGGCAAAAAATGGTATTTCACTTTTTTCGACATTTCGTCACTTCGCTAAAATCGAGGTTACTTTTTTTCGATCGACCAAACCTGGGTTTTCTTTTTGCGTTCGAAAGAAAACTCTATAACGAAGGGAATGTCGCAAAGCGGAACGCGATATCTTGATTTCTGCATTTTTTAGAGAATGTTAAAGTCAGACCCTCAAAAATCGCAAATTTTTAGAAGGGGCACCCCTTTCGTTTTTTTGCGATTTCTGGGGGTCTGACTTTAATATTCTGTAAAAAATTAAAAAATCAAGATACTGCATTCCGCCTTGCATTATTCTCTTCGATATAGAGTTTTCTCTGAAACGCAAAAAGAAAATCCACGTTTGGTAGACCGAAAAAAAGTAACCTCGGTTTTAGCGAAATGACGAAATAAAAAAAAGTGAAAAATCATTTTTTGCGTTTTTCATCCTCATTTCAATATGTACGCGACGTGTGCAGGTATTTCCAATGTGTAACGAGATGAACGCCTTTGCCTTGACGATAATTCGACGTTGACGAGGAAAACCAAAAAAATAAAATTGCGATAATAATTCCCGCCCGAGGCTTCGCAAAATAATGGAAACGCAATGAACCCCGTATAAAAATCCGTATCGCTGCTCAGAGGAATAAATAATGAGGTGCAAGGTAAAATTTCCTAAGGTCGTGGACACAGTTGCCGTTGCACTGTTACACTTCGGGTTTCACTTTTCTGTTCAAGCTCGACGCGGTGACGACGGCCTCCGGCTTCGCGGCATTTATACGTCATGCGAGTCGAGCCCGCGTCGACAAAACGCACGTCGAATATTAATGCACATCGAGGAACCTTGCGCGCGACTCTTTCGGGAGTTGGTAACGAGGCTGCGCTCGGCGATTCATATTTTTTTGCATATTTTCTCGCGCTCCTCTTTGTCGCAACATTGTAGAACGTGAGTAAGTCTTGTAAGGACGCGTCGCGGGGTCTCGGTTCATATTCTTTTGCATATTTTTTCGCGCTCCTCTTTGTCGCAACATTGTAGAACGTTGGTAAGTCTCGTAAGGACGCGTCGCGGGGTCTCTCACGACGATCAAAGTCGCTATCTGCGCTAGGGAATTTATCCACGTAAAGCGCACGTCCTACGCGAGAAACGCGGAGTCCGGTGCATCAAACGAAATGCATTAAGGCTACCGGCGCACGCGCTGACTGTGCGGGAGAAGTCGCGATAGGTCGTCGTCAGGGGGGTAAAAAAAAAAGAGGGCAGAGCCCAGATGCTCGTAAATATGCAGATGACGGCAGATAATCCAGATCTACGGGAGCAGCGGGAGATGAATCACGCGTGGGATTAAGTTCGCGTATCTCGTCAAAGCGAGCGAGCTGCGGCGGAGCATAATAACGAGGGAAAACTGAGGGCGGGCGTAATGGCGACTCCCGAAGGTGCAGCCACTGCTCGGGCCCAATATGGCTGAGTAAACACTTTCTGTTGCAAATAAAAACGCCGTATAAAATAATTGAATGCATTTTTTTTTTTAGTATGACCGAATCTTTCTGGTGTATCTGTTGCATTGAGCAATGTCTGGAAAGTGGACTAAAAATGCTTGTTGAAATGAGTGCCATTTTTTTTAACAGCTCCAATATTTCTTGGAACCTAAAATGATAAAATATGTCATTTATTTCAGTAATATTCTTTCCCGGTGTTATTAATTTCATGCCACAAAGTTGAGTCAAATAAGAACAAAAAATGTATACATTAATAATTTTTAAATGTGTCTTTACTTAATAAAATTGTTGCATTGAGCAATATCTGAAAAGTGCACTAAAAATGCTTGTTGAAATGAATGCAATTTTTTTTTAACACCTCCAACATTTCTTGGAACCTAAAATGAAAAAAATATGCCATTTATTTCAGTAATATTCTTTCCCGGTGTGATTAATTTCATGCCACAAAGTCGAGTCAAATAAGAACAAAAAAAATACATACATTAATTCTTTTTAAATGTGTCTTTACTTAATAAAATTGAGTCAACAAAAGCAGATATGCTCAACGAACTCGATTTTTTCCGACGCAGACTTTAAAAAATATACTTAATACTTAATAAAAAGACTTAACTAAAAAATATACGTAAATTTAAAAAATGTACTAAACATAAAAAATATACAAAGCCTTCGTCACTCCTCAACCACCCAGAAACCTGTGAATCAACTTCCAAAGGATTGAAACCTTCGCCTCACGGCCGGAAATTGCGACAAATGTGTATTCGAGGCTCGTAGAAGAAGCGACGGCGCGAAAACTACGAGACGCCGGCATATAGAAGATGTAAGCTTACGGTATATCTCGTGAAGCCGAGGGAGAAGTGTAAAGTCAACTCTGGCTGGCGTGCGAGAGGCGCAAGAAGGGATCGCGGAGAGAGAGCGCACGAGAAGACGAAGGGTCTTCCCCTTTGGCCGGAGACGCGGAGATGTCGGTGCGGGCCCGGTGGCCAAGGGTGGGGGGGCCAAAGGGGGCAAAGAGGGGGGGCACTGGATGAACGGCGTCGCGCAGCCAACATCAAGGGGGAACCCGGCGAGGGGAGGGATTCGGGCACGCTCGCGGCGAAAGAGAGAATCCGTGGGCGCGATGGTGGGGGAAGATGGATGTCCTCGACCCCGTCCCACCATTATCCGGCAAGAGAAGCTGGGCTGGCGAGGCCGACTCTCCAAACTGGAGGATCGTCGTCGTCGTCGTCGTTGGCGTCGGTGGCGGCCATAATCCCTTGCCCGATGCACCACCATCATCCCCGTGTGTGCGCGCCTCTCGCTTCCAGCGTCTACCGCCGCACTAGCTGTACGTCTTGGCTACGCTGCGCGAGAGTCTTCGCTATCTCGCGCACGAGCGAGCTTCCAATTTAAGTCTTAATAAGGACGCCCATACGACTCTATTCTAATCCTCGGGGATGACACCTTATTATTATCATTACCATGGCGCTGTGTAACGCGGCGCGAAAGAGATGAGATGCTCTTGTTTTTGGACACGAACAATGTTGTTTATAATCTGTACCTGATAACACCGGATGGACGTCAAGGTTTGGGTCTCATGTAGGAATCAAAAAGTACGCTTTTGAATGGGTGGTCTAACTTTTGCAGACGCAATACTGAGATTAGGAGCCAATAAAGAATGCTTTTTTGGACATCGTAAGCCTGAAAATGGAAACCGAGTTAGTGGACTTTGGTGTACTAAAGGCTGACAAATGAACCCTTTGGTGTTGTCAGGGTGTGGACGGGATAGATGAAGGACTGTGAATAAGGTTGGGCGATCGCTGGATCGAGTGGTTTTGTTTTGGGTGACGGGAAACTTTTTTTGATTGATACTTGGACACGTTTTTTAGGTGGTTTTTTAATGGTCCGGGTGTGACTGGAATTTTAGGTTTTTGGTGGAGCCAGAAAGTGGAAATGACGATGGGAATTTCGGGAGGAAGAGTGAATGAAAATTTAGAGACTGTTCGAGGCTTTTGGAGTCGGTGGAGATAAGAAAAAAATGTTATTAAATTCAGTGACATTTTTCCAATAGCTCTGATAGTCATTCGAAATGAAGATATTTTTTTGAGCAATGAATTCAATCTTATTTTCGACTCATTCAATTTCTTTGGAATCACTGGAAAAAGTAGTTAACCTTAATTTCAGAAATGAGCCAAGATTCCAAATAGAATCTTGCGTATCGCTTCCTCATTCTTTTTCATTTTCTCGGCAGACAAAAAAAGGCTTTCACGATGACTTTTAATTCCGTTACACGTTCGGAGTGTTATTTTACACGCGAAGTGTAAAAAAGCCTCGAATTGGTTCCTTCAGGTTCCTTTTTTCGTTACGAAAACGGAATAAAAGGTTACCAAATTCAGTGCCACATTTTTTCCAATACCTCCAACAGTCATTCCAAACGAGAATATTTTTTTAACCAACGAATCCCATTTTATTTTTCTTTCATCCAATTTCTTCGGAATCACCGGAAAAAGTAGTTGACCTTAATTTCAGAAATGCCCCAAGATTCCAAGTGTAGAACCCTGCATTCTACTTCCTCGTCCATTTTAATTATCTCGGCAGACAAAAAAAAATGCTTTCACGATGACTTTTAATTCCGTTACACGTTCAAAGTGTTATTTTACACGCGGAGTGTATAAAGGCGCCAATCGATAGACCATTGAACTCCGAAGCATCCTTCGGGAAATCACTTTCTCGCGATGGCACGCGCCTCGGCCATCAAATCCTTTGTGGCTGTTACTCGCGCACGTCTCGCGCGCCTCCATCTCGCTCGCTTACTCCTTGCTTCCCGCACCCGGTGTATAACGGGCGGTATATACGAGCCGTAAATTTGTCCGAGCCTCTAATTTTATAGCCGTGTGAATCCATTATATGAAGTGGCAGTCGGCGAGTTTGCACCAGTATAACACGAGGCGCGCGCGCGCACTGCGGCGGCCACATAAGGTCGTCTACGTCTGTGCGTTCCGCGCAGCGGCCTCCTCTAGCTCTCGGTGTGTCTCTCAACGTCGTTTTATTGCCTCGTAAAGCAACCCCCGTTGGACCTTTCACTGTTATCCCCGGCGTTAGGAAGTAACTTCGGCTGTCCGGATTCTTCAACTCCTCCGCCGCGGCTACCGCGGAGGACGTAAAAAGTTCCTACTTATATTTCGACTGCCCGAGGGCAACCGCAACGTGCCTGCGTTTGTCGCACGACCCATATTGTAAACCCTTGACGACGAGTCTCTCTCGCTCTCCGGATTCTCAAGGACTCCGCGGGAGCAACGAAGAGTTGGGGGCTTCCGTAAAAGTGACCAAAGTGTGTCACATGGTGGACATATGAATTATGTTTGAACTCAGAAGAAAAACTGAAATCAAAGAATTTTTTTTTAATAGCTCCAACAGTTTTTTAAAAGCTCCAACAATTTTTTAAAAGCTCCAACAATTTTTCGATAGCTCCAACAATTTTTGAATAGCTCCAACAATTTTTTCATAGCTCCAACAATTTTTGAATAGCTCCAACAATTTTTTAATAGCACCAACAATTTTTGAATAGCTTCAACAATTTTTTAATAGCTGCAACAATTTTTTAATAGCTGCAACAATTTTTTAATAGCTGCAACAATTTTTTAATAGCTTCAACAATTTTTTAATAGCTCCAACAATTTTTTAATCATTCCAAACAATTTTGGATAGATCCAACAATTTTTTAATTGCTCCAACAATTTTTGTATAGCTCCAAAAATTATTTAATAGCACCAACAATTTTTTAATAGCTCCAAAAATTATTTGGCATGATCAATGAATTGCATTTTATTCAGTTCCATTGAATTTCATTGGAGCTATTAGAAGAAAATATGACATTGACTCCAATTTTGTTCTCATCGTATCAATCCTTCTCCTTACAAACTCGAGCTTGTGTCAATTGTCACATAATAATAACAACACCAATAATAACCTCCCTCGCGTAGGTGTTAAAGCCATTCACGCCACAACGTTGCTAACCATACAAACACGCATGAGCTCCAAGCCAAAAAAAAAAAAACTTCAAGTTCCCCGCGTACCCGATCTCCGGATGAACGAGCTCTTGTCCTCAGTATCTTTAATCGCCCGATGAAGGAGCAAAAAAAAGGGAACCTCGGTTGCAGCAGGCCCCGTCGGACTCTCGAGAATAATTGCGTACGGCACTTGAGTCACGGACAAAGCCGCCTTCAACGACACAGCAACCAAGGTGCGAGGGAAAAAGTTCTTTTCGACGCTAAAACGCCTCCTATCTCCGTGCGCACATCGAGCATCGTGCACCGAGCTCAACAACTGTACGTTACATAAAAGCGTCTAAGCACTTCGAGCTTGGGAATCGAAGGGGGCGAGTATAGAGAATCGAGGTGCGAACTATCTATCCGCGTACACGATTTTCGTCCGGCGTACGAGGATCCGATACTCCGGCTCGATGTTGCTCGTGAGCGTAATGGCGCTCGCGGGTCTCCGGTTACAAGAAGTCGCGGGGGAAGAAGAAACGACGCGGCGAGAGAGCGCGACGGAAAGTGCAGGCGGAGCTCCGGCGCGGCGGAGAAAGAGCAAACGTGTATGCATGCGCGGAGCCGTGAAGGATAAATGGAGAGTGGATAACGAAGGTACAAGAGTACGAGAACGAGGCGAGCAGCGCTGCCTCTCAACCCCCCACGTGCGCTTCGTCGTGCAGCCTTTGGTCTTTCGCGCTGCGCGAAAGCGAGAGACCCTCGGGTTGCGCTGCTTCTGCTGCCGCCGAGTCGTGAGCGATGTCCTGTCGGGACGGAGCCTCGACTTCGCCGTATCTACATGGCCGGCTGAGCGTCCTTTTCGTCCTCCTCGCCACGTACCCCCCCCCCCCCCCCCCCCTCGCCCCTCACCCCCGGCCACCTCTTCACTTTGCGCGCATTGAGACAAGCGCAAGGACCACGCAAACCGTGTATTTTGTGCTGGGAAAGCGGGGAATATGGCCCACTGAAATAGCATCGTTGGTTACAGGGAGAAAATGTTGTGGTGATGGTTACCATATCGGGTGCAGTGAAATTGGTTCATTCTGCAATTATGATGATTTTTGTAACCCATATCTGTGGATTTGGTTGTCGTGTTGGAAAGAGTATTGGAAAAATCGCCAAACTGGCAGAATAAACGGAGTTTTTTTTTACAACAAATGTGGTAAACATTACCAGAAAATTCGTTCCGTGTAATTTTTTGTTTTGTGGGCCAAAAAAATAAGATTTCACAAAAATGGGTGACATTTTTTTCGCGTAAAAAAATTAAAAAATTTCGCTATTTGGGGTTTGTCTAGTCTTATTCTTCAGCGTTCAACTTCAAAATGGCGCTTCGATATTCAGGACCGAATATTTTATTTATTTTTACAAATTGTCTTCATATTACCAACTGAGTTATGAGCATTTTTACAAGATTTTTGCGATATGCAGGACCAAATATTTTAATTTTTTTTACAAATTTTATTGATATCGCCAACCGAGCTGTGAGAATTTTTGCAAGACTTTCGCGTAATTGCATCAAAGGATTTTTTCCATCGATGTAATTATCCTCGCCCGTCTTCTTACTCGCCCGGCGGGCAAGGTCGAGAAGGCGGTTTTAGTCGGGTACCGAGCGATACTGTATTACAGCACAAATTGCCTTTACAGCACACACTGTCCGTATCTTCATGGCTTTTACGGCGCTTCAGAGTGCCGACCGATCAGAGCCTCGTCGAAATCTCGAGTTCGCCATCCGAGTCTCGAGTTATCTCGTTGCCGTAGTTAATATAGTTATTACGGGGAATTAGTGACGTGAAATAGTGCGGAAGATAAATGCAAGTGAGAGTAGGTGGGGCCGCAAAAAAAAAAAAAAGTTGAAGAGTACCGGTACTAAGGAGGCTGTGTGCACCAGGTAGCCAAAGCGGAGTGCAAGAATCTCGCTATGTTTCGCTACCGGTGGATGCAGATCACAATTTACTGCGCAGTCGAAAGCTCTCTCAGCCTCATTCCAACGTGTGGGCGGCGTGTGTAGGCATTTCCAATGTGTAACGAGATGAAAGGTATTTTAACCATTCGACATAAATTCTACTATGCACAAATGTCGGTTTCAATGATCCGGCGTCTGTTGAAATGTTATCAGTCAAACCCGCCACACATCGCGTTTAAAAATACGATTTATCTTCTAGCCCAAAGAATTCATATCTTCAATTCTTATCTCTGACTCGAAAAAAAAGACTCATGAGAGACAGAATAAAAAATTGAAAGAATTACAGTCACAGGAAGTGCTCGATCAAATCTGGATCTGTTTATCGGAGGAGGTTTACGACTACGAAATTATATTTACTCACTAAAATTTCGTGTCCCGAGCTGTTTCTGATTGCCATTAGAGGATTGTTCATCGCCTAAAGAGCATTAGTTTCAATAACACAGATCCAGAAGCGTTGATATCCTCATTAGACGAATCGCCCTCGAGTGGAATAATAAATCGAGCCCCAAACGCGTTTTCCCCTAGCCCAGGAATACCATGAGCAATGTAGTGGGACTTGTAACGAAGTGAACGCGTCGTCTCCGTCTCCGTGCGTGGAAATTACAACCCTCCGCTGTACCAATGATGAGAGAGCCCAGCGGCGGCCCACAAGTTTATCTCGCACCCTTCCTCGACGCGTATAGGGCACTCGTTCCCCCCTGCACTCTTACATGATGCATGTGGTGTATAGCGAGCAGTCACTGGCGGCGAACGAGCAAAGACAATTATGAAAGCGAGTGCGGAGAAGAAGCCAATGGGACGTCGGAGTGTGCATGTGTGTTCAACGCTATTAGCACTGAGTACCGAGTCGCGTGGTCCGCACGAATGATATTGCGAAAGAGTGAACCGGGCGAATGAGAGCCAGTGCGAAATCAACGACAGTGATGTATATTACCGCTAGAAGAAATACTGACCAGTGGTTTCAGGGTACATGGGGCGTTTTGAGTCAAGTTGATCTTTTTATCAAGCTTTATCAAATATGTTTTAAATACCGTATAAAAATATATGACACTAATTTTCGGACTTGTGCAAATTATCCTTGTAATCATCAATCTCCAATCTACCCTCATGAGAAGATGAGAGCAGATTATATTTGTGTTATGTAGAACAGTTCTAAAAAGTTCTATTTTGCACATTTTTTTTATATGAACAAAAGAAAACTCCGTTACGAACACCGTTACATCTAATTTTCATTAAACTAAACAAAAAACGATATATTTAGGCTGAAGGGCTTCGGTCAATGGCCAGTTTGCCACTCACAAGCACCGCCAATATATACAAATTGTTGCACCCTCTACTCATAGTATTATGACCAATAAAATTGTCATTTATTACTACTACTGATATCTTTGTTCTCCAGGAACGACCAATAAATCTTCTTCATTCGTCCAAAAATATACTTTCCAAGTGCAAAAAAAGCTCAGTAATGTTCACCGAGTTTTCTAAAACGAATGGCATTTCGAATATGTAACAATTTAAAAATTTCATTCATCTTCCACCAAATATTCCCAAAAAAAAATCTGGCAAATCCCTCGTTCACGTTCTCCCAAACCACCCCACGACGATGTAGCAATCGGATAAAAATAATCCAACAAAATACCCAACGAGCACTGTGCTAGGCAGTCCCACAGCCTGGACGGATCCTTACACTGAAAGCGTCCGTACATGGAAGTGGACAAGGGACATAAAGAGCGAGGCTACAGGCCACGGCGACGAGGTTGCAAGCAGAGAGCAAGGCGAGGGCCCGGGCTCGGGAACGAAGAGTGCGCACACGTAGTAGATATACCCTGGAATAAGAATGGCGGTGGCGTGGCGTGGCTAAGTGCGAAATACATCAAGATCTTTTCTCCCTCTCCGGTTTGCCCTGGCTCCCCGCGATCCCGCGGCCAGACGCGACGCGATCTTTTACCTGCCGCCTCGCCCCCCCCTCCCCTGGTTCCCCTGGTCGACGTCCTCCGTCGGTCCTCCACCGTGGCACAAACCACCATGGTATCGCGTATACACACGCGCGAGAAACTCACCTTCGCGTTTTGGCTCAGATAACGCCAACGCAACGCTACGCCGCCGTAGATAAAGGACCCCGGGAGTCGTAAAGCACTCTCGTTAAGAATATGATCCGGGCTTACCTTCGACCACGCGAGAACGCCACTTCTGACTCGCGAGCTTTCTTTCGTACGTCGTCGTCGTCGTCCCCCCCCCCTTTTCGTCCCCCTCGCGATCCCTCGCGCCGCACTCGCTGTCTCTTGCATGTGCCAGACGAGAAGTTACGACCGCTACTGACCCTCTTCAACGTCGTGTACGCCGCACGTATCGCGCATGCTGATCTCCGCGATGTGCTTCGCGCACTCCGTGTGTATTCTACGTGATCGCGCGGGATTTGTGGTGATGTACGCGCGGCGTCATACGCGCGGTGGATGGTAGTTGGAATGGATAGACAAGACAGCGCGACTGCGGTGATTTTCGACTGGATCCCGCGACTGTCGGTGCGCGCGAAGGAAAAAATAAACACACGTGGCCTGCCCACTTGTTGGCCAATAGGTGAACTGGCACGACTCGTGAACTTACGGACGACTTTCTTTTACTTGGTAGGACAGACAATGCTGCCAGCTGACGCTGCTACATGGAGATTGTAAATCGAGCTACGTAAGCTGCATTGTCGGCCGCGGAAAGATGGAGAACCGAGACAATGGTGGCATTCCAAACATTTTTTTTTTTGGTTTGATTGCAGCAAAAATATGTTTATTGGGCATTTTTTTGGGGAAGTAACTTAGGCGGTTTTGAATTTTAGTAAAGGTTTATTTTGACTATTTTATTTTTATTTTGTTTTTTTAGGAAGTAACTTAAGCGGTTTTGAATTTTTGTAAAGATTTATTTTTACTATTTTATTTTTATTTTGATTTTTTTTTAGGAAGTAACTTAGGCGGTTTTGAATTTTAGTAAAGATTTATTTTGACTATTTTATTTTTATTTGTATTTTTTAGGAAGTAACTTAGGCGGTTTTGAGTTTCGTAAAGATTTATTTTGACTATTTTATTTTTATTTTGATTTTTTTAGAAAGTAACTTAGGCGGTTTTGAATTTTAGTAAAGATTTATTTTTACTATTTTATTTTTATTTTTATTTTTTTTTTAGGAAGTATCTTAGGCGGGTTTGAATTTTAGTAAAGATTTCTTTCGACTATTTCATTTTTATTTTGATTTTTTTAGGAAGTAACTTATGCGGTTTTGAATTTTAGTAAAGATTTATCTTGACTATCATTTTTTTATTTAGAAAATGTCTGTTATGTAGAATTTTTATATATTTTTGGTAATTTGTATATTTTAAAAAATGTCGCCCGAAAAAACGATGATATTTTTCGTACATTTGAAGCACCCGGGACATTCGTCGAGCTTGCGTGTAATCGAAGTCGAAAACAAAGCAGTCGGAGCGCGAATACCGTGCTGTCTGTTTTTCCCGACGCGCGCGCGCCATGGCGAATCGCGAGAATGGCAAGAATCAACAACGAACGACGTTGTTGGGCGACGTAGATTTTCGTGAGAGCCCAACGCGCTGAGCCCGGCACCCCAGGACGAATGAACCCACCCGTCCGGATTTATCCGCGAGGACGGCCATTACGAATCGATTATTTATCGGTGCTTCGGCCCCAGAGGGTCCCGCGCGCGCTTCTTCTCGTATCGTATCCTCCGAACGCCCCGGTGCACAGGATATTGCGTTGCATGCATGCCCGGCACATCCGCATCTGCTGCAGGTTTCGGGATCCGAAAGATTACTTCACCGAAGTATACTTCGGTGATTTATGCTATCGCGCGGACGCGATCGATTCTCGTACTTCGTTGGAAGTTATATTATTGCAAACGAAATACGAATATACGAAAGCCAAATACAACAAAAAAAAACGTGACAAGAAACCTTGTGGTTGTAAAAAAAAAACGATGGAATTACAAAACGACTAAAGGTGTTGATAAATTTTTTTTCTCTATTTGTATCTTTTGGCGAAGCCTACGTTGATGTCAGCCTTGATTTAATAAAAATACTAGGCTAACTATGAAATAGTAATGATGATTCACCGCTAATTGTTTAATGTATTTTACATCCTCTTTGCGTAAGAGCAATGAGACTATACTAACAATTTTCTAAGCTATACCTAAGCTTATATAAGATTACATGATGTTGAAGTTGGCATCGTTGGAGTGCAATGAAATTCGGAAAAAAATTAATTCTAATTAACCCAAATAATGAATTTGGGTATAAAAAATCACCATAGGAAACAATTGCTATGATAACTTTTTATACCTAATCTCATCATTTGGGTTAATTAGAATTGATTTTTTTCTGAATTTCGTTGCATTCCGACGATGCAAATTTCAACATCGCAAGATTACTTCACTGAAATATTGTTCTGTAAAATACACTATGGGACAAATTCGATCGATTCTTGTACCTCGACGGATGTTGGAGTACCACGAATTTATTTAATCGAGCTTATATTATTGCAATCAAAATACAAACACAAATATACAGAGCAAGGAGAATAACAAACAGCCCGAAAACAACCCTAAATAAACCTTATGGTTATACCAAAAAATCAAATTATAAAATGACCAATTCTCATATATTTTTATCTATTTATGCCTTTCAACAAAGCCTAACTTGTAAATATATTAGCCCGTCAACATATCGTTAAAGCTCAAGGCTGACGACAAATCAGCAACGTTTAATCCACCGCCGATGATTTATCAACAGTTCCCCGCTCTCCACACAAAAGCAATAACATCGCACCAACAATTTCGCGAGTTACACGTCAGCCACATGAGTTCCAATTCCCCCGGGGACGGTTTTCCAAATTTACCGGCCAGTCGCGACCCAATCGATTTCTCGTGTTTGCTAAACTCTGCCCCTTTCTCCGGGCGGTTATGATCGCCGAACGCGCACAACATGTCGGTTCTCGGCGGTGGTCGCCATAGCGCAAGCTAAAATAGGGTGTCTAACCGTCCAAGAAACTCCCGACGTCCGTACGACGTTGCCCACGCCGCCTACGTGGTGGTGGGGGGGGGGGGGGGGGGAAGGGGCAAGAGGGGGGTGGGAGAGATCAAAGTTATTCGCGTCGTTGGCAGCGACTCCGTCTTTCGGATTTGCCCGCGTAGATCCGGAAACTTGGCTGACATATTCCAAAGCGGATTTTCTTGGATGTTTTGACTCCGCGACGCGAGCGCGAGCTGCGATTCTCGGTTGTCGTATTCGCGCGGATAATATCCGCGAGGCATCCAATATGTCAGCATAAGCGGGAGAAACCGCGGCTGATGATCTCCCCGCGGGGTGTATACTACCTGCGTAATAAAAGCGCGTTCGCAGCAGCAGCAGCAGCAGCAGCAGCAGCCTGAGAAAGTCCGCCACGCGAAAAGAGGAGGAGGACCGATGAGGAGGAGGAGGAGGAGAAGGAGGAGGTCGCCGATGAGCCGAGAGAAGCTGCTGGTGCTGCTGCTGCGTCTCTCGTATCTCGTATGTCGCGCGCGCTGGTCCCGCGAGAAACTGCGACAAAGCCAATATAATAAAGCAAGAGCTCGTATCTCATCGCCGGACCTCATTGGCGTATAACATCCGAGTGCGCTGTATAAGCCGTCGCGAGAGCTGCGGCTCCCCCCCTCCGGGGAGATTTACAATCGGGCGAGCGAATGCGTGCAGGAATGCTTATACACTCTTTCTCTCTTTTTATCTCCTCGCGTTCCTCTCTCCTCGCTCTCGTCGCACTTGGAGAGCCGCGATGCTGCCGTCCGCAGCTCCTCGGAGCTTGCAGCGCGAAAAGAGATGCGGAGGAGAAACGAGGGAGAGAGTGTCCGTGTGTGTTCTCTCGCGCGTACTCCGACTCCTCGGCTCGGCTCGCGAGCGCAGCAGCCTCTCGCGGTTTTGAATTATTCATCGCGAATGCCAAGTCGCGAGTCTCGGGCGAGTCCCTCGGGTACGAATCCGCGGCTGTGCGTGCATCGCGCCCGCGCGGTCCAGCGTTCGAGCTTCGTGCCGGGGGAGGGGGGGTATTGGTTACTGTGTTGCCGCGGCCCCCCGCACGCACCGTATACCCTCTTGGATCGTCTTGACCAGCCCGCGCAAACGATATACGTGTAATTATATTCCGTTCCGCGAATTGGCTGTGAGGGGGATTTTTTAATTTGACGAGTTTTCGTGAGGAGGTTTTTTTTTTGGGATTTGGGTTTTGGATTTGGTTGGAGGATGCCGGGTGGAAGGATTTTAGAGGAGATCCTACTGGGTGTTTTGGTGTATGCGGGACGTGGTTGACGGTTTTGGGACGCGAGTCGGAGAGGCGGAAGACATGAAATCGTTGCTCCGCAATTTTTCGAACCGACCTTCCAGTCTGTGGAATAATTTTTTTTTAATCTCGTGTAATTATATTTTGTTCCGCGAATTGGAATTGTTCCGGGTGAGCGGGATTTTCTAATTCATCCACTTTTCATGAGGATTGTTTTTTTTTTGGGGGGGGGGGGGGGGGGAATTTGGGTTTTGGATTTCTTTGGAAGCTGCGGTTGGACGGATTTTTAGAGGAGATCCAGCTGGGTTCAGCCGTAGAAACGGAAGAGATGAAATCGTTGCTCCGCAATTTTTCGAACCGACCTTTCGGTCTTTGGAATAATTTTTTTTTAATTCGTATAATTATATTCCACTCCGCGAATTGGAATTGTGCTGGGTGAGCGGAATTTTTTAGTTCCTCGATTTTTCATGCCGATTATCTATTTCAATTTGTTTTTTGATTTTTTATTTGAGACGAAAGCCCCTGGGATCTTCCGACGTACGCGAGGAGCTGAAATTTTTGACACGCGAGACTTTCGACGGAAGAGATCAAATCGCAAATTTTTCGAACCGATCTTCCATTCCGCGGAATAATAACAAATGTAATTCTCAGCCCAACGGATAAAACTATCGCGGGGGGCGGAGGTGGGAGAGGGAGGACATGAACAGTCTGATCCTGTTTAAAATTCCTATCGCCTTCCTATCTCACCTTCCTTCCATTCCTTATCTCCCATAGACGTGATTCATGAATTTCTTCTCGAGATTTCTCCGAAAGATGTGGAATACCTTGGAGGCACTTCCAGGCTTTTCATTCGAGAAGCCCCCATAGTCGGAGGGCGCGCGCGGGGGGGAAACCCAATACGCGTCGAGGGCGCGGGCGTCGGGGTGCCAGAAGGCAGGCGCGAGTTTCTCTCCCTCGTATTTTCGTGATTCGAGCGCGCGTGACCACGTATGAGCTCGACTCGTGGCATAATCGAAAGTATAACTGGAACGTTCCCGTGGAAAGGGATGGAATAAGAACGAAACCTGGAAGACAGAGCCGAAGAAGCCGATGCAGGCGGTGTGTTCACCGCAATTCCCAGGTGATTAATGTATTCAAGAAACGTGGTTCGAGACAAGAGGGGCGAACCATTCGTACATGGGGAAAGAGGGAGAAAGAGTGAGAGAGCGTGGAGGGAAGTATACAGCATGGTGGATGCATACTGTATACAGGTACGCGAGACAGGAAGACGAATAAGAGCCGGGCAGGCATAAGAGCGGTGCTCGTGGCTCGCTCTGCACGTGCACACCGCTGATTTTCTACCCCTTTATCAGCGAGGGAATCTCGAGCGAGAGCTGTGTGTGCACCTCGTGCCCGTGCCCAGTATGCGCTCCTGCGTCACAAGCCCGCAGCCAAAGCCAGAACTTCTCGTGCCGACTTGAAATGCCGCTGCAGTATTTACCTGATGCTTCAACTTCAAGTACCCGCAGCAAAAAACGAGCCGCCTCCCTCTTCATTACCGTCCCGTGGGCTGGTCTTGCTTTTGCCGCTCGAACAAACAGTCTTTGTGGCTTCATTTTTACTCGGCTTGCTGCCATAATGATAGCTTTGTGCTGTGTGCTACAGTTATACGGTGATGTTTGCACTCTTAGCAGCAACGAATGATGACGTCGCGCCAATTTGCTTTTGCTGTTGCAGGATTTGGTTGATGATTTAACTTGAAGTACCCGCAGCAAAAAACGATCCACCTCCCTCTTCATTACCGTTCCGTGGCTTTTGACGCTCGAACAAACAGTCTTTGTGGCTTCATTTTTACTCGGCTTGCTGCTATAATGATAGCTTTGTGTCGTGTGCTACAGTTAGGATGATATTTGTGCTCTTAGCAGCAACGAATGATGACGTCGCGCCAATTTGCTTATTGCCGTTGCAGGATTTGCTTGATGTTTTAACTTGAAGTACTCGCAACAAAAAACAATCCACCTCCTTCTTCATTACCGTTCCGTGGGCTGGTCTTGCTTTTGCCGCTTAAACAATCAGTCTTTGTGGCTTCATTTTTATTCAGCTTGCTGTCATAATGATAGCTTTGTGCCGTGTGCTACAGTTACGATGATGTTTGTGGTCTTAGCAGCAACGAATGATCACGTTGCGCCAATTTGCTTACTGACGCTGCAGGATTTTCCGGATGCTTCGACTTCACGTGATTGCAGCAAAAACGGTCCACATCTTTATTACCGTCCTGGCGTTACATTCGCCAGTACAGCGAATGACTGGCGATAACTTAAACGAGGTGATAACATAATGATAGCTTTGTGCAATCTCACAGTTAAGATACCATTTGTACTCTTAGTACCAACGATTGATGGTGTCTTGTAACGTCTTGATGATTTTCTTTTTCGGGCAAACAGGGTGTTTGGCATTCCAAGTAAACTTCGTTCTGTCAACTCTATGAACTTTAGAATTTTTAACACTAATTCTAAGTTAGACGAAAAAATTGACTATACTGAATATTGCGAAAGCATTCACTGAACTTGGTTCATCGTTCGTTACACAAAGCCCTGAGAAATTGTCAAATGGACGATCCCGGCGCGGTTAAAAGTGGATCGAAGGAATGTCACCGAGGTGAGACGTTCGGAACGAGTTTTTGTTGCCCGAGAATTAACAGAGCAGGTAGCGCCCTGCTCTTTGATGGCGTGCGACAAACGAAGCAAAATACCGTCACGTAGCCCTATCGAAGGGGGGCGACTCTTTTCTTCGGAATGAGATCAAGGATGCGAGCTTTCAGAAATGAGCGTAGGTTTAATGAGAGAGAGAAACCCGGTTGAGGAAGATTCCGAGTGCTGAACGTTGAAGACATACAGCGCGCGTGCTTGGCGATGAAGAAAGCGAGGGAACGAAGAGAGAACGAAGTCACTCCATAAAAGTGTCCTCTCCTCTGTCGGGTGAGCGAACTCGTCAAGGGACAGGTTTTTAGAAGCAGCTGCCGCGAGAGAAAAGCGTTCTCGCTGAGTACCTACTATGCGAGCCGCTCCTTCTTCCTCTCTCGGTGCGCTTCTAACGCCATTAAACGAGAGTAAAATTTGTCCTCGCGCCTCTCACGCCCGCCGGATCCAAGTGAAAATAACGAAAATAACTTTGTAACGTGACGAGCGCCACATCTGAAGTCTCGTGGAGTCGTTGGACCGTTAACCCTTCTAAGGTCGCGACAAATTTGGCATTCAAGTGGAGTAGCAAACGTCTCGCGCGAATTCTCAATTCTTTCTTCAATAGACTGAGAATATTCAGCTAAATTTTCGGTAGCTCGTCAACGAAATTAAGGTTACGATCAGTTGGACTCAGAAAGATCATTTTTTAGCCATTATCTCATATTCGAATTTGCAATCAATTTGAAATAGTTACGGATAATTCATTTTTTACTGAAAAAAATGATAATTCATTTTTTACTAAAAGAAAATGATAATTCATTTTTTACTGAAAAAAATGATAATTCATTTTTACTGAAAAAAATGATAATTCATTTTTTACTGAAAAAATGAATTATCCATTTATTACTGAAAAAATGAATTATCTGTAAAAATCAAAATTATTAATTTAAAATCAATGTTTTTATAAATTTAAGTCTCTCAACGGAAATCAAGATACAAGCCAGTGATTATTAATAAGAAATTGATGATCGCTGAATCGCTCTCGGGTCGAAAGCAACTCGAAAACTGCGGAATTTCGTTTGGTATGAAAAACAAGAGGCGCGAATGCTGAAATTGCTTACAGGAGCTGTCAGACGTCTCGGAAACGAGCTGTAGATAAGGGTGCGTCGCTTCTGCGTTTCTGCCGCGTCTCCCTTTTCGCCTTTTCTCAGCCAGAACTTGAAGCCAATGCTTTTACGTCTTCCCGCGTTATTCGAGATGGGTTTCTCGTCGATGTGATCATGGCGGGTATGGAAACACAAGAAAGAAACGCGTGGGTAGATCGGCGACATTGTCAGACCGAGAAATGGCGAGGGTGAAAGCGAGGTCAAACACGACACGAATCCGCAGAAATGCTGCACCGCGCTCATGTATAAATAATGAATGCGCACTACATTGCGAAGAACAATTTTTGCTTGTGGATTTGAATAACTGTCGCGTCGATAACAAAAAAATCCTTTTTCACTTTACGCACGTAGTTTAGTCGATCAATATTCTTTGCTATTCTGCTTTGCATTGTAGCATCGTCGCCATATAACGATTTGTACTTGTTTCCCCAATTGTTAAGTCTGCCTTGCACTATATTTTTTATTTCCCTGTTACATTTCTCTGGTTAGCATAAAAATGGTTTGACATCAACCAATTTTTTTCGCTAAACAGAAAAACGTAACACGTAAATTTAAAAATCCTAAATGGACACAACCGACCTAAATAGTCGTCATAGTCGGCATAGTCGTCATAGTCGGCATAGTCGTCATATAACGATTTGCACTTATTTCCCCACTTGTTAAGTCTGCCTTGCGCTATATTTTTTTATTTCCCTGTTACGTTTCTCTGGTTAGTACAAAAATGGTTTTTTGTCAACCAATTTTTTTCTCTAAACAGAAAAACGTAACACATAAATTTAAAAAATCCTAAATAGACATAATCGACCTAAATCGAAGCGTTTGCTTCGTCGGTCTCCCGCGATCTGCCGACGGCGAACGCTGGCCTCGTTCGCCAAAACTTTGTTCACGCGAAACTTAACCTATATTTGTTTATACCTTAATTTAGTTAAGCAGTCGGTATCCCCAATTCGGAAACAACGCAGCAATAGAGTGAATCACAATGAAAACCACAATTACGGGAAGCTTGTGCTAGAAAAACAAGTCAGTAACCACCGACGTGAGCAGCATCGAGTGGTCCGTCGGACCGCGTTACCCGCTCGGCATTTAGTTCACACGTTCTTAGTGGTTCCAAGCATCATTTCCAAGCAACATCATCACGGTGAAAAGCGTACACGAAGTCGAACAATAGTTGACGTTGCAACATCAAGCCTCAACTATTGTGCATCGAACTTTCCCCATCGGCAAAGCGCAATCGAGCGTCGATATGTGCGGCGGCAACGAGGAATGTCAAACGAATGCCACACGGGGGATCCATCGATGAGGAAAATTTCCCATGGTTCATCGATAACGAATTTCTAGGCATTAGACATTTTTTTTTTTTTTTTTTCACGAATCCAGCGATTCTCACGCTTGACGGAATCAGGAGGTACATCAGAGTCGCAGTAACGATTGCAGTCACGTTTGACAGACACAGTCTTCGCAACATCCGCACCTTGTTTCTCGTGCCTTCACCGTTTGCATCGCCCTTTGTCATGGAAATGCAGGGAAGGCTTCCTCGAATTTTACCAAAGCGCCTCGTGGCCGCGATATAATTTCAAGCGCGCCACGACGCGAATATCCGGCCGCCACGATTTGCCGTCGGCGGCGAGGAAAAGCCACGACGACGACGAGACGCTCGCTCGGGGTTCGATGCTGCTCGTCGGTTTGTCGGCTGAGGTTTGTTATTAGCGTTTTAATTGGGTCCGGTCTCTTATCCAGCGATATTCGGGGATAGGGTGGCCACTTGCCACACCAGCCACCGGCCGAGCCATCGAGCGAGCCGCACTCTCCGCATTTCTGGTCCTAATCTGCAGCCGGCGGCAATCCCAAAATTGCCCCGGTTACACGGTGAACCGCGAGACTCGCGGCAACCGAAGGGTGCCGAGCTCGCGCATAACGCGGATTAATACGTTTTATTGCGTTTGCCGCGCTGAACCCGCCGGGCGACGATCGTCATCTTCGTTTTTCCTCGAGTTCTCTTGGAAAGTATCGAAATTCTTACGGAACTTCGTACACAGTTAACAGTTTGATCCGAGTTTCTCAATTGTGCTCTGTGGCACATAGAAAGTTTCGTGTAGAATGAGAAACTTGATTCTTCGAGCAATAAGCCAGGGGAAAAGTGTTCACATAATTTTTCCATTTGGAGCAATCGACTTGCTTGGAAAATAAAATCGACTACGGCATTTGAGTTGCTGTTGGGTGAGAAGAATTGTGGCGTTGGAATGGGTCTTTCGTCATTGGTGTGAATCCAACAGTCTTGGGAGATCAAGATGGCGACCTGATCCAACGATTCGTGGCGTGGTTTTTTTCTTTGTTTTAGGCACTTGGAATCCGGATCTGAACTCCCGTTTTCTTTTTCAACGAAATTCTGAAACCTGAATACTCGTATCGTCTCCTAATTTTGGGATTCCGACAGAATTGGCACCTGCAGTTAAAGAAAATCGGAATTTATTCTTCAGGACACGATAAAGATGCATTTTTACGAAAATTCATGAAAACACTGTTAAAATCCACTACTTCCAATATCATTTTCCAATATCATTTTTACGAAAATGCATGAAAACACTGTTAAAATCCACTACTTCCAATATCGTTTGGAATACAAAATGAAGTTTCGGTAACAAAATCCAACGCTGGAAAACCATTTAAAAAGTCGCTGTTTATACTTCAGAGTATAATACAGACGCATCTTGATTTTTTATTATGAAACCGTTGCTTAAACCCGCGCAAAAAAAGTAATAAAAGAGTATGAAAATGATATGAAGGGAAGTATGAAAAGTATAGTTCTCATACTTTTTTCTAATATATTTTTTTTGCGGAAATCCACGAATTTCTATATATTTTGAAATACAAAATTAATATGAAGGACGATTCAAATTCCAGCGTTATAATTGCAGAACAAAGGCGTGAACACGCTCGATGTAGCACGCGAAATTTCAGTAACAAGATCCAACGGCTGGAAAACCCCTTAAAAAGCCGCTGTTCATGCTTCTCACTATAATGCAGATGCATCTTGAAAAAAAGTGTACGAAAACGTTGCTTAAATCCACGAATCTTAATGTCGTACAGACTACAAAATGAATATGAAGCACGATTCAAGTGCGGCGTTATCATCGCCGGTACAACGGCGTGAACACGCTCGGCGTGGCGTGCGATCGTTTAATGGACGCAGGACGATCATCGAGGTGCCGCTGCGTTGCTGCGTGATAATTACACGTCTATAAATAAACAACGAAATTGCACTCGAACGGACGCGCGACTTTAATTGGAATGCCCGCGGCGCACGCAAACACTTCGTTACGACATGCCCCATTCGGGGATTCACTTAAAACGATCGATGATCTCATCATCGGGACCGAGGAAACGTGAATGGCATCGATGTCGATGGGCACAAAGTGGCCGCGAGTCGCTTCACGAATTTCGTTCCCGGGCGACGGAAGTCGACGTTTTTAATTTTCCCAGGCGTCGCGTGTGTGTTTTCCCCGCGACTCCTCCCGCTCGGCTTTTCCAGGCAGATCGTTAGATACGCGAGTTAAAAAATATTACAAATTTATTATTTATAATTAAAATATTTGCCGTTTTAAGGCTTTCATTTTTCGCATTTTTCTCGTCGAATTTTTCATTTTTCGGGCAAATAACGGTGGTTTTCGGAATCAGCGGGAAATTTCCCATCGGATAGGGTCATCAAACTTTACGAAGTCGGAAATTTTTTTTTCGCGAAAAAACGCAAGGGGTACACCCCTTCCAAAAATTTGCGATTTTTGAGGGTCTGACTTTAAAATTCTGTAGAAAATTCAGAAATCAAGATATCGCGTTCGGCTTTGCGGCATTCTCTTCGTTATAGAGTTTTGTTTCGAACGAAAAAAGAAAATCCAGGTTCCATCAATCCAAGAAAAAATAACCTCGATTTTAGTGAAGTGATGAAATTCCGAAAAAAGTGAAAAATCATTTTTCGCATTTTTCTCGTCGAATTTTTCATTTTTCGGGCAAATAACGGTGGTTTTCGGAATCAGCGGGAAATTTCCCATCGGATAGGGTCATCAAGCTTTACGAAATTGGAAATTTTTTTTTCGCGAAAAAACGCAAGGGGTACCCCTTCTAAAAATTTGCGATTTTTGAGGGTCTGACTTTAAAATTCTGTAAAAAATTCAGAAATTAAGATATCGCGTTCCGCCTTGCATCGATGTCGATGGGCACAAAGTGGCCGCGAGTCGCTTCACGAATTTCGTTCCCGGGCGACGGAAGTCGACGTTTTTAATTTTCCCAGGCGTCGCGTGTGTGTTTTTCCCCGCGACTCCCCCCCGCTCGGCTTTTCCAGGCAGATCGTTAGATACGCGAGTTAAAAAATATTACAAACCTCGCGCACCCTCCGCGCGTCCGATAAACTTCGGTCGCCGTCGCCCTTCATGCGCCGGAGTTCTTTGATTCCCCTCGGAATTCCTCGAGGGGGGAGAATGCAAAGTCTTCTCCTCCTGCGTGAACAGGCGGCGAAGAAAAAAATGCAAATAGCCTCGACCTACAGAGTTCCATGGGGGGTAGCAAGTGTTTCGAACTGCGATACGGCGTCTTAGATCATTTTTACCGAGTTTCGCGTTAGTGTAACGCGCCTCTAATGGGAATTCAGCCCCTGCCATGCCTCAAAGCCTCGAGGGCAATAAGAAACGCGATATTGTATGTAAAACATCAACCTGCGTCGTAAAAATGGCGCATCCTGTTTCCATACCGGGACAAACTGGATTTCATAAATCCACATCGACGTCGCTGTTACAATTTCAATCTCAAAGTTGGACTTGCCCTTCATGAACTGCTGTCACGAATCGGGATAACGAATAGCGTCGCAAAAAAATTGTTAGAAGCGATAAAACATTTTCATTCCAATTACAATGGACGTCATAAACTGAAAAAGATCTTAGTAGTAAAAAATCCGCGCACTAAATTTCTTAATTTCAGCTGCTGATTTATTTCGCTATTATTATTGTCAATAAAATTGTAACCAAAATTATTTGTTGGTACTTCATGAACTGCTGTCACGAACCAGGCTAACAAATCATGTCACAAAAAATGGTTACAAGCCATAAAACATTTTCCTTCAAATTATAATCGACATCATAAACCGAACAATATTTTAGTCTTCAAAAGTCTACATTCCAAATTTGGTAATTTCATCAGCTGATTTATTCAGCTATTATATTATCAATAAAATTGTAATCAAGATTATTTGTTGGCTCTTCATAAACTGCTGTCATGAATCAGGGTGACAAATCGTGTCGTAAAAAATTGTTACAAGCGATAAAACATTTTCCTTAAAATTATAATCAACATCATAAGTTGGACAATATTTTAGTGATCAAAAGTTCACGTTCCAAATTTGTTAATTTCACCAGCTGATTTTATTCCGCTATTATATACCCAATAAAATAGTAATCAAACTAATTTATTGCTATTACATATAATGTTTTTTACTGCGCAATATTGTGGCTTAACGCTAAGATACCAATAATTCGGTAGGACTTCATTTCAGTCTAGGTTTTTTTCGTTGCCAGTAGGCGCAGCCAATACAGCAGGTTCCATACTGAAACGCGTGTATCAAGCGACGTGATCTAGAAACCATGGACCATAGGGGGTTGATCGAACGAGTTTGGAGGGTCCCGAGAACGAACGAGGGGATGGACCACGGGCGCGCGGTGATAAATCAGCTGCTGGCCCAGGCTCAGTGTTGTAGCATGGCGTCGAGGAGCGACGAGGAGAGAAACAACGGGAAGGACACCGAGAGAAAGAGACACACCCACCGCGACGTACAGCCGAAGTGGAACGTACGTACGGTGTGTGCGAAAAAAAAAAAAAACGAATGAAGAACGTGACGGGCTGTGGAGGGTGCAGAGCTCCCTGCTCGTTTAGCTTCCGGAGCTACCCCGATCGTCACCCCATTACACGAGCTACGTCACTGTAGGCGGGATATAACGGAACGAGGATTGTCTGTTCTCGCGACTGTGGGTATAGCAATGGAGTTGAGGGAAACGAGAGATGCCTAACGAATGATCCGCGTATTTCTAAACAAACAAAAAAACTGTTTTTTTTTTGTTTGTTTGTTTTTGTTTGTGTGGAATTTCAATGTTTCTGAATTATTTTTCGAGAAATGTTAAACATTTTAATTAATCTACGACTATGTCTCAATCTTTGTCAACAAAAAAAAAATACATTGTTAGGTAGCATTCTAAAATCAATTTTTCTCCACGTACAAAAATAACATTCTAACATTTAGGACACTACAAAAAAGCATTTTTCGTAACCATTGTTAAATAATCTATAAACGCGTAAAAAATAGAGTTTCTTTTTCTCCTTTCCACCAAAATATTTGAAAAAAAATTGACTCTGTAAACAACAAAAATTGATAAATTAATTGCAAAGTCGGGGCAACTTAAAAATATAGCTGCATTATTCACAAATCCTCTGCAGCCCAGTTGATCGGCATTACCCTCGTCCCTCACGCACTAAGCTGTATTATTGCTTATCCACGTATCGCTGTTTGAGCTCGCGGGTATCGAAGAGGGTGCGCATTGACCAGGGGGCCAGGGGGGCCAGGGCACGGGGGGAGGTTGGGGGGATAGTAGGAGGACAACCCAGAGTAAGGGAACGAGAAACCAACAGCAGCAGCAGCAGCGGCAGCGGCAGCAACATATACACAAACCCAGAGGGGGTTGAGGGGTGAACTGGCGCCTGGGTCGCGCACAACCACCACCACCACCACCCTCGCAGCTCCCTCTGCGCCCGTCGTCAATCAGAATTCCGCGAATTAGCGTTAACGGGCCGTTATTGCCGCGTCCATTTGGCTAGTGTACAGTTTGGTCGGTGGATATGAGCCCATAGATTTCCCATATTCTACGCTGTATGGCCCGTGGTGCGCGCCTCGCCATTGCCGCCCGGAATCCGGTTAGTTACTGCCTCGGTGCGCGTGTTACGAACTGAGAGAGAGAGAGAGAGAGAGAGAGAAGCGAGCCGGGAGCAAAACGCGCTGGCGCGCTCTGTGTGCTTCCTGCCGTTCGGCGCCTCGCGCTGACCAGGAGTTGGCCCGCCTAGAGCCGGCTCGCCGGAGAGCGGAAAGCTTTCACGTGTGTGAGAGACGACGCCAGAATCCGAGCTCTATATATGGCGGGGGCTATGCGGCTGTTGGCTTCCCGTGGCACGACTTGCACGCTGTAGATAGTACGTGTGTAACGTGGCGCGGCCGATGTGTACACCGGAGAGCGCGAGCTATCCCACCTGAGCACGTACGATAACTGTCGATACGAATGCCTCGCGAGCGGCTCGACGCCGCCTGTCGAATCTCACCCGCAGGGGCCGATATAGGCGATTCTGAAGTGTCTGCGAAATTCGGGCGTTTCGATGGTTTAAGGCATGGGTTTGAGGATGTTTTTTTTTTAGCGAGGTTTTAGTTGAATGGTTAGAGAGAGTGGCTTCGATGAATTAGTGACACTGAGGCGTTGTAAATACTGGGCGGGTTGTGGTAAAAAATACGTTTTTTTTAAGTTATGGTTTTGGAAAAAAATAATTTGGGTTTGTAGTTTGGTTTGAGTAGATTTTTTTTTTAAGTTGGGACACGATAATTGCTGCAGATTTTGATACATTTTTATGGAATTAAGTGACTGATTTAGGTTTAGATTGATGTTTTGTTTTATTGCTTTTAGGATTTCGAGTGAAATGCAGTCGTTTTAAGATAACGAAATTTATGTCCGTTCGGATAGATATTGTCAAATTCTTAAATTCTTCTATCCGTATTTCTCGAATTTAAAAAAAAATTGTATACTTTTTTGTGAGTTCCAGTTGCCCCCGGAAAAGTTCAATAAGTTAGCTTTTTTTATCCTGAGTACTTTTGATGGAGCACTAATACAATTTTTTTGGTTTTATAAATTAGCCTCCCCATGTATTTGAAAACCACTTTTTGGGTCCAAAATCAACAGCTGCACTGACGTGTGCCAAGCATTGCAGAAATTACGTACAAAGTAAACGAATCAGCAAAGCAAATCGTATAATAGAGCAGTTCATTATGTTCACGAGACCCAGGAGGAAAAGAAGCGTCAGTTGTAACTAAACGAATCGTAATGAGACGTCAGTTGATGCACACCACTTCTGAGAGGCAACGAAGTCTCGTCGACTGCCTCACGACAGCAAAGTACGCGAGTATGCTAGCGGCGGACTAGGTAATAATTAATTGAAACACAACGAGTGAGTCGCAGCCCACGATTCAATTACACAGTAGGACTTTCAGCACTTGTATGACGTGCTGCACTCCGCACTGTGTGTCGCGTGCTGCATCCGCTGGTATTTCGATTAATAAATTCCCGCTGGAATTCTCGTTGTTTTTTTTCCCCTCCCTTTGCCTCTTTCATTATCGTCACGTTCTCACGTAAATAACGAAAAGACGAGATTGCGGGGCGCGTTGCGAATGAGCATCGCGAATTCCCGGCCGTGGGTGGCTAGGAAAATTTTTGCAAAATAATCCCCGTGCGGCTCGTGCCGACGACTGAATAATACATAATGGCCGGTCTCACGAGTGTCTCGTAAATTTTCGAGCGCGCCTGCTGCATCGAGATGCGGCGGCGAAGTCGTTGACGAGTTCCTTATTGCAATCGCGCCGAGGATCGTTACCTTATTGAAAGTTGAGCGTCCTACGGTGCCCGTGGCGTGTATACCGCGCGCACTTCTAGTCCGAGCACTCGGTGCGCTCGGTGGTCACGGACAGTAGTCCCTCGCGCGGCATGATCAATCTCGAGTGCCAGGCAGTTCCTCCTCCTCCGGGATATGACTTCATTCGACGCTAAGCCTCGCGTGTACTTACCGAGCCTCGCGCAACGAGCGAAGTACCAAAGTTCAATCCAATTTGCAGTCACCGACGCACACAACGACTGGAGAAACAATGAATTGGGACAATTTGCTCGAGACGTCTCGAACCCGCTGTTACGTTTGGGTCTTCAAATTTTATTGCCGGTTGAGATATAACGTTTGCTTTCGTCTGCTGGGATATATAGACGCTTGTAATGACTTGATTTTAAACTCGTAATCATTTTTTTTTTTTTTTTTCTCAATATTTGACGGTGTAACAATTTTTTTTAACTCAATACAGGTTAGGAAGTATTATTAGTTAAATTTCAATAAAGCTTTGAGTCTATTTTTTGGGCAAACTTTCTACTTTTATATGATACTAGCTGGTTGTAGAAGCTCGCGTGAAATCAAGAAATTTTTTTTTTTTTTCGTAAAATTTGAAACCCCTATTCGATGGGAAATTTCACGCTGATTCCAAAAGCATTGTTTGTCCGAAGAACATTTGAAATGTTGAAATGAAGAACATTTTCTCATCAAATTTCTCAACAGAAATTTGATGAGAAAAATGCAAAAAATGATTTTTCACTTTTTTCGAAATTTCGTCACTTCGCTAAAATCGAGGTTATTTTTTTTCGATCAACCAAACCTGGGATTTCTTTTTGCGTTCGAGAGAAAACTCTACAACGATTAATTTATTTTTTGCGATTTTTGGGGGTCTGACTTCAAAATTCTGTAAAAAATTCAGAAGTCAAGATATCGCGTTCCGCCTTACGGCATTCTCTTCGTTATAGAGTTTTCTCTGAAACGCAAAAAGAAAATCCAGGTTTGGTCGATCGAAAAAAACGTAACCTCGATTTTAGCGAAGTGTCGAAACTTCGAAAAAGGTGAAAAATCATTTTTTTATTTAGGACTTTATTATTTAGGACAGGCATTAATTAAGGGGACTGGGACAGACAAATGACTTTCCAAAATATATATAAGATTTGTGTAGTTGATAAAACATTGAATTGCTTGCAATATAGGACAATATCTTTGAGGCTCTGTAATGTTCTGAGAATACGATTCGAGTGAGCAAAATCTAAAAATATATACCGAAGGAAAACGCAACTGAATTAAATCAAACGATATTTATACGACTCATCGAAATTGCAGCGGAGCTTCCGCGAGCGCGACGCGAGCGATGTTTGCCCCGAGACTGGTGCAAGCAGAACTGTCCTAAAAAAATCTGAGTTCGCTGTTTGGGATGTTTTTTTTTACCTGTGCGCAGGCTCCGAATTACCTATTTTAAAAAACGTGAGTCACGGTTTGCGCAATTGTCGATGCTGGCCGGCGACTCGTCAAGGACGTCGAAGGGTCCGCTGCACGATTAGGGTGCAGCTAGTCGCTCATTTACCGCATACCCTTGCCCGAAATGGGATACGTTGCGTCTCCGCGGGTGTTGGCTACGTATTTTTTTTTAAAGAAGCCTCGGCACGTCGTGACGAAGAATCTCAAGGCCGCGTTAAGGGGGCTGTTAAAAAAGGCGAGATGCCGACGAAAAATGGACACGGGCCCCCGCGTTTCCTGCAACAGTGCGGCTTTTTTACTTGTCGTGTCGCATCTGACCTGTACAAGCCGACTCCGAGGTCTCAAGGGTTGTTAAGACCCCGAGCGCCGAGTGTTCGGCTTA
Organism: Pimpla rufipes; assembly: GCA_963932165.1. NCBI lineage: Eukaryota > Metazoa > Arthropoda > Insecta > Hymenoptera > Ichneumonidae > Pimpla > Pimpla rufipes. Next base: position 8,488,249 of record OZ010636.1, read on the forward strand.
AAAAAGCGTATAACGGGGTGACCCCCCCTCGGGGTTCGGGTTTTACGACGTGGGCTGCGCGACGCTGGCTCTGTGTACCTCGGCTGACACTTTGGCGCTTGCGAATAAGGGTCGCGACACTGTGACCTGGGCCTTTGCCAATCTTGGGAAAAGAATCGTTTTCCAAGTGAGTCGAAAAAAAACGTGATAAAATACGAATTTGCTTTTTTTCGCGTAATTTTAGAAATACAATTTTTTTTATAAACGTCGGTCGTCAACTTTAAGTTAAAAAGTTGTTTAGTGAAAAACTTTTGTCACAAGAATTTGTAAAAATAATTTGATTTAAAATATTTAATATTTGATTTGTAATCTTTTAAATTTGATTTTAAATATTTAATATTTGGTTTGTAATATTTTAAATTTGATTTAAAACATTTAATATTTGATTTTTAATATTTAATATTAGATTTAAAATATTTAATACTTGATTTTAAATAAAACGTTTTAGCTTTTTTATTGAATTAAAATAAGAAAATACTTAGTTATTCCGGGTAAAAAAAGTTCTGCCGTGAAAACTTTTTAGAAAAATCTGTTGCGCATTTAATGGTATTCGTTCTAAAAAAATTGATAACCCTCTTTGCCACAATTTACTGTCAAATAAATATATAGTTACTGCGAATATTTCTTCTCCACAATTTTTTTTCTCCGCAAAAAAAATATTTTCCAACGAGAATCACGACTCTCGTGAATCCCTCGTTGCAACGCAAACGGCGACAAAAATTCTAACGTCTCGAAATCTCTCCCCGATCTCTGTACCTGTGCGAGTACCTTTCTTTTCCCGTAAAAAAGAATCGCCCACCGTATCGACTGGGGCCCCGTGAGCCAACCATGAGGAATCTCAAGGCTGTCCCTTAAAACATGCGATCTGAGGGATACCCGTCGCGCTATTTGGCGTTTCCTGCAACAGTGCGGCTTTTTGACTCTGCGGCGGTTTCCGAGGTCTCAAGGGTTGTTAAAGGACCCGGACCTTGGGGCCCGTGTTGAAAAAAAAAAAGACAAAAAAAAATCGCAGCGCTCAAACGGGGTGACCCTGAGGCCTCGGGGCCCGGCAGTTTATTGCGGGCGTACTTTTTTAGACCCACCACCGGTTGTAAAGGGTCATATAACTGGCACAGAGGGTTAGCAACCTGCGCGGGCCGGAATCGCCGGGGTCCACTGTAAAAAATGGAACGGGCCTTGGGGCCCCGACGGAACTCCACCCGTGCTAGACGTCCGAGGCGTCCGGCAAACGGCGTGACCTCGCAATAGCCCACAAATACCCACTTTAGGGCCCCGTTGGAATATCTTCGTTTTTTTTTTCCTCCAGTACGTCGTTTTTTTTTCCTTCCTTCCTTTTCGTCCTGCGGATGAGTGCCGGCTTCGAAGGACGATGGTCGGGTTGTGTAAGGACGACCGTCCGCTGCTCTATCGTGGGGTTAAACTGCGTTCGGCAGCTTAGTTTGCTCCCGACCGTTCGACCAGCGAGACCAGCGCGTTTCCGTCGGAGTTTGGCGCGACGCGACACGGGAAAAGGTGAGATTTTTTGATACTCGGAAACGACGATTTTCGACACGCGGTTCGCGTTCGAGGCGCGAAAAAATATCTCGTCCGCGAGAGTTTTGCGTGTCTCCAAAGTGGGTTTCAAGCGACTTCGTGGGGGTCCAAAAAATGATCAAGCGCGAAATTGTCTGACCCAAAAATTTAAGCTTATCGAAAACAGGTTTCACAATATTTATTTTTCCGTAGTGGTCGAAGAAGGCAAAATAGCGAAACACGTATAAGTTGAGAACAGAAAAACAAATAGTACCAAAAACTAAACGGCACAAAAAAAATCAAGGCGTTCGAGTCGCAGAAAAATATCTCGTCCATTAGAATTCGCATTTTCAAAACCTAAACCAGAAATTATCTAAACCAAAAATTAGAGTTCATCGAAAACAGGTTTTCCAATTTCAATTTTTCCGTCGCGGTCGAAGAAGGCAAAATAACGAAACGCATGTAACACGAGAACATAAAAAACAGTAACAAAAACTAAGCTAAAGGGTAAAATAAAAATTCCCATCTTCCCATTACAAGCAACGAAAAAAAAAAATGCTTAGAGTACAGTGCATTTTAAAAATCTAAACCAAAAATTTAAGCTCACCGAAATCAACTTTTCCAATTTCAATTTTTCCGTCGCGGTCCAAGAATTCAAAATGACGAAACGCGTGTAACTCGAGAACAAAAGAAAAACAGTAACAAAAACTAAGCCAAAGGCTAAAATACAAATTCCCATCTTCCCATTAGAAGCAACGAAAAATGCGCGCATTTAAAAAATCTAAACCAGAAATTACCTAGACCAAAAATTAAAGCTCTTCGAAATCAGATTTTCGAATTTTTATTCTTCCGTCGCGGTCCAAGAATTAAAAATAACGAAACGCGTGTAACCCGAGAACAAAAAAAAAACAATAACTAAAACTAAGCCAAAAGATAAAATAAAAATTCCCGTCTTCCCATTAGAAGCAACGAAAAATGCTCAGAGTACACTGCGAACGGCTACCGTTGGCCGCAATGCCAATTTACGGCTCGAAGGCGTCCACGAGGGTGGCGCATGAACAACGATTACACCGGCGGATAATCAGGGCGAGTACGTAGGTACCGGAAGCGCGAGTGCAGGGTAATGGATGGTCGGGCGTGAGAACGGCGAGGCGAGAAATTGAGGAAGCGAAAAATCCGGATAGGCCAGTCGTGTGTGTACCGCGCGCGGGTCGGAGTGGCCACGGCGGCGGCGTTCGTGTTGGCCCCGCGCGGTGTCGTCGCCCGGCAGCGTCATTCGAAGAAAGTATGCCGTTTGCGCGTTGGACGAGGTCGGGAACTCGTTGCCATATCAATATACCTAAGTGAAATGATACGAGTCGGCCGTAAAGACCGACAGTAATGACGCATTAGGGGGTTGGCAGCTCGATTTAGCCGGGCTATCAAACAAAGACGAGTTTTTATTGGACCGCCGCGGCACGTGAGTCCCGGACTGAGCGGCGAGGCTGAAGTTGAGCAGTCGCGCGCGGCCTAAACCACTGCACGACGTTGCATATCAAACGGTACAAAAAAAAAAGAACGGAAACCGCAAGAGGTGACCGCAAAAACGGGAGTTTAAGTATTTTGATACGAAACAATAAATTGAAAAATATTAATTGGATGATTGGAGAAAAATATTTAATATTGAAAGAAATCGAATATTGGCCATAATTTCTATTCTTCTGTGGCTTCGTAGCTGCTTCAATTTTTGTTGCATTTGTTTTTACCCTCTTTGTGCTTGTCATGTGTTTCTCCGCACGACGTTGCATATCAAACGGTACAAAAAAAAGTCGAAACCGCAAGAGGTGACCGCAAAAACGGGAGTTTAAGTATTTTGATACGAAAAAAAAAATTGAAAAATATTAACTGGATGATTGGAGAAAAATATTTAATATTGAAATAAATCGAATATTGGCCATAATTTTTATTCTTCTGTGGCTTCATTGCCGCTTCATTTTTTGTTACATTTATTTTCACTCTCTTCGTGCTTCTCATGTGTTTCTCCGCTTCGTCTTCGAAAAAAAAAAAAATCCTCGCTATGATCATAAAAACGTGAGTTTAAGTGTTTCGATACCGAAAAACAGAAAACAATAATTGGATGCCTGGTGAATGAAGCGAGAAAAAAGGAAACCGTAGGAGGTGACCGCAAAAATGGGACTTTAAGTATTTCGATACGAAAAAAAATTGAAAAATAATAATTGGATGGCTGGAGAAAAATATTTAATATTGAAAGAAATCGAGGGATCGAGACGTCATTAATGGCCATAATTTTTATTCTTCTTTGGCTTCATTGCCGCTTCACTTTTTATTACATTTATTATTTACACTCTTTTCATGCTTCTCTTGTGTTTCTCCGCTTCGCCATCTTCACGAAATAAAGAAAAAAATAATCCTTGCTATGACCACAAAAACGTGACTTTAAGCGTTTCGATACGAAAAAAAACAGAAAACTAATCATTGAAACTCCGATAAATAAAGCGAGCAAAATACTTCACAACGTCGAAAAAAACCGAATCCTCGAGATATCAATACCGGCCCCAATTCTCATTCACCTCCGGCTCCATCCCCGCTTCACGTTTCACAACATTTATCTTCACTCTCCCGCGTGCTTCCCACGTGCTTCTCCGCTTCGCCGGGCGTCTTAAAACGAAAAAAACGCCCCCCTTATGACCACAAACAAGGTAAAAGCATTTTATGCGAAAAATAAAGAAAAATAATTAGACGGGTACCGTGTGGAACGGGAAGAAAGAAAAAAAGGTCCATAATACGGAAAAAAAATCGAAGCGTATCAAAGGGGCCCCCAATTCTCGTTCTTCTTTGTCGCTTCATTCCCGCTTCGCCTTTTCATTTTATTCCCGCTCGCCGCTTCGGGGCTTTTTGCATTTTTTTTCTTTCGCTCTCCGCTTCGGGACTTTTCGCATTTTTTTTTTCTCTCGCTCCCCGCTTCGGGACTTTTCGCATTTTTTTTCTTCTCGCTCTCCGCTTCGGGACTTTTCGCATTTTGTTTCTCTCGCTCTCCGCTTCGGGGCTTCTCGCATTTTTTTTTCTCTCGCTCTCCGCTTCGGAGCTTCTCGCATTTTCTTCTCTCTCGCTCTCCACTTCAGGGCTTTACGCATTTTTTTTCTCTCTCACCCGCCGCTTCGGTGCTTTTCGCATTTTTTTCTTCTCCGCTTCTCCTCGCCTCCTCGCCTCCTTCCGTATCGCGTCGCGCCGCTCCTTCCGTGCCCTCCTCTTTCGTACCCCGCGCGACGCGAGCGCAGTGGCGGACACTTACGGCGAGTTTTATGCGTTTTATAGGCCCGAGATACATTTAGAGTGCGAAACGGCCGTGTAGGTGAGCCGCGCCGGGGCCTCTATCTTCGCGACGCGCCGTCCGGCTATCTCTTCTCCGGCGTGTCGAGCAGCCCGCGTGGGCAGCGACGCAGCGTCACAGCGAGTGCTTTAAGGGGGTTGCTCGCGCGCTGCTCCGCTTTCTCGTCGCTCTTTCTCGTTCTCGGGGGCCTCCGGGGGAATCGAACTGCGCGGGTAACACGGAGAGCGAGACGATCAGCTGCGTGGAGGGAGAGAGAAAGAGGGAGAGAGAGAGAGACGCGCTGTCGCTAGGAAGCGAGAGGGGCGACGGGGGCAGCCAGATCGATGGGATCAATATGCAGTAAGTCTGAAAGGACCGTCCGCGGGTTAATGGAGAAACGCTCGTCGTGAACGAAAAACGAAAATGGCCGAGGTACGGCCGACACCCTCGCGCTCGCTCGTTCGGCAGAGAGAGAATTGCCTCTCCTGCCCGGAGAGCTATATACGCACACAAACACACATGGTGTACATAAGCAGTTTACTTCGGCCTCGCGATTTACGGAGTGCCGAGTCTGGCGCGTGGAAAGTACGGGGAAAAATGATGCTTTCGTTTATCGCGCGATAATCGAGTACGAGAGGAGGTCGTTTGTTGGTTTGGGCGCGATTGAATGAGGTTGCAATCGAAGGAGGACATTTTTGTATGGCTTTTTTTTAGTCGTTGGTTCTTTAAAAAAAATTAATGTCAGAGGACTAAGAAATTGTTTAGTGTGACAAAAAGTTTTTTTCTGTAAAGCAGTTTTGTGCAAAGCAGGTGAAGAGCAGATTTCGAAATTTACGAAGTGCCGAGCGTGGTGCGTAGAAAATACGGGAAAAATGATGCTTCGTTTATCGCACGACAATGGAATATGAGGGGGAAGATTTATTGGTTCGAGTGCGATTGTACGGAGAAGAAGAAATTTTTGCTAGTTTTCTTTCAGTTATTGGTCGTTAAAAAAATTAAAAACGAAATTAAAAGTGTCCAAGGCCCGAAAAATATTGCTTCGTGGGACAAAGAACGTTTTTTCTACTGAACTATGTGGCGTATAAAATTTGTGAAGTATAAAAAACGTTTGTGAAATATAAAAACTGTGAAGTACTTCGACTTCACAATTCCCAAAGTGCCGATTATGCCGCGTGGAAAATAAGGAAAAAAGTGATGTTTTATCATTTGTCGCGTAATAATCGAACACCAGGCGGACTTCGTTCGTTTGAATTTTCGACAACAGAATTTCATTTCGCAAGACTGACCGAAAGAAAAAATCGTTCTCCCTCTTTTCGTAATTAAAAAAAAACCTAAATCCAAAGTGACCAAGAAAGAAGAAAATTGCATCTCGAAGCGCATCTCCCGCTGTTCAATCTACCCAAGCAGTTCCCTTCGACACCGCAATTTACGAAGTGCCAAGTATAGTCTAATGGAAAACTTCGAAAAAAACGATGTATTCATTATCGAATAGGCGGAGCGCCTCATTCAAACCCAACATTGTAACACAACGTCGCGAAGTCGAGCGAACTAACAAATTGCTCCGCCTCAATTTTTCTCTTCTCCTCCCTCTCGATCCCGATATGCAGATGACCGACGATTCCCGGATCAACCGGTTATCTCATATCCGTTGGCGAATCGCCGTCAAGAATTTCACCATAGGGCTCGCTCGCGTTCGCCTCGAGGGCACGGATTTTCAAAATACTCTCGACGCGCGAGAATTATCACCGAAGTACCTGGCGGATTTCATTTTCGCGACGATTAATAAGAATATATCCCGACGGATGCACAGCGAGCCATACGCACCGCGCGCCGGTCGTTAGACCGCTATTTACTCGTATCGTCGATTAATTATTTGAAATGCGTGTCGAATTAGTTGTGTGCGCCCTATACATCCCGCGCTCGCGCGCACGAATCCAATTTACTGCATAGCGCGCTGTAACATCGAGCTTTCTCTCTCTCTCTCTCTCTCTCTCTCTCTCTCTCTCTCTCTCTCTCTCTCTCTCTCTCTCTCTCTCATTCCCTCCTCGCACCGCGGAATAAATTAATGTTATTGCGCTGCGTCGGTTCTCTAGCGCGAGCGCATAACAAACGCCGCGCTTATCGTTCGAATATACATTTACGATATTAGCTCACTCGTTCCCTCCGTCCCTCGTCTCTCGGTGCGTCGCTCGTCTAATTGTGCTGTACTTAACCGATGAGTTTTTCGACCCTCCACGCTCTGAGCGTCCGCGACGTCCCGCACATGAGTAATCTTACGATTTTTCCGACACTTCGTGAGTGCACTTAACATCGGCGTGAAGATGAATTTCAATCGTCGCGAGCGAGCGACGATAAATCTCGTGAGATTAAAATTAAAAAAAAAAAGATAAATATGATATCGAGCTTTCCAGAGGGAATTCAGTGTTGCAAAGTGGCAGATTGGAGCTTTGAAGTTCATCGGTTTCGGGTCACGGGTCATGACAACGACTGTCCTTCGCTTTTCAGGCGTCCTTTGCACGCGTAATTGTGATGTTTATTTTTATTTTTATTTTTTTTCTCTTCGGCTTATCGCTGCGCAACCGGACTGCAATTATTGTATCAGTGGTCGTTATTGTAATTCTTTTTTCCTCTCTCCTGCCCGCCGCTGTCGTGTCTAGTGACAATCAGGGACGCGACTGTAAATACAGACCACCTTTTTTACGTGGCCTGGTTTGGACGTCGCGGGGACTAATCGTTTACGTGCAGTCGCTGCGCTTTACGGTAGAGTGAAATTGCTGTACACGACGGTGTCGATGCGCTCGGTGTTTCTGTGTTGCTGCCCGAGCTTTTTTTCGAGCCTAGGACGAGCTTATCGGGTGCAACCGAGACGACAAGCGGATAACGCAAGTCGCTAGTAATTTTTGTTTTATCGTCGACCCGGAATTAATGTCACGAGAATTCGTTTGGCGGGGACTTTTTCGAGAAAGTCGTGATAAATTAGCGACGTTGACGAATTTACGAAAATTGTGAGTGAAGGTTTTTTGAGAAAATTATTTTCGATTTTTTGCCACTCTGGAAATATTGAAACCTATAATATTTTATTTTATTGATATTAATAGGGTTGTAATGAAGCGTAAAAGTGGTTTGCAAAATATTAGATCACTTATTGTTTTTATATTCTACTCCAAAAAATTATATTTCTACGTTATTTTGACTGACAAATTTTCGAAACATCTGATGGAAATGTACGAACAAAAATTATCGTGATTTTAGTGTACAGAATTTGCTTGAGTGTTAAAATGTAATGGAATCATTTTTTGTTTCTACCTTTACATTTTGAACGTAACGTTTTGATGTACTGAACGTCATTTATAAAATTCGCCAGGCAACGAATAAAATAATCCTGTGCAAAACAGTTTTTTCCAAATTGTAACCAAATCAGTTGTACAAGTCAATAAATTATAAAAATGTACCCACAAATAAAAACACAATTAGAAACCTATTTACCTTTCCAAAGCAACAAAAATTCAAGTTACAAATAAAATAATTTCCTTGTACAAGTTCCGAATACAAAAACAACAAATTACTGCAGCTCATTCACAATCTACACCGTGCATTTTTCACTATACCCACGACCATCGTAGCCTCCAAAAATTGCAACATTGCAAAGACAACGAAAAAACCCAAAAAGCGAGCGAGTCGTGAGAAAACAAACCCAAAAAAAAATTGCCAACAAAAGTAGGAAAAGAAGTGCGCAGGCGTGGAGACGGATTAACATGCCGTCGGTCGAGCGCCATGGTCGACGGTGGAGACGCTCACTACGGTGGCAAGATGGCCGGGCGGGCACATCCCCACTACGACCGCGGCGCCGTGTGTTATTCCCCGCATCGCCAACACACATCTCGACGTTGCGCTCGACTCCGCTCAGCCGCGGCGTCTTCCACCCTCGGTTCTCTCCTCACTTACCAGCGAGATATTTTTAACCAGCAGCCTCCATCGCTGACTCGGCGGTTCTTCTCGAGACCGCCTGTAACGAACAACATTTTTCCGTCTACCCGTGAATCCGTGTAACGATCAAACTTACGCGGAGCGTCGACGCGGCGCACGCGAGCGTCGACGACACGCACGGCGCAACTTTGGAAACAGCGCCCGCCGTTTGCGCGACGCGCAGGGATGTCGCATCATCCCGGGGCGGTAGGGGAAGAAATACGCGGAGGGGAGAAACGTCCCGTGTTTCCATTTGCTCTCCACACCGAGAGAACTCGACGAATTTTCAAAAAACAGTCGCGCAAAAAAATCAATCATATCATCATCTCTCTTCATTGTGAAAAATTTACTCAAAAAATGTTTCGGAGCAAACTCGCTCCAAAAAATATTTCTCTTCATCGCGAAAAATGTATGCCAAAAAACGTTTCGGAGCAAACTCGCTCCAAAAATATTTCTCTTCATTGCGAAAAATTTACTCAAAAAAATATTTCTCCTCAATGCGAAAAATGTACTCCAAAAAACGTTTCGGAGCAAACTCGCTCCAAAAAATATTTCTCTTCATCGCGAAAAATTTACTCCAAAAAACGTTTCGGAGCAAACTCGCTCCAAAAAATATTTCTCTTCATCGCGAAAAATTTGCTCCAAAAACCGTTTCGGAGCAAACTCGCTCCAAAAAACATTCCGTAATAAAAATCCTTCCGGGGTTGTTGAAAAATCAATAAATGCTCCTCGCAATACCCTCAAATTTCGTTTCCCGCGTATTTCCATTAATTCCACCAGAATCCGACGTCCCTCTTTCTCTTTTTCAATTAACCTACATAGCAGCTCATTAAAAAACCTTTCTCGCTGCTCCAAAAAAAAAAAAAAAGAAAAAAGAAGCCCTGAATGAAAATATTAACGAGCCATCCTATGTTTTCAGCTGCCGCGCGAGGAAACGCGGGGCGAGCGAGCGAGACAGCGAGACGGTCGTTCGCGAATGGCGAGGCGTCGAGGCGCGGCAAACGGAGGCTGCCAGATGGACCGGAGAGCTCGGGGGGCGCTGGAGGGGAAAGCCAAGATGGCCGCGGGTGGCCCGCGGCCACCGGGTCGCGACTCCGGGGCCACGCGGCCGAAACGCCGGAAAATTCGAGTCTGTGAAACGCGCTCGCGAGTGATGAATCGTGCGAAGCGGTGAGAGACGCGCGTCTCGATCGACGCCGCCGCGCGCTCGAGACGAGACAAACCGAGAGTGCGAGACGTGACACACGGGCCACGCCCAAGGCCGGCGGCGGCCATCTTGGCAGCCACGACGTGAGTCAGTGCTGAGCCCGGGACTGGACTGGCGCGCTGGTTTCGCGCGCGCGGGGACGACGCGCGGCCCGACGGCTGACGCCATCCTTCAGGTATTTCTCATATCTCACCGAGACTTCGCGTTTCCTTCGTTTATGAAAAAATAAAAAAATACGCTTTTGCAGCCCAACCGTGATTTTTCCTCTCGGTTCGACGTCGGGGAGAAGCGAAAAATGTGAACGCGGTATATCCAAGATATAGTAAAACGCGCCAGACTGGGCGACCCCCTTCTCCCTCCCACCAACCCCTCCCTCCCCCCACACCCCGCAGGTGCTGTGTCGCTTTTCTCCCACCTACACCCAGAGAAATCGTTCAAATGGGATCTATTCGAAGCAAATAAAATTTGTTTGATCAAAATAAATCCTATTAGGCCGACCATTAAATTGATTTTAATGCCATTAATTTATTTAATGATTAATTTATTTAATGGTCGGCCTAATAGGATTTATTTGGACCACATAAAATTTATTTCATTCAAAGAAATTTGTATTTCATTCAAAGAAATTTGTATTTCATTCAAAGAAATTTGTATTTCATTCAAATAAATGTTTATTTCATTCAAATTAATTTTTATTTCATTCAAATTAATTTTTATTTCATTCAAATTAATTTTTATTTCATTCAAATTAATTTTTATTTCATTCAAATTAATTTTTATTTCATTTAAATCAATTCTTATTTCATTCAAATTAATTTTTATTTCATTCAAATAAATTTTATTTCATTCAAATCAATTTTTATTTCATTCAAATTAATTTTATTTGTTTCGAATAAATCCCATTCATATTCTCTCTCCGCATATCTTTAATCACCTCGAGAACGCGAGAAATTACCTTTCATGCTTCCCGTATATCGTTTCCTCCCCCCTCCCCACCTTCGTCTCCTACCTCCGCACCCCCGCCGTATTTACAACCCCCACAGTCGCTAAACCTTTGGGTTCGTGAAATAATTTCAACGCGACGACAAAGCGACGGCAGAATTTTCGCCCGACGTAAGACACACGCGGGTGGCTATTATCGCATTCGCAAGCCCGACTTATACGCGGTTATCGCGCTATACGGTTTTGATTTACTCTCGAAGACTCGGTGAACTCCGCGGTTTCCGCGGTTCGCTCGAAAATGGCCGGGAGGCCGGGTTTTCTGCTCCGACGTTGTTGCGCGGTGAGTTATTTTTAACCACCCTCGCTCGACACGAGGCGCTCGGCGCGCACGAGGCGCGATAATAAATCGATGCAGCGCGGAGAGAGAGCGAGAGAGAAATTTCTTTTGTTTCCCCCCCTGTTGACGCGATTCTTCCTTCCAGCCGAGGCGACTTATTGTTGTTATTATGGGCTTCTTGTGCGCGCAAAGTTGCATTCTCGCTCACGGTTTTAGCCGCGGCGAGAGGCGGATCAGCGCGTGGCACTTATTTCTGGCGTCGCTTAGGCCAATGTCATTGCGACCCCCGTTTCGCGGCTTTGGGACACTTAATGGGCCTCAAAGGCGAATGATCGCGGGCGTTAAAGCCACTTAAATTGATATGCTGCGCGTTGCATTTGTCAGCTCGCGGAATATTTTCGAAAAGTATGGACGAGATCGTGGCAAATCAGGCTTATTGAATGTGGCTTTAGTGTCGCCAGCGAAAAACATATGATTCATGTCTACGCGTTTCATATTTTCGTGTTTGTAATATGGCAGAATTATATAAAAAAGTAGAAAGAGGAGATGCACCGTCATAGTGGCCACTGTTCCATTTGTGGCCATTATTATTATTATTATATTCTTGAAATTATTATTTTTTTATAATTGGATGTTGATTTTCCGACCCAATTGATCTAAATTCACTGAATGATCTAGTTGATTTCTTTTTATTCGATTAAGTGTTTCGTTTTATTCGTTTGAATGCGATGGCCACAATCAGGCCTAAGGTGGCCAAAAACGGTTCGTCCACTCCACTCTCAGAATAGTGAAAAATTCATTTTGTCTTCGAGGGAAAATTGTCAATTTCAAGTGAAACGATATTAAAATTGAGTAAATTGAAAATAGAAAGAAATAAAAATATTGCTGTGACGATTAATTTGCTGTATGTAAAAATAATAATCATGCTACCTTTTTGGAAAATGTTAATATGATTAACACTATCGTTCTGCGTCCATAATCGATCCTAGTAGGCATCTGCATTTCCATCGTCACCTGCACCACAAAAAAAAATGCGCCGCGATCACCAAAAACCGCTCGCAACACCATAAAAAAAAAAGAAAAATAACCCACAGTCCGTCTCCCGCGACCGAATCGAATTTAAATGAAAGTATGATTTGCTTCCGTCGCTCCCTCGAGATTAGCAATCGGCAACAGAGCAAAAACGTCTCTTCACAATTTTTCAACCACGATTCCCGCGAGGGGCCAACGATAAACTCGGGCCTCGCGGCGGCCCCGCGCAGATTAGATCTTCGATTAAATATCCAGTTTATATACGGAGCAAGTGACGCAAATCATTTTAGCTGAGAATGCTATGTACGAGTGTCGAGAGCGTCGGAGGGGGGGGGGGGGGGGCAGAGAGCCCCCCGAGAGATAGCCCGAGCCATAAGCGATAAATCCATCGTTAAAGATTGATCAATGATCGAGTGTATATCGATTGGAATAATCGATATAAGGGCACACAGCGGTAGCTGTATACCTGTTGGGACTAAATCACGAGTATCGTATAAACCGTCGCGGCAAGAGAGAAACGCGAGATCCTTAGATCATTTTCCAGGCGGTGCGCGCAGCGAGTGCAAAGCTGCTGCTGCCGCTGCTGCTGCTGGCTTCTAGTTACGTCCGTTCTTTTTTTTTCTCCTTCGATTATACGAACGCTCGCCAACTGAGGCTGAACCGTGCGATGACTGAGAAAGGCCGAGGAGCTCGAGCCACCAGGGCAAAAAGAAGCTAATATGGCCGACAATGCTCGTCGCTACGTATATGCTATGTGCCTTCGAAATCAGCTTATATACCACACATATACAGGGTGATCCAGAATCCCCGCGCCAAACGGGCCCAGAAAGTCCGAAGTGGTTTCGAGGTCCGAAGGGAATGCGTGTGCAAAATTTGAGGCTTTTATTTCCAGTAGTTTTTTTTTTTTAATGAGAGCCGATTTATGACAGCCAATCTCAACTTTCCCTTAATTCGCCCTCAACTTACTCTCAATTTTCTCTTAATTCGTTCTCAAGTTGGGAGTAAGTTGAGGACTAATTAGAGATAAGTCAGAGAGTAAATTGAGGATGAACTTACACGGAGAGAAATTTCTGTGTTGCGACAGCAAAGAAAAGTGACAACAAAAATCGTTTTGTTGGGCTAACAAAAAGTATCGATCAGCCATGCAAAAAGAATTTTCAGCCAAACAAAAGATTTGTCAATCTACCAAAACTGATTTCACAGCCGAGCAAAAGATTGGTCAGCCTAACAAAACAATTTTTGTTGCCACTTGTCTTTACTGTCACAACACAGAAATTTCTCTCCGTGCACTCTCAACTTGAGTACGAATTAAGAGAAAAATGAGAGCAACTTAAGGGCGAATTAAGGGAAAATTGAGACCGGCTGTAAAAAATCGGCTCTCATTAAAAAAAAAACTACAGGGAATAAAAATCTCAAATTTTGCACACACATTCCTAGAACCATTTCGGCCTTTCGGGACTCGTTTGGTGCGAGGATTCTGGATCACCCTGTATAGTTTTACACACACACCACATATCCACACGACCTCGTACAGACGCTGTATATACATCAGCTTATTCGGTAGGAGAGGCTCGTAGAAGATACCCGGAGCGAGAGACCCACACGCGGATCAGATCCGAGCCAAGCGAGGCAGCGAGAAGACAGAAACGGAAAGACGTGGAGCGTCGTAGGCGCGGCGAGGAGAGAGAGACGAGCGGAGCTTGAGAGCTACGTGTGCGCCGGGCTCGAAGGAGCCGCGTCGACGACGAGCGGCCACGTAGAGGCTACCCCGGCGAATCGTGCCTGGCGCGAGATATCGTCAGAAAAACCAACTGGAATTGCTTCATCCAAACAAGAACTATCTCTCGGAGTGGATCTGGATATTAATCAGCGAGCGTCATCCGCGTTCCCGGGGCTCCTTCGCAGCGCGCTGAAGAAGAGAGGAAACCTGCAGCAGGGCTGCCGAGGGAGCGAGCGAGAGGCGACCGAAGGAGGTGGACGCGCGTAGATCCAAGAGGAACATCCCGCGCACACAGGCGGCTTTGGTTGGGCCGGGAGAAGAAACGGAACGAAAGGAGGAAGAAGAGCGACGAGTGGGCAGAGGCCGAGGGAAAGGATCACGAAGAAGGAGGGAAGGATGGCCGACCGGGATCCCCCGGTGCGAGGGGATTTTTACACGGGGCGAAAAGGGAAAAGGGACAACCGGAGAAGGTGGAGACGATGAGGAAGAAAGAGAGGATGATGAGGACGATGAGGAAGAGAGAGAGAGAGGAAGGAGGACGATGAGGAAGAGAGAGAGAGAGGAAGGAGGACGATGAGGAAGAGAGAGAGAGAGGAAGGAGGACGATGAGGAAGAGAGAGAGAGAGGAAGGAGGACGATGAGGAAGAGGGCGAGAGAGGAAGGAGGACGATGAGGAAGAGAGAGAGAGGAAGGAGGACCCTAAGAACGAATGCAAATGGTCCGGGGGTTCGGAGGAAGACGAAAGACGAGGAGAGGAAAGAGGCGAAGAGGGCAAGAAGATCGCGGAGTGAGATGGAAAGCTTGGAATCGGGTGCGCGGCGCGGAATGGTGGAGGAGAGACGGTACGGAACGTGTTTTTGTTGCGGCGAAGACGAAGCCCAAGAGCGACTTGTCCCCGGGCTTCGCTCGGGCTTTTGGCTCGGGTCTCGTGTACCGATACGAATAGATACCGATGCTTCTGCTTTTGCTGCTGGTGGTGGTGATGCTGCTGGTCCAGCGCTTCTTTAGATCGTAACCGAGCGCATTCTCCGAGACTTCTTGGCCCCGATGAACCCACTTGATGAAACGCGCTCGACGTTGTGCTGGCTGAGAAAGAGCGAGGGGAATCTCCGAGGAAGCGGGAGTCACCGCCGTGTATTTGTTTTAGAGCGGAGTCAACAGTGTTAGACATTTTTTTTGTGGAAATGTAATATTAGTTTGTAATTTTATATTGTGAAATTAATATACAGGACACTAGACATTTTTTTGTGGATACTGAATATTAACTTTTAAATTACAAATTAAAAAATGAATATACAGGACACTAATTTTTTATTGTAAACTGTAAAATTAATATACAAGACACTGGACATTTTTCTGTGGATACCGAATATTAATTTTTTTATTGTAAATTGTAAAATGAATATACAGGACAGTAGACATTTTTCTGTGGATATTGAATGTTAATGTTTTATTATAAATCGTAAAATGAATATACAGGACACTGGACATTTTTCAGTGGAAACTGAATATTAATTTTTTTTATTGTGAATTGTAAAATTAATATTCAGTACACTAAACATTTTTCTGTGAATTCTGTATATTGATCTTTTATTATAAATTGTCAAATAAATATGCAAGGCACTAGACATATTTGCTCAGTGTCATTTTTAATTATTGGGATTTCATTACGTATCTGCATACTACATGGAATTTAATAAACGGTATCTGGAAAAGAACTTCCGATCCGTGTATTAATTTTACAAATATTGTCAGCAGTGAACGTCAACGCTGAGCTTGAAATTTCCGAATCAAACCGAGCGGCATTCACGTTAAACGTGTCTCAGGTTTTATTGGAGGTATAAAAGTGGCGTTTTCACGGTACGGATTAACGGCGACGTGGATGGCCGACTGAAGCCAAGATATTCGGTCGATCGCGTTGAAAAATTGCGACACTTACAGTTTGTAAATAGCCGTTTCGCGACGACGCAAATTTTTACGCTGAGCCTCGGCCGCGTATTTATCTTCGGGCTCGAGTGTCTCTGTTTGCTTTGGCACTGATTCCCGGTGGATCTCGGAGTCGCGGGATGTCATCGTCTGTTGACATCGTCTGGCTTTTGGCTCGTTCACGCGTCTTTAGTTACCGCTTGGAACGACGTTTCCCTCGTCGGGGCTGAAAATGACCCCCGCGTGGTGACATCCGGCTGAGTTTGTTCCCTGAATTCTGTGGCGAATGGCGCAGCCATCGGTTTCCACGAATGTGCTGCCTCGCTACTGTGGTCGATAATGCTAGGCGATCCTTCGATGCCCCGAGCGTGTAGGGCCTCGGGGAATGGCCGATAACGCTCTCTCGGGTGCTTTCTCGGCTAGACTCCGCTTACACTCCAGGCACCCGTCTGGGATACTCGAGTATTTCGGCTTCTGTATCGTGTATTTCGTGTGCGACGGAAAAATCTCATGGAGACTCTTGGAATTTCAGGAATAAGAATTCATGCGAATGAATAATCATCCAGTTTCTAGAAAAAAGTCCATTTTTTTATTTCGTTAAATAATTGTCAATTTTACAGTGCATTCTGTCGATACACAATTTTTTTATTTCATTAAATAATTGTCAAATTTTCAGTCAATTCTGTTGATAGTCTATTTTTTTGATTTCATTAAATAATTTTCAATTTTTCAGTCAATTCTGTCGATAGTGAATTTTTTTATTTCATAAAATAATCGTCAATTTTTCAGTCAATTCTGTCGATAGTGCATTTTTTATTTCATAAAATAATTGTCAATTTTTCAGTCAATTCCGTCGATAATCAATTCTTTTATTTCATAAAATAATTAACAATGGAATTGTTAACGTTCAAAAAAATTATAATTATCGAGAACGATGGTGCACAAATTTATGAATAAATTTATTAAAGCAATAAATTAAGATAAAAAGACGAACTACTTTTTCTTGTGTTCATTGGACCATTTTTTAAATCATTCTTTTTCGTGGTTTTTTTCATGAAAGTAAATCTGTTTTTAATTAAATAAATTACATCAGTCATACCTGAAATACTCAAATGACACTTTTTGAAGTGGGTTTGAAATGCTTCTCGTTGTACCATAAAATGTTCTTGGCTCACAATCCTCGGGTTAAAAAAATTACCGGCAGCTCTTCCTACATCAGCCTTCTTGAATTTAGCAAATTCGGATCTTCAGAAAAACCGAAGCCGCGTCTTCCAGGCTTAACCCTCGGCACGAACGTGAACATATTGCAGACACAAACACACACAAACACACACACAAATCCCGGCACGAGCACACGCGAGCTCGTTCGCCACCAAGCGTACGGCTAATCTCCCCAATCTAAAAGGCCGAGGATATCGGCGCGTTGCACTTGTTAGTGGCCCCCGCGGGGTTATCGTACCGCCACGTCGTCGTTAATGCTCTCAGGCAGTTCGCGATGATCATGCACACGGAGAGCCACCGCGCTCAGCGTTAAGTAGGTGCAGGCTCCGCGCGGCAGCTACTCGTCTATGAGCCGGCTCGGTGTTAACGTGCGATCATACGCGAGAAGCATAATTATAAATGAGTATAATGCACGCCTACTTGTGGCTGAGCTTCGGGCGAAATAGTAAACAGCGTGGCAACGACGCCGAGATATATCGTGCGGACGATGATTCGCTCGCACGGTGCGTTAATCGTCGCCAATTAATTATTCCACACGCGTTGTCGATAAATCAATCACGCACCGAGAACACAAAATCTGAAGTATTCATTGTAGGTATGAATACTTAAATGTGGTACCCAACCCACGTTGTGGTACTGATTTCGCGTTGACATGAAGAAAAATTATTAGGGTCGATAATTAATCGATTGTTGAATTAACGAATTTTTTTCTGTCACGTCAAAATGTTTGGCTGTCACAGCACATTTTTATCTACAACAGCAAAGGTCCCATTAATTTTTTTCTCCATGAATCCTACTCACCCTGGGATAAAAATTAGATATTGGCAAATTTTTAGCCACCTTTGGCTACTTTCGAAAAATAATTGTGGTACACGGAAAAAAATCATTGATCCAATCATTCTCCAAATAGGCAAAAGGATAACTCCAAAATAGGCAAAAGAATATTTTGTTGTTTCAATGTTAAATCGGATTGTGACAACGATAACTGGGGTTAATTTAAAAAACAATGTTTTTGGCAACCCGCAATCCACATTTTTATTAAATCAATGATAATTTTTTCCGTGTATAAAATAATTGTCGCTATTTAAATAAAACAGTCGCTACAACTTACTAATTCGTGGATGACAATTTACGTATCACGTCTACCAAAATATTTCTCCGAGTGTCGTGTTTATCCGAATCTTCCCAGCAAAGATAAATATACGCAAACCTAAATGAGCGTAAATACCGAGATCCCTAAATTTCGTGACTCACGCCGCGTATTTTGACTGGATGTGGTTGTCAGAGTGTCCTAAGGTCTCTATTCGGGGCTCGGTGAAAAATATAGGTCGAGAGAATATGGAGGAGCGGCGATGCCTCCTGCAGTTTCCGTCGCTCCGCCGGTCGTATAAATCGGCTCGGGACGGCCGAGGCATCGGACTACCGGAGTCGCAGAGCTCTCCGCTCGTTCTCACCGTCGCACCACTTATTCGACGCTTTACCGCAATAAGAGAAGCGGCTAATGGGCTCCCGGCCGGAACGATTTGCATATTTGGTATTAAGGAAATCGGGGATACCTGCCACGGGCAGTACGACTTTGTCAAAACATTTGGGCGCTCTGTGGCTCGCGCGCGCTCCACAAACAGCAGGCTCGTTTCGTTCGTGTGTATATACGGCGGACTCGTCCATCGTTCCTCCGGGCGACCGGCAGGGCGACTACCTGAGAGAGAACCGCCCTCGATCAACGATGCCATTATGGCTGTCCGAAAAATGGCCTCTCCCCCGTGCCGCATTCCCGATATACACGCCGTTTCAATATAGAAATTTGGTAACAAGCCTGTAACTGCTCGGTTAGAATTAATTTTATCGCACGGTGGCTCTAGCAATCTTGACTCCCGATTTTTTTTATAAGTCAATCACTCTCGGAATGTCGATACTCATTGACGACGTAGAAGGCTGCAAAACATATAGTAAAATACTTGGAATTCAATTTTTTTAAGATTTAATTATAATTGTTTAGGAAACTCACGTTGGGTTATTTTATTGTAAATTGTTATTGGAATATTTGAATTATTGAATCTTGGGATCTTGTAATTAATTGACAATTTTGTAATTAATTGTATATCGGCTTGATATCCAAGCCGTTTTAATATAGAAATTTGGTAACAAGCCTGTAACTGCTCGGTTAGAATTAATTTTATCGCACGCTGGCTCTAGTAATCTTGACTCCTGATTTTTTGTTATGAGTCAATCGCTCTCGGAATGTCGATACTTATTGACGACGTAACAGGCTGCAAAACATATGGTAAAATACTTGGAATTACCATTTTTTAAGATTCAATTAATTTTTTTTAGGAAAATCACGTTGGGTTATTTTATTGTTAATTGTTATTGGAATTTTTACAATTATCGAATATATATTTTTTTAATATTGGAATATTGGAAATATTGGGATTTTTTTAATTTTCATGTAAATTGTTATTGGAATTTTTGGAATTATCGAATCTTTTTTTTATAATGGAATATTGGAAATATTGGGATTTTTAGATATTGGAATCTTGTAATTAATTGACGACAATTCTTGAATTCTGATTCAAGTTTATTCGTCAATTCCTTTGAGAAAAATCGATATTCGCTTACGATGAAAATAATCGCAGAACATGCAATAATAATAATGACAAACCTCTTCACCCTTTCTGAAAAATCACGTTAAATTCCGATTCTATATAAATTATAACAAAATTTTCAAACATTTCACTAATCAATGCTCAAAATGTCCCTCATTATTGCATTCAGACGCCAAAACGAATCCACAATCCAACCTCGCGTCCAATAATTCCGATATTTTTCACACTCGTCAAGAAATATTTACTGCGTGAAAAAAAAAGACAAAGAAAAAAAAAAAGAATACAAGTACACAGAGAGCCCGTCGTGCGTTGGCTCCGGGCGAGCCGGTCAGTGATCCGGTCGCGAGGGACATCGAAATGTTTCACGATCGTCCCGCATAAACATACGCCCCGGCGCATAAGTAACCGTAAGATAAGATAGGTCATAATTTAAGGAGACGTTACTTATGGGCCCGAGGCGGCTCTCCGGTATGCGCTCACGGTGCAAGTGGCCACCACCCTCTACTCTTTCGCCTCCTTCGTGTCGGCCCTCTCGCTCGCTTCTTCGCTTCTTCCTCGAAGCTCACCGCGCTCGCTCGTGTTCTCCCCCCCCCCCCCCCCCTCCCTCGTTCTCTCCTTTCCCCTCCCCTATATCTCGCCCTCCAACACGACGAAATACGATCCCGTGTGGCTCGCGCACGGCGCGTCGTTAAAAGCTTTTCAAACTCGTATACCCCGGGCTCTCGTACCTCTCCTCGTTCCTCTCCTCGTACTTCGATAATCGATGTTTTGTTTTGTGCGCCGCGCGCCGGTTATACCCGAAGCTCGCGTGCACAGCGCGAGAGCGAACGACGTGGAAGGGGCTGAGAAAAAATAAAAAGGCAACAACAGCGCAACGACGAATAAGCAATTTGTGGCGACGACGCGACGGCACTTCCTCCGAGACGCTGCTTTGCATTTTCACTCTCATTTTCTTTTTGCTCCGATCGAATGTATATAGCAGCGCCTTTTGCTGTGCCTTCGATTGATAAGGTTTTTTTTTGCACGGTGACTTCGGGCAATTGGGAATTTGTGTGAGATGGAAAAGTGTCAGCGGGTGTTGGGAAAGAGGAACGCAGATTTTGCTGACTCGTTTTGTGGACCGATTGACGGAGAATAATTTCTGGTAATTATTTCCACATTTGGTATAGTAGGGTCGGTTGATTCTAGCGATTTTTTTTAGTGCTTCTGGAAAAATTCCGCTGAGTGGCGACTAATGCCACTAATATGGGTTACAAATATCGTCGGAATGGTCGAATAAACCAAGTTCACGGCAAAAAAAATCATTTGAATTCGTCTTATGAACCAATTGACGGAGAACATTTTCTGGTAATTATTGCCACATTCGGTATAGCAGGGTCGGTTGATTCCGGCGATTTTTTCAGTGCTTCTGGAAAAATTCCGCTGTGTGGCGACTGGACAACTTGGAATAAACCAACTTTACGGCAAAAAAATAAATTCATTTGAATGATAATAATTATTTGAACTAAAAAATCGAGATTTTTATTCTCTTTGACAGCGCATTAATACGCTAAACAGGTATTTGAAATTAGTAAAATAAATGTAACTCATTTCACAGTTACTGAATTAATATTTCTTATCTCGTTTCACGTTTTTATGAAGAAAAAAAAAACGAAAAATTCCATCAACATTTCTCTCAATTTTCCCGAGTGGAAATAAACATCGAGCCTGCATCCACCAGCACGGCAGTTAAAACAACGAGGCGCATGCGAGTCCCGCGCTTCCGGACCGAGGTTGTATATATCGCGATCGATCGATCATTCCCCGGGTTATAATGAAAGGTGCGAGGTTGTAGCTCATAGCCGCGTGCAAGACACTCCGACGTAAAAGCAATTAGCGCGGTGCCTCGACGTTGCGCCGTACGTTTCACGTACGCCACAAGCTCAGGCACAATTTATCAAAAGCTCTTTTGCATACTAAGTCTCGAACGCCTATTAGATAAGACAGCCGGCACTGATAAGAGATATCGCGCGTATACGTTATAAATACTATTTTTTCTCTCCTCTTCTTCTTCATTATTATTACGATAACTGTTATAAATACGGAGCGACGTCTGGGGGGCTATTATTTTTTATCGAAAAATAAAGCGAGAGAGACGAACTTCCTATGCTGTATACGCCATATATATACAGACGCGTTATAATTGCAAGACGTTTATTCAGCGTGCGCGCTTCGCTGTCCGAGAGCTGCGGGGAGAGCCACTTTTCGTAATCGCCAACCTACATTCCGATTACTCACACGTACTGCACACACACACACAGCAGCCTCGCACACGGACACCGAGACTTTTGCACGGGGGAAGAGTCGACCTCACGCGCGCGCGCGCGCGAGAACGTCGCTCGTATAAAAAAATAATTAGACCATAAAAACGGCGTTGGAGATAATTGAAAATTATGGAACGGCGTGCGGAAAATGGGCACGAAAGAGGAGAGAGAGGCGCAAGCACTGCCGGTTTCGTGCTACTGCGGCGCGGTGCAGTCGCCGCCATCTCGTTCGCCGACGGCCAAAAACAGCGCGGGCAACACGGCGAGCGGCCACTGCACTTACTTTAACATCTCTCCGGCTCTTCTCGTCATTATACGTCCTTCGCGGCTGTTGCAACGTCGAATGTTCTCTTCACGCTTGTCCGACGTTAATTGTGCGAAATAAAATTAGTGCGTTCTTTCTTAATCCTGTGGGAAATATGGGCAGTCGAAATACAGTCGAAACGTCGCTGTTTGTAGACTCGGAACGTGGTTCACGTTCGATAGAAGGGGTTGGGAGAAATTAATGGCATAAATTGCGTGAATTCAATTTGTGTTAGTTTTTGTATTTGTTATTCGTTTATTATTTATTCATGAAATAAATCAACGTTTCATTTTATTCATTTTTATTATTTATTCATTTGTTATTCATTTTTTTCTTTTTATGTCGGAAGTTTTTAATATTTAAATATTTTGACAAACATGATTTTATTTTTCACGCTTTTCGGGAGATCATATTCGATTACTTTCCTGTAAATTGGAGTCATGGACTCCGTTATAATATAACAATCGTTCATTTTTATCGTAATTATCTACAAATCAAATAACAAAATTCTCTCCTTGGTCTTGACTGGCCGAAAGAAAATTACTATCCAGAATCAGCTACAAAAAAACCTAGTAAAATGCTGACTGCTTTATTAATGCTCCATTACAAAAATTCATCTTCTTTCCAAAACCTGCAAAACGCAGCCAATAAAACAAAATCGTAAAAATCGAATCATTTAAAAAACCACCGATTGCATTCCAGTAGCAATCTTAAAAAAAAGTCCCGCGATCCAGTTATCAAAAATCTCCAATCCGCCGACATTAATAACCGTGTGATTACGCACGACATTCCCGCGCCGTTTCGCGCCCACCTTCGGTCGTCCGTTGCGCGAGCTATGCAGATAGCCGAGGTCTCGCCTATGGCTTCAACGAGACGCCGGATAACGATCGCCTCGATCCGTAATTACGTGCCGCTGACTGCGCGCGAGGCGAGGCAACTCGTAAGTCGTTCGCGCGAACTGACGACCAGTTCCGGTGGTACCGGAGTCCCGCCGATAGGTGGCGTTCCAGCTACCGTTGGCGCTATCAGCGCCCTCTCTTCGTCCCGCGAGGGACGAAGAGAGGGCGCTGCAAGAGGGACAGACGTACAAAGTGCGCAAACGTGCAAGAGGGTTGATAGTCCGCGACATAATCATAAGGCCAGGAGAAATGCGTAATAACGGGACAGCTTACACGACGAACGCGGCAATTTCATTGTCCACGCGTGGTTCGCCAATTTACTGGCCGTTACGGAAGCGTCCGCCGAGTTCCCTCTTTCTCTCTCTCTCTCTCTCTCTCTCTCTCTCTCTCTGTCTCCGTGTATTCGCTTTCCGTGTGGCAGCGAACGAGAGACGAAGAGGGAGACAGCGAGAGACAGATAATATTCCGGAGACTCGCCGGGAGCGAGAGAGCCGGAATGATATGGCGAAACGCGTTCGCGCGTTCCATCCATTATTCATCACCCACTTCTCGCAGCTCTTCTCGTTCCTCGCTGCGGTTCCCACCCCCCTCTCTCCTCCCGTCCCGCTCGCCGTGCCCCGAGACCCCGCTGTGTTTTTGTCTCAAATCCCGCCATGACAGGGGTGGATTTACTCGCGCGCACCGCGGCGCTCTTTTAATCGCCCGCTCTGGGCGCTGCGCGAACGGCGAACCCCGGGAAAAGAATATCCGCCGGGTCGTGCGGGGGGAACGCGAGAGATATTCGAGTTATTCCAAGGGTTCATCCCCCGCTTTCCCACAGAGAGGATTTTTTTTTTCGCCGTGTTATCGTGGTGTGTTTTGCCGGACTCTTTCACTGTTGTTTACCGATGTCTGTATGAAGTAGCTAATGTATTCCGTGCATGGGAAATTTTTTTTGGTAGTAATGATTACCACGTTACAGTAAACTCGGTTTATTCTACCGGTTCGGCGATTTTTCCAACACTTCTGGAAACATTCGGCTGAGTGGCGAATAATATGACGCGCGGACGTGGCTTACAAAAATTGCTAGAGTGGTGGAATAAACTAAACTGACTCGTACTATGAATGTGGTGATCATCGCCAGATCCTTCTGTCGGTGTGGGACAAGATATATTTCCGGAGCTCGTGTCACCCGGTTCTCTCGACGATGAGGTACAAATGCACGCTTTTCCACAGAAAGATTTTTTTTTTATAAAAAAAAAAAAAAGTTCACTGTATTATCATCCGCGGTGTTCGGTGTATTTGTCGGACTCTTCGTGCATTATTTTTCACTGTCTATGAAGCGGCTAATGTGTGACGCGCACGAGGAAAAATGTAATATTAATGATTACGACATTAGGTGCAGTAAATTCGGTTTATTCCACCGATCTGGCGATTTTTTCAACACTTCTGGAAACATTCCACTGAGTGGCCAATAATATGATTTAGACATGGCTTGCAAAAATCGCCAGAGCGGCGAAATAAACCAAGCTGACTGTACTATAAATGTGCTATATTTATCGCCAGATCCTTTTCTCACTGTGTGAAAAAAGATTCCCGGATTTCGTGTCACCCGGTTCTCCCGATGACGAGGCGCATAAATTCGCCTCGGAGACAATGTGACGCGAAGTGCTGTCACACGATACTCGCATGACTTACGACTTTAAACACCGTAATCCATACCTGCGTGTCTGGCTTCTTACGTAATTCGCCTTGATCCACAGGAATTCGAGAGATTATTCCACGCGGCGAGTAGGATGAGACTCCGCTAAGCCCGAAGTTTCGGTCGCGCAGGTTCCGCGCTTGAATTACGACCATGCAAGAAATACTTTACCTCATGCCGTATCCTCCTCGAATTTATTCGGTGTATCTCTTGTATTCAGTCTTTACCGTTGTGGATGTGTAAAAATTGCTGTAGTTCAGACTTTCCGAGATTCGAGCATGACGTACGAGAAAGTGAGAAAAATAGGGACAGCTTCGAGTGTGCGCGATGAAGTCGCCAGCGCAAACCCAACTTTGAACGAGTCATCCAAAACGAGTCGTACGTCACCCGGGCTTCCATGGACTCATCGAATCGAGCGATCGTACCTCAAGCTAAATACCCGAGACCTTGGCGTGCGATTCTAGCATCGACACCGTGAAAAAAGCACCTCCATCCAATCCCCATAGCGCTGGACGCATCGAAGAAAGTGGAAGAATTTTCGTTCAGTCTTTGCCGTTTGTGGATGTATAAAAATTGCTGTAGTTCAGACTTTCAGAGATTCGAGCATGACGCACGAGGAAGCGAGAAAAATAGGGACAGCTTCGAGTGTGCGCGATGAAGTCGCCAGCGCAAACCCAACTTTGAACGAGTCATCCAAAACGAGTCGTACGTCACCCGGGCTTCCATGGACTCATCGAATCGAGCGATCGTACCTCAAGCTAAATACCTGAAGAAACCTCGTCCTGATTCTGGCATCGGCACCGTGGAAAAAGCATCACCATCCAATCCCCATAGCGCTGGAAGCATCGAAGAAAGTGGAAGAAATTTTCGTTCCGGTGAAAGAATTTCACTGAATAGCAGCAGCGGCGGCAGATCAGCAGCAGCGGGCGGAGTTGCGGGCTCGAGGGGTTAGCGGATGTTGCGCCCGAGCGGACTGGTAGTCTAGTCCCTGCCCCCTTTTGGAAGGAGTGCCCGGGTTAGGCGCGCTCGAAGAGGGGCCCCGGGGCGACCACCGCGACGAGGGCACCCATCTTGGGGCCACGTTGCGCCCGTTTCGTGGATGGACGGGGCGAACGAGGGCCGGGCCGTCCTCTCGCCATGGGAAACCACCGCCGGACCCAATTCGATTCAAGCCGCGGCGCCCGCGAAGCGGCTTCTAATAAAGACATTCTTCATTCCTTTTGTGGCGCGTTGTATAACTTTGGGAGAAGGGAAGAAAAGAAGGAAAAAAAAAACGACGCTTCATCGTGCGACGCGAGAATAAGGTACGAACGAACTGCGAAGCGGCTTTTGCCCCTTTTGCCGCGCGTCAGACCCTCTCGTCCTTGATGGGCAAGGTTGCGATCTTCGGAGTCGTTTGGAAGACAGGAGGACGCTGGAAGACCTGACGACGAAACAGTTTCACTCGCCATCCGTTGCACAGCTGGGACTGCAGGTATTTTTTGAAACAAGCTGTCTAATTGCCTAATGGGATCTTTGAAAAAAAGGGATTTTTCCTGTGACGAAAGGAATGTGGAACGAAGGAGGTGCGAAGTGGCTTTTGCCGCGGTTTGTTTCGGTCCCTCATCATCAATGGTCGAAAGAATGCCGATCAAAGTCAAAAGGATCAGATGAAAGGAAGATAGGAAGACAAAGAAAGCGACCTGACGCCACGTTTCGCTTTTCCACCGCTAGACATCTGCGACTGCAGCCATTTTACGGACCATCCGAATGCCTCTTCCTACCACACCCCAATATTCCTTCAATTCATTACGACTCGCTTGTAACTTTTGCAGGAATAAAAAATGAATTTTCTCAAGAGCCACAATATCGAAACCACAACATGTGGCAAGCCTGGCCTATTTTTTTTCTCGTACCCTTTTATTTCCTCACCACCGTCAACACACATCCGCACGCGCGCGCGGGGCGATCGTCGTATCGGGTTCTTCCTCGCGGGGTGACTTACAAAGGAAACTCTTTCGCAGTCTCACACGGGGAATGACGGCAGCTCGATCGAGGGACCCAACAAAAGTCGGGTACATCTCGATAAAACACACACCGATAAAGACATTCCTCATGCGCCCCTCTTTCTCCTCTCTTCGTCGGCGCCGGGGGAGCATCCGGACTATATCTCGCCGATGCGAGAAAGGACTATCGACTGGTACCCGCATTTCTTCGCGCGGGACGCAGGTTGAGGACGCCGCTGCACCCTCGTCCCACGATGCATCAAGCCGGGCCAGGACGTCAACCGCCTCGTCCCATTTCGCCGCTTCATTGTCCGGACGTTCCACAACACGGAAAGCGAGCTCCAATTTATTTATTCAACTGTGAGTGGCCAGGAGGCTTTTCGAGCCGGTTCAACAGTCCTCCGTTGGCTGCGTTGGCCACGGCGCAGCCGCGCAGTGTCTGCCACTTCCTTCGGGCGACGAACAATGATCTCATTATTCTCCAGATCGAGGCGAAAGATCTGAATTTATGCAACACACGCGAACGCAGCCTCTCGCTGAGCTGGATCCCCCCCCCCCCCCCTCTCTGTACCCTCCACCGCGCCTATTTTATTCACCGTCTCTTATTCCGGAGCCTCCTCTCCCTTCTCTCGTGCTTCGTCTCCTCCTCAGACTCTCTTTATCTTCCCTCGCTGCTCGCTGCTGCCTTCGCAGCGCGCGCTGCCGATTTATGCGTATTATACGCCAGCGGACGTTTGAATTGCAAATCCGTGTCGTGTAGTCACTATATAGTTGAGGAAGGAGTGTACGAAGCGCACATCGCCCGGGTACCCCGGCCGATCTCGCCCTGCTGGAAGTCCTGAACTACGGCGAGGCATTGTCGTTATTACGCGCATGACTCCTCGGCCCTGTACGACTCGCTCGCTCGCCCCGTGTGAGAGCCGCAGTTCCGCCAACCGGGCTATCGATACACACCCGCGATATCCTTTGTTGCGTAACAGCAGATATACCCCCGGATTCCTTTTCCTCGTTCCTTTTATTTCGTTCGACGTTCCTGCTTTTTTTTTCTATCTCGCTTTCTCGCTGGCTTGGAAAGAGCGATAAAGTTTCAGGCTGAAGGAAACCCGAGACTTGCCTTGGTTGGGAATCTGTGACGTGTAGCCTGATAACACCGGATGGACGTCAAGGTGTAGGTCTCATGTGGGAATCAAAAAGTACACACTGGGAAAAGAGATTTGTTGATTCAACAAATCCAGCGTTCACCGGCTGTCAAGTAAATCATTTAGTCAGCGCGACAATTTTTTTTTTCACCTTAACCATCGTTTGGTCTGTTGAAACGAGAAACTGTTGAAGAAACAAAAAATGTCATTGCTGTAACTAAACATTTATTTGATAGTCAGTGTCCGCTGGATTTGGTTGAGACATTGATTTTTTTCTCTGTGTATGCTTCTGAATGGACGGTCCAACTTTTGCAGACGCAATACTAAGATTAGGATTAGATTAGGACCCAACAACGAATGCTTTTTTGGACATCATAAGCCTAAAAATGGAAACCCAATTAGTGGACTTTAGTGTACTTAATGCTCACAAATGGACCCTTTGGTGTTGTCAGGGCAGTCGATGCATCATTAAGCCTCGAGAGTTTGAGGCGTGAGGTATGGTCTTTTATTTTTATTTTTTGGATTTCAAGTTGTCGAGCGAAAATATGTGGGAGCGAGGAGATGACCCTTCGATGATTCCTGGCCCGTCCGGCGCCCGGATTATTAACGCCGTCGTGTAAGCCGCGGATAGGCCGAGAACAAAGAGCCAGTGTTGGTGTCCCGCGTTGCCCAAACAGCAAAATCATTGTACGTGGGCGGAATCAATCGTTCTTTATTCAGCGTCTGATCAATGTCTCCGGCCTCAATGGACCATTTTATACGTTTACAAAGTCGCGATGCGCGCGTGACGGTGGAGATTTTTTTTTTATTTCTTCTCTCGCGAAGCTGCGCAGGCGTTCGAGGCGACGTTATCGGCGGCGATTCGTGGAGAAACGATGAAAAAAATGTGGTCTTAATGGATTTACAGTGTTTGTGGACTTTCTGGATTTATCGACTCGGTATCGTGAAGGTTGTGGTGGAATCTATGGTGGACATTGTTGTCTATAGTCTAATCGTCGGGAGATACGCTGACATCGAGACGATTGATAAATATTCCTGCCGCAATCAAGGCAGCTTGTTTTGGTTTCTTGAAACGCAGATGATCGGCGGAGCTGTTGACATCTGCTGTCTGCTGTCACGTCAAGCAATCCTATGAAATTATCTCGTCCGGGGTTATTGACCCTAACAGTCGGACAATCGAGATTGTAATTGTGGTTAATTTGTGTGATTTCAGAACGCGCCGCTGCGAAGAAACCATCGTCGCCTGCTAAACTGCAAATCCATAGAATCGAATGTGACGTAGTTCGATGATCTCTGCTACAGTTTAAGGTAAAGAAAAAATTCTACTCGATTTGACGAGCTTTTTGCAAATATTTACGAATACTAGCATAATACAGACGCTTCGCGGGCTTTCTTAGTTGTCACTTCACTCAAGTCGAGGTTACTTTTTTTTATCGATTGAACCTGCATTTTTTTTCCTTCGTTCGAGGGAACACTCTATATAAAGATGAGAATGCCGCAAGGCAGAACGCGATATCTTGATTTCTGATTTTTTCACAGAATTTTAGAACCAGAAAATCAGACCCTCAGAAATCACAAATTTTTAGACGGGGTACCCCTTTCGTTTTTTTGCGATTTTTGGGGGTCTGACTTTAACATTCTACAAATAATTAAAAAATCAAGATATCGCGTTCCGCCTTATGGCATTCCCTTCGTTATAGAGTTTTATCTCGAACGAAGGAAGAAAATCCAGGTTTGATCAAGCCAAAAAAAAGTAACCTCGATTTTAGTGATGTGACAAATACAAATTTCTAATTTTGGGACAGACTTGAATTAAGGGGGCTGGGACAAACAGACAGACAAACAACTTTCCAAAATATATATAAGATTAGTCCATAACGCTTCGCCCAAAAAACCCTTCCCTCCTATAACATTAACAAACCTTAAAACCTCGCTACAATAACACGATTGAAATTATTCGTTGGTTATCAACGACTTGCAGGCTACCCGACAGCCAATCACAGAACGAACATCCCGACCCCAAAACTCACCTCGAAAATGCGAAATATTTTACCCCCTAATTTTTCAAAGAGGTCGTTTATGCACCAACAAAATGTATCTCAAGACAGTCAGATGAACCAGACGATTAACGTCAACGTCTACCGCGACGTGACTCATATTTTCGGCGCGTCTCGAAGAAGCCTCTAAACAAAATCAGTCAGCAAACAGAACGTCGCGCGGAGCGCGGAGCTCGGAGCGCGCAGTCGTCGAGCCGAAAGCAATAGCTTTCCGGCCACCCTGCCATTAACTCCGCGTATTTATGGGCTCGTTCATTCCGTTTTATGTTTCAATTTAGATGCATTGATACTTGTTTGTTTACATGCAAACTGCCACTCATTCATTGCGGGGCCCCGCGCTCGCTCGGGCGAACGGCGAAGCGGTTGAGGCTCGAGCGATGCCCATAGCGCCTAAGTACCCATTATTATGCCCTTACTCCTTCGCCGCCGACACCCTCTCGCCTGCGTTCGCACACAGCGGCGGCTGAGCGCCGAGTTACTTATTGTCCGCTCGCGCATTACCGGCTCGATTTAGCGATCCTTATCAAACCTCCGCGCGCGCAACATTACGTTATTTCTGTCTGCGACTCCCCCCCCCCCCCCCCCCCCCCTGGTCAACCTTTTTATTTCTCTAATGGCCCATTATACGGTAGTTTTCAACGACGCCCTTAATCCTCGCTCGGTATGAATTATAACGCGAATTCGCGCACTCGAGATTTTCCCCCGCGGTAATTCCATCTTTCCCCCTCTCCCGAGAATTTCCGCGCTTTTGCAATCCGTACGACGAAAATGAAAAAAAAATTATTTCTCTAATGTCCCATTATACGGTAATTTCAATGATGCCCTTAATCCTCGCTCGGTATGAATTATAACGCGAATTCGCGCACTCGAGATTTTCCCCCGCGGTAATTCGATCTTTCCCCCCCTGCGAATTTCCACGCTTTTGCAATCCGTATGACGAAAATTGAAAAAAAAAAAAACAAAAATTATTTCTCTAACGGCCCATTATACGGTAATTTCAACGACGCCCTGAATCCTCGCTCGGTATGAATTATAACGCGAATTCTCGCACTCGAGATTTTCCCCCGCGGTAATTCGATCTTTCCACCCCCCCCCCCCCCCCCCCTGCAAATGTCCGCATTTTTGCAATCCATACGACGAAAATTGAATTAAAAAAAAAAGAAATTGAACCCCGAGGAAATCGTCGTGGCAATTTTTGCTCCAATTTTATCACCGGGGGCACGACGTACGCGACCAAGATATTCCGGGCACGAATCGAGGCTGTTCTGTGTTCATTAAAAAAAAACCCGGACGACCCAGGTGCACGGGCCGAATTTCACTCGATGGCTATCGGCCGGGCTGCACGGCGTTGCAGCGAGCGCGTCGAATCGTTCGGGGTAAATTGCAGGCGACGCGGGGCCTGCAGCGGTTTAATGGGCGAGCGACCGGTAAGGTAGGCTCCGCTTACCCGGGGCCTCCTACCCGCCGCCGCCGCGGCCGACCGACGAGTTTTAAACTCGCGTTTAAATAAATTGCTCGGCAATTACCTCGGGCACGACGTACGACGAGAGTCCACGAGAGAGCGAGAAAGCTGCGGCTCCGCTCTCGGAGGCCGAGATCGCTTTGAGCCCGAGATGATTTTCCGCCGGGTCTTGAGAGACCCGAGCGGCATTATTCATTATATGCGCTTGCTGGCCGAGCACTCAGTGCTCGGTAATTAATATTCGCCCGAGCCTCTCGCGCGCACGACTCCCGTCGACGTCTCGTGTTACTCGTTGATCTGCCAGGGGCAGCTGTAACAAAGTTTTGCGCCACTTCGCGCGACGTTCTATAATTATCAAAATTTTCGCAATTCTCCGGGCAAATTTTCGACCGCACGAACGGGTAACCCGCGCGACACGCGTTTCCAGCGCACGACCGAGGAGCCCGAAAGAAGAGCCTGAAAATATCGACTGCGAAACGACTGCGCGTTTTATCCTTCGGGCAGAGCCTGCGAACGCGCGTCGGATGCAGCGGGCAGAAACGGCGAGAGAATGCGACGCGCAGCCGCCAGATGGCAAAGGGAATTGCTTCCCCTTCGTCCTCGGACTACGGACCCTCCGTGCCAGCCGCTCTTTCGCTGCCGTTCGAATCGATATTCGACGAACGAAAAAATTCAACCCACGGATTTTCGGGCTTGTTTAATGCTAATAAAAAACGATTAGCGATGGGATGGAGAATAAAAAATGCAGTATTTTGTCCGTGTTGATGGGCGAGATTTTTTTTTTATCCTTGTAAAAAAAATAGCGAATTCGCGCGAAAGGAGCCTTGAAGAATTTTTTTATTGCTGCGCGATTTTTTTTTATTTGTGTAATGTGCAATTTAAGTTGTTTTCGTAACATTTTTAAGGCATAAATTCGTTCATGTCAATATTGGTTATCAGACTGATGTTTATGTAAAACTTATCGCGTCGTTTCTAGAATTTTTTTTTACTTTTTGCATGAATAGCAAAAAATGCAAATTTCGAATGCGTTCACGCTGAATTTTGTTAACCTTTGTTTAAATGTGACATTTTAAGTACTTCATAGAAAAAATTATCAATACCAATGTGCAGTTGTATTTATCGGTTTGTAGATACGAACATCGCTTTCGTATATCTGTAGCAGTTTATTTATTAATATCTTAAAATTCTTATGAAGAAGAAGGATCAATCGTAGAAAAGACAAATTTCAATTTAGCAATCCAGCAACTATTATTCTTTCAAGGCGCTCAGTAATTGGGAACCAGCAACGAAACAGGCTTTTGAATCTATCCAATAGACTAAGACCAAAAATCCAATCAACGAAGAATAAATATTTGTTTGATTGTAATCAAGTCAATGCAGTTCGCATTAAAGTTTTCCTTCATTCACAATAAATATTATTTCGTTCAAGCGAAATATCTCTTTCATTCCGTAGATCCAAACGATTTTTTGTTCTCACCGTACCGCACTGTAAATTCTTATGCTTCGTATTCAAACGACACCGCCGAAAAAACCGTCGCCCCAATAACGTGTAAAGCTTGCGCAAAACTCGCCCCAGAAACTTTTTATCGCCGTATTATAATAATCCGTATAAAGCAGCGGGGCGTCGTTAAAAAAAAAAAGGTATCTCACGACACTCGTAGTTTAAAAAAAGATCCTTTCCAGGATCGCACGCGCCGTGTCCTCGTGTGTCTCACCCCTCGGATCCTCCCGACGAATATCCAAAGGGCTTAGCCGTCTGCTGCGTCATCGAGCGAAGCGTCAGGAAAAGCTTTAAAAAATGTTTAAAAAATGTTAAAAAATAGTTTTAAAAAATCTTTAAAAAAAGCAAAAAAAATGTCCCTCCATATTGTTTATCGAAAATTCGCCAGAACGTCAATGAGCTCCATGACCCCCAATAATTACCCGAGAATCCCTGTAAAAATGACAGCGAAGATAAGGAGAGGTGATCAAAAAGAAGACGACCAGACGGTGAATGCGATGGGGGGGGGGGGGGGGAGAGGGGAGGAAAGAGGAGGACGAAGCAAAAGACGTGGCGTCGCGGCGCCCGAGACGTCGGCCCTCCGCGGCAATGACGAATGGATGCTGGTTTAGCGAGAGTGCAGATTTGCTCCAACTCTCGCGGGTGCAACGGCCCTTTCGGCTCGTTCCCTCCCTTTTTATTTCACCGCGCCTCGCGGTCCTCCTTCTTTGCGTTTGCGCCTCATCTCCCCGCACTTTTATTTTTACATTTTTTCGCGTCTTTCCTCTCCCGTTCGGCGGGTTCCTCTCCTCTCCTCCCCTTCCTCGTTACCGGGGCCACGATCGCTCCGCTCCCTGGTCCCCCTCCCCCCCCCCCCCACCTCATCGCCTCCCCCCCGAATGGACCCCACCGCAACTGCGGCACTTATTCCCTTTAGTTTTGCTCGAAACACCCAAGGGTAACGTCCATCATCCATCGCCGGCCTCAAGTCCGATCGAGTTTTCTCTCTCCCGCTTTTAGCATTCCGCTCCCCCTCCCCCCTCTTCTCCACCCCTTCTCGTGAATCGCTCCCCGGGGTTTCGCAGCCTTTTTTACATTCCTCATCATCCTCTCATTCCCACAAGCCGCGCGTTTGCGCCTCATACGTCTCATGTCCGAAATATCCAAGTAAATATTTCGCGTTCTCGTCCGCGAGGCGAGTCTGAGAGATCCGGCAGACGGCGAGAAAAAGCAGCCTTGTTGTGATATCGCTGGGAGATGAAACGCTCCCTCGTATAACACCGCGGCGAGACCGACGAGGGATTAACGCCACATCCAAAACCCCGGCCGAAATAACAACCCACGTGGGGCACACGATTTTTTTTTTTTTTAGTATTATTGCAGAGTAATACGATTAGTAGAATAACAACGTGTTGTGTGTGCATGAAAATTATATCGTCTGCGAAGAAGACGCTCAATAAAAAACAATTTTTCTTCGGATTATTTTTAAGAAAACCGTAAAGGAATCTTGAAAAAAATACCCAAAATGACATCCCACGATTATTCGCACGATTATTGCAGACCAATAAAATTAATCTGTACGATCATCCCCACGATTATTTGCACGATTATTGCAGAACAATCAAATTAATCTATACGACCATCCCCACGATTATTTACACGTTTATTACAGACCAATAAAATTAGTCAATCAATAAAATACCAAAACGCGTGACACCAAATTCATCGATAAAAATCCTTCACCCAAAATCTCACTTTGTTTCGATCATTTCAGAGAATCGCAAAAAAGAAACAACGTCTTGTGGGCATGAAAATTATATCGTCTAGCAAGACAGCGAAGAAGTCTCTAAAAAAAAATCTTTCTTCGCATTATTTTTATGAAAACCGTAAATAAATCTTGAAAAAAAGACCCAAAATGACATTTCACAATTATTTGCACGATTATCACAGCCCAATAAAATTAATCTACACGATCGTCTCCACGATTATTACAGACCAATAAAATTAGTCGATCAATAAAATACCAAAACGCGTGACTCCAAATCCACCCACAAAAATCCTTCACCCAAAATCTCACTATGTTTCCATAATTTCAGAGAACCATGAAAAAAAAAACAAAAAAGATCTCCCGGAATCTCGTTGATCGAGTCGTCGAATCCACAGGACGGCGGTGTTTCCGCTGTCGCGCGGAATGCGAGATCGACAGGCCCGATGGTTCCTGGTGCGAGATCCCGGCGTAGGGGTATCGCGTCGACGGTGCTTTGAATGGGGCTCGGGCCTATTTTGGCTACCCAACAATCTCGAGCCATAGCGAGTGGGACGAGGAGAGAGAGAGAGAGGCGCCCGCTCACCTCGCACGCCCTCGCTGCTCACTATTCGCACGACGACGATGACGACGACGTGGAGAACGAGGATGAGGACTATGACGACGACAACGCCTGCTGCCTCCTCCGCCGTAACCGACACGCGCCCCACGGCGAGAGCCGTGGCCGCCGCCGCCGCCGCCACACACACCGGGCTTAAAGGCCCTGACTTTTACGATTCTGTTCAAGTGGTCATAAAACCCGAGTTTACTGCCGTCATGATTATCGAGCAAACTGCCTGCCACCTGTCGGAGCCCCCACGACCCGCCTCGCCGAGCAATGACTACTGTGCCGCTCTCGACGTCGACGCGGATCACGAGGACTCGCTCATCACACACTCCGTCTCTTTATGTTTATATCCATCGGTTGATGGCCCCGAAGAAGAAGAGGAAGAGGAAGAAAAAAAACAAACAAACATATAGACGAATTTATGTGCCTATTCGACGATCGTAAAATCGTCATACGATCGTTCGGCGCGTGCCGCGCGGTTCGTTTCGGGAGTCTAATGATCGATTTGGAATTAAATCAACGATGACATTGACGACGCGTTCGCTGCTGACTCTTTCGGCACTCTGAGCGGACGGATATGTTTATTTGGTTATGAGACACACGCTTGACCTGTAAGCATTGTCAATATTGTGATGTCAGATGTTTTTGTTGGATGAATAAAACTTGAGAGTGATTCACATGAAGTGAGACGTATGACTGCTACGCCTTTTCGAAGCTGATGGTTATAATGATAAAGACTTGTGATAGACGAGAGTTAATTTGCTTGTTGTAACCAAGGTTGGGTATAAAGAAATAAAACGTAGCGATGGGGACACAAAAAATTGTTTTGCTGACGTTTGAGGAAAAAATTCTCGCTCGATAAAATTATAGCGAGATCGTAATAATAATAGCGGATGGTCTCCTTCATTCCCGCAGGGGACGCAGCGACAGCACGGAGAAAAATTATCAGGTAGTGATGACAAATTGATTGTTGTATTAACGAATTTTTTCGTTATCGCAGCAAAATGTTCAGTTACCGCGTAGCAATATTTTCAGCAACCACAGCAAATTTGGAGCTACCATAGCAAGAATTTTGTTATCACTCCGTTGATATTTTTCTCATTGTGATAAAGAGTTAAATCAACGCCGCTTCTACTCCACCTCAGCGCACTTCACGATCAAGATTTATTCACCCAGGGTAGTCTGGCCAATGCATGAACCCGATGAACAAACAAAAAATGATATATTTCCTTATACCTATGAACTATAATATACATCAAAACAAAATTTTGTTTGACCTCCCCTTAACGTTAAGACGAGGTGAAACCTGCTCAGTCGGTAATAAAAACTGTACTCAATTATTCCGACGATGCCCAACGTTTCCGGAAAAAAGAACAATTTTACACCACTTCTCTTTCAACTCTGCTTGATGTAAGACTTTTATTTTTCCTGGCATGTGTCCAGTTTCCATGTATTGTTGGTCCGAAAATAATTGTTTTATCTCTATCGCATTCATGGTGGTTTCGCCTCACCTTAAACACCATTCTGTCATATTGATTCAAATGCTACTATTCAAAAGCTTTAAAAAAAAAAAAAAAAATTAGGAACCAAGATTTCAATCATTACCTCAACTATTCAGTCACCGCTCATAGTCCACCCTACAACCAACCTTTCTCACCCACCCAAGCAGCGAGTATCGCGTCGTCAACAATCTTTCCATCCCGCAAACAAACCACAAAAAATCCTCATCCACGCGTATGGTCAGGACACGCTCCTCCTTTTCCCCGGATTCGGCGGCAAGCAGCTGGATAACACTAAACATTCATAATAGCGGAGATGAGAGCCCGCGGGTGGAGGAGCGCTGGGGGGTTGAGAGTAGGACGCGGCGAGGGAGACGAAGATCGTTGCCGGGGCGCGCGCGAGCCGCAGCTAGAGGGTCGGAGCGAGCGAGAGAGCGAGAGAGCGAGAGCCAGCAAATGGCCAGCCGGCCAGAGAGACCAGCTTATGACGGGCATTACTCGGCTCGTTACGGAATAATTTACGAGGTGCGAACCGCGGGGGCGATAATCCAACGACATTTACATCCCAATAAACACTCCGATACCGGCGGGCACACACGCCACGCGCGTTTCTCCCGGGCCTCCCCGGCTCCTCTCCCTCCCTCCCCCCCACCCCTGTAACACTCCTCCTCCCCCCCCCCTTCCCCCTCTCTTCTCTCGCTCACTTTTACGGCCTTTTAATTGTATGACCATCTAATTGGGCAGTAAACCGCAGCGCGGGTCTCACTCGTAAAAGCATTTACGATAACGCGCCGAGGCCTCTATTGCTCGAATCCAAAGATCGCTTATACGCTCGCCCGGAGGAGACCCCGGGGTCTCGCAGTCGGCGCGGGATCAGCCCGTAAAAAATCCAAGTGTGCAGTAAACTTTCCTCGGACTTGCTTCGAACGCCGCCGCCGCGACTTTCCGCGACCGGTTACTCCCACCCCCCTCGATTATATTTCGCCGATTCCTATTTCCACGACGAGGCGGACGATCGCCGGGCTGACGTCTTCACGAGCGAAATCCCCGCCGGTAGCGGCTTCCGCCGCGCTAAGACGCCCCGGCGCGGAACCGGCTTTCAATGAGCCCACGAGAGAGCCTCGCCACACCGCGCGCGTCGCAGCTCGTGCCAGAAGCAGGGGACTCTCGTTTCATTGCCCAATAATCGTTTGGAAACGAGTATATAGCAGCCGCGCCGCAGACGCTCCTGCGGTTGTTTCATCTCGACCGGTTGGCCCACGCGATATTTTATACATTTCGACTCGCTCGCCTTTTTTTTTTGTTGCTTTTTTATTTTTTTATTTTCGTCACGCCGTTAGGTGTCTCCCCCGGTAGATATTTCTCGCTTCCTCCACTCAGTGTCATCTCCGTGTTTACGAATTTTTATTAACGATAGAAATTCCTCGACGAAAAAAATAATAATAAAAATCGTCTTCCGGGTGTCTCACAGAGAAAAATATCAACGGAGTGACAACAAAATGTTTGCTGCGGTAGCCTCGAGTTTGCTGTGACGGCTGAAAATTCTGCTGCGGTAGCTGAAAATTTAGCTGCGACAAAAAAAAAAAAATTCGTTGACACAACAATCGATTTGTCATCACCCACTGATTATTTTTCTCCGTGCTCGTCTCGCGTTCCACGCGCACCCTGTGGAGAAACGTCGCGTGCGAGGTAAAACGCGGTCTTCGGCGCGGGCAAAAGTCCGCCTCGCCGTGCGAGCCAATAATCGTTTTCGAACGCCGTAGTATAAAACCCCCGCTTGGTCCTCGCGCTTCGAGAGCCCGAATGGGTGTGCAGGTTTAGTTCGACGTTGGGTCAAGAGGTGGCGCGCGGGGGGCGCTTTGGCCGCGGGTTTTCGGCAGCACGCAGCGCGTTTCGGCTCCCCGAGTCGCCACTCGGGCTCGTCGGGGCGATCAGCGCGCCTGGCCACGCGTGCTGTCCGCGTGACGCTGCTCCGAGGGAGCCGGAGAGAACACAACGCCGTAGCCGCCGCAGCCGCCGCCGCCGCGGCGGCGGCGGCGGCGGCTCCGGCTTCCTGGTGGGGGCAACCGTGGGCGGTCCTTAACGTAGCATGGGCGTCGTTCCGGCGTGGAACTACTTTCGCCGCGCGTAGCCGAGTCCCGCGGGGCCGCCGCGCGCTCGTGACGAATTCAATTCTGATTGGTCCTTAAGCGTAACCCTCCGTTCCCCACCCTTTCGCGCTGTTACGTTCCCGTGTGTTCTTCCCCTACGTAGCCTCCTCGCTCTCTCTTCGTTTCTCCCTCTCTCTCTCTCTCTCTCCCTCTTTCTCTCTCTCCCACCACGGAGCTTTTCCGCGACTCCTCGTCTCCGTCTCCGTCTCGTTCGCTTTTCTCGATAATCGCGGAGCCCCCTTTATTTCAACGGGGAGCCGCGGAATCGCGTCGAGCCTTCTCGCTCTATGAATATCTCTCTCTCTCTCCCTCTCTCTCTTTTTTTCTCTCTCCCTCTCTCTCTCTCTCTCTCTCTCTCTCTCTCTCTCTCTCTCTCTCTCTCTCTCTCTCTCTCTCTCTCTTTCTCTCTCACACCCCAACAGCTCGACAGAACCTCAAGAGAGCCCAGCACGCGAGTTTCCCAACGCACACCGTGGGTGCTCTTAATCCGGCGGCACGTCGTTTCAGTTCCCCGGAACGCTCGATAGGGGGCCCCGCGAGTTGCGCGACGCGCAAAGTCGCCGCCTCGCTCGCTCGCTCGCTCGCTCGTCGGCGGCGACTGCGCGGCGGCGAGCGCGGGAGGGCGAGAGAGACGGCTGCGCGGCTCGAAAGCTCTCGCGAGGCGAGAGGAGAAAGGGGGAAGCGCGCGCGCGAGAGATCGCTCTGCCAGGGGGGCGGCGGTGGCGGCGGCGGCGGCGGCGGCGGCGGTGGGAGAGGGAGAGAGAGGGAAGCGTAAGAGAGCCGCGGTGTGGCAGCGCGAACGCACGCGGAGAGGTGCCGAGGGTGGGAGCGAGCGAGAGGGGCTGAGGCGCGCTATTCGCGCGGGACACGCGAGCGAGAGGGCGCGACGGTCGCTGTGGCCGAGGGAGAGAGAGAGCGCTCTCTCTCTCTCTCTCTCTCTCTCTCTCTCTCTCTCTCTCTCTCTCTCTCTCTCTCTCTCTCTCTCTCTCTCTCTCTCTCTCTCTCTCTCTCTCTCTCTCTCTCTCCCTCGCGAGGCGTCGGACGGAGACGCAGCCAGGCGGCTCGGTTATCGCTCGGGGAGGGAGAAACGCGCGGTGGCCACGTGAGCGCGACGAGGAGAGGAAGAATCGTGCGCGCCTCGGTCCGCACACAGCGCTCTCTCTCTCTCTCTTTCTGTCTCGCTCGCTCGCTCGCTCGGCTCCCCCGTAGGAGGAAGAGCGACCGCCTCGTGGCGTCGCGCGAGCGAGCGAGCGAGAGAGAGGCGCGCGCGCCTCGGCGCCCCGGCGCGCCTTCGGGTGGGAGCGAGAGAGGCGCATCGGCGCGCTCGGCGCTCGCGTTGGCGAGCGAGCGAGCGAGGGGCGAGGAGAGCGCGAGGCGCGCGAGCGAGCGAGAGACGGCGAGAGACAGTCGAGAGACGAACGGCGGTACAGAGTGGCGGTACACGGGGCGCGAGAAAAGCAGTAGTGTGCCGTGGACCACCGCACTGGCATACCGTGGCTCGTTACGATCCCCTTCGGTACTTCTATTCGATACCCCGTCATCGTCGTATCATCGGCCATATCCACCGACGAGTGACTAGTGCAGTGAGAGGAGAGACCGACTACGACGACGACGACGACGACGACGGCGACAACGAACCCCCCCGGTTTATTGTCCGCAACCTGTCCGCACAAGTGCGAAAAACACGGCTTTCGATCACGCGTTGGCGATTATAAGCGAGGAATCGGGGACTGTATTGTTGTCAACGATACGGAGAAATATATTTTATTAGAGCGAGAAGGGAGAGAGAGAAAAATAGAGAGAGGGATTGTTTGTTATTTATACCGAGACATTTTTGTGACGTTTGCGGAGTGACGTTTTTGTGTTGATACCGATTTTTTTGAGGGTCGATTTGAGCGGCGATCGAGAAGACACGACAACGACGGCGGTGATTTCTCGATGACACCGAGGCGATAATCCGCCAACGGATCAGAGTGACAACCGGTCCAGGTGGCACCGCGAGTGACGACGAGTCGCGTGCCGGTCGAATCGGCAGTGTGCGCGCGGGGGACAGACAGCGTTTCGAGACGCAGTCCGCACACAGCCGGCGTGTGCTGCGAAGCGGTAGCGCAGCGCCGAGACTCGTCAACGCGTTTTTATTGCCGTCGTTAAAGGCTTAACGATCGGGCGATAATACCCGGGCGAAGGCTTCGGGGATTCGGGGACCACCGCGAGTCCGGGGCGAACTTCACGCGCGGTGAGTGGTCCTCGAGAGTCGTAGCGAGAGGGACCAGTCGGGGCCGACCGGAGACGGGGAGAGGGAGAAAGTGCGAAGGCAGAGAGCGAGGAAGAGGAGAGAAAAGTGCGGGGCGCGCGAGAGGATCGTAAAGTCAGTCGTCATGAGCTGCCTGGAGGGCTCGAGTCAGGATCCCTCGGTCTATTGACAGCCGACGACCCCGGAGCGCCGGGAAACCGACTGGATCATCGGGGACCACGCCGATGAGTTTTACGACCTCACCGCGACCCCGGTGAGAAATACACGCGAAGCTCGTGCGGAAAAAAAAGAAGAAAAAAAAAAGAAAACAGAAAATAAATAATCCGTGGGTGAAACACCGCCTACTGGCGCGTCCAGGACACTCGGAGACTCGTCGAGTCCGAGGAAGGAGGATCCAGCCGCTCCGCGCTACCTGCCGAGGGCGGCTCGAGGTGTCACGTGCTGTGCACCAAGCGTTATAGGACACCTTCGTACAGCTTGGAGAGAGCCCCCGAGGGTTCCCCAGTAGCGTCGAAGAACGCGGGAAAAACGTCACGAAAAAAAAGTGTGCGATCTGACGTCTGACGGAAAAAATCCCCAGATAAAAAAAAAACAAACAAAAAAAACAGTGTCAATTCACGTTTATATTTTTGTCGACCTTCGTTGCCTGGTGAACCTGGTGACCATCGGGGTCAACGAAAAAAAAAAATCAAAAACCTTTGATACCAGCTTGAAAAATAAATAAAAAAAGGGAAGAAGAGAAAAAAAATAGTTTTTGCCAGTGCAGGTGTTTTCGTGAGTGTTTCCAAGATACCCGGGATAACGATGAACTCGTATTTCGAGCAGGGCGCGGGTGGCTTCTACGGGAGTCACCATCATCAGACGGGCGCGGCGGGTCAGCATCACGACCCCGCGACGGCCGCGGCCTACCGCAGCTTCCCCCTCGGCCTCGGGATGTCGCCTTACGCCTCGACCCAGCATCATCATCACACCTCCGGCAGTCTCGGGATTCATCCGGGCGGCGGTACCAACACGCGGCCGCCCCAGGACTCGCCGTACGACGCGAGCGTCGCGACGGCCTGCAAGCTGTACTCGTCGACCCCCGAAGCAACAGGACACACGACGTCCTCGTACTCGAGCACAGCGAGCAAGGACTGCAAGCAACAGGAGCAGGCGGCGGCGGCCGCGGCCGCGGCGGCGGCGCATCAGAACGGCTACGCGGCGGTTATGGCCGCGGCGGCCGTCAAGGACGTTTGGCAGAGCGCGACCACGGGGTCGAACGGTCAGAGCAACCCGGTCGTGCGGCCGTCGGCGTGCACGCCCGAGGGCACGCGGGTCGGGAGCTACGGGGGCCTCGTGGGCGGCGATCCGGCCTCGAGTCCCGGCAACAACGGATCCTCGAGGTCCCTCACGTCCTCGTGGAACACCTGCAGCCTGAACTCGAGCGCGAGCCAACCGGTCGCCACCCAGCTCCACCAACAGCCCACCGCCAACCATACCTTCTACCCCTGGATGGCCATTGCAGGTGAGTGTCGCTTGACGACAATTATGGTGTGGATCGCGTCGCGCGTTTTTTTTTTTGTATGTACAGGGAGAAAAAAAAAATATCGTTTGTTGGATGAAATTGTGGATCGCGGGATGTAAGAAATAAGTGTTGTCAAAGCAATGGCAGTTTTAGTTCCTACAGTTTGGTGTGATATTGAAAGGATAAGTTCGAGATAGGCTAAAGAGTATTTTATTGTTTCAATGTTAAATTGGGTGGGGGAGGAAATTGTTAATGACCAAAATAGCGAATGGCGAAAATAGGAAATTTCAAAATAATGAACGGTCCGAATCTACCCACATGGAAATATTTATATGTAAAAATATATGTCACCGAAAAGTTATATATTTCGCATATATGTTGCATGTAGAACTTTTTGTTGACATATATGTTATTTCCATGTGGGTAGAATGGCCATCATTATGAAATTCGCTATTTTTATCATTCACTATTTTGACCCACATTTTTATTAAAATGGAATCAAAATAGCGAATGGCTGAAGTTGCGAATTTCATAGTGATGAC
Organism: Pimpla rufipes; assembly: GCA_963932165.1. NCBI lineage: Eukaryota > Metazoa > Arthropoda > Insecta > Hymenoptera > Ichneumonidae > Pimpla > Pimpla rufipes. The sequence continues at coordinate 8,531,698 of OZ010636.1, forward strand.
CATTCTAGATTCAGACAGTTCGTTATTTTGAAATTTGCTATTTTACCCATTCGTTATTTTGGTCATCAGCTATTTTCTCCCCCACCCGTTAAATCGGATTGTGATAACGATAACTGGAGTCCATTTAAAAACACCATTTTTGGCAGCCCTCAATCCACGATTTTATTGAATCAATGATATATTTTTCCCATCTAAATATTATTACGTATTGTTTGTGTATAACGCACGACGGAGTTAGACAAATCCCGAGTGTCTGTTTTTTTTACGCGCGCTTTTGCCGCACGGTCAAGCGGCGGCGGAGTCAAGTCGGGTCGCGCCGGCCCGTCGTTGCTCTCTCGCGGTTCGCATATTTGACTCAGCGAGAGCGATTATCATAATTGCCTGAATGAAATATCGTTGCGGAGTGAGCGAGAGGAGGAGAGACAGAGAGAAAGAGAGAAAGAGAGATTGATACGGCGGGTATAGATAGAGACCGGGGGAGAAGAGCCGGCCGGTGTCTGTGGGGGGGACGAAGGAGCGAGGAAGACGAGCGGAGAGAATGAGAAAGGCGGGTCAGCGGGGCTGCGGCGCGAGCACGTGGTCCCGGTGGCCCGGAGGCTGGGGATCCAGTTTGCAGCGCTCGAGCTGCGCGCATAGACGGAGAGAGGAACTCGGCTGCGGAACGGACCATCTCCGGGCCCTCCGCGAGGTAATCACTTTGCGGCCGCGGGAACGATGCGCAAAATTTGACAGTATTTTTTTTCTTTTTTTTTTGACAATGCAGCAATTTTTTTTCGGGCGATGTACAATTTTCTTTTTTTTTCCTGGGCTGTCTTTCTCGCTCTCTCTCTCTCTGTGTTATTCGTGCGGGACCAATCGAAATCCAACGCATCCGTCACTGCGGTGCGCCGGCTACCGTGGAGAGAGCGGAGTTATAACGAATTTATCGCTCTCGTGGGGGGGCCCCCGAACCGTCCTGAAACTAAAAATATTCCATCGCCACCTCTACAGACACATGCTCGGAAATACTGGCCGCTCTCTCGCTCTTTTTTCGTGTCTCTCTCTCTGTCGCTCTTTCTCTCGTAGTAGTCGCGTCGAATGTACTCCACAAAGTGGGACGAGCGCGGAGCGCGCGAAATGGCAATAACTAACATCGACGTGGAAAAGCGAAAAGCGCCAAACGACCCGTCTATATGGAGCCCAGAGCGACGAGCCGGCAGCCGGTGTGCCCGAGCGCTGTTAACGCGCCGGGCGTGTGTCTCCACTCGGCCGTTTGTCGTACCTCGTAATTCGTCGGGGGGGCCCTCGGAAAAATTATAAAGAGGCCAAAGGTGCGCGCGAAAATTCGACGAGTGAAAGAGGGACAATAACGGCGGTGAGAATGGGAGTAAGAGAATTGTGGGAATGTCGCAGCCTCGGGGATGAGGAGATTCAGTTTTTTTTTTTTATTTTGTCGCACGACGAAATTTACCTGCAGGCCTTTTTTTTGGTGGAAGAAAATATCTCGTTATTTTTCTAAATCGCCGGGCGTGAGATTCCACTTTGGTTTGTCGTTTCCCGTAGTTCGCCAAAAACCTGAAAAAAATTATGAGATTATTATAAGAAATCGCAAGAAATATATTTTTAAGCAAAGGTTTAAAAAAAAAATCGCGGAGTCAGAAGCAAATATTGGTGGTTGGAATGATAATAAAAAAATTACATAAATTTCATACCCTCTTCAAAGTATTTTTTAAAATGACATACAACACGATTGGTTGCTGTACTTTCGTGTAGAACCCAAATGCCTCTTTATTTTATTAACACGCCTGACGTGTTTCTCCACTCGACTAATTCCTCGTTCCCCATAATTCGTCACAGCCCTAAAAAACCTACCAGCAAAGGTGTAAAAAAAAAATCGTCGAAGAAAACCGACGTAGCAACGAAAGCAAGAAAGTCACAGAAACGTCACGTCGCCCGTGACGAGGCTCTCCAATACATTTTTTTTATTACCCAAGCCGCCTGTTTTCGCAAAAATACCTGTAGTATTTTGTCCGCAGCAGCATCTGCGCATCGCCTCCAAATGTCGAGCCTGACAATATCGCACTTTTATGGCTCTATCGCGTTTAGCCCGGGGGTCTCCCTCTCGCGGGGCTACGAAGATCTCGCAATAATGGAAGTATAATAAATAAATAAATACGAGTCTCGGGTCACGCCTTTTCGTGTACGAACAACCCTCGCGTGCTCGCGATCTCCTTCGCGCTCAACCCCTATGTCTCTCTTTCTTTTTCTCCCTAATCTCGCTTTCTCTCTTTCTCTCTCTCTCTCTCTCTGTACGAATAAATATCTCTTTCTCTTTTTTTTCTCTCTCTCTCTCTTTGGCTACCAGAGTCGCGCAAAGTCCCCGACGTGTTGTATACGAACGACGTATCGTGGTGTATATTTTTATATATATATATTTATGTATACATATATATATATAATGGTACCTGGCCATAGCACGTGGAGCGTAGGGAGCGAGCGGGCGATAGGGTTGCACGCGAAGTTGGACCGTCCGGGCAGTCGGTGCTCGCATCGCTCGCGCCGTATGCGTTTCCAACCCCCGTTGGCCCTTGGGTGCTTCGCGGGCCGCACGAGAAACGCGCGTATCGCGGGCCGGGTTGTGTACAAGCGGCGGGGAGGAGAGAGAGAGAATGGAGTCAAGTGCGTGTAAAATCGTCGGGTATACACTGGATATAATGGGGAGCGAGAGTCGTGCGCGATATATTGGGGCCGCGCGTAGGGGCCGAGCAGGAGAGAAGTTCGAGTGGTTGGGTCGTGTCGCGCCCAACGTGGTGCCACGCGGTGTGCTCCCTCCGGAACCCCCGAATTCCGGTAGTCAGCTGTTTTCGGCGGCGTCTCTGTCGCTCCTGTTACATCGAGATATGGGAATGAACGCCGGACAGACGACCCGCGGCTCCGGGCCGTCTCGGCTGGTTCCGGCGGTTCCCGATCGGTGGCTCTCCCGGACATTCCAGCCTGGAAAAGTGGAAGAAAAAACGCTGTAGCGGGATCGGGGAGAAAGTTGGGGACGAAATTGCGCGTTAATTTGCTACGCCAGGGTTGGAATTATATCTTTTTTTGTTATTAAAAAAATGCACCGATGCATTATTTTTAAATCGCAGAATGTCAAAAATTCATGTCTCATATTGTGTTAATGGAAAAAAGACCAAATTACATTTTTACTGTACCAAAAATAAAAGTACTACGTGCCAATTAAAAATTATCATTTTCCAATATGAAAATCCACAATATAAAAAAATGTGTTGTCACCAAAAGTGCGAAAAATTCATGTCACACATTCTTAATAAAAAAACAGACCAAATCACTCTTTTCCTGCACCCAAAATAAAACTACCAGGTGCCAATTAAAATTCATCATTTCCCAACATCAAAATCCACAATATAAAAAAAAAGTCCGAATATCGAAAAACGGCCCAAAACACTGTTTTCCTGTCCCAAAAACAAAACCACTACGTCACAATTAAAAATTACCCATATCCCAACATCAAAATCCCCAAACCCAAAAAAGTGTCATCACCAAACCCGCAAAAAAATCCTTACCCCCAAATCCCCAAAAACCTCCTCAACCTACTCACCTCAATCTTCCCCAAAAAATCAATTCAAACCCTCAAACAATTATCGCTCATCATCCTCATCCCCCCTACACTCAGTATATTTACGCCGACGTTTATTAATTTAATGAACTCGCGGGGCGCTCAAAGTCGCTCCACCATTACGGCGGTGAGGAACGGCGAAGGGGGCGAGAAGGAAGTCCAACCGATCATACCGCGGACCGTACGGCGAGGAAGCTGCACGGCGCTCTCGCCTCGTCTCCTCGGCTCTCAAACGCTGAAAACAGGTTCCACGTACTTACCAAGATCGACCGAGAGTCATTGACTCATTTCGCGATTGCGGCCACGAGTGCCTCGCGACTCGTCGTACAGTCGTCGTCGTCGTGTTCCTCAGCTGCGGGCGCACGCGATATTATCGCTGTTTAGTCTTTTCCTCGATACACGAAGAGCCGCGAAGTTTCGCGCGCGCGCGCCTCTCGCGTTATATGAAGCCAAACCGATCGCTCGTTAATCGATACACAACTCGTCCGTATATGCCGCACGAGAGAGAGAGAGCCCGAGATATGTGCATAGCATAAACAAACCGCGTGTACATATATACAGATGCAGTGTGCACTAATGTACGACGGCCGAGTGATGCAGTGCATCGTTGGTGCGACTACTCGACGCTCTCGCTGGCCGCTCAACCGATAGCTCGATATACTACCGGGCAATATAACAGCGCTATAAGTTTACAGCCCGAAGTGTCGAGTTAACAGAGGCCTGGAGATCGAGCTGTCCCACCCGTATCGAAACTACGTAACACTGGCTGCATCGGCTGCCCGTGTTGCGCACCGCGAAAGTATCAAAACCCACACACGCTTGGAGCGCTTTGTAACACACATCGAGGTACCTGTGACGCTTTAATGTCAAGGTTTAACGCGCCCCGGCGGAGTTAACGAGCCTCGCCGCAGCTCGACGAGTTGTATGTCATACGTTCTTGTCTAATAACGCGATTAGGATCGATGCGTCGATCGCAGTCGTATAAATTCCACCGCGCTGTGTGCATCGGCGAGTGCGAATTACACTGTTGACGAGACGATTCATTGGCTTTTTATCTCGCGAGTGGCGATGGAATTGAACGCGACTCGCGAGGCGAGCGACGAGTTATTCGAGTCGTTCAATTTGTCGCGGGGGAAATAAAGCAAACACACACGGGGGAGACACGCGCAATTTGCATGTGTTTTTCGCGGGCAAAAAGTTGAGTCGATATCGCGCTGGTGCGTCGATATGTGGGATGGAGGCGGGAGGCGAGATCGTTCGTTTGAAAGTATATCGAGTGGAACTTTCGGTCTCGCGCTGTTGAATAATCATTTGGTGATTTGTCTAATTGAAATCGATATTTCCGACGGTGTGAATTTTAATGATCGTTAACATTCATGTCGAAGGAAATATCGATTGGAATATCGATCGGAAATAACTTGTTTCATACTCAAACAAATTTTATTGATCATTAATAGTTTGAAAGAAATAACTTATTTCATACTCAAAAAAATTTCCGTCGGTGTTAATTTTATTGATCATTAAAATTTGAAAGAAATAACTTATTTCAAACTCAAAAAATGTCCGTCGGTGTGAATTTTTTATCATTAAAATTTGAAAGAAATAACTTATTTCATACTCAAAAAAAATTCCATCGGTGTGAATTTTATTGATCATTAAAATTTGAAAGAAATAACTTATTTCATACTCAACAAAATTTCCGTCAGTGTGAATTTTATTGATCCTTAAAATTTGAAAGAAATTACTTATTTCATACTCAACAAAATTTCCGTCAGTGTGGATTTTATTGATCCTTAAAATTTGAAAGAAATAACTTATTTCATACTCAAAAAAATTTCCGTCGGTGTGAATTTTAGTGATCATTAAAATTTCCGTCGGTGTGAACTTTAGTGATCATTAAAATTCACACCTACGGACATTTTTTTTTAGTATGAAATGAGTTATTTTTTAGTCCAATACGACATACTTTGAATACTCGACGGTTCATACTACAGAAATCTTTTAATACTATTTATTTTTTTTTAACGGTGAGACACGAAGTGCGAATTGCATCGTAACGAGTGATTCGTCGCTGTGTATCTCGTTCGTCCTGTGTAAATAATTTACAGATGTTGGCTTCCTGTGAGGCGCGACGATAATTCAAGCGGTTTAATTCGAGCCCTCGAAACGATCGCCGTATTTTCGGGCGAGTTTTGGCTCGCAATACAATCCTCGAAGTTGCGTCTCCTCCGTCCCACCCGCGGAGACACGACACAATGTGCTTTCTCCGCAAGTTCGCGTTAGATCACTTTCACCGCTTCGCGCCGGGCGCCCCCGACGCGACTTTCACGCAGATGCGACCGTGCGTATTTACGGGCGGCTCTCGTTGAGGGGTCGGACGGACTCGCGCGTCTATAGGGTAATTAGAGGGCTCGATGGTTTGGGTAGACCGCGCTATCTGGAGGCCCCGCTGATTTTCCTCGACTCTCACCCCTCGACTTTCCCCAAAGAACGAAAGTGCCTCGTTTTGTGCGTCGGAATTCGCGTTACCTTTCTCAGAAAAAAAAAATAAAAAGAAAAAAAAAACAGCGACGATAAACTTGACGCGCGATAATACGTATCGCGTGTGATTTCGTCGTAATTTATTTATCACACATTTATTCATTCAAAGCTATTCGCACCTCATGAATGTCTTGTGTCGAATCGACATTAAAAAAAAACACGGTAATTATCTTTACATCACCAGCAGCGATAAATCCGACCTACGACAGTAAAGACGTATGAATAGATTTTTTTTTCTTTGGTCTCATTCATTTGCGTTTTAGATAAATCATTTTTTTTTGTTTTTTTTTTATTCATATCTTCTGATTTATTAATGATAAATTTATAAAACGGCAGGAAATAATTTGTAATTCATTTGGCTCGGGTGACAATTTTTTAAAATTCAAATCTTCTGATTTATGAATGATAGATTTATGAAACGGTAGGAAATAATTTGTATAATTCATTTGGCTCTGGTGACAATTTGCTCGCGATAGATATAAAAGCGAGGAGGAAAAACTCCCGCGCAAAAGTCACGTGTGCGGCGGGAGAGCCTTTTGGAATCAAGCGGCGTGCGGAGCGAGCGAGGAGCGGGTATGCCTTGTATACCGTGTAAGCCCCGCTATATACGTAGCGCTCGGCACTCCGCGCGACGGTTGCAGTAGGTGTTACGTACCTCTGGGAGTAACCTCGTTCAATATAAACCAGCTACGAACAGCCACTGTAACCGTAACGCTGACGTTTACGACGACGAAATCGCGGCTCGGGTCGTTTACTCCCACCCGCCGCCGCCACTTCGCCTCGCCTTTCCCGACTCGACGAGCTCCGTGCTCGACGAGCGCGCGCGCGCGCGATCCGTCGGTACGGCGAAATTCTGCCCGCGAGACGGCTACCGACACACGGCGCTTGTAGTACAACGGCGTCCCGGCTACGAGGGTCAGAGTTCCCACCGTCAATTCCGAGCAATCGCCGCGATCGTCGTTCCCTGTCAATTAATCAGACGGAGGAGGCGTTAATGACCGCTTTTTTTTTGCAATTGCGTCCTGATTTGCGAAATAAGCAACTTTTCATCGGGTTTTTGAGAATTACGTTCGCGCCGTGGAAGGCCGGATATTTGTTGACAATTTTACTGGGGGACTGGTATTTATTTGTGCAGTTTGAGAAGATTTTTTGATGAATAAATTAAGGATTATTACTGTCATTAATTTTTAATATGTTCGTCGAAAATAAAAATGGGGTATTTAACGCGGGACTTGAAAATATTCATTTCTGTTCATGGAGAATTTTTTATTCATTTAAGAAATGAAGGTTAACAATTATCGTTAATTAAAAACGTATTTGAAAAGAGCCGTAGAATTATTTCTGACGCATTTGAAAATATGAAAAATTTCTGGCGAAAAAATCAAGAATAATTATTATTGTTAAATACAGATACTTGCGTCGAAAATGAAAATGGGGTATTTAACGCGGGACTTGTAAATATTCATTTTGGCACTCTGAAACGTTTTTTGTTCTTGAAAATAATTAAGAATAACAATTATTGTTATTCCTAATTAAAAGTATTTCCATTGAAAATGAAATAGGACATTTTATGTGGGACTTGAAAATATCAATTTCTGTTCATGAAGAATTCTTTTCTTATTTAAAAAATGGTATCAATTATCGTTAATTAAAAACGTATTTTGAAAAGAGCCATAAAGTTATTTTTATCGCATTTGAAAATATGAAAATTAACGTGCGACTGGTAAATATTTATCTGTCCACTTTCAGAAAAAAAGCAATACAGAGTAACAACTATCGTTAATTAGGAAAGTCTCCGTAAAAAAAAAATAGTCATAAAATTACTCTAATTATACACGAAAATAGGAAAGATGAGCAATAACTTTTTCCGCGACGATAACCACGTCTGTGGCCACCTTAATGCGTTACTGATAAATCAACCTTCGCTTCCTTACGACGTCGCGCTCGTTGTGTGTCGCGCATTTATCGTCCACAGGAGGATGATTACCTCGCGGCCGCTCGCGGTCGCGTTATCTTAATTACCCGCGACGGGCGTCGTATCGGCATTTGCATAAGAAAGTTTCGCCAAGTTGAACAATCAAACAAGCTTCCGGTGGGCGTTTTTTCTATCTGAAAAAAAAAAAAAAAAAAAAAAAAAAAAAAAAAAAAAAAATCCAGCGTGTTCATCGACGCACAAATGCATCACAAAACCCACGAAGACCGCTCGTGCGTTCCATCTAATCGATAAATATTTCGTTGTTTGGTTAACAAGCGTTGAGGGGGCCGAAAAAAATGATGAAGAACCGTCGCGATAAATTGGCGGGAAAAATGCTCTTCCCGCGCGACGATCGACTGTTAATTTATTTCTGCCCTGGTCTATCGCGGCAGAATTCTCATTCATACCGAAACCGAGTGGCTCGGTAATATGCGAGGGAGAAGAAGAGCGTCGAATGTAGGCGTGCGTGTTCCGCGGGCTTTGATCGAGTGGCTCTGCCTTTGGGCCATAGGTGCAGATAGCGCGGGAAGAGGGATAAGGAAAGAGGCGAGCGAGAAGGAGACGGAAGGGCAGCAGCCAGCCGGGCAGCCAGGCGGCCGAGGCAGCCCGAGAGAGCCAGGCGAGCAGGGAAGCGCAGGCAAGCAGCGGCAGCAGCAGCACCACCACCATAGCAATGGCCCCGACCTAAAGAGGCAGCACCGGAGTGGGTGCGCTGCTCGCGCGCGCACACACAACCATCCCCGGAGTGTAACCCAAGGCTCGCTTCCATGTGTTACGCTCGCGCGCTCCGTGGCCCGGATGGAGGATGACGTACGAGCCGCTTCGTATGACTTACTACGCCCTTTTCCCTTCTCTCCACGCCCGCCCGAGCACCCGCACCTACTGCGCGACCGAAAAACATCCGATTCCCTCTTCCGAAAAATGAAGGTGTACAAATAATCGTCCCGGCGCTGCGCTTCACACTTGCGGCCGTTGGGATCGGGGAAAACAAAAATTCGATTAAATTCATCGTTGTTGTTGTTGATCGATCTCGATATGATCGTGATTATTGTTGTGCGCAAATTGGGAATAGTGGGTTAATTTGTTTGTATTAAGGTTCACTTTGGATTTTTATCGGAAGGATTGGGGGGGGGGGGGGGGGGGGGGAATTGAGGAATTTGTTGTCGTTAGTCGATCTCGAAGTGTCTGTAATTATGTTGTGTATACATTTTGAACGGTGGGTTAATTTGTTTGTATTAACGTTAATTTTGGATTTTGGTCGGAAGGATAGAGGAAAAAAAAAAATGGATGAATTTTTTGTCGTTAGTCGATCTAGAAGTGTCTGTAATTATGTTGTGAACACATTTTTAACAGTGGGTTAATTTTTTTGTATTAACGTTAATTTGGATTTTTATTGGAAGGGTCGAGGAAAAAGAATCGATGAGTTTTTTGTCGTTAGTCGATCTCGAAGTGTCTTTAATTATGTTGTGCACAAATTGTGAATAGTGGGTTAATTCGTTTTTTGTATTGACGTTAATTTGGATTTTTATCAGAATTAACTGTTCGGTTTCGAATCATCGAATTTGTTTTACAATACAGTAGCTGACTGTATTAAACGCAAAACTCAAAATATCTTCAAAGTTCTTCCTGAATTTCAGCCGCATTTTTTAAACATCAGTCTACGTGATTAAGCATCAATATATTCACTAATGAACATCGACGTTAATTCATATATTCATCTAAATTAGAACTACTCCAAAAATATCCAGCACTCTGAATTTTACAAAATGCTATCTCAGTCTTAAACGCAAATTGAAAAAACGTCTTAAAAAAATTCCGCCAAAAATCTTCGCCTCATTTTCCAAACATCATTCCACGTTTTTCCCATCAAAGAGAAAAAAAAAAAAAAAAAAAAAAAAAAAAAAAAAAAAAAAAAAAAAACGTCACCCTTTCCACATCGCAAAACATCCCACAAATCTCCCCGTGTCCCGTCTCGAAAAATTATTTTCTTCCTCAAGCGTTCACGAGCTTCGAATTCCACATTGCGAACGTAGCTCGCCGCGTTGCCCATTAACAACGCATATAAATATCCATATGTACCGCGCGCGGCACCTTCGGTCACACCGCGCGCGCGGCCGCCGAGCTCGCGCAGCGCGTGCACAGCTCGGATAGTAGACAATAAAAGCGCGAGCTCGGTGTGTTTTAAACGAGCGCGAAAAGAGGCGCGCGCGCGCGTAACGCGGTTCACGGCGGCGGCGGCGTCGCGTCCACTCGGGGATCGCGGGCCGCCCGCGTGTTTCTCCGTGTGCGAGAGAGGATCGCCTCGCTGCTGCCGCTGCTGTTGCTGCTGCCTCTCTCACCGTTCCTTCTTTCCTCACTGTCCGCCACTCACGGTCTCGCTTCCACCGCGCGCAATACGCGCGTCTGTCGCGCTCCGCTCTGTGTGTATGTGTGAGTATATAGCGCCCGGGCCGGCCGCGCGGTGCAACGTTCCCTCGGTTTGATGGACGAGCTGTTCGCATGTACCGGTCCCGAGCTAGCTCGCTCTCTCGCGGGTTATACACGACTCCGCGCTCGTTCGCTATCTCGCCGTTTTGCAAATTTCATGCGGCAAAGAGTTATGTCTCGTCCACGCTGAGAGCTGCTGCTCTCTCTCTACGTACTGCGCTCACACTGTCTGTATATGCATACGGCTCGGTGCATCGCGCGCGCCGAGAGACATTACCGTACAATCACACAAACGCGGGTCTCCTTGTCTCTGTTTTTCTCTCTTTCTCTCGCTCGGCTCCGGCGGCCGCGTTCTGTCGTCGGACTCCTATCAATTAAGCGTGCGCTATCAATTAAGTCGTAGCTCGAGGAAGAAGAACCTCCTCTCGTCCACAGAATAATACGCGCCGCACCGCGAGCAACTCGTGCCGCTTGATTGAAAAACAAAAATTACACGGCATTCTTCGTTTTTTTTTGTTTTTTTGTTTTGTGTGTTCTTACACACGCTTGTAAATGAATAATATTTATTGCGACGACGACGTAAAACAATTACTGGCCGGGAGAAATAATGCGTCGTGTAGTCTGACGCTGGTGGATTGTGAGTAATTTTTTTTTGTACGATGGATTTATATTTCTCGATTGATGGAAAAGTGACTAAGGATTTTTGTGTTTAATATTCATACGCGGTTGGATGATGGATAATCAAGCTAGCGACGATGTTACGAGACGAATTCATTTTTTTTTTTAAGGAACTCATAACTCGCTGCATTTTCCGACACTTATAGAATTGGATTTTTTTCCTGTTTTTTAAATGGGAATAAATATTCAAAATAATAATGAATAGTTATTAATATGATATATTCATTATAATTATTAAATAACTAATAAATTAATCATATCGAAAATAATATTATTATTGTAAAAATTAATATTTTCCGTTCCAATTGAACTAATAAAAAAAAGCCTCCAACCAATCCTCCGTATTCTACATTTCACTTTCCACGTCACCGACACATTTTTACTCGTTGCATTTTCCAACGCTTTTCACTCACACAATTTAATTTTTTCTTATTTTTTAGTACCAATAAATATTTGAAATAATACCGAATAATAATTCTTATCATAATAATAAGTAATAAATGAAGTAAGTAAAAAATTTCATTACATTGAAAAAAATTAATATTTTCCAATCAAACCACAAAAAAAACTCCACCGAATCCTTCATACATTCCACATTTCACTTTCCCCGTCACCACCACATTTTTATTTCTCCTCCTCGCGCTTCCAAAACCCGCGCGAGACATCCCAACGTCTCGTGCAGCGGGATCGGCACGAAGCGGCCGGTGCCCGTATTCAATTAATACGCCCCGATGCCAATCACCAAGGCGAAACGCAGCTCGGTTTCGTACCTGCCCGCCGCTGTTTTAAGGTTCCGACACGCATGCGACCCGGCACATAGATTCGCGTTGCACTCGCAACTCGCCGACGCGCGTTTTTTCCGTCCTTACGTACACCAAGCCGGCACGATCATCAGCAAGAGCGGCAGCTATACGGCGACGCGTCCGCCGGGGCGGCCATTACGGACAACACCTGCCGCCGTACCCTGGGCGCGCGGTCGTTGTGCGTGCGACCTGACCACAATGTGCGCGAGTAGAGCTCCGAGTGGAGTCCTCGAACCGCGAGGGCACCTCGATCTCCTTTTTTCCCACTATTTTTTTTTCTCTGGCTCGCTCGGATACGAATTCCACCGCAGGAACGTTTGACGCCGACGCGACTTTCCGTGGCTCTGAAGCCGCGTCCGGCATCATCATCGTCGTCGTCGTCGTCATCTCCTGCTGCTCTCTCACGAGGCGCGCGATGCGTCTACACGCGAACGCGCGGAAGGTTCAGCACGTTCGATGCATTACGCGAAAGATCGACGGCCTCGAAGACGAGCGAAGGCAACGGCAGCAACAGCAGCAGCCACAGCAGCTACAACGCATCGGCTGTAGGTGGCTGGCTACACGAGCAAAATATCTCCCATGGCTTCCCGATCGAATAAATCGTTGCTCGGCGTGCTGTGCCACGGCGGTGTTCATCGATCTCGCCCGAGGGCCCTCGAAGCGCGCGCTAGGCTCCTCGACCGCAGTAGACGCAGCGTAGCTTCGATACCACCGGGCGTTCGCAACGCGCGAAGAAGAAGAAGCCACGTTAAGTTGGAAGCTGGCGAGCGGCACGTTCAAATAAAGAGCTTGGAAGCTGCCTCAAAAACGATTACGATACACGCGGGTGAGAGAGAGAGAGGAGGTGACGAGCTTTGCTCTGGGTATTCGTGTGGCTGAGTGTGTAAATGGAATTCGTGCTATGTGTGTGTGTGAATAGCTGAAGCAGGGTGGTTTGTGAAGCTGTGGATGATACCTGGTCGTCGAGTGGGCGCCAGGGTAATTTACCTCACTCAAATCCCTCTTTACTTTGCCGTGCTGCACTCTGTTTACCCTTTGGCCTTGTTGTCATTGAGGCTGGAAGATACCCGGGGTTACGTACGGAAGGATCATCGTCAGCCTCGCGGTTGGAAGCCGACGACCTGTCACAATAACAGGAAGGGTATTGATTGTACCTGCTGCTGCACACTGGTTTACGGTAGACGGGTTTGTGTTGGGTGATGGAGGGCTTTGAAGGCGACTGACGAGTCAATCTGGATGGTTCGTCATCGTCAGGAAAATTATTTTTCACGAGGATTTATTTTTTGCAAGGATTGATTTTTTACAAGGATTGATTTTTTATAACGATTAATTTTTTACAAGGATTGATTTTTTACAAGGATTGATTTTTCACAACGATTGATTTTTCACAACAATTTATTTTTCACAATGATTAATTTTTCACAACGATTTCACCTTTGGAATCCAAAGCATTGGGTTTTTACGCCATTTGCTGGTTTACTTTGATTATTAGAGGTCTATTTGCAGGCTTCTGCCGAGTCAATCCAAACGGTTCGATCATGGGGACCATGATTTTCCAAAACGGTTGCTCAATCACAAGAAAATCATTTTTTATTTTAGCTTATGCAATCAATGAACTTGGTTTAAAATTGATGAGTTGTTTTTGTTTGTCGAGCTAGAGTAATTTACCTCAGCCAAATCCTCTTTTCTTTGCCGTTGCACTCTATTTACCCTTTGACCTCAACGTCGTTGAGACTACAAGATACCCGGGGATACTTTTGAAAGGATGATCGTCAGCCTCGCAGTTGGAAGCCGTCGGCCTGTCACAATAACAGGAAGGGTATTGGTTGTACCTGCTGTACACACAAATTTACCAGCCAGGTTTACCGTCATCATTAGACGTCTTATTGAAAGCGCCTAACCTGTCAATCCAAGCCATCATATCATCACCAAAATGATTTTGCAAAACCACGATAAGCAAATCATTTTTCACACGTACCGATTTTACCTTTTTCCAATCAACAAAAACGTGTCTACAAAAACCGAAGACTATTTTCAATATTTTTCTCTTGTGGATCGAAAAAAAAAAAAAAAAAAAAAAAATCCGGCACTATGCTTAAACAATTATTTTCTTGTCTCCCGCGGCATATCTCAACGAAAGTGTTTTTTCCGGCGACCGATGATCCACGGGTTAAACTGTCCGTGAATCGCAATCGAATTCACTCCGATCGAAAGAAAAAGTGGGCGCTGCGGTTGCGTTTTTTTTTTTTTTTTTTTTTTTCGTCGAACGCACCTCACGGTCCGTCATTTCTCGCTCCAGAGGCCAAAGGCAGCGGCGTGCGGGGGTTTCTCGAGGTGCGCAAGAGAGAGAGAGAGAAAATCCCGAGGCAATTCAGCCAGTGCGCCGCGGTCTGCGGGGACCGCAAGAGCGAGAATTACGCATTCATCACGCGGGGCCTCACGCCACGGTCGTTTTATCGATACGCGGGCCGAGCGAGTGTGGCACCCGCGAGTCGTACACACACGAGGCGAGGACCCACGGTGGTCGCCTCTCTCGCATTGTGCCAGCGATTAAGCGCCTCGTTTGACGCGAGCGCTGGCCGCGCGTAACTCTCGTAAACTCCGCGCTCGATGGAGTCCCACCGGGTATCCTCTGCGACTCTCGATTCTCGCGCGAGAGTCCCGGGAACGCGGCGTGCCGGCGATATTGGAAAAAATAAAAAAAAATAAAAGAAATAAATAAAAGAAGAAATGACAATCCAATCGTGTTTCGTGTTTTCCCCGTAGACGCGCTACACGCCGGGAATTTGATGGGCGAAATTATCATGCCCAACGCGTGGCGAGTAACAGACAATCAGCGAGATAACGCTTATAAGACGGTGTGATTTGAATGTAATTTCGGGCCCGGGAAAATCGTTAAGAAAATGTCGACAAGCGTAATTTGAACGGGCTGAAGAGCGTGTAAAGTTTCGATGACTGTAATTTGTAGACAATTTGTGGGGCACCGAGAAAATTTATGTAAATTCGAAGTGAAGTTTCGTTGGCTGTAATTTGTATACAAATTGAATTAATTTGAATTCATTGACTAAAAAAAGAATAAAAAAGTTTCAATTAATATTTGTAATTAGAAAATTCGAAAACGATGTACTTATCGGGAGATAAAAAATGATTTCAATCCGTTGACTAAATAAAAACAAATAAAAAAGTTTCGACATTTCTTATTAAATGATTCGAACCTCATTGATTTAGGGATTCATTTTTTTAATGTCTCAATGGATAATCAATCCCAAAATCTTTCCACGATATTAAAAAAAATTAAGTAAATACGATATAAAAAAAAATTGGAATAAAAAAGTTACGCCCGACAACTTCTATAAAATTCCCTCACAAAAGAAAACACAAATCCCCAAAGTTTCGGTAACGTCAAGCGAATCCTGTAACAAAAAATGACAATTAACCAGATCCCCAGAACTTTCTCATAAACTCCGATATTAAAAAAGTTAAATAAATCCGATATTAAAAAAGTTAAATAAATCCGATATTAAAAACGAATAAAAAAAATTGCGTCCAACTTCTATAAAATTCCCTCACTGTCTATCAAACAAAACACAAATCCCCAAAGTTTCGGTACCGCCAAGCGGTGTAACTCTTTGACAAAAAAATGACAATTAACCAGATCCCCAGAACTTTAATTACCCCTCCCATCCGTTCCTCACAAAACTCCCGTCGCCTCGTCCCTTCGCCCGTTATTACGACGAAGTGCAACAAACGACATATTTATCGGGGGGACCACGAGCGACATTAGGCAGGCGTTAACAGACATTACGAGCTGCCGCAGCGGCGTGTGGACAAACGTCGGGGGCCCGGGCGCGCGAGCAGAGAGCGTCGACGTTCGATGATGCGCCGCTCGGTGTGTCGGGCTGGGCGTGCGGAGGCCACGGCGGAGAGCAGCTACGAACGGCCGAACGTTGCGCCATTAGCCACAGCAATTTACGAGAGGCGGCTCGCGCGATAGCGTTTATGCTGTTGCTGTTGCCCCGCGTGCGCTGCCCTCCGCACTCTCTCTCGCTTCTTCAGCGCCAGCGCGCCCTTTATTTCTCTCTTTCTCTCTCGCCTTTCTTCTCCTTCTTTCTCCCAGTACTTCCCGCGCGGGAGCAACAAAAACGCGAACAAAAGAGACGAGGAACCAAAACAAAAAAAAAATCAAAAAAATAAAAGAAAGGCGAAATCAGCCGAAGGGAGCCTCGCGATGCGCGAGGTGCATCGCCGGGCCCGTGGGGTACGAGCGCCGTAGCACGCGGAAATAACGTTCCCCGAGATTATCCTCGCGGACTCCGCGCGCACTCGAACACCGGGATATTCGGGCCCGGGCGATGCGTATATTCGCGAATTGAAAATAATGGACATTATTAAGGGGGCCGGCGTGGACTCTGCGGTGGCTGCGCTCGAGTCTCTTCCGCTGTGCACGCTCGTCGCGATCTTGATCGATATTCAGTCCTGCAATAATAAAAAAAATAAAAATAAAATAAAAATAAAAAAGGCAGTCGTGTATTATTGCGGACTGCGGTGTCCGTTTGTGCGTACGTTAATGACGAGGTATAATCGAGGAACTCGGCGTACGCACTACTGGGTACCACGTTCGCCGCAGGTAGAAACTGCGACTGTCTCGGTCAAGTTGGCAAATGGCAATGATAACGACGCGGGGTTTGTGTGTTGGCTGCGAGCTGCAGCAGCGGTGATGAATCTTGGGACCCCAGGCACAGTGTCATTAAGGTGGTTCTTGCGTATCGACCATTGCGAATTTTGAGGATTGACTTATTGTTTTTTTTTTATAGTGTATAGTTAAAGATCGTCTTGTGATTGCGAAATTTGAAAATTGGTTAGCGGGCTGATCGGTCGGGATAATAAATTTAAATCCTGTAAAGAAGTGAGGTGACGCATGGGAACTTATGGAAAAATGATCAGACTTTCGCAGACTGATTTTTTTCAGAATAATAAATGTGCTAAACCTTAGAACATTCATTAGAGATTTTTATTTAACCGCCGGTAATTAATAATTTAATTTAATCACCGTTCAAATGTCACGAAATTTTACATTTAGCAACAAATATCGAGTCGAATCAGCTATTGTATTAATATACTAATGTTGATAAAATAAAATGTCTCCAGTATTCTGACGTATCGACATCTACATTTTTTATTCTCCCAACGATGAACCGAATGTCGCTCATTATTTATTTCATGCCCACGATTTACAAAAACCTTTTGCCCATACTTCGTCATATTCCACCAGTACAAATCGCGCGGACTGCCTTAAAAGGCACCCGAGGTTAGTCGACTCCAAGTCCCGCGAAGATCGTCTTTAAAAACCCGCAAACAGGTTTCGCACCGCGAGTCCCACTGTTTTTACCCGCGTGTATAAAGCGTGCGTGTCTGTCGTGCGTCGGCTGTGAATTTATCAGTAGCCTAAACGCTATCGACTCGTTATCGCCGCGGGTTTTACTAATTCCGATATTTCCGTGCGAAGCCGCCGTATCATTAGGCGATAAGTCAGCCTGAAAAACGGGGAGACCGGCGAATCGTATGCGACGATTCGTCGCTGGCGCGCGAGCCAATCGGCTGTAAATATAAACTCGCGCTCGCCCCGCGTCAACCTGCGGAGTTACTTGGATTTTGCCGCCGATACTCGCGCCGGTCTCGCACTTATAACTTGCGGAGCCAACGGCGCGTCTCTTGCATCATCCGCGTTATACAATATTGCCGGGAGGCGTGATACACATTGATGCGCGCGCTCCGTTATTATGTCAGACGAATGCAGAGACGCTACGGCGGACCCGCGACTGCAACGCGACTCGGCGAGAAATACGAGAGCGGCGAACGCCGCGTCGCCCACGGAAACGCGTTGGCCTACAAACACCGATGCGACGAGTTAAAATTGTATTGTGTGGACGCGAATTATGTCCGCGAAGGAGATTAATAAGGATCTCAATTCTCCGGATTGTGACACACAACAAAATATTAAGAGTGTGACGACGAAAATTTTGCTAAGGCTACTAGAAATTTGCTGTGGTAGCTCAATATTTTGCTGCGAGAAGAAAAAATTCGTTAATACAGGAAACGATTTGTCGGCACTCTCTGATTATTTTTCTCCGTGTTGGACATTTTTTTGTACTGCCTGCAGGCTTCAAAAATATTTCTGGTAACGAGTGCCACATTTTGTACGGTAAACTTGGATTTTTTTTTCTACGATTCTGATGATTCTGGTAACTCATCTTTGTGTCATTATGTTGATTGCCACTCGGTCGAATTATTCTAAAAACAATGAAGAAAAATTTCTACAGATATTCCATACATAATTATATTTATGTAAATATTTTTTTATATTCCGTAAATACCGAATGTGGTGATCGTTACTAAAACATTTTCTCCATGTATTTTATTGCCGCAATTTTTTTTTTTATAAATACATCAACAGCAATTAAAAAATATATATATTTCCCAATTACCCAGTCATCAGGTCGCCAAATTCTTTCCAACCATTCAACGCACGTGACTGCACTTAAAAGCGAAAACACCTCTTTAAATATAACCTCCACAATCAACCGCATCATTTACATCACACCGAACACATTCCCCTCATCACTCTCAGTCCATACATCCCAAACAGCAATAACGTCAAGACTTCACTCGCAATTAAAGCCAACAATTCATCGACGACGTTTCGTCTCGCGACGCAAGAAAACAGATTGACGACACCGCCAACACAGCAAACGCAAAACAAAACGCAACATTGTGCACTTCCCCCCCGTGACAAGTCGAAGCCCGACGTTTATTAGCGCAGGTATCGTTGCCAGTCGCAGGTCGCTCCCATTGCACTTGCTCGCTATTCGGCAATAAATCGGCGCGCGCGAGAGGCGAACGTGAGTATTTCGAGGTTGCGAGAGTCGTACGAGCGAGCGAGACGAGACGGGAAAAGAAGTGAAGCGACGGATGAGCTCGTAATTCGGTTCGTCGGGGGCTGCTGCAACACACCGGGGGCAATAAAACTCGGTGGTACGTTTTCACCGCCGGCACGTTCGTCGTCCGGCCCGGGGCCGGAGTGGCTCTCTTGCTTCTCTTGCCCGGTAAGTCCACTTGTTCACAGGGGCAAGCGAAGCAACTATATGCGGCGTATAAACCGCTAGGCGCTAAGCCACCCGCCCAAATCCCGCTCTGGTCCTCGGCCGGTCTCTCCCTCTCTCTCTCTCTCTCTCTCTCTCTCCCTCTTCTTCTTCTTCTTCTTCTTCTTCTCGTCCTCTCCGCACATAGACGAAGCCAATAAACGTTTTACAGCCGCGTCGCCTCGTCCGAGTTGTACCGTTAGCTTTTTTTAACCAGGGTAAAACGTCGTAAAACGGCGCGACCGACCGACGGAAAAATCGAGGCGCGACAATGGGAAAGCTCAGCGTAACTCACGTTCGGGTCTTTTTCGCCTCAGCTCCTCGGACTCGATATTATTATAGGCACTGCTTAAGCCACACCGCCGTGGCCGAGGCGACCCTCCGCGCTCTCGCATATTTCGCCCCCGGGCTGTGCACCGGTGGACCTCGTCGGGGCTCCTCGAGACTCTCTCGTTCCTTTCTCTCGCACGAATCTCTCCTCGTTCGTCGATCACAAACACCGCGGGCCACGGAGTTTCGGTCAGTCCGGAAGAAACCACCGAGGTGCTTCGATCGCGCTCGTCACCCGGGCGTCGCTTTTCGTCGTCGATGGATTCAGTGCCCGTGGTTCGGTTCACCTCGCGGTCTTCGGGGGTGTGACGAGGATTTTTCGAGACGGTGTGAAATTTGGGCTTCGCGAAATTTTTAACAAGTTTATTTATTTTTTTTATTTTTTTTTTTTTGTTTGCTTTTGGTGTCTACGACTGCGCGTGATCGATTCCGTCAATTCGTCGAGAGGTCGAGGCTGTAAATCGTCGCTAGGTGCCACCGGGAATCGGGTCCGCCGGGTCCAGATACCATCGGGCGAATAATTCAATCCTCGCGCCTCGCGCGCGAAATTCCATCCGCGTGTCCCCCGCGACTGGAGTCGAAGTACCGTTTTTGGCCACCTTTGGTCCAATTGTGGCCACCAAGTTTATTTATTTATTTATTTATTTATTTGACAGTGAACGGGACAAGCCTTTGAAAATACAGTGTAATATAATGGCGAATGAATAACCGGCCAAAATGCATACAACAAAAAATAAAAAAAAACAAAAATAATAATAATAATAATAATAATAATAAATCATACATATAAAAATAAATATAAAATATAAAATATAAAAGAAAATAAGATAAGACGTTAGCAAAATAAGACGCGACGTTAGCAGTTTAAAAGGATTTAATATTTTATGTTATTAAATAAAACATAAATGAGCTTGCCGATTTTATCAATTTATATGAACACTTTCGAGGTATCAGCATTCGAATATGCGAAAACAAATATTTCCAATTAATTACAATGAAAATGGCCACAAACGGTACAGTGGCCACAAATGGTACTTCTACCTTTCTTCTATATCGATTTCGCGGGCACGACGCTCGAAGATCTCCGCGGCGTAAAAAGCGGAAGCGACTCGCGGTGCTCGGCGTTAATTTTTCCTCCAACGATGGCATCGTCGAAGCCGAACGTAACGAGAATCACGCTCGCACAGCGAGATCCACAAGAGAGCGAGAAAGAGGCGCTCAAGGCCTCGGCGAGCGCGCCCGGAACGTTGAGTAACTCCGGGGAACGCGTTTCTCGCCGCGCCGTCGTGGAGTTCCGCCCATTCGCGCACAGGAATTTCCAGTCCGAAGCCACGTCGGCCACGCGGGCGCCTCGCCGCCTCTTCCTCATTCGCGTCTTATCGCGCGGGGCACCCGATGTGGATTTTTCCAATAACAACAACAACAACAACAACAACAACCATAACAACCGTAACAACGACAAAAAGTAATGACAATAATTACAAGACCGGCTGACGTGGAATATAATAAAATGAAAAAAGCAACAATAATCATAGACGTGGCGGGCCGAGGACGGGGAAAATGCAGGAAGAGAAATATTAAACTGCGAGTGAGCGCTGGGGGAAGAGCGAGAGACGTCTCCGGGTATGTGCGGATAAAAGGGGAATAGAAGACCGGACGAGAGACGAGAGAACGGGTTTGGTAAACCGGGATACCGGGCCGGACAAACGATAATCGCAATCGTTCATCATCGAGCAACGGCGGCGGCGGCGGCGGCGGCGGCAGCTTCGTTATATTCGCCTCCGAAACTCATCTCAACCGCGTCGTACTCGGGGCTCTTCGTTCCTTCCTCTTCTTCTTCATCATCGGGCGCGCGAGATGCGAATATTCGCCGTCTTTCATTCGACGCTCGCGCGCTCTCACTTATGTAATGGTGCCGTGGGTGGCCTCGAGGAGAGAAGAAAAACGGGGGGGAGGGGGGGGCATGGGGGAGGGAGCAGCTGATGATGAAGAGGAAGATGGAGGGTCACCTCAGTCCTGGGATGTGATACGCGGAGGAGGCGAGGAAGAAATATCGCCGTAAATCCGCGACCGGACACAGTGACCGCGTCACCTTCGCGACTTCCGGCTTGGTGTTGCTTTTTTTTTTTTTTGGGGGGGGTTTTGTGTTGCGGAGAAGAAACGAAGGGATTGTGATGCGAGAGGCGCGGGCGAGGAGCGATGAAGGTGCCGACGGAAGGCGAGCGTCGGGCATACGCGAGACACGGGAATGTTTCTCATGGGGAGAGATTGTATCGTGGATTTATTTGATTTTTGGTTGATGGAAATGTTGGTTGGACTAATTTTTTTACTTGGTACACTTTGATGAGGAAAATAAACGGGGACTTTTTGTTCAAAGATTCGTGGGGAAGGGTTAAAAAAAATTGTTTTGAATTTTTGGATGTGGAGCGTTGGATGGAAAATATAAATGCATAGAAAAATTACCAGGACGGACGTGGAATAACCAGGACAGACAGATTATCTTGGATTTATTTGATTTTGACTTGATTAAAATGTCGGTTGAATTGATTTTTTTACTTGGTAAACTTTAATGAGAAAAAAATTAACGTGGATATTTTATTCAAAGTTCCGTCTTAAAGAAAGATTTGAAAAAAAAAATCGCTTGAATTTTCGAACGTGGAGCGTTGGATGGAAAATATAAATGGACAGAAAAAAAAACAAGACAGACATGGAATAACCAGAATGTTAGACATAGAATGTATAGAATTAGGCATAGAATGTTAGCAATTAATTTACAAGCTTTTTCTTTTTTGAACCCACAAATACGTTCACAAAATGCCTATAAATTAATATAAAGGGCATACAAAATTAATTTCCACTCCAACACCAAACGTCGAATACCTCGAGTATCAACCAGTTTCACGAACCGTCTCTGCACACCTCTCACACATACATTTCCCATCACCAGTGCCCCGCGATCCCGGCTCATTTGTAAACTTAGTTGTGGCTGCACGATCGCCAAGCACACACGATAAATAAACGCCGCGCGCTCAGTGATACCGGACGCGCAAGCAGCATCGAATAATCCCGCTCGCGCGTCGTTTCTCCGCTCTTCGCGAAGAGGAGGCTTCACAGTGTGTTCCGCGTCCCTCGAAGCGCGCAAAATTGGTATTCATACTGTCGATAGCTCATTACTCATCGCTCACTATCGTCTCACCGGGAGTCATCAAATTACACCTCGGCGGCGTTCTCGTGTCTCACGCTTCTTCGCTCCTCCCGCGTCTCTCCCTCCTTTATACACATTTTCCACAATATGTATTATCATCGTTTCATGCCTACGCGAGCGGGGCAAGTGCATCGTGGGGGGGTTTCCGAACCGCGCTCGTACCGCACACAACCTTTTCCTTCCTCTCTTTGCTTTCCCCTCGATCCCTCGTCGAATCATTGTGATGTACGTAACGAGAGAGGCAGTCGATTGACCGGTCTCGGCCACTCCCACCCCGGAGATCGAGTAATGCTAGATCGACCGCAATGTTACGTGCGCGTCGTGAGTTGCACCGGCCGCGCGCGCGTTTCGCCGTCTCGCCGATCTCCTCCCGTTCCACTTCCTAGTGGCCGCCGTCGTCGTCGTCGCCGTCGCTGCCGCTGCCGCTTCGTCCGCTTCATTCCCGCGTCCGCTTCATTCGTCTTTCGTTTCCCGCGCTTCGCCCCACTTCATCACATCGGCCCCGATATATCCCTCGTCCGTATTTTGTCCTCCGTCCCCGATTCCCGCGCGCGGTTCGGCTTCTTCGCGCGCTGCGGCGGCGCCTCTCGGCCTCTTTCCGCTGGCTGGCACGACGCCGCGATTCTCCGGCTCGCCGCACCCGGTAATTTTCCCTCCGTTGGAACTTGGAATTTGCGTGAAACGAAAGTGCCAGGTTCGCCTCGGCCTCGCGTACCTAGAGCTCGTTCGGTGGTTGGATCCGCGCGCGCTGCTCCTCGGCCTCCTCCTTCGACTCGCTCGAGACTCCTTCTTCTTCTTCCTCTGGGCTTTATGCGATCCGGCGCCACGAACGCGGATACGCTCGCTTGCTGCCTTCCATCGTTCTTTCTCTACGCTCCATGGACACGTTCGCGAGAACGTAAAGCGTCGCGCTGTTTACGTTCGTTGATCCATTAGACGGTGGATTCGCTTAATTATTTGATGTTTGCTCGGCGAGAGCTGAGAGCCGTGAATGAATTAATTAATCCGTCAATTAATCGATCTGATCGCCGTGATGTGATTAGCGCGCGACTTTTTTTTTTTGCTCGACCGGGTTAATTATGATGGTGTTTTTTGAAACGGGACGAATGTTGACGATCGACAATCAAGCGTATTGATGAGAGAAAATTGTGAACGTTGGGGGAATGGAAGCGGCTTGAAGTCGTTTGAGCCACTTTATTTTTATTTAAATTACTCGTGTGATTTAATTCAATTAATTTTATCTTTCTGAGGATAAAATATTTTATTTTAAATTGCTTTGACATTTTTTTGGTGAGCTTCGTTTGGGACGATAATTTAGATGAAATTGAGAAATAAATTCCACGCGTGAATTTGTATCGGAAAATATATATTTCAGATTTTCGGAAGTTAATTCCGTTTTTCTTCTTGTCGACAATTTGCATGATATTATCAATTTCCTCAAAGTCGTTTGAGCCACTTTTATTTCAATTTAAATTACCCGCGAGTCATTTAATTCAATTAATTTCATCTTAATTCCAAGAAAATATTTTATTTGAAATTGGTTTGAAATTTTTTGGTGAGCTTCATTTGAGACGATCATTTAGATTAAATTGAGAAATAAATTCCACGCGCGAGTTTGTATCGGAAAATATATGTACCGGTCTTTCGGAAGTTAATCCCTTTTTTTCGGGCGACAATTTGCCTCAAATTCCTCGCGCTTTACAGTCACTCGTGCCAACGTCCATCACGTTTATCTCCCACGCTGGCGTTTCACTCCGTCCCGTAGTTCCTGATTTACAAGAAATAAGATCGAAAGGGCCTAACTCGACGCGTATATGGGGGAGAAACGCATTTTCTGAGGGCGGAAGGTCCCCGTTTACTGCGCGCGCGGCGCAATAAAAATCCACGCGGGCCGCTTTGCACCGAAATGTAAACCAGTTAGGACGACCCACCCCTCGCGCCTCGCGAACGAGGCGAGAGGCGCGCAAGTGGTTTTATGGGGTGGGGTCTGTCGATTCGTCTTGCGTTGCCATAACGAGTTCGTGACTCGACATAATTCGATAAACCCCGCTTGAAAACCGAGCAAGTTTGTCGTCGTCGAATAGGCGGCCGGAAGAGTCTCGCGAACGCGCGACCCGAGAACTCTTCGACTTGGCGGCTTCGCATCGCGAGGAAAAACGCGGGGAATACACGGAACTTTCGCATGAGATACGAATCTCTTCGAGTCTCATCGCCCGAGGGACGAATAACGACGGCGAAACTGCTGTCTGTTGCGCCGTTTCCGCGCCGCACTCAGTGTGAAGCCTCCTGGCGTTGCGTTTATTTCCCCGCGCATCGTCCGCAGTTATCACGCAGAGCGAGAGACCGCGAGCTCGATATTTACGCATTCGTTTCGGCTTCTTACGCGGAATTATCCGGCCGCGCGCGATGAAATCTTTTCTTTTTTTTTCGCCCAACCTGCGGTTACGTTTCCATGCCGCGTGTGACTAAAAAATAATATCTCTGGATGTTCGTCTGTGAACAGTGATTTTTTTTTTTTTTTTAAGAGTCGATATCGGCAGGTTGTTCGCACGTTTTCAATGGCAACTGAGAAACATTTTTTACGTTGCGTTAAATCTGCTCGCGGCGTCTTTCACTTAATTTTTTTTTCATTTCCTGCCTGTAACAATAATTTACAGAGGGTGATTGAAAAATAATACTCACTAGATATTCGTCTTGTGCATAGGAATTTTTTTAACCCGACATCAGCAGGATGTTCACTTTTTTTCAACAGCAACAATAATATTTTTCTCGTTACATCAGGCTTAACTTCTTCTACCTCATTTTTTTTAATTTCCGACCTGCAACAATAATTCATAAATTAAAAAGCTTCAATATCCGACCATTTAATTTCTAATTAACTCTGAGTCTGTCAAACCCTACAAACCGGAACTATACACCCAGAGAAATCGTTCTGATGGGATCTTTTCGAAACAAATAAAACTTATCTGAATAAAATAAAAATTTATCTGAATGAAATAAATTTTATTTGAATAAAATTAAAATTTATGCGAATGAAATAAATTTTATTTGAATAAAATTAAAATTTATGCGAATGAAATAAATTTTATTTGAATAAAATTAAAATTTATGCGAATGAAATAAATTTTATTTGAATAAATTTAAAATTTATGTCAATGAAATAAATTTTATTTGATCCAAATAAATCCCAGTAGGCCGCCCACGAAGTAAATAATTTATTCCATGATCGGCCTACCAAGATTTATTTCGACCAAACAAAATTTATTTCACTCAAATAAATTTTATTTCTCTCGAACAGATCCCATTAGAACGATTTCTCTGTATGCGGACAGCCGTGAGAATTTCCGAGCGCTCGTAAATATCGCCGCGAAATTCCATCGTACGTCGAGTCGCGGGGAAGCCGCTCGCGCGAAGCGTCGAACAGCGAGTTGCAGTCTGTGCATCGACCGGCCGCGGAGTTAACCGGGACGCAACGGCGCAAAACTATTACGCGAGTAGTATAGATAAGCTCGGAGCGCGGAGCAAGGATACGGCGGACCACGTGTACGCCGAGCATACGCGGTTCTACGATGGCCAGCGCGTGTCCTGTATACATATATATATATACACACACACACACACACACAATATATACACATATATATATAAACACGCGTGTGCGGCCGGAGTCTCGCAGCGAGCGAGGCAAGAGAGGAGCGGAGTTCGCACGAGTTGCTGCCATACGGATGCAAGTGTGCTGCACGCGTCCGCGTTGCACACGGTGTAACTCTTGAGCGCGGCGCGTGCGCGGTTTACAGCCGGGACACCGTCGAACACGAGCATAAACATTGTTGGGAAGATACGCGTACGCTATATGCGGACACGAGGCGGGCGGCGGCGGCGGCGGGGAGGACAAAAGCGGCGCGCGGGACACGCCGGGGCATTAAGATGGACGGTGCCAATCGTATGCTAATAGAGCTGCCTTTTATTTCTTCTTTTATTTCTCTTCTTTATTACACAAACTCGGTCTCGCTTTTCGCCTCTCTGGCTCTGTCTTTCTCTCGCTGCTCCGAACCCACCGGTTGATGTATCCGCAATGCGCAGCCCCGCAGTCGTAGAAATCCACTTAATTCCGGAGAGTCGATAGCAGTTTTTGGGTCAATCGGGATTGGCGGAAGTTTGAGTTGGAATTTTGAGGGGATTTATGAGGTTTTTTTGAGTTTGATGATTCAAGGAGGGTGAAAGAAATTTTTGTTTGAGCTTGGAAATAATTTTTTGTAGTGATAATGATAACATAATATTTATGCCGAATCGTTCTTAAATTTATTTGGATGAAATTGATTTGTTATTTTATTTCTGGTCTTTATCGCGAAAACTCGGACTCGATTTTCGTCTCTATCTCTATCTCGTTCTCTCCTCTGACCCCTCCGATTGATGAATGCGCAATGCAGCGATTGCCCAAGTCGTAGAAATTCACTTAATTCTGGAGAGCCGATAGCATTTTTTGGGTCAATCACTTCGGGCGCAAGTCGAATTCGGAATTTCGTGGGAATTGACGTTTTTACTATCGACGCTCCAATCGACGTTGAAAGGAATGCTAATTTCGCCTTAGAAATCATTCACAATAGTAGTTATGACAAAATAATATTTAATAAAAATCACTTTTAATTCAACCACTATTGAAATCAATTTAAATTTGGCCTTGCAATGGATAATAACGATAAGATAATATTTGATAAAAATCGTGCTGAAACCATTTTATAAAACTTGAACCAAATTTTTTTTTCGTAGATTAATTCATGCATTGGTCGCGGCATTTCTTTATTTTCTGGTATTGGAGCGTCGAGAATTATAGAATAAAAATCACTTTCAGTTCAAACGCTATTGAAATCAATTTAAATTTGGCCTTGTAATGGATAATAACGATAAGATAATATCTGATAAAAATCGTTCTGAAATCATTTGACAAAAATTGAAACAATAATTTTTTTTTTCGTAGATTAATTCATGCATTGGTCGCGGTATTTCTTTATTTTCTGGTATTGGAGCGTCGAGAATTATAGACAGGGGGAAAATCGGACAGATCGATTACCCCACTAAGTCCGCCTTCCTAGGCTCTGTCTATCGATTCCTCCGTCTTGTTTTATTTGTGGGATATTCTCGGGAGATGAAAGAGGTCGGAGGAGAGGCTGCGCGACCTTCATCGACGAACCTCCTCTCGCGGTGCCGGGATATATTCTTCCCCGCATACTACACTCCCGATTACTATATCATATCTATATACATACAAATATATAATATCGGATCGAGAGTGGGTATCGGAGGAGGCATCGAATTACGCCAGGTCACGATCCCCATTATATTCACTCCCTGCTTCCCTTTCATTTTTTTTTACTCTCTCTCCTCTTTTTCTCGTTTTTACTCGCGAGAGGACAAATTATCTTAGCGTCACGATGCCCACCGTGAAAAGGCGAATAAAAGCGCAGAAACCACACGGAATTCAAACGCGTCGGTCACTCCGGAAACCCCATTAAGACAAAAACAAAATAAATCCTATATCCAAACCATTTTATCCGCCTTCATCCGGCACTAAAAAAAAAAAATCCCTCCGTCTGACAAAACGCGAAAAGGGCCGAGAGAAAAAAGGAGAATCGTGTCGCATGGTCTTTGCATTCCCGGTGTTGTCTTCCGTGAAAAACAGATGCATAAGAATGCGGCGAACGAGTGACGAAAAAAAAAAGAAAAAAAAGGGGGACAGAAAGAAAAAATCCAAACAGAGAGGAAAACAAGGTAAAAACAGTAAAAATACCTGTGGGCCGTTGCTCGCGGAACCGTAGCGCCCGGGGCTGCCATCGATCGTCTTCGTCGTGGGCCGCGCGTTGTCGTAGCGCGAGCGCGAGTAAGAGCATCGCGCGCGCACAGGGCCGAAACTGCTTTTGGAACGCGAATCAACGGCGTCGTCGGCGGCTGCAGCGGCGGCGGCGGCGGCGGCGGGCGCGGTATATACGCCCGGTGGGATCGATTTACGAGCGGGACGCTACCAAAAAGAACTATGCCCAGTGCCTGATTTACATACCTACCTATCGCCGGTATTCAATTCGAGCTTACGTACCCCGTAGCCAGCCGTGTAGCACGGGGCGCGCGCGAGCCTCGGCCGAGTGAACCGCGCCCGCGGTTCACTCGGCATCCGCGCGGTACCATCCGCAGCAACGGTGAACACACAACTCCGCATCGCACGTGGAACCGGCCTCGGCGTCTCCTCTCTCCTCTCTCTCTCTGCTCCCCGACCGGCGTTACCCCCGTGATTGATTTCGCGATCGCTAAATTGGCGAAACGCCGAAGCCCTCGGTGCCTGAAAGAAACAAAAACGCACACGGAGTTCGGAGTTGAAAATGACGGACCGGTAGTGCAATCGAGGGAATAAATTGCCAATCTGCGGGGCCCGGTAATTGCACTGATTTGCAATATAAGAAATACCACGAGTGAAAAAAATTCTCGCGAAAAAATAATAATAATAATACCAACTGTGTTCGTGGTGCAAAAAAAAGGGGAAAAAAAATCTTTGGACCTTTTGTTCACGTGATGTTGAAGTTTGCATCGTTGGAATGCAAGGAAATTCAGAAAAAAATTAATTGTAATTAACCCGAATGATGAAAATAGATATAAAAAGTCACTATATCAACTAAGGGCACGAAAAAAAATATATATATATTTTTTTTTCGTTGCATCGTTGGAATGCAACGAAATAAAAAAAAAATAATAATAATAATTCTATTTAGGGCACGAAAAAAAAAAAAATCGTATAAGGGCACGAAAAAATATATATATATTTTTTTCGTGCCCTTCATCCTTTGGGTCAAACAGAATCATTTTTTTTCTGAATTTCGTTGCATACCAACGATGCAAACTTCAACATCCTTTTTTTCACGGTAAACTATTTTTTTTACGTTGTCTAGTTTCAATGGAACGGAGCAATAAAAATGTGGCCATAGACCTGGAGGGGGGGGGGGGGGGGGGGGGGGGTCGAGTGTCACCGGAGGCTCCTGGTATTCACACGTACTCGTCGCGCCGGGGAGACGAGAGACTGTCGAGATCCCGATGATTTGTGGTGATCGATAGTGTTTCCGGTTGCTGGGGTGGACCGAGTCACTCAAACGACGCTACACAGAGTCGCTCGTCCGCAGGCGGGGGGACCCGCGCGACACCCGCTCCTGTCGCGTTTCCGACGTCTCTCTGTTCCTCGGTCGGCGCGCGCGCGCCCGGCTTGGCACCTGCGTGAAACGGAAAAGAGAATCGACGATATCTATCGCGCCGGGACTCGAATGCCATTCGGGGAGCCGACGCACCAAGTTATTGGGCGGTCGGAGCGTCCGGGACGCGAGTGGAGTACGTCCATCACTGGCCGGCTGACCGGCCGCTCGCCTCTCTCGCCTCTTCCCACTCTACTCGTCCTCGGGATCGTCGCGCTCCTCTTCTAGCGCATTCGCGCTCGACTCGGTTGCTCCTCTGTCTTCTCCGCCCGATCCTTTTCTCTCCTTCTCTCCTTCTTCCTCGTGTACCTTCATCTCCCTCGCTCGCGCTCCTGCCAGCCAGGCCCATCCTCGCTGGCCCCGCGTGCTGCTGAGCTCTCTCGCTGCCGTTCGACTCGTCTCGGCTGCACCACCGGCTGACCGCTCGATGGTGGAACGCACGCCCAGTCTCGGTGTGTATATGCAAACTTTTGCATCCTCGGCTGTGTTTCCTCGCCATTCGAATCACGTTCGTCGGGACGTCGGTTTCTGTAAGAAGAAATCGGTAATACAGTGGTTAAGAGGCAGAGCGATACTCACTTGGAAATTTTGAGAGTTATTTTTTCTGAAAATGCTCGGCGGATACACCCAGAGAAATTGTTCTGATGGGATCTATTCGAAACAAATAACATTTATTTTGATGAAATTAAAATTTATTTGAATGGGATAAAATTTATTTGAATGAAATAAAATTTATTTGGATGAAATTAAAGTTTATTTGAATGAAATAAATTTTATTTGATCCAAATAAATCCTGGTAAGCCGGCCATTAACTAAATCATTTATTTACGACTTCTCTGGGTGTAGAACTCAGATTTTGACAGAATGTGAGGCAGTATGGCAGAATTGGGCTGAGCTTCTGGCTCCTAGATTCTCAAAGCCAGTTTGTTTGGGAGAATCAAAGAAATAAAGATGCGAGAGAGACAGCGATGGGTGCGAAAGAGACAGTCCTATAGGCGTTTCACATTGGGCACTGCCTCTGGGATTTTTTTTTACTTTTCGTTGTGAAAGTATTTTTTTTTTATTTGTGTTTTGTCATTTATTAATTGTCGTTACAACGTATCGATAACGAGCATTATTGTAACCTTTACAAAACTGTTATAATCATTCTGAAATTATTTGAAATTGTTATAATGATTTTACTAAAACTAAAACATAACTTTAAATATATCGATTCATTTAAAAGGCACTTCGCGGTGAAAATTGAACGCCTATAGATATGACAAGAATGATTT
Source organism: Pimpla rufipes (assembly GCA_963932165.1). Taxonomy (NCBI): domain Eukaryota; kingdom Metazoa; phylum Arthropoda; class Insecta; order Hymenoptera; family Ichneumonidae; genus Pimpla; species Pimpla rufipes. The sequence goes on from OZ010636.1 coordinate 8,562,909, forward strand.
CGAAATGTGTTATAATTGTCGAACTGCCACAACCCTCGTCGCATTGACTTATTGCGCGGACGACTAGCGATTCAGCGGCGAAATTACACACTTCGCCCGGCTCTACTTGCCACCGTGAAACATCTCGATCTCGTTTTCGTTCTCTCGTTTTTCTCCCCTTTTTTCATAATTCTCGATCTCGTTCTGTGAGCCGCGCGCAGCTGCAACGCCAAAGCAGATCAGCTCTTGTTCATACCGTGACGCGCGAATGCTTCTCCTGCCTGCCTCTCGGAGCATCAGCGGCAGAGCTACCCCTCAATCTAAAGGAGTCGAGGGCGCATGCCGCCGTTTGCATAATTGCGGAGTCGCAGAGGCGCGCGCGGCACCGGTACAGTGGGAACACCACTTAAGTCGCCGGTGATCTGCTTCGTGGATCTTCGGCTCTTTCGCGTGCATAATTCACTATAGACAACGACGATACGGCCTTCGGTTGTACCAGGAATGCGCGAGCCCTCAGCCATCGCGTTTCCAATGTTCACAGCGCGCTCTCTAGAACAAGTACATAGCCAATTTCACGTTGTTTTCCCAAGGCTGACCACCGACATTTTCAGGATTGAAAAAAAAAAAAAAAAAAACAATGATGATCCAGCGAAGAACCGAACAAGAGTTAAGCTGTTCAAAATATTTTCAAAATTAACAAACGTACCAATAGTTATTTCACAAATATCGTACGTTGAATTCCATCCAAAACTCTGTAACGAAGAGAATGCCGCAAGGCGGAATGCGATATATTGATTTTTTAATTTTTTACAGGATGTTAAATTCAGACCCCCAAAAACGCAAAAAACCAAAGGGGTACCTCTTCTAAAAATTTGCGATTTTTGAGGGTCTGACTTTAACATCCAGTAAAAAATGCAGAAATCAAGATATCGCGTTTCGTTTATTTAACGTTCTAATTTTATCATTAACACACGTTTCACTAAAATCTTCAGTGTCTCGTACATTAAATTCCCATTCCATACTTTCACATTAAATTTCATAAACGCGGTATCCACAAAAAAAGAATTCCCACACCGTCTACTAATTCTCACAGATAAATTTCTAACGACTAAAACGCCTAAGCTATTCCATTTTACGGCCCATTTAACGAGCCCTGCAAGCGCGAGAAATTGTATGCAGTGCACACAGATAAAAGCGAAAGGGTGTGAAGTAATTTGCGGGGGTTGGGGGAGGGCACAAAAAAAAAGGAAGATCGTCGAAAATAATGTCCCGCGAGGGGTAGCTGAAAGCGCGGCAGCCACTTCCGACGAGGGGTCGAAGCAGAAGGTGTCGGCCGTGTGCGCGGGGGGTTGTAGTGAGAAATGTAGTGTACGCGGTAGACAATGTGCGGAGCCGTAGTCGAAGTAGCATTATCAGCACGCTCACGCGGTCTTGTGTGCCCACTAAATCTGGGAAAATATCCCGGCCACCCGCGCCCGCGATCCCCACATTATATTACGCATTTCTTGTGTGTAATCTGCCCCCCTCGTGATACACATTAAGCGAATCTAATGTGCGTCATTTTTCACCCGAGGGCCAAAAGTGCTTCTCGCGGCCGTGATTTCCCGCACTGAGAGAAAAATCTAGTATCGGCAACTATAAAGTGACAAACAAAAAGTGGCAATTATTTTTTATTTAATTTATTTTTATTTGATAATTTATTTATTTTTATTTAATTATTTTTATTTTTATAGGTATAGCAACTATTTCTTTAGTTGTGGTAACTATAACGCAGTTATCATAACTATTAATTAATTACCGTGAACCATAAAAATAATTGCATTAACGAAAATTTTATAGTTGTCACATTATAGTTACCAGAACTTACACGATTTCTGAGTGCGGTGATTCGCGACTCTCGGCGCGTGTGTGACTCACGTGTGAATTTGCGCATATAAACCAGCAGGTAAAAATTTCAGTGACGTCCGCCTCGTGGGCCTTGGGGCGCCTCCTCGTCCTCTCCTCGGTCCGTCCCGCCTTCGGTCGCTCACTTCGCCGACGCCGAGTGTACCACCGTACTGACCGCACCGCGAGTGCGCCGAGGTTTCGCCGATGATGAATTCTGCATCCCACCAGCCGATTCCGTATCCTCGTCCACGTCGTCGTCGCGCCCCTCCACATCTGGCTGCGGTTTACTCTCGTGTGCTTCAACGCGCGCGCGCGCGCCTCTGCTTCACTTATGCCACGGCGGTGGGTCGGTTTGCAACTTCGCCATACGATATCTGAGCCCACGATCGTGCCGCAGCCGCGCTTCACCTCCGGGACTGCCCACACCGCACCGACGCCGCCGCGTCTTGGAAGCCCCAGCGGGATGGGAACTACGCAGTGGGCAACGAAGTTGGGCCTGGGAAGAGAAAGAGAGAGAGAGAGAAGGAGAGAGAGAGAGGGAGACAGAAAAAGAGGTTATACGAGAATGAAAAAAAAAAGAAAAAAAACCGTGAATAAACGTTTGCGCGCTAACGGGGAACGCCGCGAAACAAGATATGTTGCCTCCTTCGGTCACAATATTGAGTGCAACTTCGCCGGGCCAGCCGCGATTTAACTCGCCTCGCTTCATTCTCTTCCTGCACTTTTTGTCTCTTTGCTTCTCTCTTTTTATTGCTCTGTTTTTTTTTTCTTTTTTTTTCTTTTCCCTCCACTTCCATTCGTGCAACGACCTGGAACGTGCGGGCTGCCCGGCCGAGGGGTGTGCGCGATATATACGAGCTTCCCCGGCAGCGCCACCGGTGATCGCCGGATTGAGGGGTTGTTCCACATTAAATTCATTTGCCGAACCGATCTCGTCCCATTAGGACCATTAAAGGCGGGTTAAAACGCGCGGTTTAAACAAAACTCGGGCTCACCTCGTGCGGCCTTCGTGCAACCCGGTTGCGGATTTTTCTTCTCCTCTGTGTTTTTTTTTCTTCTTCTTTTTTTTTCCTCCTCTTCCTGCTTCTTCGTGCCCTCGAGGGGTCTCTGTCAGGATCTCGAGGCCGAATCTCACATATCAATTTTATTAAATTAATTCCGAAGATTGTTAAGTGCAACACGTAATATCGGATATCTACGTGCGCAATCTCTCGAGGCCACGCAAAAGAGAGAGAGAGAGAAAGCGCCATGAGAGTCCTTAATTGCGATGCAACCAGAGCTCGACCTGGCGGGCGCGCTCAATAATAATAATTTTTGCGGTTAAACGATGAAATTGCTACACGGCGGAGGGAGCGCGAGATTTCCGAGATCGTGACGGCTGCGCGAAGTTCGTAGCGCCTTTTACCGTCTTGTCACACTTCGCGGCGAGTTTTGTAAATTTCATTTACAACACGCACTTCGTGTACATCGCTCGATCGCCGCGTAATTCGAATTTCGAATTATCCCCCCCCGATTGATTGATTGAATTTCCAGACGAAATTGTCGAACACGACGCGGATTTGCGAATTTATACACCGATTTGAGATTCCTCGGACAATGGATGAGAATAACGCGTAGCCATGTTTTTATGCACAGAAAAAAATATCATTGATTCAATAAAAACCTGGATTGCGGGCTGCCAAAAACAATGTTTTTAAATTAACTTCAGTTATCGTTGTCACAATCCGATTTAACATTAAAACAATAGGATATTCTTGTGCCAGTTTTGGAGTCATCGTTTCAAAATCGTACGAAATTGTAGGAACTGGAAGTGATTTTGATTTTACTACACTTGTTTTTGGCAGCCAGCAATACACAGTTTTCTTGAAACAATGATTATTTTTTTCGTGTGTCTTTAAGAAGAATCGGAGCAGGCGGATGATGTAAAATACTGGAGCGACGAGCAGCGACCTACCGCGGTGAACATCAGCTAGGTGGCCTGGGCAACGCGAGTTGTAACGCACGCGAGGTCACGCTCTTCCCGATTGTGAGGGAATCCGTGCCCGACCGCGGCACGAAGATCGAAGCGCCGATCAGCCGAACGATTACGGATAATGTCAGTCGGTCATCGTTAATGATTATAGAGTAGGAAGCCAGTGAGCCTCGTGAACGACGAATTAACTTTGAGAATTTTACTGTTATCGCGACAGAGACGATTTTTTTCGCTTGACCCACGACAAAATTCGACCTGAGTCCGGAAACTCAATGTGCGCGGTAAAAATACAACCATCGCTGTATTCCATTTCAGTGCAATAATCTGTCGGCTCAGGCGGGCGAGAAAAATTCCCGGGCTCGAAAAACGCTCGGCCATTCAGGCAACGTGCGCCATTTCTACCTGGCTGCCGAGCTCGGCTTCCCTCTCCTCCCGCGGTTCAACGATTTGCCGTGCATTAGCGTCCCAATCCCGGCCGGGGCGTCGTGAAAAACGTCCGGCGCGTCTAATAAAATACGCACCGAGTCCCTGGCCTCCGCGTTGACTTTACCGCTACGTTTAAACGTTAATCACTGCCAATAAATTCACAGCGACATCTAGGAATTAGAAAAACAAAAAACAATCACTTTTAAAATATCGAAACAACGAATTTGCAATCAAGCGGTAATACCGAAGATAAATTCACCCGAATTAAGACAATCGAAAGTGAAACAAGGAAAATCTTGTTCTTTTATTTTTCACCGCAAAAAAAAAAACAAGACAATCTTTTTTTCAAAGATGTAATTATTTTCTTTTCAAAGATTTCAAGACAGTTTTGAAAGAATCAAAATAGAATCAAGACACTTGAAAGTGAAACAAGGAAAATCTCGTCAAGACAATATTTTTTTTCAAAGATTCAATTCTTTTTTTCTCAAAGATTTCAAGACAATTTCAAAAAAATCAAAACCGAATCAAGACAATTCAAAGTAAAACAAGGAAAATCTCCTCTTTTATTTTTCACCGCAAAAAAAAAGAAAAAAAAATCTCGCCATAATCGCGTACGCCGTTCGATTAGCCAATCCCCTCCGCGGCACTTAGACTCTCTCTCTATCTCGCATGTGGAATATAGGCAGGCGGCGATCGAAGAAAATTAACTAAATTGGCCCCTAATCAGCGGCGCGGAGGCTCGGCCCCACTTTCCTCTCTCTCTCTCTCTCTCTCTCTCTTCCTTTCCCGTCGTACCGCAGCGGGCAGCGCTTTGTTTTTCGGCGGTAGCCGTCGCAGCCGCGGTAATGGGTAAGGCCCGGGCGAGACCGAAGCCCGCATTTCTGAGCGATTCTGCGGTTACGCGCGTTGCGAGGTGCGAGAAACCGAGGCTGAGGCTGAGGCCCTCGGTGTATATACGTCGTGTAACGAAAGTACGCGGCGGCCAATTCGGCTCCGCAACACTTGCACTTCGGGTGAGCGAACAAATCTTCCGATGCGAGACGCGCCGGAGGGAAGTACAGCGAGAGAGGAGATCGGTCGTTAGCTCGCTGCAGGCTGAGGATCCACGAGAACGAGAATAAGAAGACGACGAAGAAGAGAGGCCAGAGAAGAAGAGGAGGAGGAGGAGGAGAAGGAGGCGAGTGTAACGGGGCGCATTGGGGCTACCCGAGAGTCCTCTTGGTCGGGGGCCGTCTCATTACCCGATCCCCGTATGGTACCACGCTGAGACTCCCCGAGTCTCTCGGCCCCCCTATCGCACCGCCAGACTCCGCGCGGCGCATCCTCGTATCATTCGCGTTTCGAGCACGCCCGTACCGAACCGCTCGCGCGAGGCCAGAGGCAGCAGCAGCGGCAGCAGCGGCGAGCCGAAGGCCCAACTCGCACCGATCCGGAGCGCATTCCTGTGCACACGTCCTGTGCGCGCCTCGCTCGGAGGCTGCGAGCCGGGAATCGATCAGATTCACTTCGCGTTCCTCCGCACGTCCTTCGATTCCACCGTGTGCGATCTGGAAGAGAAATATATATATTTTTTTGCTTGAAATATGCCTCGTATTGCTCCAAGCTGAGAGACGGTAAAAGTTGAATGGACACGAGTTCGAGTTTGCTACTCACCAACGCTGCGCTGCTTCGGGTCGAATACATCCTGGATTTGTTTTCTCTCCTGTGTATATCTGAGTTTCAGGCGAAGCGAAGAGTCGAGGCAAAGCAGCCTACAATGAGGTTGCTGTTTGCATCGTTGCGATGCAAGGAAATTGAAAACGACAAAATATTAATGAAGCCAAATTAATGTACCGGCTATAAAAAGTTGTTACAATGACTAAGAGCGTGATAAAAGAAAATTATTTCACCCCCTCATGGGGGTGAATTATTTACATTTTTTATGGAATTAATATTACGTTTTTAATCTCGTTGCATTCCAACGATGCAAACTTCACAGTCATGGCGGTGGCCTTTATTATTTCACGTTAATAACTAGAAGAAATCTGGAAGAGAAATATATATTTTGTGACGTATTTTTCGTGATCGGAAGCGTGAAAAAATAAATAAATAACAAAAAATATTATAAAAAATCCAAAAAATATTCGTAAAAATAATACATTTTTGTAAATATCCTCGTATTACTCCGAGACGAAAGACATAAAAGTTGAATGAACACTCCTCGACTTTGCCACTCACCAACGCTCCACAGCTTTCGTGGCGGCGTCGCGGGTGGAACGCATCCCGGATTCGTTTTCTCTCCCGTGTATATCCAAGTGGAGTCTTAGGCGAAGCGAGGAGTTGAGGTAACGCACCCCGCGGTGGCCTTTGCTTTCTCGAGCGAGGAACGAAGGATGATGCATGGCGTTACACGCATATGTGGACCCCGGGTCCTCTGGGCCCCCCTCTTCTCCTCCTCCTCGTCGTCCCCCCTCGTTCCCTTCGTCTCTGCCTCTCCGTCACTTTTACCTCCTTCGTCTCTCTCTGTCTCTCGCGGTTGGCTCGCCAGCGGATTCGGGCACCGAAGACCCGGGAGATCTCCGCACTGGCCTCCTTTCCGATGCTGCCGGTGCTGCTGCTGCTGCTGCTGTCTACTCGCGTCTGGGCCCTCCTGGTCCCCCCGCCGTCCTCCATTAGGCTGCGGGGCCCCGCGGACCCCGACGCTGGCTACGAAAAAGATAATAATAATAACAACAATGATAATAAGAACGAGACTAGAGGGACTATTCCTGTTACGTTGCATTCCTCTTGTTTAAACTCGCCGGACCACCCCGGATTCGGGGCCCCGCGTGTATGGCACCCATGCCGAGCGAGAGAGCGACACAGAGCGCTGCGCGGCCGCCACTCTCCTCCTTCTCCTCCTCCTCCTCCGCATCCCTCCCCCCGCGATATTATATTTGACCCACGAAGAATTTCGCGCCGTGTATAACCCACGCGATTTAATCGCGCACACATGTTTTATTTGCGACTCCGGCGTTGTCATTCGATTCGGAGCAAGATTAATTGCGCGCCCGTGTGTGTTATCGCCACGCACGAGAGGCTCTCGCACCGACGGGATATGGTTTATGTTAATCGCGCCCCGGGCCCCATTAGAATGCTCGTAAAGACCCGGCCAATTTGTCGCCAACACGCGGGATTTTTTTTTGGGTTCTTTTTTTTTGGTTTTCTTTTCTTTTTTTTTGCTCGGCTCCGTTTCGCTTCTTCCCTCCCGCACCTGGAGGTCTTATTCTTATCGCCCGGGGGCAATAAAAAATATTTGCGTTGTAAATAAGAAAGAGAGGTAAATATTATTTAATGGCGAGCAGCGCGCTACCGAAATTCACCCGCACGCCGCCGTCGCCTCGCGGAAAGCTTTTGGACGTCTTCCAGAATGCTTGGCTTTGCTCCAATTGCGACGTAATTAATTACTTATTCAGTCCCTCGCAACCCTGTGTGGCCCTACCGCCGCGACGCTGTTGCCTTCTCTCGGCGCTCTGTGGACTACGAATTGGGCATCATTTCCTGCGCTCTTTACGAGCGCGATCCCGCTTATGAGAATTTCTAAATACATTATGTACGGCTCGGCCGAGCGCGAGTTTCGTAATTAGGATTTCATTGTATGTAACTGCGGTTAGACGCTCGAATTAATTTGCGTGTACGAAAACGACGGAAATAAAAAATTAAAAAATAAAGTTCGCATTTATATCCGTAAACATTGATTGTGTGAATATAAATGTAGGTTAATTTAATTTAATAATATATATCGCTAGTCTTAAATTTCTCCCAAGGATCTTTAATATTTTAATTTTTAGTAACTCTCGTTGCGCAACCAAATTAACGTTATTAGGATTTATATTAATAAAAAAATAAACAGAATTCAGTAACGATATTTAAAAATACTGTCCGGTGTGTATTAGCTTCCCGTCTCCTACTTGTTATACATAGCAGTACGCAGGTTGTTAAGATAAAAAAAAAAACGAACATTAATTTCATATATTACGTATATAAAAGCGCAATCTACGTGCGCGTCGAGCTGCAGTTCGCGATCCCGATGCACATGGGAAGACGTTTGCTGGTTCGACGCGCCTCGCCGTGCGGCCTTCCGTGCATTTTCAGGTACCTAAACACTTAACGCGAGCACCGGAGCGCAACGTTGCTACTGTATTTACCATAATTGCGCTTGTCAGACATGTGTTTACATCGCAAATTACGGATTTTCGGTGGGCTCCACGCCTATTTCTACGCCCTCATTATCGAATCTAGGCAAAATACAGCGTCGACTAAAAAAATAGAGCCGGACGATCTGCGCAGTCCAAATGAGAAGCCGAGGACGACGACGAAGGCCGAGGATCGGGATGGCCCTCTGGGAGAGAATCGGCGCCTGGATTATTATTAATTTTTAATTGCCCCCTAACGGCATCACGCGCTCCCCTTTAAAAGTCTGTACGAAGGGAATACACGGAGAGAAAGAAAAAAAAAGAAAAAAAAAGAGCTTGCAATCTTCGGAACGGCGAAGGTGCTGCCGCTGGCGCGAGGTACGACCGATACCGTCCGCTTCAGCAGCAGCAGCAGCAACACAGGTACCTCTTTGCCGCGCGAGAAAGAGGCTTACCCGGCTTCTCACCTGTCGGTGCGATTTTAATTTACATAAAGTTAACCCCCTTTAGCGCGTCGAGAGTCGAGTCGGGAGCTCCTTGTACTTCCCCCCCGGTCCGTCTGTACCCGCCGTCATTCCGCGCCGCATTATCGCCACATTCCATCGGCATCGATCATTATTAATACGAAATTTTCACTTACGCCGCGCGCCGCGAGATTAAGTGAAATACAAAATAAGCGCGTTTAATAAAATCATAAATTACAGGCGTAATCATTAAGCTCGAATTAACGCTTCGCGAGAGGCTGCGAGACTCTCCGATATTGTGGTTTTTCAGGTTCAGGTATTTTTAGCGCGAAGGAAATTACAGACTTTCGGTAAAAAATACTTCATACTTTGTTGCAGCGAAAAAGTATTTTAATTGGCAGTGAGCTGATCATTAAAATCATGCTTTTTCACCGCCAACGACTGAACACGTTTAATGGTTAATTTATTTCGCGCGATTAATGTCCACTTGAGGCCTCCGTATGGCCATTTTAAATCGGACACCTTAACGGCCACCTCAAGGTGTAATTCAGGTTTGGTGCTTACATATTAAGAGCGAGAACATTTGGGTCAGTGGAGCTCGCAACAAATATTCAGTGAGCTGGTCATTAAAATCATACTTTTTCTTCGCACCGACGGCTGAATGGTCGATGGACAATTTATTTCGCACATTTAGTGTCAAATTTAGCCCTCCTCATTAACATTTTATCTTGGATACCTCAAAGGCCACCGCCAGCTGTAATTTAGGTTTGGTGTTTTCATACCCAGAGCGAGTACCACTAGTTTGGGTTAGGGAAACTCGAAAAAAATATTTTAATTACCTTTGAACGGGTAATTAATAATTAATATTTAGGTAATATTTAGGTAATTAATAATTAATTATTTTTATTATCTTTGAACAGGTAATTTAAATCATACTTCATTTTAATTACCTTTGAACAGGTAATTAAAATCATACTTTTTATCCATCAATGGCTGAATGGTCGATGGACAATTTATTTCGCACATTTAGAGTCAACTTTAGCTCTCCTTATATTGCAATTTTTTCTCGGATACCTTAACAGCCACCGCCACCTGTAATTTACGTTTGGTGCTTTCATACCCAAAGTGAGTATCACTAGTTTGGGTTAGGGAAACTCGCAAAAAATATTTTAATTACCATCGAGCTGGTCATTAAAATCATACTTTTTCAATTAATGTCCACTTGCGCCCTCCTCATTGCCATTTTACCTTGGATACCATAATGTCCACCTCCAGCTATAATTTATGTTTGGTGTTTCCATACCCAGAGCGAGTACCACAAGTTTATGCTAGGGGAACTCGGAATTTTTTTGTATTTACCATTAAGCTGGTCATTAAAATCATACTTTTTCTCCACCAATGGTCGATGGACAATTTATTTCAAACAATTAATGTCCACTTGCGCCCTCCTCACTGCCATTTCACCTCGGATACCTTAACGGCCACCGCCAGCTATAATTTAGGTTTGGTGTTTACATACCCAGAGCGAGTACGTTTGGGTTAGTGGAACTTGCGTGGCACTCGGCAACGCGTCCCCGCCGATATTGTGTACCATACGAAAACGATGGTGTACACTGGCAGCCGTAGCAGCAGCAGCAGCAGCAACGGCCGCAGTAGTAGAGCAACCGGGCGCTCGTTGGGCGACACGCGATCGTCGACGTGGCTCTCGTGGCCCGGGGTGCTGTAAATTATTGCGATTTCTTTCGGGCAACCCTTGTTTATAGGGGGTGCGACGGCACGATCGCGGGACGCGATACCGTGCTGCGCGAACGTCCGACATCAAAGGGGCTCGCTGCACGCTTCGCATCGCGAGTGTTCTCGTTGGCCATGTCCGTCCACCACCGGATCTCTTCAACGACCTCTCCACGACTGTCGTTCGCTAGTTATATTGTCGAACCGTCCGGCGCTGCCCACTTTGCAAATCGTCCTCTCTGTGTTCTCGCAAGGTGATTCCGTCATTCCCCCTCGTTCGTCGTACGTGTGTTCCACGAGAATTCGTGCTGCAACCAGAGTTCAAATTTAACAATCGTAGGCGTCAATATTAAATTAATTCAGCAAACGCTGTGCAGTTATGTCAATGAAATTGTCATTGGTAGAAAAAATTAATTAAATCAGAATTAAAGTGGCAAAATCGTGTGAGTAACTATTTCATTGATTCAACAATATTACATAGTTAAGTCTTTGAAATTTCAGACAGAAAAAATAAAAATAAACCAGTGTTAAAATTGTATAATCACGTAACGAAATATTTAATTGATTCAACAATATTGCCAATTAAATTTTAACCCGGAGATAGAAAAAATAGAAAAAAAAAGAAAAAAGTGTTAAAATTGTATAATCACGTAGCCAAATATTTCATGAATTCAACAATATTGCCAATTAAATTTTAACCCACGATAGAAAAACAAAAAAAAGAAACCAGTGTTAAAATTGTATAATCACATAACCAAATATTTCATTAATTCAACAATATTGCCAATGAAATTTTAACCCGCAGATAGAAAATATAGAAAAAAAAGGAACCAGTGTTAAAATTGTATAATCACGTAGCCAAATATTTCATTAATTCAACAATATTGCCAATGAAATTTTAACCCTAAAAAAAATCAAATTCATTCAATGATTTTCATTCAATTAATTCGACAAAAAATAAATAAAAAGAACAAACGTCACAATCACAAGATAAAATCGCGAGTCCTTGAAGTCACAAAGCCCCGCCAATCCCCGGCGTCGCGTGTCTGTAAATCAAAAATCACGGCCGATCCGCAGCGCCACCTGCAACATATATCTCCAATTCTCACCCCGGTGGGCCCCGTCATTTTTCTCCTCCTCTCCGCAATCACGTCCGCGCGTATGCACACAAACGGGGCTCGGCGCGCGCGAGTACTCGCGCGGTAGACGGAATGAGTGGTGGATTATTTATCGAATTTAAATGAAGCCTCACCGTGTAATCGCGGCGCTGTGATGCATCTCGGGATGATTTGCGAGCGTTGCATTCATCCGTTGCTCGCGCGCGCGTTACTTCGAGCATGCGATACGCCTGGACCTTCGAGGTGCGTTTATATACACATGTATGTATATATCTGTATATACACCGCACGCCGGGCATCCCGCTTCACTCGCGTGAAGCGGGACGGCCGTCCCCGACTCCCTCCCCGATATATCGGTACCGCGGATACCAGCCAGGTGGACTCAAGGCTGGGACGCTATATACAGTTGCCCGACTCCGTGTATCGAGCGTAATAACGAATTATGAGCCGTCGCCGAGAGATCGTCCGGACGTTTCCTGCGCGGGGCTGCCAGGCTCGAACGAGTTCATTGAGAAATTAGACGGTATCCTGTACGGTATCCGCTGTACTCGGGATTGAATCCCGTCGGGTTAATTATGTTTGCACTGGCTGGAGAGGACACCGAGTCGAAATAGTCACGTGTCGAGTCTTCAGGATGCGCCGTTCTGACGTAGCTGTAGCTGTGGTGATTCGATCAATCAGGTTAAGTCACGCTGTCAGCGATCAGGAAGCAAAAATTGAACGTTTGTTATTTGGATAATTTGTCACCGAATTCTTTTAATTCCAATATGTCTATTTGTTGTCTATTTCGACTGTTGCTCACTGAATCCTACTACTTTATTTTTAATTCTCAGTTGACTACTTTTTTTAATTCTCAAATTAAATTTTGGCTGGCTGATCCAGGCCTCCTGTCAAAAATTGAACTTGGTCACGTCGTCATCTACTATTTCGCGTATTTCTCACCGAATTCTTTGAATTCTAATACGCGATTCTGTCTAACTATTTCGACTACTTCTCACCAAACCCAACCACTTTTTTTATTCTCAATACGTCTTTTGTCTGGCTGATCTAGAACTCCTGTCATTGGCTATTCAATGTTTATTTTTCTCAGTGATCAGGGGGGAAAAATTCAACTTGGTTACATCATTGTCTACTATTCCATCTATTCCTCACCTCATTCTTTAAATTCCAATACACCATTCTATCTAACTTTTCGTCTATTTCTCACCGAATCCTACCACGTATTTTTTTTTTATTCCTTTGGCTGCCCTGGTAGAAAATTTGAAGCGTCAAACACGACACAAATCGTGTCCTGTTCAAGCCTTCATTAGGATCGCATTGTCCTCTCCAGGGCCTGAACAGTACCTCACTTGGGCCCGATTTAACGCTACAGATTTTCCACCAAGATGACTGATCCAACCCTCCTCTCATATGCTATTCAACATTTGCCCCACGTTCGCTGACAGCGTGACTTGACCCTTCCAATCCAGGAACCTCTCGGCCGTAGCTGTGGCTGCAGAAACGCGTCTCTCACGCAATTGCAAATTTATATAGCAACAGATACCAGTGAATCTCGCGCGGATCACGACACCTGATTAAAATCTCTGAAACGCTCGTTCGGCGCGGCGCGCGCGCGCGTCAGGCGAGATCTACAGCGCCGCTGACGGAGTATTAGCGCGTACACGTATCCGCGTGTGCCGGGGTATATACGGTATATATACACGTGGGGATAAACTGTAGCCCCGTGGTATACGCTATATACCGGGGCGTTTATTAATGGCCTCATTCATCGGGCTCATAGCCACGGGAGGGTTACCCCGGAGCGATCACTTTGCAAAGGGTGAATATTTCTGCGCCGGTGTATATTAGTACGTAGCGCAATGCACGTACATCACAAGAGCCTCGCGCTCGCGCGCCGCTGGGGCGAGAGATGATCGGGCTCGGGCGCGTTTCGCACACACGCGGGACCGCCGCGACGCCGCCGCCGCCGCCAGACCCCCGTGCGGAAGGTCAGGATTTTCGCGTCCAAACTCTCGTACGCGCGGCTGCGGAGCCGCGAGTGAGTGTGCGCGAATTCTATGCCGATGTAACACCAGTGACCCTGATCGACGGAGGAGAGACCGACCTTCTCCTACCCCCCCCCCCCCTTCGTATCCTCTTCACCTCGCGTTTGAATAAATTTCGATCCTGTTATCGCGCTTTTTGCCTCTATGAATAGGAAACTGAGGTGAGGAGGCTGTGGACTTTTTTGGGATTTGATTCTGCAGGGGAAATGGAATTATATTGAGTTGGAATTTGGGTGGAAAAATTGAAGGGTTTTTGGGAATTGGGTATTGAAGGTTTTTATGTTTAGGAATTTTTTTGTGTCACAAGATTTGTTGCTTGATAGATGCGTAATTTGCGTGAGAAAATTGTTTCTTTTGTTCAGAATTGCGATGAATAAAACTCTTTAATTGTTCACTGGTGAATTTTTATCGTTTTCAAACATTAATTTTGTGCAGTTAGCCCAGATTGGTTTCCTCTCAATTCCGCCTTTGGTGTTTCAGAGACTAAGGATAACAGTGCGAGGGGCAAAACAAAGTGGCGAAGGACTTGGAATTTATGTTTTGCGTAAAACTGGGAGGATTTAAAAAAATTGGATATTGCAAGTTTCGACGTTTGTCAGTTGGTTTTAGGGCACACAATTTGTTTCGTTGGATAGCCGCATAATTAGCGTGAAAAAAATTGTTTCTTTCATTAAGAAACTCAATGTCCAAAAATTCTTGAAATATTCACTACTGAATTGTAATTATTTCCAAAAATAAATTTTGTGCAGGTAGCCCCCTATCGTTGTCCTCTCAATTCCGCCTTCGGCGTTTCAGTGACTAAGGATAACATTGCGAGGGATCACAAAACGAAGTGGCAAAGCCCGCGCGACGGAAGCACCGGGGGAATCAGTCGTCGTCGTCGCTGGAAGCGAGGAAAACGCACGCGAGAGATCGGTATGCGTGAGTTAGCGTCGTGGATGGCGAGCATCACGCCACGCGAGACCCCGAAAAGTTATGGTTACTGCCGCTGGGTCTCGCGCTCGCGTTTCCGAGGGGGGCGAAGGAACGGTGGGCGAACGACGTCGAAACTAAAAATAATACAAACGCTTTACAAAGCAGAGCCTAATTTCGTCGCGCGAGCGGGGAGAGAGAGAGAGAGAGCGACGAGCCTCCTCGTGCCGCTTCATCGTCTCTCTCTCTCTCTCTCTCCCTCCGGAGTAAAAAGGCGCGCGTAAAACGAGCCACCAGGAAGGAAGACGATTCGCGTCAATTTTACGGCCTCTCTCGTTGTTTAGGCAGAACGAAAAAAAAAGAAGAGAGACGGGCGCAAAGATATGCGTGGAAAAAAAGAGGAATAAAGCGACGACAATGGCGTGAAATGTGTGTAAAAAAAAAGGAAGCGAAGAGACACCCGTTACGTGACCCTGAACTGGGCGCGACTCGCCCTCGTTTCAACGCCCATTAGGATTCAACGACCGGAAGATATTTCGCCGACGAATAACTCGCGGTATGGTCTAATCTCCGATCGCGTTTTATTAAGCTCGCAGCGCGCGACACACAACACGATTTTTTTTTTTTTTTTTTTCACGGACACCAATAATGTCAAAACTGTGGGAATCCTCGGGGCCTTCGCGTCGTTCATCCTCCACGCTTTCGTTTCCCATTAGGCCTCGCGAATCATGTGTTTATTTCGTGGGTTTTATTCGCACAAATGTCAGTCGTTGTCGCCTCTCTGGGGGACGAATTCCTGGGGTATTTTATTCCGGCTCTGAGGCTTCAACCACTCTATTCATCTTCCCTCGCGCTTCCGGTGCTACGCAGACATTTCGCGTGTCCCAATTTCCTCCAAACGTTCCAGCCACAAATCCTCGCATCCGACCTTTAAAGGACACACGAAAATCCGTCGTTTGTATGTAAATCCGATAATTCGTATATCGACGAGTTTCAATTAATTAAAAAAAAAATCACCTAAACTAGCTTAATTTATACAAATTATATCTCATGTATGTAAACCCTCGTTTTATCCTGTTATTCCATAACAGTCATCATCATCATCATAATCATCACCTGTATATAAATCGCCGCAAGTTAATTAAATAAAAGACGAAAATATTCTCCAAAATCAGAGACTCATTTTTTTCCGACTCGCCGCGCGAGGCAAATAAAAAAAATCGTTCGGAGCGTCCGGGAGGGACCGAACCTGACCTATGCGATCCGGTAGCACGTGGTCTCTAAATCCGTTGGCGGCTGGGCGGCACAAAAGGGCCTTGAGTGCGGCCCAAGAGCGGCAGCGCCATCTGGCCGGAAGCGACGGCAACGCGCGGACGGCGTTCGCGTTGCGAGTGAGGAGATGGAATTGTCAGTCGGTAAACAAGGACTCGTGGTTGGTGCGTGACTCGACGCCGTCCTGGGAAAGGCAGTGGCAGCGGTGGTGGTGGTCGCTATGGTGGTGGAGGCAATGGAGTTGCCACCGTGGAGGGGAGAAGGAAACGACCGCGGGATAGCCCGACCGTTTTATTATCGCGAGGGCCCCCCCGCTTATAAACCGCGGGCAATCGCTTCATTTTCCCCCTTTTGCCCGGCTGTCATTCGCGACGCTCGGAATGATTTTACTGCACCGTCTCACGGAACTCCCGGCTTGTTTGCGCGCACCGAAGTTCGTGCGGAACTCGCGCGCGCGCGCGCGCGCTCCTCACTTCCGCGATTATTACGACCCTCGTTTTCGCCGATGGTTTACGATATGTGGAAAATAATGTCAGAGCCACGTGGGATCCGCCAGTCGCGGAATTGAAATCGTGTTAGGATTTCAATTTCGCTTGAATTGGCAAAATTTTTTAAAATAAGTTATTTGAAGAAAATTTAAAACGAGAGTTAATTACATTTTTTTAAATTAATTGAAAAAAATGTAAGACAGTCGATCAAAAAAAAAAAAAAAAGATTCCCCAGAATAGTTTTGCGAACAGATCATTTTGATAATTGAATTGCCACAAATAAAAACAAAATTTAATTCAAGAAAATTTAAAAAGAAAGTTAATTACATTTTTTTAAAGTTAATTGAAAAAAATTAAAGACAGCCGATAAAAAAATTCCCCCTAGAATGGTTTTGCGAACAGATAATTTTGATAATTGAATTGCCATAAATAAAAGATAATTCAAGAAAATTTAAAAAGAATGTTAATCGATATTCACTTTTTTTTAAGCTAATTGAAATAAATTTAAAGACAGCCAATAAAAACAAAAAAAAATTCCCCCCAGAATGTTTTTGCGAACAAAAAATATTCTCCACTGCGTAACAACCATCAGAAATGACAAAAAAGAAGTGGCACGAGGCGCAGGGAAAGTCGCCGGCAAAGACGGCGAGAGTTTAAGGGCGGCGAGAGTCGCGGCGCAGCCGGTCGAAGAAAAGGCTATTAGGGGCGCCTCCAGCTGGGCCAGAGCTCGGGGGGCAGGTCCCTCGGTTCCCCAGGAGCCACCCCTTCGGCCATACCTGAATCTCTCGTCGAGTCAGCATGGCTGCGGGTCGCGCCGGATTCATCGCCGTGTCCTTCTGGTAGTCGGTGTGCGGTCGAATCGAAACGTCGCGACACCAGGAGGACCCGGAGGGCTGGTTAGAGAGCAGCCCTACGAATGAAAAAAAAAGGACACCGGCTGTACGTGGGAACCGATGGGATTCTCGGGTATGGTAAAGATAGTCGAGGTCGAGGCAGCGCGAGGAAAAGACGACGACGACGACGTCTCGTCGTCGTCGTCGTCGTTGTCGTCGTCGTCGCAACCTCGTTAGCGTTCGCCTCTCTTGAAAGTCGACGCGGGTCGCTTATATTCGCCGCGGTATACAGAGAAACGGACGCGAGGGCGAACCTCGTGCGCGCGCGGGTTTTATCTTCGAGCCTTAAGTGCCGTGATCGACTATCGTGTCTCTGTCCACCGGGGGCTGCGGCCGGCTGAGTCCTCAGCGTGCGCGGCTCGTTGTCGCTCGGCTCGCTCAATTCCAACGAACACAGCGTAACCACCGCGGCCGCGATGCGCCACGTCCGTATATCGCGGGACAAGGACATCCATCGACCACGGGGCAGACTGAAAAGCCCGACGGAAGTGACTATCCAGCTTGGGAATTTTCGTTACTCCTTTGGTTCTTCTCTATTTTTTTTTTTTTTCTTTTTGGGAGAGAAATTCCCGTCCAGCCGGAAACGATAAAATCTCGGATGACAACTTTATTCAACGAAAGGTATTCGTCCTAATGATAAATCTGAGTGTGTAATTCTTTCTTGGGGAATTTACAGCCTGGAGCTGGGAGCAAAAATTGATTAACACGACCCACGAAAATAATTCAGCCGAAAATAAAACTGTTGTGTCGTCAAAATGACACAACTATTAAAAATCTATTAAAACTATTACTAGTATATTTTAATAGCTACTCTTAGTTAGTTAATTTATTTTAATAGTTACTCTTAGTAACTATAAAAAATCGATGATAAGCGACGTCAATTTTTAGGCCAAAGAGCCTACAATTATTAGGTTCCAAAGAGCCTAAAAATTGACGTCGCTTTTGACGACGAAAAAATTGCCGTCGCTTCTCGTCGATTTTTCTACGTTGCGGCAATTTCCCTCGCTAAACAGATTCGCACATTTTTGCTGTATCAGCTCGTCGATCATTCTGCTGTAAACTGAGCCACATTTGCCACTTTTGACGCGACGAACGATGGAACACATCGCGCCACGCTGTAATCCGGTATCTCCTAACAGCTTCGAACGCGTTGCCAGCCGCATTTTCACCCCCCGTGTTTTCCGTGTCGTCGTTCGCGGTGTTTAAAAATAATTATGAATGCCCGCGCATTCGCGGTGCCGAGAGTGTGGCGTTTGTGGCGAGAGATGAAAGGGGGACGATAACGCGGCGTGGCATGACGGTGGCGGTTGGCGAACGGTAAAAGGTCGTCGGGCATCGATGTTTCCCCGGGCGTTATCAATGCCCGTTGCAGTTGAGATGATCGCTCGCCTGGGAGGTCCGCGTTATCTCGCAACCGCGACTGCCCACCCAGCACCCACCTTCGTCCCCCCTCCCCCCCTCTCTCCCTTTTCAACCATTGCAGGCTTTGCGAACACGCTAACTAACTAACCCCCGCACAGCATTTACATTGCTAATTGCACCGCGGGCATGCGAGTGTAATGGTAGCTAACGTGGACAATACTTCAAGGGAATTAAACCTCCCTCTCGCCTCGTCCCCCCCGGATCCGCAAACACCGACGACGCGAGGCCTTCGTCGTCGTCTCTGCTCTGCGAGCTCCGAAGCTCGCCTCGAATGGCGCAAAAGCCTCGACGTTAAAATACACACCGTGCATCAGTGGCGGACGTCAGGCAATTTTCCGACGGACGGAATTTCGCTGATGCCGAGTCTTGGATTTCGGTGAGATACAACACGGAGCAATTTTGGTGCCCTGTTTCTAGGGGGTGTTTTTGAGGCACGCGAAACATCTCGATGATTCCTTCGGCGAGGAATAATTGCGAGGGGATCTTCTCGAAGGGGGCCTCGGATACGCAGGGCGAGGCTGAGCAACCGAAGGATCCTCCGCTTTTGGTGATGGTGAACTGCGTGCAACCCGCCAAGTCGGGGAGTCGTGGAAATAGCTGACGTTTCTGCGAAGGGGTCCACCGGCGACGTTGGTGGAAGACGCTGCGGAGAGTTTACGATGACGCGTAAATAACGAGGGAGTTTGAAAGTTTTAGAAACCCTTGCTGGAGATTCCGGGCCCCGAGGGCGGTCAAAGGTGGTCGCGGTGAGGGTGAGAGGACGTATCTCCGAGGAAGCTGGGCTCGTGCGGTGGGCGCGGTCCTTATAATACACTTCCTCGAGGCGCGCGCGATGTTGATGCTTCTCCTTTTCACTCGTATCTCCGCGAGAGTCCTGGTAACTTCACCCCCGCTATTGCGGACGCCGCGGCGAACCATCGCTCAACTCGCCGTATGCTCGATATTTTTTTTCTTCCTTCGTATTCCGCAAAAAGTGGTCTAGACTGCGGAGCTGGGCTGGAGGAATAAGCGACACTTCTGGAAAAATAAAAACGGATTAAGCTATAGTTATCTTGGGAAGAAAGTCATACTTTTAAGGTCGATTTTGGCGATTTTCGGTCCGGAGACGGATCTATGATTTCTGACAAAAAAAAAACGTCGCCAAAAAATATTTTTTTCAAAATCGGTTAAAAAATGTTAATAACCAGTGTTTTCGGGGGTAGAATATGCGACTTGAGAATGATGGTATAGGTTAAAAGTCGATATTTTGACTAGAAATGAAATTAGGGTCGATTTTGGCGATTTTCGGTCCGGAGCCAGATCTACGATTTCTGTCAGAAAAAATATTTTTTTCGTCGCCAAAAAAATATTTTTTTCAAAATCGATTAAAAAAGGTTAATAACCAGTGTTTTCGGGGGTAGAATATGCGACTTGAGAACAATGGCATACGTTAAAAGTCGATATTTTGAAAAAAAAATCTTTCCGACGTCGATTTTCTCGTTTTACAAATCGCTTTCAGCTGCCATCCCCACGCACTACTCGTGCTGTCTTCCGTACATCCCATACACAACAAAACACATGACTTACTCCCTCTCCATAAAACTCCAACTCTGTTTGCGTCGCCTATACCACAGTCTCTCACCGTTCGGCTCTCGCGCGGTATCTCGCCGCACAAAAGCGGATGCTCGCGGCGAGGTATCGAGTCACTTCCAGCGCGACATCCGTCGTGTCTTTCTCGTCGTTTTTTTTTTTCGTTGTCGCTAGACACGGCTCGAGCGAAAGAGATGGAGAGAGTTTTACGTGTATACCAGACGAGAAGAAGAGCGTCGAGAGGACGGCGAGATGAAGTCGACGGGGCTCGGAGTGCCATCGAGCTGCAAGGGTTGGGGGGAGGGATGAAGCGAAGGCGAAGGCGCAGGGGTTGTCTACGACCAGCCCATCCACCGCCGCTCGCCTAGAGCCAGAGCGAGCCTGAATAGCCGCCTCGCTTACCCAGGGTGAATACGGCCGTCGCCGCCACCGCGACTCTCTTCCCGCAGTTATATCGCCTCTCCCTCCCTCTCCCTCCCTCGCTTCTTTTTCTCCTCCCCCCCCCCCCCCCCCGTCCTCCACTTCTCTCTATACGTAACGTAAAGTAAACCGACTTTTATATACAGCGCGACGACGTCGCTCGCGCGCTACGCGCATAATACACTTCCCGGGCAGCAGCGGCACTCGGCACATAATGCCGAATGCGCGCGGGCGAGAGAGAGAGACTCGGGCGTCCCACACGTACAGAGTGAAATGTGTACCCCGCGGGGGCTGGAAAAACGTGTACGTGTAGCGGGCTCTTTATGAACACCGGGTACATTCGCAAAAGAGCCACTACATTTTCCTACGTATTATACTTTAACGTCGGTGTAGCTTTCTATATATATATATGTATGTATGTATGTATGTATGTATGTATGTATGTATGTACAGCGGTACAGAGGAGTCCTTTTCGGCCACGTATCCATGAATTTCTGCTGGTCTAAGTATGGATATATACGGATAAAAGTATAAGCGGGAATATGAAGAGGGAGGATGAGGATGAGGAGGGAAAGAGGGAGAGAGGGAAGGAAGGCGAGTCGCGAATCGCGTGCCAAAATTATATCGACCTCTGAATATACCCGATGACGTACGGTGTCTGGTCCTTATTCCATCGGGCAGACGGGACGCGCTATGTCTGTACGTATAATATGTACAGGCTGCATGGTTTCTGTCTCTCTCTCTGCCTTCCTTGGCTCTTTTGGTCCGAGGTTCCGAACCTCTTTTTCTCTCTCTGTCTCTCTTTCTGGTACTCTTAGGCACACACGGCACAGCCTTATAATTCGAGTTACTCGGTGCCGCGCACGACCTCCGAGGTATACGCGATATTCCACGGGTCTCAGCAATTTCTTTATCCACCGGTGGCGAGAGAGCGAACGCCGGAATCGCTTTAACCTCCTTCCGACCGCGCTCGCGATTTACAAGCCTCGTTTCGCTGTTTCAAATTGAATCTTCTCGTTACCGGGGGATCTATTGGATCCAATAAACCAGCGGGTGGCGCGGGGGGGAGTTTTTTTCGATATTTTTCGGCGCTTCGTGTGTGTCAGTTGGTAATTTTAGGTTGTGCTGTCGGAAGGCATTCATTGAAATACAATGAAATTTGATATAATCAAGTTGACACTTCACTAAAATCGAGGTTACTTTTTTATTGATTGAGCCTGAATTTTCCTCCTTCGATCGAAAGAAAACTCTATAACGAAAAGAATGCCACAAGGCGGAACGCGATGTCTTCATTTCTGAATTTTTCACAGAATTTTGAAGCCGAAAGTTTAAAGAAGTTTGCATCGTTGGAATTCAACGAAATTCAGAAAAAAAAATTGTAATTAACCCAAATGATGAAAATAGACATAGAAAGTCACCATAGCAACCAGGGGTACGATTTTTTTCCCTCATAATTCGGGTTAATTATAATTATTTTTTTTTCCTGAATTTCCTTGTATTCCAACGATGCAAACTTCAACATCCTAAAAAATACAAAGTTGACAGAAATGCAAAATTGAAAATATGTTTTTTACGCCTATAAAAAATGGAATCCCGCTGTATCACTTATTTTTTTCCAGTCGTATCTCTGCCGTTCCATCATAAACTTTCACCGAGTTCCCGGTAGCTAATTTGTTAATCCGTTCCCATCAAATCAATTAATTGCGCAAAGAGGCAAATTGCCCCGTGGCCGCTATCGGAATAAAACGCAAAGCGATCGCATTCCCGCGGGGATCTCCGCGTGAGGTGCGAGAAAGTACGCGTATTACGAGCTCGCGCGTGGCGCCCGGAATATCCGCGTGCGCGCGTGTTATTGCACCGCGCGCGGTGCCCGCGAACGCTCATAAGTTCGCCACTCGCGGTGACATAAGGAGCGATTTGCGTTCCTCGCGTTTCCGCGCTCGATCGTCGTTGCGTAAACACCATCGACCGAGGGACGTGACTGCGTGACAAACATAGCGGTGGGCAGCGATGTTGCCCGCACGTGCAGCGCCTGAGCCACCCGTTCGCACGTCGTCGTTGCTACAGGACACTTTGAGCTCATGCGGTACGCATATATATTTCCCTCGAATAAAATTATAATTGGACGGAAATCTATATGAGCGGCGATGGAATTTCAAACACGACTTAGTCATCGACGTTCACCCCATCCTCGCCTATAATAAAAATAAAATTAAAATAAAATAATAATAATAATAATATTAAAAATAATAATAATACAAATAAAATAATATCAATGTCGATAATTTGACGGGAATTAATTGCCGAGCTGAGCCGAACTCGTCGTGTATATAAATCGCAGCCCACTGAAACGCGTTCAACGACGATAAAAAGATTATTCAAATACACTTATTTCATTGCAATCGAGGGTGCCACCGGTTTAATAATTTACGG
Organism: Pimpla rufipes; assembly: GCA_963932165.1. Lineage (NCBI taxonomy): Eukaryota > Metazoa > Arthropoda > Insecta > Hymenoptera > Ichneumonidae > Pimpla > Pimpla rufipes. The sequence continues at coordinate 8,586,094 of OZ010636.1, forward strand.
CGCTTTTCCTGCGCGAGTCTTCGCTCTCGATGAGAGCTATTTCGATTGGGGGACACAGAGAGAGATCTTTCGTGGTGAATATAAGCAGCCTAAAGCCACTGAGTGTCGGAGGCGAAAAGGAAGGAGGGCCCCGATTAAACGCGCGTTTGCGCGACAATTTAAGGCCTCTCGTCGAGAAATTCCACGATAAAACTCGTAGCTTTTTCAGGAACAGTGGGGGGCGGGGGGCGTCGTGTGCATAGATTCGATACGAGGTAAGCACTCTTTCATTCGCGTTGAGGGGTGGTTCAGCTCTCGTAGAGGGGGGGACGAGCTGAACGCGTGCAGCACGAGCGCAAAGGAACGACCTACCGAGGTATAATAATACGAGGGTGTGTCTTGAATTTCCGGGGCGCCTGGAAGGCCTGGCCAACCCCTCGTCAGGGGGTCGGCAAGTAATTATACCACTGAATTAAAGCCATAGAAAATTCGGTAATTAGGGTTCTCTCCCGAAGACGAAGAACGCGGGGGTTGAAGCAGCAAGGAAAGCGTGCGCGATTACTCCGCGCTGTTATAAAATTGCGCGCCGTGCTATTTCTTTCAAGATTAAAGTCCCGAGCGTCGCGGATCACCGATAGAAGTCGCGGGGACGACGCGAGGCCGGCGCGAAGGACTGAAAACTTTTTAACGCCCCGTCGCCCGCGCGAGCAAAATTATTCCCTCGTTGGGAAACGAGACACCCGAGATAACACATAGCGCCAGCAACTTTTCTACTTTCTCATGGATTCACCTTCTATCAGCCCTAATTCACGTCGCCGGATAAGGCGCCGTTCCTATTCGAGACTCGTTGAACAATGTCGCCATTCGCGTGATAAACTTTTGCTTCACAAACCTCTCAGTACGTAAGTCGGATTTCTGATGGTTGGTTACCGATGAGATTGAAAAAAATGAAAATAAAAGTTCTTGATCTATAAAAGTACTAAACAATATCCGTGTAAACTATATCCGCAAATGTCGCCATTCGCGTGATAAACTTTTGCTTCACAAACCTCTCATTACGTAAGTCGGATTTCTGATGGTTGGTTACCGATGTGATTGGAAAAAATGAAAATAAAAGTTCTTGGTTTATAAAAGTACTAAACAATATCCGTGTAAACTATATCCGCGAATGTCGCCATTCGCGTGATAAACTTTTGCTTCACAAACCTCTCAGTACGTAAGTCGGATTTCTGTTGGTTGGTTACCAATCATACTGAAAAAAATGAAAATAAAAGTTCTTGTTCTATAAAAGTACTAAACAATATCAGCGTATTCAAAGTTTTCCAGGAATTTTTCTTTTCCTCAAAAATAATTATATGTATCGAAATGCAGTTTCAATGGATGCCCTACGTTAATTATTGAAAAGTTTAGTCCTTACGCAAATAAAAAGATGAAATATCAGCGACGAGCTAAGCTCCACCCTCAGCAAAGCCCTCTGCTTGTGTGGCCAAAGGTTTCGCAAAGCAAATAAGTCGGAAATCCGCGCCCATCGTCGCGCATAATTCACGAGATAATGGATATCCGATGGTCCGATTGACTCTGATACAATTTATAACGGCCGAAATGTTTAACAGATGAACGAGTATGGAATAGGAATTCGCGTGGCCGCGGATTGTATACACCGCCCCTCGTGTCCCCCTCCCCAGATGCAGGTGGTAATCTATAATCGTCATGACCTCATGAATTTTCGTCGATGACCATACATACAACACAGACGGCGTTTAGAAAGCGCGCGGTGACGGCTTACGCGCTGACGTTGCGCTCTCTGTCACCGTGGGTGGCTGCCAAATCCATCCACCTCGAGCCGATGGTGAAACGAGACAGAGCGGGAGAAAGATAGAGAGCGAGATACCCAGCAATCGCACCTCCGCACCATCCAGCATATCCCCACCATCGTCCTGGCACGCAGTCGAGTGTTTCGACCCCCGCGAATATATATCTCCGTTTGGATTACATTGGACTACCAATAGGGTAAACAGCGAACGCACTGCCGCCGTTGCTGCTGCAGAGTTGCGCGTTGCCGCCGCCGCCGCGTATTGCGATCCGTCACTGCGGGTAAACCGAAAACATAAATTTAATAGCTGTTTCACCCGGGGCCGCGAATACTCCCACGGCCATGGCCGGGGCTCTATGGCTCTCGGTCGCCCGCAGCCTCTCTCCTCCATACTCTCGCCCTCGCGCTTCTTCGAGCTTTATGGCGCCACCGAATTTCCCCATTAAATAAACCAAGCGCCATGTTCATTACGGGCGGGCTCCGATCGCCCTGCAACACTACTCTCGGGGTGAGCTGCTGCGCGTGTGTGGAGAGCCCTCTGCCTCCCCGCGTGCTACTGCACCAGCACCAGCAGCAGCAGCAGCAGCAGCAGCAGCAGCACACCGGCCCGGCGGCGCTGCACGTGCTTCCGGCTCGTTGTTGCGGGCTCGACTCCCGCACGCGGAGTCGGTTTAGAACCACCCCACGGCTGTCTAGGGCTTAGACCGCGGACTGCGGTCGCTGCACGCGTATATATCCCACGTAGATATATACGGAGATAGCGTGGATGCTGCTGGTCCGGCTGCTGATGGTGGAAATTCGGATCGTCGCCCCTCCCCCCGAAAACTCGGGAGAATTAGCCGCGTCGCGATGTGGACCTCGTGAGTCTTGGATGCCGGGAGAATCTGCGAATTGCAATCAGAAATTTATTTCGGCGATGCGTTTAAGGGAGGTATCTGGTTATGGGGGACATAAAGTGGCGAGGGGTTTTTACGTTACTTGTGGAAGGTAATGCGGGACAGTCGATGTGATGATAAAATAATTATTGTGATAGTGTAAAATAGTCACGTGGGATGGAAAAAATTGATGGCTTTATGGGTGCCAGGATTATGATCTCCCTGAGGGAGTGAAAAATGCGCTGCAATTAAATACATTAATTACTTATTGTGTCGTTAATTACAAAGTTTCGGTCCTTTGCCAACAGTCACGAGTAAATCGCTAAAACATTTTCAAAATTTCATGAAACCCAGTAGAAAAAATTAACACCCAACCGCAGATGTAATATTTTTACCGCAGACGAATACGAAAACTGCGAGCAAGAAAAATTGCAGTTGTCGCCGCGGGTAATTTACTCCAAAATACATTCCCCGAATTATTCACCACAGTGTTTTTTTTTTTTTGCAAATACTTTATCGACCACCAGCTGGTTCACCTTCATCGCTGAAAGATTTCCAACATCATTTCACGAAAATTATCAAAAAAAATTGACACCCAGCCCAAAAGTAATATTTTTACTGCAGCCGAATACGAAAACTGCGAGCAAGAAAAATTGCAGTTGTCGCCACGGTTAATTTACTCCAAAACAAATTCCCCGAATTATTCACCACTGTTTTTTTTTTTTTTTTGCAAATGCTTTATCGACCACCGATTGCGACAATCTCTTTTGCCGAAAATTCGCCCGTCCGCCGCGGAGAAGTACAAACGAGTGCATAGGGGCTGCATCGGAGGCCCAGCGGTGGTCGCAGAGGACGCGAAGCGCTGTAACTCCTGCTTGCTGATAATTAGCGCATCCATCAGCGGCAGCAAGCCGCCAGCTAATGCCGATCGTACGTTATCGTTATCACGGTCTCCCCATTTTGTCCCCCGGCTACCCGCGACCACCGTCGCCACTGCCGCGCTTCATCCCCGCCGCCGCCGCCGCCGTCCCCCGCGCTCGCGTTATACCCTCCGCACGTTTCCGCCTAGCCCCCCCGGTCGCACAACTCGTCTATTTGTATACGTGCAGAGAGAGAGAGAGAGGCGCGTTGCGTGCGAGAGACTCCGTGCTGGACCTCCGCCCAGACCCCTCGGCGCTCACCGCGCTATACGAGCATCGCATGAGCTGTCGATACCGCCAATAATCTAATAACCAGTCACCGGCAATGCCTCCTCTCTCAGCCATCGGTCTTCGCAGATTTCCCCGGATGTTAGTAGGAAACCAATAACCTCGCGACTCTCCCCGCCGGTCGCGTCCACCTCTTCCTCCTCCCTCGAATTACTCCACATTTGTTATCAATCGAACGTTCCTCGCGGATTAATCGAGAAGAAAGAAAGCAATTTCGAGCGTGATTCAGGAGTCCCTGCGGTGTTTGTGTGACAGAAGCGAAAGGTCGATCTTTGATCCTGACTTTTTTTTTCGCTCAGCCCAGACTGAAATACGCATCGTTTTGTACCAAGATAAAAAATTCTGGTGGTACGAAGAAGCCAGAATTTAACAATTGAAAAATTGACAAATTTTCGCAAAAAAATGTATTTCTTTATGATTATCACTTATTTTCTTCCATTCGCTTCCTACGAACACAGACCCAAAGAAATCATTCTGATGGAATCTATTCAAAACAAATAAGATTTATTTGAAAGAAATTAAAATTTATTTAAATGAAATCAATTTTATTTGATCCAAATAAATCCTAGTAGGACGGCCATTAAATAAATTATTTACTTAAATAAATTAAATAAACTTAAAAAAATTATTTACTTAATAGCCTACTAGGATTTATTTGGATCAAATAAATGTTAATTTCATTCAAATAAATTGTATTTGTTTCGAACAGATCCCATCAGACCAATTTCTCTGAGTCCAGCGCAACAAAGAACGACATGTTAATCACCAAACATCACGGCAAAGTCCGAACCTTTCGGTCCACGAGACGATACAGAACAACCGCTCGGTACTCAAGGGGACGGTGGGGACGAGGCCGCGGGGGGTCAATTGATGCTAACGTATTTGTTGGTGTCGAGTACCAGCGTTACCAGCAGCAGCAGCAGTCGCGGCAGCGATGCGTTGCGCACCGACGTCGCTGATATAGAACTACTAAACAGGTCGTAGATCAGGCCGCGCTGGGTCAGAGTTATAGCGGGAGTCCGGTGTAGCCGGTCCATCGCGGCCAAACCAATTCCCACCGGTGTTCTGGATCATTTGGCGGCCCGCGGCTGTGAGACGCGAGCGAGAGTGCCGCGACTGGTGTATTACCTGTTATGCGTTGTGTGTAGCCCCGTTGCACCTCGGCCAACGAGATGCGGCGTTACTGTCGCGATTCCACAATCCGCGAGCGCGCAAAAGGCTCACGAGAGCCGCTTCCACGGGTCGCAAGGACTCCCAAGGAAAACGACTTGGCTCACCAGCCGCGTTATCCACGCAATTGCAATTGCGGATATCCTCGCGCGACGAGACGATCCACCACTTTTTGTCCAAGTTTCGTGCGATATATTTTATCTGCCTTTATATATATATATTTCTCTCGCTCGCCATCGTCAGAGCAGCCCCAGTTCTCTCGTTAATCGCGCTCGCGGATTGATTCACCGCGAAAATTCCACCGTCGCGCGTTTTCCTCTCCGCTTCGCTCTCGCACCGCGCGAGATATTTATGAACGACGAGCGCCGCGGCATTTTCTTTGCCTGCTGCTCCGCGCAGAGACCCAAACGAGTCTCGAGAAACCGCGGCGACCCTCGCGCCGGTAACTCTCTCGGTAATTCGCTTTCTTGCTCGCGTTAGAGCCGAGGATGTATATTTTTCTTCTTGCGAATACAAAATCGTAACGATGATGATGACGACGGCGGTGTGGCGACTCGTGGACTGATGAAATATTTCTCTCTTTGTGTTTCAGGTAAGGACGATATCGCTAAAGAGCATTGGTCATGGTTGAGCATTGGACAAGGTGAGTTCTGCTTTTTTGCAAAATTATTTTAGCCATTCGATAAAGCTCTATAGTCTCTCTAGCTCTTCTTCCCGTCGTCCTGTGTACAAAATCGTGTGGTGGGTTTATTTCGCCCTTCAGTCCGCCGGCGAAATTTCTTGAAAAGTAGCGTTCAGTGGCTCCCACTTCGGAGTCAGATGTAACCAGCGGAGGGTTTCGCGTTTATGGGATTTTAATACCAAACGCTTCGTGTCGATGGTCCACCAGAAACTCACCCTTCCTCCACGCTTTTCTCTCGCTTCAGGCGCTCCGCAGTCCCCCGCTGTTCCCTTAAATTTTCCGTGAATTCCGAAGTTCCTCCTCCCCGGGATTTCGACTCCATCCGGCTGTCCCGACGACGCTGCGATGGTGGCGGCGAGATCCTCCTCGTCGCGCGACGTTTCCTGGAATATAAAGAGAGTCGAGGGGTGAATTTTCACGGGATTTTCCAGGCAAGACACACGGGGCAAACTTCATCGGGAGAGGAACGACCGAGCCAACGGACGCTGAGCCGGTTGGCAGAGGCGAACATCTGCATCACTTTTGCTCACTTCCCTCGACGTTCGTTTCTTCTTTTTTTTTCCTCCCTTTCTCTCGCTCTCTGTCTCCATGGCTCTCACGTTGTTTTCCTTTTTTCCTTGGATTTTCCCTCCTTTCCAAGGGCGTGTTGGCCGCAGCGAGAGCGGAGAAACGGGCTGCGCTCGCGGGGGAACGATGCCTTCGGGGGTGATCAATAAATATTGGCTGTCGGACAAGAGGAAGAGAGATGGAAAGTCGCGGCGTGCGCGCGGAGGGTCGGACGGGTGGGCGAACGAAGGGGGTTATGCCTGCCGGTGGAATTGGGGTAGAGGTTGGCGTCGGTCGCGTCGCGGCGGTGGCGGCGGAGGACAGTCGTGCTGCGGTTGCCGCCCCCTTTCCTACAGGCTTCGCGCACACGACGTATGGCAGATATAACCAGCCCTCTCTGTCGCTTTACCTCGCTCACCTCCCCCGCCACACGATTCGTTCTCGCTCGTTCGCTCTCTCTCTCTCTCTCACCCTCCAGATGTATAGGCAATCGAGAAACGCTCGACGTAATTTCGTTCGCGACCTCTGATCGATACCCCATACCACCCTTCGGCTCACCTCCCCCGATGCGGGCAACCCGGCTCGGCGGGCAACGCGAGTCACCCTTATCAAGGGACGTGCAGAGTGGCGGCGATTCGCTCGTCGATCGTTCTGCCATACTTGTGATGTGTTTGGGCTTTTTTTGAGTTAATTTTTTTCATTCCGGGGTCAGAGTTAGGTTTTTTTTTAAGATAAAAGATACTTTGGTGCAAGAGTAGCAAACCAAAAGATTGGATACTTCTTCGAATTACAATCTGGACCGGAAAAGGCGGTGAATAATTTTACAAATTTTCTTGGCTGACGTTCATTTTCCACAACAAATTTGCAAGTTAAATTATTTTCATACAAGTTAGTCATTGATACATGGTGACGTTAGTGATACATTAAATGTGTTTGAAAATAAAAATACAAAGTAAAAATGTGTTGAAAAAATATATATAATATAATATAAAGTAAAAATATGACTGCACAACGACCGGTCGGGTGACCCGAATTCTCCGCAGCTCCCGTGTTTTCCCTAACACCGGAGAATTACTGCAATTGGTGCACGATATCGCGCACCAATAGCGGCAACACATCCAGGCCCCGAGCGTCGCGCCAACGTAACAGCACGCATCATGCTCGATTTAGGCCCCGCGCGACATTTTGCGCTCGGAAAAAATTGCTGGCACGGCTCGCGCGCGAGGGTGAAATTCGGGGCAACGGGCAGGGCTAAAGTGGAGCGAGCGAGGAAAAAACAGAGAGAGCAACGTGACCGTGCCGGAGGATTTACGAGCCCAGCGAGCCGCACCGGGCCTGTCGTAAAAATCGGGACAAACGACGCACTGACGTCCATCTCGCGTATACACGTATATGTGTACCAAACGTGGATACGCGAGCGGCGCGCGAGTGGAGAAAAAGGCACACACACACACGACATACCGAGGGGCGCCCGAGGGAGCGGGCCGCGAATCGAGATACGATTTCACCTGATCCCGTTGAAGCAGTAGCTTCGTCAAATATCGATTTGCCAGACCGTCTGCTTCGACTTTCGTCATGATTTTCCTCGTATTTCTCTCGCGATTCCATATATCCCAAACACGCGGCATGATCGTAATACGATCACCATTTTGTCGACGGAGAAAGTGAAGCCCCGAGCGACTCTGGAAGCGAGCAAACGATCTTTGAAACCGTGCAGTTTTTTTCAGTATGAGAGAAAAGACAAATCGGAGTGTCCCATTTTAAATAATGCATAAAGAATTATTCAAGAAAACGTTCGAAAAAGAATGTTTTGTACAAAAGTCATATGTCAACCTTAACGTCACAGCTGCTCCAATTTTGCACCATTGCGTTCAATACAGAGTCGAATTTGTCTTTCGAAATTCTCCACCGTCACATCGACTTTCGTCGTCATTCTTTTACGTTCGACGCCACATCTTTCAGGAACCCCCATAGAAAACAAATCTGGGGAACACCCCGGCGACTTCGGAGGCCGCACAAAGCTTAAAAAATGCAAAGCCTCGCAACCTCCCTGTTTCTCTTCGCACTTGCAATTTTTGTTTTCACCCCACCAAACCGTGTCACGTCTACGCGAGAAAAATGCAGTGCGGCGCCCATCAGCCATTTTCCCGCGGGCCGCAAATGCCCCGTGTGCGCTCCGGATGATGGAGCGACGCGGAGAGCGAAGTTTCTCGGTGCGTGAAATCGTCGGGTTAACCATTCGCACGCCCCCCGTCTTCATTCGGGCGTGCAAATGGTTCTTCGTGCGGCGACCGCGCTCTCGCGGACCATATCCTACTCGGACACCCGGACTTCGCCGCAGAACGGCTTATTTATTCCCTCGTGAGGGGGGTAGGTGGTCCAAAGCCTGGGGAAAAAAAAGAAAAATAAGAGCGCGGGCATGAAATAGTAGGAAAATAAATGGGAAGCGTCCAAACATGACGCATCGCTCGCACGACGTGCAGTGTAATACATTCTAATCCACCAACCCTCGCGTTCTCCACCCTCATTTTGGTTTCCTCCCCACAAGAACCCCGAGGTAAATACATATAAGTTTTTGAAATTTTCAAATAAATCCTCCCCAGTAGCATCCTGGCGATGCTCCGATCGCTTCGCGCCGGATTCCCGCGAGTGGATTCGACTTAGAATTTGGATGAGGTAAAGCGACGTGGGCTTCACCTCATCCAAATTCGTCGACGAATAGTAGGAAAATAAATGGGAAGCGGCCACACATGACGCATCGCTCACACAACATGTAGTGTAATACATTCTAATCCACCCACCCTCGCGTTCTCCACCCTCATTTTCGTTTCCTCCCCACACGCACCCCAAGGTAAACACATACAAGTTTTAAAAATTCTCAAACAAATCCTCCCCAGTAGCATCCAGGCGATGCTCCGATCGCTTCGCGCCGGATTCCCGCGAGGTGGATTCGACTTAGAATTTGGATGAGGTAAAGCGAACAAGGAAGCCGGATACTTCTCGAGGCGTGAAATGGCTGCGTTAACCGTTCTCCCGCAACCCCTCAGTTTTCCACCGTTTCTGGGGGGGAGGAGGAGGAGGAAGAGAAGCAGAAGAAGAGCCGGTCGGTCGGTGTGTTGCTGGGTGCTCGCAGCTTTCCAGGATGCTGCGGGGGGTTCCAGGCAGCAGCAGCAGCAGCAGCAGCAGCAGCAGCAGCAGCCGGAGGTGGGGAAGAGAAGTCGCACGGGCGTCCATTTTCCACCACTGCAAAACGCCTAGGTGGTAATATCGCCGGGATATATATCGCCTCCTCTTCCTCCCGCCCGCGCGCTCTCCTTCTTCGTTTCGTTCTCCTCTCACCCGCGGCTCCCACCCTCGGTTGGTATTCTCTCGCGCCCCGGTGGCGAAGATCACGTTGAGCCGGTATAAGATAAAAGTTATATGCCGCTATACTCGCTATGCGCGAGGGAGTCATAGATCAGCGGTCGGACGTCTGCGGGGACGTAGGAACGAACGGGAACGAACCCACCTCGCAGCGCGACTCCGTCGCCTCCCCCCCTTGTCGCTCTTCTCTCTCTCTCTCTCTGTTTCTCTCGCTCCGACTCTCCCAGCATCCCCTTTACGCCCCTGTTTCGTGCACACCGGGATACGAAACCACCTCCGCCGTACACTCGGAAAGCTCGCTCGCGAAGCCCCCTCCACCCCCCCGAGCCCCCTGCCACCCCCTCACCGCGCTCTGTATTCCTATCTCGCTATCTCCGAGTCCCAGCCACGTTTCTCCATTTCTCTCTATTCATTCTATCTTTCGGTGCGGATACACGTCTCGCCTTCTCACTCTGTCCGTCTCTCCCCCTCCTTTTTTCTCTCTTTCTCTCTCCTCTCTCTCTCTCTCTCTCTCTCTCTCTCTCTCTCTCTCTCTCTCTCTCTCTCTCTCTCTCTTGTCCCCCTTCGCCTCTTTCCTTCCCTCTTTGCGCTCTCGTAAATATTTCTATAATGTACTTTATATATTCCGTAATTTATCATCGGTCCTGACGTACCGAGCACGTATTGTACACACCGAGAGAGAGAGAGAAAAAAACAGAGAAAGAGAGACGCGGAGGAACCAAACGTATCGTATAAGAGACCACTCGAGCAAAAATTACCGGAGTCGCGGCACATAACGTTACGTGAGTACACAATACGGGGCGTGGCTTGACAGACGTGTATCAAAATTATTGTTATTACGCTTGCCGTCGATGCCATTAACAATGTTCCCGATGACTCTCGGTGCGCACGCAAAGACACAGGCGGCGTGCAACTTATATTGTGCAACGCTTTTTGATCCACGTCAGCGTGAGATCGCGAAGGGGGATACATAAATGTAGTGCGCAAGTACTACATGTATGTATATGTAAATACTGCAGCGGAGTGATTGAAGCGGTGCGTAGCTCTCGACTCGAGGAGGCTCGTCGCTTCGGCGAGATCGTGAATTATTCCCGCGGAGACTTTGGCAAATGGAGTTTCGATCCTGCGGAGACGGCGCCTTTTTTTCCATCCGGGGTTTTTCTTCTCCTGCGGTGTCTCCCTTTTTCCCTCCTCCTCCTCCTTCTCCTCCTTCAATCCTGCAAAGAGATAAACCACCTCCGCGCATCGGCGCACCCTACACGTTTCGTTTAAATTACGAAATCCCCTCTCCTTCCACCACCGCGAAAGCCCCGGAAGAGAATATTTTCTCAGGTCTATTTACATACAGATACGATGGGGCGCCCGTGGAAAACAAGACAAGTTTATCGCCGCGGGAAGTGCTTGAGATAATAATGTTTTAGGGGCTTCTCTAGTTGAATAATTGGTATATCGAATACGTGACTGCCGAGTGTGCGGTTGGTTCGGGGGCGGTGGATGAAAAGTTTCTTCTTGCGGCGCGATGTGGCAAAGGGTTGCGCAGCAGCAGTAGCAGCGGTGACAGTAGGGTAGACCGGGATGTACCACGCGGACGCATAAACATCCCTCGCGGCGTTATCAGTTGTCGGACGCCGGGGCGCCGGATATTGTCGCATCCTCCGTTTTGCTCTCGCCGGGCTGCCGCGCCAGCCGAGACAGAGGGACGGGGGGAAAGGAGGGATGAGAGAGAGAGGGAGAGAGTTGCTGAGTGGTTCGGGAACAGCGACGGCACCAACGGGTTAAGCGGGAGGTGGCGGAATTTCGATGATGTTGAAGTTTGCATCGTTGGAATGCAACTAAATTTAGAAAAAAAATACTAATTCTAATTAACCGAAATTATGAAATTAGGTACAAAAAGCCATCATAGCGATTAGTTGCGATGATGATTTTTTGTGCCTAATTTTATCATTTGGGGTAATTAGGATTAATTGTTTTTTCTGAGTTTTATTGCATTCCAACGATGCAAACTTCAGCATCGTGAATCTCGTGACAATCGAGAAATGTTTTTCGAGTTTGTCACGAAGGAATTTCCGGAGGGCAGCTGACGGTTTGCATAGATGAGCGGAATTTATATGTTGGATGGTTTCGGTCGCTTCTTTAACGCCGGAGTTTCCTTTCCACGCAGCTCGAGGAAGGTTTTCCAAATCCGAAAGTCCAATTATCGTGAAAGTTTTTTTCTTTTTTTCTTCCTTTCTATTTTCTTTCCACCGGAGAACCCGAGATATTTTTGCGGAGCCGAAGGGAGCACAAAGGTTCGCCTCCTCGCTTTTACTTTTTTATGGGGCCCTTGCGAAGACACGAAGACGCGTCTTCGGGGTGCTCGGGACTTTCTTTTTTAGTGCACTCGACTCTCACCTCGGCAGGGTCCCGCGAGCTCGGGGGGTTCGTCGATGGCACGTAACCTTAGGAGCTGTAAAAAGACCGACGCGGGACTCTGCGGGTCAGCCGGTGAAAGTCGTTTCCTCGTTTTCTCGGTTATTTTCATGGGAAGCGAGGAAAAAACACACGCAGAAGTGAAAGTTGGGGGCTGCGAAAGCTGGACCGTGATCGAATCGGTGCGAGGCTCGTTTTTTCGGGGCTGGAAGGACAAAAAAAGAATTTCGTGAGATCGGGGAAAAACGTCGCATGTTTAGAGAAAGGAATTTTCACTTCTTGTCGAACGTTGAAGTAAGAATTCCAGCCTTAAAACGTACAGCTACTAAAAACTGTGTAGAACTAATTTACCAAATCTATGCACATTCTTTACAATTTTTGCGAATTTACATCACCGGAAATTTGAGTTTAGCAGAAGAACAGAAGTTTTTATCAAACTTCCCAAATTTTATAGGAATTTTATATAGAATAATAGAAAATAATGTAATTTCTAGGCTGTGTAAAATTATGATTATTTTTCAGATGCGCTTTTTCATTAATTTTTTTTTTCCACGGAGCTACTCGGGTCTTGACTTCAGTTTCCGTCAACGTCCGTTACCTGCGGGGGTCCTAGTTGTTTGCCCTATATTTAGACCGCTGCGGTGAGGCTCCTTTCGGCACGGTGGCGCGGTCAAACAGTTTTATTGCCGTCCAAGGGACCGTGAACCAGAAAATCCCGCGGCAATTCACTTGCGTTAAACCTCGGCGGTCACCTGGCGCTCCTCAGTCTGCCAACGAAATCCCGGTGTTCCACTGTCTCCGAAAATCTCATCGCTCCTCGAGACTCGTGACAAAAATTGATCGACGAAAATTCGTCCAGCTCAATTTCCGCGGTGGCGATCGGCGCGAACGCGTGAATTTCAAAACGAGAAACGAGCGCGGAGCTGACCGAGAGGGCGCGATGCACGTATTCTTCTGACGGGAGTGCGAGGAGTCGGTTCTCGTTGGCATAAATCCTCGGGAAATGGATTCACGAGCGGCTGGATGCGGCTGTAAGTTATATCTGGCCAATCTGCATCCGTAAACTTTGCCGACACAATACTACATAGTTCCGTCAGTGGTGGAGCAACAGTGTGCATATAGGTTGGCATAGATGTTGGTTAGATACAGATACGTTAACTGCTGCGGTGTTGTGCCGCTGCTGCTGCTGCTGCTGGGTATTTGCAGTAACGAGCCCGGCGAGAGGGAAGAGCCCGCACACGCGAAACACGACTCAGGAATATACGAGTCCGCTACCACCAGCAACGGCACCACGGTACACCTACTCTCTCTTCCTCTCTCTCTCTTTATACGTGTAGATGCACTACAGAACAGTATACCATTCCACCCGGTTGCCATTAGAACGAATTAGTACGGCACTAATGCGGTATACTGTAGTACCTGTCGATATATCTGATTGGAAGCGCAAAGTAGCTAAGGGTGAAAAAAAAACACACACACACATAGAGCGAACGTGCGTTATCGCGTGGCTTCCTCTACTCTACTCTGGCTGCGCTGATGAAATATCTAGGACGAAGTAACGTCGGGGGGCTGGGCGATGGGAGCTCCATGATATTATAAATCGATCTGAAAAAAATAAAATGTAATATAATAAAATAATAAAATCAACGATCTTCGTATCTGATCAATAAATTGATTTCCAGGAGTAATGATAGTTTGTAAATTTATAATGTAGCTTCAATCCGGAGCTTACAATTATTTCGTACTGATTAAAGCGAAGTTTTCGCGCAAATTAATTTTTCAGATTGTATTCACCCAAAATTCACCATATCAACCTAAAAAAAACACAAAATAATAAAATAATAAAATCGATGAACTTCGTATCCGATCAATAAATCGTTTTCCAGAAATAATGCTACTTTGCAAAATTCACAACCCATCTTCAATCCAGAGCTTTCAATTATTTCGCACTAAACAAACCGAAGTTTTCTTACAATTTAATTCCATTCCTTACATCGCATTCACCCGAAATTCCCTGTGATAGTGTATTACACGTCCCACAGCCACGAGAAAGAGGAAGATCAGAGAGCGAGAGCAGCGAGGAGCGGGCCAATTAATTTCACCGCAGCTCATCCGGCGTTATAATTAGTTCTGTCTCCGGGAGTTCCACTTTTCCAAATCGGCCCAGCACGCCGCGCGATCGTTCAGGCAGCAATATTACCGGGATTGGACGGGGGTGGAAGAACCCGGGGGTTGGCGCCGAAGTCGGAGGCTGAGGGAGCAGCTCGCTCGCTCGCCGTGAGGCCCGAGCGAGAAAGATATCGCGCCGTGCGGGGGCCAAGTCGGTGTGCGAGGCTCAGGGGTGCGAAACGAGCGATCGCGCTGCCGGAATATCGGTGGAAAAGGCGAAGAGTGGGAATTCGCAGGGGGGGTCGAAAGAGTTAAATTGAGGAGGGCGACGGCGGCGGCGGCGGCAGCGGCGACGAGGGACGGGGCTGCCCAGCGACGAGCAAATAATCGAGTTTAATTGCAAAACCGTCGGCATGATTTAATTACACGAGCGCCGCGCAGTTTGGTTTATATCCGTGCGTTATTTCCCGCCCGTGTGCCGGCTGCCCCTCGCCACCCTGGACGCGAACACGCTTCGCGCTCTCGCAACCCCCCGTATATATCCACTCGCGACTCCCAGGATCGATGTAAATGTCACCGACGCTTTGTGGATAATGAACGTTCGTCACAAATGCCGAGTGCATTATGTCCCATTGCCATTCAATCGCAAGAAACTTCTGACATTTCGCGTCCTCCCCCCAGTCCGCAATGTCCATCGTCGAGCGTTTTAAATCCCAGCGAAAAAAAAAAACCGTAAATGTTCGAGGAATAAAAAATAAAAAAATCCCCGCACGCCAGGCTGTTAGGCATCCGGCTATGCATTTCTCGTTTCCAGGATTCGCGCGCGGGATGCAACTGCAGTCGCGCTCCAGATTTTTCGCAGAGCCCAAGTCATATCGCGTTCGATCACGAGAGAGGAAAGTTGTGCTTTTTCCCTGAGACGGGAATAACTGGTGGCTTCAAGAGGAAGAAGAAGAAGAAGAAGTCGAGAAACATCGACCTTATCGGCGAAGCTTTTTGTCGAACCGAACGTGGCCGGCTGTATACGACACGGTTGAGAGAGAAGCGAATGTGAGTGTGGCGAGCACACAGTGGCATCGGAACACGCGAGGCCTCGCGGCGTGTTCACGCGGAACCGCGCGCAACCTGTGCGACAGAAAAGATTCCAGGCCGATATCACCGGGGGGACGAGCCGGAGACCAACGGGTTAAGCACACGAAGCTCTATTGTGGCGTTGCCCTTCCAGTCGTTACACGAAGCTCGGCCCATCCACCTCCTTCCCTTCGTTCCTTCCATCGCTCCGTCCGCCTTTTCACATCTTACTCGCCCCGTTGTCCGATTGATGACGAGCTGCTCCGCATGCAAAATCCGCCCGATATCACGCGATCTGTTATAAGGGATATACAACGATGATGAAGTTTGCATCGTTGGAACGCAATGAAATTCAGAAAAAAATGAAGTGTAATTAATCCAAATGATGAAGGGCACGAAAAAAACATATATTTTTTTTCGTGCCTTTAGTTCCTATGGTGAATTTTTATACCAATTTTCATCACTTGGGTTAATTACATTTTTTTAAATTTCGTTGCATTCCAACGATGCAAACTTCCACATCGTGATATACATAATATTTATTATGCAACATAATATTTATTATGTTTTATTTATGCAACGAAATTCAGCAAAAAAATGAATTGTAATTAACCCAAACGATGAAGGGCACGAAAAAAAACATATATATATTTTTCTTGCCCCTAGTTGCTATGGTGACTTTTATACCAATTTTCATCATTTGGGTTAATTACAATTATGATTTTTTTCTGAATTTCGTGGCATTTCAACGATGCAAACTTCAGCATCATGATACACATAATATTTTTAGCGCTGCATCACGAAGTCCGCCGCACCTGGTGGCTCTTGCGGAATAAATAGTCTTTGAAGAAAATTTCTTACCTCCGCCAGTCCCGGCGAATTCCGTATTCGCTCGGATATCTAGACTAATTGGTGTGTCTCCCGGCTCATTAGGAAATATCTCACCCCGCGGCCAACTGCTCGCTGCGCGCCTCGTTATCCGTCGGCGGAAGGTCCGAAGAGAGTCCGAGAAATCCTCGGGTATTTTGAACCAAGATATACAGCGTGGCTCGCGAGTCTTTCGCCTCTCTCTCGCTTTTTCTCTCTCTCTTCGCGAAGGTTTAGGAGGTCCGGCGACGGTGGTGACTGTCGCACGGTACGGCACGTTCGTCGTTGCAGTTCGGCACACAGCCGGTCCCCGACGGCACGACGGCAGCAGCCTCGCCCGCTTGATCAGAGCCTCGAATCCAGCGCGGCGTTATTTTTAGCCGGAATGTTCCGGCTATACATATACGCATGAGATGCTGTGTGTGTGTGTCGTGCTGCTCGAAAATTCTCAGGCCGACTGCGGCCAAGTTCCAGGCCAGCCTTGGCTTCGCTGGATTTTTTTTCACGCCACTGCCGCTCCAATGTCAGCCGATCCGGTCGTCCCGTTACGTCTGCAACTATTCCTGCTGTAACACACAAACGGAACAAATAAATTATCGTTAATTCGCGCGCGATGTTCAGTCAACTTGACACGGTGAATATTGTAATTTCGAGGGTATAATTTTTGCCCGCGACACCTAATAATTTCTGATGCTTCGCCAGATGAAGATAAATATATTTTTTGCGTTTCGACACTCGATAATTCCTGGACTGTATTTTTGCCTTATTAAAATAGAAAAAAATGGATTTTATTTCCCACTATGTATCATCGGAAATTCGTGGCTATTGTATAAAAAATTATACAATGCGCGGTATTTAATAATCCGGGAGCTTAAAACAAACAACAAATGGCCCAAAAAATCTTGTGAAAAATTAAATTAACATCAACTCTATTAAAATTGGAAAAAAATATATACAAATCATTTCTGTAAAAGTCAAACAACTAAAATGAAAAACGTGTTTCCATCAATCCCATTTGAGGCAACTACAATTCCGTTCCTTCCAGTTCCCATTTCGCCTCAACGCTCCCACACTCCGCCAAAAAAAAATCCGCAAATCTCATATCGCCCTCTGGAGACCAGTCACGATAACCCTTCCCTCGCCACAAACCACCAAAGACCACCTACCCGATGAAAAAATCTCAATGAACAAGCGATAAAGTTGCGAAACCCCAGCGAAGCTCCGCATCACGATGATATAACCCAACCGCGCGCTCTAATCCAAAAAGAACCGCAGATAGCAACTTGAAGCGCCATAGACTCGGCGTCTGGTGCTCCGGGCGGCCTGTTAATCACTCCCGCCATTCGTCAGTGTCAGTCAATCGCGCTCGGCCCCGCGGCGGTGTCTCCAATTATTCATCCGACGAGGAGAGCGCCGACGATACATCATCACATCGTATGTACGCACCGAGTGGTCGTTTTAATTTATCGTGGGAAGCGCAGCGATACGCGCGAGGAATTGAAAAGTCGGGAGGAAAGAAAGCGCGCGCAGTGTTTGTGGTTCACGCTGGTTGCGCCAACGCTGCGGCTGCGGATCTATGCTGGCCTTTTCCGTTCTCAACCTAAAAAAAAAAAAAAACACAAAATAATACTCAAAATAAAAAAATAAAAAAAATTAAAACTCCGATCAATAAATCGTTTTCCAGAAATAATGATAGTTTGCAAAATTCACAACGCATCTTCAATCCAGAGCTTTCAATTATTTCGCACTAAACAGACCGAAGTTTTCTTACAATTTAATTCAATTCTTTACATCGCATTTACCCGAAATTCCCTGTGATAGTGTATTACACGTCCCATCGTATGTACATCGTATGTACGCACCGAGTGGTCGTTTTAATTTATCGTGAGAAGCGCAACGATACGCACGAGGAATTGAAAAGTCGGGAGGAAAGAAAGCGCGCGCAGTGCTTGTGGTTCACGCTGGTTGCGCCAACGCTGCGGCTGCGGATCTATGCTGGCCTTTTCCGTTCCGGCTTTGCCGGGGTTGCTGCCGCTGGCTGCTGCTGCTGCTGCTGCTGCCGGCGGACGCGGCGGCAGAAGCGACGGCGGGGGTGGAGGCTCCGCCGACGGGGTTGGGGCCGGGCGCGCCTGCACCTCATAAACTTAAACCCTAATTAACCGGCGCTACGGCTACTGTTGCGCCGTCGTGCTGCTCTCCTCTACGTGCGTATGCCTCCTATCCTCTCTTCCTCTCTTCCTCCCTTCCCACCCCCTTACCCTCCCTCCTTCTCTTCTTCGCTGTTTCGCCTGTGTATAGCGCTCTATACACAAACGCACTTTGTCTTTCCTTTCTCTCTCTCTCTCTCTCTCTATCTCTCTTCGTCTCCTTCGTTCTTCCGTATAATCGTGTATACAATATATATGTATATATGTATATAAATGTATATATATAACAATGGTATACACAGACACTTGGTTACCATTTCAGCGTGTTGCCCTGTAGTCAACGCTTCGCTGCGGGGATTCTGGGCTCGTCCCCCACCAACGCCCCCCTCACCCTTCTGTAATGTATATATATATATATGTATATACATATATTTCTCTCGCGGTGCGCGGTATTCTCTAGCGAGAGGCGCGATGTTTATTGCCTGACTTGGCGTAAATTAACCGTCGCACCGTGGAGAACCTATGCGCCGGGCTTTCTGCTTCTCTCGCGTTCTGTTTCTCCACGCGAGCATCTCGCGTTTCCATACCGTCTCGTCTACGAAGACTCTGCGGGGACCGACGCGTATTCACGAATTCACGCGGCCGCGCGCGCGGGTTCAAGATCCTTCGTGGGCGAGATCGTGAGGTGAAAGTCGCGGAGGATCCTGGAGGATATGATTTATTGGCGGGGAGACCCTCGTGAATCTTTTTTTACCTGGACAGGATAATAGATTAATCGCTTAATTCGGTTCGTTAGAACGCGGGGACTGTATACTTAATTCCGGTGGGAGGAAACTGTGTAAATATCGGTGTCGAAGCTGGCGAAAGATGTGGCGGGGAGGGAGACGAACGAAATTGTTTTATTAAAGTGAGAAAAAATATGGCGTTTTTTTTTAAATAGTTTGTTTGGGAAACTTCTTTTTTATTGAAGAATTATTGAATAATCATTCATAATTCGTCAAACTCGTTGATAGATTAGCCGAGCCGGTGATAGAGTAAAATAATTTTAGATTAGAAACATTTTTTTCTGTTAGAATAAAAATATTTTTAGATTAGAAACATTTTTTTCTGTTAGAATAACAATATTTTTAGATTAGAAACATTTTTTTCTGTTAAAATTAAAATATTTCTGTAATAAACACGATTTTGTTAAAGTTTCTAGTATATTATCCAGTAATTTTGCGCAAATTCGCATATTTAATTCAACTTTACGCGTAAAAACCTTCAATATCACTGTACTAATTTTTTTTTTATTAAAAAATTCAAAATTAAAAAATTTAAAGTTACAATTTTTTTTAATACACTGAATCCCAGTGCAACGAGGATTGCATTACAATGTTCGAGTCATTGACACCCAACCGCGATAAACGCGATACTTTTATAGTCTCCCGTATCAACAAGTGCGCGATTAATTAGAATAAAAAGTAAAAAGTAGAAACAAAAACACAATCTCAGCCAGCTGCGCGCCAGAAAACGTGACTTCCATTTCCCTCTTATACCACGTTCGGAAAATAAAATATCGGTGCATGTCCCTCACTGCGCAAGCGCGACGTCCGCGACTTATCATCGTCACGAGCGCGCGCCCCGACTTAGACCGAGCAAGGTCCGCGTCGTCCTAATCGTGGCCTTGCCAAAACCTCGGCGCGGTCCACGAGCTTTGCGATTCCGGTCTCGTAAGCCGCGCGGCGCGCGGTTCGTGCAGCGCACGCAGCGGTGCGGCGGCCGAGTCGCGAGTGTCGGACTGATGCACGCGAGACCCTCGTGTGTCCCGCGCCCTCGCGTCTCTACCGCGCGGAGAGCTCAGGGCTCTCTCTCTCTCTCTCTCTATTCCCGCATGTGCCTGCTGGATGGAACGAAGTTGTTGGCCGTATATTTACGGCGGAACGTCGCGGCGCACCACGCGAGTCGAGGGTTTCGTACGGAAATTCTTTGACGCGGGGGCAGCACGCGAGGAATATTTATCGCGCGACGGTTACTCGCTGTCTCTCTCTGTCTTTCGCTCTCGCGCCGCTCGTTTCCTTCTCTCTCTCTCTCTCTCTCTCTCTCTGTCCCTCCCCGCAGTCGCGATAGCCAGGCTAACTATACACAAGTTCGATTCTCGGGAAGCTGCCGTTGGTGCTGCTTTCGGACGGTCGTTGTCGACGGGACGAGACACGCGGTCCCCGCGTTGCAATCGAAATATATATATATATATATATATATATATATATATATATATATATATATATATATATATATATGTAGTGTATGTATATGTATATATTTCTATACACGCATAAACGAATATCCAAGGTCGATACAGCGCGGCGAGACTCCCGAGGAATCGCAAACTCGTTGTTCGACCAGTCCGTAGGTTCGTCACCGGGTAAACGTAGAAAGAGCCCGAGAATCGCGCTGCGTTGAACGATTGCGGCGAAGACGGGCGACTATTTAAATTCGCTAGGGTCCTAGCCCGAGTTACCGCGAAAAAAAGCTTTTAGCCGCTTTATCTCGCGTCGCGCTGATGCGCGCCATTAATTCCGCGTTCGAGCGCGATATGCGCGAGGCTGTGGAGAATAAAGATAAATTGCTGCAGGTATCACCCGGATCCCCTCCCTTCCTGTGTGTGTGTGTGTTTTTTTTCCATCCCGGTGGAGTGTTTTCCGCGAAAAATAAAAATAGAACACGCGAGGTCGCAAGAAGAGAAAAAAAGAAAACGTCGCTTGTGTCAACCGAATTGGCGGGTAGGCGAAAGGAGATAAAATATATTCGTCGATCGAACGATCGGAATTATCGTGGCAAATAAATAAACACAGATGTCTACTGGCCAATCGCTCGGTCGACACAGTGTCGATTTTTCGATCGAGCGATTTTTCTACTCTATTCTACTATTTCTACCTCTAACCGTTGCATTATTACATTTTTCTTATAATAATAAAAATGTATTATTATTTTATTATACTATAAAAAATGTATTATTGTTATTATAATAAAATAGTAATAAAAAAATATTATAATTTTATTATAATAATGAAAAAAATTATTATTCTTTTATTATAATAATAAAAATGTATTATTGTTGTATTACTATATTTTTAAACGACGCCAATCCACGCGTATCTCTCGCAACGGCTAAAAAACAAGCGCTCGTCGTGAATGCGCGCGCATATCCACACCCACACGTGACACCGGAGTCACGACGAACGCGGTATAGCCCGGCGAGTCCCGTATGAGCCGGCTCGACGCATCGCTACACCCGAGAGTGTTCACGCCGAAGATGCCCGCTTCCTCGGTTCGCGATCGAGATACGCGCAGGTGTGTAAAATTCCAGTGTCTACCGTCGCTCTTAAGTATCAAACACGCGGTGATTATGATTATCGGGTTGTTCGCGAGAGTCTCGCCGAGTATAATGTCGTACATATAATTCGGCCGGGTCCTACGCAGTCAGCATGGCCGCCACGGCCGTCCCTCGTCGCCTCTCTCCCTCTCTCTCTCTCTCTCTCTCGCACACAACGCGTGTCCCGCTCTTCGCCGCGTTCTCACCACGCGCGTTCCACATAAACAACAACAACTCGTGTCCATCAACATTCGACTCCGCGCGTCTCTCACTGTGACTTTTTTTCCGCGTCCCGAGCTTTCCGACGGATCCCAGCGCGACGACGTAGGCGTCGCGACGTCAACACGGGCGGCGCCGGGCGATGCGCGCAAGCCGCACACACTGAACGGCGCCGGTTATTTTTCAATATGGCGTCGCGGCCGCGCGGCGTCGGCGCACTTCGGGCGCGCTCGGCGACGGCGACGGCGGCGGCGGCGCGCGGGCTCCAGTCGTGCGTGTTTATACGTCGCGCGGGGCGAAAAACCGGTCGATGCCTGGCGGAGAGACGGCTGCGCCGAGCGAGCTGCCCGCAGCGCGCTGGGCAGTGGCTCGAGTGGGGCGACGCTCGCGCGCCCGAGCAACATGGCTGCCGCCCGGCTGTCCGCGCCGCACTGGAGAATCTTTCGCCTCGGGTTTTTACCCGCCGAACGTCGCCGCGCGCGACCCAACGAGTTTCGTCGACGTTTGTTCACGTGCTCCACGCAGTCCCGAGAATCAACGTGCCCGGTTTTTGGACGATCGACGCGGTTTTTCGTCGCGAAAACCCGGAGGCGAGGGAAGCCGGTGCGCCGCCCGTGGCCATCTTGGCTTCCTCTCCCCCACGTGTGTGCATAGCGATGTGTGCTCGCCGTATGCCTTCGTTTCTGCTGCTGATGCTGTTGGTGCTGCCGCTGCTGCCGCTTCATGCCACTCGACAGCTGGAACACGAAACTCATTCTTCAGATTCTGCGATGCTTCCTCGAGCCGCGGTTTTTTTCCCCGCTCGCCGAAAACCCGACGAATCGCCTCCGGGACTCGCCGAGGCGTTTTTTGCACGCGCAGCAACCCTCGCCGCACGTCGCGATAATACCAGTGGCCATTTATCACCCGAAAGTTGCCCGCTCGCTCGACTATGAGATATACACACGGGAATGAAGATGTTTCCAGTGATCTTGAGTATTTCGCGCGGTGCTCGGGAATTTTGGTGCGTAAAGAAGAACTGTTTTCTGTGGATGCTTCGTAGAGGTTTTCTCGCTTTGCTCATGCGCAGTGGATGGACGGTTCACGTATCGCTAGCCAATAGTTTTTTTTTTCTTTTCTTTATTTCTTTGACTCATCCATCTTGTGTGTGTTTTAATAGGAAAATTTTGCTTACGCGAATTATGACGAATTAGTGGCAGTATAAGCGGCAGTTTCGTATAAAAAAAAATCCTGTTGCCTTGACCCTAAGTAGACTTCGTTGTTTGCGCTGTTAGATGGAAAAACGTCTTCCCGCTTGATTGTCATGTCGGAGATCGTGTTTCATTCAACCGATCGCGTTTATCAGCGACAGAAGCGGATTGCGGTGGCCCCCCCAGGAAACCTGTTAACGCTCTCGATTAAATGAGCCGAGTACATTAATGAGGATATCGTAATTTCCAGCAGGCCAAGGCGGCAATGAGGAGAGCGGCGGAGAGGCTCGCGTGACGCGAGACAATGCGCGAGCCGTGCTCTCGGCCTACCGGCGGCTCGTCGAGTAATTATCGTACCTACCCGAGACGCTTTAGCCATCAGCTTAATGACGCGTTTCATAAACAATTCGCTTGCACGTTGATGAATAATTGAAGGTGCGAGAGCGAAGCCGCGTGGAGCACACGGGGCGCCCTGACCCTGGCTGATGATAGGCTGCTGTCGCTCGGTGCCTTATTAGTTCGGTTACTTACTTATCCACACTTGGCGCTTTTTTTTTCCTCTCTCTTGTCTTTACACGACGCGATGCGTTACAAATTGAATTTTTGCCCCGCGCGCGCGTCAGAATATGCACGGGATTTTCCACGTTATTACGCAACCGGTAATTACTATCATCAATATAGATCCGCGATGCATCCGGAAAACGTAGTTAATTTCATGGCGACCTTGGTGCCTGCGGTCGTTCAATCATTTTTATTTTTCTTTTTCTAATATTAGTTTAAGATATGAGTGAACAATGTTGCGGGACGGATGTAGAATTATTTTTATGGGAGAATTAATCTTTTGAGTCATGAAATACGGCGGTTAAATTGACGCTATTAAATGACTAAACTGCAAAGCTGGTAGACGTTGGGAAGTGAAACATTCATCATAAAAAATTATTCTGTTTACAGAACTGAAATCTCGAGTAATTTAAGCCTCGCAGCTGTTTCGTGTAAAATAATTTTTTCGTCATTGTTTTTATTCTGTTTACAGAACTGAAATCTCGAGTAATTTAAGCCTCGCAGCTTTTTCGTGTAAAATAATGATTTCGTCATTGTTATTTTTTTCTTTTTTCTCGTTAATTAAATTATGCGACGACAATTTGTAAACATTTAACGAAGTTTCTTGATCATCAAACGGAACGTTATGTTGGCATTAACGAGAAAGCGAGCGCGATATTCGAGAGGTCGTAAAACCGTGAATGGATTCGTGGCGGCTGCGGTGCCGAACGCCGTCGGATCCCGGCGGTGCTTATAACACCGGGCGTTTCAACAACGAGATAGATGTTCGAGTTCGCAGGCCAAACAAAGTTCTCGTGATAACCTCGGGTTAGAGGAACACGGAGTCGCGATACAGTTTTATCCGATTTACGTGTTACCCACGTTCGTATACATCGCTTTAAATCAATTAATTCGCCGCGAGTGATGCAGCGGTTGAAAAAAATTACGCTGTCATCGCGGGCACGACGTTTTTATTCGGGTAATGCGAGGCGTCGTCGTTCGCGATAAATTTGTTTTTTTTTCCCCCTCGCGAACGGAAGTGGCTGTAATTTTGACGAGACGCGACATTAACGTACTAATGATGCGGTTGATAATATAGCGATGAAATATTTTATGTACCAAATCGTGTTATCTATAAAACACAGAGAGTCCAAACGTTTTTAGTCTCGTCACAACGATTTCTGGCTAATAGAAACATCACAGAGACCAATCGTTTCTCTCGTCTCACCGCAATGACTTCTGGCTAGAATTTTTTATTAATCTCATAACATCAGGATATTTTTATTAATCTCATAATACCTCATAATCTAGTTTCTCGTCTAACAACAACGACTTCTAGCTACACCCACAGAAATCGTTCTGATGGGATCTATTCGAAACAAATAAAATTTATTTGAACGAAATAAACATTTATTTGGATCAAATAAATTTTATTTGGATCTAATAAATTTTATTTGGATCAAATAAATTTTTATTTCATTCAAATACATTTTTATTTAATCCAAATAAATTTGATTTGTTTCGAATAGATCCCATCAGAACGATTTCTCTGTGTGTACAATTTTTATTAATCTCATAATTCCTCTCGATTTTCATAATCAAATAATTCTTCACACAATAAAACATCGTGCGATACGCAGATCAATTTCCAAAAATCTCGTAATCCACGCCCTTTTATTCGTCTCACTTTTAAAAATCCCCTCGCATTCATTATTGTGTTTACTTTCCTCAAAACGCCATCGTGCGTATCCCGCGCGTTTATCACTCGCTAAATTCCGCTGAAGATTGTGTTTATCGCGTTAAAAACGGCTGAAACAAACTGCAGCTTTCGAGATAAACTTCTATTTTCATCTCATTACCCCTGCGCTGTGTTCCAGCTCTCTTCGTATCTCACAGCGGCGGCGGCGGCGGGAACCCTCATCCTTTCATCTCATCCTCTCGCCTGCGTTTTTTTTTTGTTCCTCTCTTCAAATTACACGTACCAGCGTAATCTCTCTTCTCGCCCGTTTCTCCTGCTTTCCCGAATAAACGACTCTCCGCAGCGTGCGGCTCGACGCGTATACAGCGCGTCTCTAGTGTTGCGTGGATCGCACTCGCGTTTATGTATTACACACTCGGCGTAGGTAGTACGTAAGTAGAGACACGTTTCGCTCGAGCGTGTAACTCGCGCCGAAGCCCCGGCCGACGCCTCTCGCTACCGTCGCTCGTAAATCGTCCGTCTAATTGAAAAATTGATCTGCGTGCAGGCGGAACTAAAAGTGATCGCGCTCAGTAGTAAAGCGCCGCCGGGTTATTACTGACTGTCGAGGATATAACACTATCTATTTGACGAGGCTCTCCTCCCGCGCTAAGCCTGAAACCGAGAGTCTCTCGCGGTTGCGGAGTTGTCTCGATACGGAGAAAACGGCTTCATTGAAACTAGGGAACTCGGTTAAGAGAGGCACGAAAAAAAAAAAAAAAAAACGTAACAGCTTAAAACCACCACGAGGTATTTTGTCGAGCCAATTATTTCGCTGGGTTACCGAGAAACACGGTTGGCAAATAATGCGGTTGGATTTATCAATTATTTTGTGGTAGGTTTTTATCAACCAAGTGGTTGTTTCGATCGAGCTTTTTTTTCGTGCTGGGATATTCGTAAAACGGGGCAGATAGGCGGAACTACGTGGAGAAGAAAAAGTGGGTCTTCGGATCGAGGGGAATCGAGGGAAACAGTTTGCGGGATCGGGGAAAATGAGCGCTGGAGATTCGAGGGTGGAGGCGAGAGAGACGAGAGTCTCTTATCTTCCTTTTGTCTTATTACAGTTGGTGCAAAATGGAAGGAGGAAAAACTTAGTTCGCTGAGAGAAAAAAAAACAAACTAAATCCACAAAATCAGATGTTACATTATTTCATCTATTCCGAATTTAGTAATAACAAAAAATATAGAATACTTATTTTATTTTATTTGAAAATCAGATGTTAGATCGTTTCGTCTATACCGAATTTAGTAACAACAAAAAATATTAAATAAATATTTTATATTATTCGAAAATCAGATGTTAGATCATTTCACCTATTCCTAATTTAGTAACGACAAAAAATATAGAATAAATATTTTATTCGTGGAATTAATTTTATTGATCACATTATAACCATCGGATTACTGAAAGCAAAAAAAATACTGCAATATGAAAAAAGTCAAGATCTAAAAAAAATGTTCCAATAAAAAAAAATAGTTTGGTCACTTCAGCTGTTTTTCCGTCACTGTAAGCCCAACCAAATTACTAACTTCACCCAACTATTTCATCACCTCCCGAACAACTTAATTGCATCAACAAATAATTTCGTTGGCCCCACCACCAAAATTACCCCTTACCAACTTTTTCCCCCGAACTCCTCAGTCGTTCCAGCCTCTTTTTTTCGCGAAGAAATATCCATAAACCGACAGATAGTCGGAAGCACGTGAACGAAAAAAAAACAAGAAAAAAGAAATACGTGCGGGTCTCCCGATCGAGGGGAGAAAATCGAGGGCCGAGAAAACAGTTTGCAAGATCGAGGAAAGTGAGCGCCGGAGATTGGGGACTCGTGGAGGCGGCTCGTGAGATGAGAGTCTCTTATCTCCGTTCCGTCTTATTCCACGACGCGGAGAATAGGCTATACCTTTTTGGCGAGGGTAGTTTCGCGCAGTGTCGAGCATCGCGGTGAGGGAGGGGGGGGGGGGTGAGGCGACCAGAGGACTAGGAAATCAATTTGGGGAACCGCCCCGGATAACCGGATAACGACGACGCGCCGTGTGTTTCTTCTCGAGAAACGCCGCGGCGACCCATCGATTTTTCTCCCTTTTTTCCGACCTCGTGTCGCAGCTTGCGCAACACCCGGGCTCCTCGGGCTGAAATTGAAAGTCTCGTAGGATCCTCGGGTAGCGTCTCGACTCGGCCTACGCCGGGGATTTTCGGCCGCAGAGGCCGAAGTCGTACGTGCGACGAGTCCGCTTACGGACGCACCGAGAATCCCGAATGATCTGTCAATTCGATTCCTCCCCCTCCGTGTCGTGTACAAAAAATCCCCCCCCCTCCTCCCCCCTGGGCGACGTTCACCCCCCCTGTGCCCAGCGGGGAATCTCGTGTTCGTTGACGATAAATAATCGCGGCCGATAAACCAAAAAGGCGCGTATAAAAATGTCCCGGGCGACTTAAGCTTCTGGGCCCTCAGCTAGTTACGTGTCCGCGTCTCGCGCGCGTGGGCCCCGCTGATGTTCACGAGCTCGCGCGTTATATTTCACGTCCCGACGCCGTGTCGTATACATTCGCGCGAGCGTGTGCATCATATGCGAAACGTGAATGAGCGCAAACATCGCGTGAATATATAAATGCGGGGGGGGGGGGGGGGGGGGGGAAGGGGGGAATAAAGTTGCGCGGTACTCGATATATACGTGGATCCCGGGGTTACTGCGAGCCGCGTATCCAGGTATTCGTGGGCAGCTCTCGCAGGGGCCACAAGGGAATCGCGCATGCAGAGGGAAGGAACAAGAGCGACGCTCCCAGGAGGAATGAGGTGGAGGGAGGAGAGAGAAGTGAGAGGAGAGAAGAGAGAAGAGAGAAGAGAGAGGAGGGAAGAGAGAAGTGAGAGGAGAGAAGAGAGAAGAGAGAAGAGAGAAGAGAGAAGAGAGAAGAGAGAAGAGAGAAGAGAGAAGAGAGAAGAGAGAAGAGAGAAGAGAGAAGAGAGAAGAGAGAAGAGAGAAGAGAGAAGAGAGAAGAGACAAGAGAGAAGAGAGAAGAGAGATGAGAGAAGAGAGATGAGAGAAGAGAGAAGAGAGATGAGAGAAGAGAGAAGAGAGAAGAGAGAAGAGAGAAGAGAGAAGAGAGAAGAGAGAAGAGAGAGAAGAGAGAGAAGAGAGGAGAGAGAAGAGAGAAGAGAGATGAAAGAAGAGAGAGAAGAGAGGAGAGAGGAGAGAAGAGAAGAGAGATAAGAGAAGAGAGAAGAAAGAAGAGAGAAGAGAGAAGAGAGAAGAGAGAAGAGAGAAGAGAGAAGAGAGAAGAGAGAAGAGAGAAGAGAAGAACCGGGGCCTTCGGGCTGGCTGAGCCTCTCAGGCGCATTGAGTTGTAAAAGCGTTCGGTCTCGCCGCCGGGCGGCATGGTCGCTTATGTAAAGGCGGCTACACGCCGCGTGATGAGTGGACGCTGTTCCAGCGTTCTTCTTTAACTCTTTGCCTCGCTTTTGCACTCACCTTTCTCCTCTCCCGGCGTTCGCGGGACTGCGAAACGCGGCGTGCTGCACGCGCATACTATATACAACGCTATACATACACGCCCGGGGTCCCGATCGTGCGCGCTCGCGCGGTGCTCGGGGAGTCGTTGTTCTGGTAGTCGTGCCGCGCTGTGTAGACCACGACGAGCCCGAGGAGGAGGAGGAGGAGGACGGGGAGGAGGAAGATGGAGAAGTTTGCACCGGTGGGCGGCCGTTGCCTTCGTCCTCGCCGCATGCATGCATGCGTGAGTACGTACTGTTCGCTGCGGAGAGCAAAACGACGAGAGGGATGCGAAGCACCGGAGCCGTGCGGTCCCCGTGGAGCGGAGTATCGGCCTCTCGGGGTTGAATCTGCGAGGCGAAAAAAAAAGGAGAAAAAAAAAGACACGGCGCCGACTTTTCTCTGGGAGATTCGGTAAATTTTCATTTTTTCTATGCAAACATGGTTGTTACTTATGTTGGTTTAATTTGAGGATTTACCATGCGTGGATGGGTGGAGGTTTCTTCGCGCTGAGATCGTGTCTTACTTTTGCGTCGACGAGATGAGGGATGACGAGGGATGATGATGTGAAGTACGTGGAGAGTCCCCACTAGGATTGGCCGGATCTGCGTAGCGAAAGAAACGACAACTTTGCTCCAGGAAGCTCGGTAATTTTTTTATTGTAACAGAAATTCGTATTGGTTTGTAATACGAGGATTAATAAGGGATGTGAAGTTCATGAGGAGTCCTCACTGGGGCTGGTCGAATAATCTGCCCAGCGAAAGAAGCGCCAACTTTTCTCCAGTAAAACCCGGTAATTCTTTTGATTGTAACAGAAATTCGTATTGATTGGTAATACAAGGATTGGAAATAATAATGGACGTGAAGTTCGTGAGGAGTCCCCACTGACGTCAGTCGAATAATCTGCTCAGCGAACGAAATGCCAACTTTTCATCAGGAAGCCCGGTAATTTTTTATTTTAACAAAAATTCATATTGGTTTGTAGTACGAGGATCAACAATCATACCCGGTTACAATTGGAAACCGAGGCTGACGAGGGTGGAGCCTGGATTGAGACTTTCGTTTCTGCCTCACACCGCGCGGAAACTCGACTATCACCAGCGCCCCCGTTTCCTCTTCTTCACCGCAACATGTTCATCCAGCGCGCACTACACGTCTGCATCTGTTTGCACCGCAAGGTATACGCCGCTCTTCGCGGGATCGAGAAAACATCGAGGTGGTTGCTGAGGAGGAGTTCATTATTATTCCCATTGTAGTGACTTTTTTGCAGGTCCCAAAGTGCGTGTTTACGTTTTACCTAAGAATGCTTTATGGAAATACCGCAGAGCGCGTGGAAAAAAAGTGACGACAATACAGAGAGACAGAGAGAGAGAGAGAGAGAGAGAGAAGACACGGAACTGCGAGGCTCGTGTAACGCAGTCGGATCTACGGGGGCCCCGTCGGCCGGACAAACCAGCGGCAGCGCGGACGCGGGTTGGTCGAGAGGGCTACGCGACGGCGGAGCGAGAGCGATGACGAGGAGAGAGTGAACCGGTTATGGGCGAGGCCCTTCGCTTCTTCGTCTTCCTCCGGCTCTCGGCTTCTTCGGCTCCGATCCACACGGGGCTCGAGCATCTCGCGGCTCGTCTGCCCCGTCCTTATGGTGTTGTGGATCGCGGATGGCCGGGCCCGGAGCAGCGCAGCCTCCGACGGACGATTTTAAAATTCGAAGGAGAAGAAAGAGTGCGTCCGAGCTAAATAAGAGAACGTCGAGAGAGAGAGAGAGAGAGAGAGAGAGAGAGAAAAATGTATAGAGAGAGAGAGAGAGAGAGGTTGAGGTATACCAAGTATGGTGGCAAAGCGGATGATGGGGCGCATCGGAAGAGAGTACGAACGGGAAAAGAAGAAGAAGAACAGGACGTTGAGCCAGAAGGAGAAGAAGAAGAAGAAAGACGAAGAAGAAGAAGAAGAAGAAGCAGAGGAAGAGGGCTGCTTTCTGCTTGCTGCTGGTGCTGCTGCTGGAGCAGCAGACAACGAAGAAGGATACGAGGGAGAGCGAGGCAACGCGCCAGCCACCAAGCGAGCCAGCTCTCGAGAGCACCAGAAGAGAACGGCCGCATACGTATACGGTGGAAGGAAGAGAGGGAGCGGGCGGGAATGGGATGAGGAATTCTCGTTGGCTTCGCCTCGATGTCTTTATACGCGCGACCGGGCTCTTGTACGCCGTGGGACATATATCTGTCTCTCGAGGCTCCGCGCAACGAACGAACGGCCCGGCCTGTAGCGCGGAGAGCAAGAGCCGCGCGCCGCGTGGCCGCCAAAAAATCAGATCGAGTGTAAAAATCGCATAAACTCGTCCTGCGCGAGGAGCTCAAGAGAGCTATGTCCGCGGCGCGAGCATACGGAGAGAGAGCAGCCCCGCTTTTGCTCGAGCTGCTCCTCCGTGTCTCGCGCGCTATCTCCGTCTTCCCCCCGCTGATTTACTCTTTCGCCGCTTTCTCATTCCTTTTCTATCTTTCGTCTCTTCTATATCTCTTTGAAATTCTCGCGCGCTTCTTCGCCTCCGACTTCTCGCTTCTTTTGCTTCCTCGTCGCTTCGTCGTCGTCTTCTTGTTCTGTCGTTCTTGCAGCGATTGGTTGACGTTGGCACCGCGCGCGCTCGCATGACTCGCGCATCGCGAGCATCGGACACCAGCCGCGAGGAAGCCGGGGAACGCAAGAAAATCGTCCTGGCGAAATAAGAGAGGCCGATCACCTTCCATATTTTTTTATCTTAGTTAGCGCAAAGGTTCGCCCGTTCGCGCTGATCGATCTTGGCCCGCGAGCGGAGCTGAGAGGGATGTTATGTGCGAGTTATGCGCGGTTTGCTGGTTTTACGGAGGACCCGGGGGTTTATTGGCGAACGTGACTCGTCACATGTCGCTTGCTTTTCGCGTAATCCGTCCTGCTATACAGGGGAAAGGAAAATGTTGCGCGACAGGCCGCGATTGGCACGGAGGATGTAGGAGCGTCGGCCACACTGAGAGGAAAATCTAGTATTGGCAACTATAAAGTGACAACCATAATGTGGCAATTACTTTTCATAGGTACCCCCATGGAAAAAAGTATATTTAAAGTATATTAAAAAGTATATTTTTGAGTATAACAAATATACTTTTTACGAAAAAATAGTTATGTCGAATATACTTTTGGATGTACTTAAAAAGTATGTGTTATGGCACATATACTTGAAATATACTTTCCATGTATTCAGCATGTATTTAAAATGTATAATAATTATAAAATATATATTTCAAGTATATTTTGTATCTATTTTTGAATATAACGATAAATATATTTTCCACTGTACTATTTCTCCATGGGGGTACAGCAACTATTTTTCTAGTCATGGTAATAATTATGACGCAGTTATCATAACCATTAATTAATTACCATGACCTATAAAAATAATAGTAACTATAATGGTAACTATAAAAATATTTTTAGAGTTACCATGAACTATAAAAATAAAAATAAATTTGACTGTTGTCATTTTATAGTTACCAGAAATCACACGACTTCTCTGAGTACAGCAAAAAAAAAACCCGAATATTACGGAACCCGAGTATCTTTCGCACCATCAACATCCCCCGTGATTTTCATAATCACCGATGATGAGGACGTTGATGAGAATTGAGTGTCAATTCGCGCTCGATTCCATTCAATATAATTCCCACTCTCTCTCTCTCTCTTTCCCCCAGCTCACGATATACCTGTATTTCTGGTTTCCCCTCCCAGCCCCGCGGAGTTATTCGAGCCCCGAGAATCGCGGGGCGCATTCGGGGAGTCACCGACGAGTCGAGACCGCGTGCCGATTGGCCGGACGCGCCGGTTTCGAGGAATTTATGCGCGCTTAAAACTCGGCGCCCATGTATGAAGGATCCCGCGCGATCCTGCACGCACTTTATCGGCGAACGTGCATCGGCCTCATTTTCTTTCTGCGGTGAGGCCGCGGCCGCAGAAAAGGAAGAGGAGGAGGAACCCCGTCCGACAGAGAGAGAGAAACAAAAAAAAAAAGAAAAAATTCAGCCGGGTTCGCCACGGCGGCAAAGAGGGAAAAAAAAAATTCAGGTGAAGCGGAGAGGCAGGCTGAGCGGGAACGCGAGACGTATAGCCTACCGTGGCTGCCTGCCTTGCGCTGCACACGCGCTTCGCGAGCTCACCAAAGCCCACAGCAGCAGCAGCAGCGAGCACAGAGAACCGCGCGCCAGACATTAATGAAGCGATCGGCATTAATAAGCCGATAATTCAGTCTTCGGGGGTTTATCGCGGGCGGGTTGCCCCCCTCCCGCTGCTATTATACACACATATATAGGTATCCAGCAGCAGCAGCGATACCTCTAACAGCGTCAGAGAGCTCGCCTCCCGCCGCGGCAAACCCGGCCTGCTGGTGGTGGCTTGACCGCCTCTCTTCGTGCGTGGGATTGAAACCAGCAGCGTGTATACCCTGGGATACTCCATCGTTCGCACCGAGCCCGCGGTGAGCCTCGCGCAGCCTCCGCTTCAGTTTCAACCGCTGCCGCGGATATACTTCACCATTTTATGTATCATAAAAAGGCGCGGGGGGAAGAGGGAGGAGAGCTCCTTGGGAATGAAGAGAACACGGCGAATGGAGCTATCGTGACGCACGAATTTCTCATATTATTGTGTAACGGTGTCTCTTTTTCTCTTCCTCTCTTTCTCTCTCCTCCCCCCCTTTTGGTATACATATGGGATGCCGTATATCGTGCATATATCTCAATACCGGGACGTACGGCCGCCGAGCGGACGAGCAGGAGAAAGGCATGTGCGACGTCACGGCAGCCCTGATGCCGGTGGAATTCGTGCTGTCGCGCGAGGAGAAAAGCCAATAACCAGTCCAACGTGGTCCGACTTCATATTTCATATCGAAATATCCTCCCCCCCCCTTCCCATGCTGGGGTTGGCTGGGGGGACGCACGCTCGGTACGATCTCAAACTGCCGCAACGTGACGCGGAAACTAAAGCATCTCGTGAGGCGTTCGCGCTCGTGTGGCATTGTTATGCGGAACTCCGTGTGAGACGCTCTTTCGACGGATCGCTCTTCCGCCTCGCGGGGCTGTTTGCACTCGGGGCTTTCGCGCGCAAAAATCGGCCTTTACGGCGCTGTAAAATGAACGGGAGAATCCTGACAACATCGGAGGGTCCGTTTGTGGGCATTTAGGACACTAAAGTTCAGTACCTGGGTTTCCATTTTTAGGCTCATGATGTCAAAAAAAAAAGCGTTCGGCAAAAATGTCACTTTAAGAACTACACCAAGACGGTGTCTATATGGGTTTACGTCAATCATGGTGATAACGGGCGGTGTTAAGCGAAAAGTCTTACAATATTTCGTCAGTTAACACAGAAATAAATTTAACGAAACGGCTCGTGTTAATTTTTATAGAAATAAAATTGATGGTACGATTGGCTCTGTAATTATGTTTTTATAACATTAATTTTATTATGTTTCACTTTATTATGTTTTTATAAGATACAGGCAAGAAATATTAATTTCCCATAAAACTTCGTAGTAATTTTATTGAAAAAATGGAGAAATACTGTTAATGCATTGCGAAAATAATGAAGGACTGTGCTGGTCCATTTTTCTCAGAATTTCTCCGCAAGTTTAGTACAAAATTCGGGTTTTCTCATGGCTACTCAAAAGTTCACATATAATTTTATAATTGCTACAGGTCATCATTTTAAAATCGTAACTGAAAAAAAAAAAAACTTTTGTGTAAACTTTAATTCTTAAAGTAATAGGAGGACTTAAAACACTGCTAAACATTGACTTCCATCCGGTGTTATCAGAAAAAACGAGAGGAGATGAGAAGTTAGCGCCTGTTCCGTCGCGAAAAGTGCGACGAGGGATGACGCGAAAGCGTCGCAAAATTATCTCGCGTGTAAATAGATCCTGAAAACGCGTGTGAGCGTTTTACATTATCGTCGTCGCAGGGCGCAGCCTCGGTATGATATACAGACGGCGGACAAGCTGCACGCAGCTCCGGCTGGTATCTTCATTAAAATGTATATCGACGATTAATAATTATCTGGAAATTGCCGTCGTGTAACCAGATAACATCGGGCGTACAGATCTCGTTATCTCTAGCCAGCCGTGAAGCAAAGCCTCGGCACCGACGACGACGACGACGACGATACGCGAAACCCGGGAACACGCGAACGGGTTTCGTTTAATCGCGGCGAGCGCAATTCGCTCTGTCCGCGACGCTAATCGTTCTTCGATCAATTTACATTCAAAATTCATAATATCTCTCTCACTCTCCCTGCTTCTCGTCGCTCAGCTCTCGCCACGCGCATTAAGATTCCGCGGTCGTTCGATCACTTTTCGTGATTTTCTCGATTGCGTTTTCGTCCAGTATGGAACGCGCGACGCCTGCGTAAACGACAAATATGTCGGTAACACCATCGACCGACGTTCTGAGATCCAGATAACTGATCGAGTCACCCATTAATTAGACAAACTTCGCGCGCCCAGATTCACTGATTCGCAACCGATACGCTGATTTACAGCAATTAACAGATAGTACCACCATTTTTTTTTTTTTTTTTTTTTTCAATGTTTCCCCGGCTCTTATCAAGACATTAAACACCCATAACACCATTAATACCCGGCAATATCTATAATCACTCCGATAACATCTACAAAATCATAAGTTTCACGATATAAAACAAAAACATAATGCCTCAAAAATCGCACCTTATTACTATCGCCACATCCCTCATTATTTTCTTCTCTCTTTTCCCAGTTACGCTTCTCAACAGAACAAAGAGGGAGAATTACGGTTCCGAGGTCACTACAAAAAAAAACTCCAAAGAAGAAGCAACACGCGAGTATCGATTCGATCGGTCACGCAGGTCTCTTCGCCGGGCGAATCGCGTTCGCGGATGCCCGCGAATGTGCTCGCATTATCGCGCGGCCGGTCCTGCAGGGAAGGGCGAGAGACCAAGGAGAGACCAGGAGAACCTCAGCGAGAGCCTCGGAAATCTGCACCACGATCGGTTGGCCGCGACCAGTGGACTCGGACAGCGAGTTCTTTCTTCAAGCCCAGCGGAGTCTCGTGTGCAGCTGCATACGAAGAGCTCCGTCTCCAGTTGTTGGTGCTGGCTACCATGTGCCGGGCTCACCTCGCAGCGAGGCAATTATCCATGGCAGCGCGGACTCGGAGAGCGCAGGACGTTACACGCTGGACGTACGTTGGTAGCTGCGCCGCAGCGCGATCCGCCGAGTCTCGATCCCGAAAGCGTGTCCGAGGATAAACATTCGAACGCTGCTGCTGCTGCTGCTGCGGACTGTCGGTGCGCCTCGCTCGGCGAGTCTCCGGCTGGTATCAAAAAGGCAGAGAGAGAGAGAGAGAGAGAGAAAGACAGAGCTGCTTATTCGCCTCTTCGTGCTGCGCTCCTCTTCCGCTCCTCGCCCTCGTTGTCTTCTCTCCTCCGGGAGCCTCGAGAGCGTGCACGGAAGGAACGGAGCGGTGGCCACGAGGAGAGAGACCTCCTCCGCCTTCGCCGCCGCAGCCGCTGTCTTCTCCTCCGGCTTACACGGGCTAGCGACCGGGCAACCGGCGTCCGAGGGCGAGCAGGATGTTGCTTTCTGCCGGCTCGCTCGCTGACGGTACTCGTTGCGATGCACCTCTTAACGAGCTCCGCTTTGTTTTGCACGGCGTGTGTGCGCCGTGCATGTGGCATCGTGGCGGCTCACTGCGGTGTATAACTATACGGCGCGGAGGTGTGCAGAGACCAAAGGATGGAAGGAGGGAGAGATACAGAAAGAGAGAGAGAGAGAGAAGACAACGTTGGAAAACGGAGCGAGGGAAAGAAGAAACGCAAGGAGGGCGCGTAAGAAGACTGGCGAGATATTTCAAAAAATATCAGAGAAGCTGATCGCAGCGCGCGCGAAGTGTCGTTGCGAGATCATTGAAATTCGATACACATACGGAGTCGTGAGAATTCGATCGCGGCTTCGGGGCGCGCGAGACGCGCTGCAGTCACCGTGTGTCGCGCGAGTCACCGGCTAGAATCTCGCGCATTAATCGCCGATCGCGCGTACGGTGGGATACACAGCAACCCCGGTGCCAGGTGGTGGTGAAACGCGCGGCGGCGCGTCTTATCCGCGAATCTCCGAGAGTCGGTTGTGTGCCGCGCAGGCAGGCCAGAGAGACGAAGAAACGGGAGAGACCGCAGAGAGAGAAAGAGGCAGAATGAGTGCAGCGTGGAATTGGATTCAAGTGTGACGACGACGACGACGAGAGGCGAGAAGTGAATAAGAAAGCGGCTACGAGGAACTTAATATCCTTTTCTCCGAGGCTGCTATTGGCACCCGGAGGACGGGGCGAAATTTTGACGAGAAATTACAGGGTCTCCATTCGCGAGCCTCTCGTAACCTTCCATTTCTTCAATTCTCTCCACAAACCGCCCGGGGTAGGACGACACCCGGTATACAAAAGTTTTCAGGGCCGTTGAATACACGTCGCAAGGCGGTGGTGTATATCGATAGGGTTTCTGCCGACTTCGTCTCTCTCTCTCTCTCTCTCTCTCTCTCTCTCTCTCTCTCTGTCTTCGCTTCCCTCGCGGTCCTGCCTTCATCGCACTCGGCGCAGAGAGCAAGAGACCGGTTCCATACATGGCTACCGAAGGCTTCTTCTTGCGCTAAGACTCCGCGCGCGCACGGAGACAAGCATCAGCTGCCGTTTCCTCGCTAATGAGATGGAATTGGACGTGGCCGAGATTTTTCTGGAGGGTCTGTCTGTCTCTCTCTCTCTCTCTCTTTCCTTTTCTTTCTCTATGCCGTGGCTGGTCACCGGCCCCTCCGGTCGCGGCCGCGTCCTCACCGCAACAGGGAGACACCAACACGGGACCGACGGGACCGGTGGTGGCTGCCTCGGAGGACGAAGAGGACGACCAATGGGAAGAAGAGCACGCGCGTTCCTGCGGCGCGCAACCTCACGAATACGGGCCCTTCTAGTTCGCGACATTCCCGTGCGCGCATGCTGCGGCGCTCTTTGATACGAATCATTTAATTGCGTCCCATTAGCCCCGGCCCTCAGCCACCCCCTCCCTTTTCCTCTCCTTCTTTCTCCCGCTCTCGCGCTTCTCTTGCCTTTCTGTCCTTTCCTCCTGTGATGCCCGGTTCCTCCGGAGGACACCCTTTTGCGGTCATTCCCAGCCTCGCGAGGAACGGGAGCGCCAACGGATTTCTTTTGCCGTTGATCCTGGATCGAGGGAAGTTCTTTGCTCTCTCTTTCTCTCTTTCTTTCCTCCCGGTGACTACGCGTTCCTTCCGCGGCTGCGCCGAGGCCTCCATACCTCATCTCTCTTCTCATCTTATTCTTCCTCGTCGCACGTTCCACTCGCGAATTCTCTCCCCGCCCATTCCTCGGCTCTCGTGTGGTATCTCCGCGTTTCTTTGCCCTTTCGCTCTGCCCTCTCCTCCCTTGCCTCGCGATTCGCACTCTGCACGCCACGCGAGATCCCGAGCGGCTCCCGAGCTCGTTCAACTTTTTCTCACCGGCACGCCGACAACGTCCGAGCGGCCTCGCGCTCTTCGTTAAGAAGCGCCCGCGTTCCCTCCGGCTTCGATCGAAAGAAGCCGCCATATGCCAGGGGGGGGAGTTTGCGACTCGCGGTGAAGTCTCGCTATACGGCACCGTCGACTTGGCAGCCTCGGACCGACACGATGGCGAGCGGGACGAACGAGACGAGCGTCGTGTCTTTTCGTACCGATCGCCATCTCCGTCGTCAACGAGCCCGCGGCTTACGGTTGACCACTTTTTCGTCGTCCGGTAGCGAACCCTCGAATAACGAGTTCGCGAAAGGTGGTCCTGCGTTCTGCGGGTTCCATGTTGCCTCGGCCGCCTTTTGTCCCCTTTCGATCGCAAGGCGCACCTGCTAAATCAAACATCCAATACCAGACGATACTGCAGCTACGTTTAATGACAATTCACGGAGAGAAATTTCTGTGTTGTGACAGCAAAAAAAAGTGACAATGAAAATTGTTTTGTTAGGCTGACCAATCTTTTGCTCGGCTGTCAAATCAGTTTTGCTAGGCTGACAAATTTTTTGTTCGGCTGAAAATTGTTTTTGCTGGGCTGATCAATATTTTTGTTAGCCTAACAAAACGATTTTTGTTGTCACTTTTCTTTGCTATCACAACACAGAAATTTCTCTCCGTGAACTCGTCTGTAACATAGCTGGCAGGGTTTCCACTGGGGAGACTCAGGAACGCTTCGTGTGGGTCAATCGTTGATGCCATCAACGCGGGCTGTTATTACGGATATAGCGGATTATAACTAGATGAGCCACTGTACACGTTGTATTTAAGGACGTCGTTTATTATTGGCTCGCGCAACGCGAAGAAAAATCCCGTATGATACGCAGTGTGCAATCCGCACGGCACACACGAGTAATAATTACGGAACGATAGCGTAATAAGCGGTGAAGCGAAGTGCCAAAACGCGCAGGACGCAACCGCAATCTTTGATCGGCTGTAATGTCCGTAATAAGGGGACGGAAAATGGCGGACAGCGGGGAGAATGAAAGGCGTTGAACGATTGGGTCAGTCGGATTAGAGAAATATGTGAGTCGTTGCAGAGTACATTATACGTTATTTCTTTTCGCGTCAGCATGAGAAATAAAAAACCATTGATTCAATAAAACCGTGGATTGCGGGCTGCTAAAAACAATGTTTTTAAGTTAACTCCAGTTGTCGTTGTCACAATTCGATTTAACATTGAAACAATAAAATATTCGTTTGCCTATTTTGGAGTCATCGTTTCAATATCATACGAAATTGTAGGAACTGGAAGTGACATTGATTTTGACTGCACTTGTTTTTGGCAGCCCGCAATCCACGGTTTTATTGAATCAAAGATTTTTTTTCCGTGTGAAAACAGACAAAAACAGATCGCACAAGAATATATAAGTTTTCGCTGCGTTTCAGCCGGGAGTGGTATTGCTTTATCCCTGAAATCGTCGACAATGTCACACGGAGCTGACGATCCTCGCGTCATTCCGAAAAAGTCGTCGGGTCGTTCGTGTGACTCGCGAGAATTCTACCTGTGAAGTAAAGAACTTTGATGGGATACCTGGTGCAGGTCTTGCCGCGGCTCTGCGATTAAGCGATGATTCGAGGACGAGAGACACGTGTGGATGAAAACGTGAGGAGAGATGACGACGAGAGGGGAGAAAAGAGTTTGCGCAGCTCCTCTCGAGCCTTTTACGTACGCCCCGCTGTGACTCTCATGGTGCGCGCGCTCTGCTTTGATGGAGCTTCTTACAATCGTTCTGTCGCATCGTTAAAGCTCTTTTGTTTTTCTTTTATCTCGCTATATCGCGGCTCGTAGTGCAATTTTATCCTCGAGCGAGGCATTGCTTTCGTACGTGGCTGCTGCTGTCGCTGCTGCTAATGTTGGACGGGATCGTCCGCGCTTTTCGTTTGGAAAAGTTGATGAAGCCGCTTGTGATCATGAGCTCTCCGCCCCTTACATTATTTATACGCGTTGTAATTGTTTCATTGTAGAAACAGCTTGCTTATTATCGCCTATAGACAATAGTTCGTTTTAATCGCTCTCGCTATTTATCGCTAATTTCCCGAACGTGTGCGATCGCTAAAACTATTTTCTTAACGATGTCGTTTCCTTTTTGTTTCAGGTAAGAATCGGCCGTGATCAAGGGTTAATTCTACTGGTTAATACTATTTGCGGCGTATTATTGTGAGAGTCTGCAGCGCGAGTGAGTAGGAAACACACAATACACACTACGTAACGTTGTTATAAATGAAGGATTGATGCACCTTGGTAAAAAGTTCGACAATAATATCGCGCGTTGGCGAAAAGTTTGAAACGAAAAAAGCCATTCGACATTCCAAACGCGTTGCATTTAATTCGTTTATGGTCAGCGATTTTTTGTTCGTTCACTTATGGTGATCGAATCTTTATTTGGTCCTTTTGACGCATCCTTTCGACATTTCCGCGATGGCTGTGGAATTTCTTATTTTTTATTTATTTAAAACACCGTTCAAATTGGCGAATGCATACAATGCACAAAAAAATCGCAGCGAGTTCATTGTAAAAAATCGGCATTATTACAAGCAAATCACGCCAACGCGCACAACAAATGAAAGATCTCGAGACACGTACAAGTTGTCAGTGTCAGAGTGCCGCAAATCCACAATTTCTCTACACACTGATCGCCATCATTGCTGGTTATTCGTTGACTTCGTACCACTCGCGAAATATTGACGCCAAGCAGTGCCCGCTCAACACGAGCCAGTGCCGAATAAACACTGCCGATAGCGCAATGACACTAAAAAAAATACCAACGTCAGACGTTAATGAATGAAATTAACACGGATATACGTGTAACGAAATCGTTAATTTCGCACCGTGAAAAGCCAATATTGCCACTAAAATGCGCAAAACCAACAAACAATCCACACCCAGGTCGCGTTACACGGTAGATTTTAAGCCGCGTAGAAGCGATTTTGATTGCGAAACCCGGCTGTACCGCATTTTGTATTGGCAATAACAGGAGAGGGGCTCTCGTTGCTCGTGAACCGTGACGGCCCCCGTTCAACAAAGTAATGTCCTGGAGCGACATTCTTATCGGCTCCCGGACTGAACGTATTCCATGCGCCTCGGGTGTGACTAATCGAATTCACGATGCGAAGACAAAGGGAATATAGAGGAGGAATCAAACGATCGAATGGAGAAGAAGAAGAAAAAAAAATAGAATGGTAGGCGCAGTGCAGGAGCTCCGCATGAGAACAGTGGCGATAATGAGACTACAGCGAACGCTACAATCGATCTGTAGATCCTTAAAAAAAAGTCTATCATGTCGTGCAGAAACTGCACTTGCGAAATCCGCTTCAACGTCCCGTGAATACAGACCCAGATTCTGAAAAACCAAACTATCCACCAAACCATAAAAAAATCACTAACATCACTCAATCAACCCTGCACAGAAAAAAATATAATTGATTCAATAAAACCGTGGATTGCGGGCTGCCAAAAACAATTTTTTAAAATTAACCCCAGTTATCGTTGTCACAATCCAATTTAACATTCAAACAATTAATTATTCTTTTGCCTGTTTTGGAGTTATCGCTTCAATATCATACGAAATTGTAGGAACTGCCACGGAGAGAAATTTCTGTGTCGTGACAGCCAAAAAAAGTGACAACAAAAATTGTTTTGACAGTCTGACCAATCTTTTGCTCGGCTGAAAATTGTTTTTGCTACGCTAATCAATATTTCTGTTAGCCTAACA
This sequence comes from Pimpla rufipes, assembly GCA_963932165.1. Classification (NCBI taxonomy): domain Eukaryota; kingdom Metazoa; phylum Arthropoda; class Insecta; order Hymenoptera; family Ichneumonidae; genus Pimpla; species Pimpla rufipes. The sequence goes on from OZ010636.1 coordinate 8,628,166, forward strand.
AAACGATTTTTGTTGTCACTTTTCTTTGCTATCACAACACAAAAATTACTCCCCGTGTGAAACTAACATTGATTTGACTACACTTGTTTTTTCTCAGCCCGCAATCCGTTTCAATGAATCAACGATATTTTTTTCCCCCGTGTAATGAAAATGAATAACCTTTTCTCTCGTTTCTTCCGACAGATCCACCTCCCGCGTGAATCACTTTATCGCTCTTAACGCGCGCGACCCAAAGCCAAAGAGAGCAGAGTGTAAAGCGCGGTGACTATCGCTGGGAGTGGAACGATCGTCGTCGTCGTCGGCGCGAGTCGATCCGTGGATAGAGAATCTCGAAGCCTATTCTCTCTGGCAACAAGTTACATAGTCAGTGTAGTCAGAGAGAATGGTGATTCGAGAGGATGCTGTGTGGAACGAAGAGGCGGAGGAGGAGGAGGTGGAGAATCGAGAGAGGATACCAGGCAAGCTAGTCCCGCGCTGCGCGCTCTCCGTTGCCAGCCCCGCTGCAGAGGTTCGAGCCTCTGTGACGGCAGCTAGTGAGGATTTACTGATCGTCCGTGCTGCTGGGTGCCGCTGCCGCTTCGCAGTGTACATAGAGGAACACGGGGGACACGCTACTCTCATCCCGGTGCACGGACCCGTAGGATCGAATCGCCAATGGGATTACATCGGCCGTTCGAGGTGGCCGCACGAGAGCAGCCGCGCGCATTCTGCGCCCTCGTGCGCCTGTATCGCATCTAGATAGGTAGATCAGTGGCTTCAACGCGCGCGCGATTCCACCAGGAGTCGTGCCACGGCCCTCGCTCAGCGCTGCCGTTTCTCCTTCTGCCCCATGAGTTCCGTGACGTTCATCTTCCACCGTGGCGGTTTGTCTCCCGAGGATCGCTCTCGCACTGTCTGTCTCTCGTCTCCCTCTCTCATTTTCCCATGTCACCGAGCGGTTCCGTCACTTAATTGTCGGAATTCACTCGATGGGATACCTACGAATGGACTTATCATAGCCGTATTAGGCTGAATTCTCCTGCGCACGGTATTTTCCCATTCGCCGGATTCAATGATAATGAATAGACGTAATTGATTAGTGGATGGGAGGTAATAAATTCCGAACTGGGTGTATATAAAGCGACTCGGTGAAATTTGCATTTCCGTCGGTAATTTTCGATCGCTGAATTTTTAATCGTAATTATGTTGAAGTTTGCATCGTTGGAATGCAACGAAATTCGGGGAAAAAAATTAACTCTGTTTACCCCAAATGATGAGATTATTCATTAAATCGTTATTTAATAATTAAATAACATTATTTAGTAATGATATTATTGTTCAACCATTTGGGTCAATTAGAATTATTTTTATTCCGAATTTCATTGCACTCCAACGATGCAAACTTCAACATCATTGATCATAGTCCCGAAATAATGAATAGTCGCGCGTAATTGATTGCTTGACGCGAGGTAATAAATTCCAAACCGGGTATATATAAAGCGACTCGGTGAAATTTGCATTTCCGTCGGTAATTTTCGATCGCGGAATTTTTAATCTCAATCCCGAAATAATTGCCGCCTCTCGGCTTCGGATCCGCGCATCATTATCGCGGTGGAAAATCTCGTGGTTTGCTTTTAATCGAAAAATTTCAATCACGCTTGACAAAATGCATATAATACGCGAGTGAAAATTCCACCGGGTAAAACCGGCCTGCATCCCGCGCGCGCGCCTCCGACTTAATATCTCCCTCCGCGTGAGCGAGCGGGAGAAATGAAAAGGCGCCCGAGATCGATAATAGAGTCATTTGCAAAAGGGTTATATATCGAAGGAGGGTATGATGGCTCGGAAGGGTTTAATTGATGTCCGCGCGCCGGGGGTTTCGATATCCTTTCGTCCGACTCGCCCTCCCCGCTCTGCCCCGCGATATATAAATAATAATAATTTGGACGTGGAACAAAAATGCCGGAACATCCCTCCGATGATTATCTGCTCGTAAATTCCGGCATAAAGATATCGGGAGTAAATTGCGAGTGTATGGGGTACGCTTTCTCTCTCTCTCTCTCTATCTCTCTGCCTCTTTCTCTCATTCCTTCTCCCTTCCGCCACCGTCTCGAGGATCATTCCGACGATCCGCTCATCGCGCCGTAACCGAAAGCGCGCGGAGCGCATGTATCGCGCTTGCGATACACACCGGCCGGGGCGGCAACGGACCAATCACGCGCCGACTACTAATTTGCTCGCTCAAACAGCTGCCGTTTGGCCGGGGCGCCCGTGAAAGCCGCGCCCGCGAGAATGAGAGCTTTATATACCCGGGCGCACCGCGAGCGAGGATCCGAGACCGTCGGTGTCCCAGGCATCCGCGATTTCATCCTTGCGCACACACACGGCTCGCGCGGATTCGATCCCGGCATCGGCCCAGAAGAAGAAGGCACCACGCTGGGATACTCGATCGCCTTTCCTATATGCGACGCCACGTCGCGAAACGTTCACCGCTTTCTTTCATCGTGCTCTTATTCTCGCGTCTTTCCTTTTGCCCGTTGCACGCGAGGCTGAGAGAGGAGGACGAGAACCAGGAGGAGAAGGATGAGGATGAGGATGAGGAAGGCGAAGAAGTGGTCGCCATCTCTTTCTCTCTTTCTCTCTTCTTCATCCTCCCGGTTCATGCAGCTCTCCCCCCACCGCTTTGATTTATTCCTCGACTTCTTATTTCTCTTCCTCTTTTTCATCGTCTCCCCCCCTCGACGAGCTTGTCGTCGTTGTCGTCGGCGTCGTTCTCATCCCTTCGTGCAAGCCGCGCTGCTGCTGCTGCCGCTACTTTTGCTATTCGCTTTCGCTCTACCTCCACCTCCACCTTCGCCTCCTCTTCGCCTTCTTGCCACGCTCGTGCGCGTCCACCTATACGCCCGCTAAGGCGTATACACCCCTTTCCCTTAACCGCCGCGGACAAAACATTTCTTAATTGGGTTTCGGGTCGGTGCGTTCGCGTCGGTAGATAGAACGAGAGGAAGAAACCACGGACGAGCTCTCTCGAAGGGATCCCGATGCCGGAGGCACCGGCCGCCATAGCCACCGCGCCGCCAACCTCCCGGTCATCGATTATTTATTTTCTTTATCCAACGACGCGAGCGAGGCATAGCCAAGTGTATATTGCCTTCGGCCCTCCGGGCACACTCGTGCAGGTATCTCAAAACCGTGAGCGCTGCGCGACTCGTCTTTTGACGCGACTCGTTGGCTGTCCGGCTCGGGCTGGTTCGTTGGCTCCGGGACTCGTTGCGCGTATTACACAGAGCGTCGATGCGAGCTGCCCCGAAGGGTCCGCTCCGCGTCCACCTTCGCCGTGTCACCTGATACCAATAACGATCGTAAAAGGGTTGGGTACGCCGCGCGCGCCGACGACGGAGAGATAAAATTATACCGAGTCGCCTTCCGGTCATCCTCGACGCATGGTATACGGGCTGCGATAATGGATGGAGGCGGCCCGGGGTAGCCGAGGTGTCTTTGACCCGAGTCTGCGGTCGTCGGTCGAACGGCAGATTGATTGATTGATAATATTAAAATACATATATTTAATAAATTGACGAGCATGCCTTTCAGCCGTTCAGCTCTTCAGGGTGCCGTTGAAAAAACGTCTCGGTCGTCTAATACGAACCACGTCTTCAGCTTTCGATGCACCGTTCAGAGCTTTCGTTTCTGCGTCGTCCTCGCGGAGTTCATCAGAGCCGAACTCCATTATTTCTCGCTCCTCGCGGTTCCTTCTCGCGCAATTTCTCGTGCGTTTGAATGACGACTGCCGCGATCGTTAGTTTCTGCCATCCTTCAGGCTTCTCCCCCCTCCCTCCGTTCGTTGCCCCCTCAAGGTGGATTCGGATCGCAAGGTGTGCGGCACGTTCCTCCGTTGGCTGCGAAGAGCCAAAGTCGACGAGAGTCAGAGGACGAGGAGGAAGGAGAGTGAGGAGGAAAGAGGATGAAGAGAGGGCTCCGCCCTCCCACGATCTCAGCACCGTTTCATTCCGCACAAATCATATCTCCCTATCGCCCCCCCCTCTCGGCCTCTTTCCGTCTCTCTCCGCCTCTCAATTTTCCTCCCTCTCTCGCGCCCTTCATCATTCTCCGTCTCAATCTCTCATACACTCCTCTCTCCCCCCTTCCTCCACCCCCCTTCCTCAGCCCGTTTCTCGTACTTCTCACACATCTCCGATGTGTAGGCGCCTCGGTGGTATCCACGAGCACCACCGCAGGATGCCTCGCGCTGAGACCACCCGAACGCTTTACAAGCGAGGAATATAACTAACCCTGGCGAAAGATTCGCGATTAACGATCGGCGCAATTTTGTGTCGCGCTGTAATGCACTCGGTGTCTCGTTTATTTTCCCTTCCCCCCCTGCAACGTGTACAGCGTGCGGGGTATTACGGGCGATGCCTCTATCGCTCTTCTTCGTCGCGGCGCCCGGGCTCCTTTTGCTCCGGGACTTCTCGTGCTCCTCTCCGGGGCAACTCCCGGGAAAGCTATGGCTATCAAGTGAGGATAGTTGCTCGGGACGGTTTGAATAACTGCGGCGGCGGCGGAGGCGGCACTGGGACGCCGGACGCGAGGCGAGGAGGCCACAATGAAATCTCCGTGGGCCAAAGGGGGTTGCTTTACTTGCCGGCTTCCCGCTTCCACGCACACCAAAGTCGCGCTTTCCACCTAAACCCGCGACGGGATTCCCCGAGACCCGTGGCGTGGTGCAGCGACACGAGTGTTCCTGACCATTCCCAAGTTTTTACACAACGCCCGGGATGGAGCAACCCCTTCCTCGCTCAGCCTCTACCCGGACGACCTCTCCTTTGTTTCCGAGGGTTCATGGTGCTCTCTTTTTTTCGGCTGCCTCCGGTTCTCGTGCGGTGGCTTCTTCGTTTTTTTTGCCTCTCGTTCAAGGTTTAAGGGGTGACGAGGTTTCGGTTTGGCCGATTCTACCCTGACCATTCTCAATCCGAAGGTCTGACTGCGGCTTCTGTTTCGACTGGGAAGCTTTGATTTTTCTTCGAATTCTAATTTATATTAATCTTTTTTTTTTCGTAAGCCAAATTGTCGATGTGTTGATAAATGTTTTTTGAGGTACAGAAAAAGTTAATTCAACATGCGAGTAAAATAAGAATTCGCCTCGTTCAGGAAAACATGCCGCCCTCTTGTGAAAATCCGCTTTCCTTTTTTTTACGAATTTAGTCGGGAAAGCGTCGCCTTTCAAGATTTTGTGACCCCCGACACCTCACGCACGTTCCGATTCACCACGAAATTTCTTCGGCAGGCCTTTCTCCACTTTCTCCTTTCGCCCATCCCTTGTTAGTCACGCTCTTTTTTTTCCTCTCCTCGCGCCGCTACACAAGCACCCTTCTTCTCCCTTCTGTCGCATCCTGCCTCGTCGTCGCCTACTCCGTGTAGCGCGACTCTGTGTTTGGGTACACCCGGCGCGTTCCGCGCATTGTTTCCGCAACTTTCACCGATGTCCCGGCGATCCGAGCGGCGCACTTCTTCTTTTACCGAGCGGCGGACGCGCGAAGGTAAAAAAAGGAAAACGGACAAGATAGAGCTCGAGCTGCAGCGTCGCTCGGAGGAGGAGGTAGGGCAATTTATGAGGGGTCGAAGTGCCCTTACCGACTTGATCCTCGGCGTTTCGCCACTGGTCGGAAGTTCCGCTGCACTGAAAAAGAAACGCTAGGAAGTGTCATTGCACTTTTCTCGGGCTTCTCGGCGTTTACAGTGTCGAGCAAATACGGCTTTTCGGATCAGCGCCAGAATTTCAGAGTCCAAAAAAGTTAAATCCAAACAAAAAAAAGATCCAAACTTCCCGTAGACTCTTATAAGGTTCTCTTCAGAGTCTGAACTACTCTCTCACGTATCTTATATATATTTTGATTTTTATATCTTATATATATTTTGATTTTTATATCTTATATATATCTTGATTTCTGAATTTTTCACAGAATCGAAAATCCGGAAGTTGAGTTGCATTTTTCGCGAATTTTTTTTTCGATTTCGTAAAGTTTGAAGACCCTATCCGATGGGAAATTTCCCGCTGATTCCGAAAAACACTGTTGTTTGCTTGAAAAAGAGAAAATTCGACGAGAAATACGCAAAGCATGATTTTTCACCTTTTTCCAAATTCTGACATTTCGCTAAAATCGAAGTTACTTTTTTTTCGATCGACCAAACCTGGATTTTCTTTTTGCGTTCCAGAGAAAACTTTATAACGAAGAGAATGCCGCAAGGCGAAATGCGATATCTTAATATTTAAATTTTTTACAGAATTTTACAGAAATGAAAGGGGTACCCCTTCTAAAAATTTGCGATTTTTGAGGGTCTGAATTTAAAATTCTGTAAAAAATTAAAAAATTAAGATATCGCATTCCGTCTTGCGGCATTCTCTTCGTTATGAAGTTCTTTGTCGAACGCAAAAAGAAAACCCAGGATTAATCGATCGAAAAAAAAAATAACTTCGATTTTAGCGAAGTCACGAAATAAAAAAAAAGTGAGAAATCGTTTTTTGCATTTTTCTCATCGAATTTTTGGTTTTTTGGGCAAACAACGTTGCTTTTCGGAACCAGCCGGAAATTTCCCATCGGATAGGGTCTTCAAATTTTACGAAATCGAAAAAGAAAATTTCTCGATTTCGTAAAGTTGAGACGTTAATTTCCCGTTAATTTACTTAACGTTCTAATTTTGATTCGAGCATGTATCGAGCGCGCGTCTACAACCATCTAGTATCCCCATAAACATTGATATTTATCGATGCACTTTGCCCACCGCAATCCATCGAAACACACACACACCCCAGAATTACGAACGTTCAAGCAGTCGTCAACTCCCGATCCATATACCGAGCGACCAGAAGCCTCCACGATATTCCCTCCCGCTTAATTAATCGCAAACGTCCCTCAGCGCAAATGCCATTCGCGAATAATCTCTTACTCGTACTCGTCGCTCTCGGTCCCTGCGCCCCGGATAATTGAGACCGCGATCGACTTCTTTGGTCATCGTGGAAGCGGCGACCAAGTGCAGCCGAGGGATCCCAGGTACACCTTGCATATAAATACCCACCGCAAAACGCTCCAAGTTGCGATACGTTGATCTTTTATTTATGACTCGCAATTACAAAGTTGCCCCTGCGCGAATATACTTTCTTACAGCCCCGTGCGGCGGCATGTCCACCGCTGCTGATTACGCGGCGCGGCCCGAGAGTAGTCTCGGAAAGAAAGGACACTTGAAATTCGCCTTGGAATATATATACATTCCCGAAGCCATTACCATCACAGCGGTTAGCGCAAAAACCATATACGAAGTCTCCCTCTTTCCCCAGTCTTTCCGTCCACCTCTCTCGTTATACACCCACCGATGAACCGCGTGCCAGTGTACCGCGCCCTTGCTGAACTCTCTCACGCTGATGACATTTCTTGCAGACTCCAAGGCTTCTTCTTCCTCCGCCGCAATGGTTCGGGGTTGGCTCTGCGGTCCGAAGCCTGCGAATTCGAGGGACCACGGAGTCTGAAATCGAGACGGAATGTAGCGGGAAGAAATGCTCGGGCTGGTGTCTCCAGGGCTAATCCAATAATGGCGCCGATCCTACGGCCATTTCGGGCATCGGATGCCGCGTCAGTTTATTGGTCGATACATCACCCCATCACCCAGGAGGGTAGAGGAGAGAAGCGTGCAGACCCAGCGGACCAGGCGATGTCCTGACCCTCGACCGAGTTCAACGTGTCGCGGGGGCTACACACGTTCTCTATACACACGGGAAGCCCCCGATGGACCTGCTGCTGCAATACCACCGTCGTCGCGTCGCCCCTCTGCGGAATCTCCAGTCGTACGCGCGCACTTTAATTACTGCACACGGAGTCGCCTCCGTTGGAAAGACGTTCGCAAGCTACCGAAGAGACCGCAAGATATTGGACGCAACACGCTCGGGTCGTGTGGCCGCAGAATACTCGGATGTGTCGCGCGTGATGGCGTCCCGAGGCGATTTATGGCTCCCACTTTGGGAGCGATGCTCGTGATCCTGTTCTCTGCTAACCACGCGGGGGAAAATGGCTACGGGTTATCCGCGAGCCTGAGGCGCGTGCTGGAGGTTTTATGAAAACTCACCCCTCGCTTTCTTGATTCGTTCTCGATGGAAACGCGTAATAATTCAAAGCCGATGTCAAACAACGATTGAATTTCCGAGCCGTTATTCTTGCTTAGTGTTGGAGGCGGAAAATCGCTGGTTTGATCAACTAAAAGGCCATCGGGTGTCAATCCAGTGGCACAATTGTAAAGTTATGGTCGCCTTTTAGCTTCCATTTCTAATGGAAAAGAAAAATCATTTTTTATTTTATTTTATTTATAGTGCAGTAATTCTTGGTGCAACTATAATTTCTGTTCACCAATTTAATTGTGATTGTATCAATCGACCCTTCACTTATATTTTCAATCGTTTCTACCCCAAACGACTCCATGGCAGAAAAACAAAAATCAACTGTAAGGCTATCCAGAATCCCGGCATCGAGTAGGCGTTTTTGTTTGATCAACCATCGAGTCTCTCACTTAAAACTCAGAACTTAAAGATACGGAAACATCCGGAAACCACGAGGAACTTCCGTGTTCTTTCCTACCGAAGAATTTCTCCTCTTTTTTTTTCAAATTCAATCGTCGAAGTCTCTCGTTCGCAGCTCCGGTAGCCAATCGTATCGAGTGCTTCCTCGCGAGGATATCACTGACTTTAGACTCCCCCCGGCAGCTCCGGCATCGATAATACCCGATCGCCTCGGCCGTATAATGGCCACCCTCAACGCGGCTCTCAGCGCCTCGCGTATGCAAATCAATCCCCGTGCCTCGTGGTTCCGCGCCGTGTGTACACAACTCCAGCATCTCCCCGCCGAGATTTATTCACGCGGCGCAATTTGTTTAAGTGTATCCCGATTCCATTTGGGTTAAGTCGGTTCGACGGGGGTGAGACAGGCCGATATCAGGAAGAGCGAGCCTCGCATCCACCGTAGCTTCCTCGTTTGCAAATGCATGGGAGGCGCTGTACTCGCAACTTGAATACTGCGAGAATCTTTCGCGAGAGGCGAGGAAAGAAAGCAGAGTGTTCGCCCCGCTTTTCTATCGGGTGCGAGGGGCTTCGCCCTTTCTCTCGCTGTTTCAAATTTAAATATAAGTAAAAGGTCTGCCCGGTGTGGCACAATCCGAGAATAGCAAAGGCTGCGCCTCCTGCGGGTGCGGAAGAGGAGGAGGTGAAGGAGGAAGAAGAAGAAGAAGAGGGTGAGAGCGCGAGAGCAGAGAGAAAGGCTTGATTTGCCTTGCATGAAGCTTAGGAAGCCGTGAATGCGCTCCACGACGTGCTCTATTTTTCTCTTGCATCGCGAAAAGCGCGTCGTATTGCTACATCCAGTCCGGGCGACGGCGAAGGACTCGCGGAAAGTTCACCGTTCATTGGCGTCTTTGTTTTTCCTAAATTCTCGCGCACCTCCGTCATTTCTTTTCCTCTCGCTCTTTATTCCCCGGCTTTCATGATGTTGAAGTTTGAATCGTTGGAATGCAACGAAATGCAGAAAAAAATTCATTCTTATTAACCGAAGTGATGACATTAGGTACAAAAAGTCATCATACTAATCAGTTACTATAATAATTTTTTATACCTAATTTCATCATTTAGGTTAATTAGGATTATTATTGTCTCAGCGTTCATTGGCGTCTTTGTTTTTCCTAAATTCTCGCGCACCTCCGTCATTTCTTTTCCTCTCGCTCTTTATCCCCCCCCCCCCCCCCCCCGCTTTCATGATGTTGAAGTTTAAATCGTTGGAATGCAACGAAATTCAGAAAAAAAATAATTCTTAATAACCCAAGTGATGACATTAGGTACAAAAAGTCATCATACCAATCAGTTCCTATAATGATATTTTATACCTAATTTCATCATTTAGGTTAATTAGGATTATTATTTATTTCTGAATTTCGTTGCATTCCAACGATGCAAAATTCAACATCCGCTTTCCTCGCAGCAGATTCGTCTCTCAAATTTCCGGCTGCCTTTTTCCAGTCGTATTATTTTTTTTCCGGGTGCTCCTATAGCTCAGGCAGCTATCGAGATTTCGAGAGCGCGACCCGCGAGTGTCTCATGCAAATGTAATCAGATTGTTTGCGATTTCCCTTACGGTCTCCTTTTCGCCCCCGACGTTTTTCCTCTCCTCGCCTTTATTTTTTAATTTTTTTCTGCCGTCCACGCAAAGCAACCGGGCTACGTGCCACCGCACGTATATAGGAACTCCGTGACCGCGCCTCTCGATAACGCATCCCAGATTAATCTCGCGCGCAAACCGCCGATTTTTAATTACCGTCGGGCCCAAGTACTTTAATTACAGAGCCGCCGCCGCGCGCTCTACGTAATACGAATACATTTCGTAGCCGACGGGGGGCAGGGGGGGGGGGGGGGCTACGCACGCTGCGGGCAATAAAATTACATAGCCACGCGATAGGTACTTATTGTATATTTTATTTAGCGGTCCGAAGGACCCGCGCGAGCCTCCTATCGGCCCCGAAGGATCTTTCCCCGGGTTGTACGCAACGCTGATTCGGTATAAATAAACTAGCGGGCTGGTTTTTGTCCGCCGAGGGTGAAACGAGAACGAGAAAGGCGAAAAAGGGAACGGAAAAATAAATTAGCGAGCGCGCGGTGTGCGACGAAGGAAGCGACGATGAGGGAGGAAAGGAGAACGGGGGGTGGAAGGGGGCGCGACGGGCGTGACTCTGTGTACAGTTAAGGTGCCCCCCTCCCCCTCCCCCCTTCGTCTCCCCCTCCTGACCCACGTCGAAATCCTGCGAGAGTGGATCGGATCGTGTGTGTGTGTTTCGTTCTGTGCTGCGGCGTAATTGGACTGACCCCGTTTGACCGCGATAATGACGACCCCTCGACTTAACTCTTCGACCCTTGGACCAGTAACTGAGCAACACATCAGGAACTCCGAGAGCGGGGCCTCTGTAATAATGGCCGATCCCGCGTGGCAGGGTCGCTTTCGGCTGCTCTTCCGTCTCTTTCACCCTCTGGAAAAAAAAGAAAAAAAAAAAATCATCTCCAACCTTCACTCGAGTGAAGAACGGCGAATCGCGTTGCGTGTCCGAAGGCAATTTTCAAATTTTCGGACAACAATGACCCGTCATTTCGCGTGTACTCGTTACGACAATCGCGACTTCCTGGTCGTGAGAGAGAAATTCTTTGATCTCACGCGCGGAGTGAAGCGTCGAGGATCGACGCTGGGGATTTCGCGGGCCGAAAATCGGTGCGGCAAATTGACTGCAAGGCAGAAGTTAAACGTGTTATATGCCGGAGAGACGGGAGGATCCCGTTATACTTGCTTAGTGTGAGCGGCGGAAAATCGCCAGTTGGATCAACTAAAAGTCCATCGAGTGTCTATTCATCAGCGCAATTGCAAACTTATGGTCATCTTTCAGCTTCCATTTTCCGATAGGAAACAAAAATCATTTTTCTTTTTCTTCTCGTTTACATTACAGTAATTCTTAAAGTAACTATAATTATTCATCAATTGCTTAGTGTGAGCGACGGAAAATCGTTAGTTGGATCAACTAAAAGTCCACCGAGTGTCTATTCATCAGCACAATTGCAAACTTATGGTCATCTTTCAGCTCCCATTTTCCGATAGGAAACAAAAATCATTTTTCCTTTTTCTTCTCGTTTACATTACAGTAATTCTTAAAGTAACTATATAATTGTTCATCAATCGCGAGACACCGCGACTTCCTGGTCGAGAGAAAAATTCTTTGATCCCACGCGCGGAGTGAAACGTCGAGGATCGTCGCTGGGGATTTCGTGGGCCGAAAATCGGTGCGGCAAATTGACCGCGGGCAGAAGTTAAACGCGTTATATGCCGGAGCGACGGGAGGATCGCGTTGCGGCAACGGCACCGAGAGGTCCGCACGGCACACGTGAGAGTCCGCCGAGCCTCCCTCCCTGCTTCGTGCTCGCCACCGCGGTAATCACTCCCCCAACGCACATTTATTATCGACAATTTAACTACTTCAACATAGGCCGGGTGCGGCGGTCCCAAGTCGGCCGGTCGCGCTGCGCACGGTGTGTACGCTATGTGCGCCATAACGCCCGTAAATATCGGCTACGGCAGTCCCGCCGCGGAGAACGATCGTTGTCGCGATAGGGATGCGCTAGATCGTGGCTCTGCCGCGCGGCTACCGGGCTATATAGCGATCGGAGGGGCAAAAGCGAGATAGAGACGCGGAGCGAGATAGGATAAAGTGCGGGGAGTTATTGCCGCGCTGCAGTCAATGGCACACACAGAGCCGGGCTGGAAAATCCTTGCAACGTTGGCTGTGGAAGCCCTAAATCGCGGAAACGAATGTCTCAACAAGTCCGGATTGGGACCTGAATGTTTAAACCGCGAGTAAATTACACGGGAAATAGGAAAAGTTGTTTAAAAATATTTCGAAAAGGGTTGATTTGCCATGTTTGACTGTCAATTTAAATTCTACGGTGACTCAACAAGGATTAGAATTTGATTTGACGATTTGACGCCCATATTGTATTTTTTACGATGTTCTGAAGGTTGTGGAAAAAGTTAGAAAAAATGTGAACTTCTGTCTCTTCGCCCATGCCAAAGGTACGAATTACCAATATTTAATCAACGACTAAATTACACGGGAAATAGGAAAATTTATTTAAAAAATAATAATAATAACCTGAGATTTTTCTCAAAGGGTTGATTTGCCACGTTTGACTGTCAATTTAAATTCCACGGTAACTCAACAAGGACTAGATTTTAATCCACCGATTTCACGCCCATATTTTATTTATTACCAGAGGTTCCTAACGCATTGAAACAAGTTAGAAAAAAAAAATCAACTGCTGTCCCTTCGCCGGTGTCAAAAGTACCAATTACAGCCACGTTTATCTAGTCAATCAGAGCCAACCGCAGACCCCGTAGATCCAACCGATCGACATACTCGCAGTATGTTATTTCTCGTCTGAGTGGACAATTTCGATGACGGCGATACGTATGGGTTGCGTAATGCGCCGCTCAGAATTTAGCCGAGAGAACTCGAGGAGATAAATAATCAGCGAGTTTCGCGCGACGGAATGTCGCGGAGGGAAAGGCGGAGAACGGGGGTGTCGCAAGAAAGGATGGCTGGTGGAGGGTTGGAACCGCCGGATCCGACGCCTATTACGGCGGTGCAGTTCGCCGGTGAACGGGAGTCGAGCCAGGGTAGTGCATCGCGCAAACACTGGATAGTCGAGCTGCTGCAAATATATATAAGGGGGGTGCGGGGAAAATGGGACACCTATTTTTTCAGTTACAACTATTTGTGCGGGCAAAATGGGACAGACCCCCATTTCGTGAAAATCGCGTCTGTACGACACAATGCAACGCATGTAAGCGGAACATAAAGATTTTTAACAATTTTGAGTGTTTTAAGCAATCTGGCTTTTGAAAAATCACTTTGAAAAAAACATTTTTTGTACAATTTTTTTTGCGAAATAACCATTAAAGAGCATCACCGAGCAAAAAAAAACACGAATTTCTGAATTTGGAGTCTGTCCCATTTCGCCCGCACTTTTTTTTTGCCGACGTTAAAAATTGATGATTGGAATCGAATTTTTGGATCAAAAGCAATCAAAATACACTTTTGTTATCGTTACGAAACCATTTTTCGCGTATGCGTCCCATTTTGCCCGCACCTCCCTTATACGTATATTGTATATATATATTTCTATATCCCCCGTTACATATCTATGGAACTCGAGGCGTCTCACTCGCACCCGCCCCGATCTTCTCGTTCGTCCCTCCCGTTGCCGCATGGTGCGCCATGACGGCAGTAACTCCGGAATCCCGGGGCTTAAGCCGCGGGTGAACCCGGTGGCGGTTTGGTGTCCCCCGCGCGCCGAGGATCAGTGGGAAACTTCCCGCCGCGGCTTAAAGGCTTGGCGGTTGCTCTCTCGAGCGCCCCGTGCGCCGCTGCTGCTTCGCTGCCTCCAACTTTTCGCCATGTTAATGGGCACAATATGATCAGCCGCGCGGCGACTCCGCGCTCTGCGCGGCTCTGCGGAATAGACACAGGGACGGCGCCGCGCTCGAATCGCGCGGATCGCTCGGACGGCGGGTGAAGCAGCCTTGGATATGCGACGTGGATACGCGAGTTAATTTGAATTTTATGGCCACCCGCGTGGACTTGAAAACGACTGGGAATTTGATACACAAAAATATATAACAATTTATGGCATTAATTGCGCGGCAAAAATTAAGTGTCGACGGATCGATAAATGTAGACCACGATTTTTTTGGGGGATGCAATGATAAATTTAATGGAACTATGATGACAAAAATTTGTACATTTATTGAAGAATCGTGTGTTGGTCGCTACATTGACTTCAAACAGCGGGCAGAGACGACTTTATCGCTTCTCCATAAGCTGGTCGATACACAAAATCTTGGTACATTAAATCAAAACTTAGAACATTAATTGCTCCAAAAAAAAAAATTAACTATCGAGGGATCGATAAATCTAAGCCAAGATTTTTTTTTTTACAATCCAATGAAAACTTATCGGAATTACGACGACAAAAATTCGTACATTTATTTAATAATCTTGTGTTGGCAGCGACGCCTTTATCGCTTCTCTATAAGCTGCTCGATCCACAAAATCTTGGTACACTGTATCAAAATTTAGAACATTAATTGCTCGAAAAAAATTAACTATCGAGGGATCGATAAATCTAAGCCACGATTTTTTTTACAATGCAATGAAGAGTTATTGGAATTATGACGGCAAAAAATTTGCACATTTATTGAGGAATCGTGTTGGCAGCGACGCCTTTATCACTTCTCTATAAGTTGCTCGGTACACAAAATCTTGATGTACACTAAATAAAAATCGAGAGTATTAATTGCGCAAAAAAATTAACTATCGACAAATCGATAAATGTCCCTCACCATTTTTTTTTAACAACACAATAAATAGTTATTGGAATTACGACGACAAAAATGCCTACATTTACTGAAGAATCGTGTTGGCAGCGTCGCCTTTATCGCTTCTCTATAAATTACTCGGTACACAAAATCTTGATGTACACAAAATAAAAATCCAGGGCATTAATTGCGCGAAAAAATTAACCGTCGACAAATCGATAAATCCACCCCACAATTTTTTTACAACAACCCAACAAACAGTTATTGGAATTACGACGACAAAAATTCGTATACATTCGTCGAAGAATCCCGCTTCGGCCGCTACATTGACTCGAAACCGCGTTCACCAACGGACGCCTTTATCGCTTCTCCATAAGGTGCTCGATTTCCCGGGCGTCGCGCGCGCGCGGGAAGTACATATAGGTGCACATAGAAGCGGAGCTCGGAGGCGAGCTGGAATTCGCCGTGTCCAATACTAATTACGACTTTTACGAGGGTGGGCTGATTTAGCGGAATGCCCGAGCGAGAGATCCACCGACCGTCGCGACGAGTGTACGATTCGTATTTATGTACCTCGGGTACATAAATATAGTTTGTGGCTTTGGCGAAGCGAGGATAGACGGAAGGGAAAAGAGAGAAAGAGAGAAAGAGAAAGAAAGATATCTTTTGCCACGCAAGACACGCACGCCTGCAGCTCGCTGCCCGCGACGACCAAGAGAAGATGGCAGATTTACGATCTTTCTTTCTCCTCGACCTTCTCTCGCTCTCTCTCCCCCCCCCCCCCCCCCCCCCCACCTCGCCTTTCGTCCTCGCCAGCTACCGTAGGCCTCCCTCGTACCTTCGACGGGGATCGATACAGGGATGCAGCGTGTACGCTTCTTTCGCGTATCGTGTCTGCCTTCAAAGTCGCCAACGGCGCGGCCTAGACGAGGCGAGAGGGAGACCCGCGCAAAGAACTAACGAGTCGCACCTGCCGAGCTGCCGAGATAGCGAAAACCCACACGAGCACTCGCCACGCTATCCTCGTATTTTAGACCCGCGATATAATCACACGCGTATACCAATTAACTTGGACACTTCGCGGTTTTCTTTCTCACTCTCTTCTCCTTATATCCCCCCTACCTGCATCCCCCTCAATAGTTATCGCGTTTAACGTCAGCGCATAAACGAGACCTCGATGTTTACCGCCACCTGAGAATGCTCCACTTCTGTTCCTATATACGAGTGAGCGTAGCCGACTGCGTAAACGGGGGAAAAGGAAACATGACGGCGCGTCGTGAGAGCCCCGCGCGAAAATCGAAGTATTAATAAAATAGTAGTTCTGTGGTATGGTAAGGTAAAATAATTGGTAACATTGGTAAAATTGGTAACATTGGTAACATTGGTAAATTGGTAAAATTGGTAAAATTGGTTCTGCAGTATGGTAAGGTAAAAAAATTGCTAAGACCAACCGAATGTGCGTTTGCGGGCGGCGAAATAAATATTTCGTTGATTGGACATTATATTTGGTGGAACGAATCAACGCTTGGTTGAATCAAATTTTCTTTAATTCACAATAACTATTATTTCGTTCACGGAAAGACATATTTATTTCGCTGCCCGCAAACACACGTTCGGTTGGTCTTACCGATTTTTTTTTTCTGTGCAAGATGTCGTATTGGCCTCAAAAATACTTAATTTAATATTCCAAAAAATGGAATCCTCAATAACAGGAATATGTTTTAGGGTACAATTTGCGACTAGTAATGAAATCTGAGGTCAAAAACTGAAAATTTTCAAAAACCTACTATTGACGAAACGTCAAGTTTTTACAAAATTTCAGTTTTTGACCTCAGATTCTAAAAACATACTCCTGTCTTTAAGGACTCCATTTTTTTTAAGTATTAAATGAAGTATATTTTTGAGGCCAAAGCGACATATTTGGATACTTCGACGGTTAATACTACAGAAATACGATTCTAACACTTCGATTTTTGCTCGGGCCGCCACCTGAGAATGCTCCACTTCCGTCCCTACATACACGACTGAGCTCAGCCGACTGCATAAACGGGGGAAAAGGAAAAATGACGTCGCGTCGTGAGAGACCAACTTATAGCGCGCGCGCCTGCGCGCTATGCAGTCTCGCGGTTTCTGCATGCGCGCGCGCGAGCGGGGCGCATGCGGCGAAGAGTCTCGAGATTCGCCGGGACGATATCGCGACCACGAAGCGCCCTCGCCGCTCGTGCATCACCGCGCGGGACTCCCGTTCGTTTCTTCCTCGATCTCGGCTCGCTTCTTTCGACACTCTCGCCTTTTCTCCGACTCTGCCTGTGGTGTAAGACACTCGTGTCTTACACCACTAGCTCTATATCTCTCTGTCTTCGCGTCTATCCGCGCATCGCGGCTTATTACGGAGTCGGTGGCTCGGGAGATATTCCAGGCAGTAACGTTTTGCCTTATGGATTCGCGTCGAGAGAGAGAGAGAGAGAGAGAGAGAAAGAGACGCAGTCGCGCTAATAAAGACATTCATATCGCGGTGGCCATAGAGCAGCACATCTAGATACGCCTGCGAGGCCTCTCAGGATGGTCAGCAACATCACGCGGCCGCGATTCGCTGGTATTCAGGGTTCCCGGCTCGTCTGGTGAAGATCGTGAAGATGCGAAGACGAGGCGATAAATCTCAAGCCGCGCATATTAATGACATCTTTGTTCCTCCCCCTCCATCCCTCTCCCCCTGCTCCTCGACTCGGCGTAAACGATTCAGCGTGTTTAATTGTAATAATGCAGCGCAAATCGTTTCATGCCGGGGCGGAGCGCAACGCGTGTGCCGTTATATTATTACCGGCACGCAGAGCCGGCGCAAATGTTACGCGAGGCGATACGCGAAACGCGAGTGGCTTTATATCAATATATATACACACAGAAAAATATTAACAGTGTGGCAGCAAAAGTTTTGCAAAGGCAGCTAAACATTTTCTGTGATGCGCCTAAACTTTTTCTATGCGACAACAAAAAATTCGTTGATGCAGCTTAAGGTTAGTCATCAACAAAAATTGCTACGGTGTGACAACAAAAGTTTTGCTACGGCGGCTAAAAATTTGCTGTGGTGGCTAAACGTTTTACTATATGCGACAACAAAAAATTCGTTGATACAGCAAAATATCATCATTGCCTGATTATTTTTTTGATAGATGTTCGCTTTTGACGAAAAACCACGAGAGGAAAAAAAAAATGGCCCGCGGCGAGACAAAAAGAACGAATTGCGGGATTTGTGCGCCCGAGTCGGCCGAAATTGGAGTGCGAGCCATTTTGGGCGCAGCCTCCATTTCGGAAATTAGGAACGGGTGCGGCGGCGTTATTTCCGCGGCCTCCAGGCGCACCGGAGTCGACGGGGACGCCCGCAGGGACGGAATTTTCTTTTTTTTTTGACGCGCTGCCCGAAACGAACGCGTCCGCGACAGATGTGGAGCGGGCGCCATCGCGTCCCGACGGACGAAAGAGGATCTCACCGGGCCAGACGTCTCTCGGTGCGCGGGGTGGTTTCCAACCCCCGTGGAATGCGGCCCGGCTACAAGGGAGGCTGATCCGCTGCCGATGGTCGGAGTTAACGAGAATACGAGAATATCGAGTTACCTAGTTTCCTGCTCTGCCGCCGCCGCTGCTGTTCGTCCAGTAACGAACGCCCACATCCGCAACAATTCCCCTGATTAGCCCTCGTGCCGCGCACTGGCTCACCGGCCTTACAATTCGCCAATTTACCCGAAAACTCGTAAAGCATCGGGGCTGCCATCGCGAGCGGTCGCCGCGCACCGGCAACCCCGGGGGCAACGTGTGTAGCTGCAGACGCCATATGTGCTGCTCATCCCTCACCGCTCCCGCACCCCCTCGCTTTCCCTCTCGCTCTCTCTCTCTCTCTCTCATCCCTCCCTCGCTGCTCGCTCCAATACATCGACGACTGCTTCGCTTTTCTCCATTTCCCTTCACTGGGCTTTTCCCGCAACGTTTTCATTTTTGTCGCGCTTCCTACTGCACGCCAGCTCGGCCTCCACCCCTATCGACATATTGCGAGCGGAAACCCTCGCGCCCCCTCCCTCTGTAATGAAAACGAAAGTCATGGGCCCACCCAATCGATTTCCCCGCGAATTTTGATATCTCAACTGTGCGGTGGCCATTCGGCTTGCGATACGCGAAGCGCTCGATTATTGCTGTTGTGTCGATATGATGAGGGAGGTGATTTTCTGGTGCTTTGGAAAAAGTGGAACTTTGGGGGTGGAAGTGACGAAAAATATTCGATGCACGAAGATTTCGTAGATGATGTCAATTTTATTAAGAATCCAACGAACGAAAAAAAACTTGTAAAACTTGGCATTTCAAGATGCGGACTTTTAGCCTTTATTATGTCATTCTCGAGTTGCGAATTGCCGCACGAAAAACACTCGTTGTAGACATTTTCAGTGTCATAAAAAGAAAAAAAAATCCGATCTCAAAACTTGTTCCTGCGATGCGGACGACAAAACGACAATAATTAATTTTTCGAGATACCTTCGATAAAATAATCGCGACACGTTGATAATTTTTTTTCCAAGCCCCGATATATGTTTCGATGATGCGAAATATCGGCGAGAGCCCGAAAGTCGATTAACCTCGCATAAGTATCTTCGTGTTTTTTTTTCTTTTTTTTTCGCGCCGGTTGCTCGATGATCGCGACGCGATAAAATGGCTCTTGATTTCCTGACTGACTCTGTGTACCGTCGGCCATTGATTACGGTACGTGCCTTGGGGAGCGCGCGGTGCCTTATCTTCCCCTTGCACGCCCGCGAGGGTCCTCGCCCCGTGGGCGCCGCCGCCGCCGTCGGCGAACACACAGCGACCGATCCCAACCTTGAAATATCTCTTACATCCTCGAAATTAATATCTGTTGGACCAATATCATACGTCGTCGAGTTGAGACCCCTCGGAGGAACGGCGAATCCTTACACGGCTGCACGTTATACACGCCGCGGCGTTATGCATTTCCTGCGCGGGGATCCGACGAGTATAATACGGAGTTGGTATTACACGAGCTCCCCGCGCGAACTTTATTAGAAGCGACCAGCCAGAAAATGCTTTATCGTGTGCGCGAGCGGAGAAGTCATCGAGAGCCAACGAGCCGCTCGAGATTCTCCTCCGTGCATCGAATCTGGGATTTTTTTCTTGCCAGTGAGAGAAAACTTTACACTCAGATAAATTGAGCTAGTTTTGGTACTGATGAATATCTATTTTTTTTTTTTTTTTTTTTTTGGAGTGACGAATACCAATTTTTCGTTTCCGCTATTATTTTTATACACGAAAAAAAGATCAATGATTCAATAAAACCGTGGATTGTGGGCTGCGAAAATCAAGTATAGTCAAATCAATGTCAATTCCAATTTCTTACAGTTTCGTATGATATTGAAACGATAACTCCAAAATAGTCAAGTCAAAAAAGTCAAACACTGCTGGTGTGGACATTTTCCTAGTGTTACTTATTATAGTGCTAATAGTAACACTTTTTACAGTGTAAAATTAACACCAGCCGATTCGTTAAATTTATTCCTGCGTAAAGTCACGATACATTGTAAGACTTTTCGCTTGACATCGCCCGTGATTGGTGTGGACTTACATAAACACCGTCTTGTTGTAGTTTTTAACATCACATTTTTAACTGTGTAGTTAATGATAATTACTTCATAGATCCGACACAACTGCGACATTGTAACCATAATTCAAAAAATATTTACCATTTAACTACACAAAATAATTCTCACTTTATGGTTGTCACTTTACAGTCAGCAATACCAAATTTTTCTCTCAGTGCGTAACGAAAAAAATGCCACAAGGCGGAACGCGAAATCTTGATATCGAAATTTTTTTTACAGAATTTGAAAACCAGGCTCCCAAATAATGGAAAAAAACGCAAGGAAAAATATTCAATTTTTGAGGCTTCGACTTTAAAATTCGGTGCAAAAATTCGGCAATCAAGAAATCGCCTTTCGTCTTACTCGCGGCATTCTATTCGTTATCATATTTTCTTTCCAACTCAGAAACAAAATCCACGTTACACACTCCGCGCGCTGCGCATTTCCTGCTCTTAGATCCCCCACGACTACAACACGGAGTATCAAAAAGCGACGAGCCAGAAAATGCTTTATCGTGCGCGCGCCGAAGTCATCGTGCTCGGGGCGCGGAGCCGCAACGAGCCGCTCGCGATCCACCTCTATGCACATCTACACAAAGTAATTGTAAATAGTGCATTACCGGAATAGAGATTGCGTGCAATAAACAAGGAACGACGGCAAAGAGACCGGCTCGCCGATCCCCGCACCGCGTTACGAATCGCGTGTCGAACTTTCAGAGAAAACAATTTTCGTGCCCATATGTGCGCCGCACCGGGGGCTGGTACACAACACACGGGGATTCGTCGAAAATGCATCGCGGGGTGGGGTTCAGCAGCGGCGCATAAACGACTGGATAAATCATCGTCGAATTTCGAGCTGCCAGTCACTTTTCCCCGGCGTTCGGCACGTCCCGCTCGTTCGGCTCCTCCCGGGTTCGCGCGGAACACGCGAAATTGAACGTTGGGCATCGCGGGAATCGCAGCGCCGATCAATTTCATCAAAATGGTACGCACAGCGAGCGCGGAGCGAAAGCGAGAGAGAGAGAGAGAGAGAGAGATGAAGCGATATATACGGTATATCGATTACCGCCAGATCCTCGGGTTTCGCGTCTCGGGTTCGGAGTAAAAAAAATTCGTCCGCGCCGGAGAAGCGAAAAACGGGAAGTCGAGGAGAGGACCAGGGGGTGGGGTGGGGAGGGAGGGATGGAGAAAGGGGGGAGGTAGGGGGGGGATGATCGACTTCCCGAAAATTTATAATGCAAGAGAAGAGCAGCAGAGCCGGATCGTTTTTTCGCTGTTGCGCTCTCTCAAGTATTCGGCTCACGGATGATGCGACGATGATGATCCGCCATCTCGCCGCGTCTTGGGAGGTCCGTTCTTGATATCCCCCTCCTTGCCCCCCTCCGCGTCCTCGCTCTTCCTCTCGCTCCCTCCAAGCAACCCCGTTTCGTGCTCTCATCCCATGCTCCATGGGGCCAGCAGCCGCGGCTGCGGCGAGAGCCGATCGGCCGCGCGCTGCGTCCTCCCATTTCTTCTCCCCGGTACACACAACACGCGCTTCGTTCGTTCATTTCTGTCTTTCTCTTTTTATCCTTCCCCCCTGCGCCCCGTGATCCCCTCGTTCGTCGTACCACCTCCCGATCGTCGTCCTTCATCTTCCTCTCGCCGATCTTCGGTTATCGTCCGCCGATCCTCTCCCCGTCGCTCCTTCCCTCCCGGGCTTCTCTCCATTTGCGCTCCGATCGTTCTCCATGCTCCTCGCGTACTCGGCTACTCTTGCTTTTCCATTCGGGCGCAGGGGGGCTCGCGTCAGTTTTCGACCGACTCGATAGAATTAGGTTCTGGATTCTTTTTTTTTTTTTTTTGCGTCTGAAAAAATAATCGACACTCATTTGTGTACGCTGAGTAGATCTGCGGTTGATGGAATGTCTGGGAGGTGAAATTGTTTTGCGATTTCGATGAGACCCTCTTCGTCTTATGCTGGGATGTCGGGTTTGGAGATCGTTTTACATGCTCCTCGCATGCTTGGATTTTGGTTGTTTATCAGATGGGTCTGATCGGCTTTGATCGGATAAATAGAATTAGTTTCCATCCAGGGATTTTTTTTTTTTTTTTTTCACAGAGAAAAGAGATGGTTGGGTTAACGAAATCCAGCGGTCACCGAGTGTCAAATAAATGCTTAGTTAGAGTAATTAATTTTTTTATTTCTTTAACAGTCTCTCTGTTCAGCAGACCAAGAGATGGTTAAGGTAAAAAATATATATTTTTGAGTTGACTAAACGATGCAAATTGTTTATTTCCCTTTATTTTCATATTCACACTTTGAAAATATCCAATCAAGTCAACAAGATCATCGATACAATTTTGTTTCGTTTTAACAATACAAATAATTCCGTTCTTTCGATCTCGGTGGTCAAAATTGGACCAAAGCTGGCCAAAACCGGTACTTTTACCCTACTTGACAGCCTGCGATCGCCGGATTTGTGGAACCAACAAATCTCTTTTCCCAGCTGTCCCCTCGATTTTGATAAAATAATCAACACTTTCCTTCCTGATCCCCGAATAGATATCCGTGATCCGTGCAATACCTGTCGGACGTTCAAAAAGATATATTTCCCCGTCTTATCTCAACGATCATCGAAACCATCGATCGACGTCGCGCGCTCGTAATTGCTGTATAAAATTTCACTACTCAATTAATACGAATATTTTCCCGATAACTATTTACGCCCACGGAAGTGCGGCTCGATGGCTCGTGCAAGGCACCGTCGTCGCGTTCACATCGCGGAAAGTGGCTATTTACCCGCGCCACGCGATACAGATGTGCGTTTTTCATTCAGCGTTTTACAACTCGCGGTTTCACCAGGAACTCTCGGGCGACGTCGACGTTAATAACTCACCCGTGCGACGGAGATTGCGATCTAAACTCGCGTGGTTATTTTTTTTAACGTTAACGTATCCGCGGTTACGTCGTAAATTTCCTCGACAACCGCTCGCGTCGCGCGCTGTAAACTGACTCGCCGCCGCGTGCGTGTCAACCGAAAATCCCTAAACCGAAAACGCGGATCGATGGCGTAAAGATCGAAAAATCGATTGGCTTCTGTCGTCCACGGATAGAAATTTCTGTGTTGTGACAGCAAAGAAAAGTGACAACAAAAGTAATTTTGTTAGGCTGTCAAATCAGTTTAGCTAGGCTGACAAATCTTTCGTTCGGCTGAAAATTCTTTTTGGTGGGCTAATCAGTATTTTTGTTAGCCTGACAAACCGATTTTTGTTGTCACTTTTCTTCGCTGTCACAACACAGAAATTTCTCTCCGTGTATAGCGCGTGATTGGTGGGTCGGGTTTTATATTTGCCTCGCCGGGAAATCGCGCACCGAGAGGAGCAACAAAAAGGCTCTCAAGAGCGGCGGAGCAAAAAAATATGCCCGACGTTTATATAAGCAGGACGCATCGCGGTATAAAAGAAGATGAAGTGGAGGGGAAGAGGCGCGATAGCTGGGCGTACGAAAAATATCCGCAACGCGAATCCCGCGCGCCGCATCGATAAACGTGTAACGCACGTAATAACTGGCAATTTGCTTTCAGTGCTCTCCCCGCGGTTTGGGTATAGTTTGCGCGTGTAGCCGCATCAGCCGAGACGCGACCGTCGTCGCCGCGGCGACGACGAGAAACGCCGACGGGTTCGCGCGATGCGTCGCCCCGGGTCGCTCTCGCCGGAAGCTATACTCACTGATTTAATGCCATGCATCACGATGCAGTAAGATGACGTCGAAGTTTGCATCGTTGTAATGCAATGAAAATAAAAACAACAAAACATTAATGAACCCAAATTTTCATACCGGCGACAAAAAGTTATTATAGACTGAGAGCATGATAAAATAAAATTATTTCACCCCCTAATGGGGGTGAATTTGTAAAATTAGTATTTGCAAATTTGCAAATTTGTATGGAATTAGTATTTCGTTTTTAATTTCGTTGCATTGCAACGATGCAAACTTCGATGTCATGCAATAAGACGGAGCGTGCAAAAAAAAAAAAAACAAGCGTTGTAATGCAACGAAATTAAAAACAACAAAACATTAATGAACCCCAATTTTCATACCAGCGACAAAAAGTTATTATAGCGACTAAGAGCATGACAAAATAAAATTATTTCACCCCCTAATGTGGGTGAATAATTTAAATTTCTATGGAATTAGTATTTCGTTTTTAATTTCGTTGCATTGCAACGATGCAAACTTCAACGTCCTGCAATAAGACGGAGCCTGCAAAAAAAAAAGAAAACAAGCGAAAATTGTTGACAAGCGCGTCCGAGGGATGCGGAGAGAGAGAGAGAGAAGCGAGCGTCGCTCATTACCGGCACGAAGTATGATTTAATTTAGTGCTTCGCTGGATCCACGTTCCACCTGGCGTAAGACCGAAGCCTGACGATACGACTGAAGCGGAGTGAAGCCGCGCGCAGCAGCAGCAGCTAGCGAATTAATTTTCCGGCTCGCCGTATACAGCAGCGCGAAGAGGAGGATGAGGGAGGAGGAGGGAGAAGGTAGAGGGGGGGAGGGGGAGCGGGTTTAATCATTTCGGCAAATTATTTCGAAATTGATTTTCCGTCCGAGTCGCCTCGGCGGCGGTTCCGCCGGGTGGCCATAAGCGTTTTCGGGGGGGCGCGAGGGGCGAGAAGCCGAGGGCACGAGAGGGATCGACGAGAGACGCTCTTTACGGTGCACGCGGCGAGACCGATTCGCTGACGCCACAACCGCCGCCGCCGCGAACGCAATCGCTGCATCGATAAACGTAACCTCGGTAATAACGGGCAATTTCCGAGGAGGACTTTGGTTAAGGCTGCGCGCTCCTCGCGCTGTATAACCGGGCAGTTCGCGATGGAGCTGCGACCTGCCCGCCGACGACGAGCGTGGAGCGGGAAAAAGGGGGTCGAGTGAGAGGAGGGTGGGGGGAGAGCGTGAAGGGAGATGGTGGCTTTCGAACAGGTTGCGAATATAACGCGGGAACATCGGGCGTGCGGAGAAAGAGGAGAAATGCGTGGATATGCGATGGAAACGGAGCGAGAGGCCGAGACGAGAAATGCGTATGGCGAGCGAGCGAAGTGGGGGGGGGGGAGGAGGGGGTAATTGCCGTAATGGCGAGTCGTCGACACCGTCGTTGGCTTCGTTTCGCACTAACAATGCTACTTACGATCGAGTCGGAACGACGGGAGGAATTGAAAACCCCCGGCACACGGAAGACGCGGGGCGATCGATCAATTTTATTATAGACATGTTGAATTAATCTGTTTTTTTTTTTTTTTTTTTTTTTTTTAATTGATTTGTGCTCGTCGCTTTAGTTAGCGTTGTCATCCCCCGCCGAGGTTGCGTGTTAAGCGGTTTGCGCACGTCGAACAATGGCAATAATTGAGGCTCTGGTATTAAATACTGCTGCGCGCGCGGTGGGCAACCTTTAATACAGATGGAACGCGCAGCGTGATTTCGCATGCGCTGCGGGGAGTCACGTCGGGTAATCTGATAAATGCGATTGCACTTCAGGCTGATGCGCTTTTCTTGGTTGATTTTTTTAAGTGTTGTTGTAATTATGTTTACTCTTTTATTTGCTCTTTAATTTATTTATTGGACTTGGATGTTTTTATTTATTTTTAAATACCAAATTTGTGGAATTTTGACTGAAGATCTTTAGGTAAGAATACGTTTTTGTAAAAATCACTGCTGCTCAGGAGACACAAATTCTAGTTCTACATTCACCGTGTTTTTTTTTCTTTTTTTATTTCTGTAAATTTCATTTACAGAATTTACCGAAATTTTTCTAGTTCCACATTCACCGTGTTTTTCTGCTTATTTTTATTTCTGTAAATTTCATTTACAGAATTTACCGAAATTATTCTACGTCCACATTCACCGTGTTTTTTTTTTCTTTTTTTATTTCTGTAAATTTCATTTACAGAATTTACCGAAATTTTTCTAGTTCCACATTCACCGCGTGTTTTTTTTCCTTTCTTTATTTCTGTAAATCTCATTCACAGAATTTACCAAAATTTTTCATTTACAGTAATTCACAAAGAAATCCAGAAATACGCTTAAAATCACAAAAAATCGTAAAACAAACACGATAAATTATCTCCACCGCACACAGACCTCAATCGGAAATCATGTCACGGTAATTCTCGAATCAGGTTAACCGTCGAAATAATTACATCCCGTCTTAAACGTCGATTAAACCAGCCTCGCATAAAAACCCGAGTACTACCTGGTGTACCATCGGCTTGCTTTTTCTATTATTCCCTCGACGTTTTTTCTCCCGTCTCGCGCGAGAGAAAAGGTCGGCTTATATCTCTATAAGAACTTAATGCGCTGGGCGTGAGGGGGGGTTTCGCTCTCTAATGACTACCTGCGACCCGTCGTCCCGCGACTACCATAGATCCGCACGAAACTACTCCGTGTAACCAGCCTATCGTTTCCCCGTCAGCGTTAACATCGCCCATGCTTTCCCGATGGCCGTCGGTAGCCTCGCGGCGTTCTTCGCCATTATCCCCTCGATTCGCGGATCGACCCGACGTCCTCGACACGACCGCGCGCGCGTTTCTTACGCTACTCACCTCGATATCCTCCTTCACACCAAGCGCGCTCGCCTGATTATTTAGTTCGCGAGCTCGTTATCTCCCACCAGGCAAACAGGCGCGAAGGTTGTGTACCGCGATTATAAGGCGCCCGAAGAAACACCGGCCCGAGGGGTCATCGGCGGGTTAAGCGAGAGAAGTGCGTAACGCAAAGTGCTCGTCGAGGCCTCGTGGCGGGTTACGCGGCGTGCAAAGAGAGCAGCAGCGCACGTGTGTGTCTCGTCGTGTGTGCGCTCGTTGAGTGAGAATCTCGGTTCCCGCAGAGACCGCGCGGTAGCCGAGAAAATACCCTCGGTTACTCTCCGCGCTGACGTTTAAACCCGTTCGGTATCGAGCTTTATCTTGAGTTGCAACGCAGTAATTACACCGTCCGCGCTGATACGAGAACCCGAGGGGTCGCCCCCCCCTTAGTGCGTTAGGCGGTGTATATTATATACGGGGTGGGGGGAGTCGATTGCGACTGTGTGCGCAGGCGCGCAGGTAGCTTGATTGTCGGGGCGATCGAGCGCGAGAGGCGCGAGAGATTTACCGCGGTGGCCCCGGACGCTGGTTACGAGTTACCATTGGTTATTGCCATTTGGGATTCTTCACGGTCCACGACGATGAAGACGTTGCTCAATCATATTTCTCGATCGACCGGTCCTCTCGCTTCGTCCTCTCTCTCTCTCTCTCTCTCATCCCTCGCGCGCGTTCTCGACTTTATATATATTGGACGGATATACTTTCTCCGCTCTCGCGGCTCTCGTCCACGACGGTGAGAAAGAGTGAGAGAGAGAGAAACCGGGGAGCCCGCGCGATCCAGTCACTCACTCGGTCGTGATCTCAAACGAAACCGCCCGCCGAAGGTCTTCTCGCAATCCCTGATGTCTTCATTTATGATCTACGCCCGGGCTCTCTATCTCAACGCACACACACACCGCGGCCGGCCCGGGATGAATAATCCTTTTTCTCAATCCTCATTCGCTCTCGCTCGTATCACGTCCAACTGGGTTTCTGCGCGGCTATAAAGCGATCACCGCGCAGCGATGTATGCGCTCGACGAGGCGGGATAAACAGATGGCGGGGCTCGAACGCCTCGGACCGGTGGAGCAAGTGCGATGACCCGCGATGCTCACTCGTTATTCGGCGGGAATAAACATCGAATTTTCGCGTACTCGGCTTTTTTTTTTTTTTTTTTTTTTTTTTGATGCGCGAAAAAAGAAAGTATGAAAAGAGGATTTCTGTGTAGTTTGAAACGTCGAAGTATGCGAAGTATGTCGTATTGGACTGAAAAGTATTCGTTTCCCTAGTGGAAAATCTGCAGCTTTAAATGTCGTCCAAGTCGGGCCCTGGTCAGGCCCTGAAAAGGCCAATGTGGCCCGGATCAAGGCCTGACCAGGGACGCCTGTAACGCCACGGATTTTCTACTAAGGTTCATACTAAAAAAAATGGGATCTTTAAATATTAAGGTAATGGTACCCTAAAAACATATTGGGGTATGTTTTTAGGATACCATTTGCAACTGGGGATGGAAATCTAAGGTAAAAAGCTGACATTTTTCAAAAACTTGGGATATACGTTTCGTCTGTTGTAGGTTTTTTAATTTTTTTTACCTCAGATTTCCATTACTAGTCGCAAATTGTACCCTAAAAACGTACCTGTGTGTTTGAGCAGGATTCAATTTTTTTTAGTATGAAATGAGTATTTTTTAGTCCAATCGAAGGTTCATACAGCAGAAATACTCTTTTCATACAATCTTTTTTTGCCTTTGTTTCGGAATATCGGATAAAAATGGTGGAAATTTATGGCACCGTTTTATTATTTCCATGGGATGATAACGAGTCCCGTTTTTGGAGCACCGAAACTTGAAACCAAAGAGGTTATCGTTTTGGCACCGCGTATAAGCCGTACCCACAAAGGTTTTCGAGCCCTTTTTGTGCTCGGGAAGCACGTAATCCTCGAGGATTCGAAAAAGGTCACTGCACGGGGTCATTGCGTTTTCGAAAGAACCCCGCGCGCGACGAGATATCATTATTTTCGTATTCGCGCCGGGTCGATATAAATAACGCTTCGACAGCTTCGGCGGCGCGCTCGAAGGCTTTTCAGGTGAGAAAGAGCCGAGTGAAGTGAGCGAGATAAAGAGGTCTATAAGGGCGCTCGGGACGCCGCAGTGCGCGCGCCATAAATATAGTGTACGAGCTGCTGGGTGGATTCGGCGGTGTCCCGCCGTCGCCCAATCTCCGTCGTAACATGGCGCCCGATGAGGAGAAAACGAAGAAGCGGAGCGGCGAAAACGCGAAGCGAGGTATAACAAAAAAGAAAAAAGAAAAAAAAAAGAAAAGAAAGAAGCACGAAAATTCGACGCAGGAACGAACGAACGAAGAGGAACGAGCAAAGAGTTTCGTCGCTCCGCGGGGACTAATTTTTATTTCCCTCTCGTTTCTCTCCGCTCTCCTCCTCTCTCTCTCTCTTTCCCCCCTCGTGCCTCTCCATCCTCTTTTTTTTTTGTATCCCTGTAAGTGCTCCGCGTCCACCTATTTCTCATAAATTTGAATGAATTTACATGCATTTGAATTTAATGCCCTTCCCCGGTTCGCCACCCCCTCCACGCTGCCCATCAACCTCTCCACCTTCTCGCGTCCTCCGCCTCACCAGGCCCGGCAGCGGCGCAGCGAGCTCGCGCCATACTTTATCAAAAGCAATTAAGCTTTTAAGCGCGCATTTGCATTAATCCAATGTTTACAATTACGGCGTGTGTGTGTATATATACTTTCGTTGCGGGAGGAGGAGGGGGCTGTGGTTTGTGCCGCGGATATTTCGCGAAATTTTTGCGCGTACTTCACTCGGGCCTGGGAGAAACTTCGTCGTCGTGGCTCCTCCGAGGAGGCACCGAGGCGACGTTATCGGTCGTCGGGTTTCACGTGACCCCCGCGTTCTCCCACTTTTGCTCCTCAATGGGACACGCAAAATTATATAGCCACGTGGTCGACCGGGTCGCGTACGTGTAACTTGTAACCATACTGCGGTCGTATCCTCGGCCGAGAAAATAAACGGAATAAGGTGCGTGTTCCGCGCGCCCAGACCCCGACTTTGTCTCATTATCCACACCCACGCAATCGGCACACCAGAGCCTAAAATGGATCGGTCGGCGCGGCTCCGGATCACGTATGCCGCACGTGAGATACGTGTTCGTTATACCCAAATCCACGGTGCCTGAGACGCTGAGACGCTGCACCGGGGATACGGCGAGATTTATGTCAACCAGGTCCGTTTCATTACCGCGATGAGGGAGGCAAATGGTGTTTTTTCTTTTGGCTTGAGAAAATGTCGATGTTCCGGAAGAAACCCTGCGGTTAAAATAATACGTAATTTTCTTGCGCTATTTCGAATAAGACTACTCGACTGTTTTTTTTTTACCATTTTATGAGATGGTTAATTATTTAATTTGAGGAATTAGTCGTTGAATTAACCAACGTAAATAAAGAATATAAAAAAATTAAATAAATGGAGGACCAAATATAATGATAATAGTACAAAATAATATTTTTCTTTTCAAAATATAAAAAAAAATATATATATCTGAACTTTAATTAAAATTTCAAATTTCACGTGCAGATATCAGTTATTTAGATTTTGATTTTCACATGGCGACTTATTATTTGGTCCTTTTTCGTCCAGTAAAAAAAATGTAATGAAAATGGTACAAAATAATATTTTCCCCTTAAAATGTGAAAGCAAAAACATGTAATGAAAAAGGTACGAAATAATAAATATTTAATAATATATTAAAAATAATAATAAAATATTTTCCCTTCAAAATATGAAAGTAAAAAAAGTGTCTGAATTTTAATCAAATTTTCTAATTTCGTGTACAGATATCAGTTTACATAAATTTTCATTTTCACATGGCCACTCGTTATTTGCTCCTTTTTCGTCCCGGCCACTCAACGTTCATTCCAACTCGGTTCACGAGATGGCTGAGTAGTCGGAAACGCGGAGTCGTCGCTCTCTCGGCCGGCGAGCGCCGGCGATCGAAGAACTGGCCTGCTCGCTGTCAATAACCCTCCATTAACTCTCGGTGAAGCGTCTGGCTAACCTATTATGTATATCGGCTTAATTAAACTGCGCTCTATCTTCCGGGAGCGCGCGAGAGGTCCATGCGAGAGGCTGCAACCCGAGGCGCGCTCGCGGAGGCACAATACGACGGAGGCAGATAAAGTATCTGATTGAATCCCGTATCGAGCGGTCGATGTTTAGTTCGTGACATGTAGAACGCGCGGAGCGAAAGCAGCCGGCGAGGACGGCTTCGCCTAATGCGATTCCCGTCGCAAAAAAAAAAAACGAAAAAAAAAAAAAAATACTTAACTGCCCCGGCGTTTCTCGAATGGCTCTCGTCGCACTCATTTACTCATTTCGTCAACTGACGCCGGCGATCATTCGAAAAGTCATTAATTACTACGGATCCGAGTGTATTTAAAACGACGAGCAGCACGACGGCGCCTATATATAAATTTATATATCACATCTTCACATATATATATCGCGGTAAGGACGCAGCGATTATCGTTAATTAATGTACATATTAAAATTCATTAACCAACGTCGTTATATCGACAGGGATCTCGATCCCCCTCCCTCCATGGCTTTCGCGCACCGTCCCAAGCTAATTAACGATGATGTACGTAACTATTAAAAATATTCGACATCGAGGTTCGTGCAGCTTACGAGAGCTAATTGAATGTCGGGTCGAGCGATCGCGTTCTCGTCGTATATATAGATCCGTGTTGGTATATATATAGATCCGTCGCGCGCCCGCGCGGGGCTTTCGCGGACGGCGATTAATTCGTATATCGAGGTGCGCGCACACGCTACAGAACGATTTATGAATTAAGTCGCGACACGACGGAAGAGAAGCGCATGCGCCTTAATCCCCGCGACAGTGTTTATTTTCTTACGAATTTTATTAATTCGCGAAGTCTTCGGCTCTCGTTGGGATGTGCAGTTAATTTAGCTCATCAGTGCCAAGAATTTATTCTCCGCATCCGACAATTTTCCAATTGTTTCATATCCGAATTCTATCCCAGCCTCAAACCCCGCCGGTATTCTTTTTCTCAGAAATTTCGCAAATTCGCAATTTTTTCGGCCCCCGCTATAATTTTTTAGTTAATTTTCTCAACAGTGTCAACAATTTATTTTCCTGCAAGCGTTTCAAATATCTGCAACAATCGTTACCTCATCCCAACTCAAACCCCTCCACTATTTTCTCCCCCAAATTGTCACAAATTTGTGAATTATTCGTCCCTCGCTATACTTACCCACTTCATTCATCAACCAGTGTCAATCAATTCACTCTCCTCATATCGAACATTTATTCTCCCTATTTCATAATCCGCAAGAATTTTTTCCTCTTTCATAATCCGCAAGAATTTTGTCCTATTTCATAATCCGCAAGAATTTCTCCCTATTTCACAATCTACAAGACTTTCCCACTTCATTCCTCAACGCAGCGTCACGAATTCACTCTCCCCATATCCACCCTTTATTTTCCCTATTTCACAATCCGCAAGACTTTCCCACCTCATCCCTCAACTCAGCGTCACGAATTCACTCTCCCCGTATGCACCCTTTATTTTCCCTATTTCACAATCTGCAAGACTTTCCCACTTCATCCCTCAACTCAGCGTCACAAATTCACTCTCCCCATACCCCCCCCCCTTTATTTTCCCTATTTCACAATCACAAATTCCGCGACCCTCGCGAGAATCCGTAATTCGCATATACGCCAGCAACTGCATATACACTCGGTAAGCCAGATATACATGCTCAGTGCGGCGCGCGGAATGAGAGACGATTCCGCAGAGCAGGTACGCGCGGAACGTACGTACGTTTATAGCGTTCGCTCGCTCGCGCGCGTATTCGCCGTATCGAAGCCCTCGAGGCAACGATCGATCAGTTTGTTCAGAGTCCACAGGCATAACTCGCGCAGCCCCTTGCGCCCATGTATGTGCAGACACACCGAGGGGGCAACGAGTAACACAGCGCACGGACGGAGGCCGACGGGCGATGTGGATGTGCGCGGGGCCGACTCTCTGTGTGGTACCCACCAGCGCAGCGTCGATAGTCTCGACGTAGCAGCGGCAGCAGAAACGGTAAGCGCGTTCTGCGGAGCACACCGAGCTGGTGGTACCGCGCGCTCCTCCGCCGCACGTAATTCTACGGAGGATTCAAAGGCAAGGCCGTATAGTTTGCCCCGACGCGGGGGTACCGCTGCGCTGCGGTGTAGCGAGCGCTGCATTGTCGCTATGATTTATGCTGATTAAGACTCTGGTAGCCGTGCGTTATCGTTAACTTGTAAGTCATGGAGGAGCGCCGCAAACCCTGGGCCAGAGACTCTCACCGCTCCGCGCCGCCACCGCTGCGCTTGCGGTCCAGCGGGCAAAAGCAGCGACGACGGAGTTGCCGACGACCCGGCTCGCAAGCTCCTTGGGAGCGCGAAGCCAGCGCCGAAGGAAACTCCCTCTTGCTCCTCCCGTTGGAGTCGCGACGAAGGCGACGATTAGGCCACCGCTGGAAGCTCCGGGGACTCTATGGATTGCCTCGGCTGTGTACATGTTTCATCGACGAGATATCGGGGGATGTGGGATCTTGATGATAGATATTTGTTAAGTCCCGCAGCTTCTTGTGGTTTTGATGGGATGCCATTTTTTTTGCGGTAGGGAATTGAAATTGATGGTAGGGGATTTCTTGAACCTGTTTAGATCACGCTGAAGGGATCTGAAGACTCGTTGAACGTCAAGTTAATTCGTGCTTTGGATTTCGCGTTGCTTTTTGAGGAATTTATGGGATTCAATTTTTTTTTGTCAATAGGGAATTGGAATTGACAGTATGGGATTTTTTTCAACCTGTTTAGAATTATTAGACCTGAACATTCCTTGAACGTCAAGTCAATTCGTGCTTCGCGTTTCTTTTTATGGAATTGAGCGTATTGAGTCTTTGTCATATAACGCATAAAATGGACTGTTTTTAATTCAGAAATTAATAGTAAAAAAATAGGCCGCAATAATGATCAATGCTGACTTCTTTATTTTTGGAATTTTAACAGAGCCTGAAAAAAATGCCATAGAACAAAAAGAACCCGAAGCTGATGCAGCTTCTAATTTAACGCGTGGGATCGTCGCGATTTCCTTACCACTAATAAATGCCATGACCCCCTTAACGCATAAAAAAGCATAAAACGTTTTATGCATTTACAACGCATAAAATGGTCTGTTTTTTAATTCAAGAATCAATAGTTAAAAAAAGGCCAAAATAATTATCAATGCTGACTTCCTCTTCATTTTTCAAATTTCAACAGAGCCTGAAAAAAAAAAAAAATGCCGTACAATAAAAAAAAGAACCCGAAGCTGATGCAGCTTCTAATTTAACGCGTGGGATCGTCGCGCTTTCCATACAGTAGTAAATACCGGGACGTCCATGCGCACTTGCGGACGCGATACAAATGCACTCCGGCCCGGCAAAAGGCGAGCTTCTATTGTGTCTATAATCATATATTTAATACCCTTACAGGTATATACCGTAGGCGTGTAGTGTCGGCGGTTCGCGCGCGCGGAGTACGTATACCATAATAACGATGCCAATGCAAGGACACGCGTGTATTGGTCGTATTCCCGTGCGTAGCCTTCGCGCCCCGCGTATATATATATATATACATATACATATATACACGATATAGGTATATACAAAATAAACGGGAGGACGAAAGGGACGTGGAGTCCTATTCAAAGCGGATGATTCAGTGGCCGCTGCCGCGTCGGATAAGATCTCGTGCCGCGCCGCCTCGTTCGTCTTCGCCCCGGTGCGACGGAAACCTCGCGAACGCGGAACGCCGCGGCCAACCTGCGACTACGTAACGGCGCGAAGCGTCGAGCGCGACTTCTCGCGGATCTCGCGCTATTTTCTCCCTTATCGCGATTTTTCCTCCTATTAAACTCCCCGACGCTGTCGCGGGGTCCTCGCGGAGATACCGCTGGAATCTGGATTGGTGTGGGAAGAAGTGCTCGCGGCGATCGCGGCCGTCGCCTACGCGACTACGTGAATAACCTTCGCGCTGAACGTCGATGAAAAAAAAAAAAATGTCCTGTCGATTTTTCGTGAATTTCATTAATTTTAGGTACGAAAAAAAATGTCCACGGATGACAATCACAAAATATATAAAATACAAAATATTGGCGACACTGAGAAAAATATTAACGGAGTGATAACAAAATTATTACAGCGATAACTAAAAATTCTGCCGTGTTAGTTGAAAATTCTGCTGCGTTAACGAAAAATTCGTTAATACGACAATCGATTTGTTATCACTCCCTGATTATTTTTCCCCGTGAATATATAATTTTTATAAATTTATAAAACCG
The DNA here is from genome assembly GCA_963932165.1 of Pimpla rufipes. Taxonomy (NCBI): domain Eukaryota; kingdom Metazoa; phylum Arthropoda; class Insecta; order Hymenoptera; family Ichneumonidae; genus Pimpla; species Pimpla rufipes. The sequence continues at coordinate 8,663,718 of OZ010636.1, forward strand.
TGAAGCTTGAATTATACTGAATCTCGATTGTTGCTAATAATTCGAAAAATATTTCTCTCCGTAAGAAATAAAAAAAAATTATTGACAATACAGTCGTTTTTTTTTTTTAAATATTTTTTGTCAATTCGACAGCACAATCGACACCGCGTTGGGTCTCCATCTCGAAGCAAACACAGCGGCTTCTCACCCGTTCCCTGAATTTTCCCTCCGGTTACACCACAAACAGCGGTATTATGCTTGGTCCACACGATCATTTGGTAGTTAAAATAGTTATTGTTCGTCGAGAGCGAGGGAAAGGGGCTTTCAGCATGTAGATCGAGTACCACGGAGTGTATTAAGTGAGCCGCCCGTGTATGTAAGGTCTCGCTCGTGCTGCCCCGGCCGCACAACTTATTTATTCCGGTGCCCCTCGACCGTGCGCGGCTCGCCTCTCCGTCGCTCTCGCTGACGGCGCCGCGTCCAGCTCTCATTGAGTTTTCCCGCTTCTCTCGGCCCGGCGAGCCGAGCGCAGCGGCCGCGCGCATACCGCGTGATCGTTCCAGCATTTCTTCTCAATTCACCAAGGCAACAAAATACATCGGCTGAACTCGCGTTCGACCCCGAACCGAATAATTTCATTTTTCATTTTTCGAGTGCATCGTGTACAGAGTGATCCAGAATTCCCGCGCCAAACGAGTCCCGGAAATCCGAAATGGTCCGAGGAACGCGTGGGCGAAATTTAAGACTTTTGTTCCCGGTAGTTTTTGAATGAGAGCCAATTTGTGACAGCCAATGAGAAAATTCGCCCTCAAGTTACTCTCAACTTGCTCTTAATTTGCCCTCAAATTATTCTCAACTTGCTCTTAATTCGTCTTCATCTCACTCTCAACTTGCTCTTAATCCGCACTCAACTTACTCTCAATTTGCTCCTAATTTGCTCTTAATTCTCAACTTACTCTCAACTTGCTCTTAATTGGCTCCTAACTCTCAACTTACTCGCAACTTACTCTCAACTTTCTCTTAATTTGTTCTTAATTTTCAACTTACTCTCAACTTACTCTTATTTCGCCCTCAACTTATTCTCAACTTAAGTACGAATTAAGAAATTCGCCCTCCCGCTTGATGGCGAATAAAAAAAAAGTTGAGATTAAGTTGACGCCAAATTCTCTGATTGGCTGCCACGATAATTGTCTCCCATTCAAAAACCTACAGTAAATAAAAATCTCAAATTTTGCACACGCGTTCCCGGAACCATTTCGGGAACTTCCGGGGCCCCCGTTTGTTGTTTGTATTCTGGATCAACCTGTATTATATTTACATATCTATAATATTACACAACGCGTCCTGGCAGAGCAATCCAGAGGAACCAATAAACCAAACGCTGACCCGGAACGCACTTTTGGCAGCTACCTGCGAGGGAACGTCACGCGGAAAGGGCGGGGGAAGGGGGAGGGGGTCGGGGGCGCCTCCTTCTCGCTGGCACCGCGATCCGCTCCCGCGGCTGTTTCGGATCGGGAATGAAGTAGCTGCGCGCGAGGAGCGCCTGGAACTAGTTCGGGCTAACTTTTCAGATTTATGCGAGTTCATTATTATTTTCTCGCGCCCGCGTGCTCGAATAATCGCGGCGGCGGCGGCGGCGGCCGCGAGAGGCAGACAGCGCCGCGCGCTACACAAACCGGCCGCACGATGGTGGAGGATTTCGCGCACACAGACGGACTTTTGCGAACGGCGGAGCGCAGAAAGAGCGAGGCACGAGAAGAGAACCGTGGCACTCTGAATAATGGGCCCCCCGAAGTCCCGGTGTGTGTTGTGTGTGTGAGGGTTTTTTTTTGTTTTGTTTTTTTCTTCTTTTGCTCCGAGCCCGCGCTGCACGCTTCTCGTTTTATCGCGGCGTTAATTAACGACTCGGGACGAGTCGGCGTTCTCCGGCTGCCTCCTCGGCGTACGCACACAAAATTTTGAGCGATTCCGATTAATCGATATCGATCTCCGGCCGCTACGCCTACGTGCCACTCGTGGGATCCTTAATGATCTCGTTTGCACTCGATCGATCAGCCTCAAATAATATCTGCGCGTGCGCGCGAATTTGCGTTCTGATGACCAATCGCGACGAGCGCCGGATATGGTTTTTAACGCGCGCAAGGGGGAAAATAATCGGGAAGTGATAACAAGTCGATTGTTGTGTCAACGAATTTTTTGTTGTCGCAGCTATAATTTTAGCTGACGTAACCAAATTTTTAGCTGCCGCAGCAAAATTTTTAGCTGCCACAGCAAAATTTTTTGATGCCACAGCAAAATTTTTAGCTGTCACAGCAAAATTTGCAGCTACCATTGCAACATTTTTAGCTATCACTGCAAGAATTTTAGCTACCACTGCAACATTTTTAGCCACCACAGCAAAATTTTTACCTACCACAGCAAAATTTTGAACTTCCGCAGCAAAATGTTTAGCTGCCACAGCAAACATTTTAGCTACGAGAATTTTTATCACTTCGTTAATATTTTTCTCTGTGCGCGCCTGACAGCTTATTAAACTTTCGTCACTGCGATGTCGAAAATCAACTACGCGCGCTGCGAAATTAATCTCGAACATTGCGCAGTTTCCCCCTAAAAAAAAATATAACTAACAACACTGCAATCGATCGTCGACTAGGAATTTCCGATATCCGCGAGATAACTCGATTCGGTTATTTATTGCGATTAAATATGCGCGTCACGTCGTGTGTAATACGCACGTTGCGGTCCGGAGCGCAATTTCGCCCGGGTTTCGCCACGCCATGGATTTTCCCTCGCGCTCCAATCGCAGCTGCATATTGCGCAGAGGGTTTGAAGCTGATTCGCAAGGCCCCGAAAATTCCGAGATTTTTTTTTAGGGGGGGGGGGGGCGGGGGGCACCGGTTCCGGCGTAATGATAGATTTTTCGTGCTCGCGCGAGTGAAATGGAAGGCTTCGTGCTTGAGCGTGATGGCGTCTCGCGCGGTTCGGGCCCGGGAACCGGCTCTCCCCACCTCCGGGGACTGTGCGGGGCCCGGGCCCGGCGCAGCCCCGGGGGGGCCTGTGGCCGATGTGCCGAGGTCTGCCCTTTGCGCCGGTCAAGCGAGCCTCCGGGTCCGGCGAACGAGGGAACGAGAGCCGCGCGCACGCGGGAGGGGAAAAAAGGGCCCGCTGATGCTGCTGCTGCGGCTGTAGAAGGGCCAGCCGGGTGAGAGAGAGAGAGAGAGAGAGAGAGAGAGAGAGAGGGGAAAGCCGTGCCCCGAACCCCTCCCCGACGCCGCCATACCCGGGCTAACGCAAATTATCAAATCATCTAGCCGATAGTTGTTAAGCGCTACAAGTTAAGTCATTACGGTGGAATGCAGTCGTGCATCCCGCGCGCCGCACAGTCGGGACATGCATTATGCATTCGAGTTCGAACTGCGCGCGCGACGACGACCGGCGATGTATAATGAAAGATGGTGGAGACGTTCCAGAAGCCGCCGGTACGGCGCATTATGGGCTTCTGGTTTTAATCACGAAGGGCACGCTGAAAGAGGGACCCGCAGGTCGTCGTTCAATTATTTTCGTATCTGGCTTCTCATTGACGATTACAGTCACGATGAGATGTGGTGTATTTCTTCTGCCGTATCTTGTTGTAAAGTTGAATCATTATATATTGATGTATACTCCTGGCTATGTTATGGTGGTGTCCAAAAAACCTGAAATACAAATACAAAAATTCTTAGAGGTAAAAAATATTCGGAAGTGTTATCCTTAATTTTAAGGTTATCTTCAGTGAGGCAAAGACGATTAGTTATAAAAAAAAAAAAATCATGATTCAATTTTTTGCAGTTATTGCAACATAAAAAAATTCATAATAATAAAGTTTTTTCAATTTTCCGCGAAAACTATCGCATTTAGAGGAAAATTAATCGTTGAAATAAATTGTTAAATTTATTTAATTTTTTAATTTTTTCAAAATTTCATCACTTCACAAAAATTGAGGTTACTTTCTTTGGGGGTCGACCGAATCTGGATTTTCTTCCATCGTTCGAGAGAAAACTCAATAACAAGTCAAATGCCACGATTCGAAACGCGATATCTTGATTTCTCAATTTTCCCTGAATCAATTATCTCCTAATCAAATATTTTTTTCAAAAGAATCTACATTTTTTGATTACCCGTATAACGTGGCACACCAACCGACTATTATTCATTTCCAAATAAAAACAGCCCACAATTTTCTAATTCCCGCAACTCCCAACCTCGAAAAAAAGCCTCCCCCGTATTTCGTTAAAATTCAAGATGAAATCACAGAGCGCGCGGGGGTATCACGGAGATGCTTTATGCCGCGGCGCGCAACTCGCGGTTATAAAGGATGGGAGCGCGCACGCACAGTAGGACATTACACAAAGTTTCGTCCAGGTGTGTAGGTTATACACCAGAAGCCGCGGCTACTCGCTCTCGGCCTTTGCGCGACTTAGTCGGATCTCCCGGTGGCCGCTTGGTGGGCCCCCGGGTCCTTTGTGCCCGCTGATGGCGCGCGCGTATATATACGAGGACCAAGCGCGCCCGAGGATCGGCGTCCGCGGGTCTCTCCCCGCCGTTCCCGCTCACTCGCATGCGTCTTCCGCACGCTCTGTTCTGTAATTCCCTCTCTTTCTCTCGCGCGCTCTCCGAGGCTCTCCGGACTCTCCGCCACGGAGCTGGAAATAAGGCGACAATAAAGCATATGTAAAATATATTCTGGAATTCCTTTTAGGACGCAGATATATGGCTGGTGGCCGGCTAGTGCCGGGTCGGTCCCGGTCGCGGTCGGTGTGTTCGTTCCGTGACCGGAGCTATACTTCGGAGCCAACTTCCCCCGCGTGTGTTTTCTCTCTCCTTCCACCGCGTGTGCGCGCCGCACTTGCGCACTGACACTGTACCAAAGTCGTGTGGGCCAAGATTGCGTGAACGCTGCGCGCCCGTGAGAGACGCGACTCACACTTGGGCAGTATATACGAAAAGGGTAAGTGAGACGGACGATCCGTTTCGGGTGAGCTGGGGTGTCGTGGGGTTACCCACCTGCATCGAAGTAACGCGCCTTCTTCAGTGGGATATGGAAGATGCTATTCCGCTTTTCCTCTATCTCTGTGCCATTTTCTTCTGCTCGCTAGATCATGTTTTTCGTTATGTCAACTTTGGTATTCTGCTATTTTGCAAGTTTGGCTCAATGAAACCATGGTACCCACGATGGTCCTTAACGATCGAATCAACATTAGATCTTTGAGGAAATTAACGTGAAATTAACGTCCAGACTTCACGAAATGGGGAAACAAAATTTCCGATTTCGTAAAGTTTGAAGACCCTAACCGATGGAAAATTTCCTGCTGATTCCGAAAAGCACCATTGTTTGCGCGAGAAACATAAAATTCGATGAGAAAAATGCAAAAAACGATTTTTCACTTTTTTCAAAATTTCGTCACTTCGCTAAAATCAAGGTTACTTTTTTTCGATCCTCGAAATCTGGGTTTTCTTTTTGCGTTCGAGAGAAAACTCTATAACGAACAGAAAGCCGCAAAGCGGAACGCGATATCTTGATTTCTGAATTTTTTTCAGAATGTTAAAGTCAGATCCTCAAAAATCGCAAATTTTTAGAAGCGGTACCCCTTTCGTTTTTTTGCGATTTTTGGGGGTCTGACTTTACCATTCTGTAAAAAATGCAGAAATACATTTTCTTGTGCATTTCTTTTCCACGATGGAAAATTACATCGCAACTCGTGTATTTAACCCGCACGCGACTTTTCCATGTAGTTAGGCGAATTACTTTCACCATCTTACAGTCACCGCTCCTAAAAAAAATACAGTCACAGCAACGCTAAAAGATAGTTGCCACTTTACGCAGTCACCAATACCAGATTTTTCTCTCGCAACGTTGAAACTCCGAGTGCGTCCCGAGGGCGATTTCCCGTTCCCGCGGCGTCCTCTCGCCTCCTGCCGCAGGTGGTCGTGCAGTGAATCACACATTTTCGCGAGCGAGAAAAATCGAGGCGAACGCGGCGGCGCGCGGGAATGCAAGCTAAAAGTTTCAGGAGAGGTGCAGCGCCGAGGCGAGGGACGGCGCGAGGGAGCTGAAAATGGGATGCCGAAGGAAGCGAAGGAACTCGCATGAGGGACGGGAGCCGGAGGGAGGTCCGCGCGGGTCGGAAGAGACCGGGAGAAGGAAAGAGGAATGAATGAGAGAAAATAAAAAGTTTGGCCGGTGAGACGAAGGCAGGGAGGACCCGGCGGAGCCGAGCGGAGGACGGGGAGGCGCGAGGGAGACGGAGAGAGATTTGGAGAAGCGAGAGGTGTCGCCTTACAACCGGCTCGCTTCGCTTACCTACGAAGAGAGGCAGAAGAGCCTCCTTTGCATGCCATCTCCTTCACCATCTCGCACTCAAGATGCTCGTTTTGCGCGCTCCGTTCCGTCGCGTTCACCTTCTTCTTCTTCTGCTTCTTCTTCTTCTTCTTCTTCTTCTTCTGTTCTTCTTCTCTTCTTCTTCTTCTTCTTCTACTCCTCCCCTCGACGAAAGTCACCACTCTGCACGCTCGTCCGCAGCTTCCCATCTCGCGAACTGGAATTCACCGTTTTCCTCATCGCTATCTTTGCATAATAATCGTAACAGCGTTACAATTACCACGTGTGACGCGGTGGAACCGCCATCAGGCGAATAACAGGTCATTTCAGCCCGAGATTTTTATTTTCACTCCGAGACACGCTGCGCTCGAGGCGCGAGATGCGTGTTTGCGCAGAATCATGGATGCGGAGAGAAAAAAAAAATGACGTTTCTCTCTCACGAGGATTAATGAAATTTCTCCGGCAGACACGCGAGACTGTCGTCGCTCTCGGGGGTTTTCGCCTCGCGCACGCAGGCGGCGGATTAACCGCGCGCCGTATCTCTATAAATTGTGGACTTGTAAAAACGTACGCAGTCTCATCCTATTATTTCCTTCGTCCGGCGCGTCCGCTATCGTAAAGTGCTGCTGACTTACAGTCGGTCTCGGACCGAGAATTTCCGATGATAGTTTTAGAGCCTCGGACGTCAGCGCGGAGAGCAGAGCATAATTTTTTTCACTTTTTTCTTTCTTTGATCTCGATTCGAAAAGTGCATGGAAAATATTTCGGTCTTTGAATCATCGAGTGTTTTGATATGTTTTCGAAACGGCTGTGTAAAAAGCATTTTGAGGAGGCTGGTAAACACACGCGTTATACAATTTTTCGCAGTTAATGCAAAAAAAAATTTTAAATAATAGTTTTTTTATTTTTCGTGAAAACTATTGCGATAAAAAAAATCTAATGATGAATTCGTTGTGTAGGTATGGGCAAAAATACATCGAAATAAAGTTTTTTTTTCCAAAATTTCGTTACTTCAATCAAATTGAGGCTACGTTGCTTTTGGTCGTCCAAAACGCTGCAAGGAGGAACGCGATATTTTGATTTCTGAATTTCGTCTCAATCAATTATTTCTCGATGAAATATTCTTTCCAAAAGAATTCAAATTTTTCGATTACCCGTATAACGTCTCACACCACCCGACTGTTATTCATTTTCGAGAAAAAACAGCCTGCAATTTTTAAATTCCCGCAACTTGCAACCACGTCGAAAAAAGCCTTACATCACTCGTACTGAAAATTTCTGATGATGGATTTAGAGGTTCAGCCGTCAGCACGGAGAGCATCGCATAATTCTTCCATCTTTTTTGTTCCTTTGATCTCGATATTCGAAAAGTGCATCAGGAAAATATTTCGGTCTTTGAATCATCGAGTGTTTTGCTATGTTTTCGAAACTCGGCCTTTATAAAAAGCATTTTGAGAAAGACGTCGCGGCTGGTAAACAACACACGCGAGATCTCACGTTCTCGGGCTCGTTTGTGTGTTTGTGTGTGTCTACGCTGGAGAAGCGACCGCGCGAGAGCCTGGTGGAAGTAACTTCTCACTGACGTCGAGAGTCGAGCGCCGGTAGAAGCTCCCACTCGCCTCTCGCCGGCACGACGTATGAAGCCCGCTGGGAAATTTCGGCTTTCTTGCATACAGCGGATATCCCGACTCCCCGGGCAACATCGACGAGATAGATAGGTATACCCGATAGTGCACGACCTTTCCTATTACAACGAGTAAAACACATCCCTCCACTCCTGAAGTACACGAAGCACCGAATGAGCTAATATTCGACTACCGTCTCAATTACACGCGGCAAAATGAATCACAATTCTTTGAAAAAAAAGAGACCTACTTAAACAACGTGTGTCATTTTTTTCAAAAACAATTCACAATAAATTCTCGTAAAAATAACCAGCAGTGAACAATTAAAAAAAAAATGAAAAATGTCCCAATTAAAACAAAGTTTATTCACAATTCTCGTAAAAAAAACTACTTAAACCACGTGACATTTTTTTCAAAAACAATTCGCAATAAATTCTCCTAAAAATAACCAGCAGTGAATAATCAAACAAAAAAAAATGGTCCCAATTAAAACAAAGTTTATTCACAATTCTCGCAAAAAAATACTTAAACCACGTATCATTTTTCTCAAAAACAATTCACAACAAATTCTCCCAAAAATAACCAGCAATGAATAATCCCAACAAAAAAACCAAAAAATGTCCCAATTAAAACAAAGTTAATTCACCAAACTCGCGACATCAGCGAGACGCTAATTGGCGCCCCTCAACTTTATCTCCACCGCGGGTATATGAAACGCGATCGCGATCGCAAGCTCGGCAAAACCGGGAGGGACGCGAGATAATCGCCTCTCTTTTTGCCACTTCGTTAACCAAAACCGAAAGTACGACCGTTACATTCGCAAACGAGCCGCAACCGCGAGACGCTCGCAGCTGTTCCCGCGTCGTGGGTCAGCCGAAGGAAGGCGAGCTCGGATATACGCTCGTTGTGCATAAGTCGCTCGCGACCCCGGAGCAGTGAAAACAGGGCGTCCCGGCGATCGCGATTCGGCATTAAGAAAATCTTGCGGAGCATAAGTGTGCCTCGTATGGCGGAGCCCGTTAGTCGTATAAGGATCGTTCGCGTCCGTTCGTAGGAGCCGAGCTCGCTTGGACTCTTTGCTTCTGGCTGTATAACATGTATACAGGGCGGCGGTCCGAAGCTCTCGGGCGGTGGCAAAAAGAGGGCCGGGTACGTAAAGCCGATATCTTATTCAGGGACGTTCCATTCGTTCTTCTTATGGGCTCCCGACGAGCCGGGCCAGTCATCCGTGTGTACGGAGTGCGTGTGCTCCGCTCGGCTCCTCGATCGAGCCCCGCGCGAGACATTCTTGCTCGTGTCGCGTAACTTCGGGGCTCGCCCCGCGCGTTTATACACCGTCATCGGCGTGTATCGCGCGCGGAGAGACTCCAAGATAAACGCGCTGCACTGTAATAATCTTTCGACGCAACGATTCTCGCACGGCTGTGCTGCGACCAAAACCGGGGCTCGCAATTTATCCAGCAATATTGCCGCATGAATACCAAGTTCACCATCCCGCTCGTTTAATTTCGCCGTTTCTTTGTCCCCCGCTTTAAACGCAACGGCTTCGTAAATTTCGTTCTCTCTGTTTAAAACACGATTCGCAACGCGCTCCTTGTCTCTCTCTTTCTCTCTTCACCGGCTCTCCAAGAGGCGCGAGACAAAATTTCTCAGCACCCTTCGCGGGCCTGGAAGCCGAGAGACTCGCTCGTGCTCCACGCGCGCGAACACAAATTGGATGCCGGGCCTCCGGTAATTGCGATAATTTCGGTTTTCTCTCCCTCGCACCTTCGAGTCCCTTCGGCACCCTGGAAGAGTCGTCCTTGGTCCCCGTAGTCGGGTTGCAGGAACCCCTCGCAGCCTCTCGTCGCTCCCTCAACCCTCAACCCGTTCGCGTATCCCAAGTTTTCGGCCTGGTAAGGCGACGAATTCGCCCCGCGTGTACAGCCTCTTCATAGGCTCTTCGGGCCGCGGCTCCCCGCACCTCCTTCCCCACTTGTCCCCGAAGGCACCACCGGGATGCGTGTTTCTACATACCTAGAACCTCTCATACATCGTCCTTCGCATTGCTTCGTCTCTTTCCAACTTCCTTATACACCCGCGTTCACTCCTCGCGCCCCGTGTATACGTCTTCCACAATGTGCCACATTTATACACACGAGGAAAGGAGAGAAAACGCAACGCTGAGCCACCCGGCTGGCGGCAGCAGCGGCAGCAAAGGCAAACCTCGCTTCGTGAGCCGGAGACATTCTGTATGAGAAACGCGTAGCTACGCAGCAAGACCGTAGCTCAACTCGGGAGGGGGAGGTGGTACGTATACCCTCCTTCAGGAGCACCAGAAGCAGCAGCAGCAGCAGCAGCAGCAGCCTTTGCCGAGGTAGAGAGGTAATCCTCTCGGGGGCGTGAGTTACTGCCCGGCGTCCCTTGCGCCACTTCTCCGTCTCCCTCACCCATCCCTCAGCCTCTCCCTTCTCCCCTTTCCACGGTATTAGTCGTCTCTCCCGTTTTCTCCTCCATTTTCCATCTTCGTCTCTTCCCTTTCTCGCGTCTTCCTTCCTCTTTCTTTTTTCTCCCCCGCCCATCCCTTACTCTTCCGCTCTCGTACCTGTCTCTCCCGCTTGTCTCTCCTCCCTCCTTCCACTCCTGGTCGTTTCCTCTTTTTCCCTTCTCGAAGCACCACGTCTCCCCCTGTTTCCCCCGCTCCCTTCTCCTTCCTCCCTCACCATGCGGACACACTTCCCGTCCCTCGCCGCATCTCTCCCTCCCTCCCCCTTTCCCTTCCCCTCGTTTATTTCTTTCTTCTCGCACTCGGTCTTCGTCCTAGGGGGTTGGTCGAGGCTCTCTGCCTGCGCCCAGCTACCTACGGAGAAAGTTCTCGTCCGAGAACCCGAGGCGGGGTGAAGGAAAGCGGAGGAAGAGAAGGAAAAACGGGAAGGAAGTGGCGGAGGGGCTGAAGACTGCTGTGCGTGAGCCTCAGCGCTGCTGCTGCTGCTGCTGCTGGTGTTCCAAGTGGAAAGCCAAGATACCGGCCGTTGCGCGCCACAGCTGGAGCCCATTAGTCAACTCTAATTAATAACTTATGTAGATTGTGATATTGTATACGTACGTTGTGTACGCGGCATGGCGGCCGCGTCGTGTATATATTCCGAGTTAACGAGGAAACCGAAGGCGGACCGGGGGCTTTAAAGCTTCTAAGGATCCCAACCGAACATGTTGCGCACCTTTTGCGAAGGGGCCGAACGGAGAACCGGAGGAGCCAGAGAGGAGAGGAGAGACCAAGGCGAACAGCCCCCGCCGCCTCGGCTCGGCCGTGACGTAATGCCCGTCCGCCATAAATACGCTCGCGGGATGGTCTAACACCCCCTGGGTTCGCGTTCCTCGCGCGAGCTACACGAAATATAAGGGTAACGAGGGCCAGCTGTAAGAACACCCCAGTCGTTCGGCCCCGGCGCGCTCCCCCCCCACGGGCTACCATCTTGCTTCTCGCACCCGCGCAATATAACATCGGCCCCGGGATCTCCTTCGGTAGGCTTTGCGGCTTCTGTTCCATCGATATTTAAAAGACTTCCCACTTAAGCGTACTTTAAACTCCTGGCAGGCTCCGCCTCCACGAGAACTCAAGAGATTGAGGGATTAGGCGGGTTCCTCGTGCCGCGCAAAGTGCAAAGTTGTTGCTCGAGGTGAGGACGATGTTGAAGTTTGCATCGTTGGAATGCAACGAAATTCGGAAAAAAAAAAGAATTCTAATTAACCCAAACGATGAATTAGGTATAAAAAGTCATCATAGCAATTGGTATGATAACGATGAATTAGGTATAAAAAGTAATCATAGCAATTGGTATGATGACGATGAATTAGGTATAAAAAGTCATCATAGCAATTGGTTCCTATGATAATTTTTTATACCTGAATTCATCATTTGGGTCAATTAGAATTATTACTATTTTTTTCCGAATTTCGTTGCACTCCAACGATGCAAACTTCAACATTATAGGCGAGGTCTGAACGTTCCGCGGTTCTCGTTGACCTTTCGGGACGCCGCTGGGTTCGCGGGTTTCGTTTGCCTCTAAGGTCGCTTTGACGCGGATCGACCAGAAAGGAATCGGACAAACTGTGCACGGCGCTCGAGCCTCGCGGGACTGAACTTTATTGATCGCTGGGAAAAACGGGGTTGCTGTATGCCAAAGCAGTAAATATTGTCGCAATCCGACAATCCTCCTCCCCCCCCCCCTCCCCCCTGTTGCCTCCACCCTTCCAACGAGCCAATCTCGGGGCTCCATAACAAATTGGCAACGCAAGAAACTTACGCCTCGATGGATCGCCCGCAATTCGGAGGAACGAGACTCGAGGCGGCCGCGATCGAAGGGTAGGAATGACGCATCGCCGCGGCCACCAGTACGCTAATCTTGCAAACAAAAACAGTGGAGCGTACTCGTTGAAGCGAAGGAGGAAGGGTCGCGGGTATCGTGAAGGAGGGTCCCGCGCTTCGTCTCGAACGAAACGTTGGTTCGTTCCTTAGGCCTGATGATCGAGACTGTCGAGACAGCATCGGGTCCTCCAACCGCGGCTGGAAGAAAATGTATCTCGTCGTCGTGCCCGCACCGCAAATCCCTGAGAGACGCTCATTCGCCGCTGGCCAATTCACTTACTTTGATTTGATTGGTCTCGCACGTAGGATCCGATTTCCTGACTACACGCACAAGACTGTCCGGGGGGTAGTTAAACGCTGAAGAAGGTTTGGCATCGTGTTTTGCGAGCCTCGCTGCCAGGGTTGTTCATCCTCGATACAGCAATCATCGTATTGGTTCTTATTAGACTTGGCACAACTCTCGCGAACCACCCGGGCGAGGCTGCGTTAATATTTTTCATACACTCCGGAGGATTCACGTGACTCCGGGGCTGGTCTGGAATGAGCTGAACTCTCCAGGAGGAAAAAAAAGGAGACAGCGAGAGACAAGAATTGTGTTCGCAGTTTGTAATGTACAACTCGGGTGGGATAATTTCTTGAAAGGAATTCGGTGTTGGGGGGGTGACTACAGTCTTAGACGAAGAAAAATGCAAAGTATGCCTGAAGAAATGCGCGAGTAACGGGCGTAGGAGGGTTGAGGAAATATTTCGGTCTTTCGGGTCCGGCCCCTCGCGCGCGCCTACGGCTCGACCCTTCTTCTTCTTCCTCTTCCTCTTCTTCTTCCTACCCTCTTTTACATTCGCGATTTTTCTCCCCCTCTCCCCCCGCGGCGCCGTCTTGCGCAACCCTCCTCCCTTTGCTTCTTACTGCGGCTCCGCGCTACGAGCGGAATATATATGCCTTGGCTCCCTCGGTGCGCGCGGCTAGTAGACTCGGGGCTGCCGTGGCTGGTGGTTCCTCCTACCCGGATGAAACACGTTCCACGAGTTTAGCATTAAATTTATCCGCACCCCCTGGTTAAACAGGCCACGCACGCCTTCTTCCGCGACTTCTCTCTTATTCCGCCCGCAAGAACGTCGGTAAAACTCGAAACTTCTATCGACTGAAATAGCGGGTAGGTGTGGGGACGGGGAGGCCTCGCTCGCTCTGTCCCTCTCGCGACGCTACGGGGTGGTGGCGATGGTGGATGAGTCCTGCGTGCGGCCCGTCCCGAGGGGTCGCGGAAGAAAGATGTTCTGAATAAAACAAACGGAGAGAATGAAAGAGTAATGACTCGGAGGACCCGAAGCACAAAGAAAATTCCCGCTGGCGACCAAAAAAGCTCGGCGAGGAACTCCGGGGTAATTGAGACGGTCGAGCTCATCGACGGTGGCCACGAAAGCGGGCGAATCCGGGGCGAACGAATGATGCGTGTCTCTCAAGGCTTAGCGCGAGACGAGAAAGGGTGGAGGTGAAGGAAGAGCTTCGGCTTTGGAAGAGCTTCAGCTCTAATACCACATTTTCTGTCTTGCATGCTTGGAAGAACGATTTTCGGAATGAAAGAAACGAAACAAATTATCCGAGAATTGAGGAACGAGAATTTCTGAAGCACATCCGAAAAAAGTTCCTCAATCGCCTAATTGGAGCAATCGAAGCCATCGATAGTGGCCATAAAAGCATGTGAATCACTACAAAAAAATATCATAAAATAATAATACGTGCGTCTCAAGGCTCCTCATAATTCATTTTATTTTTTTTTTTATTTATTTAAGAAAACGGGCTGTGCCCAATTACAAATATTTGGAATAGTGTCCTGAACAGCCACATGATTAAAATTATTACAACTTAGTGCTAGACACACTGGACAAATATACACTGAACATAATTAAAAATCGCAAACAAACTATTTTTAAATCTAAACAAGGAGTCACCTTGCAACGGAGCCATATAACAATAAAATACGAGAGGAGCTTCAGTCCCATCACATTTTCTGTCCTACAAGCCTGGTACACCAATTTTCTGAATAAAATAAACGAAAAAAATACTCAAAAAACCGAAGACCAAGAATTTCTGAAGCACATCCAAAAAAACCTCCTGACTCGCCTCTAATCGTCACAATCGAAGCCACCGTCAATGGCCACAAAAGCACGCGAACCACCACCACAAAAAAAATACCACACATAATATAATACGTGCGTCTCAAGTCTCCCCGTAAGACGAGAAGCACTACAAGGGAGAGCCTCAGCCCCGTCACATTTTCTACTTTGCGGTGACGTATGGCGGTGGCTTAATTGGGGAAAAGCCCCTCCTCTTTTATTTATAAGTTTCGGAGTCCATCCTGGAGCGACGTGCGCGCCCCGAGCTCCTCGGAGCTTTGGCGCTCAGGCTACGGTTTCCGGGGTGGTGCGAGGGGTGGTTCGTTCGGTCGACGTGCGGCTCGTCCTTCCAGCTAGCCTTCCGCGACCCTCCACCCCGTGGGGTAGCTTCGCACGGTGCGCGCACGCGGCAAGCCGGCTACACCGACTCCAGTGGGGGTGACAAATAACCCTTATAAACGCCGCGCCATAACTCGAGCCCCGCGCGCGCTTCGCGACGCGGCATGACAACCTGGAATGAGAATCATGGGGTGGTCCGGGGGTGGCGGCGGCGTCGGCGGCGGTGCCAGTGCGTTGGCTCGTCCGAAGGGTGGCCCAGGGGGTGGAAAGAGGGGGTGGCGAGGGTGAAGAGGAAGAGGCGCGCGGGTTGGCCGGTTGGGCGCCGGGCCACTTGATTACGTCGCGATAATAAACATGACGCCGATATGAACTAAACCCTCCCCCTCCCCCTCCCCCCCACCCCACCTCCTTCTCCTCTCCGCCTCTCCCTCTTGTTCTCACTTACACCCCTGGGCATTTCGCAACGTTGTGCCCCGCTCGCTCCGTTGCGCCCCAGGACTTTGCGTATATATACACTCGGTGTCTCTCTGCCAATAACAGATCGCTGCCACAGATACGATTGTAAATATGACGCGTTTATTGGGAGGATGATTCGTATTCGGGGCTTTTCGCGGGCGCGAGAGAGAAAGAGGGAGGAAGAGGGTGGGAGGGGGGTTAGGGAGAGGGAGGGTGTTGTATATATATACGGCGTGTGTGTCTATGGGTTTTACTCGGTGCGCGGTGGATAATCGAGCGGTCCACGTACGGGCGTGATTGGTGGACACACCGCGGGGAATCGCAATCGGGAATCATCGAACTGGTCACGTTTGCGTTCTTCGGATTGTTTATCGCCGCGAGCACACCGTCATCTCTCTCTCTCTCTCTCTCGCGCCGCTCCAGCGTTACTTTTGCTCTGCTATCATTTTTGTAATTTTACGACTTCTGTCGATCCCGCCGCGTGGTTTATCGCCGAGCTTAATCCCGTTAACATTCGCGGTTTAATACTCTCTTTTTGGTCCAGTTGCCACGGTGTCGATTGTTTTTTTTTTTTTTTTTCATGCAGTAAAAAAAATTACCGCGGTATGAATACAATTTGTGAGAATGGAGGGTCGATGAATGTAACTCGGGGAATGTGGAAAGCGAGGAGGAAAAAGTTGGTGCGCGAGCTTCTTGCAATCGGGAATCATCGAAGGAGTCGTGATGTTGAAGTTTCCATCGTTGGAATGCAACGAAATTCAGAAAAAAAAATTAATTCTGATTAACCCAAATGATGAAATTAGGTATAAAAAGTCACCACAGCAACTAATTGTCATGATGATTTTTAACACTTAATTTCATCATTTGGGTTAATTAAAATTAATTTTCTTTTTGGTTATCGTTGCATTCCGACGATGCAAACTTCAACATCATAACTTTGCACGTTTGCGTTCTTCGGATTGTTTATAGCCACGAGGTTTTTTTTGCTCCATCATTTTTATAATTTGGAGCTTTTGCTCCATCATTTTTGTAATTTTACGACTTCCGTCGATCCCACCGCGTGGTTTATCGCCAAGTTTAATCACGTTAACATTCGCAGTTTAATACTCTCTTTTTGGTCCAGTTGCCATGGTGTCGATTGTTTTTTTTTTTTTTTTTTTTTTCACGGAGTAAAAAAAAATTACCGCCGGTATGAATAAAATTTGTGAGAATGGAGTCGTTGAATATAACTCGGGGAATGGAAAGCGACAAGGAAAAGGTTGGTGCGCGCAAGCTTCTCGCGAAAGTAAAAGGCAACATGAGGACGCGGCGAAGAGGGTTGCCGAGCGCGGCGCCGTGGAGCGCGGAGGACGTGGAGAGGAGGTGGCCGGGATCGCGGCGGCAGAGGCGAAACGGGGGTTTTACGAGGCAGTAACGGCCGATAAGGTGAGCTCGCGCCCCGACGGGGCTTATTCCGCTACAGCACCCAAGTGGCTGTTCAGCAGTACCAAACCACCAGCAAGCAGCGGCAGCAGCAGCCGCTGTATAGCCTCACTCCATTGCTATACTCTCTGCTTCGCTCTGCTCGCTCTCGTCGTGGTGGTATACAAACTTTATTCCCCGTTTTATACCATTCAAACGTCTGTAGTCTTTTACCGAGATTACTCACTAACTCGTTACACGAGAGAACCACCGACTGAGCAACAAATCCCTTTGTTACTCGCCGAATTGTTTTTTTTTAATTTTTTTATTAAAACTAGTGAAGTGACAACTTCACTAAAATCGAGGTTACTTTTTTTGGTTCGATCGAACCTGAATCTTGTTCCTTCGTTCGAGAGAAAACTGTATCTTGATTTCTGAATTTTTCACCGAATTTTAAAGCAGAAAGTTGCCTTGCATTTTTCGTGAAAAAAGAAATTCCGATTCCGTAAAGATTGAAAACCTTATCCGATAAGAAATTTCCTGCTGATTCCGAAAATCACAGTTGCTTGGCCAAAAATAGAAAATTCGTCGAGAAAAACGCAAAAAAATATTTTTTATAATTTTGGAAATATTAGGCTAAACGTTTCGCCCAAAACCCTTCCCAAAATAACCTTAACAAACCTTCAAACCTCGCAAGCCCTCCGAAATGTCAAAACACAATAACACGATTAAAACAGCTCGTTATTTAGCAACGAGTTGCAGGCAACCCGACAGCCAATCAGACAACAAATAACACGACAGCAATACTTATATCGAAAATTCAAGATATTTTATCCCCACTGATTTTTTGAAGAGGGATTCATGCCTCGTGACCGCACGTGTTGAGTCTTCATAAAAGTCCCAGAGAGAGAGAGAGAGAGAAAAAGCAAATCCACGATAAGACCCACCATTTTCCCGGGTCCCCAGGGGCCCCCGGAATTCGAAAGCCAATTAATTCGAAAAGTTGTCGCGACGCTGCGCGCCCCGAGAGAAATGGCCACAGTGGCTTCTGGCTGGGCCGTCGGGAACCGTCGAGGCGTACACCGCATGCTGCTGCTGCTGCTGCTGCTGCTGCGTGAAACCACTCGGGTCCGACACTCTCCGCCTCTGTATGCGCTCGAGTATACCACGCTTGTCTCGTATACTATACGCGCAGCTCGCGCGATGGGTGTGTATATAAGAAAGAAAGAAAGAAAGAAAGACGCTTGCGGGATATACAGCCCGACCAATGCTGGTCACACGGGGGGGAATGAGGCGAAAATAAAATAAAGCGTGTAAAACGCAGGGTACGAATGTGTCGTCGGTGTGCCGGGTGGTTCGCCCGTGTGTATAGCACGTGATATATTTAGGTGCAGCCTAAGATCGATGGTATTTTATATATAAGGACACGTGCGGCGCGGTTTGTCGCGCCGCGTGTATAATCTCGTTGCACTTCTCATCTAACCCGTTTGTTCTCCCGTTTGGTTTTCAGGTGCGAACGGCCTGCGCAGACGGGGCCGACAGACGTACACGCGCTACCAGACCCTCGAGCTCGAGAAGGAATTCCACACGAATCACTACCTGACGAGGCGGAGGCGAATCGAAATGGCGCACGCGCTCTGTCTCACCGAGCGGCAGATCAAAATTTGGTTCCAGAACCGGCGGATGAAGCTGAAGAAGGAGATACAGGCGATCAAGGAGCTGAACGAGCAGGAGAAGCAGGCACAGGCGCAGAAGGCTGCGGCGGCCGCGGCCGCGGCAGCGCATCAACAGCAAGGGGGTGGCGGGGGTCCCGACGGGGGCAACTAGGGGTACGCCCTGCACCGGAGCCCACCTGACCACCCAAACGCCAATCCACACCACCCTCTCCTAGCACCGCAATGTACACAGCTATACTAAGGTGAGTCGTTGGGCTTATTGAAATCGTTGCGCTGTTGAAGACTGTGCGGTGTCAAACGTTGCTGGTGTGGATTTTTTTTTTACAGTGTTAATAGTGCGGAATATTATTTTACTGAAAACATAACACGAATGGTCGTTGTCATGGATATAAATAAAAAGCTGTCGTTTAGAGAAAAGTCGCGAAGGGTGCGGACGCGAAGTAAATAGGCTCGGGATGAGTTACAGCACTCTGGGAGGGCGACAATAATAAGACTTTTTATACGGTGTATAATTGACACGAGGCGGTTCGTTAAATTTATTCTTGTGTTAAGTGACAAAATATTGTAACACTTTTCGCGTAATATCGCTCGTTATCACCGTGATTGGTGTGGATTTATATAGATATCGTCGGTTTTACATGTTGGTGGTTTTATATAGATATCACATCGACACTAAAAAAATACTCACAGACACTAATTAATGTATGATTTTATTTGTGCCGTAATGCTAACAATGTAAAAATATTCTGTACAGTGTCGAGTTGAATATATTAGTCCAATGTGGTCATTGGGGTTTAACCCTATATTTTTTATAGTGACGATAGCTAAAAAGTTCTCTCTGTATAAGTTTAGATGACATGAATATCTTGGAGTTATCTTTTCAATTAATTCCTTTAGCTGATAACCTCAAATCTCTGCTGTCAAAACTGTTAGTATTTATTGTATTTCGTTTGAAAAAATTCAACATTTGTGAAGACCATAAGCGACTCGACGTCGCCATCGTCATCTCAATTTCACTTATCATAACTTGTTATAGATTGTCAAAGTAATCCATTAATTATACTATATTTTATTATTAGTCACTAAATATTTTATCATTAACGACTTTTGTTATCGATTTAATACCTGCCAATTCAATCAAAATAAACTATTGATTTTTCATAAACCAAAAATTGTTAAATCTTATCTAAAGTTACAAAAGTAGCAACTCATTCCAGCTTGTTTGTGTCACATCCAAAAAAACACATCTTTGCTCGAATTTTATCGTTAGACTCTAAATATCCATTTTTCAACTTTTTGTATAAAACCTCATTTAAT
This sequence comes from Pimpla rufipes, assembly GCA_963932165.1. Classification (NCBI taxonomy): domain Eukaryota; kingdom Metazoa; phylum Arthropoda; class Insecta; order Hymenoptera; family Ichneumonidae; genus Pimpla; species Pimpla rufipes. The sequence goes on from OZ010636.1 coordinate 8,683,331, forward strand.
TTGTCACTCAATAAATCGTCATCGATCTCAAAACACCCAAACAAAAAAAAACGTCTCTAGTTCCCGCGTATAAACGCACTCCGATTCCCCCGATATCGAAGCCCGCACGACCGGCCGCGGTTGTCGCAATTCCCCGGGTATATATTAATTAGCAGTTGATAAAGTGCACGCGCGAGTCGCTCGTCGAAGACGATGATTAACGACCTCCTGCTCGGGCGAAACGATCGTATACCCGCGGCGTCAAGTGCTCGCGAGATGCTGGATCTCTCTCTCTCACTCTGGCTGTGGCATTATGTATTATCCATGCACGTGCAAGCTAGACCGCATCCCGGCGCCCGGCCGCCAGCCACAACGAAAGATATCTTTCGACGGTATATCTAATGAGGCTAAACCGCGCACGAGCGTGCAGAGCTCGCGCCGCCAGCGCGCACACCTACATAATTCGCTAAGTTATTCCATTCGCGTGCGGCCGCGTACGCCTCCCGCTTAACACGTACCTAAAAAGAGATAGTCGCGCTCGCGCGCTGCTGGCCCGACTCAAGCTCACGCGGGGCAACTCGCGAGCTGCAACGTGCCCCGCGCGGTTTATGCCTCAACTTGAAATGTTGCAGCTTCGTGCGCGCGAGCGCGCGCGGCTGCTCTCCGGGTGTACTTTGAGCGCGTCGGGAAGCGCGAGGATTGCCGCGCGATGTCTACTTACCTCTTGCCTTCAAACCGCCTCCCGCCGCAGTCCCGGCGACGCGGTTAGTTAGTTAGTTGGAGCAATTTATTTCGTGCACTGGCAAAAACAAAAATTATGAGAAAAATCAAAAAGCACGCCGCAAAAATAAACAAAATGTTGAACCTACCTTAATGTTAAATCTAAACTGAGATTTATAACTAAGAATTAATAAACTAAAAATTGTAACTAAGAATTAATAAACTAAAAATTGTAACTAAGAATTGATAAACTGAAAATTATAACTAGGAATTAATCCCTCTTTTAAAAAGTTCGTGAGTAACGAAAAGCATTGTTAGCAAACTATTAGAGCTGTGATTGGTTACCAGGAAAATCCGTGATAAACAAAATCAGTTTGGTGTCAAATTTGAAAATTTTCATAAGAGGACAGGCGGGGCAGCACCCGTAACCTTTTAAAGCTTTATAAGAGCGCAGCAGCGCAAAATTGATTAACCTATTATAGGTGATATTTTGAAATAAACATTTCCGAGGTTGATTTTGACGATTTTCGGTCGGGAGCCGGATCTACGATTTCTGGCGAAAAAAAAAAAATTTTGTCGCCAAAAAAATATTTTTTTCAAAATCGATTAAAAAAGGTTAATAACCAGTGTTTTCGGGGGTAGAATATGCGACTTGAGAATGATGGTATAGGTTAAAAGTCGATATTTTGAAAAGAACAAAAATTGGGGTCGATTTTGGCGATTTTCGGTCCGGAGCCAGATCTACGATTTCTGACGGAAAAAAAAAAATTTCGTCGCCAAAAAAATATTTTTTTCAAAATCGATTAAAAAAGGTTAATAACCAGTGTTTTCGGGGGTAGAATATGCGACTTGAGAATGATGGTATAGGTTAAAAGTCGATATTTTGAAAAGAAAAAAAATTGGGGTCGATTTTGGCGATTTTCGGTCCGGAGCCGTATCTACGATTTCCGACAGAAAAAAAAAAAAATTTCGTCGCCAAAAAAATATTTTTTTCAAAATCGTTTAAAAAAGGTTAATAACCAGTGTTTTCTGGGGTAGAATATGCGACTTGAGAATGATGGTATAGGTTAAAAGTCGATATTTTCAAAAGAAAAAAAATTGGGGTCGATTTTGGCGATTTTCGGTCCGGAGCCAGATCTACGATTTCTGACGGAAAAAAAAAAATTTCGTCGCCAAAAAAATATTTTTTTTTCAAAATCGATTAAAAAAGGTTAATAACCAGTGTTTTCGGGGGTAGAATATGCGACTTGAGAACGATGGCATAGGTTAAAAGTCGATATTTTGAAAAGAACAAATTTCTGAGGTCGATTTTCTCAAGTTTTTCACTCACGCGCGCCAGCGCGTGTGATTAGCCTAGTAAACAAAAAATTCGTAAACACGTACGCAAGAAATAACAAAAAAACAATCAAAAATGGAAACAAAAGTAGAACAAAATGAAATAAGAAATAAAATGCACAAAAGGCAACACAAACAAGCTTAAACTTAAGGCAACGCAAGTAAAATAGCCCGGAAAGCCGTACGGAAAGCAGTCAGAGTTATGCCTCTGCAGAAGACGATGGTTATTATCACTTCGCGTTTCGCGAGTCTCTCACCCTCTCCGCGTTTTATATGCACTCCCGTGTGTGACGAGTTCATTCGCACTCGCGACCTGCTCGCGTCTCATCGCAACGTCAACGTGTGTTCCGAAGAATTCTCGAGTCACGGGAGAGCAACGAGTTTCCGTCGTGCAATTGCTTATTGCCCCGGTCGCTCTTTCTCGGCTCGGCCCGCGAAGTTCGTAAAAAGATCCGGGGGACTCGTAAAAATCGGGCCGGCTTTTCCGGAGCGGAGCGCACGATGCGAGCTCTCTGTTACAATGGGGAAACGTGTTTTAGAAAGTTTCCTCTCCCCCTCCCCCTACCTGGATGTCTCGCAGGTAGAGGGAAAAAAAAATAGAAGAGGAGATTCGGACGTCGCTGCCAATTCCCGGGTATCTCGACGTTCTCTCCAGACGCGCGCGCGCCGCGCGCTATATAATTTGTATTTTTACAAGGGTAGTTTCTCCCGGGAAGCTCGAGGGGGCTGCGACGGGTCACCGACGGTCCCGGGTGCCATTCGTTCCCGGAAAAAAAAAAGAATGACCCCTCGCTCCGCCGGGCACACAACAGCACCCCGTGTGCGAGCCGTAAAAAAAGGTTCGCGCCCGGCGCCTCGAACGGCCCGCACTTTCTCCGGGAACTTTCGCCGCTCGGCTCCGATACTCGTTGCACGAAATATCACGTTGCGCTCCTGAGCTGGATGGAAGGAGACGAAAAAATGCTTTTCTTTTTCGTTCTGACGCCGGACGGTTCGAAGTTCGCGGTCATCGAGATGTTTGTCGTAAGGAAACAGCGAAAACGAGAGGAACCAAAATTGTACACTTTTTTCGTTCTGACGTCGGACGGTTTGAATGTCGCAATTATCGAGATTCGAAATATAGTCGTTTTTTTTTAATTAATTTATTTATTTATTTATTTATTTTTATTCTAACGCCGAGCGTTACGAACGTCGCGATCACCGAGATTCATCATAACGAAAAAGCCCAAAACGAGAAGATAAAAAATCGTACATTTTTTCTCGTTTTGCCCCCGGACGGTTCGAACGTCGCGATCGTCGAGATTCGTCATAACGAAAGAGCGAAAACAAGAAGAAGAAAAAAAAGTCGTTAATTATTTTCGTTTCGTCCCCGGACGTTACGAACGTCGCAATCATCAAGATTCGTCATAACGAAAGAGCAAAAACGAGAAAAAAAAAACCGTACATTTTTTTTTCATTCTAACGCCGAACTGTACGAACTTCGTGGTCATCAAGAAATTCGTCGTGACGAAGAAGCAAATATCTTGGCTTCCCCGCTGCCATTTCGTTCTCTCCCTTCCTCCGAAGTTCGACGCAGCCTCCAGATGTGTTTTTAGAAATAACGACGTCTCGTTTTTCACTGTGTCGAGCTCGGCACAGAAAAAAGGGCTGCGAGAGATGAAAAAGAGGATGTGGCACCCCGGGAGCTGAGCGTCTCGAAGCAGCTAGACCAGCAAGATCCAAAAAGAGCTCCCGTTCCGTTTAGGGCCTGATTTGTGTCGCGTCTCTCGTGAACCCTGAAATACGTCTTTCCGCCGCCGTGCGGCATTCATCGCGACGTGGCTGGTGCCGTGACTCGTGCGCTCTCCCATATCTATTTCCAGCGAGAGACAAAGCGGTTCGAAAAGCGTACTCGCGGCATTATTCCGGCGGCGCACCGCCCGGTGCCATCCTCGTCGTCGCCGTCTCGCGTTTCCCAATAAAACGGCTACGAAGCCTCGCGGCTCAATCTCGCCCGCGGTCGCGACGCGATTTTATGCAGATGGAATCGCGGGCCGAGCGAGCGTTTATGGAAATGCCCGAAACAATCGGTGCGGCACCGAAACATTCGCGACGTTCGACCTGAACGAAAGGCGATCGTCACGAAAGTCTTCATCGGGGTTGGACGAATAAAAACGCCGAAAAGTCGCAGGGAAATCGAAGCCTCAATCCTGATGCCGATTCCCGAGTCTTCGTTCCTCGTCTTTTATTCCCACATTTTTTTCGCCGCTTAATCGCTTTCGATCGAGTCTTCGTTTCAACGATCGTTTTAGCGTGGATAAACTCGATTTATTCCCTCGGTATTTACAGCTACGTTATTAATTGGTGCGGCACCGGAATATTCGCGACGTTCGACCTGAACGAAAGGCGATCGTCACGAAAGTCTTCATCGGGTTGGACGAACAAAACGCCGAAAAGTCGCAGGGAAATCGAAGCCTCAATCCTGATGCCGATTCCCGAGTCTTCGTTCCTCGTCTTTTATTCCCACATTTTTTCCCGCACTTAATCGCTTTCGATCGAGTCTTCGTTTCAACGATCGTTTTAGCGTCGATAAACTCGATTTATTCCCTCGGTATTTACAGCTACGTTATTAATTGGTGTGGCACCGAAACATTCGCGACGTTCGATCTGAACGAAAGGCGATCGTCACGAAAGTCTTCATCGGGGTTGGACGAATAAAACGCCGAAAAATCGCAGGGAAATCGAAGCCTCAATCCTGATGCCGATTCCCGAGTCTTCGTTCCTCGTCTTTTATTCCCACATTTTTTTCCCGCACTTAATCGCTTTCGATCGAGTCTTCGTTTCAACGATCGTTTTAGCGTCGATAAACTCGATTTATTCCCTCAGTATTTACAGCTACGCTATTAAGACATTCAGCCGCGCATCCGATTGACTCGTTCGTCGATCGATCCTCCACGCTGGAAAGTCCGGTGTCGGGAAGCCGCCTGGAACTTTGTATATTTTAATACAAATCAAATACTCCTCATAGCAGTCGCGGCCACGATGGCTAATGGACGCGCGGAGCGACGGAAAAGATCGTCCGAGTTGTTCGCCACCGGTCGCGTCCCTGATTGATTTTCCACATCGATTCCCGATGCCTCGTCTCACAGCCACACTTTTTGCCACCGTGAACGGCGTAACGCACGCATCCCACCGGGTAAAACGATCGATCGAATGCCTCGGAAAATATCGTCTCCAGACCCGACTGGTGTCGTCTGCCTTATCTAAACTCCTCTGAACCACACTTCGTCCGACGATAATTGAGTCGTCGTCGTCGTCGTCCCCTCGTGCGCGAATCTCGTTACACGACGAGGCGCCTCACGTAGTACTTGAACTCTACGCCGCTCTCACTCTGTATATTTCAATCTAGATGAGAGATAAATACACATTGTGCCGTGTGTGCGTACGTGTTACACAGCAGAAGCGGCAGAAGCACCAGAGGTGAATCAGGTTTTGCCTCGCGCTGAGAAAATTAGATTCCATTGAGAGGATTGTGAATACGGTGTGGAGAACGCCGACTGTATCTGTGCCGGAGATTGCGGCGTGAGTGAAAAAGAGATAGAAAGAGATAGAAAGAGAAAGAGAGGAGGAAAAAAAAGCGAGGAAACGAGAAGTGTTATGCTGGTGCGATTCCGCGGCTGCCCTCGACAAACCATCGCGTGTACGATTAAATTAAACTCACTTATCGGCGGCGGACTTTCGCGCGGAACTCGCCGGACTTAATATATATATATATATATACATATATACACATATATATCGAAAAGCATCTGCGATCGAGTTGCGCAATCCAAGTAATAGGCCATTCCGGAGATAGCGGCGAGTTCGAAGCCGCCGGGTTAGCCGAGATGCAGCCGCCCGTGTATATACCGGAGCCCACTTACGATGCCGGCGTGGAAGCCGCGGGGCGCTTAACGAGCGCCCGGCGGTCGCGACGCGCTGCGAACTCTTAGAATCCCTTTCCGCGGGATTTCAGTTCGTGCCACTGGTTCGCCGACACACGCGGCGAGTCTCTCTCTCTCTCGTGTCGCCTGGGAAACCTGCTGCTGTGCCGGGAGTTCCAATTCGAGTCATGCCACGGAGAGGTCGAACTTCTCCAGCACGAGAAATCGGCGTTCTGCGACGGACTTGTGAAGGAAACTTTTCTTCTCTTCTTCCTGCTGCCGCCGCCGCAGCGATGGACAAGCGGATAATTGGATTGATCGGCTTCTGCCGGAGAAACTCCCGGTGATTTTATCCGGACCATCTAGGCACTTGTTTTGCATAACCCATGCGACCGACGACAGCTGGTAATCCGGGGTTCGGTTTCGTTGAGACGTTGACGAGGTTGACGAGAGGTTGATCGTCGTTACGGCCGATCGAACGGCGTTTACATCACTGCGAGGATCTTCCGACGGGAAGATCGCGCACGGCGAGATCGGTTGGCGGAAATTATGGCTGGTGGATGTTTGTCGGAACGTAACTGGGCAGCGTCGAGAGCTGATCGTTTCGATCGGAGTCGTTTGCGCGAAAATTTATCGGGTGTATATACAGATGCCATTCTGTTATTACGACTCCGGCTTCCGTTGCCGTCGGAAAACGTGGGACGCATGTAGAGGACGAGTCGCGGGTTCTTAGTCGACTGAGACGGAAGTTGAGGAGAAAAACTGTATTAATGCGAAACCCGTGCGGCGGCCCCGGGGAAGCGATACGTCTTGAGAATATTTTCTTAACTATCCGCGCTCGGAGACTTCTTGGTGATAGCACCTCGGGGGATCTTCGCGGTGGTGCGAGGACGCTTTTTACCGTGTAAAATTCGACCGCCAGGCTGTCGGGCAAAAAATCGCTGGCTCGTTTCATTTTTATCCGTTGTGGCGCTATTTCTTAATAAATTTAAATTCGTTAACTTATCGATTATAATTATTTTTGTTATATTTGGTCTCTCTTTTGTATCTTTTTTGCCGTGTAAAATCCGACCGCCAGGCTGTCGGGAAAAAAATCACTCGCTCGTGCGTTTCAGTCGTTTTATTTTTATCCGTTGTGGCGCTATTTCTGAATAAATTAAAAATCGTTATCTTATCGATTATTATTGATTTTGTTGTATTTGGTCTCTCTTTTGTATCTTTTTTACCGTGTAAAATTCAACCGCCAGGCTGTCGGGAAAAAATCACTCGCTCATGCATTTCAGTCGTTTCATTTTTATCCGTTGTGGCGCTATTTGGTAAAATGCTGGGCTGTAACTATGAATCTTAATACCTCGCTGGAAAATTTGTTAACTTGTCGATTATTATTGTTTTTGTTGTATTTGGTCTCTTTTTTGTATTTTTTGGCCGCCGGTTTCACCCGGCACGCTTACAATTGGGCCCAGCACGTTTTCTTATAATAAATAAGTAAATAAAAATAAATAAAATGTTAGGTTGGGATTCTACGTCAACAGATCAGTACATGTGACACATGAAACTTGAAACGTGATTAGTTAATTTAAGTTGTTGAGGAGGTACGAAAAATCCAATTTAGGAACGTACAAAATGAGACTGTTTTATTAATCAGACGAAGTTAAAATAATTAAATTATTTCGTATATCTGTTTTCTGTGAACGCAATTAAATCATTAAATTAAACACTTGAAACACAATTCATTTTTTAGCTCGTTTTTAATTCACTTTAATTATCATCTGCTGTTCAGTCATTGGAGCTCAAAACACACGAGCTTTTGGTGAACAATACAAAATATGAAAAATCAAGTGGCAAAAGAATATTGACTTATTTATGGACGTTCCAAGTTGGGCTGGGTTCATGAAGTTGTAAACCTCAAGTTATGCCACGGTCCGTGCTCTACATACCCGGCACGAAACGTCTCAACATGCCTGCAAAAAGTAAATATCGCGAGCCATTGTATTCAAAATCCCGTAATTATTCATAGCGAAAGGATAAACAACAATCTCAGTGAGATCAGAAGTGGATAAGAGGCCGCAGCAACGAGTGGGGCGAAGAGTAAAAAATCTTGTATCGCCGGCAGTCAGTGAGATTGGGATGTATCAATTAAGTGCGGGAGACGCCTACCGCTGTAGTAGCCAAATTTACGACTACGCTCCGACTCCAAACCTCGCACTTAAATACTCCAAAAAACTCCGTAGCTTAAAAGCCCCGGTAATTAAAAATCCTCAAAACCACGAAATCAACGTATTTTGAATTTTAAATATCGATGAATCCGTTGCATCCGTACGACACACGAAAAAAAAAGAAAAAAAAATCCTAATCCCATCTTCAAAACCTCCTCGCAATCGAGTCGCTCCTCAGTCTCGTCCGAAACGCTCGCCTAAATCAGCGGAGGCGCCGATAAAAGTCCTCGTAGAATTCTCGACGGTGGCGGAGCGAGCGAGACGTAACCGAGAGCGAACTTCCACGGACTCACTCGCTCGCTCGACAGTCCGAGAGTTATTGAGTGCCGGTAGCGCCATCTACCGGCGTTAACGACGTTTCCCCTTAGTTATGGCTGCTCACCCCCCTCGGGGCGTCGTGGGCGTGGCCAGGTGGGCGGAGATAAATAATGGATCCAGCATAGTTGGCAATACCGGCGATACAACTTTACTATCACGCACTCTCGGGACATTCCGGCAAATGTTGTAATTAAAATGAAACAAAAGAAGAAGAAGAAGAAAAAAAAGAAAACGAAAAAGCGAGCGAAAAAAAATGCTCATTCACGGGTGTTTTTTCGGCCGGGCCGGTTGTTTCCACGTCGAGACGCGAGGGCTCTTTAAAACTTGCGAAACAATTCTCGAGGTGCGGATAGCGCGCGAGAGTGAGAGAGACGGTAACAGAACGAGCGAGAGAGGGAGAGAGAGAGAGAGAGAAAGCGCCAGAGCCGGAGAGTGGATATACCGGTATTACTACGCCGAGGGGACTGCTTTACTTATTGGCCATTCGTACGACAGGTGGCAGCTCCACATAAAGACTGATACTCCTCGTGTATCGTGTGTACGACCTGCTTTACCGGCCCTCGATCGGTATACCGCTTAATTCAGAAGTGCTGCCGCTCCCCTACCTACCAAGCCCGCCGCTCTCTCGCGAGCGCGCGTTCATTCGCTAGTTCGATGATCGTCCGTAATACGCTTTATGGTTTGTTTTTATCGACGGTCGTACAGTAACTCCCGGTGACGCCGCTCGCTCGCGCCGACACCACCGTCACGCGGCTGCTCGTCGGTGAGTCGTTCTATAGGTGGTGGTGGGGGGCGTCGAGAGCCTCCCGGGCGTCGCGCGCCAGCGAACGCCTCATACATACACACACACACACACACACACACACACACACACAGTTATAAAGAGCCGCCCGAGAGTGCTGAGTCGGCGCTCTCTATACCCGCCGCATTTTCCCGTTCGGTGCTCGCGCGCCGCACGCTTCGCCGTTACTCAATAGTTCAATAAAATTCGACAGTCCGAGTCAAAATAAAGCGAGTGAGATTTTATTGCCCCGGGGGCCGTGAAACGAGAGACGCGGCGTCGCGCGAACGGATTGACGGCCGGCGGGGTTACGACGTCAACGTCGAGTCGTTGCCGGCACACGAGCACGTGTGGAGGCAGAAGGAGGGAGAAGGAGGGAGAATCTTTATTGGTTGTAAAGGAAGACGTTTACGATCCATAAAGGCCACGTTCTCGCGGGGTCTTACGCCTCTCTCCCACAACGCGTTACGTAACCCATTACCCCCACCACCACCGCTCGCTCTTGCCGACTAGTGGCGCTGCGAGCGCCGCGCACACCAAGGGCGGCCACCGGCACGCGCCCGCCCGCCTCGAGATTTACAGGTTGCGCTCTCCACGGTAACACCTCGTAAACTTGGCTTAACGACTTTAACCGGGCCTAACTGCTTCCTTCCTGCAATCAGACCCTGACCTACCCCGGCGATACCCTTTCGAATAAAAAGTTGACGCGACTGGAGCGTCGCTCTCGACCCCCCCCCCCTCCCTCTTCCCCCTCCCCTACCTCCTCGCCCGCCTCTTGGCTTTGTCGGATTATTTTCTATGTTAATTTCCGACGTCTTATCGATTTTCTCGCGCGCTATGAATATAAACGCTGTTGATATTACGGACCTTGGCAATGAGCAGCGCGACGACCGCGAAGAGCATTAAAGCGCCACGACTATATAGTCGGGCGGGTTTTACGATTTGTTTTGATTGCACTTGATTATCCGTTCGACGGGTTCTCATTATGCCGCGACTAACCGGCGATAAATCGCGCATTGTTGATTTTATCGTGACATTTACGAGAGTCATTATTAGGTGATACAACTCGGAGCGAGGATCGTAAAGTCTACGCCTTTGCGGTGCCGCGCGCGCGGCTCCGCTCGCGCTGGGGGCCGGGCGGCTGGCCGGCCGCACGGGCGACTCGATGTAGCGGCGCTAGCGGTGGTGGTGGGGAGGCTTACGGTTTGAACGATTGTCCGCCAGACTGCGCTCGTAACTTTTCCTCGACAAACGAGCTGCGCCATGCTGCATCATGGTCTCTGCGCCGTCGTTAAATTATTTTACCGTCGCTCCCTGGGTTTTCGCTCGACTCAAGCCGGACTTTTTGCCCGCAGTTTTGGTGAATGGAATAAAATAAACTCGACTCTGTTATTTTGATTCGTGAATTTTGCGATCTTTTTGGATTTTGTTTATTCTTTGATATCGCGTTCGTTAAATCGTTTTCGAGTAATTATTCGCTTATGACTTCGCTAATAAAACATTGTTGAACATATTTATAAATTATTTTTATTTACGATATATTTTTTTTAATATATATTTTTTATGTTCTGTATTTTGGTTTAATTTACATATTATATTTATGCAAATGACGGCACTCGGTGTTTCCTCGACGATTATTCATCGAAATGGTGTACAATTAATTAATAAATTCAAATAAATCAAGTATTTTCAAAATCTTCAATTTTTTTTTTATTAAACGTTATCTATTATCGTTGCGTTGTATTCAATCATTTTATTTACACATTTACAAAATACCTTTACGAAATGGTGTACAATTAATTAATAAATACAAATAAATCAATTATTTTCAAAATCGTTTTCAATTTTTTTTATTAATCATTTTATCTATTATCGTTGCGTTGTATTCAATAATTTTATTTACACATTTGCAAAATACCTTAAAAAATTACGAAAAATCATCGATATCAAAATTCGCACTCTCAGTGCACAGTTAATGGAGTCCCGGTCGAATGAATCCATCGCTACTCCGCAACCATCACCATTTTCCATCGCATTTTCAATTCTTTTTTTTTTTATTAAACATTTTATGTATTATCGTTGCGTTGTATTCAATAATGTACACATTTAAAAATTACGACAAATCATTCATATAAAAATCCACAATCTCAATTTTTCCCAGTCGAAAGAATCCATCGCTTCTCCGCAACCATCACCATTTTCCATCTCAACCCAATTAATAACACGAAAACTTTTATCCCCGACCCAAGCAGCAGCTTCGGCAGCCCCTTTCGGCGCTGCACCCAGATATCCGCTCTACATCCACGCACACAGCTCGCGGGTTTCCCGGCTCGCGGTACGCATCGCGTACAGCCCGAAATTCCGAAAAGCTGGCGAGTGCGACGATATTAGCATTTAAAAGTGAGTAGTGCCCCGTCTAGCGGCGCCATTGGTCCGCATTTACACAACAATGAGAGGGGGCCGCACTCTAAAAACTCGCGGAATCCCCAGGCATCGCAGTGGCCAGAGAAAGAGAGAGAAAGAAAGAGAAACAGCGAGCGAGCGAGTCGAGGATAGACAAGAGAGACAGAAAGTGAGAAAAGGGTACGCGATTTCAGTCTCCTTCGCGACTGTGCGAGACAGAAAGAGAGAAAGAGAGAAAGAGAGAGAGACGAAGGAACGTGAGAAGGAGTCAGCTTGGCCCGTTGGTAGAGCGTCGCAACAACGCGCGAGAGAATATTCGGCTAGAGAAGAGAAGAGCCAGCAAAAGCAGCAGCAGCAACACACGGAGAAAACCCGGTGCTTCGTTTTTTACTCCCCTCCGTCGGGTTTTTGGGCTCCGAGTGCGAGGAGAGTCGAAACGCTGTCTTTCTCTTTCTCTCTTTCTCTTTCTCTCTCTCTCTTCGGCTCAACATACGTTCCTTTCTCACTTCTCCGTCTCCCCGTCGCCCCTGCTCGCCCTTGCCGCTCGCGTCGCGACCTCGCATAGATATTTCTAACTCAACAACGCCTGTGCCGTCGCTGCCCGCCGCCGCCGCCGCCGAGAGTCGTCGCACCGACGCTCGAGAATCGGCGCTTCTCTCGCGCCGCGACGTTGCCAAATTATCTTACGCGACCACTTAATACGCGAGACTAACGCGCCGGGCGATAATTCGATTACGCCCGAATATACCGATCTCGCGATAATTGCCGCTATTGTGGGAATAACGTGCCGCGTAAATCATCGGCGTCGCGCAATGTGATATTTAATGGGCGATGGGAAATCGAACGAAGATCGTGATATTTACGGGATGCAAATATTTTTTTGCTGGAACGAAAAATACTTGGTTCTTGATGGTCGATGGAAAATTATGAGCGGCAATATAATTTGTACAAGATAGATGGAAATATTTTCTGCTGGGACAATTTCTGAAAAAAATTAATACAGAACATAAAATCGCAGCTGTTGGTTTTTAATTAACGCAACTATTTATTATAATTGTGAACAATTTTCTTCGGCATTGGGCGATCGGCGGCTTCGATGAAAAATTCTTTCACTAATTTTTTCATGATTAAATTCGTTTCTGCTCCAATTCCAAGCAACTATTGAAATTTCATCGCACACGCTAAAAAAATGACAAAAACAAATAACAGATTTTCTTCTTATTTTGTACAAAATATAATGATTACAAAATTATTATTACTTAATTACAAACTTATTATTACAAAATAATCACTGCAAAGCAAAATGCGCCACAGTCATTTTGCACCAAAAATTAGTAAATCCCCAGCCAAAAAAAAAAGAAAAAAAAATCTGTCACCGACCCAAAAATCGACAGCTGCGTCGCTCCTGCCCAGCCCAATTTCTCCGCGCCAGCGTTTCCCCATTTCCTTCCGTGCCTCTCTCGTATAGGTCTCTCTCGTCACGCAGAAACGTATCGACGCGTGAGTGAGTTCTTCTTATTTTGTACAAAATATTATTACTTAATTACAAACTTATTATTACAAAATAATCACTGCAAAGCAAAATGCGCCACAGTCATTTTGCACCAAAAATTAGTAAATCCCCAGCCAAAAAAAAAAAGAAAAAAAAATCTGTCACCGACCCAAAAATCGACAGCTGCGTCGCTCCTGCCCAGCCCAATTTCTCCGCGCCAGCGTTTCCCCATTTCCTTCCGTGCCTCTCTCGTATAGGTCTCTCTCGTCACGCAGAAACGTATCGACGCGTGAGTGTCCCTAATGTCGCGTAAACTCATTTCCCGAGCACAATATTTTCCCCGTGTCCTGGGCGGCGCGCGTTTACACACAGAGCATATAGGCAGAGAGCAGACCAGAGCAGAGCGGTAGCCGTAATGGAGATGGAACGAGCGGAAGAGTTTAATTGCCCGGAAACGCGAGCACGCAGGCAGCCCGGTGACACGGCTCGCGGAGTGGATTAAAATTTTCGTGTACGTACATACAGCACGGCCGGTCCATTCCGGCCGCTCGGTCCATTCGGACGCTGCGCCGCACTTCGCGACGATTTTTTTTTTTTTCGTTATTATTCTTCAGCGCGGCGATCGCGGATAAATCTGCGACGCGGCCAAAAGCCTCGCGAGCGCCGCGCGCGCGTATCTCGCGGTGATACCGCGTGTTCTTCGTGATGCGAGCACGTGGGACCAGGTAGTACATGCGTTGATACATAGATTCGGCGCGGAGTGACTGCGGAAAACCGGCCGCGAGCTCCGGCATTGGGTGTAACGAACGAGCGCGCCGCTGTTAATTCAATCACGCGCCAAGTTTTATTGCCGCCGATTAATCACACGCCAGTGCGGTATAAACGCGCACTCTTTTTCTCGCACGGCGCCCGAGAGCTTGTATACGGGGCATTCCATACCGATTCGACCTGGAAAGCAGTTGCAAGAGACAGAAATATTTTCGAAAAATTTGATAACTTTTTCTCTTGTTTCTACATTTTTTAATAGTTTTTATAGAATAAAAATAGAAGATAAACCCGGCCCACTTTGGCGTTAGGCTCACAAATTTTGTTATTTCATGCAGAATTTTTGAGAATTTTTTCAGATTTTTAAATTTGCGGTGACGATATGTTACCTTTAAAAAATCGTAAATAATAAATAAATAAATGAAAAAAATCGGAAAAAAATGTCCAGTACTTTTTGGAGTTGGTCCAATCATATAAAAATTCTGAATCTGCAAAAAATGTCCAGTACTTTCTGAAAAAAATCTGAATCTGAAAAAAATGTCCAGTCCTTTCTGAAAAAAATCTGAATCTGAAAAAATGTCCAGTCCTTTCTGAAAAAAATCTGAATCTGAAAAAAATGTCCAGTCCTTTCTGAAAAAAATCTGAATCTGAAAAAATGTCCAGTCCTTTCTGAAAAAAATCTGTATCTGAAAAAAATGTCCAGTCCTTTCTGAAAAAAATGTCCAGTCCTTTCTGAAAAAAATGTCCAGTCCTTTCTGAAAAAAATCTGAATCTGAAAAAAATGTACAGTACTTTTTGCAGTTGGTCCAATCGTATAAAATTTTTTCGACCAAATCCGAGAGGTCGAGGGTCCGACCCAGGTTGAATCGGTATGGAATGCCCCATATATATATACATATAAACACACATACGGGGCGTGTAATACGTTCGTTGCACTTAGGTGTCGGGATAGGTGGCGGCGGTGGCGGCGCTCGCGTAATTTAAAGCCGCGAGAACGGGTCGAGTATATAAAACGGATCGAGCGTAACCAGAGCGGCGAGAGAGCGACGCGTTGGCGTTGGCGGGACGCGCGCTCGCGCGCGCGAGTTACACACCGTTCACGGTGGCGGGCATCCATCATTCCTCGCGTGCGTCGAGTTAACCGGGTCTCCGCGCCGAGTTATCGGCACCGATAACGCGAGCACGCCGCCGCCGCCGCGGCCGCTGCGGCTCTAATCGCGCGCGGCCTTCGCGCACGCTCGAATCTGAGATATTTCGCGCGAGTTATAAATCTACGGAGCTGCCGCGAATTTTCTTGTATGTCGCGCGCGATCGGGGTTTATCGGGCGCGAGCGACAAACGTTGTTAATTATCGCGAGCTTGTTCGACGATTTTATTTGGAATTTTTCTGGGATGTTTTTGCGACACCAAAAGCGGTTTTGTCAAGGCTCTCGTGGACGAAGCTATAAGGTACTTCGTTTCTTATAGCTTCTAGATAAATTCTATTAGGCACATTGTTTTCGGTTGAGACTCAATAGGTTATGCTAGTACCACTTATGGAGTGTTTAGTGATCCTCCTAAAAAATAAGCTATCAGCGATACTAAAGCCACGATTCAAATTCAAATAAAAAAAACAAAATAAAAATTGTCACGTATGTATGATGCTACTATAATATTTTGTACAAGTTCGTTTCATAAGATGTATCACTCACTATTGTGTATTGGGCGATGGGTGATACCTATCGTCCTCGTAATTGGGCCCAGTCCGTTATTAAATAAATAAATAAATAAATAAATAAATATATAAATATCCGGAGCTGCGTAATTTTTTTTTGTGTGACGCTCGATCAGAGTTTAGCTACGGCGAGCGACGAACGTTGCTTGTTCGACAATTTCATTTGCAATTTTCTGTAATATTTTTACGTCACCCCAGCGGGGATTTGGTGGATTTTTATTTACCGCGGGGTTCGAGACAGTCGTGGTGGTTGAATTGGTCAAGGTTCTCAGAGCCGAATCTAAGATATTTCGTTAAAAATAAATCTCTGACGCTGTGCAAATTTTCTTGTACTCAACGCTCAATCATGGTTTATCTACGAAGAGCGAAAAAAGTTCATATAATTATTGCAAGCTTGTTCGACAATTTTGTTCGCAATTTTACGGTGACATTTTCACGCCACCCCAGCGGAGATTTCGTTGATCATATTTGTCGTGGGTTTTAAGTCAGTCTGGGCGGTAGGATTGGTCAAGGTTCTCGTGCCCGAATCTAATATATTTCGTTCAATATAAATCCCCGGCGCTAATTTTCTCGTACGACGCTCAATCAGGGTTTACATCAACGGCGAGCGACGAATGTTCTTCCTCGACATTTTTATTCGCAATTTTCCGTGCCATCTATACGCCGCGCAGCCCAGCGGGGATTTGGTGTATTACGGGCGTTGTGGAGATTATATTTGTCGCGGGGTTCGAGACAGTCGAGGCGCGTTGGATTGGTCAAGGTTCTCGTGGCCGAAGCCGCCGCCGAGTGTCCAGTTTCCACGAGGCGCTATATTTACACGGACCACCGTCGGGCGGCCGCCGGCACCGAGTCTCGCGATATGCGCGAACCGCGCGCGAGTGACGCGCGAGAGAGAGAGAGATTCAAACCGGCGTTTCCCCGGCTGCGGAGTCGGTCGCTCCCCGGCCACTCGATAAATATCGCTCGTTCAATTTATCACTGCGTCGCCGAGCCGGCTACTTAGTTGCCGTCCCGGGGACGTTCAATTAACGCCGGGAAAACCGCCTGCCGTAACGCTATGTAAAACGATATATAAATGCGAAATTCGGGTGTTACACACAAACCTAGATGAGCCGCGGGATAAGCGGCGGCCGACGTTGCGAACGGAGGTGGATGTAACATTTGTACGCTCGAAGATGAACAAAAATGTTGCCATGTGTCTAGCACTAAACGGAGCGACGCCGGTTCTCATTTTGTAGCACTCCGGGCGCGGAGAGATGGGGCTCCTCTAGTTACTCGGAAATATATACGCGCGTCGTTTAGTTGGATCCGGATTTATTAGTTACTTATCGTTCTTTTTTTTTGCTGCGAAGCGGCTTTCCGTAACTGGGAGAAATCTTAATAATTCGTCGTCTTAATCACAGAATTGTTCAATGTATATCACAGCGGTAATCAAGATTCCAATAATATCCTCGGATATTTTAAAACGCAATAAAAAAAAATCGTTCGTTCGTTGATCCAAACTCATGATTTTTTATACCACGATATATAAAAAAATGGAAATAAAAATGTAACACGAATTTACAGAAACTGTTACTTCGGTTTTGAGAAGATTTATTTTCGATAAAATACTCGATTCCAGGTGGGAATGAAGTAAGAAATTTCAGACCCAGAGGCGGTCGGCTCGTCGCAACTGAGATCAAATTATCCACTGCGAACATCGTTGAACAGCAGTCTCAATCATCATGTAATAACACGAATACGTCTCGGCAAGCATTAATCCGTCCGGCGATTGTCAAAAGATTTACCTCTTCCCGGTTTCACCTCCCGATGTTACGTATAAGGAGATCGCGCTATAAATGCATAAGCATACTAATCACTTCTCCGCGCGCATTTGTCATCGGCTTCACGTGCTCCGCGGCTCGCGGCTTCACCCGCGAGCGGAGAGACAGAGACACCTTTCCGAGTACCGTGCGCACTTCTTCCACACTTCCGTCGCGCCAAAGGAGACGAGTGATAAATTCTCCCCTGCACGCGGCAATATTGTTTCTGGCGAGGCTAACCAAAGTAGCCGACGCTCACACACGCAACGTTCCCTCGGGCGCGAGGAACGTGCGTTAACCCCTCTCGCGAGAGCGAAACTTTACCTACGCACGCGGTGCGAGAGAGCCTCGCGGTTAAATTTAATGCCGGCTCATTAGACGTCCGACTGTCTCGCGAGCTGCGGTGAGTGAGCGGGCGTGGGCTACTCCTCCTTCTCTCCTCGGTCCGCATGCGACTCGCACGTCCATACTACGTGTTCATTCCGTCCTCCTCCTCCTCTTTTCCGACGCTTCACCATTTTTTATCCTTATTTCGCGCCGCTGTCTCCTCCTCCAAGTGCAGTGTCCGCGGTAATAAACTTGTGTATTATGCGGAACACACAACGGTACACCGCAGCCCCCGTTTCGCATCCCCCCCCCTCCTCCCCCCCTCCTCCCCCCACTTATTCACCGTAATATTGAAATAAGCTTTCCAAAGTTTACGCGCGAGTTAGCGATGCTACCGAGGGAGAGAGAGTGAGAGAGTGAAGAAGCGAAAGAGGAAGGGAGAGTGAGAGGGAAGGAGGGAAGAAGAAGAGAGAGGGAGAAACAGTGAAAGAGGAAGGTAGAGTGAGATGGAAGGAGGGAAGAAGAGAGAGAGAGAAAGAGCGAAAGAGGAAGGATGAGTGAGAAGGAAAGAGAAAAGAAGTGAGAGAGAAAGAGTAAAAGAGGAAGGGTGAGTGAGAAGGAAAGATCAAAGAAGAGAGAGAGAGAAAGAGCAAAAGAGGAAGGGTGAGTGAGAAGGAAAGATAACAGAAGAAAGGGAGAAAGAGCGAAAGAGGAAGGGTGAGTGAGAAGGAAAGAGAAAAGAAAAGAGAGAAAGAGCGAAAGAGGAAGGGTAGAGTGAGAAGGAAATAGAAAAGAAGAGCGAGAAAGAGCAAAAGAGGAAGGGTGAGTAAGAAGGAAAGAGAAAAGAAGGGAGAGAGAAAGAGCGAAAGCGGAAGGTAGAGTGAGAAGGAAAGAGAAAAGAAGAGAGAGAGAGAAATAGCAAATGAGGCAGGTAGAGTGAGAAGGAAAGAGGGAAGAAGAGACAGAGAAAAAGAGCGCGAAGGGGTCAGAGAAAGAAGGAAGAGCGCGGCAAAGGCGAAGTGGGAGGACGTTGCACGCGGGAGGATGGAAGCGAGTGAGGGTGCGCGAGCGAGCTAATTGTGATACACTCCGCGGGGAGCCGGTTGGTCGGGCGAGGAGTCGAGGGGGTGCGCGCTGGAGGGGTTGCTTCTGGTATAACTTGAGAAGAAGTAGAAGAGCCGGGGGTTGAGCGCGAGGGAACGAAGCTCGCGTAGTCCGGTCTGAAAGCGAGGAAGAGAAAAAGCAAGACACAGAAAAAGCGAGAGAGAGAGACGGGAAAGGGAGCAACAAGCAAAAAGAAGACGAGGAGAAAAAGAAAAGTGCGCGAGAAAGCGAGAGAGGAAAGGAGGACGGCGTAGTTAGTTATAAGCCGAGCTCGTGCATGTTGGCAGCGCCGGTGTTTTTCATTTTCTTTATATCACCCTTGACGCTCGTAAAACCATTACCCGTGACCGAGCGAACGCAACTTCCATATAGACCGTATACGCCCGACTTTGATGATACCCAGCGAACTTCTTTATTTCCTTCGTTCGCTCTCGGCCGTTCGGGGCGCGCGAGACGCGCCGCCGCTGCCGCGTGATGCTCGTGGAAAATCGGGAGGAAACCCAATTTCGTCTTCGCGGAAACTCTCGCGGGGTCTACCGCTCGGGACGTCTCGTTTCGTCCTGCAGCGCAGCCACGCCGGGATCTCGAGTTTTTTTTAGTGGTAGAAGAAGCTGCCGCGTTTTCTCCTCTCGCGCTGTGTCGATTGGTTCTCGCGTGTACGTCTCGAAAGTCGTCGATCATATCTGATAAAACGAGAGCCGCGATTAGAAGGCCATTCGAGATATCGGTCGCGTCTTAATGTTGTCCATTAGCGCGACTCACTCACCGGTTCCGTGGAACTCGCGTTAATGCGTTAGAATCCGGCTGCGACGGTTTCCAGGTGAAACTGGGAAACGCCAGGAGAAACGTTGAGTCCTTTACCGGTGTTGCCTTCTGCAAAAAAAAAACAGTTTTTACAGCTTTGATGTTACTCACAATTTTGTCTTCACAAACGATTCCAACTCTGCTAAACTTAATTCGTATCATTAAAGTAAAAAAAAAAAAACAAAAATCATAATTCCATCATGACGTTTCGCGATATAACCACGGATCAATTAATGCGTTCGCTTCCGGCTGCGACGCTTTCCAGGTGAAACTGGGAAACGCCAGGAGAAACGTTGAGTCCTTTACCGGCGTTGCCTTCTGCAAAAAAAAAAAGAAGTTTGTACTGCTTTGATGTTACTCACAATTTTGCCTTCACAAACGATTCCAACTCCGCTAAACTTAATTCGTATCATCAAAGCAAAAAAAAAAACAAACAAAAAACAAAAATCATAATTCCATCCTGCCGTTTCGCGATACAACCGCGGATCAATTTGTTCCCGCGTTTCACCGGCCGTCGCCGTCAACGGGGACGACGCACGAAGGTCCGATTAAATCGCCAACAATGAACCCCCAAACGAGCGTTGTATACAGCGTGCATAAACTGCTCGTAAAATATAAAATCCATTCTATTCACGAACCGTGAAACGCGTGCCCCGTCCATGATGGAATCCCCGACGTTCATTTCTCTCTCTCTCTCTCTCTCTCTCTCTCCCTCGAATTCTCGAGATGATCTTGACCGCGCGCGCTGTGGACACAATACCGCGCGCGCGATGCCCCCAGTATGTGTCCTATCGCACGAAACACGTATCAGAAACACGTGGAAAGTCGCCGCGCGGGGCGCGAGGCGAGAAGAGCGAGGTGCACCTCGCCTCACGATCCGTCCAGATAAGTCAGTTACCGACTCGCTCTAGCGCGCCTTTATCTCTCTCTCTCTCTCTCTCTCTCTCTCTCTCCCTCGTCAGGAGGTTCCTTTCTTTTTGTTGCTCCTTCTTCTTCTCCTCCTCCTCCTCCTCTTCCTCGCGTCCCTTCATTGCTGCTGCTGCTGCTGCTGCTGCTGCTGCTGGTGCTTCTGCTTCTCTCGCCAGGCGTCTCGCTCTCCTCGTCCTCATCTCCTTACCCCGCGGGCACTCGGCCAGCCCACCACCAAACTCCCATCCTCCTTCTCTCTCCACTTTCTCCCTCTTTCTCTTCCCATCGCTCCTCTTCTTCCCTTTCGTTTCTCCCTTCAGCCCCGCCATAACCCGCGTTGCTGCACTCTTGGCGGGTGATTCATCATCGGCGTCTCTCCTCGTTCTCTCTCGGGTCTCCCGCTGCACCAAACTCAAAGCTGGGTCTCTCTTTCTCTCTCTCTCTCTCTCTCTCTGTCTTTCTTTCTCGTTTCTCCGGTCTCGCCGCGCGGCTGTCTCGAGCGTTGCGGAGCTGGAGCTGCGAGCACCTCTGGTCCGGGGTCTCCTCTCTTCTGGCTGCAGTCCTGGATGGGTCCACCTCCTTCCCTCCTCGCCGCCTCGCACCCCGTCCTTTTCGCCTCTTTTTTTTTCTTCCTCTCCTCCGCGGATCCTGGTGAGCTGCAATCGCGCGCTGCGCGATACTCCAGCCTCTTTCTCTCTCTCTTTCTCTCGCGCGCGTTCAACGCGAGACCAGCGCTCTGTTATTCGGTGCACTCGTTTTGTACTCCCACGACGAGAGGGCTATCTCTCTCTCTCTCTCGCTCTCTCTGTGTAGCCGCGGAACGTGTATACACCGCGGGGTGCTTCGAGTCCGAGGGGGGGAAACGTCTCTCCCGCAGCTGGGTATCGCGCTGCGGCGGATGCGATACGAGTGTGCGCTACACGTACGGGGCACAAGGTGTTGGAAGGTCGCCGGACGGTCGGGTCGAAGGTGCCCGCGCGGGTTCAGAACGATCATCGGAATCTTCGGGATCTGAGCGGAGATCCTCGAGGGACTCGCGATGTCCCGGCGAGCAATGTGTATCTTTTATTTCACGGGAGATACATTTTTTTTTTTGGGTGATCCGATTACTTCATTCACAGAGAAAAATATCGAAGGAGTGACAACAAAGGTTTTGCTGCGGCAGATAAAAATTTGCCGTGGTAGATAAACGTTTTGCTGCGACCACAAAAAAATTCAGAAATGCAGCAAAAAATTTGTCATCGCTCCCTGATTATTTTTCTACGTGTTGCTCGTTTCGTTTTTAAGACCCAAAATGGCAAAAATGTGTGGCGCAATTTGTGTGGCTTGTCTTCTTAAGCTTGAAAAATTGTTTCCGACTGTCAATTCGGATATGCCTTGTAAAACGTAAATTTGAAAGTGAAAGCGGTCGTGTAAAGCAAGAGTGGCGCGTATCACCTCGAAAGCAACGTCGTTTGTGGCCGACACATTTTTTTTTTTTTTTCTTACTGGTCTCTCGATTTTAGCAAACAGATTGGAATGCAAATGGGTCAGTTGGTGATTAGCATTTGCAAATGGGTCGGTTATACCGATCTGCATTTGCAAGTTTGCATTTGCTAAATAAATAGAGATGAAGATTTAAAAAAAGCAAAAAATATAAATAAATAAAAAATTAAATAAATATTTCAATGGACAGTATTGTCCACTTTTGGATACTGAAAATGAGCCGCATTTTGGTCATCCTCGGCAGCCTCGTCTCCCAACCAAACACGTCGGCCCGAGAAATAGTCGCTTCTTTTTTTATGTGTGTGCACGAGGGCAACGGTCACACCTACGCCGCCTCGTTTACACTACTCATACTTACTCATCCCAACGCGTACGGACGAAGCGGCGCGACTTACACCCACCGCGCAGCGCGAGGGCCAAGTGGGTACGCGAAAGTCGTTGTAAAATATCTCAGGCAATGCATCACCGGCGCGATATCACCGGCATGAAGAGATACAGTAATATTTCCCTCGGACGCCCGCGTCGGATAGCCTCTCCGACTAACTTCGTCTTCCTCCCTCTTTCACTTCCTCCATCCGCCGCCACACGCTCTCCTTGTTCCTGTCTTGCCGTGTCGCGAATGAACGAGGAGACCGCCGCTCACATTGCGGGGGCACCCGCGCTCCGGCCTAGCCATTCTCAAACATTGTTCTTCTTCATTGCGATTGCAATTGCCGCAAGTTCAAAGACGACGCCGAGCTCTCGGGAAATCGATGAACGAATGGGCGTTAATTTTATCCGTCCTCTCGGTTTTCTTGCAATTACAATTTTTTTATATCCAACGAGGGAGAAAAGAACAAATAACGTAATAAAAAAACATTCCAGAATACAAATTTGGATTGCTAATTTATATTAGTCATCACATACAACGATTTCCAAGAATTCAAATTAAGACACTAAAGCCAGTGAAACATGACAAATCAATCAGTTCGACTCTTCTACAGAATTAAAGTTCACCGACCCGTTCGCAATTCCCACGACGAACGACTTGCAACGAGTAATTCCCTTTGACTCTCCTCCGAAAATTATTCATCCGATAATTAGTTGTCATTAGACCCTCGTGAAGTAAAATAAATCGTTACCTGCCATAAATTAAGGCATCGACTCCAACATCCCATTATCCACTTCCTCCGACTTTCCATGCCTAATTACAGGCCCACAAGATTCGAGCATTAAAGAGGACAGTTTGTTATTCAATCCCCGCCTTATCTAATCCGAGAACCGATACTCGCTTCGACACATACCTTTCCCATCCTGGAGCCCCGATGACTCCCCGACATCCCGCGTGCCACATCGCATCCTAGATTATACCCAAAGCGACCCATTCAGCTTCCCACGATGTTATTCCTCGTCTCCCCGGCGTGTTCGACGAGTTCGACAGCCCGAGTCTCGATCGTCACGTCTTCCAAGTTCTGTTAAGTCGGTCCCGAGGATCGCCTCGCTCTTCCTCGTCATATCCCACCACGTTACCTTCGACCTGCCCCACAGCCGGAAAGGTGGGATTCCGGTAATTCGGTCAGGGCTCGTCGAGAGACCTTCCTTCCACTCTCTCCCTCTCCACTTCCCTTCCCCTCTGGCCCATCGTACGAGCGAGAGTGCGACGGAGAGACAACTTTGGAAGTGGGTGGGGTACAGTGGGTAGTCCTCGTGGCTGCAACCGTCGGGCCAAGGGAGCAGCGAGGGGCGTACCGTTCCAACCAGAGGGGGGGCACCCTGCATCGCATGGGGTAGGTTGCAGCAGCTCACGCGACACTAGAGCCATCTATATCCTCGGAGATTTATGGGTTCTGGCTGCAGCGGCTGCTCGCAGCAACTACACGCCACAGAGTATCGCCAGCAGGGCGGTGTCGGTGTCGGTGTCGGTGATCCCGCGCCTCTGTGTTCGATTCGCCCCACGTGTGTTCGTGTCGCTCGGCGTGTGCGTGAACCGTGTTCGTGTGTTGGTTGGACAGTTTTCTACACACGTGGCGGTTTGCTTGGTGGTAGTGGTAGACTGGGTTTCTCACAGCGGGATGTTCGTATGTGTATGCATGTCTCTAATACACGGCCAACAGTGTGGACGTATGGATATAGAGTTCTACACAGTAATAGTAGTGGCGTCATGTGTGTGCGTATATATCTCCCACACAGTTAACACTGTAGACCAAATGAACAGTCACCATGAAAGAGTATGGCGATATTAGTGGTGTCGGCATGTTTATGTGTGTGTATCTTATACACAGGCAGCTCTACAGATATACACATAGATCTACATGGGAATAGCGGTGGTGCAAGTGTGTATTATATCTCCGACACAACCAACACTATTGATAAAATGTACACTCACCATCAAAGTGTATGGGAATAGTGGTGATGTCGTCATGTTTATATGTGTATATCTCCTACACAGTCAACACTATCGAGAAAATATACACTCACCATGAAAGTATACGACAATAGTGGTGGTGTCGTTGCAATCTTATGTGTGTATATCTTATACACATCCAACACTACAGACAAAATGTACGCTCTCCATGGAAGTATGTGGCAATAGTGTTGGTGTCGTCATGCTTATCTGTGTATGTCTCATACACATCCAACACTATAGACAAAATGTTCACTCACCATGGAAGTATACGGCAATAGTGTTTGTGTCGTCATGCTTATCTGTGTATATCTCCTACACATCCAACACTATAGACAAAACGTACACTCACCACGAAAGTAAGCAGCAATAGTAGTGGTGTCATCGCGTTCGTCTACACATATCGCATACACAGTGCACATATATCGGATCTCCGTGGAGGTACACAGCGATAGTGTTGGTATCGTCAGCCGCCACGGTGTTGGTAGTCTGGTACTGCGCTGATATCGCGCGCTCGCGTTCACCCCGACCCCTGCGCCGAGCAGCCAGCCAGAAGGACTGCACTCGCCCGGCCGGGGTGTCTCGTTGTGTTGGTGAAAGGTCGGCAGAAGGTGCGGCACGAAAACCGATGCAGCGTTTTGTGTTGGTGCAGCCTGCAAGAACGAGAGAGGAAAGAGAGACGGAGACTGCAAGACAGAATATAATTCGCTTGCAGAGTGTGCGTCGCAAGCGGTGATCGCACTCGTGCGCTCTTCTCGCCCCCCCGCCGGCACAGCACGCTGTTACCCCTCGGGGGTTACGCGCAATTCGCGCTCGTGCACCGAGGGCGCTGATAAAAAGTTGGACTCGATCTCAATCCGATCCCCGATGAGAGAGACAGAGGCGGCTGCTGCTGCTGCTGCTGCTGCCCTTCCACGTTGGAAATATATGTAGACGCCAGGTTCGGCTCACACTCTCGCCGCGCTTGTCCCGCGTACCAGCGAGCTCATCTCTCGCGCTGCTTTTCGCACACTCACGCACGCTTTATCCAACCGGTACACGAGGCATTATTCTCCAGGACTGCCACGATTATTAAGCGCGCGATAATGTTGTATTCCACACTTACCGGCTGGAAAAGAATGATGCGATGAAATTCCGGTGTTTCGTGGAAGGAAAAAATTATTTTCTGGGTGGGTTGGTGAGATTATGTAATCTATTAAATTATTTCGTCGATTAAATGTCACATATTTCCAATTATTTCCCGAAAATGCGTCACGATTATCAAACGCATATTTTTTACTCTCTGTTACTTCATGAAAAAATAATTTCTTTTCTCGGTGAAGCATCGACTGAATTCAATCTGCTTCCAATTATTTCCCGAAAGTGCGTCACGATTACCAATCGCATTTCTTTCGCCCCGAGAAAAATAATCAATTTCCGGTATTCCACACAAAAATAAATTCC
Source organism: Pimpla rufipes (assembly GCA_963932165.1). Classification (NCBI taxonomy): domain Eukaryota; kingdom Metazoa; phylum Arthropoda; class Insecta; order Hymenoptera; family Ichneumonidae; genus Pimpla; species Pimpla rufipes. The sequence continues at coordinate 8,709,213 of OZ010636.1, forward strand.
TTTCCGCGCAGGTCGAATTCAATCTGTTTCCAATCATTTCTAGCCCATATGGGTTATCGGTTGGACGGAGCCGAGGGATATAAAAATAGGGCGCCGAGCAATCCGTCGGTGGAATAAGCGGCGAGGTTTCGAAAACTGCCCTCTCGACACCAGGGGCGGCTTCTCCGAGTCCGCTCAACGCCCCGCGCGCGATATTCGCACACGAGGGTGGTGAAAACACACGCGCCAGTGGCAGCGGCGCGCGGATGAGATGAGGTAGGGGGGGAGGGGGATGGGAGTCGCTCCGATGGCCATGGGGTCCCGGTTACTAGCTGTACGAACATCTACCGACCGACTACCTACGCTGTAGTGCGCTATATACGGACGTGGAGAGCGTTATACGTACGCGTTCCGGGGGTCTCTCTCTCTCTCTCTCTCTCTCGCTCTCTCGTCGTCCCATCCCCTGATGCGGCCGGTTTACGAGCAACCTGTGGTAACGAGAGCGATAGATAATAACCGCTTCGTACTCAACCACCCACCCGGCCCACCTACCAGAGGATCCCTAGCGCTACGCCGACGCGCTTCCATCCTTCGCGGCTCGCGTCGACGTTCAACGCGACGTTCAACCTCGCACGACTCCTTTTTCTCTCTCTTTCGCAGTGCAAAGCGACCTCATGTTACCCAAGATAATCTTACACATTTTTCACACCTCGTATCAACGAGTTGCAAAGCATTAAAATCTTTTTTTTTTACGATTGAGCTCAGCTTTTTAGCAAAGTTGGAAACTCAATACGTATTCGCAAGCGATGAAATTGGAGATTTTTTTTATGGGTTGAACGACATATTTTTTCATATTTCGCATCAACGGTTGTAAAGTATTAAAATCGTTTTTTTCGTTAATTAAGATCAGTTGTTAGCAAAATTGGAAACTCAATACATATTCGCAAGCAACTAAATTGGAGATTTTTTTCATGGGTTAAACTACACATTTTTTCAGTCCTCGCATCAACGAGTTGTAAAGCATTAAAACCGTTTTTTTTTCGTTAATTTTGCTCAGTTGTTAGCAAAATTGGAAACTCAATACATATTCGCAAGCAACTAAATTGGAGATTTTTTTTCATGGGTTAAAGTACACATTTTTTCAGTCCTCGCATCAACGAGTTGCAAAGCATTGAAATCTTTTTTTTTCTTCAATTAAACTCAGCTGTTAGCGATATTAGAAACTCAACACATATTCGCAAGCAACGAAATTAGAGATTTTTTTTTCTTCATATGTTAAACCACACATTTCTGTCTCCAAATTCACGAAAACATTAGTCACACTTTTTCTTCAAATGTAGGAACTTAAACGCCCTCCATTCCTCACGCGATTTTTTCGCTCCGAAAGCGCGACCTGATGTTAGTCGAGATAATCCAAGATATTTTTCATCTCGGGCTTCTCTCCTCCTCGGAGTGTCCAACAAGCGTCGAAATTGTTTTTTCGATCCGACGCGGATTCCCCGCGCGTTATTTTCCATCCGGCCCGGCAACGCGACCATCACTTCTCTCCCTCTCTCTCTCTCTCGTTATACTTTTTTTTGCAAGTTTAAACTGTCGTTATATAGACCCGGGGCGGCAGCGAGACGAGCGCACGCGTGCGCACGCCCCGGCGCGCGGACTCCCGCGCGCCGTGCGCGAGGGAATTTATTGCGGCTTAAAAAGTCTAGCCTCCCTTGAAATCCTGATAAATGTGCGAAGGAGCGAGACTCGTACGAAAACTATGGTGGACTTTGGCGGAGCGAGAGTCCGTGGAACGGAAACCCAACGCGGGAGGACGTGGGTCGTGGATGCCGCTGCTGCTGGCTCCGCCGCCGCCGTCGCTGGGCGGGTTCCGACGCTCAGAAAAGCCGGGAGAAAGAGACGCTGAGGAAAGTGGCTCTAGGCCGAAGAGCAAACTGCGCGCTGAGCTGTATACGAGGTCTCGCGAACGAAACGGAGACGCGTATAAAGTTCGCGCGGGGATTGCGCGCGAGGCTGTGCAAACACTCCGAGCATTTGTAATAATTGTAGTCGGTTGAATCGCCGGGAGTCTCGCGGCGCTTATGCTTCCTGCTCTCTCGCGCTGGCGAAAGACAAAATATATAGAGAGAGAGCGAGGCGTTACTTATGCGGAAAATTGTGTACGCGGACTCTTCGTCGACCTATGAGGTCTCGACTTTCCTCAGGAACGGCGAGATGTAGTAGCCGAGCGGCGCAGCGGCAGCTGAACTCTAATAGCGTTAATCCATTCGTCGTGGATGTTTGTACAGGCGCCTTCCGGCGCCGCGTCTTCGCCGTGTATTTTCACGCCCGCGCGGGCATCTCAGTCACAAGCGCGGAAAAGTAATGCGGCTGTCACGTGTAGCTGGTTTGGGTGGAGGGAAATGAAATAGGCGGGGTGGACTTGATTTTGTTGCGAAGTGGATCTGGATTCTGGAGCATGGGGAGATTATTAGTAAATTGTAGTGCGAGTCTTGCCGTCTTTTGGTAATTGTTTTGGTAATTGTTTCTTCTTCGGGTGGAGGGAAATAAAATAGGCGGGGTGAACTTGATTTTGTTGCGAGATGGATCTGGATTTTGGAGCACGCGGGGAATATTAGTAAATAATACTACGAATCTTGCTGTCTTTTGGTAATTGTTTTGGTAATTGTTTCTTCTTCGTGTGGAGGAAAATAAAATAGACGGTGGACTTGATTTTGTTGCGAAGTGGATCTGGATTCTGGAGCACACGGAGATTATTAGTAAATCGTACTGCGAGTCTTGACGTCTTTTGGTAATTGTTTCTTCTTCGGGTGGAGGGAAATAAAATATGCGGTGGATTTGATTTTGTTGTGAAATGTATCTTGATTCAGGAGCACGGAGAATATTAGTAAATAATACTGCGAGTGTTGCCATATTTTCCTAATTGTTTCGGAATGATCAGTTTGACCTCGTGTCAATTTCACTCGCACGAGGACGAAATATCGTTGATCTGCATCGCGAGCTGCGAGAGATCAACGAAGTGATTGAAGGAATTCAATGAAGTCAATTTTATCGAATTGTCATTCAGCTTCATTGCAGCTGAAGTCACGTCTGGAGTCTCGTGAAGATTGAATCAACGTGATACTTGTTGACACCTAAATTTATATCCGAAGATCGTTGCGTTAAGTGTCGGATATAAAAAGGATCGATGACGAGTCAATAAAAATAATTGTATCGTGATCGAGCATCGAACGAGGCTGAAAATTAATTTTTCGGATCAAAAAAACAATAAAGTCAATTTGATCAAAAATTGCTGGACGCGTCATAGCTGAAGTGACGTCTGGACTCTCATGAAGATTGCATCAACGTAACACTTGTTGACACCTAAATTTACTTCCGAAGATTATCTTATTAAGAATCGCGTAAAAAAAGAATCGGTGACGAGTCAATAAAAATAATTGAATCACGATCCAGCGGCGAACGAGGCGCAAAATTAATTTTTGCCTGCCGCGTGGCCTCCGCGGTGGCGCGAAAAGAAAGGAATGCACGGTTGATGCGAAACGGGCGTCGAAAGAGGTTTCAGCAGCCTCGAGCCGGGGCGATCGCGAGGCTGGCGCGAGGCCGCGAGGCCAGCAAAATGGTCCGCGGGCTCTGCCAAGAGAGCTCGAGAGATCCCTCGGTCGTCGCATTCGTGTACAGCGAAAAACCCACCCCGCCCGCCTCCCGGACTCTTTTCTCTCCTCTCGGCCCGTCGCATATACTGGGAGCCGCCAGACGCCGCCCCCGCGCGAGCGCTCGCCTCATACCCGACCGAGAGATGCAGGACAAACAACTTTTTCGCGTTCGCCTCTAAGGATGAGTAATGGGGTTTCTACTTTCGCGGAGGATATTTGGTCGCGGTCCGTTTGGCGCGCCACGCCACGTGAGACTCGCCACGACGGGGGATATAACCCCGGCTTTCTCTCTCTTTCCCTCTTCGAGAGGAGGAGGAGGAGGAGGAGGGTGGAGAGGAAGAGACTGAGAGAATCCGTCGGGGCACTGATGATGGAAGCGGAGAATAAGAGGAAACGAGACGAGGAAGAGCAGCGCGAGAGGTTCGCGGATAGAAAAAAAAAAGACTGATAAAAAACGCGATAATAACAGCGGAGGAAGGAGGGGGGAGGGGAGGGGGGGGGCTGGGCTGCGCTTCGACCTCTCGAAGTCACTGCGGAAAAAGAGTTTGAGCTGAGGAGGAAAGGGACGACACGGGAAATGGAGTTTTTATGGTGGAGTTTTTGTCCGTAAAATAAGCTGACGCTCGGTGAGCGATCCGACGGATCCGGACACTCGGGGTATGGTCGATCATCGTTGGAAGCTTGTTTACCTTGATTTTCAACGATTTGCAGCGTCGATGAAAAACGCACCAATGGTTTATATATTTGCGACAATCGTGGGGTCAATTATTGTTAATGTTTCGATGTAAAATAAAAAAATATTTTCTAACAATTAATTGTTTTAAAAAATGTCACTTCAAAATTAAATTTATAAAAATAAATTAAAATAAAAATATATTTCCTAACAATTAATTTTTAAATAAAAAATGTAATTTTATTTTAATTTATAGAACTAACGTTTATATATTTACAAATAGTTACAAATGGTTTATATATTTATGACAATTGTTCGGTCGATAGTCAATGTTTTGATGTAAAATAAAAATATATTTCCTAACAGTTAATTGTTAAAAAAAATTGATGTAATATATATATATATTTTTTTCATTTATCGTACTAACGTTTGGAATTTACTGTTTTGTTTCAGGTGAGTGGCAGGCTGCTCCATGCGTCTCTGTAATGCCAAATAGATGTCGATGTGCGTGCCGACCGTCCTTGCGAGATGATAGTCATTCGCATTATCCGGTTGCGGCGAACGGATGCTGCACCCGGTGAGTGACCAACACAACCCCGGACTCTCCCGTAGTTGAGCCTGACACCCGCAATCAAATAAAAAAACAACAACAACAACAACAACAACAACAACATACACATGCAGACAAAAATCGGCCATGCTCGTGTGCGATAAACACGTGACTGAGGGCGATCGCCACAACGGCACGCGTTGGGCGACGACGACTTGTTTCGCCAATTTTCTATATCACGGTAGAGTGCATCGGCATCCGTAGTAAAAGTATCGTCCCGTAGATGGGAGTTTTTACGACGCGATATAAGATTTACGAAGAAGAAGAAGAAGTGAAAACGTGGGAGAGAGAGACACACAGAGAGAGAGGGAGAGAGAAGAAAAAAGTAATTAAATTAAAAACAAAAAAAACGTGATTCGCCATCGAAATTGTGGGACCGTGCAACGAAATTCGAGCGGGCGGCCGCGAGTGCCGCTGCTGGCGACTCGAATGAAAGACAAGCGAGAAAAAAGTGTCAATCGGCTGCGCGTCGATACAAAATATACGTAATTAATAGTGACGATGATAAACGAGGCGACTCGAGATACGTAATTAAATTAACGAAAAGGCTACGAAGTATTGATTAAGTAATTAGGAATTCGTTAGATGTACGATCTTTTTTTTTTGTGTAGGAAAAAACGAAAACGCGCGAGTTTAGTCCGCGAGAGGATTTGATCCCGGTGAAAAATAGTATATATTTTCTAGTGGGTCGGTGTACAAAGTCATCGAAATTTTGGTTTATTATTAATTTTTATTATTATTATTATGAATTATTATTATTATTATTATTATTATTATTATTATTATTATTATTAATTATTATTAATATTATTATTGGTTTGCTTAGACGCAGTAAGACTTGCAAACGGGCCAGCGCATCCGTTTTTAACGAATGACTACGCGAGACGTCTGCTGTTGATGTTATGTATTTTTGTTATATCTTTTTTTACACTGCCCGTCGATCGGAGTCGAATCGCTTTCGCCAATTCTCGCTCTCGAGCGTGTCGCGAATCTGTATACGCGACTGATCGTCGCGAGCATGAATTTTGTGTGCGCAAAAAAAATTCCGTCGAAGTGGCTCGGCAAGGCGAAGAAAATGGCGAGAGCGCGGCGAGGCTCGATCGTCGGGAGATATTATATATGACTGTATGGGCGCGCGAGCCGCGCGCGCATACGTGTATATTGATGTTCGAAAGTTTTGTTATTACTATGTATAAATGAGAAGTAAGAAACGCAGTGTGACGAATTCGCTCGATGCCCGACCGAACGACGGTCTCGGATTGCGCGGAATTCGAACCCAACGCCCCCCCTATCCTCGAAAATTGAATATATAAATACGAATACAAATAAATATATATATAAATAAATGAGTGGACGAATGAATGAATATATCTATATATATATATATATATGTGAAATATTTAAGGGGAGTTTCGAACGACCTCGTCCTCGATGGAAGCAAAATCGTAAGAGTACAGGGGAAAAAAAAGATAAAACAAATTGCGAGCTCCATTGCACAAGAAACAATTGACAAGGAAGATGAAAAAAAAAAGAAATTAAAACCCAGAAAAAACACTTATGTACGTACCTACCTAGTACCTATGATGCCGGAGTTCCGAGAGAAAATAATGAAAGAGACGAGGATATCGAATCGTGGCGATTCTGTAATAGTAATTTTATTCTAGTTAACGATTGTATACGAGTAGCCGCTAAGCGAGACCGCACACGAAGTCGGGTCTGTACGGAAAAAAAAACAAAAAACAAGGGTTTTTGTAGAGAGCGCGAGAGAAAAAAAGAGAGAGAAAAAAAATAAGGGCGCGGGTTCAGAGAGCCGATATAGAAACAACGTTAGTTAAAAAAAAACGCAGTATTTCTAAGAGGACTGTAATGTTAATGATTATTTATTTTGTGGATCTCCGAAAGAGCCCTCTAATCGCTCCACTGTACTATACGTAATTATTAATAGGTAAAGATTTAATTAGCGTGACGAACTCGCCGCTCAACAGCGACGGCGCGTCGAGACCTACGAGTATAGTTAATGCCTGGTAGCCGTGTTTTCGTGTGGACGTGTAAACGTGCGAAAAGATAACAAAAAAAAAAAAAAACGAAGTGAAACCTACGATGAATCATATTTCTTCTAAACTCCCGTCTTAATTCTTTTTGTAATATATTAGAAGTATTAATTGTTTACCGACTCGATCCTGATGTATGTATCCAAAGCGGCCAGGGCCGCACCTGCTTCCTATTGTCATACACTGTACGAAAGACAAACACGAAAGAAAAAAAAACCCGAAAAAAAAGATAAAATAAATAAAGGAAAAAGAAAAAAAGAAACGAAACCGCTGTGTGTATAACCGCATGAGTCGAACGTGGACGACGACGACGATGATCCTAAAAGAGATATAGGGGCGGTTGCCGTTCTGAACGCCATTATACTGTTACGCTGATTATACAATTGCTAAAAAAAAACACAATAAATACGAATTGAACTCGAATATACGATCTCCGTCTCGTGTGATTCATTTGCTCGTACGGCCGCGGCCGAAGGGGCGGAAAATCCTCAACCAAATCCTCGAACCTCGTCTCGCGATTTCGCGATCCTCTTGTTTCGTCTTCTCTTCGTTCGCTGTTGCTGAAAAAAAAAAAATGAACTGCAGATCCGCAGTTCATGGTCGTGTCTCTCGGCTTTCCTGAGCCAAACCTGCGAGTGACTTCTGGAATAATCTGCTCGCTTCGACGTCGGCAAAACAAATTATACAATTATACACTGATTACACTGAGCGCGTGCGCAAAGAAAATCGATAAACGCGTGGATCAAGCTCGAACGCTTCGGTATAATTAATTCGCATCGCATTTGCCTACATTTTCCTCTTCGCTCTATCTCGTCGTGAAATTTTCAACGTTCCACAACACAACGACGAGTTCCGCGGGCAATATTTATCGGCTCTCGCTATCATAAAATGACAAATGAGCCAACGATTTGCAGCGACGAAGTTTAAACGATTCGTCCTTCGGCGATAACGCTGCGTAAACAGTGAATAAGTAACGAGTAACGGTGAATAAGCTAACAACGGGACGGAAACACCGAGCAAGAAAGATTACAAAGATACTCAATAAACTTGTTGCAGTTGACTCGCAATTTTTCCGCGCGCTTTTCTTTACCTCACTCGCGAGTTTTCACGATATTCACAATGCCGAAATTTGCATCGTTGGAATGCAACGAAATTCAGAAAAAAAAAACAATTTAATTCTAATTAACCCAAATGATGAAATTAGGTATAAAAAAATAATCGTTGCAACTAATCGCTATGATGACGTTTAATACCTATTAAATTAGGCACAAAAAATCATCGTTGCAACTAATCGCTATGATGACTTTTTATACCTATTAAATTAGGTATAAAAAAATAATCGTTGCAACTAATCGCTATGACGACTTTTTGTACCTAATTTCATAATTTGGGTTAATCAGAATTAATTCTTTTTCTGAATTTCGTTGCATCCCAACGATGCAAACTTCATATCATCATCGATATTCCACGTATTTCTCCGCTTTCCCGAATCGCAAAGCAGCGTGAAAAAGCCGACGACAAAAATACATCCGCAGCGATACCCTCGATGGGCGTTCGTCGTCCCAAAAATTCCTGCGCCGTTAAACTCGCTCCGCGTCTCCGCGTCGTTTTCTCCTCTCGTGTTTCCTACGGCTTTATCAATTCCTCGCTGCGGTCCAACCATATGGGAATATCGCCCGCGCTACGTGGGAAGCTCGCTTTACGAGGCGCTTAAAATCATCGGGGCTGAATGGGCCGAGAGAGAAAGCAGCGACTTCTCGTTGTAATGGGCCGCATGCTCGGCTCTCCACACGTTGATCCACAACGCGGAAAGGACGCGGCGCTCTCGATCGCGTCCCGCGGCTACACAGCCGCGATAAGTCTCGGCGGAAAGAGTCCGGGGAGGAAAAGCCCGGCGATATTAATATGTTATTGCGAAAAGACGCCCCTCATGAAAGTCGACAAGGACCGCCAGAAATATGTCTCGATGCTCTCGTCGTCGTCGTCGTCGTCGTCGTCGCTGCCGCGGAGCCGGGGACGTGTTTTTCCGGCTGGACGTGTGTATTGTGTCCAAGTTTCCGCAACCTCGGGGCGTTTTATTCATACGGAGACCCCTTCCCCCCCCCCCCCCTCCCCCCTCCCCCTTTACACACACGTGTATTTATTTGGGATTTTGTGCGCTCAGAGCGGTGGGAATATATAGGAAAAGGGCCGCGCGGAGTCGACGCGAGTGTGGGTCTCGCGTTTCGCCGTCGCCCGCGCAGTGGGTCGGGGGTAAAATTCAGCAGACGCCATTTGTATTAATGAAGCCACCGACAATGGTGCACGCTCGATGAATTATGTACCCGCTCGATCGAATTGCGATACACCGAGCGTGGCTGTATATACGGGGGTGTAGCTTATGTGTATCGCGCGGACGACCCCCCCGCGTGTGTGGAGGACAGACACTCGTGGCGGCGGGTCTCGTGGTGCGTGAAAACGAGAGGAAGAAGTAGGTTGCGTTGGTTCGAGTACGTGATGCGATAAAAATTCGGCCGCGGTTGTGATCGATAGTCGTGGTTGGGAGTTGCGACGCTTTGGAGGAAGAATTTAGATGGTTGGAAAGTAATTGTTTCGCGATGGCGCGGGATTTTTTTTTTTTTTTTTTTTGGGGTAGGGTTGGAGGGAGTAAAAGGAATTTTTATCACAAGGGGATGATATGGGAGAGAGTTGATTCTTGGCGTGGTGACTGATTTGGTATCGATACCTTTCTTTACAATTCAAATACTTTTCTTGCGATGAGTCGTTCAATTTTTTGGGACCAGAAGATTTCTTACCCTCTGGTTGCACCCGCTGAAAACAAATTATGTGGACTTGGCGAGGCGAATGATTCGATTAAGAATCCTTTTTTTTATTTCAATATTTTCCTTGCGATGAGTCGTACAATTTTTTGGGGCTAGAAATTTTTGAGGAAAAATTTAGCGAGGCTACAAAACGTAATTGTTTCGTTTTTGGGGAGGGTTGGAGGGAGTAAAAGAAATTTTTATTACAAGGGGATGATACAATAGGGGGTTGGTTCTCGGCGTGGCGACTGATTTGGTATCGATACCTTTTTTTTAATTCAAATATTTCTTAAAATTGTGCGACTCCTTGAGAAGAGTCGCACAATTTTTTGGGACCAGAAGATAATTTCTTACCCTCTGGTTGCATCCGCTGAAAACTTGTGGACTCAAAATTAATAAAAATTTCAGACTAAAATTTCAGCAAAAAAATACGGAGATGGAGGACAGAATTTCCCATAATTTTGGAGCATTATAAAAACGCGTGACTTTTGTCACGATAAGTTGTTGGAAAATTCAGGAATTCAAGAATTAGGTCGCCGGTTTTTTCGTGCGTGATGCGATAACAAATTCGGCCGTGCCCGGTGATCGATCGTCGCGGTCGGCCGTCGCGACGTTTTGGAGTAAAAATTTAGCTCGGCTTCGAAAAGTAATTGTTTCGCGGCGAGGGTTTCGGGGGTGGTCGGGGGTGGTTGGGAGGGAGTAAAAGGATTCTTTATCTTAGGGGGATGATACAGGAGAGGGTTTATTCCCGGCGAGGCGACTGCGTAAAGCGCGCAAGCCATTATCCGGAAGACGTAGCGGACATCCATCTCGTCGTTGTGCCCGGCTACGGATAAAACGACCGCTTTACTTTGGATTACACGGGGCGCAATTTACAGCAGACGAAGGAGAGAGCACCTGTTCGTTCTTGGAGGGAAGACGCGGGGCGGCCGCCCCGGCAGTCGAACCACCCTTCTGCGGGCTTTCGATTCCTCTCGCTCGCTCCTGCCCGGCGCCTGGGAATATAGCGTGCCTCGCAGACGTTGCGGTAATTGAATCCCAGTAAGTCTCTCCGCGTGTACGAACGCGCGTATATATTTCGAGTGCACGACCCGCGGCTTGCTGCGTACCGACGTTGTTTATTCGCGCTGCGTAATCGAGACACGCGGGGTGATTCGACAAATTTTCGAAATCGACTTTTTTTTATTGCTAGATTTTCCGTGAGATTAGTCGAGTGGTTTTTGGGATTGGAATAATTTTGAATCTTCTGGGCATTTTTTCTTGTGGATGTCGTGGTAATTGAATTATGGGATTTCGGAATTGAATTTGAGTAGCGCGGTAATTTAATTTGGCTTATTTTCGTAGTCGAGATAATTCGACAAATTTTCGAAATCCACTTTTTTTATCGCTAAATTTTCTGTGAGATTAGTCGAGTGGTTTTTGGGAGCGGAATAATTTTGTATCTTCTGGGCATTTTTCTCGTGAATGTTGCGGTAATTGAATTTCGGGGTTACAGAATTAAATTGAGTAACGCGGTAATTTAATCTAGTATATTTTCGTAGCTGAGATAATTCGACACATTTTCGAGATCGAAAGCTTTTATTTTAATTGAAATTGATTCCGTGAAATAAATCGTGCGACTTTTGGGGCTAGATTTATTTTTATACTCTTATTGCATTTATATTTATTGAATTGCATTTTATTTATTGAAAACTTATTTTGTGGTCTCAAACTTCAGTACATTTTTCGAGTAAACTTTCCGAAAAAAAAATGTGGTGATGATTTTTCGTCGGAATTTATCGTTATCTTTTGTTGATAAGTTGTTGGGAAATTCGTGGATTCCGATAAAAATTGCGATTTATTATTTTTATTTATTTTTTTTTCAGGGAATTTCGAAGAACGTGATCTACGAGGAATATGTTCCAGGGAGGCTCGGATAATTTCCATCCTCTCGCGTCGTGGGAGTGGTGTGTGTGTGTGCAAGGCGAAGAAAAAAATCTTGGCTCTTATCGAAGCCAGTGGCGGAAACGATGGAACGTGAATCACCGCGCCCCCGACGTCGCTCGTCCCCCCCATCGCTGTGTTACGCGTTGTACTCGTGGATTTCTATAGAAACACACCTAGTCCGTGGGATTCCACATATTCCGGGCAATAAATGGCAATCTTCCATCTTGCGCCTAGGGCGAGATAAATACGCGTATCAGAATACATTTTGTGTATTCATGCTGTCGTATAAAATGTCCGCGATTTACGGGCTCGCGTCGGGAACTCGCTAGCTCACGGCTCTTAGAGCGGCTTCTCAAGATGGTTTTGGCAGGAATTTTCGGTGGAAACGGCGATGAGGAACAGAAAAAGCGCCAGTCGAGGTCGAGGGTCGCGACTATTCGTCTCGAATCGCGCGAGCGAGGCTACGGTGGAAATTTTCGCAAGACCGTCCGGCACTTGAGGGTCCGTCTCCCTTTTTTCGAGGCGTTTCGAGCGCTCGGCGAACCTGGCGGAGGACGCAACAAGCTTCATAGAAATTGAAACGACGAGGGTAAAAATGTCGTTGTGACCCGAACAGGCAGGTGGGGCGAGAAATTCGGTGTTCGGAAATGAAACCGCGCTGCATAAAAATTACATTATTTAATGCTTTTAGATTCATTAATTATTTAATGCCTTTTAGGTCAATTAATTATTTAATGCCTTTAAGATTAATTAACTGTTTAATGCCTTTTAGATTAATTAATTATTTAATGCCTTTTTCGATTAATTATTTAATGCCTTTTTCAAAACTAAATACCAACTTCGCTTCCGTAATTATTTTTACAATCACTACTACCCTTTTTTTTTCAATTTCTTCACATTCTTCGAGACTCTGAATTCTCCACGACTCTCATAACATTTTCTCCCAACATACAAAAATATTTATTTTTTTAAATTTCGTTCCTACACGTACGCCGTCTTTAGGCTTATACAAAAATATATCTCTTGGTTAATTCTAGCCAACAAAAGACCCAACAATCGTATGCCAAAATAAATCACATTTCCACAACCAATTCCCAACAAAAAAAAATATATCCACCCTTAAAAAACACAGCCAAACGACAGGTGTCCAGTGCAAAAACCTGTCCACTTTTCCCTCCACACACCGAAGCACCCAACATCCACAAGACAGCCCCGCGCATCTCGGCACAACCCGAATCACGTGCGCACGTCTAAATATAAATTCAAAACAGCATCTGTTACTCAGTGAGAAAGGAGGAAAAAAAAAACACACACAAAATGCTCGCTCGGCGAGGCGGTCGGAATTTCTGAGGAGCGAAGAAGACGCCCTTTCCTCAAGAATCCTCTTCTCCCTCGTCTCGAGACAGCGTTGCGAAACACGCGGCCCGTTGTTGGTGTAGCGTGCTACGCCCTCATATAATTACTTCTCCCGAGGACGTAGACGGGGGGGGGGGGGGGCGCGGTGAGGAGCAGCCCGACAAACAGGGGGGTTGCTTCGGCGTTTCTGTACTGTAACAGAGCGCTCGCGGGGGGGGGGGGGGGTTGGGGGTTGGGGGTTGGTTGCGTGTAGTACGTGCACGCCGCGAGTTCGCCTCCCCGTCGTATATCCGAGGCCGCGGTATCTCTCGTGCAACGAGGAGAAACCATGGGAGGGAGGAAGAGAGAGAGAGAAAGAGAGGGGGGAGCCTCGCCAGCAGCTCTCCCGACGAGCCGGAGGGGCTGGCAGGGAAGCAGGGAGGTTATTAGGCAACGCGGCACCTCATCCCTCATCCGCGTAACCGCGCCGCAGCGTGTATTATGTAACAACACGGAAACGAAGCGTGCTGCTGGCGCTGCAAGGGGTGGATGCAGTCTAGATGAGGGTGGCGTATACGAGGAGAGCGAGACGCGCGCGCGCGCGGGAGGGGTGAGGATGCTGCTGATGGCTCCCGCTGCGCTTCCCGGCTTCCGGTTCCACACACCCCTTAATACCGGAGATTCAGCCGCGCGCGCGCGCGCCGAGCTGGCTTCCTGCGATTTTGACCCTGTGGGTCTCTGTTTTGTTAATCGGAATTAATAATTGCCGCGCGGGGTACAATTGCGAGGGGTTCCGATGGAATCGGTAGATGGAAATGTGGGAGGTAGTAATTGTTTAATATGAGAGGTGTCGATAATTTTTTTTTTTTTTTTTTTTTTTTGAGAAATAAATGATTTGTGGGGATGAAAATTTATCTGCTGATGAGAAATCATTAATGATCATGATGAGAAGATGAGAAAATTGAGGGTAGTATATAAAATGAGGGTGCAAATAACGGTTGCGGCCATTTTTACTGGAATTCATTTGATATCATTGTTTTCCTGTATTCCATTGCTGACATCTTCAAAAGTATTCGAACTAATTGACAACATTATCGAGTCAATTTTGTTTTCTCATTTAACACAATATACACAGTTAAGTCCTTTTGAACTTGGTGGCCACAATTGGACCAAAGGTGGCCAAAAATGATATTTCTGCCCTACTATCATAATTTTAATTTGAATGTATTCAGGGATGTTTTTTTGGTGAACGATTTTTTTTTTCGAAGTCGATACAACAATATAGAAATTGCTGTTGTTTGTTATTTATGTATCTGCGAAACACAAAAAATAAACACACGATTTTTTTATTGTAATTACTTAATTACACGCTTTTATTATCTAATTTGTAAAGCTAACGATTGTTTGTGTCCAAAAGAGTAAGAAATTTTCATGACACTTTCTTATTTCGACAATAATTTCAAACTCGATCCACGTTGTCTTCAAGACGCCAAACGTCAATATATTTTCTCAGTCAGCCATCATCACAAAAACCTCAAACATCGTCATCTCTTCCCATACAATTCAGTTCCAACAATAACCCACATTTTTTCGTCAAACTCATTTCTTTCCGTCCCCGTTTCATTGACTTTCCCGCCACGTCTCGCGTCCTCCCTTAAATCAGACCCGCAGCCACAGCGAGTGGTTTCCTCGGTCGCTTCTTCATCGCCATCGCTAGACGCCGCTCGCGCGCGAGTCGCTCGCGCGACCAACTTAGACCGCGCTGGGCGTGCCGCGCGCTCAAAGCGGAAATTCTTTTGCTCTCTGCTCGCCCCGCTCGCCGCTCCTCCGGGACCGCGCGCGCTACACAAGACGGTACCCGATCCCTCTTTGCGGAGAGTCCCCCCCCCCCCTTTTTTTTCGCCGTCCAAAGAGAGTCAGCTTCTAATTTCGTATACGAGCGCGCGAGTCTATAAAAACGTCGTGTTGACGCCGCGTGAATCGCGCGCTGGGCTTCGCTCTACACGCGCGAGAGGAGAATCGAGCGTGTGAGGCAGAAAGAAAGGAAGAAACGCGCCGAGGCTGCGAAGAGGTGTTTGCGGGTCGCGGACTTGCAACGTGAGTCGCTTCCACGTATAACGCTTATACATATACAATATATATATGTATTATATTGTACAGGGTGATTCAGAATGATTTATTCCATATTGTCGTCACCAACTGCTAAGCGCCGTTTGCTCAAAGTTTTGCGGCAACTTTTTTTTTATTTGCTGTAGTTACTCAAAATTGTACTATAAGTTTCGATGGATGGGTCAATCGGGTCCTCCCGGGTCTCTCAGAGCCACAAAATATAGGTTGATTTTTTAACGCAATTAATTTAATCACATTAAATTAAATTATATTTATAATTTTGACGATTATAAACACTTGAAAAAAATGTGTAATAAAATTTAACCATTGCTGTTTAACGCAATTAATTTAATCACCATAAATTAAATTAAGTTTACAATTCTGACGATCATAAACACCTGCAAAAAATTTGTAATAAAATGTAACCATTGCTGTTTAACGCAATTAATTGAATCACAATAAATTTAATTAAGTTTAAAATTCTGACGATTATAAACACCTGCAAAAAATGTGTAATAAAATTTAACCATCACTGTTTAACGCAATTAATATAATAATAAAATTAATTAAATTAAGTTTACAATTCTGACGATTAAACACCTGTAAAAAATGTGTAATAAAATGTAACCGCATTGTTTGTCATGACTCGAAGAATAATTCTGAATCACCCTGTACACCTATAGTTATGTGTCCAAAGTACACGAGCTCGCACGCTTTAATTCTTGCTGTTTTGCGTGTAAATACCGTCGGCCCCTGGCATCACCTGGTCCAAAGGCGCTTTGATCTGCTTATCCGAGCAGTTAAGATGTCAGCCGTTCTTATTAAAATAATTTAGGCCCTCGGGTTTGTAACGCCGCGCGTTGCGTCGTCGTCGTCGTCGTCGTCGTCGTCGTCGTCTTCTTCGTCGTCGTCTTCGTCGTCGTCGTCTCGTCGCTTATTCCACGAAGGCCACCGCTGCTCTCCCCATCTGTATCCCCGACGTTTCTTCTCGCGCCCAGCTTTCCCAGCATCCGGCCGCACGACACGTTCGTTCACCTTGGACTCGCGTCGCGTCGCGAAACTCACGGAATAATTCATTAATTTCCTCGAATTAATTTCGCCGCTTCGCTAACTGCCGTTCGCGTAATTTCGTAAGCGTAATCCTCGCGAACGTCAGAAAACTGGAATTTCCGCTTCTCACCTCGCGCTCCTGTCGAATTAAGTTGTTGTCGAGGATCTACGGGTGAGACTGCGTATTGCCCTCTTCGCCCGGTGAATCAGATATGCCTTATAAGCCATGCGTCATATTTCTTTTTCGCTACGTCGACTCGAGGTGTCCGAAAATAACTTTCGGGAAAAATATGTCATCTATCGGCGTGTTAAATTATTCAATGAGTGGAATCGTCGTCGCTTCTGATTTGCAAGATAATAGAACGCAGACGTTAGGAAGAGAATGCAGAATGAATGTTAATGACGAGATATAAAAAAAAACTCGATAAATTGAGGTGTCGTTTCTCGTCTAATAATTTTGGGTATATTTATTGACTTTATTAATAGAGTTTATTAAATATTTCAATGAATTATCTCATTGTCAACCCTTTGCGAATTATTAAGATTCAAGCTGTCGTGCAAAACGACGAAAATAATCTGAAATTAATATCCGAAAGCAAAATGCAAAAAAAAACACTCAATAAATTGAGGCATCGACTCTCATCTATAATTTTCTATTTATCTATGCTATTGATAGACTTTGTCAAATAATTCAATGAATCTAATTTCACTCCTCACCCTTTGCGAATTATTAAGCTTCAAACTATCGTAAAAAACGACGAAAATAATCTGAAATTAATATCCGAAAGCGTAATGCAAAAAAAAACACTCATTAAATTCAGGCATCGACTCTCATCTATAATTTTCTATTTATATATACTATTGATAGGACTTTATGAAATAATTCAATTAATTTAATTTCACTCCCAACCTTTTGCGTATTATTACTCTTCAAGCTGTCATACAAAACTCCGAAAATAATCTGAAATTAATATCCGAAACCGCAATGCAAAAAAAACACTCAATAAATTGAGGCATCGATTTTCGTCTATAATGTTCCCCATACATTTATCTATGCTATTTGTCTGCACCACTGATGGAATTTATTAAATAATTCAACGAATTAACCCGCTCGCCCTGTGCGAATGATTAAGCTCCATATATCTCGGGTATCGTGCTGTACACCCTCGGTGCGAGCTCTCGATATCAGACATTGGCAGCTGGACCACGTCTCGCGTTGTCCTGCGCGAGCGGGTTGTGTCCGACCCGGCAGGAATAATACAAGCGGCGAGTTGGCCGACGCACGTAAGACAGAAGGAGCGCGAGCGGCGGCACCGGGCGAGGGTGAAAGCGGGACGGCGAGACACTTGATACAGGGACGAGGAGGGAAACGTACCCCTTATACCATCCGCGCGCACCCGTCGCCCGCAGATAAATCTTCCCGCCCTCTAATTGGCCTTCTCTCCATTTCCTCGTTCCATTCTTCGACCTCTGTTCCTCCTCTCCCACCGCCTCGTCTCCTCCCGCTTTTTCCCTCTCGCAGCCTCCGCCGTCCTCTCGGTCGCTCTTCCGATTTCCCGTCTCATCCCCGTTCGTGCGCGGCGCACGGGCAACGGTCCAGGAAACATTCTCACCCCTTTGCCCCCGTCGCCGCCGCTGCCGCTGCTGCCTCCGACTCGGCCCTCTCGCCCTCAGGATGCCGGGGGGGACGCGGTGCCCGCGCGAGGTGGACGCGAAGGCGTGTTCGCCGCGAATTATTAGAATTATTAGAGATTATATTGGCCGCAGAGTGTCCGTTGCCCCGGCGCGGGGACTTAATTATGAATTAAGTTCCGGGTTTCCGATCTTCCGGATATTACGACGCATGGCCCATGGTTTTGCACTCAGAAAAATATCGACGGAGTGATAACAACATTTTTGCTGTGGTAGCTGGAAATTTTGCTGTGGTAGCGGACAATTTTGCTTTAGTAGCTGACAATTTTGCTGTGGTAGCAGAACATTTTGCTGTGGTAGGTGAAAATCTCGCTGTGGTAGCTGAAAATCTTGCTGTGGTAGCTGAAAATCTTGCTGTGATAGCTGAAAATCTTGCTGTGGTAGCTGAAAATCTTGCTGTGGTAGCTGAAAATCTTGCTGTGGTAGCTGAAAATCTTGCTGTTGTAGCTGAAAATCTTGCAGTAGTAGCTGAAAATGTTGCTGTGGTAGCTGAAAATGTTGCTGTGGTTGCTGACAATATTGCTGTGACTGCTGTAAATTTTGCTGTGACTGCTGTACATTTTCGTGCGACAGCTGAAAATTTTGCTGTGACTGCTGTACATTTTCTGGCGGCAGCTGAAAATTTTGCTGTCGTAGCCGAACATTTTTCTGTGGTAGCTGAACATTTTGCTGTGTTAGCTGAAAATGTTGCTACGGTAGCTGAAAATTTCGCTGCGACAAAAAAATTCATTAAACCAACAATCGATTTCTTATCACTCCCTGATTATTTTTCTCCGTGTCTATCTCGTCCTCGTTTTTCCACGTCTCTCACATTCCTCCCACAAAATTTCCGTCAAGCCCCTCAATAATTCTCTCCACTTCCTCCGACTTCCCGAAACAACCGCGATACGGCTGACACTCGTCGCATCGTGAGGCATCCTGCTCGCGTTAAATTCGGAGCGCAGCTGCGGCGTCACGCAGGTTTCACGAACATTTTACGTAGGTGTCGAGGCGCTCGGCGCCTAATCTTAAAGTCGACGAAAAATTCCAAGGTCTGCGCGAAACAAGAACAACTCGTGGCTGGAATTCTCTCTACCTGTTCGGCCGTCGAGCAGGCGACGTCGTAACGGTGCTCGGCGGCCGCAACGAGAGAACACAGGTCTTTGGAAAAATAGAGCAGATTTTTCGCTCGCGATATATACGTATATATATAGTTACCACGATGGCGTATAATAGCTGGATTTTTGGGCAAGGTCGAGGCCTCGAGGCTCCTCGGCCGCGGACGGTGATTTCCCGGGTCGCTTGGCCGGCAATAAACGCGGTCAATTTTTACGAGCCACCTCGGCCGATGCAGCCTCCCTCCCCTCGTTGTCGCCGCCGCCGCCGCCGCCGCCACGATTTTTGCGTAATTCCGTAAAAACCTTGGAACCGCGCGACGCGATCCCTGCACCGTGACCCGCGCCTCCCGGGCGCCCGTGGGACGTTGGCCTCTAATGGGACAATTGCCGGGCGACCTAACGGTACGCCCGCCCGACGACCGTGTGGTCCTCGCCCTCGAGTGTTTGCGGAAACGGCGGCCGCTCGCTCCGTCACGCGGCGATTCTCTTTTTCGGCTCCTTTCGAGGGGGGGGGGGGGGGGCGCAGCAGCGGCTTCGACGCTTTTGAGACATGCAAAAAACGGTAAGGCCTCGCATTGTCCCTAAATAAGGGCGCAGTGCGAGGGAGCTGAGGGAGAGAGAGAGAAAGGTTGCTCCGATTTTTCGAAGACCGGAACGAATTCTTCGAGGCACCCGCACGTCGTAAATCTGGAGCGCGATGCTCAGCTCTGTGAGACACTTTTCTGCATTTGGTTCAGATCTTTTTTTTTTTTTTTCTTTTTTTGAATATGGTTCGTACTCCGAGGCTTCTTTCGACCGCAGAGCACCCTCCGCTCGACGTGTATTCCTCGGGGAATCTCCCGTTGAGACGGTTTTTTTTTAAGACGGAAATTCTTCAGTCGTGTTCGCCGCGTTTGGACGCGAGGATTTAGTGACGCGACGACGGACGCGAGACTTTTTTTCTTAACCAACAGGGCTGGGAGCATTGATTGCATAATCAGGAGGTAATAATAGTCTCACGTTTTTCGCTATTTCAAAATACATTTTTTTTAACCGAATGTAATTTTAATTTATTTTTAATTTAATTAGCAGAAAATGCGTATTTAATGTGGGTTTGAAAACGTTTTTCAGCTCCTTTTTTTGGGGCCCTTCAAAGCTATAAATATCAATACGATCAATTTTCAAGTGTCTAAATTCTTGCTCCAATTTGTCCAAAATGAGTCAACTTATTATTCATTATTTCCACCACTCCCAGTGTGACTCAATCCACCGATTCTCCACATATCCAAATCACAAGACTACAAACGACACCACCGACATATTCTCCAGAGTTCAATCCCAATAATTCTCAAATTATCGTCATCACGAATAACTCGAAAAATCGGTATAGCCATTCGGGGGGCTGGGTGTCACTTGTCGACCATCATCACCGGACTCATAGCGGGAAACTCGACACCCCAACATCAGTGCGACGAAGAACCGACTATGCAGAGAAAGACAGAGACAGAGAGTAAGTTTAGTTATGCTCTTTTATTCCCCGTGGCGGCAAAAAAAAAATCGTCGCTGCGGCGCGAGGTGGTTTGATAGCGAAACAAAGAGCGCAATAATTGTAACGGGGTCTCCCGTTGCCTCCCCTTCCCGGGTAACGTGGCAGCCGAGCTCTCACCTCCCCGGGGAGCAACGGAGTTAATAATAACGGGCCGAGAAGTAGCGACCACGCGGGACGAAGAGAGAGAGAGAGAGAGCGAGAGAGTTAATTTGTAATCGTTTTTGCGGTCGGCGAATGGGTGGGCCCTTTGCTCTATTGAGTGGTTCACCACCGTTCGCCGTTAGCATGGGGTGTGAGATTGCCAGAAAACAAGAGAGACAGAGCGAGTGGATGGAGGGGGAGGTAAAATAGCGAAGCCGAGCGCGAGTGAGTGGCGAACGAGGGGGGGCGGCCGGGCGAGGGGATGAAACCATGATGGTTATGCAGATCAGGGACGTGGGGCGTCCGCCGGCTGACAGCGTCGTAATAACTATAGGGGCCTCCCCGAGCGCGAGGCAACGCGGCGCGCCGCAATGTTCCCGAAAATGCCCGAAAAATAAAG
The DNA here is from genome assembly GCA_963932165.1 of Pimpla rufipes. NCBI lineage: Eukaryota > Metazoa > Arthropoda > Insecta > Hymenoptera > Ichneumonidae > Pimpla > Pimpla rufipes. The sequence goes on from OZ010636.1 coordinate 8,730,258, forward strand.
GCACAACCCTTTCGCCGCCCTCCCCCCCCTTCCCGCCCTCGTCTCAAGCGGCGGCTAATGAAAAGGGCGATTTTACACGGGAGCCTGTTCGTCTGGGACCGACAATTTCCAACTGGCGATAAATTTTAATCACTCGTGTCGCCCGGAATTGTATTCAAAAAGAAGAACCGAATCTCCGTCGCGCGTGAAGGAGGAAACATGTATGAATTAAATAATAGACTGCTGTGTTTTAAATGTGCTTAAAGTTGAATTATTTATGGGACGAAGAAACCCCGGTCGACGACCTTTTGGCAATATGGACTGTCGTTATATCTGTGTAAAAAAGAAGTTACTAAAATGATAACCAATTATAATTTTTCAAGTAAACCAACTAAAATTATAACCAATTATAAGTTTTCAAGTAAACCAACTAAAATCAAATCAATTAAAATTATAACCAATTATAAGTTTTCAACTAAACCAACTAAAATCAAATCAACTAAAATTATAACCAATTATAATTTTTCACGTAAACCAACTAAAATCAAAGCAACTACAATTATAACCAATTATAATTTTTCACGTAAACCAACTAAAATCAAAGCAACTAAAATTATAACCAATTATAATTTTTCACGTAAACCAACTAAAATCAAATTAACTAAAATTATAACCAATTATAATTTTTCACGTAAACCAACTAAAATCAAATCAACTAAAATTATAACCAGTTATAATTTTACAAAAATTATAACCAATTATAATTTTACAAAAATTATAACCAATTTCAATTTTACTAAAATTGTAACCAATTATAATTTTAGTATCAAAATTATTTTTCTCACGGATTCGTCGGATATATTTCCACATCACATTCCCAACAACCGAATTATTCAAAATACCGAAAATATATTCGCGATTTATTACGTATATTTCGCCCGTAAATCCGTCGCCGCGATAAAACAGTCTCTGCCGCGCCCACGATTTTTCAAGTCACCTGTAACTAAACAATATTAGATCGCGCGCGCCATATAAATTCGAGAAATATAACAGGGGGTGCCCGAAAAAAAACGCCCAGAAATTTAAACAGGAAAGAAGGAACCGCGCGCGGAACTACACGATGTCCGGAGAGCGAGTCAGCTCCAGAAACAGAGCAGCGCGGTACCACGCGCAACGTCCTCCGCCGCCGGTGACTTATGACAGCAGCAGCGGCTGCAAAACTACAGCAAGGGGGTGGGTCGCTCGCGCTATCGAGGGATAGCGCAGCGACCGCACCGCCGGGATTCGAAAGTAAGAAGAGTGTCCCCGGGGGTGGAAAGGGGTAAAACCGGCAGGGCAGCAAGGGGGGACGTAGGGGGTTGGGGGGCACGAAGAGAGCCTCGCGTTCCTCCTCTCTGCCCGGCAATAACGAATGGCCGGGTAAAGAGAAATCGAGGAGACGAATCGAGGGGCGAAAATCGAAGGGACAAAGTGGTAAAGGGAAGACGAAGAGGAGGAGGAGGAAGAAGAAGAAGAAGAAGAAAAACCAGAGAGCAAAAGCGAGCGATAGAGGGTTGCGAATCGACGAGCACGGGGTGCGCGGGGCTCGTCGGGAGCGCCGCGAGGACGAAGTAAGAAGGAAAATAAGGGGTTGCCCGGCGCCGCCGGCCCGTGCTTGGCTTGCAAACTGACTTCCGTCGTCCCCGGGTGTACGGGGGACGCTCCTCGCGACTATTCAGACGCCGCTGCCGGGTTTTTACTCGTTCGCGCTGCGCGAGGGGTGGCTGGGGGGGTGGCTGAGGGACCGAGTCGACGGCGAGTTCGAGGGGTGGTTTGCCTCGAAGTCGCGAGGCGAAAGGGACCGCGGAGCGCGAGAGCGGCGGACCAAAAAAGACTGGCGAAATGTATAGCGTAGTCGCGTCTATGGAGAATCTCTTTTTCCGTCTCTCTCTTTCTCTCTCTTTCCCTCTCGTGAGGAGCAGACACGAGAGGGAGGAATCTGTACAGTCTCGCGAAATTCTCTCTATCTCTTTCCTAGTCTCCGTTCTCGGTGCTGCTGCTGCTGCTGCTGCTGCTTCTTCACACTGACGACGCGATCCTCTCTCGCCCGCGGGCATTTCTCCCGGTTGAAGCTGGAGCAGAAGCGGCAGCAGCCACGAGACGGCAACGGGCGTCCATAATATATCTTCGGGTCTTATCTGCCGCTCGCTGTTTACTGCCCGATAGACTCCGCAGATAGTGAGGGGCGGTGAGGAACGAAGAAGCGGGGAACGAGCGGGGGGGCATCAAGGGCGAGAGACTCCGCATTGGCTTCTCGTCTAACGACGAACTCTATACTCGGCCATTTGCCGTCTTTGACTGAACATTCACCGAGAGAAAAAGTTTCCTTGATTCAATGAAATTTCCTTGAAATCTCAACCTATGAAACATTTCTTTGAGGTCAATGAAATAATATCCTTAAGTTAATATTATATTTTCTTTGAATGATGTCATCAACCAAATTATAGATTATGTTCACCAAGTTTTTGGTTACGTACCATACTACTTAGATATGTTCACCAATAACTTCGATGGTTTAACCAATGATTATCTTCTTGATATGACTTGACTTAACTATAACATAACAGATCAGCTTGCGCGAGAAACACCAATACGACTTATCGCGAATGAGCCAAACGTTGACAGACCGGGTGCCGTCAGGCATATCGTTTCTTTAAATCAAGGAGATCATGTCTTTGAAATTCAAAGAAATATTTCATTGAAATCAATGAAAAAAATTCAATCCACCCATTTCTTTAGAATCAAGGAAATTTTTTCTCTCGGTGTGGAGATGGAGAAAAAAATTCAGCAAAATGCCTCGGCTCACAGTCGCAAGAAACGTCTTGAAAACACCTTAAAACATCGTGCAAACGCCTTAAAAAATCGTGAAAAATTATTTAAACGTCTCGTCCCCTTCCAAGTTTGCACTGAGAAAAATAATTGGTAAGATTGACCGAATGTGCGTTTGCGGGCGGCGAAATAAATATTTGGTTAATTGGACATTATATTTGGTTGAACGAACCAACGCTTAGTTGAGTCCATTTTTTTTAATTCACAATAACTATTATTTCGTTTACTGAACAAAATATTTATCTCGCTGCCCGCAAACGCACATTCGGTTGGTCTTACCAATTATTTTTCTCAATGTGCATCCTGTACATTCGGGACATTGTGAACTCTGATTGCAGCATCGGGAAAAAAATGCAGCAAAATGCCTCGGCTCACAGTCGCAAGAAACGTCTTGAAAACACCATGGAGACCGAGAGCGGCGGTTGGGATTGTGGAATTTATTGGCGAAATGGAGAATGTGGGTTGAGGGAAATATTTTTGAGCTATGCAACGTTCGGAAAAAATTGACGATTATGGAATCCATGAAGATTATCGATCCATGAAGTCTAAGTAGGACAACACTGAGAATCAAAAACCAGCAAACGCAGGTGAGAAATTTGTCAGTACAGCTAATTTTTTTTCGTGGCTATGAAATTCGCGATAATTAACAACAACGATGAACCGCGTTTCAGCAAAAAAAAATTAGCAACTTCTCAAATCCGTCATGGTGATTAAAATTAGTGTATGCAAAGTCGTTGGGAATTCTTCGAAAAATGCTAAAACTCATGTACTCCGTTTTTTTTTAGCCAAAGTACATTTCAGTGTATTTTGGAACCAAAATCCTGTAAATTCAATTTCCAACCGAGCAAGCCGAAGAAACATCTCGCTTGATGTTTCCTGAGCGACCTTCGTGCCGAATATGGTGATGTGGGACTCGTTAGAATACATAAACCGTGCGATGGTCAATGGACGCGACATTTCGGCGTATCCGAGGATACGTGTAAAAGTTTCTCGTGCGGCGTGTGTCGCGTGTTCTCGGGTCGACGAGGTCGCGCGGATGGTTCCCCCCGGTTTCGTGGAAACCTTTATTCCGTCGTGTCGGAAAAATGATTTAGGCTCGCCCACCGCGAGACGATGAGACAGGCTATGCTTTACGAGGACGGACAGTTCAGTTCCCGTGAGAAACGACCGGGATAACGAACGATGGATATCTCCCTCGGTTCGTGTCTCCTCCTCCTCCTCGTTCCTTTTGCTGTTGTTCCCTTCAATCTGCGCCTTTATCTCGCTCTTGTACCGCCGCTTCGTGCGAGACGTGAAGTCCGTACGCGCGTCGTTCACCCGTGGATACTTCTTTATGTCGTCTCCATCTCGTTATTGTTATGCACCGGCGAGATTCCACTCGGAATGGTAACAAGCACGAGAACTAGATGAGGCCGAGAAAAATCTCTCCCCGGAAGCGTTACAGTTAGTAACTTTTTTTTTCAAACCGAACGTGATGGCCACTCATTTCTTTTCCATTCACCTCTTAAACTTTACCGCTTGATCTTTTGCCTAGGAAATATATATTTTTTTTTTTTGTTATGAACCCGGAGATTCCACTTTTAATGGTATCAAAGTCCGAGAACTAGATGAGCCCGAGGAAAATGTCTCCCTAGATTCGTTACAGTTACTCCATTTTTTTCGTACCGATAGCGATGGTCACTCATTTCCTTTTTATTCACCTCTTTAACATTACCGCTTGAACCTTTTTCTACGAACTATTTTTTTTTTTTTGTTATGCATCGGGAGATTCCGCTGGAAATGGTAACAAGCCCGAGACCTAGATGAGGCCGAGGAAAATCTCTCCCCAGACGCGTCACACTTACACAATTTTTTTTTTTCAAACCGAACTCGACAGCCACTCATTTCTTTTCCATTCATCTCTTAAACTTCACCGCTTGAACTTTCGTCTAGAAACAATTTTTTTTATGCACCGGGAGATTCAGCTCGGAATGGTAACAAGCCCGAGACCTAGATGAGGCCAAGGAAAATCTCTCCCTAGACGCGTTACAGTTACTCAATTTTTTTTTTTTTCAAACCGGTCCCGATAGCCACTCATTTCTTTTCCATTTACCTCTTAAACTTCACCGCTTAAACTTTAGTCCAGGAACTATTTTTTTTTTTTTTCGAGTCACTTCATTCGTGATCTCCAATCGAGCCGAAGCCCAACAAGAACGCTACGGATCGTCGCGTTCTTGTGAAACTACAGATCCCCGCAGCTCGATATGTAACACTTGGACCGAACCGGCGGTCGCTCGACCTGCGCGGATTTGTCGCGAGAATCTTCTCGCGACAGCCTCGTGTCATCTCGTGCCGTCGCGTCGCGAGATCTCCGGTGTCTCGAGCGAGAAAAAAAAACTCGACCCCGCGTCGCGAGCTAATCCGAGGCGTCAGGCACGTTTTATCGTTTCCAATACCTGTTCGAATTCTCTTTATATAGCGCGCATCAGGCGTCGCGTCGCTCGGTGCCGTTTTATTTTTTTTTTTCTTTCGTCTCGTCACCTAGATCGCAATTTCTTCTGTCACCCGGGGTGTTCCGGTTTGACGCCGCCGCGCGAGGCCGAAGGAAAGAAAACACATGCTGGGCTCGCAAGAACCTTGATCGATTGTCGATGCATGCGGCGGCGACGCCGAGGCGCCTCGGGAGTTTGTCACGCGGCTTCTGGCTGTGGACGGTGGACAAATTTTTGGGCTGCAGATTCGGAAAAAGTTGACAATTATGGATTTTGCGGGATGCCTCAATTAAGGGTCAGAAACGCAGTCAGTTGCACACTGAGAGAAAAACATATGCACGGAGAAAACGATTTCGCTATGCCAGCAAATATTTTGTTAAAATAGTGACAATATAGCGTTATCTGCTAACCTAGCAAAAATGTTTGTTGTCCTAGCAAACAAATTTGTTTGTCCAGCAAAAAAATATGTTCGTCGAGCAAAAAAAATTGTTAGCCTAGCAGATAACGCAATGTTGTCACTATTTTAACAAAAGATTTGCTGGCATAGCAAAACCATTTTCTCCGTGTGGTTGAAACTACAATACTATATTTTTACTATACAGTATAATTCCCAGGGGGAACGTTTATATTTTATAGTTACGACAATGAGAAAACATAATAGCTGCAAACGTAATAATAGCTGAACTAATCAAATACATATTATCCAGTACAAATCGATATGATCGTGCCTCCTGCGAATTATATCGGTATAGTTCGACCAACTATTCTACTATATTTTTCTCTGAGTGCAGGCAAAAAATTTGTCTGGACGGCACTTTTTGCTCTTGGCAGTTGGAACTCTGGAAAAATATTCGTAAAATGGAAAATGTGGTTTGTGAAAAATAGCGTTGGGCGAGAAATATTTTTGAACCGCAGTAAAAAAATAAAATGAACGATTATGGGTTTTCCAGGTAGCCTAAGTAGGAAAACACTGAGGTCTCGTAACCTAGATCGGAATTTCTTCTGTCACCCGGGGTGTTCTGGTTTGACGCCGCCGCGCGAGGCCGAGGAAAAAAAAAAAAAAAAAAAAAACACGTGCCCATCTCGCAAGAACCTTGATCGATTGTGGATGCATGCAGCTTGGACTCCTCGATGCGCGGAGGCGCCTCGGGAGTTTGTCACGCGGCTTCTGACTTATCGCGTTATTCCCGAGTAACTTAAAGTCCGCGTCTTAACTACGCGGGGCGGGAGGTGAGGAAGAAAAGTCACGAGACTTAAGTAGCGGACGCGAGTCGCTCGGTAGGACGACGACTACGACGACGACGAGGAGCAGGCAGGCCGAGGGTTCGCGCGTGCATCGCCGCCAACCAAGAGTGGCAAGTTTACTCCGCAAAGAATAATAAGGGAGTAGCGGAGGAGAAAGGTAAACTTGGTACTTTGGGCCGTGCGCGCCGAGGACTCGCGGGCTCTGCACGGGACGACGACGACGGCGAACGACACGGAAAGTCACGGGACTCGCGAGTTGTATGAAAGAATAAAGATACACACAGGGGGTGAAGGAAGGCGAACAGAGGGAAGGAGAAATAAGAGGAGCGGGAATAGTGAAAGAGGAAAGAAGAGAAGGAGGAGGAGGAGGACGAAGAAGCAGCAGCAGCAGCAGCTCTTCTGTCCTCTCGCGTACCCGGAACTTCCTTCCTTCCTTCCGCCCGGGCTGATCGACGACCGAACTTTTCCGCGTTTCTCAGATTTGGGTCGTGCGACGCGCGGATCTTCCTCCCTCTCTCTCTCTCTCTCTCTCTCCCCCCTTCCGATCTCTCCCGACTGCCTCCTCGCCGTCCTCACCCGGCGTTCCGCGTCCCGCGGGAATCCCCGGCGCATCCACTTTTCCTCCTTCCTCGTCCCCGGCTATTTTTCCCTCGGCTCTCCCGGAGTCTATTTTCCCTCGACTTTTTTTTTCTCTTCTCTCCCTTCCCACCGACACTTTTTCGCTTATTTTTCGGTGCTTCTGCTGGAGCTCGATACAAGACTTCGTACTCTGTCTCGTCTGTGTTTGGCTGGCGGTTATTTCTTCTTCCTCCAGATTTTTCGAGTCGCGACGGCAAAAAGCGTCGAGAGCGACGAGATCAACGAAAGCGCTGGTGGAGTAATTCAAACTCGCGTTGTGTCCTTCGAGAATCGCGGGGTAGTCGCCGGGATATATCGATGGATATACAGGAACGTCGCGCGGGTTTCAGGCGGTTCTCTGCGGCCCCCTCATGAAAATTCTATCCGATGGAAAGTCGGAGGAATCGAATACAAACTCCACCCTTCTGTAGCCGGGGAATTTATTCAAACTCCCGACAAATAGCCGGAAAGTGTGGAAAAATTTACGATACACGCTCGGGATACGCGCGCGCGACTAACGTGGACGCCGTCGGGAAGTTTCGGGATAACTTTTGCCTCGGCTGCCGCTGCTATGCGAAGGCTGTATTTGCTGGCGTTGCGGACCTCGGTGGGAAGGGCGGAATAAGGTGGACCGAGGCCATTTTTCGATCCGGCCGGGCGGCCTCCAGGGGTTGGTCCTCACTGTACCTCGGGCCGAATCTCTCGCTCGGCCCCCCCTTGGGCTTCGCTATATCTACCCCTCGGCGCTGAGGAAGGGATATACCGGGGATGTGTTGCCTGCGAACAGCTGTCGAATACGTCTGGTCCGATGCGAATCGCCGCTTCGTTAGGAGGGTCAGGGTGCGCAGCTCACTTGTAGTCATGGGGAAGATGGGTATTCGCATGTTTATAGGTGTCGCAGACACGACGACAAGGAGAATCTGTCCCTTCGGAATCCACGCATCTTCGGGACCTGGAAGAAATTAGACGTTTTTTGGTCAGGTTTGCTGTGAGCGCGATTTTTAATTGTCGAAATAAAATAATTAGTGTTCGATAAAATCAATACATTGTCCTGTTATTATTATAGTATGCCTACTGTTATGAATGCAGTAGACATTTCTGTTTCAATACGTAGTAATATAGACATTGAAGAATTATTTTGATTATTAGAAAGCATTTTTGGTTCGTACTTAGTAACAGACATTGAAGAAATAATTCGTAATAATTTAAATAATATATTAATCATTCAAAATAATTTGATTATTAGGAAGATATCGTGGAGTGAAAGTGTGACAGAAATATATATTTTAGGAATACAGTAAAGTTGGAGTAAGACATAAGCTGATTATGAAATAGAAATAAAAAATATCAATCTAATTGCAATTATATTAGCTAAGTAACACTGATCAGTAGATGTTTTGTTATAAAAAATCTGTTTTGTTAAAAAAAAGACACGCCAAGTTTTTTATAACGAAACATCTACTGATAAGTGTCACTTGACTAATATATTGCATTTGGTTTGATATTTTTGCAAGGAATTTTTTAGAATCATGGAATTTTTAATTTGCGAAAGTATTTTTTTATAGGATGGCTACACTTTTAATACTAGGCGTAACATTTTTGTTTCAAAGAAATATGAGACTCAGAATAAAAAAAATATGATGGCATCTAAAGATTGGGACAGCGAATAATTTGACCAGCGCCAAAATGACGAGAGACGTGAAACTAACTATGGAGTTAAAATAGTGACGAATGCCGCGAGTGTGTTTCACGCGTGGAATTTCGCAAAAATTGAATTTCCGAAAAAAAAAAAACGAAATTAAAGAGTCACCGAAGTCGCCGTAACTCGGCGTCGCGTTGATAAAGGACGCGGTGATTCACGATCGCGGCTCTCGCGGAATATGATAATAAATGTAAAATATGGCGGAGACGAAAGTCGCGGATGGAGGAGGCGAAGGTCGGTGGGGGGGGGTTCGGAAAGTGGCGTCTCGCGCGCAATTCCTCATAGCACAAAGCCGCCGGCTCGATAAGGCCGGCTATTGGAATCTCGATAGAAGCGGAGCCTCCGGATCGGATTTGAAGCGTCTCTCGCGCGCGTCTTTTCCCGGTTAAAAAGAGGCGCGGGCGCGTCGCGCGAGAGACTCGCGAGGGCGAAGAGTCGGGAATTGCGCGGCGGGGTTGAACGTTCAGGGTGCGCGTGAGGGAGAGAGAAAAGACACGCGGAAGCCACGTGTGTGCGACACGAGAGGCTACGTGAACGCGAGGGTTATACCCCGGTGTCTCCCGGCGGGGATAAAATGTGGATGGATGAGCCATTGATTTATTCCGATCCCTCGGTAATATCGTATCTTGGCGGGGGTGGCGGCCGCGCCGAGGGTGGCGGAGCGAGGAACCCCCGAGGAGGATACAGAAAAAAGTGTTCGACGTTATGTATCAACGAAAACCGTCCGGTCGTTGGCCGATTTGAGACACACGTATAAAAATTAGGGTAAAATGGCGATCGACGTGTTTCGTCCTGCGGCGCGACTTAGCATTGAAATTCAAATCGCACTTTGCGGGGGTCAAATTTGTCGGCAATAATTCTTCACTTGCCGCCTATACGCAGTAAATTATGCTCACTATGTTGGACATTTCACAGAATTTAAAAACCGGAAGTCGAGTTGCGTTTTTTGCAAGAAAAAAATATTTTGGATTTCGCAAACTACGAAAATACTATCCGATGGGGAATTTTCCGATGATTCTGCAAAACACCGCTGTTTGCCCGAAAAAGAGAAAATTCGATGAAAAAAACGCGAAATATGATTTTTTCCTTTTTTCGAAATTTCGTCACTTCACTAAAATCGAGGTTACTTTTTTGCGTTCCAGAGAAAACTCTATAACGAAGAGAATGCTGCAAGGCGGAATGCGATATCTTGATTTTTTAATTTTTTACAGAATGGTAAAATCAGACCCCCAAAAATCGAAAAAAAACGAAAGGGGTACTGAATTTAACATCCTGTAAAAAATTCAGAAATCAAGATATCGCGTTCCGCTTTGCGGCAATCTCTTCGTTATAGAGTTTCCTCTCGAACGCAAAAAGAAAACCAAGGTTTGATCGATCGAAAAAAAAGTAATCTCGATTTTAGCGAAGTGACGAAAATTCGAAAAAAGTAAAAAATCATTTTTTGCATTTTTCCCGTCGAATTTTATGTTTTTCGGGCAAACAACGGTGCTTTTCGGAATCAGCGGGAAATTTCCCATCGGATAGGGTTTTCAAACTTTACGAAATCGAGAATTTTTTTTTTTCGATTTCGTAAAATCGAAAAAATCGAGACATTTTTTTTTCGATTTCGTAAAGTTTCAACGTTAATTTCACGTTAATTTACTTAACGTTCTAATTTAAAAACAGTGCCAAACATTTGTGTCATCTGCACTTAAGTGGCATATTGCGATACATCCGCCTCATCCCCCTAAAATGTCTCCCAAAACACCGTTTTTTCCCTGCGCCCCAACGACCAGCGTTTCGTCACCGCTGACCAATCCACACCGGCCGATCCGATCTGATCAGGGGTATCGAAAAATGTGGATCGTTTCACGCGGGTTCTGTCAACACCGGGTGACCGCATGACGCACGCCGATTATATACCGATAGCGTTCTCGCCGGCCCCCCGGGGGTGGTTTTATCAAAGACGAAGACCGGCGCATTTACCCTCCTCGGGTTCTCGTGGCAAATGGTCAGCACCGCAACGGCGTCTCTCATGAGGGGAGGAGGAAGGGGGGGGGGGTAAACACAACCCCCACAACGCGAAGCGTCTAGCAATCTCCCCAGCCACACAGCCACAGGACGATCGCGTCGAGCTGCATCGCGAGATCCGCAGCAAAAACAGGGATTTCTGCCTCCTGTGTGTCTCTCGCCCGAGATAAGACTGGCGAATTCCTTGCGGCGCTCGTTTTTGTTTGCCCGTTGTAGCGAGACCGAGAGATCGTTCGGCGCGAGGGAGAAAATTACTCGTCCGGGCGAGGCGAGGCGCAATGAATCCGACCACCGCGAAGCCAACACACCGAGCGCGCCTCGTTGCTGTGGCGCGAGAAAAGAGGGATGTGTCGGATCGATGGCACCGCTGCCGGAGAGTGCGTTCCACCGAGAGCGGAGAATACACTGCAGCAGCAGCAGCAGCAGCAGCAGCAGCAGCGGCTGCTGTATACGCTGGCTCACGACGATTGAGATAGCCGGATTTATTTTCGACGATTCATACATAAATGTCCGCGGGAGGGAAAAACGATCGAGCATTGAAATTGCTGAAACAAACAGGGTTCCTTTCATCGAGCGCGCGCTGAGATTTTGCCCCGCGAATATATCCTCCTTCCCTCCCTCCCCCCCCCCTTCCCCCCTCCCCATCTTCTCATCCCTTCTCCTCTCTCTCTCTCCTCCTCAGCCTCTATCAGCTTCTTTCTCTCTCGCTCCGTTCCCATAAATATCAAACATCGAAACTGCAAACAAAACAAACCAGCCATTTCTCTTTCTCTCGAGGCGTAGCGGCGGCTTCGGCGCGCGGCCAGCATTACTTTTTCTCAAAAGAAGTCGAGTCAGCGGGAGTCATCGAAAGAGCTGAGGCGTCGCCGGAATACCGAATGCGACGAGAAACCGGAGTGAGAGAGGGAGAGGGAAGGGGAGGGAGAAAGCCAGTGATAGAGAGAGAGAGAGAGAGAGAGAGAAAGAGAGACAGAGAGGATCTCTCGGTGTGCCCGAGTGGATAGGGTTGGATGGAGGGGCGGGGGGGGGGGGGGGGGGAGGAGGAGGGCAGAGGGAAGGTGTCGGGTGGCGGAGCAGGACGAGGGGGATACCGTAGCAGATATATATCCACGGCCATGCGTTACGGGTTCAGCTAAATCCGCCATGATGAATGTGTTGGCGGGAATAAATCCGCAATGCACACCCCCACTACGCGCCCTCGCAGTTGCTTCCTATCTCCCTCTCGCTCACTCTCTCTCTCCCGCGAGGCAGGCAGCCAGGCAGCCAGCACCACCACCATCACCTCCCGCCAACCCCCCGGTGTCCTCGTACACCATCTTTCCCACCCTCTTGTCCGCTGCTTCTGCCGCTTCTCCTGGGCGAGGAGCCCCTGGCGTACATACGATAGCGAGAACGATTCTCTCGCGCGCGCGCCACCTCCATACGTGCGCTCACCTCCTACGGAATCCTATAGGACGCGAGCGAGATGCTGCGACGCAGGACGTACAGTCGAGGACCTCGTAAGGCGAATCGGCAGGGTGGAAGAGAGGGAGAGAGAGTGGTTGAGGCACTGCAGGGGTTTCTCAGGTGGAAATGTGGAGCATTGCGGGAAGAAGGATGTGGGATTATTTTGAGGGATATGGCGGATATTTTATTTGAGCGGGGGTTTGGTCAAAGTTTTTTTTTAATTGGAGGAGATGGGTCGATTGATTATTAAAAATATGAACGATGAGGAGAAACGTTAGGGTGAATAGCAATAAAATGTTTATTTTTGTAGTTAAATTTTGAAGTAAAAATAAAAATAAATAAACCGATCCACGATTACTGGAAATACTAGGATGAGTATAAATCAAATGGTTATTTATGAAGTTCAATTTTTCCCTAATAAAAAATTTTAAAGAGCGATCGATCATCATCTCAAATAATTTTTGAAAATTCTATTTGCTGTCAGATGATACGAAGGGATCCAGGAAAAAATGCCCGAGGAAAAAAATGGCCGCGATATAAATCACATTTTTTACAAGCATTCATCCCATCCGGCGCCATTTTTTCCCCGACCATTTTTCTCCACCACCGCGATACAGAAACATCCTCTGATTCGTCAGATAAAGAGCCGGAGCTATTGACTTACGAGGCGCTTCACCGTACGTGAAAAGCAATCTAAAAGAGTTAAGATGTGTCTGTGCGCCTCAGCCACGCGAGAATCGCGGCCGACCCACGATGAAGTTGTGCCCGCGTTCCCTTCCGCAAAACGCATGCGCCAACCTGACGTATTTCCCCCGTTCCGCTCTGCCCCCCCCCCCCCTCCTTCCACCCGGTTCTTCTTCATTTTTCTCCTCATCTCCGTCCCGCACTGCGCTCCTCATCCATTTTTCTCTCCACCGCACTATTGTCCATTTTATTTCCTCTCTCTGCGCCCGCTCGCTCTTCACACACTCGGGGCTCCTCGACGCTTATTCATATTCGTGTACACGTTTTATATATACCAACACACGTGGGGAGGGGGGGGGGGGGGACGCTCGTGCGACTAGATGCAGGTAGACGTTCATTAGGATTTATCGTCGGATCGTTTCGCATTCGGGACCCGCGCGACCGTCCTCTCTCTCTCTCTCTCTCTCTTTCTCTTTTTTCGTCCCCCTTTCTTTCGCGCGCACGAGCTCGACCTGTGTTTTTTGCTCGCGAATGAGACGCCATAATTATTGGACAGGGCGATAAATAAATAACTGCTCAATCGATATATACGCAGGTGAAAATTGAAATACCCCGATTGCGTTCCCTTTCGTTTTGTCGTCCACCATACCCCCTCCCCCCCCCCCCTCCTTCCTTCATCTCTTCTCCTTCCACCCCTCCATGAAATGAAAGGATACATATTGGAAGAATTCCTCGCCCTGCACCCACAGTTGCCGCGATGATTTATCGTCTCTCGCGCAATAGTTGTGAGATTGATACGCGCGACAAAACAGAGAAACACGAAATTTCACGGGCGAAATATGTATATTCCCGGTCGAAAAAGGTGGAATTAAAAATAATAAAAATAAAACACCGAGATTTTCTCGTCGCGGCCCACCGCATTGCGGGGGGGCCCCAAACGAGGGGCGGAGTGGGTGGGTGGTAGGGGGGGGGGGGGGAGGGGTCCGCGTCGAGGATAAATCACAACAGCCGCGAGAACGTACAGATTGCCGGATCAGAGGCGAGAGAGACGCGAGACTCGGTTATAAATTGGCGGCTACCGAATAGGTGCGAACGGACGATACTGTCCCCCCCCCTCCCCTCTCCCCTCTCCCCCCGGGGTCTCCTCTATTGCCCGATATGTATACTCTCGTCCTTCTTCCTGCTCTCTCTCCCCCCTTCCTTCTCAGCGTTCACCGCCGAACCGTCGATTGTCCATCGCGTCCGTCATATCTCCGCATTCCTCGCGGCTACTGCTTCAACGTCTAAAGAATTTAACGAAAAAACGCCGCTCGCGATATTCCCGAAAATATCAGCGATTCCGCGATGTATACACTGGGAAAAAGATTTGTTGATTCAACAATGTATTGATTCACGGGCTGTCAAGTAAATTGTTTAGTCAGCTCAACAACATTTTTTTTTTTTTTTTTTTTTCACCTTAACCATCGGTTGGTCTGATGCTGAACACCAAGAAAGTGTTGAAGAAACAAAAAATGTCATTGCACATCAACTACCCGAGTAGAAAATCGGTAGCGTTACACCCGGCCCTGATCAGGCCCTGTTCAGGCCTTGATCAGGACCTGATTAGCCTTGTCAGCGCCTGATCAGGGCCTGACTCGAGCCGAATGCAATGCTGCAGATTTTCTTCTCGGGTACATATTTATTTGACAGCCGGTGACCGCTGGATTCTGTTGACGCAGCGATCCCTTTTTCATGTGTACCCCCTAAAACGCGCGGTTGGGCTTTTCACCGGTTTACCTACTTACGTCCGGCGATTTACAGTCACGAAAGATTTATCGGTCGCTATTCGCCGCTGCGCACACGCGCACCACACAACCGCGCCTGTGTAATACTGTAATAGCCGGAGCGCAATGTGTGCGCGGTACAGCCGTACGCGAATACCAAAGCGCGTGGTAGCCTATTTGCGTGCAGGTGTATATATCCGCTTCCGGGGGGGCTATAGGTATTCGTGGAGGTACAGCGCGCGCGTGTGTGTCGCGCCTGCTGGACGGTGGAAAGCGCCGCGGCGCGCTCTGCGCGCTCGGCGCTGCGTCCGTGATAGGAATATTCGGCTGGTTCACCGTGCTCCGATAGTCCCGACGCTCTCCGCCGTCACTGTTGTTCACTTCTCTCTCAGTCTCTGCCTGACTCTCTGTCTCTCTCTGCCTGATTCTCTGTCTCCCTCTGCCTGACTCTCTGTACATGTCTCTCTCTCTGCCTGATTCTCTATCTCTGTCTCTCTTTGCCCCTCATTGCCTCTTACTCCCTTTGCTTCTATCTCTGTCTCTCTCCGCCACTCATTGCCTCTCACTCCCTTTGCCTCTATGACTGTCTCTCTCTGTTTCTCTCTTTCCGTCTCTCTCTACCTCTCACTCACTATGTTTCTCTCTCTCTCTGTCTCTCTCCGCCACTCATTGCCTCTCACTCCCTTTGCCTCTATATCTGTCTCTTTCTGTTTCTCTCTTTCCGTCTCTCTCTACCTCTCACTCTCCATGTTTCTCTCTCTCTCTGTCTCTCTCCGCCACTCATTGCCTCTATCTCTATCTCTTTCTGTTTCTCTCTTTCCATCTCCCTCTACCTCTAACTCTCCATGTCTCTCTCTCTCTGAATCTCTCTGCATGCCTCTCTCCATACCTCTCACTCTCCTCTCTGTGCCTCTCACTCCCTTTGCCTCTCTCTCTATCTTCATCTATCTCTGTTTCTCTCTTTCCATCTCTCTCTACCTCTCACTCTCCCTGCCTCTCTTTCTCTCCATCTCTCTCTGCCTCCCACTCTCTCTCTCTGCCCCTCTCTCTGCATCTCTCTCTCCGGCTCTCGAGAGTACGCGAGCCCGCCAGAACACGGAGGATAATCCTCGTGGATTATTGCGGTATCACGTGGGTCCATGCGCTCGCACGAGGCGGACCAAGCGGTTCGCGCCACACAGCAGCAGCAGCAGCAGCAACAGCAGCAGCAGCGGCAGTGTCAGCCTGCACCGTGGTAGCACGAACTAGAGGGCAGCCAGCAGGGGCTGCCCCGCTGGTGGAAACAACCCCTTCGCAGGGGACGTGCTGCTGGCACGAGGCTCGCGCGCGAGGGCGGGGGACGCATCGGGCCGGCCTGCCGCGATACCCTAATTCCTAAATCTGTCGCCATAAGTTCTCGTTACGATAAATATCCCACCATCGTCTGGTGCCCTCCCCCGCGCGATGCCTCCGCGCCGACCTCCGAGGTTCGGGACAGGCAACGCGGCAGAGCCAACTTGCTGACCGTTAGATTCAGGAACAGCCGCGGAAGGGTCGAACAGGTATTATATGGTGTACGCGGTATTATTACCTGCCGGGTGGGGGGTGTGATATTCCGGGCCGGCGGCCAGATTTGTGCGGATGAGTTATGGTTTTCACGAGTTCGATTGAAATAATCAGTGGAATTGGGCGCGGTTAGTTCATATCGCGAGTCCAATAAGCGAGAAATTTCTAAGGCAGACAATCTTCGGGTCTGTTCAAGAAAATTCCCTAGTAGAAAATCGGCAGCATTAAATCCGGTCCAAGCCAGGCCCAGATCGGGCTCTGGCGGGGCCAATGTGATCTCCATCAGGGCCCGACCGGGGCCGAATATAATGCGGCGGATTTTGTCTGTCAAGTGACCAGGGTCACTTGACAGACAACTTTAATTCTTTACCCCTGAGCCGACAAATGACTCGGTTCGATTGGGTGGAGGTCAAAATAGCTAATTACCAAAATAGCGAAAGGCTAAAATAGCAAAGTTCAAAATAATAAATGGTCTGAACCTACAATGGCCATCATTATGAAATTCGCTATTTCAGAGATTCGCTACCTTAATTCCATTTCAATAAAGATGTGGGTAAAAATAATTAATGATGAAAATAGCGAATCGCTGAAATAGCGAATTTCATAATGGTGGCCATTCTAGATGTAGACCGTTCATTACTTTTGAACTTTGCTATTTTAGCCATTCGCTATTTTGGTATAATTAGCTATTTTGATCCTCACCCATTCGATCAGCTTTTTAATTGCTTATTAATTCGATTTTATTCAACAATTTCTTAACCCTAGAACTAGACTTATTTTCACAGTGTACGTAATTTGTAAATTACCTGTACGTCGAACCCCAGTCATGAGTTCCAGGGTTAATCGACAAACGCACATAAATCACGACTGTTGTTCCACAAATAAGTTTTTCTTTTAAATACAAAACTTCGTCTAATTGTGTATCGACGCTCGCTTCACTCCCTCCCGTCTGGGTCACTGTGTCACTGCCATTAAGGCCTTAATGAGTTCGCCCACGCAACGCCCATCTCGCTGTTCGCCGTTCTCGCACCCCTTTAGTCGCGCCCGAAAGAATAATGGTCAAGGAGGGACGAAGGGAAAAAGGCTTTTCCGCAGCGTGGGGGCCGAAGTGGCGCGAGCGAGCGAGCGTAGCAGCAGGAAAAGGACGCAGCCGGCGAGCGGAGGGCACGGATGACGGGATTCATAATTTTACGCGAGCTTATTGCCCCGTCGGTTATTTATCCCCGGCTCATTCCGCATGCAGGACACTCGGCGCCTCGCGCGCAACTCGCCCGGACTTTAAGCCCCCCGCTATCCGCTGGCATGAGCGACTGACCGTATATAAACGTTGACGCGAGGCTGCTGCTTTCTTCTCGCGTCCTCACCGCGTCCTCCCGGCCTGTCTCTACGTTTTCGCCTCCATTTCGTTCCGTCCTCGCGCGAATGACTCACGACTGGCACCTCACGAGCAACGCTGCAGCTCTCTCGATGTCACGACGTAATTCTCGCGCGAACTCAACACACGGACTGCGCAGCGGTGAATTCGAGCTGTTCCGGACTTCGAAAGCCGCTCGGCTTATTCTCGTTTCTCGCCTTCAACGTGGATTAATCATTTCGCGCGGCTAATTACTTCCTTGGTGCTTATAATTGTCCGAGGGCTTGAATGTAAAAAATAAAGGCGGTTTCTCAACGAACGACAGGTGCGAAGCGTCTGTATTCATATAAATATGAATTATATGCGAAGTCGTTTGTTGAGAGGTCGGGATACTTCGGTGGGAATTTCGTAACCAATGCCGAACGCCTACGAGGCTGTCGCTTTCATTTCGAAAATTGAGCTCAATTTGACGTGCACTTAAAAAAAAAGCCGTTTAAAATAATTTCTGTGTAGGAATTTCGTCGCGAATGCTAAAAAAAACAGCTTCGATGACCTCAAAATAAAAAAAAAAGTCGAGCCATTTCGAAAAAAAAAAACAAAAAAAAATTTCTCCACCACCTCAGATACACAAAAAAAGACAATTTCCACCCCCAACACAATCCAAGTGCAAAAAGCTCTCTCATCTCTCTCATTCCCTATAAATATGAATTACCCTCATCATCCATTAAACACAAAGTTGAACCGAACTTTTCGACATTTTTTTTTTACCCTCCCTCCCGTATGAAATATACACACTATAGGTACGTGCTCGAGCAGCACGAAAGGATCAGCAACCCCCGGGACTGTTACGTCGAGCGTCAGCCTCGGAAGGAACGTGCGGGGGAGGAGGGGGGGGGGCGGCGGGGGTGGCTGCCAGGGGGCTATACGCGTATTATATTTATTCGTCGAGAGGATCGGGCGAGTAGAAGGGATGTCGGAGATTCTGGCTCGCGTTTCGCGAGAGAAGCGGTCTGGTTCAATCGCTCCTCGGTATACCAAAAGCTCGGGCCACCCTCGGCAAAGGGGTGCAGGGAGGGTGGGACGCGGGGGCGGGAAGCGGAGGGAGGGGGGTGGGGGGTAGAACGAAAAGGGGTTGGAACTTCGGCGTGGCTCGGGAGCAGCGAGTTCCACGGGCGAACGTCCGCAGACCGACTGTGTGCAGAGCGATAGAGAGAAGAGTCGTCACGGAAGGGGGTACGAGGGGGATGAGGGTGGGGGGCGGGGGGCGAAAAGGCGGCGGGCGGAAGTGACGCCGGCGCCTCGACGGAGCCGGTTCGGGCGCCGGTGCGCTCCGCTGCCTCCTCGGTATCGCCTCTTCTCTTTTTTCCTATCTATCCATTTCTCTCCTCTTACCCATCTCTCTTTTCCTGCCTCGGCGTACTGCGTCTTCGTTATGTCCTCTTCCAGTCACTGCTGTACCCGGCCGCCCCCTCTGTGTCCCCCTCCCCCCCCCCTCTCCTCCTCACTCCGTGGTTCCGCCGAGCTATCCGCTCGCTAATATTTCTGGTCGAAGAAATTTCCCCGAAATTTCCCCGGGCAAATTACAAACGAGATTGCCGCAACTTTCGCTCTCGATAATAACGCGGCTAATTTCGATCTCGTCGTGAATTATCGGAGAAGAAAGTTTTTGCGTTAGGTGGAGGAAAGTAATATTGATTTTCTTTTTGTTTTTTTTTTGGTTCTTTTCTAGGATCGAGACATTGGGTAGTATTAGACGAATTAGATGGAGAAAAGTCATATTGATTTTTTTTTTCTAGGATCGAGACATTGGGTAGTATTAGATTAATTAGATGGAGAAAAGTCATATTGATTTTTATTTATTTTTTCTAGGATCGAGACATTGGGTAGTATTAGATGAATTAGATGGAGAAAAGTCATATTGATTTTTTTTTTCTAGGATCGAGACATTGGGTAGTATTAGATGAATTAGATGGAGAAAAGTCATATTGATTTTTTTTCTAGGATCGAGACATTGGGTAGTATTAGATGAATTAGATGGAGAAAAGTAATATTGATTTCTTTTTTTTTCTAGGATCGAGACATTGGGTACTATTAGATGAATTAGATGGAGAAAAGTCATATTGATTTTTTTTTTTTTTCTTGGATCGAGACATTGGGTACTATTAGATGAATTAGATGGAGAAAAGTCATATTGATTTTTTTTTTTTTTTTAGGATCGAGACATTGGGTACTATTAGATGAATTAGATGGAGAAAAGTCATATTGATTTTTTTTTTTTTTTCTTGGATCGAGACATTGGGTACTATTAGATGAATTAGATGGAGAAAAGTCATATTGATTTTTTTTTTTCTAGGATTGAGACATTGGGTAATATTAGATGAATTAGATGGAGAAAAGTCATATTGATTTTTTTTTTTTTTTTCTAGGATCGAGACATTGGGTACTATGTACGTTAATGGAGAACGGAGCTCACGGAGCTGAGGTTCCGTGGAGCGTGGTCAATCGGCCAGCGCCAATAAGTTATTCTCGGAACAATGAGTGGCCCTGGGCCCCGGAGCTGCGCTCCGACAGCCGCGCGGGTATAGCCGCCACGACAGATCGTGATTTCCTGACTACCGGCCTGTCGCAAGTACGGCGCACGTCGAGTGAGAATTGGACACATTGCGGCTGGTACGAGACCGTCGTCCACAATCCCTCTCGGGACGCTTTGGTATGGACGGCTCGCTCCTCGAAATTCGTCAGCGACGGGAATAAATCCACTGCGCTGTCATAAGTCCGTACAAAAAGTGCCGGTAATGCGTTCTCAGCCGTGTGGGTAAAATTCGGGGCGCAGGTCGAGCCGGTTCGTCGATACTTTTGTGTTTCTTTGTTTCTGAACTTGAGACAAATTCAGTGGCATGAAAAACTGATGTCTGGAGTGACTTTGAACTTTTATGATTTTTTTGTGGTGACCAAAGATAAAATAATTCAACACAATCATAAAAAATATAGGGCAAGAGGCAAACAAAAATAAATGATGATCGAAGAAAATGATGATCGGTAAGAAAAATCGTGTCTATAAAAAAAAAAAATACGGCTCTAGCTGTCACTTCCCAAATGTCCTTCGTGACGTGACAGGAATATTTCATATCATTTTTTTTTCGAGTGACATTCTCAAAAACAACGATAAGAAAAAACCTCCAAAAGATTTTCATCATCACAATTTTTTTCATCAACCAAAAATAAAATAATTTAACACATCCATCCAAAATAACTACAAAAACAAAAAAATGACGATCGCTAAAAAAAACTCTATTCCTGAGATCTCAAAACATGGTTACAAAATCGAAAAAAAAATTCCCCAACCAATTAAAATTATCCAACATTAATTCCTCCCACCGATCAAACCAAAAATAATTCACCTCATCCACCCAAAATACAGCAACCTCTCCTCCGTCTGCCCCAGCATTCTCAAACCCCCCCCCCCCCCCCCCCCCCCGATGTAGCACAACACGATCCCCAGTCCTCCCCGCGTCTCACGCCTGCGTGTCCGACACTCGTACAAATTAAGAATCGATGAGCCTGCGGGCTCGTTGTGTGCGCGCGCGAGGCTACGTGACTGGTACGTACGTGCGTGGCGCATGCAGGAAGAGAGCCGAGAGACTCGAAAGTAAGCGACGGTGTACTGGTATATCGATCGTGAACGTGTGTTGTTTCGTCCTCGTCACTGTTGAACAACCTGACACACATATATACATATAAAATACACACCACACGCACACACAAACAGCCACCGTGTATATCCGTCGTTCTATACGCCGTTTGACGTGCCGAAGATTAACTACGGGCACGTAGCGTCATCCGTCTATCTCACAGCGTGTAATCGCATGTACGCGACTAAGTGCATCGCAAGAGTAATCAGCGCCGTCTCGCCTTTGATTAATTGAATGGAGCGCGCGCGCGCGCTTGAGGGGGGCGTGGGGGGCTGAGGGGGGCTGAGGGGAAGGGTGGAGGGGGAGGAGGGGGGGGGCACATAAGAAAGACGTAGAGTACGTACGGCGACGCGACTCGAGCCGTGCGCTGCATCGGCTATACAGATGCGCTCGGCGCGCATGCAGCGCTCGAAGAAACGGGCGGAGAGAACTCACGTGGAACGTGAGTTCTCGCGGAAAGAAGGCACCGGGGCGAGGAGCGCGCGGCAATGACGATCATGCGGCACGTATGCGGCCGGGGACGCCACGGGGGGGGGGGGGGGGGGGGGAGAAAACCGTGTACGGCTACTTTCTTCGGCGAAGGTGTCCCCCGAGAGTTCGATCCCGCGCGTCGCGCGCACATCCAGAGAGAGAGAGAGAGAGCCCCGAGGTTTTATCTGTGATGTGCCGCGACGACACGACGAGCGATCTTGATAAGAGCCGCCTGGAAAGGGCCGCTCGGATGGACCGAGAAATCTTTCTTTTTTTTTTTTATCGACTCGTCACTGGAGGAAGAGCACGCGATGCCGGTCGAAGCAGAAGTATTGGGATTCGAGGAAATTTCGCAGGGGATGTGGTTTGTTTCCTTTTTGTGAGTTTTGCGGTAGGAATTGTGGAGGAAAAATTGTGCTGGAGGATCGAAGTGAGGGTCAATCTTGACAAGGATTGAATTTTCAGATCGGAGCCATGATGAATAATTTTTGTTAATCGCTGGAAATGTTTCTTGGTATAGGTGGAAAAGTTGTGTCTTGAAGGAAAAGATTTTGAAGAGTCCATTTTGGGGTGTTTTTCAATCGGAAATGGGATGTACGAATTTTGGATAAATGTTTTTATTTAATCAATGAAAATGCTTTGTAGACAGTATTTTTCAGGACTAAAAATACACGAGCGGAGAATTTTGGTATAGGCGAAAAATTGATGTCTCGAAGAAAAAGATATTGAAGAGTTCATTTTGCTTAATTCTTCAATCAGATATCGGATGTACGAATTTTGGATAAATATTTTTATTTAGTCAATGGAAATGCTTGTAGTCAGTATTTTCAGGACTCAAAATATACAATCAAATAATTTCAGTATAGGCGAAAAATTGATCTCTCAAAGCAAAAACATTTAAAAAAACCCATTATTTTGGTAGTTTTCAATCGCCAGCCGGAAGTCGAAAATAAAAAAAATGGGTTCGAACCCACCTCACTCTATCAATCCCCCACAAACATATCTCGCTCTTCGCACACCGTCAACGCCGCAAGAATTAAACGTTCACCGACAGTCGTAACACACAGCGCCTCCTATAAGCAACGTGACGTTCCCGAGGGACTTGAAATGGTCACTCGCCGTAACGAACGACCCGCAGGAGCCGGTCCATCGATATACCCGCGCGCATATCCCACTCGCGAGGTTCGATTTTCCCTGTATCGCCGCGCATTACGCGACCCTTCCCGGAAAATGGGTTATTAACAGCTAATTATTTATAATGGAACAATGGAATTTAAATTAATAGTTTTGTTTCATTAATTATGGGGCGTAATATCGGCCGTGGCGCGGGCGACGTCGGGTCTAAATAAAATATACGAAGAGACGCGGAGGGGTGGCGCTGGGATCGCATTACAGAGATACAGGCGGTAATGCGCCCGCGGGTACCGCGGGCGCGATATACGTGTGTCGGGGTATAGCCCCCCGAAAACGAGCGCGTAGCCCGTTCGCGGGACGCGAAACTCCCGCGTCACGCGCCTCGTTATGAACGCGTAAACACGTGCCACGCGGTTCACGCGAACTGCTTGTCCACTATCGGGTAAATGATGGTGCATTAAGCTTTTTCATTCGCGCATATTCGCTCGCGTCCTCCCGTGCATACTACACGACGGTGCGGTGGCATCGCCAGTTTCGGCGTTTCTGCGCTGGTTACAAATTGCTCTCGATGTTACCCGGACGAACACACACAGAGCTCGCATCGCCGCGTCAACTCACGATTTGCCATTTTAATTCATTCAATTTGTTACGCGAGCTTCGCGCGATTTCCCACCCGGCGGTGCAATAGACTGGAATCGTTTATCTTTAAATGACGAACTGTATGATTTTCGCGTAAACTACATCGTTTTGCAACTAGCGCATTAATTATAACGTCTATCGCCGCGCGCGTGGTTAATTCACGCTCGCCCACAACGGAGCCGCCCAAGTGAATGAAAGTTGATGGAAATAATTGTGGACAGTGTTGTAAATCCTCATTACTTTAAGAATAAAAGTTTACACGATACTTTATTTTCTAGTTACGATTTTAGAATGATGACTTGTAGCGATTATAAAATGTGAACTTTTGAATAGCCGTAAGAAAATTGAAAAATGTGAACTTTTGAATACCCGTAAGAAGAAACAAATTTTTAATTAAATTTACGGAGAAATTCGGAGAAAAATGAACAAGCACAGTCCTCCATTATTTTCGCAATGCATTCGCGGTAGTTCTCCATTTTTTCAATAAGATTACCATCAAGTTTTATTAGAAATTAATACTTCTTGCCTTTATTTAAAAGTTTACACATCATATCATAATCATTATGAGTTATTATTATAAAAACATAATTACAAAGTCTATCGTTGTCAATGATTGTGGATAATTTTGTCGCTGGAAAATACGCTAAATACAGGATGCGGATAAAATGTTGTGGTTTTTTTTTGGTCTTGATATTGCGGCGTTCGTGTCATAAGATTTGCAACTGTGTAGCGAATGTCAAACGGTTGCGATACCGTTCGATCAGTGTTGAGGATTAAAATTTCGTTTGCGAGGGGAGACAGATGGAAATTGCGGGTCGTTAAATACTCTCGTGATCGTGGGCAGCATGAATAACGCATAAACTTGATGTTGAGGCTGATAATGTTAATAACAATTATTACCGATAGTTAATTACACATCGAGAACCGTCGTATCGTTATTGACGGTCTAGCCGAGGCGGTTTATCACAGCGATCGACGTCAAGTCAATCGCACGGTTCGTTCGTCAATTATTCATATCGCAAGCTGCGCGCGGTCTTCCAGTATATCCTGTATATTTCTGGTCCAGTGATCTCGAAATTCGAGTGGAATCCACCTTTTCGTGTTGCATCAACTTTCCAAAACGCAATTTATTAGCTCGAGGAAAAGTAGTCATCACGAGAAAAACATATTTTTCATAATATTCACGTTAAGATTGTTTACGTTTTCGATAAATTATTTCATAACAAATCGTCAATAATTCGTTAATATTAATGTTTTTTTCAAGCTAACGTTATCACCGTGAGAAAAACATATTTCTCATAATATTCACATGAAGCTTGTTCACATTTTCGATAAATTACTTTTTTAAAATCTTCCATAATTCATTAATAATTAAATTTTCCTCAAAATATCTTTATTATCCTGAGAAAAACATATTTCCACAATATCCCCACTAGGCTTGTTTACGTTTTCGATAAATTATTCGCCCGAGAACCCGTCAATAATTGACAAACCTTCGGATTTCAGCTGCGGAACCTTCGGAACCTCAGCTGCTTCGTTCCTATTTTTTTTTCTGCTCCACACGCGTCTCGAACGATCATTCCCAAAGGCTCTCCCGGGGGTTGGTGCGTAAAAATAAGGGTGAAACTCTGCTCGGCAGCCTAGGCATCCCAAAGTACCAATCCTGTCCACCTATCTCGGCCCCCCTGAAGAGGCACCAACTTGGTTCCCTCTTTTTTTATCTCGCTGCCACGAGACGAAGGAAAGAAGGAAATATAAAGAAAGTAGTAAGAGCGAGACAAATTCATACAGCAGCAGCAGCCGCAGCAGCAGCAGAGGGTGAAAGGGGGGGGGGGAGGGCGGGAGGGGACCGTACGGCGAGGGTGTTATCTGGGTGGCGGTCGACCGAGTACCACATAAATATTAGGCTCCTCGTTAATGCCTGTGGTAGCTACTGGCGTTACGTTTCGCAGTAAGTAAATTATGCGATATGAAATTATTAGCGCCATTAAAGAAATTTATACTTTTTGGCCGGCGCAGAAACCAACCCCCCACCCCTTCCCCCTTCCAGCCCCCCATCGTCCCGCGGTTTCTTTCCTCGCGCGTCCTTCGCGTTGACGATTTTTCCACTTTTATCTGAGCTCCTCTCTCTCTCTCTCTCTCTTTCATTTCTTCTTCACGCTCCACGTTCCTTCTCGCGCACCCCCCGCCGGATGTTTCCCTCTCGCCCCCCGCGTGCTATCTCGAGTCGCGGGCGAAGCAACAGCGGAGCGCGCGCGAGAGACTTGATATCAGCCAACCACCACCTATCCAGCCTCCCGACTCACCCAGTAGCACCAATTTCCCTCTCGCTCGTTCCGATCTCGCCCCCCTCCACCCTCCGCTCCTTTGGTCCACCGCCTAATGTATTTGCAAGAGCCAATTCCCATCGTTATCCCCCCGTATGATCTACGGTTACGGCGTTTTGATCGTCGGATACCCGCACTCTGTCGTTTACTCTGCACACTTATTGCGCACGTGTGCGAGCGGCTGGCCGCCTCGGCACACGGCGACGATAAACGTGTTGGTATGTGTGGACACCTCGAGTTGTGTGTGTACGTGTTTTGGGGACCACAGGCGGAGATGCAGGAGTCGAAGGCGCTGGAGACGTCGGTAATGACGCTTCTTGAATTTAAGAAACTGAGAGATATTCGTGGTAATCGAGATGTATTGCCGTACACAGTGAGATATTCTCGGGCTTCGTGGTTCCCCGGAAACTCGTTTCTTCTCGAAGACGCCGCACGACTGACTTTGGCCTGGTCGCATTTGGACGTGGCTGCATCACGTTTTGCCTTAAAGTCTCATTCGGCTGAATTGTCGTTTAGAGGAAAAATGTAATGTCGAGTGACATTTGTTCGAATCGTGATAATTCGGCATCGTCAAATTGCTGGAAATTAATAAAGCGGCATTGGCGAAGTCAATAATGCGTGGAGCTATTGAATTTCGGAAATTCATAATGATTGGGCAATATGGCGATTTGGCCAAATGATGTTCGACAAAACGACGATTCGGCTGAATGATTTTACGGTAATAGGATGCGTGATTTCAACAATTCACGATTGGCAGTTGACGCGAGATTAGTAAGAGTAACTATGTAAATCGTTGGGACTACCATTTGAATCGATGGGACTACCATTTGAATCGTTGGGAGTACCATTTCAATCATTGGGACTATCGAATGATTAGAACTATCATTTGAATCGTTGAAACTACCATTTGATTCGTTGGGACTACCATTTCAATCGTTTGGACTAGCATTTGAATCGTTGGGACTACCACTTGAATCATTAGCACTAATATTCGTACAGTTGACTCAACTATTTGAGTCGTAAGGAAAATACAATGATCGCTTGATTGTGTGTCAACTCATTTGTTGGTTATGTCAGCTGAATCCTTTTCTTTCCGTGCACCTACTGTCGTTTATTCTGCACTTATAATGCACACGTGTGTGAGTAGTGTCTGCGTATCACACACCATGCAGATAAACCCAGCGACATATGGACACGTCGACTACATACTCGTTGGGACCACAGTCGGAGATGCACAAGTCGAAGGCGCTGTAGGCATCGGTAATGACGCTTCTTGAATTTAAGAAACCTGCGAGATATTCGAGATAATCGAGACGTATTGCCGCAGTGAGATATCCTCGGGCTTCATACTTTCCCGGAAACTCGTTTCTCCTCGAAGACGCCTCGACTCCCTCTGGCCTGTTCGGCCATCCAACATACTCGTGCCGATCCCGATCGTTCTGTCTCGCTTCTTCTTGATGCTGCTGCTGCCGCTGCTGCTGTTGCTGCTGGTGGCGTAGCCATGTTTCGTGTATGCTCGTGCGGCCTCTTCGTCTTCTTCTCTCGTCGTTGAACGCGGCCCGCGCGCTCGCTCGCTCGGCCGATCGGGTTGCGCAACCGGCGAACGAATTTTGAGCCTGACTGTAGGCTACATTCTTGCGCCGCGGGAAAATAAAACCGCGTCGACGGAGACAACATTATTACGGAGCGTTGCCAGCCATTGCTCATGCCCCGCTTCCTTAACGTATTCCCCGTCCGCGATCACGTGAATATATTTCTGCGCGACCGGATTATATACAAAATGATTCGGGGCTGATGTATTTTGCGGATTGTGTGTTTATCTGGACCAGAAACTTACTGCGAAATTTTGCTTTTTTTCAGGTGTCATGCTCCACATTTTTTAACAATAAGAAAAGTGTGCGGGAAAAATGTACAAGTTGATGTGTTATTTAGAATCAATTTTACGAGTGCAGAAATTTATCAATCGTGAGTAGAGACCAACTTGAAACTCTCTTGTAAAAAGTTCATGAGTAACGGAAAGCATTGTTAGCAAACTATTAGAGCTGTGATTGGTTGCCAGGAAAGTCCGTGATAAACAAAATCAGTTTGGTGTCAAATTTGAAAAATTTCGTAAGGACAGGCGGGGCAGCACCCGTAACCTTTTAAAACTTTATAAGAGCGTGTTTTGCAGCGCAAAACTGATTAACCTATTATAGGTGATATTTTGAAATAAACATTTCCGAGGTCGATTTTGGCGATTTTCGGCCCGGAGCCGGATCTACGATTTCTGACAGAAAAAAAAATTTTTTCGTCGCCAAAAAAATATTTTTTTCAAAATCGATTAAAAAAGGTTAATAACCAGTATTTTCGGGGGTAGAATATGCGACTTGAGAATGATGGTATAGGTTAAAAGTCGATATTTTGAAAAGAAAAAAAATTAGGGTCGATTTTGGCGATTTTCGGTCCGGAGCCGGATCTACGATTTCTGACAGAAAAAAAAAAATTTCGTCGCCAAAAAAATATTTTTTTCAAAATCGATTTAAAAAGGTTAATAACCAGTGTTTTCGGGGGTAGAATATGCGACTTGAGAATGATGGTATAGGTTAAAAGTCGATATTTTGAAAAGAAAAAAAATTATGGTCGATTTTGCCGATTTTCGGTCCGGAGCCAGATCTACGATTTCTGACAGAAAAAATATTTTTTTCGTCGCCAAAAAAATATTTTTTTCAAAATCGATTAAAAAAGGTTAATAACCAGTGTTTTCGGGGGT
The DNA here is from genome assembly GCA_963932165.1 of Pimpla rufipes. NCBI lineage: Eukaryota > Metazoa > Arthropoda > Insecta > Hymenoptera > Ichneumonidae > Pimpla > Pimpla rufipes. The sequence continues at coordinate 8,758,955 of OZ010636.1, forward strand.
AGAATATGCGACTTGAGAATGATGGTATAGGTTAAAAGTCGATATTTTGAAAAGAAAAAAAATTAGGGTCGATTTTGGCGATTTTTGGTCCGGAGCCGGATCTACGATTTCTGACAGAAAAAAAAAAAAAAATTTCGTCGCCAAAAAAATATTTTTTTCAAAATTGATTTAAAAAGGTTAATAACCAGTGTTTTCGGGGGTAGAATATGCGACTTGAGAATGATGGTATAGGTTAAAAGTCGATATTTTGAAAAGAAAAAAAATTATGGTCGATTTTGCCGATTTTCGGTCCGGAGCCAGATCTACGATTTCTGACAGAAAAAATATTTTTTTCGTCGCCAAAAAAATATTTTTTTCAAAATCGATTAAAAAAGGTTAATAACCAGTGTTTTCGGGGGTAGAATATGCGACTTGAGAATGATGGTATAGGTTAAAAGTCGATATTTTGAAAAGAAAAAAAATTAGGGTCGATTTTGGCGATTTTTGGTCCGGAGCCGGATCTACGATTTCTGACAGAAAAAAAAAAAAAAATTTCGTCGCCAAAAAAATATTTTTTTCAAAATTGATTTAAAAAGGTTAATAACCAGTGTTTTCGGGGGTAGAATATGCGACTTGAGAATGATGGTATAGGTTAAAAGTCGATATTTTGAAAAGAAAAAAAATTATGGTCGATTTTGGCGATTTTCGGTCCGGAGCCGAATCTACGATTTCTGACAGAAAAAATATTTTTTTCGTCGCCAAAAAAATATTTTTTTCGTCGCCAAAAAAATATTTTTTTCAAAATCGATTAAAAAAGGTTAATAACCAGTGTTTTCGGGGGTAGAATATGCGACTTGAGAATGATGGTATAGGTTAAAAGTCGATATTTTGAAAAGAAAAAAAATTATGGTCGATTTTGGCGATTTTCGGTCCGGAGCCGAATCTACGATTTTTGACAGAAAAAATATTTTTTTCGTCGCCAAAAAAATATTTTTTTCAAAATCGATTAAAAAAGGTTAATAACCAGTGTTTTCGGGGGTAGAATATGCGACTTGAGAATGATGGTATAGGTTAAAAGTCGATATTTTGAAAAGAAAAAAAATTATGGTCGATTTTGCCGATTTTCGGTCCGGAGCCAGATCTACGATTTCTGACAGAAAAAATATTTTTTTCGTCGCCAAAAAAATATTTTTTTCAAAATCGATTAAAAAAGGTTAATAACCAGTGTTTTCGGGGGTAGAATATGCGACTTGAGAATGATGGTATAGGTTAAAAGTCGATATTTTGAAAAGAAAAAAAATTATGGTCGATTTTGGCGATTTTCGGTCCGGAGCCGAATCTACGATTTTTGACAGAAAAAATATTTTTTTCGTCGCCAAAAAAATATTTTTTTCAAAATCGATTTAAAAAGGTTAATAACCAGTGTTTTCGGGGGTAGAATATGCGACTTGAGAACGATGATGTAAGTTAAAAGTCGATATTTTGAAATAAAATCTTTCTGAGTTCGACTTTGGCGAAAAGATTTCCAGGCACGCGCGCCAGCGCGTATGATTACCCTAGTGAATTTATAAATTAGTATAAATATAGGATAAAGCGCGTTGTGAAAAAATCGGTAGCTATATACATTTTTTAATTTATACAACCGCAAACCTCAAATTGGCTGCGAGTCGAATAGAATAAGAGAATAAATTACTGGTGGGGCTACGACAATGGAGTTGGCACGCCTCACAGTCATAGAATCATAGCTGTCTATTCAATGAGCCCGAAAATGGGCTTTTCTAACAGATATCTAAGGGGATTTGGAGTAAGGAAGTACTTTACGATGACCACGGGTGACCCGTGGTTCCCCCGGCGGGTTATCATACTCGGCCAATTTATTTTAACATCTAGCCCGCAGCTCGAGTCCTCTCGATGCCAGAAAATGATCTCCCATGCGCAATTTGCATCGAGAATCAATTAAAAAATATTTGCGTGCAATTTTCGTGCCGTATTATTAAGAAAAAATAAAAAACTATAGCACTTTTGCAATAGTTTATGAGTATAATTAAACTGCTATACGCATAAACTATTGCAGTGTAATTAGTGTAATTATAAATAAATAATAATTAGTAACCACCCTAAATCATGTATTAATAATAATGATAAATCATATAGCCGGTAAACGAAAAAAGTATTTGTAATACTTTTCCACGTGGTACCCAACCCAGTTCGATGTTCCTTGAGCTCCAATCGCTTGTTAACAAACACCTCGTTCATTTATTCGCTTATGCTAATTCGTCATCATCCCGCCGCGGTCTCTCCTCGTGAAATCTTTTATCGCGGCAACCTAGAAATTCTTATCTTTCGAAGTAATCGCGAATCCGGTTTCGTAGACGGGTACCGGATTCCGCGCCATGTGTTTCTTTCGCAGAGCGAAAGCCACACTGCGTCTGCGCTTCTCTCTTACCTAAACGCTGACGCGGGGACCGAGAGACGAATTCACGCACCGGTCGTTTAGCACGTAGTGCGAGCAACGGCAGTTTCTCGCGGACGGTCAATGAGCGAGACCTCCAAAAATAAGTGACAGCCATTCGTTATTTCCTAATGAATGCGATTAACAAACCCGGAGACTCTTCTTTCTCACACTCCTCAGCGATCCAGATGTTCATATTTTCGAAGCTTCGTCGTCATTGGTGTACGGGACTAGAAAAAAAAAAAAAAACGCACACACGCCATTAGCGACATTCGCACATGGTTGAGGGAATATTTATGCCCCCGCGAACGTACGGGGAACGCGCGTTGAAGTACCGATGAGCTTGTTCGCGAGAAACGAAACTAAAAGGACCAAACTCGAAGCTATGGGGTAGTGAGAAAGCGGGATCTTCCGGAACACCCTCCTTAGTTAGACTATGGCAGACATCATAATCCTGTGAGCGAGATGTTCTCTGTGTTCGGACCGAGGCTGGATGAATTCATTTTTCAACGTGGTTGTACGAATTTTCTGACGGCTAACACAGACATTGTACTTATAATGGCTTTCTTTCGAAGACCAAGGCGGGTACAAATCCTGTAGGCTTCAGTTGAGGCCGCCTGTATTTAAAAATCCAGTTGAAGTATTTGTAACGCTATTTTTTATTAGTTTTCTGAAAACTAATACAGTAATATTTTTTTATACATTTCTTCCTAAAACTGAGTCGGGCACCACAATCCTACAATCGAGGCTGTCTCTATTTAAGAGAGAGTATTTTTAACGAGATTTTTAACATTTTTCTGAATGCTAACACAGTAATGTGATTCAAAACGTTTTCTTTTCTAAGACTAAGAGGCAGGCATCAAAATCATCTTTCTGTTCCAAAGTCCGGTGCCAGTTGAAGTAATTTTTATGCAATCTTTACCAATCTTAAGATCGTTAATACACTATAATCAGACTTAAAATGTTGCCTTTTAATTAACTATAACAACTGCTCTACTAATCCACGCCAATATTATTCCAAATCCATTTCCCGTGTCTCCTGACAACTGTACAAGCTCACTTGTACATAATAAACGCTTCTCCCATTCAACTCATCAGCCTCTCATAGAGATCCATTCGCCTCTAAATTCCCCCAACTCGCTTGCGAGGAAAAACAAAGACCCGGTGTTTTTTTTTTTTCTAAAAACCGTATGCAACGTAATTATTAAGAAAAAATGAAAACTCTCAACGACTGCGCAATCGCACTTGTACATAATAAACGCTTCACCCATTCAACTAAGCAGCCTCTCATAGGGATCCATCCGCCTCTAAATTCCGCCAACTCGCTAGCGAGAAAAAACGAAGAACTGGAGTCGTTTTTTTTTTTCTAAAAACAGTGTGCAACGGTCCAGTGGCGTGGCGGGTGTTGCGGAACCCGGGGGGTTTCGCGAAGTTGGAGCGAAACTGGGAAAGTGCGGTGCGCGCTGCGCACAACAGGGGAAAGGAAGCCCTGGCCGAGGTGGAGGTGTGTGTGTGGAGGTAAAAGGGTCGTGCGGGAGGTCACTGCCGAAGGAGTGGTAAGAGCGTGAGGAAAGGGGGTTGACGCGGTGGTAGCTCCGCGGAGACGGCCGCGAGGCCGAGGGGGAGGGGGGGGGGAGGACCGGGCGAATGTTTCGCGGTGCGAGAGCGTGCGAGAGAGGCCCGAAGAATGAGGAACGGAGATAGCCGAGTGGCGGGGAGCGCGGAGAGGGGCGAGAAGACGGAAGGGGGCGAGAGGTTGCCCTCCATGAATCACGACACGGAGGCTGATTTAGAGGCCCAGAAGTCGGTGCTATAGGTGGGTAGTGGCCCTCTCTGCGTCTCTCTCCCTCTCTCCTTCTCTCTCTCTCTCTCTCTAGCTCCGGTTCCCTCGGCGAGCGACTCTCCGTGCCCCAAGTCGCGGTGGTTATGCACTTGGGGACTCTATATACCATCGTCGCGTGTCCCTAGTTCCGGTGTCCACTTCTTTCATTATGGAATTCGCCCGACGAACATTTTTTTTACGAAATACGATAACATCAAGTTGACCCAGTTGGAAATTGCTTTTTTGGGGGACGGAGTTTCGATGAGGGTTGAACGGTAAATATATTTTTTTAAACGGGAGAATAAAATATTCGCTGGTATTGATTGATATTGTGTTTTAACCTTTTTGGAACAAATGCGAAATGGCTGACGTCGCTTTGATAATTTTTATTGAGTTGTGAACTCTAATAAAAATTATGAAAAAATTATAAAAACGATTTATTATTACTATATTGACTGATATTGTATTTTACCATTTTTGGAACAAATTCGAAATGACTGAAGTCGCTTCGAGGATTTTTATTGAGCTGTGAACTCTAATAAAAATGATGAAAAAATAATGAAAACAATTTATTATTATTATATTGACTGATATTGTATTTGACCCTTTTTGGAATAAATACGAAGTGGCTTACGTCGCTTTGGGAATTTTTATTGAGATGTGAACCCTAATAAACATTATGAAAAATTAATAAAAGATGTTTATTATTATTTGTATAATTAAAAATATACATATTTATAGAAAATAGTTTAAATAATCTGTGTATCGAATTCTCGAGCTCAACATCAATACTGTCGATCAAACATCTCATTACCATAAAGTAAACATTCACCGCCGTCAGCATGAAACCCAAACTTCCTCCTCGATGTTTACGCGACGACGACGACGACGCGAGAGACACGTCTATTTTCGTTTCGCGAATAATCGATGACCGGCGCCAGTGAAAGAATCCCAGTGATTTTAAATGCCCAATCGGACTATACACGCAACGGAACGGAGCTTCGAAATCGCTCGAATTAAGACGGCGTAATATCAAGATCGTGCACGGCGAGTAGCAGCAGCAGCAGGAGGACGCGAGTCGTCGTCGGAGGAGGATGAGGAGGAGGGTGAAGGAAGAGGAGTTGGATACCGCTGCATCTCCCCTCCTCTCGCCCCGCTCGCGGTCCGCGCACGGACCGAATAAATTAAACGCAGTACCTGACCATCGTGGTTCGAACCTGATAAAACTCACGTATATATCCACGCACACGTTTTCGCCTCTGTCTCCCTCTCTCTCTCCACCGTTACACACCAACACGCACCGTGTATGACATACACAAATGTGCGCTCGCTGTCATCGCGCATGCATGCAAAAACACACATATATAGGCGGCGATCTGCAAGGGAGGATATTCCAGGCGGCATGTGCACCAGCCAGACCCGGGACTTCCCGCATGTATTTTACATTCTCAATTTGGTATGAGCAGATTTATTGGGGCGCACGAGTCCTCTCGCCCCCCCCCCCTCTCTAGCTCTCCCTCGCTCCCTCGGTTTGCCATGCAGGTTGCGTACCACCACACTAGCGAATTCCCACTGCGTCTGTGTGAGAGTATTTTGCGAACCCAAAATCGGGAGAGGAAACCGGGTTCGTATGAGCCTACGCACGTGGGGCAGGCACATCCGCGAGCAGGTCAAAAGGGGGGGGGGGGGCTGCAGGGAGAGAAGTTGCGGGGGCTGGGGTGATTTTCCAATCCATCTGACTCAATCCCACTTAAATTTACTCTACCTGTCTTAACCATAACTAACTTAACTATTCTGGATTTTTTTGAACCTGTCATAAGGGAGACCGGAGACGGTTGTAACAAAACCTATTTCTAATTTTTCCCCTGCCATTTTCGCGAAAAAAAAGATTTTCGATTTCATAAAGTTTGAGAAACCTACCCGATGGGAAATTTCCCGCTGATTCCGATAAGCACCGTTGTTTGCCCGAAAAATAGCAAATTCGATGAGAAAAACGCGAAAAACGATTTCGCACGTTTTTTTCGAAATTTCGTCACTTCACTAAAATTGAGGTTACTTTTTTTTTGGATCGATCAAACCACTTTGCGTACCACCACACTCGCCAATTCCCACTGCGTCTGTGTGAGAGTATTTCGCGAACCCAAAATCGGCAGAGGAAACCCGGTTCGTACGAGCCTACGCACGTGGGGCAGGCGAATCCGCGAGCAGGTCAAAGGGGGGGGCTGCGGGGGGAGACGGTAGCTGGGGGGGAGGGGGGGAGGCTGGGGTGAGAATTCGATGGGGATGCTTTGAGTTACCCTACAATGGCAACTCACGGTATAACATGGTCACGGGATGCTGGACGAACGGTGCGAGACTCCCCCCCAACGAGCTAGCGGAAGGGCCAGAAGGGGGCAGAGGGGGGAGGGGGGCCAGCAGCCAGTAGATGGGTTAGCGAGCGAAAGGGCGGGCGGAGAATTTGCGGATCTCGTACGCAAGGAGTGCGAGAGAGAATCGGTTGGGAAGGGGGTGAGAGAGGGAGAAATGGAATTGAGTGAGGGGGGTCAGGGGGGCGGAGGTTGGTGGAGGTTGAGGGGGGAGGTGGAAGGGAGTGTGAGTGAGCAAGTGCGAGTGGCTCGTCGCTTCTCCATTTCAAGCCTAAGCGCGGCCATTCATCAGGATTTCGGCGCGCAGACGTGCTTTATTACTGCTAGCTCGAAATTGCTATCCTACGACTCCATTCCGGGGTGCGCGCGCGAGTCGAGCTTGCAGCCTGGCACACCGTCACACACGTCCCCCCGTCCGCGGCTCACTCGTCGGCGCTCCGGGGCTGCGCGGCCGCCGCCCCCTCACCCGTAATGCATTGGAACCTTATATAAGGTTCAGTTGCCCGGTTGATCCGATGCGTTAACCGGGCTTCAGCCAAATTCCGCTCACCTTCCAAATCCTGGCTAACTTATCACCTCGTGAAATGCGCCCGGGAATGGCGCGGCCCGACGCCGCGCCGGCCTCGCGGAGGTTTGATGATCTTTATCGCGTTTGGCCGCCCGATGCAAAGTCAGCGGATGATTGCGACCATTGACTGCGCAAGCTGCGCGCAAGTGCGGATGGTGGATTCGTTTGCAGGGTTCGTCGTCGAGGTAATCCGTGGTTGGAATGCGATCGTTTGCGCTGCCGAGAAGAACGGTAATAGGTGTCAATTGGGATGTCATGACGACTGTTTTTTTGGACAGATTTCGGATGTTTGTTAGCGGATTTAATTTCGCACTGCAGACAAAAGCAGTAATAACTGTGAATTGTGCTGTCATGCCGACTGTTTTTTTGTACAGATGTTTTTGGCAGCGAATTTAATTTTGGGGTTAACAGCGCATGGAGAAAAATAACCAGGGAGTAATGACAAATCTTTAGCCGGATCAACAAAAGTGTTTGGTGTTGCAGCGAAATGTTTAGTTAAAACAGGAAATTTTTAGCTGCCGTAGCAAAATTATTTTGTTGTCACTACGTTAACATTTTTCTCCGTCAGACTTTTCGGGCCACGTCAGGCAATAAATTCTGTAATCCAAATGTGTAACGGAATGATGATAACGCCGAATGTTTTTTGTACAGATGTTTGGCAGCGAATTTAATTTTGGGGGTAACAGTACGTAGAAAAATAATCAGGGAGTAACGACAAATCTTTTGCCGGATCAATACATTTTTTGTTGCTGCAGCGAAATGTTTAGTTACCACAGGAAATTTTTAGCTGCCGTAGCAAAACTTTTGTCGTCACTACATTAAAAATGTTCTCTGTGAAACTTTTGAGGCCAGGTCAGGCAATAAATTCCGTCATCCAAATGTGTAATGGAATGATGACAACAATGTCTGGAATTTATCATTTCTTTTTTAGGAATGAATATACGAGAATGTACGACCCGGATGTACGTTAAACGATTTTAGAAATATACAACGTAAATGTAATGTGACGAATGCGCAAGAAGCGAGACATCCGATAAACGGAAACGTTCGGTGTTTCATATGTGTCGGAGAGATCCGAGTATGAAAGAAAAACACGTTCGATCGGTGGAATTCTCGGGTCCCGCGGACGCTCCCCGGGTAACCGGAGGCAGTGAAGCGTCCGCTCTTGATGCTCGGGAGGAAGACGCTAATGTGACAGCCACCACATTCCGCGGAACAATCCTCTCGCTCCCGGGCACCGCTATAATAATAATTTGGCCGGAAATACGAGTTCAGTCGCGCTGGTAGCATCGAGCGACAAAGAAGCGGCTGTGATATCTACGGCTCCCCCGTTTCTCTCGGCTGAGGAGGAGCGAAAATACTGAGAGAGAGAACGAGAAAAGGAACTCGAAGATATCCCGCAACGAGAACACGGAGACGGAGTGGATTCCGCAATACCGAGTTATCATTCCTGAGAATGCAGACGACGAAAAATACTAACGAATGATGTTTATGTATTCTATTGTAAAAGTGGTGAACGTGGTGAACATTTCTATTTTCTAATCTATCTGACCCGACCCACTTAAATTTACTCTACTTATCTTAGCCATAACTAACTTAACAATTCTGGTTTTTTTTACCCTGTCATAGGGGAGACCGGAGACAATTTTAACAAAAACCATTTCTGATTTTTTCTTTGCGATTTTCGCGTAAAAATGTTGTTCGATTTCATAAAGTTTGAGAAACCTATCCGATGGGAAATTTCCCGCTGATTCAGAAAAGCATCGTTGTTTACCCGAAAAATAGAAAATTCGATTTAAAAAACACAAAAAACGATTTCGCATGTTTTTTTCGAAATTTCGTCACTTCACTAAAATTGAGTTTACTTTTTTTTTATCGACCAAACCGGGCAAACAATGTGTTTTTCGGAATCAGCGCGAAATTTTCCACCGGATAGGCTCTTCAAATATTATTAAATCTAGTTTTTTTTTTCACCAAACTTTTTTTTGTCCCTGAATGTACCATTTTCGCCACTTTCATCTTTCACATAACACACAACATCATAAGTTTCTCATACCCCGTTGATACTTCCCACGAAGAAAGTAACCCTGTCCTTGACGATGGAAGAGGAAGAAGGCGTCGTGGGGCGAAAAGGGTTGGGGGGGAGAGGAGTGAGGCGAGGGTGGGGCAAAGTGCGCACTCGAGAACTGGGTGAAGAATACGATACCAGACACATATTTTACGTCGGCTCTCTTCACCAAAGCCCGGACTCGCAGTCGCACACCCTAACAGACCCACATGGTATACATTTGTACATGTACAGAATCTTCGCGTATTCTGAATTATCGTTCAGCGAGGCGCTTGGCCAATACACATACACATGCGTCTTCGTGACTGCGTCGGCATATGCCGCGTCGGCGGTGTCGGCAAGGGTGTACTTGGCGTGGGCACCCCATCGCGAATCGCGAGGAGAGGCCGCGTGTGCCTCTCGCTGCATCTTCCCCCATGTATATCGGCGGCGGTTCGCGACTCGTTCGCGATCGAGCGAGATCTTCTTCCCTCGATCGTTCTTCCCCCCGCGCGGCGTGTCCGCCCCGCTCTAACGTGAGAAATCGACGGTTCCCAACTTGTACCTCGTGTTACCGAAGCCGTACGTACGCTGCCGAGTGTTGTGCTCAGGTATATAACAGATATACGTACACGAGGACGTATGCTCGGTGCGCCGTCAAGTTTACACGTCGATTTGATTTACCGCTTCATTGTCGTTCGGCCGTTCTATCGCACGACCGTTCGCGATTCTCGCGGTCTCTATATGTGGTAGCCTTATAGAAGTGTAATAGACACCGGTGGCGGTGGACTTCTGATACCGCGGGCTACCGTTTTACTGCCGTGTTACTCGCGATTGAGCGTACAAATTCAATGGAAATGTCAAGCGTTGTATGAATGGTGTCATATAGCGAGCTTTGTGTCTTGGTTTGACGCAGGAACCACGAGCGGATTGTCGTGGGGAGAGCAAATGTTTTTGTTGAACCGAATTTGTATCAACCGCATGAACTGTACTACAATCATTAAATATTAGTACTTGGCTAAAAAATTCCAGAAATATATCCTTATTTTGTACTCGGTTTCTCTAGTGAAAAAAAAAAATTCCGAGGTCGATTTTGGCGATTTTTGGTTCGGAGATGGATCTATGATTTTTGACAAACAGAAAGTCGCAATTTTTTTTTTTTTTTTTTTTTTTCAAAATCAAGTAAAAAGTATTGGTAACCAGTGTTTTCGGGAGTAAAATATACAGAAGGTAGAATATAAATAAATAAATAAAAGTTGCCTTGAATCACTGTACGCTGAGGAAAAAACGTAAGTACACGGACAAAAATAATCAGGGAGTGAATACAAATCTTTTGCTCTATCCATGCATTTTTTTGTCGCAGCAAAATGTTTAGCTACCACAGCAAGACTTTTGTTGTCACTCCGTTAATATTTTTCTCTGTGTAGTACGACAAATATAACTAGCGTTTCTCGACGTTCAACCTAATTTGCAGGCAAATGAATATCCATTGCTCTGTTTTTGATAAATCATACGAATAATTGTTGAACAATTAAATCAATTTTTTTCGGTGCAAGCAAAGTGAAACATTCAATACCTTTTTCTCGCGCAAAAAAAAAAAAATATTTTTCACCCCTTCCCACAATTCAACATGAAAAAATATACGTTCTGAAATATGTAATGAAAATTAAGGCAGACCATATTTCGGTTTGGATTAAACACCGGAAACACGCTTAAGCCAAGTATGTCTCACAGTTGCCCCACTTAGTTGACCTTATTTTTTTTGCAGCTCCGAATTCTCCTTCTTTTTCGCCGCCAACCGCGTGGCACCCCGATTATAAATATTACATTGTAACGTTTTCGCGACACCGCGGCGCTGTTTCTTTACACCGTGGCGCGTGGGCGCCCCACGGTGCAGCACCGCGCGCGTGCATCGCCGGGTGTGTAGATCCCGCGAGAACACGTGAGAAATCGTCGATGCTCAACTTGTACACCGTTACATGCGCTCCGAAGGTATAATTCACGTTCGCGTATATACAGCGTACGTATGGATAGGTGGAAGTGCGATAAACCCGTGTGCGTCGCAGGTAGAAAGCGCACGGGAGAAAACACGCCCCGCTGTCGATTTGATATACAGCATCATTGTCATTCATTCATTCTCGTTCGGTTCACTCTCGCGCTCTCGGTCGATCGCTCGAGAGCCTCGTTCATTCATGCGCGCGGCACGCGGTGAACCGACGACGACGAGGAAAGCGCGAAGACACGGCGGCCGATTGAACGCGACTCGGACGATCGTCGATCAGCGATCGAGTGTCGTCACGCTGTAAATTACGTTCAGGGAAAAATGGGCATTACGTTTTTAACGAGCCGGCACGGCGAAACAATGGACGCTGATTGCTGTGATGCAGATACGACGTATTATCGGTAATTCGAATTTTTACAACGTGGTGCAATTATTACGATGTGTGTAATTATGATTGGTATAAATGCAAATTGGTATGAATTGAATTTATTGAAAAATTACGACATTGATCTTGTCGTTTATATTCATGAACTGGTATGTGACATAAAAATAAAAGTGCTGTTACTTTACATGACGCTTGAATATAAAAATTCGTACCCTGGTTTATGAATAAAAACTTCCAATTTTTCAGTGCATTAAATATTCAAAAAAATTTAACAGTGTTCTAAAAAATTGGCAATAGTAATAGTAATCACAATATTAATAAAAATAACCTCTGCTATAGTCAACATACGTCAATAACGTAATTACAAAAATAAGCTGCAGCCAACCAGCTTCATTTTTCCGACTACCCATTTTTCGATCAGAAAACAAAAAATTATTTTTATGAAATTTATTGAAAATTTACGACATTGATCTTCTCATTTATATTCATGAACTGGTATGTGAAATAAAAATAAAAGTGCTGCAATTTTACATGACGTTTGAATATAAAAATTCGTACCCGAGTTCATGAATAAAAACTTTCAATTTTTCAGTGCATTAAATATGCAAAAAAAATTTAACAGTGTCCTAAAAAATTGACAATAGAAATAATAACAAGAATATTAATAAAAATAACCTTGGCTATAATTCACATACGTCAATAACGTAATTACAAAAATAACCTGCAGCCACCCAGCTTCATTTTTCCCACAACCCATTTTTCGATCAGAAAGCAAAAAATGATTATTGAGTTCTCACCTTAAATCCGTGGAGACTGGCGAGAAATTCAGTCAGCGGAAGACGCGAAAGAAACGGGAACGCCGGGATATACGATGGCGAAGTGGGGAGCGCATTCGACCTGTATTCCTCGAGGGATTAATCGACGAGATTGCCGCGTTCTCTCGGCAGAGCGTGCCGCGGCCTTCGCGAGGCTCTCGCGCCGATTCGCACGTCGATTCGTTCTCCTGCTCACCGGCCGATATGCCACGGTGCGGACGTACACACGAGAGAAATGTGACGTCGTGTGCGCGGGCTCACTCCCGCAATCGGATTTACGAGAGACGTACGCGTGGATATTGCTCGTTGCGCGCGAGTCGTGTGATACCCCCCCCCCCCCCAGCCGAATGAATTATTTAGGTGCGTGCATCTGTCGCGGATGAATAATTCGGAGTGAGTCCGGCAGCGAGTACGTCCGCGCACACGAATACGACGGAGAGTTGAGAGGTGCGTTCGGTAAATTAATACCGTGTTTTACAGCGTCGGAATTGAAATTTATCGTCGCGCGTCGAAAAATCTTATTCGGATACGGCACGCGGATTATTGATCAGCTGTTATCTGACGTGTCAATTGCGACGGAACGCGGGGTATGAAACGAGACGAGAAACGAGGTGTATAACGTTATGCATGATTATTGGCAGGGATTAACAGACAGAATTAAGAGACATAAAATGTCGCATTAATACCTCATTATTCATTAGATTATGCATTTTATAAAAATAATTCCGCCGTAATCGTAATGAGGGTATTTTCAATAATGGGGATACAGACCCAACCCTAACTTAGTAACTTACAACCTAGCCTAGCCCTATCTAACATACAACCGAACCTAACCCTAACTAATTTACAACCTAACCTAACCCTATCTAACTTACAACCTAACCTAACCCTAACTAATTTACAACCTAACCTAAGCCTATCTAACATAATCCAACCTAACCTAAGCCTATCTAACATAATCCAACCTAACCTAACCCTATCTAACTTAATTCAACCTAACCTAGCCCTATCTAACTTAATACTACCTAACCTAACCCTTCAATAAATTGATACTACCTAACCTAACCCGTCTATACATTAATCCAACCTAACCTAACCTAACTTTTATCTCTATCCACACACCAAATAGTTCCAACGACCAACACGTCTCGCTTGACAAACGGCATCATGAAATCATTTCCCAAAATCAATCAACACGTATAAAATGATCATCATTCCGTCGTTCCCTCTCCACATCGTCAAAAGAATCGGGGACGAGACCCCTCCGCTCGCCGACCGAGCCTCGCCGGTCGGAAGTGCAAGGAATGTTAATACGAATATCGTGATTTATCGATAGAACATCGAAGGAGAGAGGCCGTGATAGGGAAGCCCACGAGAGGGGTGGGTTTCGCGGGTATGAGAAAAAATGAGGAAAAAGTCTTGTGCACCGAGCACGACGAGTGCGGTGGAGGCAGCGTTTCGGCGAGGGAGCGAGGGAGAGAAAAAAAACGTGAACCAACGAGAGACCCAGGGAGCGAGACACACATATAGGCAGGGAAGGAGGCGGCAGCGGCACCCAGAGACCCCGGTGTACGTCGACGAGGGTGCACGCCGGCGTTTTTCTTAGCCGGCTGAGCCGTCTAAGATTTATTTCCGTACCCATACCAAGACAAATGGTGAGATTGTGTCCAAAATTTTAACAGCGCATTTGGGTCGAACGCGAGCTACGTTCCTGGCGCGCGAGACGTGAAGGGACACGAAGGGAGGGAGGCAGATATATAGAGAGGAGGAAACGATGAGATTCTTCTTATGTGGCTGTGCGCTATACACGTACCACAATATATGTGTACAGGGTGATCCAGAATTCTAGAACCAAACGAGTCCCGGAAGTCCGAAATGGTCCCAGGAACGCGTGTGCAAAATTTGAGATTTTTATTCCCAGTAGTTTTTAAATGAGAGCCGATTTATGACAGCCAATCTCGACTTTGCCTTAATTCGCCCTTAACTTACTCTCAATTTTCTCTTAATTCGTACTCAAGTTGAGAGTAAGTTGAGTGCGAATTAGGAGCAAGTTGAGCGTAAGTTCATCCTCAATTTACTCTCAACTTGCTCCTCTTAATTCGTACTCAAGTTGAGAGTAAGTTGAGTACGAATTAGGATCAAGTTGAGAGTAAGTTCATTCTCAATTAACTCTCAACTTGCTCCTAATAAGAGTTGAGAATAAGTTGAGGGCGAATTAGGAGCAAGTTGACTGTAAGTTCATCCTCAATTTACTCTCAACTTGCTCCACTTAATTCGTACTCAAGTTGAGAGTAACTTCAGTACGAATTAGGAACAAGTTGAGCGTAAGTTCATCCTCAATTTATTCTCAACTTGCTCCTAATTCGCCCTCAATTTACTCTCAACATGCTCCTAATTCGCCCTCAACTTACTCTCATCTTGAGAACGAATTAAGACAAAATTGAGAGTAAGTTAAGGACGAATTAAGAGAAAGTTGAGATTGAGATACCTCAATTTTCTCTCAACTTGCTCCTAATTCGCCCTCAATTTACTCTCAACTTAAGTACGAATTAAGAGAAAATTGAGAGTAACTTAAAGGCGAATCAGGGAAAGTTGAGAATGCCTGTCATAAATCGGCTCTCATTAAAAAAGTACTGGGAATATAAATCTCAAATCTTGCACACGCAATCCTGGAACCATTTCGGACTTTCGGGACCCATTTGGTGCGGGGATTCTGGATCACTCTGTATACAGCCCGATATAACAGCACAAGCAACAAAGCGCCCCGCGACTCTCCGCAGGATGTACAAGTCGTGCGGGGGGGGGGGGGGGGGGGGAGCTTCGTGCGAGGGCAGGAGGACCGTGTAAGGGCGAGAAGGGCAGGAGCGTCTCGGGGGTTGGTCCGTAGCTTGTGCGTCCCGGGGAGAAAAGAAGTTTTCTAGTTATCGCAGCCCCCCCTCCGAGGCTGACTGCTCGAGGAGAGTAATGCCCGTTCACGAAACTCTCGGCTCGTGACAGAATCGAGGCGTGAAACGAGATCGGTATCCAGCCGGGCCGCGGATAACTGCCGCGCGCCGAGTTTATTCCAATTATTGGCTTTCTATCGCTCCTCCCGTTCGTTTTTCTTCCCTCGTTCCTCCCTCTCTCGATTCCGCTGCTTTCTTCTTCTCTCTTCATTCCCCACCGTGACCTACATGATTGGATGTCCTATACAGGGGCGACCGAGGAGGAATCTGTAAGCTTCCTTCGCGATACCTTTACGACCCCGCAGAAGCTCTCGACCCTCACCCGAGATGGCAACTTAAACGCGGGAGCCACACGTGAAGCTATAAAAATTTCGCGGCTCCTCCCGGCGCAAACGTGGAGCGCGCGAAGCAAAAAGAGGAGCCGAAGCCGCGGAGGATCTTTTTTATTGCGCCAAACTCGCGTTATACCTGAAACCACCCCCGCCGCGACGCTTTTGTTTTTCCACCAGTCTTCGTGTTGGATAAAACGTCTACATCTGTTTGCGAGTCTCGAATTTGTTTGCCAGCCTCCCGCGCAAAATGCCTGAGAAGTCGGTTCGCAATCCCACGAAACAATGGCGACGCGGTGAATTCCGGGCTGGGATTATTGCGCGGATAATGGGACGCTGGTGCTGTCGCCGGTGGTGGCTGCCGTTGTACATAGGAAGAAGCGTTAAACTCGGGCGTCTTATGATCTGGCACGAAGCGAACGAATTTGCATGGAGACAATAGCTGATGCTGCGGTCTCAACGCGCGGCTCTCGCGGCGCGTGCTGAACTCCCCGCGTGTTTGCACTGCACGGGGGGGGCGCGAAGGGCTCGCGCGGGGAAAGTGTGAATAGAAAACGGGAACGCGGTGCAAGTATTGCGACAGAACGCGAGCCGGAGCAAACAGAGAGGGAAATGAGGTGACAATCTCGACGCTGCAAACTGGTCGCCGAATGGCGAAGAAATTTTCGTGGGGAAATCGTGGAGGGCCTGATGATTGTCGAGTGACATAACCGGTAATCTTTGTCTGGGCGATCATTTTTTTGAACTGTCATTTCTTTTTTTTTTAATTGACCCCTTAATTATCAGCCAGCTAACGTATGGATGGAAAAGGTGTTACAAAAATGTTTGCTTCAACGAAATATTTAATAGTTGCGATTCGATAGTTGCTAAAAATACGTCACGGTTTTTCTAAATGCGTACAGGAAAAAATGCATATTGGAAAATAAGAATTTCATTATTTTTCTTAGCGACCATTTTTTGTAACACCATTTCATTTTTTTCTACGACCCCTGAATTACCAACCAGCCACCGTATCAATGAAAAACTTGCCACAAAAACCTTTGCTTCAACGAACAATTAATTGTCGAGATTCAATAATCACCAAACCCGCCACGATTTTCCCCAAATGCGTATGAAAAAAACCGCACATAAAAAAATAAAGATCCCATTAATTTTCCAAAAAGCTGGAACTTCCAAGTTGAAACACGTCACGAGAAGTACTACGACAAATACAATTAAACCGCAAAATTAAAAAAACTAACTGCAACGCATGTTTCACCCAACTCATACATTACCGAAACATATTTCCTCATCCCCCACTCAGCTCCCACGTGGGTTCTCCCATATGGTTTACACATATCCCAAAATACGTTCGGGGCGTAGGCGGCGATCTTTTCCGAAGGAAATTTCGCCCCGCCCGCGGACGGATAAGTTCGCCCCGAGAATGTGTTTATTTGATTCCGGGGTCGTCTTCCGTAAGGGAATATTATTTGGAAAATGTCATTCAACGGCGTCAGCAGTGGAATATATTACGCGGAGGGTCGTATATATCGGGTCGGAGGGGGCGGTCGGCGCGTGGAGAAAGGACGCGAGGCGACCGGTGGCAAGAAGCGTCGTGAACGGGAACCACCACCACGACCATCGCCGCCACCGCCATCAACCACCGGCAGCAGCGAAAGATGAGCGCGTGCCCGGCATGCCCAGGCACCAATTTCGGACCTCGTATAAATAATACAGTGAGAGATGGCTCGTCCTACGCTCGCGAGCTGAACCTGTACAGAGAACCCCTCGTGCTCGAAAATTAGATTTCCTATCTGTCTCGCGCAGCACAGCGCGCTCTATGTACCGCAGGCGTCGCGCAGCCGCCGTATATCGCTGAGGGCACCCAGGCCCACGAGTTACGCGCCCCCTGCCCACCCCCCCCACCCCCACACTCCTTCCCTCGGCCGAGCCGTGTCTTATATTTTTCGCGCGGTCCCGGGGGTTTTCATCAGATCCGTGGCAAAGAGCTAAATTGCCTTCGGGCATGGACCGCCCGAGACCTTCGGAGATCATCGGAGGGTATCGCTCCTCCTCGCCAACCAATTACATTTATCTCGCCTGCTTTTTCACCTTTGCGCACTCTCTGCGCGAGCACCGGAATCTTTCTTTGGGTTTGAGGCTAATCCCCCATGGAAAAAAGTATATTTTTTAAAGTATATTTTTGAGTATAATAAAAATACTTTTTACGAAAAATTGGGTATGCCGAATATACTTTTTGAATGTATTTAAGATGATAAGTATAAGTAAGTATAATAATATAATTATAAGTATAATAAGTATAATAATATAATTATAAGTATAATAAGTATAAAATATATATTTCAAGTATATTATGTACATATTTTTATATAAAAAAAGTATAGTGAAAAATATATTTTTCACTTTATTTTTTTTCCATGGGGATAATGGGACGAATTTCTTCGCCCGCTGCTCGCGTTTTATCGAACTTGGAGAATAAACTAGGTGTAGCTTTTTACCAATATGTAGCTTTTTTGTTGACATTTCACATTCACTGTAAAAATATTTTGCCTTGAATTAAATGAATAAACAGTTCTAGAGATATTAAAAAAAACCTGCGACATTAATGACAAAATATTTTCTTATTTTGTTAAATAATTTCTGTGAACTGTTGAAGCTGTTGAAGTTGAAGCTTCGATTTCGAATTAAGAAAATACAGGTTTCCACATATTTCGTTAAACGTAAAAAATTTCAAGTAAACCACACGTGTTTTCCTCCGTACAAGAAATCGAATAAACATGAATAAACATTCATTACGCGCAATCCGACACACGACGCCAAATCGTATTCTACGAGCCATCCAAATTTATCCAAATTTCGTGGCGCAGGGGTCGCGCGGGCGTCAATAAAATTCACGCGTGGTGCGAACCCGAGGAATCTCCGGAACGAAGACGGACCGCTCGGACAAATCGGAATGGCGGCATTAGAGAGCGTCTGGCCCGGGGCTCGAAAATGGAGACTTAGGAGCCGCCGGTTGTGTTATCCGTTATTTTCGACAGCGAGCAGAGAGGAGTGATAGTCAAAGTGGGCGAGAGAAAAAAAATATGCTGCTACCCCATAGACCCCCATAGGCGTTCGTGCGAGTCGGATTCGGTGAAAATGGTGACTGAGCGATCGCGAGGCCGAGGAAAAAAAAAAAAAAAAAGAAGAAGCTGCGTCACGGGAGGTGAAATCGAAAGGGGGTGTCGGAGGGTGTGACGTGAGCGTCGGGAGACAAACGTGCGCCAGGCGCGCAATGAAGTCGACGATGAGGGTGGCGGTGGTGCGGGTTCTGGGATTCGGTTCAGTCGGCTGCTGCGAGGGGTGGGACGACCGAGCGGCCGAGGGGGTGCGAGAAGACTCCGTGTGCGAGGGAGAGTGCGGGGGGTGGTGGTCCGGGTCTCTCACGCGCAGACTGATAGGAGGGATGGGACGGCCGAGCGGGGTGAGTTATCACCGCGGCGCAATATCTCGCGCGAGCGGCCCAAGAATTGGTCGACGGATAAAGAAAATAAGGAAGCGAGAGAAGCGGGACCCACCACCCCCCACCCCCCTCCGCCCCTCGAGCACCGCCGCGCCGAACCCCCCGACGACGCTCGTGACCCGAGGCCAACAGTCGGCCATGACAGTTTTTCTCGAGGGTGCTTTATAAATCATACCGGGGCGAAATCCACGGAGCAATATCGATTCGCTCTCTTCTCTGCCCCTCTTTTCGTACACTTGTGGGTGTTACGACTTGGGAAGAAAATTTTTTTTTCGAAATAATAATAATAATAATAATAATAATAATAATAATAATAATAATAATAATAATAATAATAATAATAATAATAATAATAATAATAATAATAATCATATTTTTGTTATTTTTTTAAGTTGTATTGGAGGATTGTCGAATTTTTTTTAATAAAGTGAGAGTGAGAAAAATGCAACTCAGAGAATTTAGTTTTATTTGAGTAAATAATAAGGAACAATATTTAGTGTAAAACTTAATTTTTTTTTCAAGCTAAAATCGATTACACGGTATTGGAATAATGTGGGAATGACGAAAATACCTACAGCCAAGAAAGTGAATTAAGTTTTCCTTAAGTAGATAATCGATAACAATGTTTTGTGTATAACTCCATTTTTTTTCAAGCTTAATCGAAAGTTCACTCAATTTTGCAATAATGTGAGGATTTCGAAAATACAACCAAGAAAAAGAATTTAGTTTTCCCGACGTAAATAACAAGGAACAATATTTCGTGCAAGACGAAATTTTGGTCTCAAGCTTAATCGAAAGATCGCGCAATTCCGCAATAACGCGAGAGTGACAAAAATGCAGTTAGTAAAGGAGAATTTAGTGCACTACAAAGTACCGGTCGGTGTAGCTCGACAATTTTAAGTACAATGCCATTTACGAAATGAGGTGCGCGCGTTATTTCACCCCGCGGGATTTATCGTTACGTAAACCCGTAGCGAAGGTGTCCCACCGATTTATGGGTTTCGCGTAATAGTCTTCCGGCGCGGGCGCGCGTCGAGTGCGAGAGAAAATCTCGCGCGCGGATCCCGCGAGTGCAGCTCGCTTCTTCGTCACGTAGGCGCTGCAAAACCCAAGGATCGTCCGGCGTTTTGCGATACCGATGAATATTGACCGGCCTCGAGATACCTCAACGACTGTACTACTCGCCACGAGTAAGAAAATTCCCTGGCGAACACCGGGGAAAAAAATAAAAAATAGCCGCTCGCGCGGTGAGTGTGGCGGGAGTTCCAATATCTGAGATTTACGAGGCTGCCACGTATATAGGATTATTCGTACGTGATCGAGGCCATCGAATGCCACGTTTAATCCGGTATGCGACCGACCCTCCTGGACTGTTTATTTTGGGTGATGAACGACGCGAAATGTCCGGGGATGCGAGGGGAAAAAAAAAAAAAAAAAAAAAAAAAAAAAAAAAAAATCGAAGATGTGTCTGTGTGTTGAAAGAAGCGGAGAAAAAAAAGCATGGAGAAGGAAGAGAGAGGAGGGCGCGTCGAGCACGAGAACCCCGGGAGTTCGGTTTCGAAGAAACGAGCGGAGCTTTCGGGGCGCGGGTGGAGCGCCGCTATGGATAGAGGAAAAAAGGAACGGCGGAGAGAATCGGACGGAGACGGATGGCTAGGAGAGAAATAGTAAGGGGGTAGCGCGAGAGAAGTGGATGGCCGGGCGCGCGAAGGTCGGAGGCGCGGCTGCGTCTGAGCTGCTGCGGATCTATGGGCGCATCCCTCTGCTCTTCGCTTCCCCAACCCCCTCCACCCTCTAGCCACGCTCTTCCTAGCCTCCTCTGTAATTTTTTGTTTCGCCCGGCGCAGCATCCGCTTGTATCAAATTACGATAAATAAAAGCGGGGTACGTCGACGTGTGCCTGGCCGAGGGTGTTCGCACCGCGACTGACGTACGTCGCTGCGGGCTTAACCCCGCTTTCGTGCTACCGGGGCTTAAGGAATACAATGGAACGCCCACGCATCCATCTTCGACGGGCGGTTCTGGAGAAAAATCAATTTTCCGTTGTCGGAAGTTTTTTTTTTTTTTTTGGAAAATGTTATGATCGAATTTCGGACTTTTAGTATTGAATGACACTTTTTCGGTGTGTAAACACTGAAAAAAGTGTCATTCAATAGTAAAAGTTGTCCATTCGATTCTAGTTGTAATTCCTACAATTTGATTGTAGGAAAATAGGAAAAAGTATATTTTGTGTTTGTTTTTCAATGTTGAATGGGATTGTAAGAATAAGAACTAGAGATAATTCAAACACAATTGTTTTTGGCAGTTCGCAAATGAATTCTTTTTTAATCAGTGCAATTTTTTTAGTGTATTCATAAATATATTGGATGCAATTTCCTGTGGTCCGTCAAATTTGGTCTCAGTCAGGGCTGGAGAATATTTGGTGTCGAAAACTATTTGTTTTTTTTCACACGACGAATGAAATCCTCTACGCCTTTGCAATCAAAAACTCAATGAAGACATCCTTTATAAATCTATCTACAATATTTTATCAGTACCACAAACATTTTATCGAACATAAATTCGTAATTACTTCTGTACTCAATCCATCACATACAATTTCAACATCTTAAAACGAGTCACGACTCAACTGCGATAACCGCAATGAACCAAATGAATTATTGGATCGTGCCACGAATTTCCTTTCAATCTCACACCAACAGCGTAATAAAAAAAATCGCATTCAAGAGAGTCACAAAAATCGAGTCAAGTGAGAATCAAGTGCAGAATGCGGAGGTGGCACAGAATAATAAGAACGCTAAAAGTTCGCCTGTCGGGGGGTTGGAAGGGGGTGAAGGGGGGGGGGTGGTTTAGTCCCAATATTAAATATCTCCAAACCAACAAAACATGAAGCTCCCTCCACACAATCCCAAATCCCACGTGCTCGTCCGTATCACCGCGTCAAAAAATTCCCGTTGGTGGACCCAGCAAAAGGATTCACAGACCGAGGCAGCATAAACGAGTCGGCAGTCTTACCAACCACACCAACAGCGTAATAAAAAATCGCATTCAAGCGAGTCACAAAAATCGTGTCAAGTGAGAATCAAGTGCAGAATGCGGAGGTGGCACAGAATAAGAAGAACGCTAAAAGTTCGCCTGTCGGGGGGTTGGAAGGGGGTGAAGGGGGGGAGGGGAGGGGGGTTTACTCCCAATATTAAACATCTCCAAACCAACAAAACATGAAGCTCCCTCCACACAATCCCAAATCCCACGTGCTCGTCCGTATCACCGCGTCAAAAAATGCCCGTTGGTGGACCCAGCAAAAGGATTCACACACCGAGGCAGCACAAACGAGTAGGCAGTCTTACCAACCACACCAACAGCGTAATAAAAAAATCGCATTCAAGAGAGTCACAAAAATCGTGTCAAGTGAAAATCAAGTGCAGAATGCGGAGGTGGCACAGAATAAGAAGAACGCTAAAAGTTCGCCTGTCGGGGGGTTGGAAGGGGGTAAAGAGGGGGGGGGGTGGTTTAAACCCAATATTAAATATCTCCAAACCAACAAAACATGAAGCTCCCTCCACACAATCCCAAATCCCACGTGCTCGTCCGTATCACCGCGTCAAAAAATGCCCGTTGGTGGACCCGAGCAAAAGGATTCACACACCGAGGCAGCACAAACGAGTAGGCAGAGTCTCGTATATACAGCGCGGTTTGTTCCGGCGGTGCGGCCGGCGGACCTATCCGATGCGTGCGAAGGATAGAAAACAGCGAGAGAAAGAGCCCCGCGGTCGGGGGTCGCGGGCGGGCCCCGCGACGGGGGTGGGGTATGTCCGGGCGATGCGAGGGAGGGAGAACGAGAAACGTGTACGGTGTATATAACAAACGCGTACAAAGCATCAAGCGGCCCGGGTGAGAAGGAGCGAGAGAGAGAGAGAGAGAGCGAACGAAAGAGAGCCTGTGAGCCCCGCGCGCGCGTGAGCGCGAGAGGTGGATGAAAGCACGTAGTGGGGGTTGACAGAGATGAATTCGTTTCATTTCACGCTGGGAAGCTCTCGCGTTCCCCGCGTCCGATGATTTACTGGGCTACAATGTGGTAACCCATGATTTATCGCTACCAACACGCCGCCATCGCTACCACGCCATACCTGCGCGCACGTTCGCTTTCTCGCGCTCTCCCCCGGACTCCACCTCCTCCGTCACTTTCTCTCTCTCTCTCTCTCTTTCTCTTTCTCTTTCTCTCTTTCTCTCTCGCGTCCGCGCGCGGTTTAACTGCGTGTATAGTTATACTTATAATAGTTGTACGGCGCGTCGAGACCAACGACGGCGTTTTCGGTCCATGGTGTCCGGCACCGTCAGCTAAAACTTCCCAGCGTCGGGGTGCATATAACGCGTCTACCTGCGCGCACACGCGGTGCGAGTGAGCCGAGTCCACACGGGACTCTCTACGTCGTTCGGGCGGGAATGAAAAAATTAAAAAGGAATTTCTTTCCAACGAACAGGTGGAAAACGCTGTTGGGCTTTTTGTCGTATTTCAAAGTTCAAGTGGAGCGCCGAATGCGAGTTCGGGAAAGAGACGTATGACACAGGGGGGAGCCTTGATGGTGGGATAAATTTCGAATCAGTTAACGAAACGTCTGTTTGGTGGGAAATATATTCCGGTTTAGATCTCGATAATATTGGGTGCATGCTGCACTAATTTTTAAGCGTTTATGCGGCAAGAGGGAAATGATGGAAAGCCTGGAAATAGGTTGTTTATTTCGTGCTGAGTTTTAGCGCAGGATTTCGAAAGTTATAGATGACGACGAATTATTTAAAAAAAAACATCTTATTTTTAAATGACTAGGGATAACCGTGGCTTGTATGGTTCTGTTATATTTGAGTCAGAGAACAAAAACATTTTTCCCAGGAAAAGTATGACTGAGTGAGTCTTCTTGACAGAGTGATACATTTTAGCTAGTTGTTAAATTTGTGCAGAGTTTGATCGCAGGCTTTTTGGAAATTAAAGATGACAACGAAATAAAAAAATATATCTTATTTCCAAATAACTATAGAAATCCGTGGCTTGTATGTTTCTGTTATATTTGAGACGGAGTACAAAAACATTTTTCCCAGGAAAAGTATGACTGACTGAGTCTTGTTGACAGAGTGATACATTTTAGCTGATATGTTTAGCTGGTCGTTAAATTCGTGCAGAATTTGATAGCTGGATTTAAAAAATTATAGGTGACGACGAACTATTTTTTTATATCTTATTTTCAGACAATTAGGGAAAACCTTGGCTTGTATGATTCTGTCATATTTGAGTCGAAGCACAAAAACATTTTTTCCATTAAAAGTATGACCGACTGAGTCTCCTTTATTTTAGCTGAATTAGCGAAATATATCCGTGCGTTGAAAAATACATTCCACATAGCTCTCGATTATACAAGTCCTGAACTGTATAACTGGTGTATTTGCCGGTGTGTTTCTCGAGGGTATCCTATATCACAAGTAGCATTAGACAAGCAGAAACGTGGAGCAGGAGTAACTTCGGGTGAGCGCCGGTTTCCCCCCGCGCGGCTGGAAGTCTGACCAGACCTAAGAAGGCAAAACTCTGTACACGAAGACGGTGCGCGGCCGTCTAGTTGGTTACATGCCGCTCCGGCGGTGGCGCGGATATTACTTCTGGCTGCGGTCGCATCTCGGGCAAGTCGCATGCAATTCGTAGGTTGGGTGTCAAATCGCTCGGTCTACCGTAACGCGACCATCGTCAACCGTTATGGCGCTGCACCACACGGAGCCCAGAGCCCAAAATGGACGGACTCGCAGGCGCGGTCAGCGAGGAGTATACGGGTACAATTAAGAAGGGAGCAACGCGTGTGCGACTCCGCAAGGAAGGAAGCGGCATCCGCATTCGCACTGGTCTGTCGAATCGACCGGGGCTATATGGATGTATTTGAGGTTTCCGATTTTTACCAAGATGTGCGAACAGAGCTCCAATCGAATCGAATCGAATATTCGGTGGATTCGAATTTTCGAATCGAATATTCGATGAATTCGAATTATCGAATCGAATATTCGATGAATTCTAACATTCAAAAAATTATCGAATATTCGAAAAATTATCAAATATTCAAAAAATAACGGAACATTCGAAAAATGATCGAAAATTCGACAATTTTTCGTTTATTTTCGAATAATTCAATTCGATTCGAAATTGAATATTCGATATTTTCCAATATTACACCATATTATATTACAAGACGAGAAAAACGGAAAATGTTTTTTTCTGCAAATATTATAAAATCGAAACTATCCAAGATTTTCTAGTTTTTCACGAAAACTATTGCGTTTCCAAACAAAAAAAGAATCCCGAATTCGTTGTGTAAAGGAAAAAACACATCTCAGCGTTTTCCGTGAATAAATATACAACTTAACAACGATGTTTGGTACAGACCAAAAGTTGACATTGTGAAAGAATTACCATCGTCCGAATGCGCGAGGACGTGGGGCGCCCGAGCGGTGCGATATTTAAACCGGCTCAAGTCTAATGGTGATCCAGTACACCCCGAGCGCCCTTAGACGGGAACACACGGATTCCCCAAAGCCTTCGAGACCGTAGACCGTACCCTATATCGTTTCGACGAGGACGGAACCGCAACGGCCGTAGCGAAGCTCGGAAAGTCGGTCGTCCACCGGGAAGCACGTGCTCCGTTTCCTTGTGGCGACTCCTCAACTTCCACCTTCGTTACACCCCCGGCCACCGGGATTCTTGTTGCCTTCTTGCTGCAGTTAGCGTATGTCCGTTGTTGGGAAACTGCACCAAGTCGCGTGTCTGCCGGTGGACGAGGTGGGTATAAGAGGCTGGCGTAGTCCGGGGTGGCCCGGAGATACCAACAAGCCGCAGGACTGACAAAACTTGCCGTGGGCTCCGTGGCGAATCCTCGAAAGTCTGCGAGGAGGGAGCGAGACCAAAAGCGCGAGCAACTACTGGCTGCAGCCTTCGGAAGTCTCACGCCGAGGATTCATTAGGGATCTTGCTGATCCGACTGTTTGAACCCTCTCTTCCTTCCCCCCCCCCCCCTCCCTCCCTCTTTCACCCCTCCTACTCGCGCCAACTTGCGGCTTTCTCTCCAAGATTTATCACGACCGCGCGCTCGCGCTCATTCCCAAAACTTTGCTCCCGGCCGTCTCGCTCCTCCTCGTTTTGGCGAATTAGAGACTGACGCGACCGCGAGAGACGCGACGTATAATTGGTTGCGAGACGTCTGGATTTTCGGGGATTCATGAGACGATAATGGTAGCAATCGGATGTATAGACGGGTAATGATAATTTGATGTTGGGTTTGTCGCAGTTTTGATCGTAACTGTGACAAAAAATCTAAAAGGTACCTAATAATAAATTATTATAAAAAACTAAATAAATACCTGATACTTTAATACTTTATAATTATTATAAAACTAAATAACTAAATTATTATTATTATTTTATTACTATAAATTATAAAAAACGGAAGGATTATAAAACGGATTATAAAACCCCTTCTAAAAATATGCGATTTTTGAGGGTCTGACTTTAATATCCTGTAAAAAATTCAGAAATCAAGATATCGGGTTCCAGTTTGCGGCATTCTCTTCGTTATAGAGTTTTCTCTCGAACGCTAAAAGAAAACACAGGTTTGGTCGATCGAAAAAAAAGTAACCTCGATTTTAGCGAAGTTACGAAATTTCGAAAAAAGTGAAAAATCATTTTTTGCATTTTTCTTATCGAATTTTATGTTTTTTTCAGGCAAACATCGGTGTTTTTCGGAATCAGCGCGAAAGTTCCCATGGGATAGGATCTTCAAATTTTACGAAATCGAAAAAAAAAATTCTCGATTTCGAGCCCCTACAAACAGCTAGTATTAACATAATTTTATATTTCAGTACCTCTTCCTGTGGGCCTTGATTAAAATGACTCTCACATTGTCACAGCCTGCGCTAAACCTGCGTATTTGACGGAATACATCAGAGTCCAATGAACCACGACTATTGACGTCCCCGAGCTCACTCGAGCCGCGTGGCGAACCCAGAAACCCGCGCGCCAAATTAAGATTCACCTTCCCAATGTGACCCAGATGAATAAACATTTTAATTTTCGTCGCCCGCGACGTCGGCCCAGCTCGAATTATAAGTTTTATTGTTGTTAATATATATGATAAAGCCGGCGGCAATGGGGGGGCGGGCTCGACCCTTGGGAGATATCGTCTCCCTTCAGCGCGCTCGCGTTCCTCGAGCAATATCAGTCACGCTTCCGGTGCTGGAGTTCCTGCAGCACGCCCCACGATACACCACACTCGGCCCGCGGCAGCCTCTGTCTTACGCCTCCCCCCCTTAACCCGCCGCCCGGCCACCGAGGAACTTACATATTTCCACGTACAATATTGCGCGGGGTTGGGTATGAGGTACGTATATCGTCGTCTCACGCGAGCAATATGCCCAGACGCCTATTTCTCGCCGGCGAACGGGCTCGAGGATATAATTGAAAATCGTCCACCGTGTGTGGGAGCCACGTACGAGAGCCAACACACGCGTAACGCAAGACGCGCAGTCGTTGAATTTCGCGATATTACGTACAGATCGAGAGACCAGCGTTACTTTCTTTCTCCACTTCTTAATTTTCCTCTATCTCATACTTTTTATTTTTTATTTTATTTTTTATTTTATTTTTTATTTTATTTTTTATTTTATTTTTTATTTTATTTTTTATTTTATTTTTTATTTTATTTTTTATTTTATTTTTTATTTTTTTCAGTTGTCGCTTCACTAAAATCGAGGGTACTTTTTTTTGGATCAATCGAACCTGAATTTTCTTCTTTCATTCGAGAGAAAACTCTATAACGAAGAGAATGCCGCAAGGCGGAAGGTGATATCTTGATTTTTTAATTTTTCACCGAATTTTAAAGCCGAAAGTCGCCTTTCGGCTGCGTTTTCCGCGAAAAAAAAAATTTTGGTTTCATAAATGTTCAAAAAATTTGAAAACCCTATCCGATGGGAAATTTCCCGCTGATTCCGAAAAGCACCGTTGCTTGCCCGAAAAATAGAAAATTCGTCGAGAAAAACGCAAAAAATGATTTTTTATTTCCAAAAATATGAAAATATTAAGACATACGCTTCGCCCCAACACCCTTCCCGAAGTAACGTTAACAAACCTTGAAACCTCGCACGCCCTCCAAACCGTCAAAACACAATAACACGATTGAAACTGCTCGTTGATTAGCAACGAGTTGCAGGCAACCCGACAACCAATCAGAGAACGAATAACACGCCAACAATACCCATATCTAACATGCGAGATATTTACCCCACTGATTTTCTGAAGCTGGATTTTTTATTATCATCCTCACGAAGTTATCTCCGACAACCGCAACCAGAGAACGAATAACACGACAACAATACTCATATCGAAAATGCGAGATATTTTCCTCCCTGATTTTTTGAAGATGGATTTTTTTTACTTTCAACCTCACGAACTTATCTCCGACAACCAACCAGAGAACGAATAACACGACAACAATACTCATATCGAAAATGCGAGATATTTTCCTCGCTGATTTTTCAAAGATGGATTTTTTTTTATTTTCAACCTCACGAAGTTATCTCCGACAACCAACCAGAGAACGAATAACACGACAACAATACTCATATCGAAAATGCGAGATATTTTCCTCGCTGATTTTTCAAAGATGGATTTCTTTTTCATTTCAACCTCACGAAGTTATCTCTGACAACCAACCAGAGAACGAATAACACGACAACAATACTCATATCGAAAACGCGAGATATTTTCCTCGCTGATTTTTCAAAGATGGATTTGTTTTTCTTTTCAACCTCACGAATTTATCTCCGAGATGATCGCAGGTGCCCCGTGTCTTCGTGGGTGAGCCACGACTTCGTAGACTCCGGGAAGCCTCTCGGATCCTAGCGACGGGCGAACGCCGGACCGTGGCGAACGTGGTCGAGGAGGGAGGAATCGCACGACGCGAAGCGCGGTGCGAAAATTCCACGGTCCGCGGTTGCCCCGTGCGAGTCTCTCTCCTGACGACCGCGCCGCGAGAGAGTCCCGACAATGCGCGGCGCACTCGCGGCGGGCCCGCGATTTTTACCGACGATTAATTAGCCGCGGACGCGCGTGGCATTTGCACGATCCGGAGAGGGTGGTCGCGGAGCGGCGACACGGCTTCGTTGATCTCCAGCCATTAATCGCGACTTTCTAATCGACGCCGGCCGGCCCGACGAGAGCTGAAAGGCGAACAGATGACTCTATACGGCTGTTTTATTGTGCTCGGCGCTCGCGGTGTCGGCGCACTTTATTCCCGAGCCACTGACATTTCATTCATGAAATTAAAGGAAAAAGGGGACAGAAGAAAGAAAAAAAAACCAAAAAAAAAACAAAAAAAAAAGAAGAGGCGAACGAAACGACAGGTGAAAAAAGACGCAGAAGCGCGGAGGTTCAGCGCAAACCGCTGGTCATGGAGCCGCGAACGCCGCGTCCCGTGGCCTTCCCGTGATTTGTGGCCGCGGTCGCAGTCGTCCGTCACGTTACGCGCCCGCGCGAGCGCGGTCGCGATATAAAAGATGAGTTGTAAAAACACGAAGAGCAAATGAGAAAATACGCGCCGAGCGGGGTGGCCGCGCCGCGCACGCGGCTCACCGGGCGGAAAAATAGACCGGAGGTCGTGCACCGGTTATGAGAGAACGAGACTGTCCGAGCGGGAGGGGTTGAGGGGGGGGGGGGGGGGGGGGGGCAACGCGACGTGCGGGACCCGCGCCAACCGCCACCACCCCCCGCGGTCGCAACTCGATTTTATAGCGTCGTTACCTTTCTCCACTTTACAGACACTTCCGGAAATCTCCGCGATGTTCGCACTTGACGTCGACGTTATCGATGAACGTCGTAAATATAAATCGGCGATAGACAATCGAGCTGGTCGTGAGAGTCGCGAGCTTTATTTTTAGACACTTTATGGATTTCATTGAGTCTCCTGTCGACTTGACGCTTGGGGCACAATTTGTCGTGTCTTTCTGTGATAATTGATAAATTGGTAATAGATTGTATTTGATTAAATCGAATGCAACGAAATTAAGTAACTTTTTTTCATATTCACGTTAGTGATGAGGTTGTGTGGTGCACTTAAAATAAAAAAATTGCATCGCATTTTGAATGAAGTTACGCATCATCGTCTTTATGCGATATAAAATTTCTGATATATATGATAATAAATGATTAATCATTAGAAAATGGATAATAATTTATGATAACAAATTATTATTCATTTTCGTTTCTCCATCCCACCAATAGATGATTCATAAAACGCAATAAATAGCAAATGTTTTGTACTGACTCACAAATTCTTGTTCGTTTTTGTTTCACAATTCTGTCAATGACTCACAAAACGCAATGAATAACAAATGTCTTGTACTGTCTCTAAATCACGACTGTCTATGAAGTCGAACAGTCACCGTCGTAAACTAATGCTATGCACGGAAGCATCTCGCGAATCGACAGATCGTTAAATCCTATCTTTGTTACGATCGATACAGGCCTTAGAAACCCGTCGCAGTCGTCCGAACGCGGATATCGACGCTCGGAATATCAAAGATCAATAGGCAAATTTCCAGAGTGACGAGGGCAATAAAGGAGACAAAGTCAGCTCGTAGCACGCGTCGGGCACGTTCCTGGCGACCGGCCAATGGCACAAAAGTGCCACGTTGAATTTTATTCCGCGGCTCAAATAAAAACGAGGCCACGATTTGCACCGATCAGGGATTTTCCAGTAGTCGGGCGTTAGTCACCGCTTCGTACGTCAATTACGCCCCCGAAGTTGCGTCTTGCCGGGATAAATAAAAAATATAGGGTAGAAGTACCGTTTTTGGCCACCTTTAGTGGCCAAAAATTAATTGTGGCCACCATGTTTAAAAGGATTTAATTGTTTAAGTTGACAAATAAAACGGAAATCGGCTTGACAATTTTATCAATTTGTATGAATATTTTCGAGGTATCAGCATTCGAATATGGAAAAACAAATATTTCAAATTAATTACAGTGAAAATGGCCACAAATGGTACTTCTACCCTACCTACGAAAAAAAATGTTTTTGTCGTTTCTTAATTTTTATTTACGCTATAATATAAATGTGTTTACATTTATAATAAAAGATTAGTGCCGGTGCCACCGAGCCATAAGCTCTCGCAAAGACTCGGCTGTAAATCACGAATAACAAGCGGAGGGTTGGAAAGGATGGACGCCGAGTGCTGAGAGGGAAAAGGCTTTTTTGACGCTATAACGGCTTAGCCCAATTGCGCCGACACGCGTAAGCGCTTTCGGGGGTGTCCCGGCGGTGTCCCCGTCTCGCTTTACCCGCGTCGCCTTCGTCTCGGCCGCCGCCGTCCTTACAACCCCTTACGCACTATTTAACGCGAGTGATTCTCGCGCAGAGAGGGCCAATCCAAGACGCTTCCTGTTTACCAAATTAGTCGTGGATTTACGAGGCAACGGGACCCCCCCGAAGACTTACGCGCTCCGCTCTATACACAATGCCGCGCCAGACACGTTGGAGGTATACCGAGAAAATACCTCGGAGCGCGCAGCGTGGTACACAAGAGTCCCTCAACGGCGGGGGTTGTTTTACGCGTTCGCCCGACGGAAACGAACGCTCGCCCGACTAATTCATGGCGTGCCCGCGAATTTCTGGCTCGCTGGTGCGTGAAAGAACCACCAATTTAATTCGTAGGCGAGAAATCCCCGAGATGGCGCTTAAGTGATACTCGCAATCGGAGTATCAATGCCAGCTGAACTCTACCTACCTTGACCCTGCTTAACGTGGCCGTAACTAACTTAACCGTACCTAACTTAGCTGTAGTTGACTTAACCTTACCTAACTTAGCCATACCTGACTGAATCCTACCGCAGTTAATTTTACCTGACTGAGTCCTGCCTAACTTAACGTATCGATTAGAATTCTATATCTAATAGAATCCTATCTAACCCAATCTT
Organism: Pimpla rufipes; assembly: GCA_963932165.1. Classification (NCBI taxonomy): domain Eukaryota; kingdom Metazoa; phylum Arthropoda; class Insecta; order Hymenoptera; family Ichneumonidae; genus Pimpla; species Pimpla rufipes. The sequence goes on from OZ010636.1 coordinate 8,791,164, forward strand.
GCCTAAACCAATCCTGCCTAACTGAATCCTGCCTAACTGGAGCCTATCGATTTGAATTCTATACCTAATGGAATCCTACCTAACCCAATCTTGCCTAAATAAATCCTGCCTAACTGAAACCTGGTTAACTGAATCCTGCCTAACTAAAAACCTGGTTAACTGAATCGTGCCTAACTAAATCCAGCCTAACTGAATCCTGCCCGACTGAATCCTACCCAACTGAATCCTGTCTAACTTGATCCTGCCTAACTGAAACCTGCCCAACTGAATCCTGCCTAACTGAATCCTGCCTCACTGAAACCTGCCTAATTGAATCCTATCGAAACCCTACTGATATAAATATTATACTTAATCGTACCTAACTGAACTTACATTAATTTATGAATTCAGCCAGGTAGGATGAAGTAAGGTTTTGTCCACGCCTGTATTATGGACCTTACCCCCATTATCATTAGGCGTTAGCTAAATATTCTCATAACATGCAATGAAGTACGGAAGATCAGTGCGCAGGGCGACGAAGCCCCCACAGTATGTTTACAAAAAAGCGAAGAATTAACCGAATGTTTACTCGCGTAAATATTTCACTCAACCTTGTTTTGTTCATTCAGCGCAGATTTCGGGTTCTCAGGTCTCTCTTTCAACAACGGCAAAGTTTCCACTTTCCGTCCTTTCGGAATGACGAAATACAGACGAATAAATAGCGCCTGGATTCGAGTGGTGGGGGATAGATCCGTATAACGGAAGAACGAGGAGCTACAGAGCGGGAGCCCGGGAGTGGCTAAGGTGGTTGAGTGTACAAGCGAGAAGGATAGAAAAAGGAGGTGAGGGTATAGTGCGCGGCTCCGGGGGCCGTGAATGGAGCTGGCGGAAGGACTTCGGAAATTAAACGTCTCGCGTGGATGGTCTTTTTTCGTCAGGGTGACGTACGGGCTTCTCTTGCATTTTCTCCCTCTCACCCGGAGCGCAGTCTCTCTTCCTCTCGGTCTCGCCCTGCCCGCCCCCTCACCCCCCGGCCCGTCTGACTCTCTCTCTCTCTCGCGGCGCTGGCGCGCTCGAGGAAGCCCGAGGAGCCTGCCACTGGCGGGCAGGACAATTTCGCCGCGATAAGGAAGTAGATCGGGCGGCGAGATACCCCGGGATCCTTTCTGCTACTATAGATGTACTCGCGAGCTGGGAGGTGTGGTACTCGAACACTATGGCGAAACAGTGACTCCCACCGTGGTATACACTACCCCCGTTGTGCGAAACTTTGCCTCCTCGGAAATTTTCCATATTTTTGTCATTCTCGAGCCTGCTGGGGTAATTTACTTTTTTCAACTCGCGGTCGCACAATTTTGGGCTCCTGTGGAAGGTTTTGAACCACTTTGTTCGCACCATTTTGATGTTACTATGACCAATGAGGGCACTCGCAATTTTTTTTAAGTACCAGTAAATTCGCGCCATAGTAAAAAAGATCGAAAATGATTGGGTTTTTTAAATTTTTCATAGAAATTTATTGTGTTTAGAATAAAAACTAGTCATGAATTCGTTGGGTATACGAACAAAAATACATCGGAATGAGGTGTTAAAAACATAAAAAAATTAAAAGTGTTTTCGCACTATTTTCGAAATTTCGTCACGTCACTAAAATCGAGGTCACTTTTTTTTTTGCTCGGTCGAACCTGTATTTTGAATGCCGCATGGCAAAACGCGATATATTGATTTCTGAATTATCCACCGAATTTTAAATCCAAACCCTCAAAAATCGAAAATTTTTAGAAGGGGGACATTTTTTGTTTTTTTGCGATTTTTGGGGGTCCGACTTTAATATTCTGTAAAAAATTCAGAAATCAAGATATCACGTTCCGCTTCGCGGCATTCTCTTCCTTACAGAGTTTTCTCTGGGACGCAAAAAGAAAATCCAGGTTCGGTCGATCGAAAAAAAAGTAACCTCGATTTTAGCGAAGTGTCCAAATTTCGAAAAAAGTGAAAAATCATTTTTTGCGTTTTTCTCGTCGAATTTTCTCTTTTTCGGGCAAACAACGGTGTTTTTCGGAATCAGCGGGAAATTTCCCATCGGATAGGATCTTCAAACTTTACGAAATCCACAATTTTTTTTTCACGAAAAACGCGACTCAACTTCCGGCTTTAAAATTCTATTCCCGATAAACGATCTTTTCGTTCTCTCACCCGACTAACCAGCGTGTACCAATCTTTTTACCCACAGTTTCATTCACCCCAAAAAAAAAAAAATACAACAATTTTTCCGCTCGACTTTCGTCCATATCGCCCCACTACGACATAATTACCCAAACAGCCCATGTAGAAACCAAGTCCGCAAGAGCACTCGCGTGCACCTCACGGTGTCGCAGCCCCGAACCGTGGCTCGTCGGAGGTGCGGCCGCTGATAATACGCGTCGCGTCCGCGAGCACGGAAACCGAGCACCAAACGGTATCAGTCGGGGCCGGCGTTTCCATCGGGCTTCCTACTCGCGATAGTCAGTCGTCGCACTCGGGCTGTCCTCGGGCGCGCGACACGTTCGCTCGCGTGCGTGTCGGTGCGACGCGCCGTGTCTCTTTCGCTTCCGTCCTTCGCTCTCAGCGGCGGCGGTGGCGCGGCGCGTCGAACAAGCATTGGTTATATACCGCGCGCGCTGCGAATCGCGGTGAAGCTGTTCGATGTCTCCCCGAGGCGAAGTAATGGAAGAGGAGCATTAAGAATATAAGCCCGGCACGTCGAGAGCTCGCAGGTAGAGAGAAAGAGGAGGGCTGGGAGGGAGGGAGGGATCTGCTATGCGTGTACGCGCGGAAGCGGTGCCTCTCAGCTGCCGGGACGATGACAACGACGACTGCGGCCGAGGCGGCTTCCTCCCGGCTCGCCGTTTATAGACGGTCGGCAAATGGTCGGATGGCTCAGTAGCTTATGCACCGCCGATAGCTCCGCTGCGAATCTGCGCGCCGCTGCTGCTGGTCTCTTACGTATATGGGAAAATCCGCTCGTGTCAGGTATGCGCGCGGCAGTTGCAGGTAGAGAGGAGCAGCAGCAGCAGCAGCCGCACGTCGGGGAGAGCGCAGGGAGCGCGCGAACACGGCCACGTGTGCTCCGAGCGGCCCTGTGGGACACTCGGATTCAAGATCACGGTCTCCTTTTATCGAATATACGCGCTCGGCGTAGGCCGAGACGCAGCTTGAACACTGCGCGCGAGAGGCTCGAGCTGCTTATTCTAATAGTGCGCGAGAGGCTATGCGGCGAACGTACAATGCGTATTTGTCCGGCGGGTATTACTTTCGAACGTGATTATTGAGGACATTATTCTCCGCGCGCGGACTGCTGGAACGACAATGGGCGAGGCGCGGGGGAACCCGCGGCGATTTATCTCACTCGTGCCTTCGGCAGTTGCGATCGGCTACCTGGTTTTGGACGAGTGTTTTGTTCTGGGATTTTTTAGGAAATTAACATTTGGGTTTTAGGAAGCGATGAAAGCGCATTTTCAAAATTTAGTTGTCGGGGAGCGCAGGAAACACATTTTGAAAATTTTGTACTTTGGGAGCGCAGGAAACACATTTCCAAAATTTTGTTCTCAGGGAGTGCAGGAAACACATTTCCAAAATGTTGTTATCAGGGAGGGCGCTGGAAATATATTTCCAATATTTTGTTCTCAGGGAGAGCAGGAAACACATTTTGAGAATTTTGTTCACAGGAAGCGCAGGAAACACATTTTGAAAATTTTGTTCTCAGGGAGCGCAGGAAACATATTTCCAACATTTTGTTCTCAGGGAGCGCAGGAAACACATTTCCAAAATGTTATTTACGGAGAGCGCAGGAAACACATTTCCAAAATGTTGTTTTCGGAGAGCGCAGGAAACACATTTCCGAAATCTTGTTTTCAGGGAGCGCGGGAAACACGTTTCCAAAACGTTGTTCTCAGGGAGCGCAGGAAATACATTTCCAAAATTTCGTTCTCAGGGAGCGCAGGAAACTCATTTCCAAAATGTTTTTCTCAGGTAGCGCAGGAAACACATTTCCAAAATTTTGTTCTCATGGAGCGCAGAAAACACGTTTCTAAAATGTTGTTTTCGGAGAGCGCAGGGAGCGCACATGCCCCGCCATCCTTAACCACGACTGCGTAGAATACTCGGATTCAAGGTCAAAGTCTCCTTTTATCGAACAAACGCGTAGGCAGAGAGAGAGAGAAACACAACATTCGCGGTATTCAAATACCGCATTCGTTGGAACGTACATACAATGCGTATTTGTCTCGGGTATTACTATCCAACGTGATTATTGAGGACATTATTCTCCGCGGTTGAAGCAACAATGGACGTAGGATGTGTAGCACTTGTAACCCTGACGACGATTCGTCTTACTCATCCCTTTGGCACTTGCGGTCGGCTACCTGCTGGGTTTTGGCGAAATTCGCAACGATTCTTCAAGGGTTGAAGACATTATCCGCCAGCTTCTTGGCGCGAGGATGATTGAGAGATCGAAGGGATTGTGCGAAACAGCCGACGAGCCGTGAAACTCGTTCTGTCAAAATATTGACTGTTAGTCCAAATACACATCAGGTACAAACGAGTCTGCAAACGACTCTTGGCGATGAGAAGTGTTTGGCGGAAACGGCCTCCTGGGACGTTATTGTCTTTTCGCTGGACGACAGGTAGCTTAGGTCCCGGCTTTGTCCCTTCAACGAGTCGTGGCTCACTTTCACTTTTACAGCAAGGGTGACGACAGGCGTAGCCGGCTTATAGGCCGCTCGACGAAGGGATGCGATTGATGACCCCGCCGGCCGGCTGACGTCTCTCAATGACTGCGACTGTCACAATATTGAAAGATGTTTTCGCAGGGCGGACAGGTACAGACGCTACGGGTCATGAATAAGTTTGCAGGGTTGCCTTGTGCATTACGACGATTTGTCGCAGGCGCACAACAGACAGACTGAAAAGCGGGCAAAAATAGAGAATTCAATAAATGCCAGAGAGAACCTTCCGTAATTGCGTTTCCGCGCTGAATTGCAAATGCCAGCTAAATTGTTTGGAATAGCAACGCGCGAGAGATTCACTCGCGATACTAAGCGGCGACGTCGGCAGTCGGCGAAAAATCGATATATCGAGTTTTACACCGCGTGGTCGAATCTGCCGCTGTGGCGCGCACCGGGGAACGACCATATCGTTGAAACTACCAGCCACGTAGCATAATCGCAGTCCGAAAATAGCCAAGCAACTGTTTAGTTATTGTTACCGAGGCTGATGGTAGATAACGGAGCTCGTTACCGCTTCGGCGGAATGGATGCAGATAAATATCGTAAGTACAGAAATCTTCACTCGCGGCACGACGTGTATCAACACAATTGGACTCGGAGCTGCAACATAGTCACGGTACTTAAAAAAAACTTTTTGCTACACTGTTAAAATTTTTGTATGAAAGTTAATACACATCTAAATATTTTTTTGTGGTACGTATTAAATTTAGTACACAAATATGATGTAAAATTAATATGCATATAGGCAACTGAAAACTTTATAAAAGGTGCGTTTGTAACTTATAATTATTATTTTTACAACATATTTGTGCACGGAATTTAAAATACGGTATCAGCAAAAAAAAAAGTTCATATACAATATTAATTTTACCATTTTTTAAACATTAATAATACGTATTTTGATGTCACTTTATATATATGCTGTTTTTATTGTTATTTTTAATACCACCGAAAAACCGTAATAATCGTATTTGTTAAGTTTCGTCATCCGAACGGTATCAGCAAAAGAAGATCAGATACAATATTCATTTTTTTTTTACTTTAATAACACGTATTTTGCTGTCATTTTCTATAAATGCTATTTTTATTGTTACTTTTAATACGACCGAAAACCCGTAATAATCGTATTTGTTAAGTTTCACCCTCCGAACGGTATCAGCAAAAGAAGATCAGATACAATATTCATTTTTTTTACTTTAATAACACGGATTTTGCTGTCTTTTTCTATAAATGCTGTTTTCATTGTTATTTTTAATACGACCGAAAACCCGTAATAATCGTATTTGTTAAGTTTCGTCATCCGAACTGCAATGCAAGCGTGCGAAGGAATTCGTCGGTGTCGAGTGTGAGGCTGCACATGCACGAACCAACCCTCGCAACGTGTAGGCTTGCCCGAGCTCGCACCTGTTGGCGCCTCTACGATTATGACCGCAATAACATTCCGTCAAACTGCGAATGTGCGCTCGCTCGAGCCACTGTGCACCACTCCCGTGGCACCCAACCCGGCCGGCTCGTACCAACGAGTTACCCCGTCCCGCGAGCACGTGGTGTGCTACAACGTTTTGCCTGGCAAAACGTATACCTATGTTCATTCACACGATTCTTCATTCATGAATTTTAACTTCGTCCCCGCGATCATTCATTTGTTATGTTAATTCGTGAATAATTAACGGATCTCGTTTGATATGATGTATCACCGGCCCCCACTTTCTGAAAATCGAAACCTGCTGCCAATAAAGTTTATTCAATGCGCAACGCAATACATTTACTAATTGAATTTCGTTAAGCCGTGCAATAAATATTCAGAAAAATGTTAAGCACGTTGGAAATTGTCGTTCACGAATTTATTAATTTTTCGATACCTTACTACACTTGCAATTTTTTTAAAAAGATTTAATAAAATAAAATAATTTAAAATACAATACAAAAATAATTTAAATTAAAAAATATAAAAATAAAAAATAATTAATAAAATAAAATAAAGATTTAATAAAATAAAGTAATAAAAGATGTCTTTTATTAATAACAACATTATTTTTGCCAATCGAACCATTACGATTTTACAAAGATTTCGCTTTGCATATTTAACTCGCGAATTTCACCGACTGCCTCCATAATAATATTGCCAAATATACGAATAAAGATCGTCACACGTGCGAGGCGCGGGGAACCCGCAGGTCTCATTGATTTTGTGCCACGAAATATTATTTACGGTGGCAATATATCCTCGGCATTGTCGATACCACTCGTTGTGTCACACGAGCTATAAGAACGGAATATTCTCACAAAAAAAATCGTCGCTTCTCTCCCGGAAAAATCTAGCGCCAAAGTAACGCAAATACGACGCAAACTCGCGGATTTCGGGAGGCTCGTAATAATCCTCGCAATTCGATTTCAGACGTCAAACGATAACGAACCGAAAAAAGCGAAAAATCCGCGGCACCATCGCTGTTTCGCATTTCGAGTGATCGCGGAAATATAAATGGCGTCGCATGAAATACGCCCGAGGCTTGTCGTATTTTCGGCATTAAATTTTCCATCATACGGGAGGCGGGTGCAGACGCGACATACGCACGCGGCGTTTCCGTGTTTTTATAAATCCGTCGCGCTCCCGTGGAAATTGGCCGTCCGCGGAAAAACGCAATTTCGCACCGCGAGGCAAAGTCCGCGAGCGCCCGACGCGCGCTCGGTCAATCCAATTTAAAGTGGCGATTCGAGAACTGACCTCTCGCGCGCGCAGGCGAAAAAAAAACAAAATTTGCAGCGAAAAAAAAAAAAAAACAAACGCAAAAAAAAGAGAATTAAAAAATGTGTGACCAACGAAAACTTGACGGGGCAATCAATTCCCGGTCGGCGATTTTAATTGGGGATTTATTTCGTTTAATTAAAATGAGTGGGGAAAGCGCGCCTAGTCGGCAAACACCGCGCGCCGCGCAATCTCCACGATCATTCTCGACGGGTATTTCAATTAAAATCGCATAATAGCTTTTATCCATCGATCTGCGATAAAATGCAATTTTTCGTTGCCTCGATTTTCGATACAATGTAGTGCCTGCTGCCCCCCGACTGCTCTCAGCGCCAGGGCCCGCGGCGTCGGGCGTTCAGAGTGCAAACCGCGCGGCTACCGCGTCGCTGTAATACCCGCCCGTGTGTTGTGTCTGTGCTGTCTGTGTTGTGTATATATCTCCGCTGTCTGGTAGGCGTGAAATAAAAGCGTATTAAAACCGCGCTCGCGAATGATTAAGAGAAGAAAACGATTGAGCCCATCGACGATTCGTATCTCTATCGTCGTGTTCATATACCGGATCCCGATACCACGTGTGGTGTGGCTGCGTGGCGAGGAGCGACGCGGGGAGAAGGAGAAAGGTGGATACAGAAGGGGCACACGCAATAAAAACGGCCGACTCCGTACAGCAAAGGGTCCAGCCTCGCAGGGGGGGGGGGGCAGGCGGAGGGGCGAGGTGGGGGGGGGGGGGGGGGACCAAAGGAGAGAAGATAGAGCTCCGGTCCAAGTGGTGTACGCGCTCGGAGCAACGCAACAAATCACCATTACTCGATGTGTATCGCGACGCTATATAATTATAGCTATAACGCGGAGGCAGCCAGCAGGTAATGGCTCAATCCTGCGCGTGCATGCGATGATAACCAGCCTCCGCGAGAGAGAGCCAATGCGTTGCCAATGCGGCCCGAAGACGCTCTGCTCGCGCTCCCCGTTCCGAGTACACCACACTCGCGAATGCTACAGCACAAATTCGGAGCGATACGTGCGATTTCCCCGCGTGAAAATTTCAAGTTCCGCGCCGGGCGCGCTCATTGGTTGCGGGGCTATCCGTGAAAAAATCGCGTGGTCCGGACTGTGTCTGGAAGCTCCGCTGTGTTGTCTACACTTGCAGTCGTAATGTGTGCACTGTGTTGTGCACAGGAGGCCTTGGGTGGAGAGCTGCAATAGTATCGAGGAACCGACGAGGGCCACGCGGTTTTGTGGTGAACGCAGCCGTTTGCATTTGTGTTGCGAGTACACCACACTCACAAATGCTGCAACACAAATTCGGCGCGATATGCACGATTTTCCCGCGCAAATATTTCAAGCTCCTCTCACGTTTTCCGAAAGCTCTGCTGTGTTGTGTGCACCACAGTCGTAATGTGTTGGACTGTGTTGTGTGCACCACAGTCGTAATGTGTTGGACTGTGTTGTGTGCACCACAGTCGTAATGTGTTGGACTGTGTTGTGTGCACTCACAGTCGTGATGTGCTGCACCGTGTTGTGTGCACCCACAGTCGCGATATGCTGCACTGTGTTGTACACAAAAGCCAGTGTCGCCTCGACCGAACCGTCAATATCAGCGCGAGAGACGGCAAACCCAAAAAACCCGAAAAGTTCCGCCGTGTGGTGATCTCGCCATTCGTGTTTGTGTTGCGAATCCACCACACTCCCAGCTTTTCCCGCGCAAAAATTTCAACCTCCGCTCCCGTCGCGCGCTCATTGGTCACCCGACTTTCCGTGGAAAAATCACGTGGCCCGGATTGCGTCACACACACACACACCCCGTGTGTCCCGCTTTCCGAAAGCCCCGCAGTGTGTCGCGCTCACAGTCGTGATGTGTTGCACTGTGTTGTGCACAGAAGGCAAGAGGAGCCTTGGGCGGAGAGGCAGCGGCAGCGAGGGAGACAGCGAGACCCTCTTTCTCACAACGAGCGCCGCTGTGCGGAGACCGCTATACACGAGAGAGAGAGAGAGAGAGAGAGAGAAAGACAGAGAGGGGGTCTCGCCCTCGCGTAGTCGGGGGCCTCCACTCTCGCGCCCGTAGCCCCCTCTACCGTCGCTCGCGCGCGGCTGCCTCCCCTCCCTCCATTAACAACGCCCTTGCATATAAATCCCACAGCGCGTCTGTGTGAGTGCAGCGCGCGACTGTGTATCATACGTGTGTGCACGCCGCCGACTCTCCGGTCTACATTCGTCTCTGTTGCACCGCGGGACGTCCACGCTCGTTCGTCTTTCTCGCGCTTCGCGTCTCCCTCTCGCGTTGGCCGTCGTCGCGCGCTATCGCAATCGCTCTCTCCCTCTCTCTCCTCTGTCCCTCGCTCGCTGTTTTGTCCGGGCTTCTCGCTCGCGCGTGTAGAGGGCATCTCGCGTCACTCTTGTGCACAGGTAGCCTCTCGTTTAAATCGTCGTCGTATTGTCTCACTCGTTCTCCCTCTCTCTCTCTCTCCCTCTCTCTCTCTCTCTCTCTCTATCTCTCTTTCTCTTTCCCTCCGCCACTCGGTCTATGCGTCTCGGCCGACACACCGGTCAGAAGAGAGGGGGAGGGCGTTCGCGGCGTCGGCGGCAGCGGCGGCGACGGCGGCGGCGGCGGCGGTGGCAGCGCGGGGCAGAAACCGTGGAGCCCGAGAGTGGGTGCCGCGGGGTGGGGGCATGAGGGACGAGCACACGCGGTAGGATAGCCTAGCCAGGAGCGGCGGCAGCGGCGGCACGACGGAGGCAGCGCCGCGTGGCGGCCCGTGGTGGGGACTATCGGCCGTAAACCATCCGCGGTGAACATTTAACTCACGTATTGCCATCCGACAAGTTTGCTTTGGCCCGCGAGAGAGCGTAACGCGAGTCCCGCAGGAGTCCCGAGAGCCCGGGGAGAGAGCCCGTTGCACGCCGAAAATTCGCGTTCGTCCTCGTCCTGCGCCACGTTTTATACGACGTCGTTTGCGCTGTCGTCGTCGTCGTCGTCGTCGTCCCTCGGCGTGTCGCACGCGGCGACACAAAAAACACTCACCGTCGTCGTTATTATCGCACGTATTAAGTTCGCTCTCTCTCTCTCTCTCTCTCTCCTTCTCGCTCGCGGGGACTCTCGCGGTAGCTTCACGGTCGGCGAGCCTTATTGTTGTCGCATATCCATCGTTGTCTCGATCGCGCTGCCGATATTCGACCTGAGTTCGCCGGCCGCCACGAGGTGCAGGCCGCGATATTTTTTTTTGTTGCGTCTCGAACGTGCGGGGGTTCTTCACGTTTTTGCCGCGCGGGATTTTGGCGTTCGTACGACGACGACGGAAGCGGCTGAGGACGGGTGAGGAGGGAAATTTGAGAGGCGCAAGGAAGAAGGGAGAGGAGAGGGACGACGATTAATCCAGTGGAGTAAGGAGACGAGGAGCACGAGGGAGGCGAGCAGCCGATAAGAGGAGCGAGGGAGAGAAAGAGAGAGAAGGAGAGAGAGAGATTGCAGCATGACGGGGAGGGAATGGAGACTTCTTCCGCAACCGGCAACGCTCTTCCGCTGAACACTCGACTTCGCCGCAACACGGTAAGTCAGCTGTAGATGATGGTTGCGGGAAAACCGCGGAGGCGCGCGATTGGTGCGTCGGCAAGGACGGCGAGAATAGCGAGAAAATTGGGAACCAGTGATTGAAGGGGTTGGGGAGTCAATTAATGTCGAGAATCGCGGTTGCTCTGTGCGGAAGTTTTGGAACTCGAGGGTGAAGAATCGACGGGATGACAGCGTCGTTTCGGAGTTGCCGCGATGCTCCCGCCAAATTGCCCATGGCGGGTGCAGCACATGCGGTCCGACGGACGCCGAACGGCTGCGGAACGACTCTTCGTGAGTTTTTTCGTGGGAATCCTCGTTGATGATGGCAATTGGACGATGGATTAGACGCGAATCGATGGGGCAATTGGAGTGTGATGAAAATTGAATGTGGATTTTGAGGCAAAATGATTTTATCGATGAGACAAGGGATGAAGGGAAACCACGTGCGCGTTCTACTTGACGGAACGATCGTGATTCGATATTTGTTTATGAAAAAAAAAAAAAAAATGGATTGCAAGTGTTTAGGAATTATTGACACGGTGAGAGACAAAGATGACTGATTTTTGGATGACTGAAATTGTTGAATTATCGCTACTTTTTAGGGGTAACAATATTGATGTCACTTCGTAAGTCACGGGAGACTTTTTTGTAACGTCGAAATACGTTCGCTGGCTGTGATGCGAATTATGGGAAACGGATTTTCAATGTCGTGCGATCCGTTCGAAGCGTTTTCGAGCTTTCAAAATGGTTGCAAAATCCCGACGGAGACGCGGCGGAGGCGGCTCGCCGGCTACGTTGAAATAGTCGCGGGCGCGCTCCGTGTTCGGGTGACGGAGGCCATAAATAAGGATCCGACGGTCGGAGGCGGCTGCAGCCGATGATAAGCGTTCTGCTCTCGGTCCCCTCTCGGCCTCGTGCAACCCCCCGAGACTCGGGTTTTCCGCGTTCTCCTCGTCGACCTTTTCGCCACCCTCGTTTTGACTCACCTATGTATGAGTTTCCGAGGCCCCCGGGCCGGCGTTTTCCAGCGCGGAGGCCGCAAGGCGGAACCGGGGATATCATTTCTTCCTCGCGACGACGTGGCCGTCCCTGTCTCAATATTTTTCAGAAATCTTATACGAGTAAAAGGGAATTCGAATAATAATACATGTTGGAAAAAACAAATTCAGGAATCAATTCATTTAGCCTCAATTCTACGTTGAACCAAAAATGGTGACACAAATTCTGGCAAATTTTGACACGAGTGTTAAGTTACAATATTTTCCACAAACCTCATACGAGTAAAAGGGAATTCGAATAATGATACACGTTCGCAAAATAATGCAGGTATCAATTCATTTAGCCTCAATTGCACATTGAACCAAGACTGGTGACACAAATTTACGAGGGTTGAGTTCCAATATTTGCCACAAACTTCATCTGTACAAAGAAAAATTTGAATCGTAATATATGGTCGCAAAAATTCACGAAGCACGTCAATTAGTTTTGCTTGCATTCCACAGCTGACCAAAAATTTAAATATAAATTTACGAGTGTAATAAAATTCCCTTTTATCATTGTCGTAATATTTCCCCCAAAAATCGCCTTTAGAGCAGAATATTCGAATAATAATACACGCTCTCAAAAACGCACGAATCATTTCAATTATCCCTGCCTCAATTCCCCATCTGACCAAAAAAACATCGATAGAAAATTCACCACCTAACCCTAACTCCACAAACTAAAACTCGATTAACAATCCACGCTCTCAAAAATGCGCAAAAATCCCTTCAATTACAACCACCCCAGTTCCCCATCCGCCCAAAAAAAACTTCGATATAAATTTACGACTGGTCCCAAAGTAATTCCAAACTTCCAAGTCCCGTAACTCCACTTCCCACCTCCCCAAAAAAAAAAAAAAAAAAAAAATACTCCCAAGGCCCAGTCGTTGGTGTCCAGAAGTTTCCGATGTCCTTGATTTATCTGTCCCGCAACCTCCAACTTTTCTCCCCGACAATTCTTCCAGTTGAGCGGTGTCACGTTTTAGCGCGCTCGGTGCTCGGGTGTGTGTGTTACACCTCAGGAGTAACACGTCCTCTCTCGCCCCGGTACAACGGGCGACGCACCCCGTATGACGTACTATCGTGGCACATAACGAATAGGTGGTCGCCGTGCGGCCCCCACGGGCAGCACGAAGCGCCCGTTTCTCATATCAGTTTAGCCCCGACACTTTCGAGAACTTGCTGCTCCCGGTGCCGCTGCTGCTGCGGTACGTTGTACCCGGAGGGGCGTCGCGACGTCACCCGACGCCCGCGCTTCCCTCTCGCCCGGTTCCTCCGGGGAGCCGGGCGGCGAACACCGAGTTCAACCCTCGGCCAACCAACCCCCTCGCGACACCTTCTTCGCCCCCCTCCCCCTCCTCCACCCCCCTCGCGCAGCCGACTCCACATTCAGCTCCGGGACTCTTCAGGCCTCGCTCTCTGTATCTCCCGTATCTCGCTTGTTCGCCTCGCCCCGCTGCGCCTTTTCGCGGCGCTGCGAAGGACCCGAGAATGCCCGGCGGCCGCGAGATAAGTGACGCCCGAAATTTAACAAACCCTCTCTCGCTTCGGCATGATGAAGAGTCCCGCGCGCCGGGCTCCTCGATCACCGCCGCCCCCGGTGAAAAAAAAAAAAAAAAAAAAAAACGGTCGAATAAAAGTCCCGCGCGTATCGCCCTCGCACGCACCCCGAGACCCCGACGTGTCCGGCTCCTTCGAGGCGGAAAATATATATTTTCCACCATTTTCGTTTTTTTTTTTTTTTTTTTTTTTTTTCGCTGGTGTGTGTAATTCTTCCGCATGAGTGGATGTAGGATTAAGTGGCTCTCGTTGGTTGTTTTCGTTTTAACCCTGGACAGTGGGAGGTTTTTATTTTTATTTTTATTTTTGTTACCTTTTTTTTTTTTTTTTTTTTTCGAGGGTGAAGAATTTCCAGGGTTTTTATTTTTATTTTTACTTTTGTTGCCTTTTTTTTGGTTTTTTCTTTTTTTCGAGGGTGAAGAATTTCCAGGGACCATTTGTCAGTGCGATACTATTCTCGTTTCGCTTTACCTCCTGCGCAGCGTCTTTAATCATGATTAATTAGCGAGCCGCACGGAGAGCGCAGCGCGCGTGTAAACTCGAAGGTGGTGTCGAAAAATTTATGTAACCCACCCCTCGCGGCGAGCGTGCGAGTCGCGCGGCCGACCAGCGGCGGCGGTATCGAGATCTCTCGAACACGCAATCGGGATTCGACCAATTTTTCCGTCGTTCGACCGGAAACCGGACCCACATGGTCGCCGGGCGATTGAAGTGCTCGGGGTGATGAAAAAAAAAAAAAAAAAAAAAAATGAGCAGCGAGATGTATCGCTGGTGGCGCGAGTGAATTGGTTGAGAAAAATCGATTTCGCGCGCTGTGTCAGGACACGACGGTTTTATTAATAATGTGGATGAGCATTCGTCAGGAGGGAAATTAGATCTCGGGAAACGAGACCGCGGCGCGCGGATTTACATTAGCCGCGGAGCCCGGGCTAAGTTTAAATCCCCATCGTTCCCCCTCCCCCCCTCCGGGCAGCTCGTCCGACGCCACTAATTATCGTAAATTTATCGCCCGTGAGCCGCGCGCCCGCGGAGGCGAGGGTTTCATTGATCCCACTTTCATCGTCCTCCGGCTGCAGCGCGGCGGCGGCTTCTAGATGCGAGGGACTCGACGCGCTCGGACAACCGTAGATTCTGTTCCACGATCGACGGCTACCGGTCCCCGAGTTCACGTAATTTTGGGCGCGATACAAGCACGATGATTCTCGAGGGGTACTAGATGACTTTGGAATAATAATTCAATGAGCGCAGTGATCGATCGGTATCGAACGACCCGTCGATTGAATCTGCATTGTGGGTATCGAGATCTGATATTTATTGATGTGTTTTAAAGCAGGATGCGTTTTTTTTTAGTAGAGTATCGACCATTTATTAAGGGAAATTAAAACATTTGGAAATGTTCGATCATAAAAGAGTTTGGCACAGAAATATAATAAGATAGAATAAAATAATAATTCAATGAGCGCAGTGGTCGATCGGTATCGAACGACCCATCGATTGAATCTGCTTTGTGGGTATCGAGATCTGATATTTATTGATATGTTTTAAACCAGGATAAGTTTTTTTTATCATCCGTTGTGTTTATACATTTATTAAGGGAAATGAAAACATTTGAAAATGTTCGACAATAAATTAATTTGGCCCAGATATATAATATTAATTAATAGAAGAATTTGTCCCCGAAAAGAATAAAAATTTAAATGAATGTACGAATATAAACAACATAATTGTTGCAACACATGCACAAAAAGTCCCCCTTTTCGTGCCTTCAACACAAAAGGCTAATGTTTTTGTACTTTTTTTCAACAAGTAGCCTGCATTACTTATACGAAACAGCGAGCGGCCTTCCGACGGCAATGAGGAAGTAGACAGCCGTCGCTCACGACTCGCGCTGTCATTTTCCTAACCTTCACCAAAAAGCCCGCTTTTTCTCACTAGTACCAAAAACTAAATAAACTCACTAAAAAAAATTCCAGTTTCGCGTAAATAATCAAATCAAAACAAAACAAAAATAAATAAAAAGTGTGTCAAAAAATAAGTACAAAAGTACGATTTACCGATATATCCGGGTGCAAGGAGCGAGTTCAACAATTGGTTGGTTAAATTCCCGGGGCGAGAATCTCGGCGATATTCGGAGTTACTGTTTACGACGGCATCTCGCGCTCTGTTTTCGCGAACGGCAGGGAAAACGGCGGAGTCGGGGTAGCTCGCACGGGTTATGGTGGCTGCCGAACGTGCTGGGGGTTGAGGGGGAACAGGAGGGGGGCGCGCGAAAGGGACGAGGGTGAGAGACAAGCGCTGCCCGGGGCAGGACGAGACGGGGGTTGCTCGGGGCTGACGCGATCGGAGTCCCGTTGGCTCGCGGCGCGCCACCGGAGAGAGAGTTAGCTTTACGAGTATTTAAATGCGCCGTTTCTACCGCCATAACTGCATGGCCGCCGTCGGAACGCGCGCCGCGCGCTTTCCGTCTTCCCTCGGTCTCTCGACGCACGTTACACGTTGTCGTCTCTCTCTCTCTCTCTCTCTCTCTCTCTCTCTCTCTCTCTCTCTCTCTCTCGCTGCGCGCGACGTTGCCGGGAAGATAAATTGCCGATGGTGGCGCTAACGTCAATACTAATATGGCCGGCGTGAGGCGCCGCTTTGACATCTTCACGACGTCTTCCAGCGTGACGTTTTTCTTTTTTTTTTCTTCACTCGATGCAATCGCCGCGCAATGAGGTATCAATATTCATGGCAATTGTTAATAACCTCCGAACGTCGAGGCGTCTTGGGAATGACAATCGATGGTCTGTGCGGGAAACCGGTCGGACGGTATTTTTTTCCATGGCGAGAATTTATACGGTTAGGTGACCGAATGACGTGAAGGAAAATTAGAAAAAATAATTGATTAACAAAACGATAATTCGGAGTCCTTTTTGTGGAATTTTTTTATCGAAAAACTGATAAACATTAGCAATTTTAGGCAATAGATTTTTTTGTAAAATTGCGTGTTTTAATTTCCACGTTGACAAAAGTTCGAGAATAAATATTGAATTAAAATGCTCACATTACAGAATCAGCCGAAATCACAGTTAGAAAAAAAAATATTTCTGCAGTTCCAGGAAATATTTGTAATTTTGGTGTGTGATATATTGGATATATTTGTATGTGATCCGCAGGTTGGACTGCAACATTTATTGTTGTCGATTAACCCGTAGACTGAACGCTCCTTTTTATGTTATTTTTTATAAAAAAAACAAAATGTAATTTCGAATAAAAGTTATTTAGATACTGCGAAGATAAATGCATTTGAGTCCTCTAAAAAATTGCATTGTTTACCGTTCGCCTTTCACAAACTTCCAAAAATAAATATAAAATTAAAAGTCACGCCTTCGGTGTATACAAAATCATCCAAAATCCCAGTTAGAAGACAAAAAAACGCCTGCGAATCCAGAAAATATTTGTGTGCACCGCAATTCCGCCGAGACCGTGACATTTACGTCGTCGATTGACTCGCCAGTCGTGTTTCCGCCAGCGCGTCTCATAAATTCCGCCGCGGCGGATCGGCCGAGTTTACGCCGCTCGCATTTCGTCGCGCGTGCAGTTTCTTTATTTGCCATTTTTTCTGGTCGCACCGAGGCGAGCAAACGTGACGTCGGCAAACACGAGGCGGCGGCGAGAGACCCGGGCGGTCCCGGGTCGGTCTTCCCGCGGGGGAGGGGGTGCGAAAATATTTTTCAGGGCAAGGTCGAGTCCGGCATGGGACTTAATTGCGTCACCTGTAGGAGCCGCGCGTCCGTCGCGCCGGCAGGTAAAAGTCCGGCAACGAGCTCGCACTTCGCGCGTCGCTCTTCTGCTTCCGTCCCGCCGGCTCGACGACCCTGACCATAGCGAAAACCGCTCATCCCCCTCGAGCCGTAAATTACGGGGATGCGGCGCGGTTGAAGAAGAAAAAAAAAAAAAAAAAAAGAAGAGCAGCAGCAAAATCGCGTCGTCGGTTTCGGTGCGGCACAAAAACTGCGCGCGACACGAGGTGCGTTAGAAGGTAACGGTAACGGTCGTCCTCGGTCGGTCGCGGACCGCGAGCGCTGCAGAGAGACCCACGGAACTCTCGACGTCTCGTCGACGCTACGAGGCTCGTATTCTCCGCTCGCCTCTCCGCGTCCTCGCGCGCTGACTGCAGTCGTCGTTCTCTCGCGGTCTCGAGCGCCCGCGCCGCTCTTTCGCAAACCCGGGAGAACCCGCGTCCTGATGCCGATCGAGCGGTCACGTTCAGGGTTCCAGTTTGCTCGAATTCCTCGTCCCCCCAAGGTTTTTGCGCCGCGCGCGTATATTCGACGCTCGTCCCCGCGTGTGCGCGCGACGCGATTCGTCGTCGTGACTCAGACGAAAAATATATATCGGGGCTCGCGAGACGAAAATTTCGTCACGCGACTTCGGGTTACTCTTCGGGTGCGCGGTGGTTGTAGAAAAAAAAATCAATGACAAATTGATATGTGAGGCTCTACGGTAATAATTGCAATTTTTTATTAAAGAATTTAATTTTTTTTCATGATCACTGTTATTAAAATTAGAAAGAAATCGTCGTTCTGGCAACTATTAAGAGGTGGATATCAATTTTTCGTCTGTGACTATTTACAGAGTTACGGTAATAATTTTATAATTATTGCGATTATTTAAATATCAAATAAAAATACAAAATAATTTAAATATCAAATAAAAAAATGGATTAAAAATCAAATAAAAATACAAAATAATAGCCACATGGACCAAAAAATGTACAGCTATCGCTTTTTTAGTTACATCAATCTCTCAGTGCACAATTTTCCGTTCGGCTCGTGCTGCAAACGATTTTTTGTCTCCTCCTTGTTTACATCACCTGTCGAGTGCAAAAAAAATTATAAATATTCATCAAATTAATCCCGCAATTTGCAAGCCTCCGGTATATTTCACCTGCGTTTTTTGCTGTTACATATTTATACACTTCATATATGCGTTTTTTTTTGTACACATAGCGCCGAGTTGCAGAAAATCGTACGTGAGTAGTTTCGAAAAATGAAAATGGGCGCGAGTGAAGATGAGAGCGTGGTGGACATAGGTGGCTGATGATGTCACTAAAAGGGGAGCCAAGAGAAGTCGCCGCGCGGTCGTTGAGAGACACCGAAGCGACGGACGCGGGATCGTCGTGAGGCTAGACGATCGAGGGAGCTCGAGGAGCGGCGCGCTCGACTAGTTTGAGCCACACAGAGTCGTCGCGATGCGACACGTAGATTGTCCGATACACTTTACGAGCCTCTACTTAACTCAAGTGTCCTTCTGGTTACGTGTATCAAGATAGTTCTCATAATAAGTCCGCATTAGCCGCAACCGTTCTCGCGGCCTCTCTTTCACCTTCGGCTTCGCACCGCACGCATTAAAACCCGCGCACGGCGATCGTAAAGTTAACGAGACGCGCAAGGAAAACTGTTCAAACTTGTCGACGGACTGTCAACGCTGAGTCAATTAACGGCCCGAGAGGCGCAACTGGCAACTGGATAAATACGAGCACTCAATTTTCGATCGATTAAGCGATTAACCGCGAACGCAAATTCGTCGGTGAGTTTGAGATTCTTTTTAATCGAGGGACTTTCTACGGATATTCGGGATTGAGGGATGGCGGGATGTAGTGGAGCGAAAATTCGCTGGCTTGAATTTTCATTGAGAGCATTTTTTACGTTTTTATAAAATTGATGATCGATTGATTTTTTATTGATTGGTTTTGTGGGGTAAAAAATGTTTTTGGGAGTCATTAATGAGATTTTAGTAAAGTCATTTCACTTGTGTTTTTATTTTATTTAACCGCGTTTTATTTTGTTGACTTGGGATCCACTATAGTAATAAATCAATATATGGAAATTGATTAATTTTGTGACGCAAAAAAAATCAATATTTTTCGGAGTCGCTAACGAGATTTTAATAAAGCCATTCACTTGTGTTTTTATTCTACTTTACCGTATTTTATTTTGTTGCCTTCGGCACTAATATATTAATTAATAAATATATAAAAATTGATTCATTTTGTGGCGTAAAAAATTAATATTTTTCGGTGTCTCTAACGAGGTTTTAATAAAGTCATTCACTTGTGTTTTTATTTTATTTTATCGTATATTTCACCATGTTGCTTTAGTCGCTACTATAATAATAAACAAATATATGAAATAATTAATTAATTGCCACGATTACCAGTTATATAGCTGTCAGTTTAATATCCTTTAGATACGCGACAAACTTGCTCAAAGAATTCCCCCGACTCATCATCCATCCTTTTTTCATATTCTCTACATTACCCCGAGTTTCCACAGCCGTCATAACTGAAATACCCAGCGCGTTACACAGGTGTCATGCGTGTGGCAACGATCCGTCATACCTCGTGTCGAGATAAATACTCCGTTTCCTATTGATGAAGCGATAACGTTAAAAAGAAGACTACGGAAAAAAAAACGCGAGGCACGTTAATGCGATAATAATGAATTTTCTCGGTAATAAACCCGACTTCCCGTTTTCCCGGCGCAGCGCGGAAAAATTAAAAGCGCGTATGCAGGAATTTAATCCGTCGGAATCAACGTTTATCTCTGGCGGGTGATACGCGCGCATAGAAAACGCGCGCGCCGCGCGGTTTCGCAGCCGCGAGACTCGCGCCGGAGCCTTTTTAATATTTATGAAGATTTTTCCCTCGCGGTGAGTCGCGAGCTCGCGCGAGCTCGCGGATCACCGCGCGAGTATCCCCTTTGTGGGTGCAAAAGCCGCGCTCCCGCATTCCGCGCTCCTGTGACCGCTACCCATAAGCGCGAGCGCGCGCGCTCCTCGGTCTTGCGCGCAGCACACGGCGCATAACGCTCGGCGATTCATCAATGCTGCATTTAAAAGGGTATCGATGGCGCGGAGCGCCGCGCAAGAACTATGAATTCTCCCCCCCCCCCCTCCGAGTTATACACCGCGGGCGCTCCGTAAAAACTCGGCATCCTAACAATCCGCGCAATGCCGAGAGATTCCCCCCTGCGCCTCTATCTCCGCGAACTTATCTCACGGGGTAATGTAACGCCCATTAATAACGCGAGGAGTTTATCAGCTCCGCGGAGCGAGGAAATTTCTCATTTGTTAAGCTAAAATCGCGGGCGAATGCTAATTTGGTGAACGAGTGCGTAATACTCGCCGCGGCGGTTTGACGTGACTGGGGGTTGTGGCTGAATTGCACATGATTTTATTTCGAAGAAATGGATTTTTTTTGGGCTTGAATCGGATTTATTTGGTCGACGATTAATTAATTAGTTAATTTTTTTCTGGACTGGCTAAAAAAATGTGTTCAATTTAAATGAAACAACTTCCTTAAATTAAATTAATTAAAGTTAATTTTTTTCTGGACTGACTAAAAAAATGTATTCAATTTAAATACAACAACTTCCTTAAATTTCCGTCTTATAAAGCAAATTAAAAAAATCGTTGACAAAAAAAAATAGCACCAATATATAACTGTGTCAGTCTAAACTTTTTACCAAGCTATAAACGTATTTTTCCACGAATTCAATTATTTTTACATAAAAAACTTCACATTGTTATGGAGAACAATTTTATTTTACCAAGCTATAAACGTGTTTTTCCACGAATTCAATTATTTTTACATGAAAAACTTTACATTCTTATGGCATACAATTTTATTTGAGACAAATCACATTTTCTTCATCTCGAATAATTTTTAAATAAAAATAAAAAAACGTTCTTCGCCACACCAGTGTAATAAAATCTCTGTGCAAAAATATCTCGCTCATGACAAAAAATCAGCAAAAATCACGATCATCACTTAGGTCCCCCAACTGACCAATAAAAGTGACATTCATCCCGCTTCTCCAATCGCTCAACGTATTCGGCTCAGTATAAAGTCGGATTGACACGTTACTTGTCATAATTGTTCCGGTATCATAAATCGCATCGCGATCGTTTCCTTAGTCTTCCTCGTCCTGCTTTGGACGCTTTGCGCTCCTTCTCCGTCGCTGGAGCAACACAAAATATGTTTTATCACACTCCTCTCGTGCGTGAAACCGGCGCGGACGGTTCCGGACGCCCGGTGGCTCGTTGAATACGTATGCGGATTCGTATTTGCATACGTGTGTATAACTAGAGCGCGCGAGATATAAACAGGAGTGGGGCGGAGGCGGGAGGGCGGGGAGGGTCGCGAGATACATAAACGCTTGACGATGAGGTAAAGAGGAATATCGCGAGCGAAAGCGAGAAGGACGAAACCCGCGTACCAGCGACTGATTAACATGAGAGGGCCCTGAGACATTTGCACCTGCTGCGGCTCTCTCGTTACTATTCACGCTTTGCGCTATGTACACACAGAGCGCCGAAGGCTTTTACTTTTAAAACGCCACCTCCTGTGTTTATTTATATTCGCGCTCGTATAATAATGAGCGAAACGCGATGACTATCGGCTCCTTCGTTTAGACTAATTTTAACGAACCCACCGCACACCGTATTCTCCCACAGAGCTCGCGAGCAGTCTGTGTGCAGCGACGGTGAGACGGATCACTCATCGAAAATATAATTCCACTGGTGTCGCGATGATATCGCGACGAGCGCCGGACGAGCGAAAACGCGACGTAATGCGCGGCGGTGAATTAATTCGTAATTGATTAAACAATTAGCTGCACCGGTGACTGCGCGCACTGTGGGTTGATATATAGTTATATATATGGCGCACGGATCGCTTGACATTTTAATCG
This sequence comes from Pimpla rufipes, assembly GCA_963932165.1. NCBI lineage: Eukaryota > Metazoa > Arthropoda > Insecta > Hymenoptera > Ichneumonidae > Pimpla > Pimpla rufipes. Next base: position 8,813,531 of record OZ010636.1, read on the forward strand.
GATCGTTACCCGCGCGCCGAGCGATTTCCTTTGAAGCTGCGAATGGCTATTCGATTATTCGAGCATTTGGCTCGTGACTCGAGCGATCGCAGCTCGCGGATACCGAACCGATCTTCTCTCACGCAATTACACAAATTGCTTTATCCTCAGGATTAAGAAAAAAATGGATTAAAAAACAAAATAAAAAAAATGTGTAACGTTTATAATTATTTTGTGAATTACTGGATTTTTTGATTCAATTAAAATCAGCGTGGATCGGGGACAAATCGTAATCGTAATCGAGCGATCGCAGCTCGCGTATAGCGAGCCGATCTTCTTGAACGCAATTACACAAATTGCTTTATCCTCAGGATTAAGAAAAAAATTGATTAAAAAACAAAATTAAAAAACGTGTAACGTTTATAATTATTTTGTGAATTACTGGATTTTTTTGATTCAATTAAAATCAGCGTGGATCGAGGAAAAATCGTAATCGTAATCGAGCGATCGCAGCTCGCGTATAGCGAGCCGATCTTCTTTAACGCAATTACACAAATTGCTTTATCCTCAGGATTAAGAAATTTTTTTATTAAAAAACACAATAAAAAACGTGTAACGTTTATAATTATTTTGTGAATTACTGGATTTTCTGATCCAATTAAAATCAGCGTGGATCGGGGACAAATCGTAATCGTAATCGAGCGATCGCAGCTCGCGTATATCAAGCCGATCTTCTTTAACGCAATTACACAAATTGCTTTATCCTCAGGATTAAGAAAATTTTTTATTAAAAACAAACTAAAAAACCTGTAACGTTTAATTATTTTGTGAATTACTGGATCTTCTGATCCAATTAAAATCACATTGAGGAAAAATCGTAATTACATGTAATTACGATATCTGCAGATATCAACGCGAAACGCTCGTCGAAAGCTGTGTCATTATTATCGTGGGATGATTTTCCAGCGCGGAACGAAAATTAATGTTGAATCAAGAAAAAAAAAAATGTAATTCGCCGAGTCCCGGTGAGATCGGGTGTTTCACGGAGGCAACGCGTTGACTTGCTTATTTACTCCTGTTTCCGAAATCCCGACGTCAGGAAGTCGCAGCGCCGAGTCGTCGTCGTGCGTTTATCTCGGCGCGCACAATTATAACGAACGCGCATCGCTGGCCAGGACGCGGAGAGCATATAGAAAAACAATTATATTAATTGGAAATGAGATAAGACACGGGGTACGTGCGAGCGATGCGGATAGCGTTGAGGCGGTGAGGATCTTCGGTGCCGCGGGATCCGCAGCGCGAGGTAGTCACTCGAGCGGCCACTCACCGAGTGGAACGTTTCCTGTAGCACATTCGTCGAGCGCACCGCTCAGGTGTTTTTCTCCTTATGGGGATTCCCTCAAATGGCTTATCCGTATGGCGCATAGGATACCGAGGAGCAGCAGCAGCAGCAGCAGCAGCAGCAGCGGCGCTTCACGTGTGCCGCACACCTCCGCACAAAGAGAACGATCTGGCAATCATCGCCACACTTTGCGCCGTAAGCACACGATTTATCGCGCCGTTCTGACGATTTTTCCAACACTTATCTGTGTCATTCGCAGTGGTTGAAAATATTCCTAGATATTGTTTCAAGCGTATAATTTATTTTTTAAATGGGACCAAGGATAGGTAATAAATTGATAATAAAATTTGTTGTTTTAAGTATCTCTGTCGTGGAGAAAGCTTTCCAGTATAATGATTACCAAATTCGGTATAGTGATCTCGATTTTCCTGATGGTTCTAGAAAAAGTCGTCCAAGTGGCAATTAATGACGCAGACAAGGATTACAAGAAAACGTCGGAACGATGGAATAAACCAAGTTTACTGTACCGCAAATGTGGTATATTTATTATCAGATCCTTCTCTCCGCTCGAGCTTAAAATATGGATCCATTTACTTCATCAGTATAGTGATTAGTGATCAGTTGTATGAACTTCGATATAGTTAATTTAACTATATGACAAGGTGGATATTATCATTTTTACGTGATAACTTAGTTGCCTCAACCAAACTGCCTTTGTCACTTGAATCGAATTACGTATTTCATACGAATAAAATTATTTTGCTTCGAGCAAAATTGCCACAACTAAATATACACGAAAAAAAATCATTGATTCAATAAAACCGTGGATTACGGGCTGTCAAAAACAATGTTTTTAAATTAACTCCAGTTATCGTTGTCACAATCCGATTTAACATTGAAACAATAAAACATTCTTTTGCCTATTTTGGACTTATCGTTTCAATATCGTACGAAATTATATTAACTGAAAGTGACACTGATTTGACTACATTTATTTTTGGCAGCCGGCAATCCACGGTTTTATTGAATCAATGATATTTTTTTACCCGTATACCCCGAATTAGTCGTAACCCAGCAAAAAAAATCTTGTTCAATCCATCCTGCTTTTTGGGTGTCACATTTTCCGTTCTAAAAAAATATGGTAAAAATTGCCACAACGCCTAAACAAGCGTCACCGACAATTCCGCGCGTATAGCAATCATTACCACACCCATCGTGCGCCTCGGCGCAACATCAGCGTAGCGTAACTCGGTTATCATTCGCTTAACCCGGTTCTAATTATGGCACTGCGCGTCTACCTGCACAGTTCCACGCTGCAGGTACCAGCGTCGCGTCCACCGAGCGCGCAGCTCGCTGGTATAATGCGTGCCTGATGAATAACAGTGGCGAGCGAGTTGCTTACCGCGCGGCCGGCGCGCACCGATACAATAATTACTCGGCTCTCGGCATTATAACGAGATCGTGCGGTGGCCACCCGATAAAGCACACAAGAAACAGGTACCGCGTCGTCGTCGTCGTCGTTCTGCTCGCGCGATTTCGATAAAGCCGTTAACCGATAACGAACGCAAAATGGACACTTCTCATTCTTACCTTCTTACCTTCTTACTCTTCCCCCTCTACTTTTGGTCTCCACCGGTTATTCTTTCGCGGTGCTGCAGAAAGAATATATAAACCGTCGGGGGGAGGGGAAAATGAAGCTGTGGTCCCGCGAGAGACTCGGCGGCCGCTATATCGACGTCTCTCTTACGCAAGTTCTTCTTCTTCTTCGTCCCGATGCTGATGGTGATGCTGAAGCTGCTGCTGCTGCTGCTTCGGCTCTCTCGTTCGGTACCTCCACACCCGAGACTCGCGAGACTCGAGACTCGCTTCCTCCGCGCCTTCACCCTCGCCTCTGGCTTCGGATTTACGCATGCCCGTTCCACCTCGACGTACCTTAATTAAGCGTTCAAGAGATGAAACTGGTTCCCGAGAGAGATCCCCGCGCTCGCTCGCTCGCTCGCTCGTTGTTCTTTCCCTTCCCCATCGCGCGACGTCGGCGCGGCTACGGCGACGCTGTACTCCACTCTCGTTCTGATGGCTGTATATACCGGGGCCTCCGCGGCTGCGGCTGAGGCGGCCACGTGTGTTTGTGTGAGAGCTTCCCTCGCCCACCGGGCTGAGACTGCGGCGAGTGAGAGCCTTGGGAGAGAGTAAGGTACACCCGATGGTGGATGCTGAATTGATCAACAAGTACGCTCGGATAATTTCAGAAAGAATCTTGGTTTTTTCTTTTTTTTGGGGGGGGGGGGGGGGGGGCATCTTTGATGATTGAAATATGCGTGCAGAAGGCAAATGGGACGATGGGCGTTTTTCGGTAATGCAATACTGATTTTTTTCAGGTTTTTTTTCGATCGAAGGGGAATGTAGGGAATTGTCTATTGGTATTTGTGTTTTTATACTGGTTGAATAATAAATAATAAATTGTGTATTAAGTGTGGGATCAATTCTGATGGTGGATGCAGAATTTATCAGCGGGTAGCTGTTGAGATAATTTGAGAGGGAATCTTGGTTTTTTTTAAACGTTTTTGCTGATCGAAATATGCAGAAGACAAATTGGAAGATGGTCGTTTCAGTGATGCAATGGGGTTTTTTTCCAGCATTTTTTTCAGCATTCGTTGGAGAAGAAATATGAAAACTGATGAAGAAATATGAAGCTATATACTACTTAGCTTTCAATACTGTTGCTATAATGTATTACATATTACAGACGATAAATTCTGACAGCAGACGCGTAATTGAGCAACAAGTATACTGAGATAATATAAACGTCAATCGCTCCTCGATAATTCTTGTTCATCGAACTATGCAGAAGGCGAAGGTCTTGCGATTTTATTGACATTTCATAAGCGAGATTCTTTTTTCTCCTCCAGTCTTTATTCCACATTTTTTCACTGAAAGAAAATAAAAATAATCCATCAGTCTCCAACTCCCAATGCAATTATAACAATCAATTAAATCCTTAGTGCCGCCTCAATCGTTATCCGCTTTTGCATCGACATCAGTCATTACTCTCCACGGCTTCTCCATTGTCGTCCCATCAACGCGGACAAATTTCTCGCCGCGTGAATCACGCTCGACGCACAAAGTCGAGTGCTCGACGATCCATCATAGAATGCAGCGCGATAAATCTTTCCCAATCAAAGAGTCCAGTAGCCAAGTAGCCTATCCTGTCGTTCGCGCTATCGAAGCCCACTCGTCGTCTCCGGCAACGCCGAGTGGGACACGCGTAGCACTGAGAAACAATATAGTTACAGTTACAATATAGTATAGTTTCATTGCGGCGCAAAACCAGCATACGTGAGTCTATCGTTCCCTTCTCGCTGACTCCGTTGAGCTTCAAGCACGCGGAAAATTGTGTGCTAAGTCACTATAGCTGATCGAGTTTCACTCATAGCACTTATAGTTACAATATGGTTAATTCATCGATATCCTCGAACAGAGACAGTCGCTCCGTTTGCTCCGGTAGCACAAAATCCGCATCCGTGAGTCTCTCAATCCTTTCTCACTGCGTGAGTTGAGCTTCAAGCATGCCGAAAATTGTGTGCTAAGTTGCTAGCTGATCGTGTGGCACTCATAGCACCGAGAAACAAAATTGTTACAATGTAGTTAATTCATCGATACCCATAAATAAGGGCAGACACTTCGTTTGCTCCTGTGACACAAAACCAACATCCACGAGTTTCTCATTCCCTTCTCACTGTGTGCATTAACCTTCCAGCACGCAGAAAATGGTGTCCTAAGTCGCTAGCTGATCCTGTGGCACTCATAGCACCATGAAACAAAATCCTTACAATGTAGCTAATTCAGTGCTTCCCATAAAAAAGGACATTCACTCCCTTTGCTCCTGCGCCACAAAACCAACATCCACGAGTCTCTCATTCCCTTCCCACTGCGTTCATTAAGTATCCAGCACGCGGAAAATTGTCTGCTAAATCGCCAGCTGATCATGCGGCACTCATAGCACCAAGAAACAAAATCCTTACAATGTAGCTAATTCATTGCTTTCCACAAAAAAGTACATTCACTCCCTTTGCTCCTATGCTCCAAAACCACCATCCACGACTGTCTCATTCCCTTCCCACTACCTCCATTAAGCCTCCAGCACGCGGAAAATTGTCTGCTAAGTCGCCAGCTGATCACGCGGCGTACCACGTCGCGCCGATCGCGCGGAGAACGTTCGTTCGCAGCGTCGCGCGTATGTAGAAGACCCAATGCAACTCTAACTCGTATAGACGAGCGAATGCACGGGCTGCATAGGTCGAGCGAACGCGGGGTCGGCGGGGAGGCGAGAAAGAGGCGAGAGCGGCGATAGGAGATACATCTATACATATAGGAGGAAGGTGGCTGGCGCGGTCGTCGTGGTCTCGCGGTGCCCGCGTGGAGTAGGACAAGTGCGCGGCGAAAGGGAAGGGGATCGTAAATGCTGGACGACGAGCGACGAACGACGACGACGACGAAGCCGCCGCCGAGTGTAGGTGTAAAGTGAACGCGATATAGCTCGGATCGAGCGTGTGCTGAGCGCTGCTGCTGCTGCTGCCGCTGCTGGTGTGCGGAGCCCCCGGTGGTCAGCGAGTACAGGGAGGGCGAGGGGGGCGACACGAGAGGGGGAGTGGTCACCGTTCGCGGGCCTCGTGTGTGCTGACCTATTCGTTTCTGTGCCGCTGCCGCGCTGCCGGCACCCGCAGTGCATTATGGCCGCTCGGCATGGCTAAGCGATCTTAGACAGCTCGCTGCAAAACCTGCCTCTCTATCTCTGTTTATCTGAGAGGCTGAACCGATTTTTTTTGCTACTATTTCGTTCGTTAATTGTTTTTTTTTGTTGATGTGGTGACCGCGAATTGATTCGTCGGGGGAAGAGTTTGTCAGTGAACTGGTGGGAAAATAATTGGTGCGCTTTTTGGCGACGTTGAGGACTTGAGATTTAAATCGACAGCCGAAGAATTCGTGACGGAAGAATTCAATTAAAAAAATTTGAATTGAAAATATAAAAATTTGTCGTGTTTCGTGTTAAATGAAAATATTCGTGTTTCGTATTAAATGATAATATTCGTGTTTCGTGTTAAATGAAAATATTTGTATTTCGTGTTAAATGAAAATATTCGTACTTCGTGTTAAATTAAAATATTCGTATTAAATGAAAATATTCGAATCTCATACTAAATTCAAACATTCGTATGAAATAAAAATATTCGTATTAAATGAAAATATTCGAATCTCATATTAAATTCAAACATTCGTATGAAATAAAAATATTCGTATTAAATGAAAATATTCGAATCTCATATTAAATTCAAACATTCGTATGAAATAAAAATATTCGTATTAAATGAACATTTTCGAATCTCACATTAAATTCAAACATTCGTATAAAATAAAAATATTCGAATCTCATATTAAATTCAAACATTCGTACTAAACAAAAATTTCGTATTTAACAAAACAATTCAAAAAGTTTCCTTAATTAAAATAGAAAATAAAATGTAAAGTATGCGTTATCGAGATTAATTTCAAGCCCATCTCCCAGTGTGTCGCTCAAACCCCAAGCCACCCCGCCAGATCCTCGTAACCTGCATCGCTGCCGCCTCTCCTCTCGCGTCCCTCGAGTTCCGTACCGGCAACGTGTTCGAGCGCCTCGTGACCGCGGGGGTCGCGGATCGCCCGTGAATGCCGCTGTAGAGCCGGCGATCTCGCGCGGTTCCGCGGGAACCACGAGGGGGGGGAGAGTGAGGCTGGCTCTTCGGAAAGTGAAGGGAGTTCTTCCTCGTTCCGGCACAATGGGACCACCGGCGCAACACCACGCCGTAAGTACCCGGTGTACCCGTAGAAACACACAGAGAGACCGTAGGTACAGCACGGAGGGTACGAGGGCTGAGCTTATAAAGCCCCCCCCCCCCGAAGACCGGGAAGCGAAATAGCGAGCGTGGAGGAAGCGTGCGCTGTACCTACCCGTGAGCCGCCCTCGCCGATCCGCGGCCGCTGCGCTCGGCTCTTGTGTATTAGATCGTGTAGGATCTCGCGTCGCGTGTATCGCTCTTGCAGGCGGAAGACCACTACGACCATATCTATCTATAGCTATATATGTAGGGGAGACCGGGGTAAAATGGGCCTCCGGGGTAAAACGGGCCTCCCTTTTTTTATCATCGAAAAAAAAATAATAATAATAATTTGGGTAAAATGGGCTCCCGTCTCCGTCGTAAGTTTTCAGGCTTCTTTCTTCGTCAAAACATTTTTTTCCCGCCGTCTTCCGTGATTTTTTTTTTTATTCGCAGGCTTCTTCGGCAACATTTTTTTTCTCCATCAATTCTTGCCTGTACGGCGATCTGTCATGACTAAAGTGTGCTGTTGTGTCGCATTTCAGTAAAAGACCCAAACAATCAACACTCGTGCCGATCGGTAGCGTTTTGTGTGGTAATTCATATTTGTGCCGGATTCTGAGGGGGGCCCGTTTTACCCCGGAATTTTTTTTTGCCGACGCTCAAAATTCATGATTGGTTTCGAATTTTTGAGTGAAAAGCAATAAAAAAAAAACACTTTGGGTTTTGTCATAGAGCCATTTTTTGCTTGGGGGGCCCGTTTTACCCCGGTCTCCCCTACATAGTATATATAGTATATATACATATATATGCGTTTAGCTGTACAGCCAGACCGTGTATACTTAGCTATAGAGCCGAGGAAGACTGAGGCTTCTCCGAATGCGCGCGTTTTGCCGTTACAGTAAGTGCAGTCAAGCCGTCGGTGGCGGAGCTTGAGAGAGCCGGGCACGGTGTGTGTTGTACTTGGAATATACGCTCGCCTGGATTAGAGATTCCACCAGAGGGTTAAAACGGTCTTGCCAACGCTCGCGTCTCTGGGAATATATATATATATATTTATATGTATATATAGGTATATATATGTGTGGGTATGCCTTGTGCTGCGTAGAGCAGCAGCCAGCACACCAACGGGGGTCGCTGCCTCGCTCTCGGTGTGTAAGAACGCGCATGGGTGGATTCTCATTCGAATTGTCGGACACACAAAGCCCCTGGCACTGCCGCCGAGATTCCGTTGCGCGGAGCCGACGCTGTGTACGCCACGCTGCTGTGCCAGTATTGTGGAGGGAGGAGGAGGAGGAGGGGGAAGAGGGAGAGAGAGAGGAGGAGGAAAAGGCAGATTTGTGGTTAGCGAGTTCTTCCGGCGTTCTCGCGGTAATAATCAAACTTGCAAAATTGCTATTTAAATAAAGTATGATGATTATACGAGGCGCGTAATTTTGCATAATTCTGCCGGGGAGGGGTGAAGACTGGGGAACGGGGAAATAAATACACCGCGGGAAAGAAGTGGAGGGGTTATTGGGAGGCTTAATAGACGCTGATTTGCCGGCTAAGCTGGGAGCGATGCTTGAATGAAAAGGTTTTTTTTTTTTGCTTTTGTTAGTTGCGACATGACGTCAAAATAGGAAACTTTTTTTTAGAGAAAAAATGAGTCTTGAATAAATTATTTTGGAGGATTTTTTTTTACGATTTCTGTTAAAGATTATTTTATATTTCTGTTATTCATTTTGGAAATATTTTTGAATACAGTTTTTTTTTAATATTGCACAACTCTGGTTAAGAATATAATGAGGCTAATCAAAATATTGTCTGTAATATCAAATTTCTTTTTCGAACTATTAATAACTTGGCAAAGCTTGAATTATTATTTTCTTTTAAAGAAAAAAAAAGTAATCGGCAATATATAATTTTTAGAATATTTATTATCAATTTTTGAAAAAAAAAAAAAAATATATTGAATACATTTTCTTCCTTCGGGTATTTACTGTCGCTGGTTAGAAATTTAATCTATTGATCTCAGATCGATTTAGTCGACAAAGTTATCGTTTGTTGATGCGCCTCAATCCCTGCCAGTCGGAGGCTGCGCAGGGGACTCCATCGCAAAGGGCCCATGCTGTGTGGCCACGGCGAGAGCAGCAGGCCGAGGCACGGAGCATGGGTGGGTTTTATATTCGGCCCGGCCAGGTCTCAACGTCGCCCGCGGGCGCCTCGCTCGCTCGTTCGCCTGCGCCGACGAGCTTAGAGAGTAGACGAGAACGAGAGGAGACTCCGGCGGGTCCAACCGGTTAGCGACTTTGGCTGCAGCCATCTTTCCTCTTTCGTGATTCTCCCGTATAGCTACGTCAGACCGACACACGAGGAAGTAGACGATCACGACTAAATAGTCGTGCATCGTCTACTTTATTCACGCCCATTTATACAAAAATATTGCTCACTATTTTATCACTTCTCAACAAATGACAAACAAAATAAAGTCACAGATAAATATATGTAATATATGTAATGTAATTTTTTTAATTAATTGTGAGCGAAAAATCATCGTTTACTTTATTTATCTGTGTCTCTATAAAATGTTATTTATTGTTTCTTTAATTATCTATATATGAAATGGAATTTCTTGATTATTCAAGCCGGATTAAAAATAACACATCCCTCTTTTAAAAAGTTCATGAGTAACGGAAAACATTGTTAGCAAATTATTCAAGCTGTGATTTGTTGCCGAATATGCGACTTGAGAACAATGGTATAGGTTAAAAGTCGATATTTTGAAAACAAAAAATTGAGGTCGATTTTGGTGATTTTCGGTCCGGAGACGGATCTATGATTTCTGACAAAAAAAAGTCGCAAAATAATGATTTTTTCAAAATCAAGTTAAAAGGTTTTGTAACCAGTGTTTTCGGGGGTAGAATATGCGACTTGACAATAATGGTATAGGTTAAAAGTCGATATTTTGAAAAGAAAAAAAATTGAGGTCGATTTTGGCGATTTTCGGTCCGGAGACGGATCTACGATTTCTGAAAAAAAAAAAAAAAGTCGGAAAATATTTTTTTTTTTCAAAATCAAGTTAAAAGGTTTTGTAACCAGTGTTTTCGGGGGTAGAATATGCGACTTGAGAATAATGGTATAGGTTAAAAGTCGATATTTTGAAAAGAAAAAAAAATGAGGTCGATTTTGGCGATTTTCAGTCCGGAGACGGATCTACGATTTCTGACAAAAAAAAAAGTCGCAAAATAATTTTTTTTCAAAATCAAGTAAAATGGTTTTGTAACCAGTGTTTTCAGGGGTAGAATATGCGACTTGAGAACAATGGCATAGGTTAAAAGTCGATATTTTGAAGAAAAATATTTCTGAGGTCATTTTTGGCGAAAAGCTTTTCACGATTGCCCGAGTTTCACTTTATTTCTTAGAGAAATCCAACTCGCGTCCTGACACGTCGCAAACTAAACCATTTTTCTTCAAAAAACAGTAACACCTTTGAAAAAGTCAATTCCATTTCACAGAAATTTCACGGTGTCTGTCGCCCTATAAATACTTCCATGTCGTACACATTTGTAGCGGTGAAGCTACAGAGAAGCGGCGATAAACAAAATCCTTGATAAGTTGCCGAAGAAAACGATGAAGCCGCGCGAAGGGATTAAGAGCATCGAGAGTTTATTGACTTGGCGGTCCACGCGCGCTGCACACACACCTCGCCGAACGACCATTAGCAATTTGAATCAATTACGCGATTCGCGTTTCAAGATGCGCCGATGATATTTACGCTCGACATGCCGAGATATACGTGCGCGGCTGTGGCGCTCGGCTCGCACGACCTGCATTTGAGTAACCTACTTGCCGCGCCGGGGTCTCTTGCGAGCTGGAGCTCCTCGTCGTCGTCGTCGTCGTCGTCGTCGTCGTCGTCGTCGTCACTGTGTGCGCCCGAGCTCGCATCGCGTTTCCACGTAGTCCCCACTGTTCCAGCCCCGCGTTTATCCTTCCAGCGCGCCGAACGCACACTTCGCCGCGATTCAGCTAGCCGCAAAAATATACACGCGATAAGTATGTGCGGGCTCCGCCGTGGAGTCGGTGTGCGGCGCGTGCTATAACATTCACGCAACTCGCGATACGTAAGACCGAGAGGCCTCTCCGGATCTCGCGGTATTCTCGGGAATATAACTGTACTCGCCGCCGCGCAAGAGTAAAATACTATCAGATACAGCGCCGCGGCGATTTTTGTGACCCACTATCGATGCTTTTGGAAGCGGGACGATTAACGAGAACCGATAATTCACCGAATAGAGAATGGAGCGCCGGACTCGTGATTTTGATAACTGAGATTCTGCTGTTTAGTTCATTTGAAATGTTTATTTAATTTGAGTTGTTTGGGCGTGATGTAAAAAAATATTTAAATAAAAAATTATGTTTTTTGAGTTTTTTTTAACTTTACAAAAGCAAAACAAAAATCGTAAAAACGCCAGGTGTACGTTTTTCGCAATTATTTTTTGTTTCGTGAAATTTGAAGATCCTATCCGACGGGAAATTTCCTGCTGATTCCGAAAACCACAATTGTTTGCCCGAAAAATAGAAAATTCGAGGAGAAAAACGTAAAAAAACGTTTTCGCACTTTTTTCGAAATTTCGTCACCACTAAAATCGAGGTTATTTTTTTTTGGATCGATCGAATCTGGATTTTCTTCCTTCGTTCGAGAAAAAACTCCGTAACAAAGATATTTCTACCCACTAACTTTTCGAAGAGGGATCATTTCTCTGCTTGCAGAATATAACCTACAAAATAATTAAAACCAACAAAAATAATTAAGTTGACATCTAGAAAAAAAAAAAAAAAATTCGTCTCCGCAATTTGCACGCAATTCGATTTCGCGATAATATAGTTAAATGAGTGGAAGAATTGCGGAGGGACCACGCATAAAAAAATACGCGTGATAAAAAAAAAATTAAATTCAAAAACAAAACTCGTCTCCGCAATTTGCACGCAATTCGATTTCGCGATAATAGTTAAATGAGTGGAAGAATTCCGGAGAGACCACGCATAAAAAAATACGCGTGATAAAAAAATAAGTTAAATTCAAAAACAAAACTCGTCTCCGCAATTTGCACGCAATTCGATTTCGCGATAATATAGTTAAATGAGTGGAAGATTTGCGGAGGGACCACGTGTCAAAAAATACGCGTGATAAAAAAATAAATTAAATTCAAAAACAAAACTCGTCTCCGCAATTTGCACGCAATTCGATTTCGCGATAATAGTTAAATTAATGGAAAAATTGCGGAGGGACCACGCGTCAAAAAATACGCGTGATAAAAAAATAAATTAAATTAAAAAAACAAAACTCGTCTTCGCAATTTGCACGCAATTCGATTTCGCGATAATAGTTAAATGAGTGGAAGAATTGCGGAGGGACCACGCGTCATCGCTCGTGTGTCACAACGTGGCACCGAGGGGGCCGGGGGAGATCGGTCACGTACGGCGAGGGGCCGATTAAAGGTGCGCGACGCGCGTGAGGGGGCAGTTCACGGGCGCACACGCGTGCAATCGCGTCTCTCACGCACACGAGTTTTATCCGCACGTTCGTGCGACGCACGCAACATCGACGAAATAATTCGATTAACCCCGTGGAGTCTTAAATATTATGACCGTGTAGTTTGGACATTAATGAGGCAATTCGATGTTGCCACGGCGCTTCGGTAGGTAAATAGTCTCGGCGCTACCGCGAGAGATCGTGCTAGTCACGACCATGGCGAGGATTCATCGTTATAAATTAGCCTCCCCGATGACGCAACGGCCGAGGAACTCGCGGCGTTCGACCGTCTATATCGTGGCTGAACAAGCCGAACAGCCGTCAGCAACGCCGGTGTCTCAGCCATTGACTATCAACCGGGATTCTCTCTCCTCTCGTGTCGAAAAGCAACGAGGCGATTTCCATTCTGTATTTTATACGTAGGGTAAAAGTGGTGAATATGGACCGATTGACGCCATTCACGGACCGACATGTGGAATCTTAAGATCCTACACAGCTTAACGTATTGTATTGATACACTCACTTGTATTGATATCACTGAAGTCATATTTAGGTGTCAAAAGTTATTCATTATTAAATGAACGTTAAACGAATTTTGTTATTGCAAACTTCGTGTAATGCAAAATTTAGGAAGAACGCCCAGAGAAATCGCCCTGATGGGATCTGTTCGAAACAAATACATTTTATTTGAACGAAATAAAAATTTATTTAAATTAAATAAATTTTATTTGATCGAAATAAATCCTATGAGGCCGGCCATTAAATTGATTAATATTCATTATTAAATAGATTAATTCGTTTAATGGCCGGCTTAATATGATTTATTTGGATCAAATAAAAAAATTTCATTCAAATAAATTTTATTTGTTTCCAATAGATCCCCTCAGAACGATTTCTCTGGATGAAGAGCGAGCTGCGAAAGGTCGTGGAAGAGAATCTTTAAAATATTTCTCTTCCAGGCCTTCATAGCCTGAGCCGACATTATTATTTCAGCCACCACAGTGAGATTCGTCTCTAGAAGTCGAAGATACAGGGCCAAAGCTTTATTATTTATTCAGTGGCCCATATTGACCACCTTAACACTATATCCATTTCTCGATGTCTTATGAGCTCTCGCTTCACTCGCCGTACTTTATTTTCTGGAATGGAAGAAGCGCTACTCGTGACTTTCACGGTGTCGATCAACGATTTCCCTGCTGCAACTTCGGAATATGCCATATACACCGCATATACGTCGTGTGGCCACAATGCAATCGATCGGTGAATCTCGGATCGTTGCGCCTCGCGCGCGGGGCTGCCAAACATGAGAGTGAAATTCGCTGGATTTGGCGCGAGTCACGGGGGATGGAAGAAAACCGCGCGCTCGTCTGGCGAACGCGAACCGGAGTGAAACAGAGTGCAGCGGGAGAGATGAGAGCCGCACGAGCCCGCTAGACGTTTAGTTGGTCTAATGATTAATGAGGTGTGTAATTTGCAAGGCGCGCGCGAACTCGAGAGACGCGTCTCGTCCACTACAAGACTCCACGGTGTACGTTTGCAGCGACGGGACGCCCTGCGCGATTATGTCTCGCACCCGGCTAACTAATTGCATCGTTTATCTTGCGTCCTCGGTCCGGGGCTTCGAGATCAATTTCTTGAAACGGATAACGACCCGCGGGGATGAGAAAGGCGGATGAGGGAATCAAAATTGTTTGCGTAATACTTTCGTTACGGGTAACACGAAGATATGACCGGTAATCGCATTAGATCAGCCTGTTTCTTCATTAGCCCCGATATTTTGCAATAATTCTTTCTCTTTATTAATTAATTAAAAATACGTTGTTCCTTCTTGATTGCTATTTTAATCGTCTCACCTGAATAAATCAAATTAATGACAAATATTCATATGAAATTTACGTAATTTTTTATATCGTTAAGTTAAATCAGCATTAAACAGGTGAAAAATGTACAGAAATCCCTCTTGATCTTTTTATTATACTTTTCTCATCATTTTCTCTTCTTCGGCTTTACTATTTCAGTGTTACATGTTTTCTGCCCTTAGTCACGTCTGTGATTGCAAATCGAAAACCAGCATCACTGATTTCAAAAGTGCCAAACAAATACTTCCACTGACAAATAACACAACAAAATCCACTTATTTTAAACTTTTCCATAATCGGATCAACAAAAAAAAAATCTTTCGACCAGGCCACATTCGTTCGCCCCCCCTCTACAATTTTGCTATTCCCTTACAGTCACAAGTGAATGTGCAAACGGAAAACTATCACCATAGACTTCAACAGTGCTAAACGAATACATCCACGGACAAATAACACAATAAAATCTACTTATTTTCCACTTTCCCATAATTTAATCAACAACAACAAAAAATGTCAACCAGCCTATAATCGTTCGTCTCCCTTCTACAATTTTTCTATTCCCTTACAGTCACCTATAAGAGTGCAAACGGAAAACTTCCACTACTGACTTCAACAGACTTAACTGACTTATCTTCTACTTTTCCAAAAAGTGATAAACATTTTTTTTTATTCTTTCGACCAGCCTACAATCGTTCGTCCCCCTTCCCCAATTTTACTATTCCCTCACAGTCATTCCTGAGATTGCAAACGAAATGAAATTTCCTTGAAATCTCAACCTATGAAACATTTCTTTGACGTCAATGAAACAATATCCTTAAGTTAATATTATATTTTCATTAAATGATCTCATCAACCAAATTATTGGTTATGTCGACCATGTTCTCGGTTACGTACCATAGTGCTTAGATATGTTAACCAATAACTTGAATGATTTAACGAATGATTATCTTCTTGATTTTACTCGACCTGACCATAACATAACAGACCAGCTCGCCCGAGAAATGCCAATACGACTTATCGCGAATGCGCCAAACGTTGACAGACCAGGTGCCGTCAAGTGTACCCTTTCTTTGAATCAAGGAGACCGTTTCTTTGAAATTCAAAGAAATATTTCATTGAAATCAATGAGAAAAAATCAATCCACCCATTTCTTTGAAATCAAGGAAACTTTTTCTCTCGGTGTACGCGGGCTTCGAAACGGCGGCCCATCGCGCGTACCTATACGCTCACACACAGTGTCACCATGGTCACCATGGTATTACAGGTAGGCAGAGTGCGGGGCCGCGAATACGCGTAAGCGAATCGCGGGCTTATATTCACCTGCCTCGTCGCGTTGCGACGGTTGCGAGCGCGATCGCGAGAGTCCCCGCGTGCCGCTCGCCTGCCGTAACCGGCTCGGCAGCATGTCACCCTTTGCGCGGGTGACTCTATGCTGCTCCGTCGCCGCTGCCTGCCGCCGCTTGCTGGTTCCTTTTACTTCGCAGTCGCGTCACGCCTTGCCTTCCTTGCCCACCAGCACATGCGGAATAAGCGGGATCCGAGCGCCGCCGTCGTCGTCGTCGTCGTCGTCGTCGTTCCTCGGAGCTCTCGCGCTCTTCGTGCCGAGCCTCGCGGGACTGGCCACGTTAATACATATATATGTATATGTATATGTATATGTATATACAATACATATAGCTCGGTATACCTATCCGACGGCTATCCGCAACCTCCTCGCGACGAGGATCCGCCGCTTCGCCAGGACTCGTCGAATAACTCGGAGCAAAAAATCAAGCCGAGCGAGAGAGAGACGGAGAGAAAGAAGGACTACAGCATATCGAGCGCATGAAAACGAAATGTTTTGCCAGAACGAATTCCTCGACAGGATGTAATACGAAAGTACACTCGAGTTTTTGTCGCCACGATTGGCACAATTTTCGATGGAGTGATTGACAATAATTTTGTGAAATATGTAGGATTATTTTTTCGGGTCCGGATTTCGACCAATCACAGCGCAGTATATTTCGTTTGGACTACAGGATATCGAGCGCATGAAAACGAAATGTTTTGCCAGAACGAATTCCTCGACAGGATGTAATACGAAAGTACACTCGGGTTTTTGTCGCCACGATTGGCGCAATTTTCGATGGAGTGATTGACAATAATTTTGTGAAATATGTAGGATTATTTTTGGGTCTGGATTTCGAATAATCACAGCGCAGTATTCTCGGTAGTCGAGTTCGTTTTTTCAATATTTCATCGGAAATTGCATCCGGATATTGCACAGTAGATCTTCGCTTGGTTAAAAAAAATATAATATTCTTATAGGCATATTTTATCTGTCAATATGTCCTGTTTCCTCGAATACTGCTCTGTGTTTAGTCGAAATCCAAACCCGAAAAAAAAATCCGACAAATACTCCTCGACCTCGAAAATTAATCGCAATATTTCCCTCTAGTTTTCCTGCTGAGCGACGATCGGGAGAAATTTCGCAGAAAATGCGAAATAATAAAAAAATTTAATATGCGAAATTTCTCCCTCTCGTTGCTCAGCAACAAAACAATCGGGAAATATTCCGATAATTTTCGAGGTCTCGGGATGTTACAACCGAAATTTTTTTGGCCATACAATTTTTTTTGGCGATGAAAATTTTTTTTGCGATGAAAATTTTTGTTTGTTTGTGGTGGGTTAATTATTTTCCGCGCATATTTCGCGGCGAAAATGTGCGCAGAAGGAGCCGCGATATATTTATGTTTCTGTATCTCGTTGGGTAGTCGAGTAACGTACCGGCCATGGTACTTGTTATTTTTTTTTCTTCTTGCTTTTTTTTCTTCTTTTTTTTTGTGAATTGTGAGTCTATCGCTCGTGCCTGAGTAAACGTCGCATGCCGCATTTTGAAATTCTATCGACGAGAAACGCTCGCGTACGACGTTCTCCATACATATAGGACGGTGGAAGCGATACAGCGAGTGAACGCGCGCGTACCGGTTCCGTAACGAGACGATTACTTCATCCTTCTTGTCCTTCGCCACCGAGTCATATGCACCGACGGCGGAGGTCCGCGTCGAGCGCTGTATGCTCGCCTCTTGCCGCGCGCATAGTTACGGGCTTATGCCACGTATCTTGCACTAGAAATATATCTGGTCGGTGGGAACGAGCGCGATCTCGACACTGACCCTTCGACACTCTCGACGTCTTTCGATACGTAGGCGTGAAATATAATCGTCTTTGCGTTGCTTTTCGCTGGAAAAATGAGATCATGTGAATTAATTTTTAATCTTTTTTAAAAAATGGCTTATTCTGAATGGAAACGAAATGTCGAATAAATCTTTTTTATGGCCAGGCAGTATTTTCATAAATAAATTAAATTTGTGTCATAGAATTCGTAGGCTGAGTTTATTGAGTCATGGAAAAAATATTTGTATCAATTTCTGAACAAAAGAAAATTGAAAAAATAATTTGTATCAATTTCTGAACATGAAGAAAATTTAGAAAATAATTTGTATCAATTTCTGAACATGAAGAAAATTTAGAAAATAATTTGTATCAATTTCTGAACAAAAGAAAATTGAAAAAAAAAAGTTTGTATCAATTTCTGAACAAATAAAAACTGGAAAAATATTTTGTTCCAAACGAGAATTAATATTGTGACAGTGGGAAGTAAGAAATTCATTCCAGAATTGTTCGACAAATGTCAGTTACCTACGATGTCCATGTATGAATATACAAAGCTGTGACAAAAATATTGAATTCACTTACCAAATTAAAAATAGTAAAACAAATAATTTATCTTCAAACAAGAATTGACAGTAAACCGGTGTAACGCAATAAATTAATTTAAGAGCCATTTCCACTGCCCCAAATATTCTTTAAATCTCACCTCACGAACACCTGACAGAAGCCTTCAATAAATTTCCCAAAGCGCCTCGCGAGTTTCTCCTCCACGTCCTCGCGTCCTCCCTAATTCCTCTTTCCGCCCTTCGGCGCGAAGACCTTGCGAAGGACAGGAGTAAGTCGATAGTCCCAATCTGTCAAGTCTCCCACCCCCCTCCCCATCCCTCTTCACCCGCTCGTACTCCAGTCCGCCGCCAGAGTGCGCGCGCGGCCAGCATCGCCGTCGCCCCGCGGAACATACGACGTTGCCGATCTTGCTGGTCGCGCCGCGCGTCCACCGTTCCCGTCGCGCGCGTTGTTATGTAAATATGGAAAAGGTTCTTGATTCATGCATGACCGGGACGGCATGAATCTCGTTGTCTTGTCCGACGAGCCGTGAAACTGATGCATTTGTATCGCCCGGTTCTCTCATCGCGATCTCCTCCACCTCCTCCTCCTCCTCCTCCTCCCTCTCCCCCCCCCCCCCCCAACCGTGGAGCTCGGCGGCGCGAGTCGCGAGGGAGTCCGCGTACCGCGTACACGTATGAATAGCCCGCGCAGGTAGGTTGGTAGGTAGGTAGGTACGTAGGTAGGCAGAAACATGTACTCTGTGTACACCAGGTACGACGCTATAGCGACACAGCGTACAGCATTAAGGTCGTATATTATTGCAGCACGCGGTACGTGTGCCCGGGTTACACTCCCGTGTGCCATATACGCCCCGATGTATGTGTATATGTATATATAGCTGCATACGTATATATCGGCGTTATACGGAGCCGGATCGGCGGCGCAAGCCGCTTCTGGCTTGTACGCCACGGCGCGAATGCGCCGCGTGCGGATTTACGCGGGGATGCAGTGGCGCGATAAAGCGTTTACCCACGCGTACACCGGCCGTGCTCTTTTCGCGAGTGCAAAGAGACGAGACCGGCCACTTGACCTTCTCGCGATCGTTGGAATAGTCCCTATTCCCCCCCCCCCCCCCCCCCCCCTCCTCTTTGGACTCGGCTCGGCAGTCGGCTCACTGATTTTCTGCTCGCAGGATTTTCCAGCTGCGATTGATATGCGTTTTTTGTTTGATTTGGGTCGATCGAGATTCTGGTTATTCTGGACGCTTTCTGTAGTTAGTCGTTGTGTCATTTTGGGATAATTATTTTGTAGCTGCAACTGTGAAATAAGTATTTTTGTTGGTACTAAAACTGTAACGATTATTCATGGTGACTGAAAATTATTGACAGCTGTTTTCTGCAATAGCAGCTAATAAATTCACGTTTCAACGATTATTTTGTGATTACTGAAACTACAAAAAATAGTCACGGTAACTGAACATTTTCACAGCTGTTATTTAGAATTGCGAAAAAAATTCCTGCACTAATCAAATCACAAAGTACCGAGAAAAAAATATTACAAAAATATTACAATATTACTCTCGGTACTCAGTGATTTGATTAGTGAAGTGATTTTTTAGTTCGTGTTCCCATTTTTTTGCAGTTACAGCGATTAATTCTACGCTACAACAATCATTTTACAGTCATCCGCGACTGTCAAATATTTCATTATTAAACTGAAACTATAAAAAAAAACAGTCTCACGATCTCAAAATTCATAGCTGTCACTTCACATTAACCAGTACTAGATTTTAGTACTATAAACCAAATAGTAATAAACATGACAATCAAATATTTCGTTATTACTAAAACTATTTAAAAAACAGTCTCACGTTCTAAAAATTCATGTCTGCCACTTCACATTGACCAGTACCAGATTTTTCTCTCGCCACCCTCCAATTCAACTGGCTCACATACAGGTTTCGCTTTTGCTTTTGCCTTCGCGACTTCCCTCAACGTGCGTGCGCGATGAGCTATCGCGGTATCTCCCGGAATATTCCGAAGTGGAGCTGCATAGGTACTCCGTGCACGGTATGTCCGCGCGGGGCTGCATACACCGGCGATGAGACATGTAAAACCGAAAGGAAAATAAGAGCCCGATATAACAGATAGCCAACAACCCCAACAGCGGCGCAGAAAATGCGGCGAGTTCGCGTGATCTGCCACGGGGTTGCCAGTCATATATAGGTGTATCCGTGCTGCTGTTTATATATATCCCCGCGGGCAAAATACGTCGCGTACCTGCGGTACTTGTGTACCTGTGTACGGACTCCTGTGACAAGAATCGCTCGACGTTTCGCAGCGCGTGTTGTCGCGATATGTGCCGGGAATTTCTCGTTTCAATTAGTATCACCTTCGGCTTATCCGCCATGGTGTTAGTCGCCACGGCTACGTGGCGTGTAAAGCCTATACACGAGTCCGTCGCATCGACGAGCGAGTCGCGTTAGGAAGCGCGACGCGTTTTTTTCCTCGCGCATCAGAAACAGCGGCAGACCGGATGAGCGGGGAACCAGCGTCGTGGAGTGAACGGCGGGTGCCCGGCGAGAGATCCTCCTGAGATCCCATTAAAGGCGTCCATGCCTTATTTCCTCTCATCGGCACCTTCGCTCGCAGGCGCCCGCGTTCCTTCCCCACACTTTTTTGCAACATCGTCGTCGAGCACCCACACAACCTTCGCTGCCACAATCGGCACCTCCATCGAATTTGGAAGCTTTGGGCGACTTAGTTAAGGTTGAGGTGTTTGTATGAATAATCGTTGTGGTGGAATAGATAGAAACGTCACCAACGTGATCGATGCAATTTTTTTTTTTTTTTCTCAAGTGTAGTTAAACATTGATATTGAATATTTTGGAAACATATTGGGTGACTATGAGTGCTAAATATGATTGGCGATAAGTGTTCTAATTTAATGAATAATTGACGCAAAAACGACGCGAATAAATACGAAAATCTTTTCATCAGATCTCGTCGAGAATCGATGAAACAATATTTTTATTGTCAAGTGAATAAAAATTCAACAAATTATCACCGATAGATACGAATATTCGGTTTTAATTATTGAGTGACAAAATCAGTTTAACAGGCTTTTTTTATTACAGGCTTTTCAACAAATCAACCGTTCTACAATAATTTCCTTAATCAGAATCCGTGATCAAATAAGCTCAAATTTAAGCACTCTAATCCATAATCACCGCCCGAATATTTAGAAAAGTGACACTCTAGACCCTCGAGTGTCATGGCAACCCTGTTCAGCCGCTCGCAGTTGGTCAGAGTGGGTTACTCGCCTAATAATGCAATAACAGGCCGTACATTTGTTGGTGAACGAGTTAACAGCGCCCGAGCTGTTTCGTGTCTCGAAGAATTATTGCCCGAGACACAGTCGTCTTCCGAGGGGGGGGCGAAACCGTGGCGGCGGCGGTCGCGACGGTGGGAGGCACCGAAGGGGTTGCAAGGAGCTAGGTCTACTGTTCTAGCTGGCAGAACGAGACCAGCGCGAGCGTAAATCAACATTACTCCGCATTAGGAGTGGAGTTCGCGTACTACCTCGCGAGTTGGGAGCTGCGGTGACTCTGTACACATATATCGTCCGCATATATATAATATATATATATATATATATGTGTATCCGTGTGGTACCAACGTGTAACTATGTACACTAGACTTTACCGCCAAGGTAAACTCGAGGCCCCCGGAGGGTGGTGAGAGTCCTCGTCGTGCCCGGTGCCTCGAGTGTTTGCCGCCAAGGGGTTACAAGGAGAACCCGTGACCACCTTGCGGCGGCTTCGGCCCGATACAAATGCGCTCGGGAGGACTCGACGACCGCGGGCCGAAGCACACACGCGCGCGGAGAATCGCCGAGACGTTTGCGCGCCCGGAGAACTCAAGGCTGTGTTGCTCGGTGTGGACGCGTGTATGAGTATGACTTCCAAGTTGCTTACGTACTTGCCACTTAGGACGTAGTCCGCGCGGGCCTCCTCCCGCCTGCGCGCGGCTGCGTGGTCCAACCCTCGAAAATCTCTAGCCAGAGCTCGCTCGTTACTCACTCGGTCATGGACGCGGTTGGTTACCTCCGTGCGTTATTGCACACACCTTATAGCTCATCCGGGGACCTGTTACGTCGGGGCGCGAGGGAGACATGAATTAAGGGAGCGGGCAGGTGGTTTCTTGTTTTCTTGATTTGTTGATTTGTTGATTTCTTAATTTCTTGATTTCTTTGTTTTTTGGTTTCTTGAATTCTTGATTTCTTTGTTTTTTGGTTTCTTGAATTCTTGATTTCTTAATTTATTTGTGTTTGGTTTCTTGAATTCTTGATTTCTTAATTTATTTGTTTTTTGGATTCTTGAATTCTTGATTTCTTAATTTATTTGTTTTTTGGTTTCTTGAATTCTTGATTTCTTTGACTTTTGGATTCTTGAATTCTTGATTTCTTTGATTTCTGGGTTCTTGAATTCTGGATTTCTTTGTTTTTTGGATTCTTGAATTCGTGAATTTTGGAATTCTTGATTTCTTGAATTCTTAATTTCTTTGTTTTCTGGTTTCTTGAATTCGTGAATTTTGGAATTCTTGATTTCTTGATTTCTTAATTTCTTTATTTTCTGGTTTCTTGAATTCTTGAATTCTTGATTTCTTGATTTCTCGGTTAGGTAGGAGAAAGTGGATTGAAATAGATAAAACATTGAGCAGGTTTCTTGTTATAACCACGTGAATATCTAATTACGTACATTTTTTCGAGCCTTCACCCGGAGGAAGAAAAAAAAAGGTCTGTCGAAGTGTGATACTCCGTTCATTACAATATTCGTCGTCGTGTAAACTTTCGACCGAAGCATTGGACTGTGATAAATCGTCACGATAATGTACGAAAAAACACCTCCGATTAACGAGTTTTTAATGATGTTCTGGTGTCTTCATCCGCAAACCAGCGGATGGTAATAAATCTGTTTGTATCTCGTGCCCGGCGACACGGGCGAAAATATTTTTTGTATGGGCGTCGATGACGTGTCTAAAAAGTAAACATCGCTGTTACGAGAAGAAAAAAAGGCGAAGGCCGCAGCCTCTATTATTAAAACTGCGGTGCGTATGCTGCATAATGTACGCCGAATGTATATTCCACTGTGTTCCACGCGCACCCTGTCTAATTTGCATCCAAGCGTAGTCAGTGTGTGATTAACATAATCTGTATTACGAATATTTATTCGGAATTAGCCCCGGAAGACCAGCTCGCTCGTACGTCATACGGAGTAGACCCGACGGCCGAGAGGGTATTAGTTCCGAGAGCTGGTCCGGATTTTAGGCTTGACTATCGTGTCGCTCCCGCAGCGCCCCCCTTCGAAAGCCTCCTAAGCCTGTTTCACCTGCAACGCCCCATCAACTCGACAATCCCACTCGACCCGCAAGAAACGAAAGAAACAAAAACTGCTGCAAAACTTCCCATCAGACATCCCAAGAACCCATGGGACGAAATTCCCAACAAAATCGACAGCAACACTGACGACTCTTTCAACAAACCTACGTAAAATGTTCTTAAAGTCGAATCTAATTCAGCCTCACCTGCTGCACGCTATGCAATCTCACTATAAAGCATCTCCCAGCAAGGAAGCGAAACAAACAAAAACCCCTTCAAACTTCCCATCAGATACCAAAACCCCTGGGACGAAATTCCCAACAAAATCGCCCCGCGACACTGACGACTCTGTCAACAAATCGATATGACATTTTCTCAGGACCAAAGAAACGAATATCGAACCCTATGATTGATTCCATCGATCGTGAGAGGCGTGGAGGTAAAATACAAAATTGTATATAATTCACAGGCTTTTGTATGTAATTACGCTGTACACACGAACGAGTCCGAAGCGGTTGGAAAGTGACGGAGCAAAGCGAGCGAGAGTATGGCGTAGGAACGACGCATGGGATTTTATGTATGTGTGTATATAGAATAAGTCGCGAAAGTCTGGATGATGGATTCCCGTCAATTATGGAGGCAACATCGTATTGTTTTACCGTCGGACGGGCAACATTGATCGATGGTTCCCGGGTCCTTGTAGCTACTTGCCTTCTTGCGTCCGCCTGTGCGCCCCTGGAGTGGTCCCGACACATTCGTAGAGGTCCGCGGGGGGAATCCCGGCAGGCCGACGACGACGGCGGCGGCGTCGCGTCGGCGGTCGACGACGACGACGACGTTGCATGCGCCGTGTGTTCTCCGCCTCCGGGCTGATCTGCTGCCCGCGACGTTGGTGTGTCCCTCGCGGCACAAGATGACCAACGCGACTGCGGACTCCCGTGAACCCGCCGCTTACCAAACTTCTTGCTCCTTCGAGGCTTATTCGCTCTCTCGGCTCTTCGCATCCCTCTTTCTTCCCTCCGCTGCTGCTGCTGCTGCTGCCGTAGACGTCGTACAAGCCCTCGCGGCCAACCTCCGCCGGGAGGAGAGACGCGACACCGTCTGCGAAAAGCATCCGTGGCCGTGCGACGTAGGTGTAGGTACGAGAGACGTGAATTGATCAGCGAGGATTTTCGATTTGTCGTACTTTGAAACGGCGATTTTTCAATTCCTGATATCTTTTACCAGTGCAGTTGGTTTATTGGTGGTACTGAAATTTGTTTTCGTATTATCGATATTGCGGTTTGGTGAATAAAATGCGAAACGAAATGTTTTTTTTTTGTGTTTTTTTTAATAAGAATGTCCAAAAAAATGTTGCGTAATTGTTTCAGAAAATTAATTAAATCGTGTAAATAAAAATAAAAAAACGTGAGAATTATTTCACACGGCGATTGATTAAATCCTGATATTTTTTTTTGCGGCGCACTTGTTTCATTGATACAACTAATGTTTGTTTTCCGTAATATCATTATTGCGGTTTGGTCAATAAAAAGCGAAAGCAAACGAAAAATGTTTCTTAATATTATTCGAATAAGAATTTCCAAAAAAATTCTGCACAATTGTTTCATAAAATTAATTAAATCGTGCAATTAAAAACTAACGAAAAAAAGTGTTAATTTTTCCACGCGACTCTTGAACCCCACACTGGAAGTTATGAACCTCGCTGTAAGAAACAAATAATAACATTCCACAACAATAATATTAATAAAAAAACTTTGCACACTGCTTCCTCATTAATTCCCCTTTTTCACAAAGCCACCTCTATGAAGAAGCTTATTTATTAACTTTGGCTTCCTCATAGAGGAAGCTTTGTGAAAAAGGGGAATTAATGAGGAAGCAGTGTGCAAAGTTCTACTTTGCAACTTTTTTTTAATCTGAACAAAAGAAAACTCCGTTACAAACACCGTTACATCTAATTTTGATTAGATACAAAGTTTTGACTTACTTTAATAACTTTTCCATAAGTTACAACGAAAATCTTAATTTTTAAAAAAATTCATAACAGCGTAAAATCCGAACGACTTTACCGATCGTCACCAAATTTTATACGTGGCAGCGCTGTATGTTATTTTTTGACTGTTGAATATTTTGGTTCATTTGATGAGATTCGACGTGATTTAGAGCAAAATTTATTTTTTTCGAAAACTTCAAAATTCTATAAAACCGGAACCGCTTTACCGATTTCGCTGAAATTCAATACCAAACAACATTAACCGTGTCTTTATTTATGATGAAGTATATAGCTGAATCGTCGAACTTTTACGAAAGTTAGAGCGTTCACGCCATTTTTTTGAAAAATTTAAAATTCGATAAAATTTGTATACATGGATATATTTAATTTTTAAAATATGTGAATTACAGAGGATTTAATACTCTACTTGCGTGCCAATTTTTAGCTCGATCCATCATGCCATTCCTGAGTTATGAACAATTGAATGTTCGGTGCCTGGACCATACATACATACACACACACACACACACACACACACACACACACACACACATACACACATACAGACATATTTTCTAGACCACTTTTCTCGACGTTTTAGGTGATTCTAAGTATGTTAACATGAAAATCTCGAAAAAAAAATTTTTCACGAAAACAAAGCTTCCTCTATGAGGAAGCAAAAATAATCAATATATAATAATAATATAAATGGAATATAATAATAATAATAATAATAATAATAATAATCATTATTATTATTATTATTATTATTATATTCCCCAATAAACTATAAATTGTATTCCAATTTTCGTCCTTATCCCGGCGAAATTGACTCATCCTCATTGTTAGTCGAGCCGAGGGTTTCACCCGGCTCACCTTTGCATCGCGCAATTGCTTTAAACCCATCGAGCAAAGGTCCTTAAATTCGCCGCAGGTCGCGCCACAGAGGCCCGGCTAAATGGTCGCGCAAAAATTCCCCGCGCGATCGGTGCGCGCAGCCATACGACAAATACGACGACAACGACCTCTGCGAAGACAACGCGCGAGCGGCCATCTGCCGTGTGCGCGCAGGTTCGCCACTATTTCCGTCCATTCGGGTGCCGCTCGGCCGCGATAGGCAGATATATCGCGCGGCCGCATACTATGTGTGGCCTAAGACACTCCATTCGTCAGCTGACGCGTTCGCCCCGGAGGAGGGACGAGCGTCTGGTATTCGAAGTGGCTGCGACCGCGCGAGCCGCGCTGCGCCCGGTGTACTTGAAGTGCCTGGCTGGCCAAGGTGTCGCGCGACGTTAATAAATATCCTCTCGCGCCTCCTCGTCGACCCCGTCGGCTCTCCGTCTCTTTCGCCTCTTTCTATATATCTCGATCTCGCGCTGCGTGCACGCGCTAAACTGATAGCCCGAATTTTCTGGCTACCGTCGAACCGCTAAACGCCCCAGGCGCGAGGCGGAGCCGCTCCCGGTGCGACGGAACGAGGCACCGGGACTGTCAAACATTCGCCTCGTCGAAGAGGCATTACCGATCCATCTCTATTCGCGGGGATAATCTACTCGGATAATCTTGTCAGGTGTGGAAATTTGGGCTCCATTCTTAGATCGAGTCTTTAGTTTGGACCACTTGGATTTTTATTGGGAAAGTTGAATCTTCTGGACACGGGTGTTGGGATTCTTTATCAACAGTTTTTTGTTAGGCATTCGTGGAAAAAATGGTTTCTGATTTAGGTCAAAGGAAGAAATATATTTTTTTGGGCTACGAAAAGAGTTAAAGCAATTTTTTTTAATCATAATAATAATCGCGTTGATATTTTATTTTGCTATGAACACCAATTGCAGGATGATTAACACGAAATCCAAACAAATCATTGGTAAGGGTGGCGGGATTCAATCGTAACGAAAATCGTATAAATTTGATAAATTACTGAAGGTCGATTGAAACGCCATGAAGAGCCAATAAAAAATTAATCTGGCGAACCGATTAATCGTGATACAGTTAAAAAATATTAACGAAAATGAAAATGTTTTGTCGAGTGAAAGGCGAGTGAAAGAGTCGTCGATTCTTTCACCTGCCTAACATAATTAAAAAGCATTTTTTGTCAGTCTAGCAAACACAAATTTCTCCGCGTGCAGTTAGAAAGAGAGCTCAAGTTCCAGTCGAAAAAAAAACTGGTACAAACTGTGCGCAGAGCCTCGCGGAAAATTTCCTTCCACCGGGGTCAGCGGCGAGCTTCGACGTTAATTTCTCAACGTTCGCCGTTTTTATTCGCGAAATTCTGTGAACGGTTCCCTAGCGCAACGTCGTGAGTTAGTGCGACTGACTGCGTCGTGACGCCAGCATTCGCGTTCCAAGACGCACCCGGCCCGCATATACGCGTAGCATATTCGCAAGTCCCGCGCGTGCGAACGAGCGAGATGGCGAGAGGAAAGCGCGAAGGACGGTGAGGGACGAGAGACGCGAAGAGGTAACTCAGGCTTCGCCAGCGCGTCACACACGCGACTTTCTTATTGTCCTCCTTATGTTCCTCCTCCGTGTCCCCCATTTCTTTCCGTCGCGTGAGTCTCGACTTTTCATTCTCTCCCCGACGCTCTGCGCGCATGGCGCCATTCCACCACTCTCCATTCCATTCCGCTGGCCGATAGTCGTTCAACACTCTGGAAATTGCGAGCTGCGCGCACGAATTAGGCGTCATCCATGTTTCAACCCCCCCACCAGCGTCCGAAAGCGTGCGACACGAGCGCGTGTGGCTCGCCTCGAAATTCTGTAACGTCACGTTCGCGCGTGGCCACGAAAATAGAATTTGTTTTTCCGTGCTCGAAAATGGCGCGTCTCGTGTTGGTCCGTCTGGTCTCTGAATGTTTCTTACTTCAGTTGTTTTAAAATCATTTTTTAAATTATTCTTTTTACATTTAATAAAAATAGACCAGTCGTTGTAGGGTAGAAGTACCGATTTTGGTCACCTTTGGCCCGTCTCGTCTCTGAATGTCTCTGACTTTCGTTGTTTTAGAATCTTTTCTTTAATTACTTTTTGACATTTATTCAAAATAGACCAGTCGTTGTAGGGTAGAAGTACCGTTTTTGGTCACCTTTGGCCCGTCTCGTCTCTGAATGTCTCTGAATTTCGTTGCTTTAAAATTATTTTTTTTATGACTTTTTGACATTTAATCGAAATGGACCAGTCGTTGTAGGGTAGAAGTACCGTTTTTGGTCACCTTTGCCCCGTCTCGTCTCTGAGTGTCTCTGACTTACATTGTTTTAAAATAATTTTTTTAAATGACTTTTTGACATTTAATCAAAATGCACCAGTCGTTGTAGGGTTGAAGTACCGTTTTTGGCCACCTTTGGCTCGATTGTGGCCACCAAAGTTCAAAAGGACTTAATTGTTTATGTTGGTAATTAAGATAAAAAATGGGCTGGATAATCTCGTCAATTTGTTTGGATACTTTTGAAGTATCAGCTTTGGAATACTAGAAAACAATGATTGGAAATGAATTACAGTGAAAATGGCCACAAACGGTACTTCTACCCTAACGCGTTAAATAGAATTTTGTCAACAAAACGGTTACGATTATTTGTCCCATTGGAAAAAAAATAGTATTCGAAACCAACCTGAACATACAGCTTGAAGGTTGAATCAATAACAACAACAAGTTGCTTGGTTTGGTCAACAAGAGTCCGAAAAACCTGAAAACATTCATAGAGCAACCTTCCTTATTACCTCTTAGATAACGTGAAAAGAAAATCCTTAACCACGTGCATCATTTCTGTATAAAACACAAACAGTAGACACAACTGTTTATATATCCAACATCGCCCGAGGGGTTTTGCAAACGTTCGTTACTTAATTCTGATCCTACGTCAGCGGTAGACCAGCCTCTTCAGTCTTTTATAACGCGTTATCCCCGCCGAAAGTGCGCAGACAGCTTTTTGCTTCGAATAAATTGGGGCAATCTTTCCGTCGCTCGAACTCGCAAATTTATCGCTCGACGATTCAAATTGGGTTAACGTGATGTTACGCCTAACCTGGGGGCAGGTTCTCCATCCCGATGTTCCTCCATTTTCCTCCATCCCCCTAACGCGAAATTAAATCGCTCTTTTCTCAAGACCTCCGCGCGCGCGCGCAGAAATGGTCCGATAGCCGCGGTAACTCTTTCCCTTTTGGTAAAGCTCTCTTCTCGTTTCTGCTCTCCACGCCGACGGGGGGAACCCGAGCTCGTCGCTTTTGTGTTATATGGTCGCTGTGTGTAGGTTCGTTCGCCGCGGGTACAGTGATCCACTGGGGCGTAGACGCATCGCAAATACATTTCCATAGCTTTGCATACATGTTTTAATAATTGAGGCGCACCTCATTGCTATACCGCCGGGTGAACCCCGTGCACGGTGCATTTGCATGTCACTGCTACAAACCGTAGGAAAAGTTTACCTCTGCTGGACCATTTGATAATTAACGAAAGCATAATCACAACGTGAAAAAAGCGAAAATATTTCATTTGTCATTTTAGACCCCTGGTAGAAAATTGCAGCGCTACATATGACTCGAGTGTGGCACTCCTGAGGCCTTGGCAGCCTTGGCTAATTCAATGCTGATCAGGACCTGTCCAGCACATTCTTTAACACCACAGATTTTCCTCCAGGGTCAGCGATACATTGAAGCGATAAAACGGCTTCAATGTCAGTTAAAGGAGTCTAAAAAATTAGGACTCGAGTCTGGAACTCCTGAGGCTTTGGCAGCCTTGGCCAATCTAATCCTGATCAGGACCTGTCCAGCACATTCTTTAACACCACAGATTTTCCTCCAGGGTCAGCGGCACAGTGCCACCAAATGGCAATAAAACGGCTTCAATGTCAGTCAAAAGAGTCAAAAAAATTAGGACTTGGGTCTAGAACTTTTGCAGCTTTGGCAGCCTTGGCTAATGCAATCCTGATCAGGCCCTGTCCAGCACATTCTTTAACACCACAAATTTTCCTCCAGGATCAGCGATACTGTGCCACCAAATGACAATAAAACGACTTCAATATCTGTCAAAGGAGTCTAAAAAATGATGA
Source organism: Pimpla rufipes (assembly GCA_963932165.1). Classification (NCBI taxonomy): domain Eukaryota; kingdom Metazoa; phylum Arthropoda; class Insecta; order Hymenoptera; family Ichneumonidae; genus Pimpla; species Pimpla rufipes. The sequence continues at coordinate 8,844,192 of OZ010636.1, forward strand.
CTCGAGTCTGGCACTCCCGAAGCTTTCGCAGCCTTGGGCAATGCAATCCTGATCACACCCTGTCCAGCACACTCTTTAACACCACAAATTTCCCAACAGGGTCAGCGATACAGTGCCACCAAATGGCAATAAAACGGCTTCAATGTCAGGCATAAAGCAGTCCAAAAAAATTACGAGCTAAGAAATGAAAACTCCTCCACCTCGCGACGCGAGGAGGCGCAGAATGTTGATGCATCGTCGCGACGCGAGAGAGCAAACGCCGAGCCAAAAAACGACGCAAGTGGCAATATCGCAGTGTTACGCCGACGTACAATAATGCAAGTGACGAAGTGGCTTCCAGCTTATTCTTGGCAGGCGTCTCGGGCTTCTCTCGTATAGGGTTTGGCTCAAAAGCGACGAGCTCTCTCGGTGCACCCTGTTTCGCTCTTTCCCTCATCTCGTTCCTTTTCTCGCTCTTTAGCGAGATTGGGACTCGGCGAACCGTCCAACGATTGGCCCTCTAGCCGCGGGCCAACGTCCAGTCTATGCCAGCCTCGCATTTCCCTTTTCCTGCACCTCTCATCCCAGCCTGCGCAAAAAAAAATAGTATTAAAAAAGTGTTTCTTTAGAATGCACCGTCGAAATATCCAAAGAATGTCGTATTGGACTCAAAAATACTCATTTCATACTAAAAAAAATTGAATCCTCAATCACAGGAATATGTTTCTAGGGTACAATTTGCGACTTGTAATGGAAATCTGAGGTGAAAAACTGAAAATTTCCAAAAACCTACAATTGGCCTAATATTCATTTACCTAATATTCATTTCATACTCAAAAAAATGGAAGCCTCAATCACAGGAATATGTTTTTATGGTACAATTTGCGACTTTTAATGGAAACCTGAGGTGAAAAACTGACAATTTTCAAAAACCTACAATTGTCGAACCGTCTATCCTAAGTTTTTGAAAAGCTTTTGACCTCAGATTTTCATTACAAGTCGCAAATTGCACCCTAAAAACATATTCCTGTGATTGAGGATTCAATTTTTTTGAAAATGAAATTCATATTTTTCAGTCCACTACGACATACTTTGAATCCTTCGACGGTTCATACTACAGAAATCCTCTTTCCATACTATTTTTTAGCGGCGTAGGCCAACCGCTGCAGGTTGGCCAACGACTCCGCAACCCGTGCTTCGCCACTCTGGCTCACGGCGAGTACGGGAAGAGCCACGACCGATGAATACAGCGCGGAGGAAAACGAGATAGCGTTTGTCAGTTGGCTCGGAAGCCGATGCGAGTGCCGCGCTCTCCTCCGCCTTATTCCTCCCAGTCTCTATGTGCATACGTTGCATCCGCGACTCTCGGCGCGAGTCAAGAACGCGGTGTGTGTCTCTCGGTTTCGGTTTCCGCACGTTCCTCGCCCCGCGGCTTCTGGGCTCCACTGTCACGGCGCACCGAGCGTCGCCCCCCCGCGCGTCTCTCTTTCTCCTCTTCATATCGCATTCAGCCCGCGGTCGCCGCCGTGTGTTCTCCACGGGTCGAGTATATTCGTCCCCGCGAGTTTTGCGAGTGTGACTCGGCGGCTTCGCTCCGCGGAGCCAGCGATGTGTGTACACCGGACTCCGCGGAAATCTCTCGGTCTCGCGCCCGTCGGCTCGGTGTGCGCGACCCCGAAGCCAAATATTTGGAGCCAAGCCACTAAAAACTTTGAGCGAGCCAGCGCAAACCCCGGCCACTACCCGGCAGTCGATTTGTTTCACTACATCACGCCCCTTCCTTTTTCTCGCTCACTTCGCGAAGCGTTCCCTCTCTCACCCCCCTCTTCGCCCCCTTTCTCCCGGAACGACTGGCAGAACAAATGAGAAAAGAGGAGGGAGAGAGAGAGAGAGAGAGAGAGAGAGAGAGAGAGAGAGAGAGAGAGAGAGAGAGAGAGAGAGAGAGAGAGAGAGAGAGAGAGAGAGAGAGAGAGAGAGAGAGAGAGAGAGAGAGAGAGAGAGAGAGAGAGAGAGAGAGAGAGAGAGAGAGAGAGAGAGAGAGAGAGAGAGAGAGAGAGAGAGAGAGAGAGAACTGCGAGAGCAAGAGGAAGAAAAAACTGGCACCTTTGTGAAATATCGGGCCTTCCTTCCGTCAGGCGCCGCGGGCGAGAGCGAAGCCCCTCATGGGAAAATATATGCGTGACAGACATGACGTGTTTTTGTACTTTTTATGGATGGATGGATCATTTTTTTCTTCTTTTTGGCGCGAGCGACGTAATTAAAAGTTATCGGTGGAAATGATGGGATGTGATGTGTCTTCCGACTCTGAGGAGTAAACAGACTGAAGTGTTTGTTTTTCTTAGAGAAAAAAATGAGAGACGAAATTGGTTTGAGCTTCTTGAAAGACGATTTAGCTGCTTTCAGCTTCTTGAAAGACGGTTTAGCTGCTTTCAGCTTCTTGAAAGACGGTTTAGCTGCTTTCAGCTTCTTGAAGATATTTTATCTGTCTCAGAACACGAAAGACAAATGTAAAAAGGCAATAATTGAAGTATTTATCGCACACGAATTTTTCATGCGGGAATTCGTCCACATTTCGCCCATCTTGATCCCGACAACGGCAAGAAAAGCGATCCTTTGCTTTCATTTTTTTACCTTTCTTCGCCACTTTCAATTCATCCACCTCTAAATAGTAAACAAACTGAAATTTCGTTTTTCTCCATGAAAAGATGAAACTCACAATTTTTTTCGTCTTAAAAGGCGTTTTAGCTTCCTTCAGCATCTCAAATAATTTTTTTCTGTCTCAGTGCAAGAACCGCATATGTAAAAAAGGCAAAAAAAAACAGGGAAATATTTATCGCCCACGAATTTTGTCATGGGGGAATTCGTAAAAAATTCGTCCATCTTGAGCCCAACAACGACAAGAAACGCGGCCCCTTCTCGCCCTATTTTTTATGTCCCTTTCCCTTCGCCACTTCCACTTCTTCCTTCGCTGCGGCGCCGCGAGCTGAGTAAGCGACTTTCTTATTCCACTTCCGTGGCATATGTTTTATGAAATGCAAATTTCGCCCGTGCCAGCAGAACCACCACCGGCGTCGGGAGCGCCCCTTGGCGATTCTCGTCGTCACCCCACGTGGCCACGTAGTACCTACACCCTGTCCCGTCTCCTCCCGTCCCTTTTGTCTCCACCCACCCCACGGCCTCGTCCTAACTGCGCGCGCCCTTCGGGGTCGCCGTTGCTGCTGACGCCCTCACCTCGCGTCCTCCCTTGCAACAGCAGCGGGAACACGTGGTGCACGTGACACGTTTGATACTCAGCGCACACGACTGTCTATACGCACGGCGAAACGATGATATAACGCGGGGATCGGAAGGCGTAGGTTGCAACGGCCTTGACCATATAAGTAGTCCTTAAAACGTTTAAACAAAATAAATTCTAGGGACAAAATAAATTCTAGTGACAAAATAAATTCTAGCGACAAAATAAATTCTAGCGACAAAATAAATTCTAGTGACAGAATAAATTCTAGGGACAAAATAAATTCTAGTGGCAAAATAAATTCTAGCCACAAAATAAATTCTAGGGACAAAATAGTTTCTAGTGACAGAATAAATTCTAGGGACAAAATAAATTCTTGTGGCAAAATAAATTCTAGAGGCAAAATAAATTCTAGAGGCAAAATAAATTCTAGTGACAAAATACATTTCTGTTACGCTAATGGAATTACGTTTTTTGGACTGTACGGCTGTCGCCATCCGGAAATGAATTCAGAAGAATTATTTCGAAAATTAACTCTCAGCATTCGTTGTGAAAATAAAGATTGTGGAATTCAATTAGAGATAATTTTGTTTACCAAATAATTCACTGCAGGAACTGCCTAAGAGTGATCAGAATCAGTTGATTAGTACTTAGGGTTTATTAAGATAAGCTTGAATTATATATAAAGGCGAGCCCACCGAAAACGAAACAAACTTGCTTATCAGAAAAATAAATGGAGTCAATAGTGCGAGATGAATATCAAATTTGTGTTAATTATAAACATTCAACGAAAATGAGCACAATTAAGCCTGACGTGTAGACCTGAGGTTAACGCAAGTCAGACGACAGATTTATTGGATGAATCTTGTAAATCCTCGAATTTCACAAGCTGTGTGACTGGCAAAGTCAAAGCAAAGAGTTTTGTCTCGGTCACTTGCGGAGTGAATGGTCGTCGAGCTCGGCGCTCGTATCTCCTCGTGTTCGTATCCCGCGTGAAATTAATTAGTTAATTAAACACCGTTGCCATGGTGTCCGTCCAATTAAATCCTCGGGATCGTGTCGGTGTGCGCTGCGCGATGCTGCGCTACGACTGCGCGGATCCGCGACACCCGAGCGGCTCGCCTTATACCGGGACCTGCCAACTCCTATCTCTTCTCATTGTTTTTCCGTCCATACGAACGTCCGTACTCACCCCCCTTGTTGTGGTCCCTCGATTCACGTCGCTTTTCAAAGTCAACATTTTTTCCACGGTTCGACGAGATGGAGACTCGATTGATTACCGTTAAATCGCACTGCAGTTCGAGGTTTATATTAATTGCTTCGCAGCAAAATTAATAGTAATAAAACGTTTGAAATTTTTTTTTTCAATTTATATATTTTTTCGATTTTTTTTTCCAAGTGCGTCGTTCTCGTCAGCCTCGAATCTTCCCTTTATCTCTTCCACCTTCAACTCCTATCTCTTCTTATCGTTTTTCCGTCCACACGAACGTCCATACTCACCCCCTCTGTTCTGGTCCCTCGATTCACGTCGCTTTCGACCTCAAAATCGTTTTCACGGTCCGACGAGACGGAGACTCGATTGATTACCGTAAAATCGCACAGCAATTCCATATTTACATTAATTGCTTTGCAGCAAAATCAACCCTAATAAAACGTTTAAAAACATGTAATTAATCAGTTTCCTTCATAATTTGTCCACACTCAACCAGTTATCAACTTATTATCAATAATGGACACAGCAAAAACAACAATAAAAACCATTCAAATTACCATCATAACAGAATAATTGAACCTCTTTTTCCAACCCAAATTAACGACAATAAATCCCAAACCAAACCACTTCTTACGACAAATCCAAAAAATGTCGATTTCTTCTCCAAGTGCGTCGTTCTCGTCAGCCTCCGAATCTTCCCTCAATCTCCTCCACCTTCAACTCTTCTAACAACAATAAACATTCATATTAATCCCACCAATTACGCCGTGTAGCGAATAAATGTACTCGAAAAACGGCGGGTGTATAAATTTTCGAGGAGAACGAAAGAACGAGAAGGACGAACGGGGTATCCCGGAGAGTAATGGCCGCGCGGAATTTTGATTCTCGAAGGGGCTTCTCCCGTTTCACCTTGGCCGGGGGGCGCGAGCGAGCAAGTGCAAAAGGGGTTGAGCGGGGTGTGTTCCGCTCGCAGGGTCCACGGTGGCGAACGCGCGCTCGGTGCCCCCGGAGCGAGAGAGAGAGAGAGAGAGAGAGAGGAGGATCGCCAGAGCGATTTGTCCCGTCTGTTAATTAGTGAAAAAACGGAGTATGAATCTCGAGCGATCGTATATTACCGCCGGCGTAATGGATGGGATTACAGCTGCTGTGTTAAATTAAACCGAGCGGCAGCCGCGCGGTACCGGCGCGTAGATATAGCTCGCAGAAGCTCCGCGAGCTGCAGCCACGCTACCGGGTATATTCTCTTTCTCTTTTGCCTCCTCCTCCTCCTCCCTTTGCTACCCTTCCACGTATTTCGTCCGTGCACCACTTGTACATCTCCGGCTAGGTGGGGTCAGCCACTCGGTATCGCCGGTGCTTTGTAATACTTTGTGTTGCACGGTGGACCGTAACCTAATGTGTGACTACTGCAATTTTTCTTTATTTATACGTCTTTTTTTGGTTGCTGAAAAAAGAGTTTTGGTTGTGTGGAGTTTTTAGGAGTGGTTTAAGTGTAGGGATGGAGGGTACGTCAAAAGTAACGGTTGAGTTAGGCTTACCTGGTCGGCGTCATGAAATCGTGAGGTAAATGCCCACATGGAAATATTTATATGTAAAAGTATATATCGCCGAAAAGTTCTATATGTCACATATATTTGGATATGCAATCTATACATATGTTGCATATAGAACTTTTTGGTGACATATATGTTATTTCCTTGTGGATGAGGAGATGCTAAATGATTAGACGTAGTCCAGTAACTGGACGCGTCAGAGGGATGCAAGAGGGATGGATCGAGCTATACAATTTTCTGGATATGTCTAGATACAGAGACCTACTCACTCTTAAATGTTTGGCGACCGCTATGTTTAGGGTAGACGTACCGTTTTTGGCATCCTTAGCTTCGATTGTGGTCATCACATTCATACGAATAAAACAAAACATTTAATCGAATAAAAAAAAATCGGGTAGATCATTTAGTGAACTTACATAAATTTGACTAGAAAATCAACATGGAAATATGAGAAAATAATAATTTGAATATAAAAATATAATCTATCCTACCTTAACAGCCTTGGCATAACTGGAAAGCGTGTAACATTTTTTTCACCCCACGCAACAATTTTTTATAGTCCAAACTGATTTCTCGTCACAATTATTTTATTTATTACCACGACTATGAAAAAAAATGCTGTCTATCTACAGCGACTATAAAAAATAAATGCGTCCTGTGACATATCTCAGGCACTTTATATACATCCATATTTTTCCCTCAGTGTGTATCATGTAGTTCGAATGGTCACGATAACGTTTTGTTGGCTCAACAAAACGTGTTATTGATAAAACGAACGTAACGTGAAATATAGCGAATTTTATCTAAATTGCGAAATGGGATATGCAATTATCTGTTTGTTGCTTGTAATATCTCCTGTCCCCGTGCTTCGCAGCCTTCTTTCATACATTCGTTATACCTATCTTGCGTGCAGTCGTTCCTATATCGCTTCTCACTCACGCGATCTTTCCCCGTCTCTCTCTCTCTCTATCTCAATCAGTCGGCTTTCAGTCTCTTTCTCTCTCTCTCTCTCTCCGTCGCTCTCTCGCAGAAGTTGCGTTCCACGCTCCGCAGAGTCTGGATGAGACTGATAGCGAGAGACGAGCGTAACGAGCCGGCTGGCATTGAGCGAGACCATGTTCATTCATCACGAGTGCCGCGCTCGTAAACTCGAACACGAGTGGTCGCTCGCTGATTCAAGAGTTTTCATTCAACGCGCATCGGCACAAACGGCGAGAATGATAAATTAAAGAACAGTAGCGCGGCGCTCGCGCTACGGGATCATATCTTGGGGCTGTGCAAACAAGGACTGCACGATGATAGGTTTATTTAGCCGAATGAAAAATGAATAACTCACGTTTCTTTCGCCCGAGTGGAAAAAGCGACGAGTAGCTTTTCTCCTCGGGTTATTTTCCCTCGAGCGCGTTTTACGCAAATTGATGCTCGCTATACGGAGTCTTGCGGGCGCCCAGTCGAATGCTCACGCACGAGCACCGCGAACCCCCGGGTACTTTTGTGCCACCGGCGGCCCAGTCGAAGGTAGATTTTCGGGGCTAACACAACCCCCGGAGACCTTGATGAACGATCGTGTACCAGGCAGTACGTCACTCCGCTCTCCGAGTTGCCGGAGGTCTTGCTGTGCAACGTATATAGGGACTGTACAATACCGAGCGATTGAGTCTGAACAATTCGCGAGGAAGGCAATTTGGTTTGATGTAACCCAAAAATACGAAATAGATCGCAAGACCTTTCGTAACATTTTTACCTTGTTCATAAATGAAAATGGTTAATAAGTAGGGTTACAATAATATGAAAAATTGTCTACAAAATGTTTTTTCTATATTTCTAACCTATGTCGGTACGTAAAATCAGACGACGAGAATGCCGTAAGGCGTAACGCGATATCTTGATTTCTGAATTTTTCACAGAATTTTAAAGCCGGCTGAGTTGCGATTTTCGAGCAAAAAAACAATTTCGATTTCGTAAAGATTGTAGACTCTATCCGATGGGAAATTTTCCGCTGATTCCGAAAAACACCGTTGTTTGTCCGAAAAACATAAAATTCGATGAGAAAAATGCATAAAATGATTTTTCACTTTTTTCGAAATTTCGCCACTTCGCTAAAATCGAGGTTACATTTTTTTCGATCGACCAAAGCTGGATTTTCTTTTTGCGTTCCAGAGAAAACTCTATAACGAAGAGAATGCATCAAGGCGGGATGCGACATCTTGATTTTTTAAATTTTTACAGAATTTTAAAGTCAGACTCCCAATAATCGCAAAAAAACGAAAGGGGTACCCCTTCTAAAAATTTGCGATTTTTGCGGGTCTGACTTTAAAATTCTGTAAAAAATGCAGAAATCAAGATATCGCCTTCCGCTTTGCGGCATTCTCTTCGTTATAGAGTTTTTTCTGGAACGCAAAAAGAAAACCCAGGTTTGGTCGATCGCAAAAAAGGCCCGCAAAACCTCCTCCCCTTCCACCCTATAAAAAAAACACCATCCCAAAAATGATATCTAAAATTCCGCGGCTCGATGAATTCCCACCTCCCCACAACACCCGCAAGAACAAAGCCTCAAAGCGCAGTTGACATATCCTCGCGTCTCTCACCCCCCACGCGCCCTGGTAACCCTCGAGCGAGATTCCTGCCAAGGATATCGTCCTCGGGTTTGGCTCTCGGTCGTCGGCGACCACTATAACGAGAGGCGATAGATCGCGGGTTATCCTTGGAGAACACAATTAGGCCTTCTGGCGTTTTCTCCTCCACCCGATGCGCGCGCGCGCGCGTCTCGAAAGGGACAAATCCCTTTTATCTATAAGGGAGATAGAGGAGAGTTTTCCTTCTGTCGTATTCCTATGCCCGGTGTGTAGCTCGACGCTCGCGCAGCCGGAGCAAAAGAAAGAGAGAGAGAGAAAAAGCGGAGGAAGCGTTTGAGTGTGTTACACACTTCTTTTTTCGGTGCGCGCCGCTCGGGCGAAGAGGGCGAAGCGCAGAGGTAGAAGCGGACTGTGGTGCTCGGTGTGCCGGGTCGAGGGGTGGATGCTCGAGTGTGGGAGTCCCGCGAGAGGGTGAGCGCGAGGCAAACCCCGGGAAAAGAAGAGAGCCCGCCCGCTCGCGGAGGCAAGGAGAGATAGATTACTCCGCCATTCTTGCAATTTCCCTGTCGTATCGAGGCTCGTAAATTCCCGGTGAAATATGCGAAGGGGCGCCTGGTGCGGGCAGCACGCTGCTGCTGCTGCTGCTGCTGCTGCTGCTGGTGCTGCTCTGTTCTGCTGCTACTCCGCTCTGGCTCTATCCACTCGTCCAACCTACACACGTAACGCAGGGCGTCTCGCTCCCGCCGCCCTTCAGCCTCCATCCCATCAAGGGGTTGGTTGCCCGAAGGGGCTGTGTCTACCAGGGAATACTACAAGCAGCGAGCAACTCCAGCCCCCCCCCCCTCTCGCCTCTCCTTCCCCCCACAGGTTCGCCCTCTCTGTCTCCTTTCCTCTCCTCTCGCTCTCTCGTCTGTATCCGAGAGGGATCCAAGGGCGCGAAACCCACGAAATTAGCTCTACTTTACTCACGAACACGTAATTTTCGAACCCTCAGGCGCGGTCAGAAGTATGAGACACGCGGCCTAGACGGTTTTTCGATTTGGGGATGGAGAATTATTTTGGGAAAGTTAGAAAAAAATAATGATGAGCTAGATTAATTATAAAAATGTTTTGAAATAATGGAATAACCATTTACGTATCAGTCGGTGTATTGTGAAATAGTCTAATTGCAAAATTCATTTGCCCATGCGAATCATGAAATTATCTCCTCAATTTGTGGAAAAAAGAATTGGGTAGAATGTGATAGTCGCAGAATCGACGTACGAAATTAGGTTGAGTCATCATTTTTCATTATTTTCGGTAACACCGGACAAAGAAATAGGAGCAGTCGCGAGGAGTTCAAAAAATCTTTAAACGAGTTGGTTGGTAAAAAATATATATTGCGTTAAAAATTAAAATGCCACGTAGATTCGACGATGCTATTTATTTTTACAAATTTCGGGAAAAAAAACATATTCGAAATGTTCGAATTGTCTCTGCTAAAAAGGGCGAAATGTTATTCGGAGTGACAGAACCATTCCTCCCGGTTTAATGCGCCACGCTGAATTCTTCAACCGCTACTTCGTCCCGAAGCACTTTGCATTCACGATGCACTGGTAAAAGAGTGCAAGGGCCTCGAGTGGTATATTGTCTCGCGGGTCCCGAGGGTCTCGTATCCTCGGTGTGTCTCGATTAATAGCACCGAAATAGTTAAGTGCCATCTCCCCCCCTCTCCGAGGACGCTGGGCGAAGAAACTGCGGTGGCGTTTAAAAACAAAGGGTCTTCGACCGCGGGCGTCCGTATCGGGCGCTAGAGGATCGTCGTGCCGCGCCAGAACGAGCGGGACGCGCCCATCTACTTTTCGCTCTCGCCAGGAGGCTGCGACGGTGCGGCTCCCAAAAGACGCGGTCGCAATTAAATCGTGAAACGAGGAGGGACCCCGGCCGCCTGCTCTCCATCTCTCGTTTTTTCCCTTCCCAATTCGGCACGAAGGGCGCGCAGCTGTCACTACCGGTGTTCGTACAAATTTCACCGTTCCTGCGGGATAATCAAACAGAAGTGTATTTATTTCGGAGATGAAAGTAAATAACATTGGGTGCGAGTGAGGAAAAATGAATTCGAACAAATGTCTTTTAACGGACAAAAGTCACATCGAATTATCGTCAATTTCTTCAGACAACATTTTTTATTACCAATTCGAGCTTGATTTGATGAATTTTTTCAAAATCGAGTAAAAAGTATTGGTAACCAGTGTTTTCGGGGGTAGAATATGCGACTTGAGAACAATGGTATAGGTTAAAAGTCGATATTTTCAAAAGAAAAAAAATTGAGGTTGATTTTGGCGATTTTCGGTCCGGAGACGGATCTATGATTTCTGACAAAAAAAAAATCGGCGCCAAAAATGATTTTTTTCAAAATCGGGTAAAAACTATTGATAACCAGTGTTTTCGGGGGTAGAATATACGACTTGAGAACAATGGTATAGGTTACAAGTCGATATTTTAAAAAGAAAAAAATTTGAGGTCGATTTTGGCGATTTTCGGTCCGGAGACGGATCTGCGATTTCTGACAAAAAATCGTCGCCAAAAATGATTTTTTTCAAAGTCGAGTAAAAACTATTGGTAACCAGTGTTTTCGGGGGTATAATATACGTCTTGAGAACAATGGTATTGGTTACAAGTCGATATGTTAAAAAAAAACTATTTCTGATGTCCATTTTGGTGAAAAGTTTGGTACCCTAGTAAAATAAAAAATGTTTTCGCATTTTTTCGAAATTTCGTCACTTCACTGAAATCAACGTTACTGTTTTTTTATCGATCGAACCTGGATTTTCTTTCGTCGCTCGAGACAAACCTTCAAACCTCACGGTTTGTCTCGAACGATGGAAGAAAATCCGAACGCCCTCCGAACAGTAAAAATACAATAAAACGACTGAAACCGCTCGTTAGGTACCAACAATCGTCGCCTCATCAACCCGACAGTCAATCAGAGAACGAATAACCCGACATCAATAAAACAACCTATTTTACCCACCGTTTTTTTTTTTTTTTTTTTTTTTCAAGCCAGAATTAGGATCTCACTTTACCGCAATCCCTCGTCTCGTACCGCCGCAAAATCCTAGCATATATCCCTCGCGTCCGCGCGTCACGTGTGACTCGCGGCGTTTCCCGTTGGATACGGTAATTACGCGGCAGTAGCCCAACCTGTTTTTATCACCCCGGCAGCTCGCGCGCGAGCTGCCCGCTCGTTTTCTTTTAATCAGGTTACGGCCGCGCTCGCGTCTTTGCCGTGAATGAGTATATACGCGGTGTGGTGGCTTCGCCTGCGGAGAATCCGCTTGATAAACCTCGTATATACTCGGAAGTGCGCGCCGAGGGAGAGTCACCGAGGCCGCCGGAGATCCCGCTGGCTCCCTCGGAATTTCTTTGCCGGCCGCTAATGCATATTCAATTAAACCGATACCGTTGCAACGTTACGTCATACACACCGGTCAACTGGTCCCCGTATAAACTATCTACACACACACATATATATATATATATATATATAATACAGCCACCATCCACTCGCTCTGCTTCCCTATTTTTCGTGAAACCAACCGCGACGAAAATAAATCGGAAACACGTCGTTAATTGTCCCGTTGATTAGTCGTAAAGATCCGAGATACATACGACCGGGAAGAGCGGAGAAGATCGAAACGAAACGCCGCTCGTGGTGGATGCTGGGGATGAGTTTGGGTGGCGTTGAATATAAGAGGAGAGGGAGGACGGGGGGGATTCGTTGGCAGGACTACTGGTTGCGAGATACACAAGAGGGTGAGAGATCGACGATCCTTCTTCAAGTGGGGTGGCAAAGGGGATGCTGAGGTGGGGTGAGGGGTAAAGGCGGTGGGGGGTGGGGGGTGAGTCTGCGGTGGCAGATAAGACTCGAGAGCGAGTGAGACTGCTTTGTGGGCGGTGGTTCGTTCTCTCGGGTTGGGTTTTGCGACAAGGAAAATGCCGCGGGGGTGAAAAGGAAGTTGAGGGAGAAACGGCGAAGAACAAGAGGAGGTGGGGGATGAGGAGACGGGGGTGAAGAGGGGGGGGGAAGCTCTGCGAGGGGGTTGAGGTGGTCTATATCTTCGCCGCCGCCGCCGCAACTGCAATTCGACCCTATATTTAATTTCGTGGCGAGAAAGAGCGAGAGGAGACCGGCCGAGAAATGGTCGTCGTCGTCGTCGTCGTGGTTGTCGTCGACTGGCGCGTTGTTCGGCGGTGGGAGGTCGACCGGGATTTCTCGCTCGGGTCTCTCGGCCTCGCGCCGAGAAGGAATTGTCGTTTAATCTAGCCGCGGCGCGCTTTCGATCCTATCTAGACGGAATTTATCATTCGATAAATTGCGCCCCCGTATATCAAGCACTTCCTGCCGAAACGTCAATATCGTCTGTATACCCGCTTCCGCGGGTCCTCCGCGCGCTCCACTCGGCTCGCTTCCGATTCGGATTCATCACAAACACCCCCCCCCCCCCCGCGCGCGCGCGTTCGACATAATTAAACGACGAATTGGGAATTCGTCGTCGGACGGCAGCGACGCGACTTCGAGGAAAAGTGGGTTTCGTACTTCGAGCGCTGGAAGAATTGCAAGATCCACACGGGAATTGGGATTTCGAAATAAATGATTTATTCCGGACTTTAATTTTTTTTGTTTCTTAATTTTGTTCGATTACCATTTTGTATCCGGGAACCAATTCAGAGCTTTTTTTTCGAAAATATATCCGTAAGTAAAATTATCAGTTAAATATAATTTCGGCTCCCTTCGTACTCTGAGCGCTGGAATGATTACAAGATCTACACGTGAATCGGGATTTCGAAATAAATCATTTATTCCGGACTTTAATTTATTTATTTTTTTCTTAATTTTGTTGGATTACCATTTTATATCTGGGAACCAATTCAAAGCTTTTTTTTCGAAAATATATCCGTAAGTAAAATTATCAGTTAAATATAATTTCGACTCCCTTCGTACTCTGAGCGCTGGAATGATTACAAGATCTACACGTGAATCGGGATTTCGAAATAAATCATTTATTCCGGACTTTAATTTATTTATTTTTTTCTTAATTTTGTTCGATTACCATTTTGTATTCGGGAGACCAATTCAAAGCTTTTTTTCGAAAATTTATCCGCAAGTAAAATTGTCATTTAAATATCATTTCGCCTCCCTTCAATGTCATACCTTAAATTCTCAATTAAAATAATTGCTGAGACATAACAAAAAAAAATTCTGTGCGTTTGACACTTAAATTCACAGAATATAAAAAAAAATAAAACAGTTAATAATACAGATTAATAAAAAAAAAGTTGTATGAACAAATCGGTATCGATAAAAAAAAGAGAAACAACTCAACGTCATCCATATTGTAAATAAATGTCAAGGCCAAGCCGAGGCAATTTTCGCCCGAACTTCTCCGCATTCACAAAAACGCACCTTATTATTATCATTATTACCATTATTCGCGAAGTTGCGGTAGTTTGACTCCGAAGGTAATTCGCGGTCAGCGTTCAGCGTAAATCGAATTGCGAATCCTAATGGAGTCGGGGGGGTAGGGTTTCTTTCTTTCGGCGCGTGATTCGCCGTGGAAACCGCGTAAAAACGAAGCCTACGTGGTGCGCGGTGCGGCCGAAGCAAAGTGGATCTGCGGTTGTTTCGCGGAATGCGATAATGCAGAGGAGGCCGCAATCGATTCGAAAAAGGGCGCCGCGCCGATGGCAGCTGTTTTACCCGGGGGTTTTCAGCGATCGATTGGCAATGACGATCCGGCGCATCCCGAGGGAGCTAAAAATCGTCGAGCAAAAAACAGACGAGGCACTTTGCGCGATGTTCGAGAGGAGGAATATCGGCAGGGCCACGGAGAGAAATGTCTGTGTTGTGACGACAAAGAAAAGTGCCAACAAAAATCGTTTTATGAGGCTGACAAAAATATTGTTCAGCCCAGCAAAAATCATTTTCAGCCGAACAAAAGATTTGTCAGCCTAGCAAAAATCATTTTCAGCCGAACAAAAGATTTGTCAGCCTAGCAAAACTGATTTGACAGCCGAACAAAAGATTGGCCAGCCTAACAAAATAATTTTTGTTGTAACTTTTCTTCGCTGTCACAACACAGAAATTTCTCTCGATGGGGGGCGGCTCGCGGTGCACGGTTGGCCCTCAAGGCCGCGAGACCGGGTTCCGCCTTAGAAAGGGGTTGCTGGTTGGGTAATTGCTGCTTTATGAATCGTATCCTCTCGCCACCCTCTCGCACTTCTCGCGCGCCGTTTTCTCTCTCGCTTTCTCTGTCTTTCTCTGTCTTTCTCTCGTCCCCCTTCGAGCACTTCGCCACCCGCCGCTATTCCCGTGTAATTCTCACCCCTACCCAGTATTCTCTGGCTTCTCAACCCTTCCCCGTTGCTTCCTCTCGCTCGTCGCCCTTTCCCTCAGACTCCTCCAAACTTAATACTGCTTCCCTCACTCCATTAAAAGCGACGCCACTCGGCTCGTTTCACTTTCCACACTGCGGTCGCCGTTCCACTTACCTCTCGGCCTCTCCTCGCATTCCGCCTCTGTGTTCTCTTTGTTCCGCTCCTTCGTCCCACTGCGGTCACTTTTGCTCCTCGAAGTGCCTCTTACTTTTCGCGCTTCTCGCGCGCGCAACGCGCGTACTTCGCGGATCGCTGTGTATATCTGTATTTAGATACCGCTGGTATCGCTGAAGTTCGAAGCGCGGAACTTCCTTTCGGTCTTGTTTCCACTTTCATCCAATTTGTGATGCGGTTGGCGGGGAATAACGAGAGGGTTTTGTTTTTTTTCTTCAAGCGGTGTGAATCGAGAGAGACGTTGAAAAAATTGTGGTCCGAACAGAGCGTGAATATTTTGCATATTTGATTTAGGAAGTTGTGACTGAACAAGAAGACAGCGACTTCAGGTTTTCGAGTCTTGTTACCTTGGAAAATAATTTAAGGTACTTATGGATCGGAGGTTCAAAACCACAACTTCGGATCTAAAGTCCCGAAATCGAACCTTCAAAAAAATATTTTCACGCCTCTTTCATCTCGAACTAAAAACAATTATTAAAAAAAGAAATTATTATTCATCGCAATTAAAAGTATTAAAATGAACACGAAATTCCTTAACTATTCCAATAAATAAGGATTTTATTCCGTATTGAAGTAAATAAAAAATCAATATTAACCCCAACCCCAATTCCAAATGTCCACATCCGCAGCCTCAAATCCTCTTCACCAACAAAAAAACCCCCTCACCTCAAACCTCCCATAAAAAACCCGAAACCGTTTAAGATCCCCAAAACCCACATTCTCACCCCCAAACTACAACCGCTCCCCCCCTCCCCGCCCCTCTCCCAACTGCCCGCTCGTCGCTAAATAATTTCGCCCCTCAAAACAGGGTCGCTCGCATCACGAGTCCAATCCAGCCTGCCGCGCGTCTCTCGCTCTCGTATACGCGGCACGAGGACGTCGCGCGCTGATCTAGTTTGGACATAGTGATGACAGTTATGCATCTAGCATAGCGATGCCGGCCAACTGGGGTGACGTCGTTCATCACAGCAACCCGGGCGTCGGTCCGCTGCTAGGTCGTTCTCGTCCAAGCCTCTCCCCCCCGATGCTTATTCCTCGCGTTGCGGAGAGTTTGCCGCGCTCTCTGTCCCTCGCACATCCCGCGGGCAACCCTGGGACGCTGGACGCGCAGCGTCCAGCCACCCCGAAGCGCGGCGGCAGCGTGATATAGGTGTACACGTGGCACCTAACCAGCGTCGACTCTGCGGACGCGTCCGGCCGAGAGCGAGTGTACTGTTGCGTAATACACCGCCGGCCATATTACCCCCCTCCCCCCTGCTGGTCCCCCCTCGTCCCCCTCAGGCTTCTGCACGTCTCTCGTCCCTCTCGTTCGGCCTGGGGAGCCCATGGAGCTCCCTTCGTCGCTTGGCCGGCCCGTCATGGGTTTGCTCCCTATGCATCCCCCCTATACAACCCCCCTTCTGCATTGCCCTTCAGGAGCCTCGCGCACCACGCGAGCCAGCCTGACAGGCCTTCCAACCCCGGGATTACTGTACTGTACTCGTCGCGCGGTGCTCGCTGTACGTTCGCCTCGGTAGAGTCGGTACTGCTCGCCTCTATTCCTACCGGCCGACGCTGCTGCTGCTGCAGCTACCGCGCAGTTAATATACTGGTTTCTCCTCGTTAGTACCAACAACATTACACCGCCTGTAGCGAGAGAGCCGACGCGCCGCCCGTACGTGGAACATCGGTGCGCGACGCCTCTCGCCATACGCGGAATAATGTAATTGTAATAGAGCCAATCAAGCGCCCGGCGAGCTGCAGGCTCGGCTCGCAGTCGCGAGCTGCCGCGTTGATAGCAATGTCCAGTGGTGGATCCAGTGGAAGCGAGCTCGCAGTGTCTATTGCGAGTGGACTAATGTATGAGTGAAGCTGGACGCGCGGGCTCTAACTGATTCGGTCTCTCGCGACGACGATGGTGGGGAGGGAGACTTCGTTAGAGAGCGGCTGACCCACATGGGAAGAAATGCGTGCGAGGAATTTATGCGGCGCCGAAAAGTTACGTGTAGCGGGGATGGTGAATTTAATTGGAGATTGTGATAAAGCGTCGGGAAATTCTGAAGATGTTTGTCGAAAATATTTGATGGATTATTGTATGGAAAATATTTGTCGAAAATGTTCCATGGATTATTGTATGGAAAATATTTGTCGAAAATATTCGATGGATTATTGTTTGGAAAATGTTTATCGAAAATATTCGATGGATTATTATATGGAAAATATTTGTCGAAAATATTCGATAGATTATTATATGGAAAATATTTATCGAAAATATTCGATAGATTATTGTAGAGAAAACATTTATCGAAAATATTCGATCAATTATTGTATGGAAAATATTTGTCAAAAACATTCAATAAATTATTATATGGAAAATATTTATGAAAAATATTCAATAGTTTATTGATATAGAAAATATTTGTCGAAAATATTTTGCAACAATTATTTTCATGTGTGGAGATAATATTAGGGGATGTTCGAGGGTCCCACGCTGGTCGCGTTTTCTAATGCAAACTGCGGTTGGCTATTCATAGTGGGATACGTTGGATAGTTGGGAACAGTTTGGTTAGTGTAGCTTACACGATTTCTGGTGTTTGTGGACTGTGGACATGTTGAACGGTCGCAGGTCATAAAGGCGAAGTCTCTATTACGTGATTGGTACGTTGCAGAGTGATATGCAGAATGCAAATGTAGCCGACGACTTTGCGCGTGATTGTGGCAGAAGAAAAAACGTATGGCACGAGCAGTGCGACGTGCGTAATTGCTCAATCAACATGTGCGCCACTGGAGTCAAAGCTTGTACTTATCGAGATCAATAGGATCAGCGAGATGGACGCGAGAGTGTCTTGCGCGGTCAAAATGAGTGGCTAGACACGCTGCTCGCGGAGTAAACATTTTGATGACTGTGTGTTACTCGCTGGACTCTGATTCCTCGCGATATGAATTTTTTCTGTCTGGAAAAATTCCTGTCTGGAAACTGTCATATTTATAGAAATTAGTCAACACATCAATTTTTTTCATTAATAAATGGATCAAGTCTGTTATTTAATTAATTATTATAGACATAAATCTTTCACGTTTTTTGTCACAGAATTTAACGTCAGTTGTTACGGATGCATCCAACTGTCACCGAGCTTGAATATTTTATTTATTATCTCGCATCCAAATCCTTCGAAACTTTCGCTCGCCACGCAACCGTCAAAATCATCCCAAATTCTATTCTCCGGCACGACGAAAAAAAGGGTTCGTCACGTTTGCCGCTGCAGCCACTTCGGAGCTTCATCACGCTTGCAAATAGACGATTGTTCGGATAAATCGAAGGGGCTGGCTGGCTGGCCCGGCGAATCGAAAACCCACGTTGCATTCATATCCCACGTGTCTCGAAAACTCGGCTACCCTCCGACTCCATAAAAAAAAAGAAATGTTCCATATGAATGCGAGGAGCCGATAGGCCGGGCCGCCCGGGGTGGAGAGGAGAAAAAAAAGGAGGCCCCGCGGCCATTCATCACGCGCCTCGCCTTTCATGTATAAATACTATTAATTTTTGCCAAAGGAATTCCCTGGTCCGTGAAATGTCGCTCCACTCGGCATCACAATACGAAGAAAGCGAGGCCACGGTGGAAAATTATTCCTGGCCTCGCACGTCGAAATCTTCGCGTCCATTGGCTCGCGCACCAAAAGCTGCTCCCCCTCTGCGGCATACGCATTATTTTTTCAGCCCTCGGTCACGTGACCCAACGCGCGACAGACTCCGGAGTTGGCGTGAGCGACAAAACACCACGACATCCATCTAAAAAAATAAAAAAATAAAATAAAATAAATTCTAAAGAACCATCAGAAAATAATACCCGACTCCTCTCGTGTCTCCGACATTTTTATCAATTCCTCAGCCGCCAATTTATCACCAAACCCCCCTTTAAGAAACGTCCCCAAAAACGTGGATCCTTCGTTCCACGGTCATACACATCATTCACGTGCTCCACCGTCCTAATAGACGAATCATTCCCCGCGACTCGACATCGTAATATAATAATCCCATTAATAATAATCCACGTGACTTATGCCCGGCGCTCTCGGTGCCCCTCATATTATTGGAATCTTCAAGATATTACAAATTAATTGGAATCTTCAGGAAATTACAATTTAATTGGAATTTTCAGGAAATAACAATTTAATTGGAATTTTCAGGAAATTACAATTTAATTGGAATTTTCAGGAAATAACAATTTAATTATAATTTTCAGGAAATTACAGTTTAATTGCAATCTTTAGGAAATAACAATCTAATTGGAATCTTTAAAAAATTCCAATTTATCACCAAACCCCCCAAAAGAATTGTCCCCAAAACGGATCCTCCGTTCCACGATCACACACAGACATCATTCACGTGCTCCACCGTCCTAATAGACGAATCATTCCCCGCGACTCGACATCATAATATAATAATCCCATTAATAATAATCCACGTGACTTATGCCCTCCGCTCTCTCGGTGCCCCCTCCCGATTATTCAAAAAAGGCGCTCACGACGAAGGACGAAATTTCACCTCCATCAACTTAAGGGCGTATTAATAAAGCGCGCATACGTCTTGCATACCAAAACGTGCCTTTTTCGGGCGGGCCAATCGGGCTGCAGTCGAATTATACGAACTCGGGGGGGTTCTGTGCCATCGCTGCTGCAGCAGCAAAAGCAGAAACGGAACCCCCGACCAGCAGCAGCAGCAGCAGCAGCCTCATCACACACACACGCAACCCGGGGTCGCCGCTGGTTGAGGAGCGCGCGAGAGATGAGGGTGCCCGACGGTTTAACCCTCGGGACACGAGCGGGAAGCCCCACCCCTCGGCGAACGCATCCCCTCTAGGCCCGTCCCCCATTCGGGGTCCCCCCCCGAGCCGCGCGCGTGACACAACTACACACAGACCGGCGGAAACCCCATCACAAGTGGTGTGTGCGTTGCCGGAGGAAGGAGCCGCACGTACGAGGCCCCCGAACTGTGGCGGACAGGTCTCCAGGAGTCAAGCGACGAGCGTCAGGACCGCCATAGTAAATCAGCGGCGCTCGCAGCCGCCGGTCCCTCTGATCTCACCAGCGCGCGGGCGACACTCGGCCGCCGGGCCGTTGCTCTCGCTTTGCGGCTCTCTCTCTCTCTCTCTCGTCTCGAATTAGCCCGAAACACACGCGCGATCTCGTCGTACTAAATTGAAAGAGTGAGGATCGTTTAGAAGATCACGTGGAGAGAGAAATACAAAAAATAGCCTAATTCTAGTCTGGATAGTGTCCAATCGGGAAAATCAAGACAGACCGGGGAGTGTTTTGTGGTGAAGAGAGGCGACGAAGTGGGAAAGGAGGAGGCTGAAATTTGAGAGGTTTGTGAGTTTCTTCATAGTCGTGATCGCGGGGCTGAGGGAAGGAAAGGAGGAGCAAAAAGAGACTCGAATTAGTCTGGAACACGTGCGATCGTCGTACTAAACTGAAAGAGTGAGGATCGTTTCGAAGATCACGTGGAGAGAGAAATAAAAAAATAGCCTAATTCTAGTCTGGATAGTGTCCAATCGGGAAAATCAAGACAGACCGGCGAGTGTTTTTTGGTGAAGAGAGGCGACGAAGTGGGAAAGGAGGAGGCTGAAATTTGAGAGGTTTGTGAGTTTCTTGATAGTCGTGATCACGGCTGAGGGAAGGAAAGGAGGAGAAAAAGAGACTGGAATTAGTCTGGAACACGTGCGATCGTCGTCCTAAACTGAAAGAGTGACGATCACCCTGAAGATCACGTGGAAAGAAAAAAAAAACAAGAACCTAATTCTAGTCTGCATAGTGTCCAATCGGGAGAATCAAGATAGACTGAAAAGTGTTAGTGGTGAAAAGCGACCGGAAAGGAGGAGGCTGAAACTTGAGAGGTTCGTGAGTTTCTTAATAATCGTGAACTCGTGGGCTGAGGGAAGAAAAGGAAGACAAAGTCGGAGAAAAGAGACTCGAATTAGCCTGAAACACACGAGATCATCGCCCGCCTAAACTAAAAGAGTGAGGATCACCCTGAAGATCACGTGGAAAGAAGACAAAAAATCAACAACCTAATTCTAGTCTGCATAGTTAAGCGTCCAATCAGGAAAATCAAGATAGACTGAAAAGTGTTTGTGATGAAAACCGACGAAAAACGAGGAGGCTGAAATTCGAGAGGTTCGTGCGAGTTTCTTGATAGTCGTGAACTCGGGGGGCTGCCGAGGATCTCAGGGGGGGCTGCGAGGGAAGGAAAAGGAAGAGGAAGGAGAAGAAAACAGATTCGAATTAGTCTGAAACACCCGAGATCATCGCTCGCCTAAATAACTAAAATCGTGAGGATCACCCTGAAGATCACGTGGAAAGTAGGAAAAAAGTAAGAAAAAAAAATCGACAACCTAATTCTAGTCTGCATATAGTTAAGTGTCCAATCAGGAAAATCAACTGAAAAGTGTTAGTGGTGAAAATCCGACGGGAAAAAAGGAGGCTGAAATTTGAGAGGTTCGTGCGAGTTTCTTGATAGTCGTGAACTCGGGGGGGCTACCGAGGATTTCAGGGGGGGCTGCGAGGAAAGAAAGAGGAAGAGGAAGGAGGAGAAAAGAGACTGCGGTAGAGGCCGAGAGTCTCCTGCAGCAGTGAAATAAAGTGACTGCTCTGCCGACGTCGAAAGCGCGGCCGAGGTAACTCTATCCCGAGGGGTCCACACGCGGCGGAATCGCTTATGGCTCATAAACGCCTCGTAACTTAGCGCGAGGTGGAGGCGGCCGCCGCTGCGGCGTGGCACGCGCGCCCACGTGAACGAGATAGTCGCCGGAGATCCCGACGAGGATTTCTCGGCCGTGCCGTGCGTACACGGTGTGCATTATCCGCGGGCCGGCCGGGAGGTCGCGGCTCTCGGTGAAGAGGCGCCGGGGGGTCAACACGACGCCCACGCTTTTTCCGACTCTTTGGCAGAAAGCGCGACGCGTCGTAGATCGCGTCACTCGCGAACGCCGAGCGCCGCTTCGAACGGTAAATAGCGCTGACGAATGAATTGGGAATTTTTACTTCTTTCTTTTTTTTTTTTTTACGTCGCGCCACTTCTGTCGTCGCTGATGCGGCACGATTTATCGGATACTGTTTGACGGTAAATATCGCTGATTCGTAGCTGTTGATCCTATTATACTTCATTGGCTCAGACTGATCCTACTTGATTTAGGAAAGGTTTTCTTTTTCGTTGAGATGGTCGTGATGTTGTGACGACAATAAGGTGACGAGAAAGTTGGGCATATTTTCGGGACATCGTGATTTGGTTTGGTGAGACTTTTTTGGTCGGCGGTAGTTTTATCGAATTGAATCTTTGCTGGTGTAAAATTTAATTTGTGTCTACAGGGAATTACGATTTAATTAGAATCTTCGGGAAATTACAATTTAATTAGTATCTTCAGGAAATTACAATTTAATTTGAATCTTCACGAAATTACAATTTAATTTGAATCTTCACGAAATTGCAATTTAATTAGTATCTTCCGGAAATTACAATTTAGTTGGAATCTTTAGGAAATTCCAATTTAATTACAATCTTCGGAAAATGACAATTTAATTCATGTCTTCAGAAAATTACAATTCAACTCGTATCACCCGGAAACCACAATTTTTCATCGCCATCCGTCTTACCTACAAACACCCTCAAATTCCACGATTGAAGAAATCGCGGTATGAAATTCCGCGCCGCACGCGGGGCGATAGAAACGCCGGTTCAATTTCCCGGATGCGCCGTTGTCGCTGTAAATAACGATTTGAGCCGAAATGAAAATTCATAATCCACGGGGAGAGTTGCTCGAGGCCGAAAACGCTCTGCCTCCGCCTCTCCCCTACATATAGACAGAGAGACACATAGAGAAAGAAGGGAAGCCGGAAAATCGGCGGACGCAGGAAATACCGAGAGAGAGAGAGAGAGAGAGAGAGGAGGGCGCGAGGCGGGAGAATCGCGGGAGTTTGGCAAATCGGCGAAAATAGGCGGCGGACGAGCCGCGAGCGCGCCGCGCGAGAGTGCATTATAGGTGACCGGGCTCGCGCGGCGCGCGAGATATATACGCGCGAGAGTCGCGCGCGGCATTACGGGGCTGATGTATGTTCGCGGCGGCGATCGATCTCTCTCACACGAACTGCTAATTGTGCGGCGTCATAACTCTCCGCCGGGTTCGCCCGGCTCGCTCTCCGCGTACACAGCCGACGCGTGGATAGCCAGAGCCGCGCGGTGCGCGCTCTGTACTCGCTACGTACGCTACGTACGAACGGGCGATACACATAGGCATACATAGACACAGCGGCGCAAGCGCGAGCGTAGAGTAACGTGTAGTACGTTACGTGCGCGAGATGCAACGTATGCGTTGCATATGGTTTATACAGAGTATATATATAAGGGAGGTGCGGGCAAAATGGGACGCATATGTGAAAAGTGGTTTCATGGCGATAACAAACGTGTAGTTTGATAGCTTCTGATCCAAAAATTCGATTCCAACCATGTATTTTGAGCGCCGGCAAAAATAAAAAAGTGCGGGCAAAATGGGACGCATAAGCGAAAAATGGTTTCATGACGATAACAAAATTGTAGTTTGATCGCTTTTGATCCAAAAATTCGATTCCAACCATCAATTTTGAGCGTCGGCAAAAATAAAAAAGTGCGGGCAAAATGGGACGCATAAGCGAAAAATGGTTTCATGACGATAACAAAATTGTAGTTTGATTGCTTTTGATCCAAAAATTCGATTCCAACCATCAATTTTGAGCGTCGGCAAAAATAAAAAAAATTGCGGGCAAAATGGGACGGACCCTCAAATTCAGAAATTCGTGTTTTTTTGGACTCGGTGATACTCCTTAATGGTTATTTTGCAAAAAAAAAACAAAAAATTTCAAAGTGACGTTTCAAAAGACAGATTGCTTAAAACACTCAAAATTGTTAAAAATTTTTATATTGCGCTTACATGTGTTGAATTGTGTCGTATAGACGCGATTTTCACGAAATAGGGGTCCGCCCTTATTTTGCCTGCTCAAATAGTTGGAACTGAAAAAATCGGTGTCCCATTTTGCCCTCGCGTTCCATTTTGCCCGCACCTACCCTATATATGTATACGTTGTGTGCAGTTTAGTGTACAGCGGGTGGAACTCTCTAATACTCCGGGACCGGACGCGAGTTCGTGCCGTACACCTATAATGATCGCGTTTACGCGTTTACGAGACGAGAGAACCGCGGCGCACAGCGCGACGACTACGACGACGAAGCCGCCGCCGCACGCTCGACAATTTGTTCAACGCCAGGGTTCTTTACCGCGGCAATGTTTATTTCAGATACCCACGTAATCTCGACAGTCGGACGTTTTTAGCGGGACTTTTATCGCGCTAAACGGTGGAGCGCGGAGAATTGATGTGACTTCATTGGAGAAACATGGAATCGGTGGAAGGGTAGAGAGGGGGATGGGGAAGGGGAGGGGGGATAATGAGGGAGCGATTAGATTGGGACGAATTAATTTTTGCTGTTAGTGGGGTTTTTGAGTGTGAGGGAATTGAGGTAAGAGCTAAGTAGACGGAAAATGTGAAATGGGTGATGGAAATTAATGAGGTACGTGAAGGAAAACACGAGACAGTCAGATTGAGGTTCGAAATTATTTTCTAATTACGCAATTGGAAACCGATTTTTTTTACGTTTGAATTTAATTCGATGAAATTCGTGAATTTATTTTGACAGAGTTGTTATATTTGAACGAAGCTATTAAAACAGTAAATAATCAGAAAAAAATGTAAAAAAAAACTGGGAAAATTATTCAAAATAAAAAAGTAGCAAAAAAATAAAATCTATTATTTTTTCGGTCTTTCTTGCAGACCAAGACGATAAATCGGAAAATGTATTCAGACACAGTCATTATAAATGTCACCTCTAAATAAAGCAATTAAAAACGTAACCAATAAAAAAGGCAAAAAGAACTGCAAAAAATATTTACGACAAATTCAACGAACTGCAAAAAATATTTACGACAAATTCAGCGACAAAATATTTACGACAAATTCAGCGAACTGCACAAAAAAAAACGTAACTTCCTCGGTCACTTTTGCCGCCCCCAAGACTATATAAATCGCGAAGTGTATTCCGGTTATATAGTGTCGCCTCGATATTATTATCTCGGCGTCGCTCTATATATCGGGTCCCACCGCGTAATTTACGTAGTCCCACCAATCAGCGAACTTTCCCGCGCGCGGGTCGAGTTCTCGTCTGGCACGCCAAGACTTTCGATAAGCTTTATCACGCGTGGTGTGGCGGGTGGCGATAGTTTTCTTCGGGAATTTCCCTCGACGTTCGCCCTCGTCGCGCCCCTCGGGACGCCATCCCTCGTTTTCGTCCCACCCCCCCCTGCCCCCTCCACCCCTCTTTCCACAAGAGGGGGATTTCACCCCCGAGAGGACACGGTTTCCCGATGCCGCGCGCGGCAGCAGTCCGGGGCTTTTTCCGGGGAAAAACTTTTGTGTATTCGAGGTACCGCCATAGAGGGAGACAGCTGCGGCGCCTATGAGCCCCGACGTCGTCGTCACAGATAGGAAAAACTGCTGCGGTGCTTCGTCTCCCTGCTGCGAGAGGAGGGAGAAAGAAAACGAGCCACGGGGTGGGTGGGAGACGGGGGGAAAGGTGGGGGGGGAAAGAAGTGGGAGGTACGCGAATAATAAAAATCGCGGCGATAAATCAAGCGGACAACGCCTGGAGGGGGCGCCGCGCGCTACGCTCGAGGAGCCGGAGCTTCTTATCTCGAAACCGAGGGAAGCGGGGGTGACATTAACGCTGTCGCGGCGATTCTCTCTCTGTCTCTCTTTCGCTTCGTATTGCTTAAAGCTCGGCAGCAGCGAACGACCATCCTCAGCAGGTGAAATATACACAAAATCCCTGGTGGAAAATCTGTAGGCTTAAATCCGGGCCAAGTCGGGATTGGCTCGGGCCCTAGCAGGGCCAACGTGGTCCTGACCGGGGCCTGACTACACGGAAAAAAAAGTTTGGTTGTGGCAACTAATTGTTCACGTTGCTGTATATCGGTTTCTTGCGATTACTTGCAGCAACTAATACGTCAGTTGCTACAATCGCGTCGAATCGTTGTGGCAACTATTCGAATCTTTACGGTCACAATCGAGTTGCAACAAGTGTGCATTTCAATAAAAAGCTCATTATTAAAAAATTCAGCGACCATACAAGTAATTCTACATTACAATTAATAAGTAAGTAGACATTTATTAATGTTAAAAATATTGCCAATGAGTTTCTCGTCTTCGATTTACAATCGAATGTAAACATGCCGGTATAACCGCACTTTCGCGGAGATTGCCGGTAATACAGATTGCGGCGATAATATGTGATGTAGGAATAATATTGTCTTTATTGTCGCAATTATTCATTGTCGCCTTAGTTTTTGCTTACATATTAGTTTTGTAAAGTCTGTGAGAAGTTCTTCAAATAGTTAGCGTAAAGTCAGTGTGAGAAATTCTTCAAATAGTTAGCGTAAAGTCTGTAAGGGACTGTTCTTCGAACAGTCAACGTAAAGTCTGTAAGGGGTTCTTCAAATAGTGAGCGTAAAGTCAAATCTCACAAACTTTACATCGTCTATTCGAAGAATCTCTTAGAGACTTTACGCTGACTATTTGTGAACTTCTAACACTGACTTCACGCTAACTATTTGAAGAACTTCTAACACTGACTTTACGCTAACTATTTGAAGAACTTCTCACACTGATGGCTGAATGGCAGTTTTGTTATTTTTTACTTAATTTAGATTTCAGTTTTGTGCAGAATATATTTTCTATTTTTTATTTTTTATTAGGTTATGTACAAACATAACCTAATAACGGTACGATTAAAGCAGTAATTATGACGTACACCGAACGATTTGCGGTAATTTCCGATATTCATTCAACTAGCAGTGAAATTCTACTTCGAAAATGAATAATGCGATTGGTTGAGACAAGCATTCGAATACTTGAGCTCCTTACTCGAATAGTTGTGTCAACTATTCGGTTAGTTGCCGCAACTAATAGCTATTTACCAACGAAACTTGGTTCGTGCAACCATCCGTTTTGGTTGACACAACCAAACTGCGAGATGCAGGAAAATCAGAATAAACGAATGGTTGTGCCGACTAATTTCTTGGTTGTGCCAACCGATTATTTTTTTCCGTGTAGAGCCGGATTTAACGCCACGAATTTTCATGCTGAAATTTGCATCGTTGGAATGCAACGAAATTCCGAAAAAAGTAATTCTAATTAACCCAAATGATGAAACTAGGTATAAAAAGTCATCAAAGCAACTAATCGGTATGATGACATTTTGTACCTAATTTCATAATTTGGGGTTAATTAGAATTTTTTTATTTCTTTTTATTTCGTTGCATTCCAACGATGCAAACTTCAACATCATTCAGGGACTCCATTTGTCGAGTCTGAGCCACGCGAAAATTGCTGCATATATCGCGATAAATCGAGCACGCGAAAGTGGAACAGATTTAGACAAAATAATATGGCGAAAGTGTCGCGCGTTCATCCGCGTAATAATAATGCACTTCGCGTTTGGTATTGTAACTAGCGCTGCGCGCACGGAGACTCCGCAACGCTTGGGAGTAAAACATACAAGGCAATAAAACTGTGTATTGCTCGCGCAAGAAGTGCCGGCCGTGGTGGCGATAAATCAGCGTGTATCTTGCAATTATATCGATAACGTTTGCGGCTCCGAGAGGTCCGGTGTGTATATCGAGATGGTGAGAGGGTCGGGAGCAGCCATCAGCCATGTCCTCGTCTCTCTCTATCTCTCTCTCTCTCTCAAACACTCTTGGGGTCCCCACGGAATGTAGATGTATGCAGAGTAAGGACGGTGCAGCGATTGGTCGGTTCGGTACAGCAAAGGGGACCAGTTGTTGGCACGGTTTGTCTCCTTCTCTTTTTTGTCTCCAAGGCGATTTACCACGGAGTCGCTCAATAACTGAAACGTGCGGCCGAGCTTCAAACCGCATTTTCTTGCACACGTCACGGAAAAATATTGACAGACCGTTTGCCGCGGTAGCTAAAAGTTTGCTGTGGTTGCTAAACATTTTTGCTGTGGCGGTAAAAATTTCTTTAATTCAGCGATCGATTGGTTATCGATTTCTGATTATTTTTCTTGACTGGGCTGAAAAGAGGACCAACCCATATGGAAATAAAGTATCTGCAAAATATATAAAAGATGTATTCCAGATATACAAGATATATTTTGTCCGAAAACTTCTATATGTCGGATATATTTTAGGATATATACGAAATATAAGCGAGCGAAAAATATATCTAAGATATATCTAAAATATATTCAAAATGTATTTTTATTGTATTATCGTCCGAAAAGTTCTATATGTCAGATATATTTTCGTGTATATTTCTTTTCCGTGGGGGAAGTTGTGTCCTGTTTTGTCTCCAATATACGATTTAGCATGGAGTCTGTCAAATAATATTAATGTGGCCGAGCTTTAAATTACAGTTTATTGCACACGTATACACTGAGAAAAAAAATTGGTTAAGCCAACCAAACGTGGGTTTGCGGGTCACGAAGTAAATATATGGTGAATTGGACTGTATATTTGGTTGAACGAACCAACGCCTAGTTGAATCAAATTTTTCTTAATTGACAATATCGATTATTTCGTTCACGGTACGAAATATTTACTTCGCGGCCCGCAAACGCACATTTGGTTGGCTTAACCAATTTTTTTTTCTCAGTGTAGATCTATGTAGAGTGAGGACATTGAGGACAGTGCAGACTGCAGTGATTGGTCGGATGCCCAGCAAAGTGGACCAGTTGTTGGCACTAGTCTCGTCCTTTATCGTCTCCAAAGCGATTTACCACCGAGTCGGTCAATAAGTGAAACGTGGCGGAGCTTTAAACCGCATTTCATTATACATGTAAAATGAATGCAGAATAAAAGTGCAGCGATTGGTCGGTTGCTAAGCAAAGGAAACCAGTTGTTGGCAGTAGTCTCGTCCTTTTTAGTCTCCAAGCCGATTTACCGAGGAGTCGGCCAATAACTGAAACGTGGCCGAGCTTTAAACTGCAGTTTATTTCACACCTAGATGAATGCAGAATAAGAGTGCAGTGATTGGTCGGTTGCTAAGCAAAGGAAACCAGTTGTTGGCAGTAGTCTCGTCCTTTTTAGTCTCCAAGCCGATTTACCAAGGAGTCGGCCAATAACTGAAACGTGGCCGAGCTTTAAACTGCAATTTATTTCACACCTAGATGAATGCAGAATAAGAGTGCAGTGATTGGTCGGTTGCTCAGCAAAGGAGACCAGTTGTTGGCAATAGTCTCGTCCTTTTTAGTCTCCAAGCCGATTTACCGAGGAGTCGGCCAATAACTGAAACGTGGCCGAGCTTTAAACTGCAATTTATTTCACACCTAGATGAATGCAGAATAAGAGTGCAGTGATTGGTCGGTTGCTAAGCAAAGGAAACCAGTTGTTGGCAGTAGTCTCGTCCTTTTTAGTCTCCAATGCGATTTACCAAGGAGTCGGCCAATAACTGAAACGTGGCCGAGCTTTAAACTGCAGTTTATCACACGCGTAGATGTATCTGGGGATATGATATACGACTCTCCGGGCCTCGATATACACGAACGCGTGTGGCACGTGGGTGTGCGTGCGGGACTCTATGAGCGACGACGTCTTTATCTCGGGCCTCGCGCCATTGACCGGCAATTGAGATATTAATTAAGAGATTCGCTTTTTTTCTTCCTCCTCCCGCCGCTTACGAACCCCCGGCCGACACTTCATTCACGAGAGCGCGCCGCGCGCTCGTTCACCACCGCCGCACACTCGATTTCTCGCGAGGCGCCAAACGATTTCCCGCACTCTCTCACAGGGTCATCTGACCCCCGCGGGTTTCGTGGTCGCGCTGAATTATCGTTCTTTTTTTTTTTTAACGAGCCAACGTTTTATTTACGGTTCAACGATCGCCGGATCGTGATAACGGGACTTGTGCGTTACTCGATTATCTAACGTCGAGAAATTAATTGGAAATATAAATACTAATTTTTTTTTTTTTTTGATTATATTCATGATGGATAATGGCAAGTGGTACATAAATTTCGTCGACTCGTTAACGGCTGGTTGATAATGTGTCATTGCATATTGAACACTTGCGATTAGAAACGTCGAAGAATAAGATGAATAAATAAGAGTAGCTTATTGATTATTATGCGGCAACTCTTATTGATAATTCGAGTTGCTGCGCTCGAAAAGAATTATGAAGTGACTCCTGTCAATTATAATTCAAGTGTCTTTTTTTTACAAATAGATACTAATTAAAATGATGTCATGAATAAAAAAAATTCGTAGCCATTAAAATTGACCAAGAACGTCACAATTGTTGAGAACTTCATTTTCCAAAATAAACATTACACACGTCCGCATTTACCGAGGAGTCGCAATTAAAAATCGCGTCATTTTTTTTATACGTCGTATTTTTTAAAGTCGTAGCCATTAAAATTGACCAAGAACGTCACAGTTTTTGAGGACTTCTTTTCCAAAATAAACATTACACACGTCCGCATTTACCGAAGAGTCGCAATTAAAAATCGCGTCATTTTTTTTTATACGTCGTATTTTTTAAAGTCGTAGCCATTAAAATTGACCAAGAACGTCACAATTTTTGAGGACTTCTTTTCCAAAATAAACATTACACACGTCCGCATTTACCGAGGAGTCGCAATTAAAAATTGCGTCATTTTTTTATACACCGTATTTTTTAAAGTCGTAGCCATTAAAATTGACCAAGAACGTCACAATTTTTGCGGACTTCTTTTCCAAAATAAACATTAAACACGTCCGCATTTACCGAGGAATTGCAATTAAAAATCGCGTAATTCTTTTTTATATTCAAAATTCGAGTAAATCCAAGTGAATCCGTGTCGATCGCGTCCAGTGAATCTCGATCAACGATGGGCAAGAGCGACAGCGAAAAAGGACTCTATAAATGACGCAACGCGACCGAGGAAACCGTAAATTTCGCCGGGCATTTGTCGAGAGCTTCGTGTTCCGATGGTGCGCAGGAGTCCTCGGATGTCCTCCGTCCTCCTTCCCGTCGTCCTCGCTCAACTATCGACGCAGCAGCTTCTGTTCCTGTTTCCAGTTCCTTCCCTCGGCTCTTACGGTTGTCTTTAGCCGCAACGGCAACAGCAGCCGCAGCAGCGGCAGCAGGTTCGGTGCGACGCGTTCGTGCGTCTGGCGTTCGAGTCACCGCAGCCCGACGGACCGCATTCTTCGCCATACGACGCGCATTGTTCCAACGGATTCGCCGGTCTCTCCTTCGCTTCTCCCGCGCTCTTCCACCTTCGTATATACCTCGGGCTGCTGCGTCCTCGCTGCTGCACTCGCTTTTCTCCACCGCCACCGCGGGAGACGCTCCCGGCCCGCGCGGTATTGTCGCGTCCGGCTCTATAACAAGCCGAACGGCGACGCGCCGGTTTTTCGGCCTCAGCCTTCGCCATCCCCCTTTTTATATTTTTTTTATATTTTATTTTTTCCTTACCGTTTTTTCTCATGCCCACTTTTTGCCCCTCGCTCGGTCCGCGACTTCCACCACGATGTCCAGATCTTCTTTCCTTTCTGATGTTTTTTATTACATTTTTTTTTACATTTTTTTACTTATTTATTTTTATTTTCGTTACTCCTCATTGCGTTTTTGTTCCTGAAAAGCTCCGCGATTGAATTTGTAGTTTCACGTTTGACCGACTGTGGTCTCGAGATTTTTCTCGCTCCTCGCGGTTTTTAGCTCCTGCTAAAAACCGCGAGGTGTTTTTCCCTCCGCGAGGTGAGGGAAATCGTTTAGCAGGAATAAATGTTTTTTATTACATTTTTTTTACATTTATTTATTTATTTATTTTTATTTTCGTTACCCCTCATTGCTTTTTTTGTTCCTGAAAAGCTCCGCGATTGAATTTGTAGTTTCACGTCTGACCGACTGCGGTCTCGAGATTTTTCTCGCTTTAATCTATTTATTAAAGCTTTCTCGCTTTAAGATTTATTTGTTCTTTATTTGATTTGATTTTTTCTTCCTTATCGTTTTTTCTCATGCCCACTTTTTGCCCCTCGCTTGATCCGCGACGTCCACCACGAGTGTCCGAATCTTCTTTCCCTTCAGCTGTTTTTTTATTACACTTTTTTACATTTTTTTATTTATTTATTTTTATTTTCGTTACCCCTCATCGCTTTTTTTATTCCTGAAAAGCTCCGCGATTGAATTTATAGTTTCACGTCTGACCGACTGCGGTCTCGAGATTTTTCTCGCTCCTCGTGGTTACGCCTTCAAGCGCGTCTCGTGGTCGTCGCGCGTGCAGCGGTTTGGATTTGTGGAACGCATCGAGTGTCCTTCGGGGCGAAATGAGATGCCGACTTGGTGGCGAAAAAAAAAAAAAAAAAATTCAGGAAAAAAGGTTTTGTACGTGGCCGTTCAACTACGGCTGTTCGTGCGCTTCCGGTTCGTCGCTGCTCCTCGCGCGGCTTATCTGACTCGGTCGTTTGGCGTTCACGACTATACCCGAAAAAGTCCTTGACTTCAGGCCGCCTAGGTACCCCTGGCACTTTGGCCACGTTCCTTTTTTTTTTTCATCTTTCGCTCGCGACCTTTCGGCATTTCGGCGACACCGAGGCTTCTTTTTGTGCCACTCGTTGTACCTGGCGAGTGCGGGCAATAAAATTCGTACGGCAGCCTTCGACTGCGCTCGGGACCTAACGGTACGCGTTACTTCTTTGCTCGTTTGCCTTTCACGAAATTCTGCTGTAAATTCGGTGGAGCGTCTTTGGAAAATTTGCCTCGACTTCGAGGGTGTAGCGACGAAAAAAAAAAACGTGGCTTTTATTGCTGCTCCGACGACCGTGGGTATGGATCGATGAAAGAAGTCGAAACGTTGCGTGACGTTTGACGGAAATTTCGGGGTGGAATTTATGAGACTCGGAAAAAAAATTATGAATTTTGGGTACGTAGAATAAGATGCTGAGAATAATAGATTTAGGTTTTTGAAAATGATTTATTGCGACTCGGGTATAAAAATGTGCAGCATTAACGGTTTGGGATTGTAGAAATTGAAAACTGGTGGCTTAAAGGTTTTGAAAGTCAGAGCAGGAAAAAAATGTGATTTTATTGACACATCTGGGAAGCGGCACAAAGCTGAAGAAGTCGAAGCGTCCGCTTCGAATTCTGATATACGATTCATAATGAAGCGTGACATTTGACTAAAAATTTCACATACGAATTATGAGATTAAGCGATAAAAAGTTATTTATTTTAGTATGCTAAATAATACGTAAAGAAGCACAGATTCATTTTTGTCATGACTTGCAAAATACTTATAAAAATGTGCAGCATTGAGTTTACGAATCGTAGAAATCAAAAAGAGTCTCTCAACGACGTCGCGAAAAAAAAAGAATTAAAAAAAAAAACGTGGTTCTTATAGCTAATTTGGGACGCTATATAATGAAGCTAAGGAAGTCGAAGCGTCCCCCGAGTTCATCCACGTTTCTTAAAGAAGCGTCGGGCTATGAGTTAGCGTCTCGTGGCGATAAATTGACTCGCCGTTGGGTTCGTGTGTCGCCTTTCCGAGCGGAGCAAAACTTTTCGTGCGGATTACCTAATAATGGATATTCGCGAGCGTACAAGGGGAACAAATTAGCGCGGGGAAGGGCGCGGCGATTTATCTTGGCGTCGCCTCGCGGAAACGCGTGTTTCAACCACGCGGACGCATATACAGTGTGTACACTACATAGCACACGCTGTGCGCGCACGCGATCGAGCGAGCCCGATGAAAAGAAGCACGCGCGCCCTCGCGACCGATATTTAATTTGCGTGCCATGCGCGCACAGCGGTCACGTGTCCTCTCGCCGCCAGAGTCCAACGGATAGTCGGGAGGGAACACAAAAAATGCAGCGAGACTTGGAATCAAATTACGGACTCCCCGCAATATCCAAAAATTCCACGTTATCGATCACACTCGAATGTATTTTTCTTTTTTTCTATTTTATCGAGGTGGCGAACGAAATATTACGTTGCGATGAATATATTTTTTTTACATATGAAGTCAATCAGATTGTTTTCTTCACCAGACACGGATTGAAAATAATTTTCCCAGCTCAGAATTTATTTAACAAAAACTTCCATCCTCTCGAACCATCGAAATTCGCAGCTCCTCTCTTCAGCCCTAAAAAGACTCTGTAACTAGGTACGAGGAATTAAATTTCTCGTAACGATACAAACTAAATCAGTTGAATTTTTTCTTCACTAGTCAACATTTTTCAAAAAATTCCCCACAGCTCACAATTTATTCAACAAAAATGTCCATTAAAAAAAACCTTCCACGAGCTCACAATTTATTTAATAAAAACGGCCTTTTAAAAAAAACGTTCCGCCAGCTCACAATTTATTCAACAAAAAAGTCCATTGAAAAAAAACCTTCCACCTGCTCACAATTTATTTACCAAAAATGTCCATTAAGAAAAAACCTTCCACCATCTCACAATTTATTTTACAAAAATATCCACTAACTCCCAATTCCTTTAACAAAAATCTCCATCCCTCACCAAATCCAAATTCTTCTCCCTACTCACTCTCATCATTACCCGTAATCCAAACTCGCCTCCCTTCAGCCCTGAAATGACTCCGTGACAAGATTCGAGGAATCGTCGGTCGGTAGGACACGAGAAAACGGGACAGAGGAATAAGAATAAGAACAAGAAGAAGATCCAACGAACCAACGTACGAACTCACGAACTCACGAAAAGAGCAAGAGTGAGACAACCCAGACCCCAGTTGAACCAAGAAGGAGACGAAGAACAAGAAGAAGAAGAAGAAGAAGGCGAAGAGACGAGGAACAAGAAGACGAAGACGAGCAGCGCGAAGCCGAAACGCTCGCGACGAGGACAACGAGAGCCGCGTTTGTGGCGTACACGCGCCCGCGCGGATTAAAGAGTTATTTGAGTCTCGGAGTCGGCCATAACTCTCGGCGGGCTATTCCCGGTGCGGAGAGCCCGCGTCGCGCGCGCGGCTCGCCCACCGGAATATTTTAACATTTTGGGGTGGGTGGCTTTCGGGCTGGAGGCTCTCGCGGGGCCGTCGGATGGGTTTCGGGTATGCGACACGGCGGCTCTGCCTCGGTGTGCGTTGCGAGGCCGGTCGAAGGGCGACCCATGGCTTCGCTCGGGCCGCGGCGGGGATTGGGGAAAGGGACGGCTGGCACACACAGCGCGCGTGAGAAGAGAAGAGAAGAGAGAAGCGAGAGTGGAGAGTGAGGAGGGTGGGTCCCGCACTCCACGCAGCTGACAGCTGTTCCCTCGGTGGGCCGGTCGGTGGGGAGGATTCAGGCTAGTCGCGCCCCTTCTATAATGGCTCCCTTTTCTCAACTTCCCCTACCCCGCACTCATACACTCAGCATGGCTGGCAGGCGGCACTCAACTAGTTACGTCATCGAAGCGAGATCGCGCTACGCGCGATCTCGCCCGATGTCATAAGCGTGACATACGTCGCGGGCTCGTGACGTAGTAGGTGGACGGAGACGCGGGAGTGACGTAGCTGCGGCGCTGCTGGCTGGTGTGACGTGTGTGTGTGTGTGGAGCCGTTGCGGGGTTTTATCGCTGGAGGTAAATTGTGGGCTGGGATGTAAGTGGGAAGGCGGCTGATGAATCGATGCACCGAGGGTTTCTGCATTGAGGGAAAAAGGTGTTGGTATTATTCTCAACAGACGATTTTTTTCTGTCAATTGTATTTTTTATCGGATTGTAAATTTTTTGGCAGGGTTTTGAAATAATTACGTTTATTATAAAAATAAGGTAAAAAAAATTAGAAATTGTGGGCTGCGAAATAATAAGAAGGTGACTTATGAATCGATGCACCGAAGATTTCTGTATTGAGGAAAAAAGGTGTTGGTATATTACTGTAAAAAGACGACTTTTTTTCTATCAACTATATTTTTCATGGGACTGTAAAATGTTTGACATGATTTTGGAATAGTTAACATAATTATGAGAATAAGGAGTAAAAATTATTTATTACCATTATTATGCCGATAATTATGTGGCAAGTAGCTTCGCATCAGGGTGGGATGAGATTTATTTTATCTTGAGCAGCCGGTAAATTGTGATCGATATAAGAATGAAAAGCTGTCTAATAGCGTATTCACGATATACCGAAAGTTTCTGCATTCAGAGAAAAAATTAACGACAAAGCAACTAATTTATTTATTTTCTTTTTCTTTAAACTATATTCAAAATCATAAAACAGCCACCACCATTAAAAAATAATTCCCATAATATACAAAAAAAGGGCTAAAAATTATTTCAAGTTCCCAGGAATTCAGATTCTCCTATACCGCGTCGACAATACTGTGCAAAGCAGCTCCGCGAATTCCATACAATTTAACCCACGGGAGCCTAAAATTATTAACGACGCATTCCTCACGATCCGGTGCATATGGATTGTAGACTCAGTGCACACTTGCACCGAGGATGCATGGTAATTCACCGCGATGACCTTTTCCCCCCACCGCGCCCGTCTTAATACTTACGGTTACACTTATCGCGGCTCGCATGTGTGGAACACGAGTCGCGTTCGCCGAGCGTGCAGAAACGGCTGGTGTGTCAGGCGGGGGGCACCTTCGAGACGTTCCCGTGGCTGCTGCTGGTGCTCGCGTCGCGTCGCGAGCAGCCCACGTGGAGCGTAGCAGCCGCGAGTAGGTATAGCAGTCAGACAAGTTTGGCGAGAATGCCACGTGGTGGCGGCACCGCAAGCAATACCCGGCAATCGTAAAGCAAGAGTTTTACGATCCCCGACGCGCGCGGCTGCCGGCCGGCCGGCCGGGCGAGACGGGCTGAGCGAAAACGTCGCGCGAGCGAGGGAGACACGACGAGTCGGTTCTACCCCGCCCGGTTTACGAGCGCATAACAACCGCGTTTATGGCCATGATCACATGGCTCCTCGCATACCTACGGCTATATCGCCGGGCTCCATCACCCAGTTACCGGGGTAAACAAATCGTAAAGCTCGGTTTCGGATTTACTGACCTCGTGCAACGCACCCACTTGCTCGCGACGCGCGCCCGGCGCGCCGCCGCCGTCGCCGCACCCGGGGGAATCGATTCGATCGCGTTTCCGCGATTTCGCGATACTTTCACGACGACTCGTTTATTCCGCGCGACGGCTGCTGCCGCTTTTTTTTTCTTTTGCCACCGCCACGACGGGTCTCAGGCGACTCCTCGGGGAATTTTGACGAGGAATTACGACGTCGCTCGAAGTCTTTCCTGAAGTCTTGAGGACTGTTTTTTTTTTTTGGCGATTGAAGGACGAGACTTTTGGATCAATTTTTAGGTGTTTTATGATCGTATGAGGATGGAAATAAATATTGGGCGATGAGAAAAAAATATTTTGCTAAAAGTAAAAAACGAAATATTTTTTACAATCTTGAGCTTTTTTATTTCAGCTATATTGATATTTTCAATATATTATTAATAATTTCTGGGATCTTTTTTTAGCCCTCGATCGAAGGAAAAAAATTCTCAATAAACTTTTACGTATTTTTCAATCATCCACAATATTGCAAATGTTCAGAAAAACATTTTACTGAAAATAAGAAACGGAGTACTTTTTACAAACTTCAGCTTTTTTAAATTTCAACTATATAAATATTTTCAATATATTCTTAATAATTTCTGTGATCTTTTTTTAGCCCTCGATCGAAGGAAAAAAATTCTCAATAATCTCTCACGTATTTTCCAATCATCCACAACATTGCGAATATTTAGAAAAACATTTTTCTGAAGAAAAATAAATGTACCACCTCGCCCTATTTTAAATCCCAATTCCTCCGTCTTGCAATACATCGCCAATTACAGTAAACAAATATCCAAAAAAACAAAAAAACTAAAAACAAATTCTCTTTCATATCAACAAAAAAAAATCCGCATATCCCTCCGGCTGTTCGCGAAACATCGTCGCGCGTGTAAACAAGCTGCGCGAGCTATTTCGCGGATTCCCCGACGATAGAATTTTACGGCCCACTTTCTTCGGCTCGGCGAATTTTACGAGCTCTCCGCGCGTCCTTCCGATCAATGGGTCACGGGACGCGCGCGCACTCTGGCCCTCCGTCTCTGTCACTTGTTGGCCGCTTCTTGCTCACTCTTTCGGCTCGTCCCCTCCCTCACCCTTCGCCCCCCTTTCGCTACCCACCCGCCTCTCTTGTGTTTCGTTTGTTCCCCGGAATGCCGCTAGATGCCGCGAGTGCTTTATGGCTCTCGAAATGGGCAAGTGGTTAACTCCTTCAATCGCTTTTATCAGCCGCGTGGATCCTTGTCCGACAGATTTTATGCCTCGTCACGACACAGTGTTTCACGCTTAATAAAATTTTACCGCCTCCTCCCCCCCCCCTCTCTCCACCTAATATAATAATCTCTCGATATCGGCCGAGCGAAAGGCGCGTAAATTGCCCGACCGAATCGCGCGCGGCGCGGGCGTCGCTCCTGCCTCGTCCCAGCACGAGTTATACTTCGCCCCCCCCCTATCACCATCGACCAATCCCGCGAGATAGCCGCCTGGTCATTACAAACGGAAGAAAATTTTCAACCCTCTCCCTCCTCCCCCCTCCCCCCTCGTTTCTTCCTCCTCCGCTTCTTCCGCTTCTTCCTCCGCTGCAGCGCGTAGCGTTGCGGGGCCTTGGGGGTGATTTATTCGAGTTAATTCCAATTCCATTGGAGCCGCGTCCTCGGCCGCGGCGGCGGCGGCGGTGGTGCTGGTGGTGGGTGGCGGACGGTGGCCCAGGCCGAGGGGGGCCGCGGGGGGGGGTCGGAAGGGGCCGTTGGATATTCTTATGCAATTTGCCAGAAAGGTTCAAGAACCCGGGAGATCCCGCAATTTATCTTGCCTTATGTTACGCCGAGCCAAGGCAACGGAAGATAGATGGCGTCACTGCTTCGCTCTCTCCTCGCCAACCCCCCGCGTCTGCACGGCCGAAGGCCGTCGCCTCCCTTCTTGTTGTCTGTCTCTCTCCCTCTGTCCCCCCCCCCTCCCCCGCCCCCTCTTTCTCTCTACGTCCGTCCGCTCGTTCTCTCTCTCTCTCTCTCTCTCTCTCTCCCTCGCCACCCCCTTTTTCTCCCCTTTCCCCGAGCGCCGTATACATATATACAAGCACATATATATGTATATATATGTATGTATATATATATATATATAAACGTAGTATACTATAGTATAGCGGCGTAGAGAGCTCCGCGGCGACCACCTCACCCCCAGCCAATGAGGGACGACCGCGGTGGCCATCTTGGATGGAGAGTTATTGAACGAAAAAGATGAGTAAGAAACTTGTTATGGGGGTGCGTTCGCTTCTTCGGCGCGTTCGGCCCTCTCGCGCGCCGGGGACTCCCGGGGACTCTCGGTGTGTGTGTGTGTGTGTGTGTGTGTGAGGCGCGCCCGGCGGACCGATGGAGAAGCCCCGGCTGCGTCGGGGCGGCGAGGGAAGACGGAGAAAAGTGGAGAATTGTATTTCGAGAGGGAGAGAGACGGCGCTATGTGGGGGGGGGGGGGGAGAGGGAGCGAGGGTTGTGCGCGTTGGCGCTATATTGATCAATTGCTTCGCCGTGCTTTGCGCTACTTTCGCCGCACCGATACAGCCGCACCGCGGCTGTACACTCGCACAGCGCCGCACCGCGGATATCGCTGATGGTAACTGCACGACGAGACCGAGGCGCGCACGACACGCTGCGCGAGTCCGACTAATTATATAACGATCGTTAAGACGGGAATGCCATTTTTTTGCCGTCGCTCCACCCTATTTTTCGCGCTTTCCTTTTCTCTCTCTCTCTCTCTCGCTTTTTTTCTCTTTTTTGTGTCCTCACGCGAGTGACGGCTGTTCACCCTTGCGTGGAAATTAACACTTCACTTTTTTTTTGTACATTAGTATAGGGTGCGTGTAGGGGATGTGCGGGCAAAACGGGACATGCTGGCAAAACGGGATAGCGTTTTTTTCAGTTCCAACTATTTTTGCGGGCAAAATGGGACAGACCCCCATTTCGTGAAAATCGAGTCTATACGACAAATTCAACGCATGTAAGCGGAATATAAAGATTTTCAAAAATTTGGAGTGTTTTAAGCAAATCTAGCTTTTGAAAAGTCACTTTGAAATTGTTTTTTATTTTTATATAACTATTAAGGAATATCACCGAGTAAAAAAAAACACGAATTTCCGAATTTGGGGTCTGTCCCATTTTGCCCGCACTTTTTTTTTTGCGAACGCTCAAAACTGAGGGTTGGAATCGAATTTGTTTTCGTCATAAAACCATTTTTCGCTTATGCGTCCCGTTTTGCCCGCACCTCCCCCATACATATATCTATTTTTTTTGTACACCCAGCTTTGGTGTTTGGGCGAAGTGAGCCTAAAATCATTACTGCTATTTAATGCTCCAGAAAGCGAATTTTTATTTATACACCCCTCATATTTCGCGGATTCATAAAGTCCGGCGCGGGTGTTTGCGAGAGCGGCGAGCTATTTGCGCCGCGCGTCGTTTGTCGTTCGTCGTCGCGCGGTTGTCGTCGTGGCGGGGAGAAAATTAATGGTCGCGAGGTATATAGCGAGTGATTAAAATAATGAGTCTTCGCCGCGGCGCGCTGGGCGCGCTCGCTGACCGAGGTGAGCCAAGGAGGCAGAGAGAGAGGAGAGCCATGGGTGGTCCACCCTCGCGAATTCTCAACGCGTTCTTGTTTTATGGGCGCGTGCGCGCGCTACGTCGTCCAAGTAAATTTCGCCACCGACGAGTGTACAGCGAGCGAGGAAGCGAGAGAGAGAGAGAGAGAGAGAGAGAGAGAGAGACACTCGAATCGCGAGATTCGTCCGCTTCCCCCTCGTCCGCTCGTCACGGGCGTGAAACGAACGCGCGCACGAATAGCCCATACGTGATTGGTGTGACAACGATACGACGATTAGTCGGCGCCACCGTGATCGGCCTATTGTCCCCTCTAATTTTCCTTCCCCTCCCCCACCCCCCCCCTAACCCCGTCGTGTCTTCGTCGCCCCCTTGCGGAAATGCCTACGGCGTGAATACAAATTCGTCTTATCAAATGTGTAATATGTAGACGGCTTGACCTAAGCTATGGAGATCGGCGACGAGTTGCTGACCACTTCCTAATACGTCGACAGACGTGCAAAACTCGCGAGCGCTGCGGGCGTAACGTCATTGCAATTCCTGTGGAGGAAATAGTCGCTGCAAAACATTTCGTAGCATCGAAAATAATAATTAACAATTTTTTAAAATTTTTGAGGCGGAAGTTGAGTTGCGTTTTTCGCGAAAAAAAAATTTGGGTTTTGGAAAGTTTTAAGACCCTATCTGATGGGACATTTCTCGCTGATTCCGAAAAACACCGTTGTTTGCTCGAAAAAGAGAAAATTCGATGAGAAAAACATAAAAAATCATTTTTCACTTTTTTCGAAATTTCGACACCGCTAAAATCAAGGTTACTTTTTTTTCGATCGACCAAATCTGGATTTTCTTTTTGCGTTCCAGAGAAAACTCTGTAACGAAGAGAATGCCGCAAGGCGGAATGCGATATCTAGATTTTTAAATTTTTTACAGAATTAGAAAGTCAGACTCCCAAAAATACCCCTTCTAAAAATTTGCGATTTTTTGAGGGTCTGACTTTAAAATTATGTGAAAAATGAAAAAATCAAGATATCGCATTCCGCCTTGCGGCATTCTCTTCGTTATAGAGTTTTCTCTCGAATGCAAAAAGAAAACCCAGGTTTGGTTGATCGAAAAAAAAGTAACCTTAATTTTACCGAAGTGACAAAATTTCGAAAAAAGTGAAAAATCATTTTTTGCATTTTTCTCATCAAACTTTATGTTTTTCGGACAAACAACGGTGCTTTTAGGAATCAGCGGTAAATTTCCCATCGGACAGACTCTTCAATCTTTACGAAATCGAAAGTTTTTTTTCTCGATTTCACAACCAGCTAGTCGCTTAATAAAAACGAATTTATTTCTATCCCAGAAATCTATTACTCC
The DNA here is from genome assembly GCA_963932165.1 of Pimpla rufipes. Classification (NCBI taxonomy): domain Eukaryota; kingdom Metazoa; phylum Arthropoda; class Insecta; order Hymenoptera; family Ichneumonidae; genus Pimpla; species Pimpla rufipes. The sequence goes on from OZ010636.1 coordinate 8,886,370, forward strand.
ACTGTACCAAACACCATAGACTCACCTGAAATCTACACACACAAAAATTGAGCAGTGTATCACCCACCACCGCAAGACTAATTAACAAACCCCCGCATTTCGTCTCCAAACCCGACTTCCCGCCTTTTGCGACACCGCGCGGCGACCAGTTTCGCCGCTCGCGCCACAGATGGCGCGACGGTGGAATTCGCCGCAGCGCCATCTCTGCCGCCTCGGCCGAAACCGCTCGCGGAGCCCCACGTGCTCGACCCCCACCACTTCCCAGCCTCGGCTCTGCGCGCCGGTGTGGCCGGCATGGTGAAGAAGAAGGGGGGGAAAGGGGAGCGAACACCAGCGTGTGGAATTCCACTCTGTGTGTGTGTGTAGAGGGAAAGAGAGTCGAGTGTGTCGACCCAGGCTGGAGAAGTCATATAGCTCGCGCGTTGGCGAGGGGAGCGAAGCGGAGTGGGAGGGGAAGATTCAACGCGATGCTCTCCACAGCGCAGAATCCCATCGATCATTCCGCCGTTTCTCCGTGCTTCACGCCGCCGTGTTGCACCGTGTACGAGATACGCTGACCCTCGCTCCCTCTCCCTCCTCCCCCCCCCTTTTCACCCTCTCTCGCTCTTTCCAAGTCTATCCCTCTGTCTCTCTCTCTCTCTCACTCCCGCAGCCTCAGCGTCCCTATTCCTTGGATCCTCTTCACTGCATTTATCTCTCACTGTCCGACCATCACATCCCGGCTCCTTCCATCAGTATCGCTGCGTCTCTCCCCCCACTTCCTCACCTCTTCCACCCCGCGCTCGCAAATGCCTCCCCTCCAGCGTCGTCGCGGGAAGGCAAAAGCGAGAGAGAAAGAGAGAGAGAAATAGAGAGAGAGAGAGAGAGAGAGAGAGAGAGAGAGAGAGAGAGAGAGAGACCGAGAGAGAGAGAGAGAGAGAGAAAAAGAGGGACACAGCATTCGTGACGGTTCGGCGAGCAATGCCGACCGACCATCACGCGGCCTACCTTCCTATTATATTTATGCGGTGGCTCGCGGCCAGGAAGGTTTATCGTAATACACTCGCATCGGCTTCCGTTGCACTTCGCCTTCGACTAGCAATCCCATTCGTTGTTTTTATTTTCCTGTTTTTTTTTTTTTCGTAAGTCGAGGTGTACCGATTTTTCGCTCCTGCAGTGTGTCGATGGGAAAGCAGAAAATTGAGGCTTGCTCGCGCGGTGTCTCGGGTGGATTGGGACATGATCGATAGGGATTGGTCGTGCGTGGTTCCGCGCTCGTCCCCCGTGCGAGTGAGACTGGTGCAGTGCGCGCGCGTCACGTGACACACAACGTGCGCACCACACGTATGGCCCGCGCGTCGCGGCGACCGCGAAAATTCGCCGCGCCACGTGCGCCGCCGCGAGGAGCCGCGAGTGCGTTTCGCGGTTAAGTGCGCGCGAAGATCGGATCGGCCAATTGGAGCGATCGATGCTTGCGCGCCAAGTGCGTCGGGACTCGCGTATTGCGAGGAGGACTCGATTATAACCGCGGGTGAATTTATGAAGTGATGATGGAGGCTGTCGTAACCTGATCGCGCTCGATGGGTAAATTAAGACTCTTTTTTTTCGCCCTCACGACCGGCGGTGCGATCGTTGCGTAACGGGTTGTCGGATATGTCAATTGAAAATACTAATTCAAAATGTAGCTGGAGAAAGAAACATTTTGCTGCGAAATGTTGTTGAATAATTTATTTTAAATATGGGCAATTTAAAACAAAATGACACAAATGATTTTGACGTACCTGAAAATCGTGTGTTAGTGAAAAGCAGGTTTTTCAGTGAATATTAAAAGCTGAAAATGTGAGTTCAGTCATGTTATTGACAGTAAAAAAAAGAAAATCGTAACATTTTTTTTTTTTTTATAAAAACAAAATTCTTAAAAGCATTTTCTAAAAGTAATAAAAAATGTCAAATGCGATATCAATATTATATTGTGTCATTCGTGTGATTGTCAACCCTCAAAATTGTTGCCATCATCGACACAGAAGTTTATTTTCGTAACAAGTATACGAATAATGGTGTCTTGTCACCATTTTTTTTTCGCGAAAACATTTTCGCGAAAAATCGCAATTTCGCGAAAATTTCTTTCCCGCTTTTCCACCAACCATTACAGAGTCTGAAAAAGTCGCTCGCGAGTCGCCTTATCAATTACTTTTTAAATAAATGCTGTACACAGATAGTACCGCAAAAAAACACGGGGTCGGTGCATGCAAACACACCAGCTCGTCGATAATTAGCGACTCGTCGTTGGCTCGGAAGTCGCGACTGGCCGTCATTATCCTCCGGTCGTGGCTGCCTCGCCTCCTCGCCAGTCGCCGCGTGTCTTACACATAACTAATTCAGTTTCCATCCGCCATTCGCGGTGTAAACGATGCGCGCGGCCGGAAAACGAAACCGTCCGTCGAACTGCCGCGCTTTGTTGGTGACTCCTATATACATTTTATAAAAAAACAAAAAAATAAAAAAGACCTCGATTTGCCGCGCTCGAAAGACCTCGAAGTGTCGAATTGCCGCGCTTTGTTGGTGACTCCTGTATACATTTTGTATACAAAAAAAAAAAAAAAAAAAAAAAAAAAAAAAAAGACCTCGAGACACATCGACAGGACGTTGAATTATCGTCGCAGCGATCGTGTCGCCGTCGACGCGCCCGGTGTTTCGTTTCCTCAAAAGCACACACAACACGTTGTATATATCGCATACTATCCAGACTGTGCGCAAACGTCGCCGGTTATTTCAAGAGGTAACATCGCGCGCGCAACGCCGAAACTCCATAAATCACAAACGTCCATGAGCGCGGTGTGTGGGGGCATAATATGCACGTCGTGTTTAACCGGTGTTCTCTTCAATTTATTGTTTCAGGTAAGTGACGTCGGACCGCCCCGAGTGCCGCACCGCACATGTGAGCATCCACCGTCCACGTCATAATGTAAGTGCGTCACGGCCCAAGAACCAACAGACACGGACACAACACGTACAGACACACACACACACGAAGGTTCGCTAAAAAACACTGACTATCGTCTAGCGTATTCGGGCGGGAAAAAAATCGCGGGGCAAACGATGCGTGTATAATGGAGCCGATAAACGGACAAATTTTCATGCGAGATACAAGAGGTGTAATGGACGGGGGATGGTCGATCGTGAGAGATACGAAGAGGGTGATGGTTGATGGTTCGCCGAGGCGCCTTGGGTAGCGATAAAACACGCGGAATGGGTGGCGCGTTACAGGTGTAAAGCGGGCTTAAACGGGGCGCGATTATTGGTCATCACCACCGCGGGTGGTTTGTGGTTCTTTTGTTTCGGGGGAAGTGTATATCGGAATGTATCGATATTTTGAAGCATGGAATGCCTATAGGCGATTCCATACGAACACTTTTTTTGGACGTTTTTGTGGACTTTTTCGTAGTGTTACTTTAAATTTACAGTAAATTTATAGTAAATTTATAGTAAATTTATAGTAAATTTATATTAAATTTATAGTAAATTTATATTAAATTTATATTAAATTTATAGTAAAATTATATCAAATTTATTGTAAATTTATATCAAATTTATATTAAATTTATAGTAAATTTATATTAAATTTATAGTAAATTTAAATTAAATTTATAGCAAATTTATAGTAAATTTATAGTAAATTTATATTATATATAGGTTATATCGTTACATATAACAGGTAATAAATATCGTTGTATTTGTTCCTGTGTTAAATGACGAACTATTGCAACACTTTTCGCTTAACATCGCTCGTTATCATCATGATTGGTGTCGACCTACATAGACATCGTCTTGGTCTATTTTTTAACACCACATTTTTGTTAGTGAACGAAATGCTAAACATCAATTAATTTTTACTGCGACAGCAAAAAATTCGTTGACACATCAGCAATTGATTAGCTATCGGTCCCTGATTATTTTTCTCCATGTACCCTTGTATAATGGAGGGGTGGTTGGGGGTGAAGGGGGGAGAGAGCCGATCGTGAGGGATACGACGAGGCCGATACTGATGGTTCACAGGCGCCTTGGGTAGCTATAAAAAACACGGTTTACAGGTGTAAACCTAGTTTAAACGGGGTGCGATTATTGGGCATCACCGCGGGTGGTTGCGAATCTTCTATATCATGGGAAGAAAATATTTTTGGCCGCCATAAAAAGTAACGAAACGAGGCATCACGTTTGACAGGACGAGAAGCGATGAGACGCGGTGAGAGGCCGAGAATTATACGTGTTGGGCTCTGGCGAGGAGGGAGGGGGGCCAAGCGAACACGGCGAGGGGGATCCGAGGAGAAACGAGGAGAAGGGAGGCGAGCGACGTGTCCGCGTCCGGCTCGTCAAAGAACGCGGCGCGGATGGGCCACACACCGGCGGACTTGTAAAACACGCGGTGAGATTAAATGCATCATTAATGTGATTAAAGCAAAAAGCTGGTTGAGTAATGAGGCCCGGTGAATCATGAGGCGCGGAGGCCGCGCTCGCTTCCTCGGCCGCCTCGCTTCCCTCGCGGACGCAATCCGGCTATTCGCCGTCAGGAGGCGCCCCACTATATTATACGCTCACCTTCGATTTCTGCCCGCTGCGAGTCTGTTTTTGATACCGGGCGACCATAAATTTGTTGGATTTTTCTGATTGTTTTTATTTGATTTATTTTTTATTTTTTATTTTTTTATTTATTTTTTTATTTATTTTTTATTTTTTATTTTTATTTTTATTTAACATTGAGGCTCCGGAGATTTTTGCATTTCCGAGGGCGAGGACTCCGTACGACGACCCCGCACGGTTAATTTTTGAACATGTTTTTGACACGAAGGTTTCTGTACTGTGGAATTTAACATAAGTTGCATCCTTCAATTTTTTTTACATTTTTTCATGAAGGAAAACGGAAAAGGTTCAGGACACAATATCGAGGTAGAAATTGTAGCAGTGTCGGCACTTCAATTGAGGGTAAAATTCCCAGACCATAAATTTGTTGGATTTTTCTGTTTGCTTTTTTTTATATTTTATTTTTTTTATTTAACATTGAGGCTCCGGAGATTTTTGCATTTCCGAGGGCGAGGACCCCGCACGACGACCCCGCACGGTTAATTTTTGAACGTGTTTTTGACACGAAGGTTTCTGTACTGCGGAATTTAACACAAGTTGCATCCTTCAATTTTTTTCACATTTTTTCATGAAGGAAAACGAAAAAGGTTCAAGACACAATATTGAGGTAGAAATTGTAGCAGTGTCGGCACTTCAATTGAGGGTGAAATTCACAGACCATAAATTTGTTGGATTTTTCTGTTTGATTTTTTTTTATATTTTATTTTTTTTATTTAACATTGAGGCTCCGGAGATTTTTGCATTTCCGAGACCGCGCGGGACATGCGCGGAGTGCGGGAAGTCAGCGGCGCAAAGTGGCGAGGACCCCGCACGACGAGGACGCGGAGGCGAGAAACGCGGTAGGCGATAGAGCTGCCATCGTCTTGCCATACAAACGTCCCTGCGATATACATATGCCTCGGCCGCGGTCGCCGAGAAACGCCGCGCGCGGAATAAGGTGGGAATCCGGGCGTTTAGAGTTTCTCGCCTCTCGCGACGCGACGCCAGAAGTCCGGAGGGATATTCAGCTAGGGATATTCACGGCGTTTTCGCGATCCCACGTGGAACTGCGAATATTTTAATGCGTCGCATCGCCGTCCCCGCGTAGTTCCTGGGAAGTCGCGTTTCGCCGGCCGGGAGCCTGAGAACCCGCGGGAATTAAAATTCCGTGTCGATTGTAATTCACGGCTGGATATAAAGGTGGCTTCGTTGTTGACTCTTTGGATTCCTTGGGCTGTGAAAAATTAGCGCATTGAATGTGCTTCGAATCCTCGGGTAATTTTTAAACGTGTTTTTGATACGAAGGTTTCTGTACTGCGGAATTTAACGTATGTTGCATGCTCCAATTTTTATTCATTTTTTCATGAAGAAAAATAAAAAAAAGGTTCAAGATAAAATATTGAGGTTCAAATTGTAGTGTCGGCACTTTAATTGATGGTTAGATTCGCAAACGTTTTTTTTTTTTTTTCAACTTTAATATTTCGGTACTTAAGAGTTTAATATAGCGTTCTTCAGTTTGGCTATAATTATTCATTTCGCAAAAAAAGGTGAAGACAAAATATTGAGGTAGAAATTAGAGCAGTGTCGGCACTTCAATTGATGGTTAAATTTCCAAACGTATATTTTTCAACACTAATATTTCGGTACTTAAGAGTTTAATATAGCGTCCTCCAATTTGGTTATAATTATTAATTTCGCAAAAAAAGGTTCAAGACAAAATATTGAGGTAGAAATTATAGCAGTGTCGGCACTTCAATTGATGGTTAAATTCCCACACGTATATTTTTCAACAGTAATATTTCGGTACTTGAGATATTAATATAACATCCTCCAATTTGGTTATAATTATTCATTTCGCAAAATAAGGTTCAAGAAAAAACATGAATTTAATTTAATTTCATAACCATACAGCAACTCGTTGAATATTCGGCACCGCCAAACATTTGTCAATATTTTCTCCTGGCTTCGTACTACAAACCGCTCGCAACACTGTCGAAAGGAGGATATTGAAGACCATTATCAGGAAGCGGCCCCTTTTTGTAATGCATAGCTAATGACTCGGCGGCCGCTTGCGCAGCCACCTGCCGAACTTGCAGTTGATACCCCTTATTACCCGACCCACATCGTTTACCGAATCAAATATAAATTCAATATAACACGAGCCTATCTAAAAAAAAACGCGAATTGATCGCGGTCTGATAGACTCGTGGCTAACACTGCGAGAGCCCACAGGACTCGACCAGCCCGCAGTCCTCGGCGAGAGCTCGACGCGTGTTTGCAGTACGCACAAGACCCGCGTCCACCTATTATATGAATTCAGCCGCGTTGCGCGGAAGATACGCGGATCTGCGACGCACCCGAGTGGGCAGAAACGAGAGGGAAGCCCAGCTTATAGCAAATGAGAAAGAGAGAGAAAGAGAGATCGAGAAATAGAGGCGGAGGGGAAGAAAAGACGAAGAGAGAAAGATCGAGAAATACAGGCGGAGGGGAAAAAAAGACGAAGAGAAAAAGAGCGAGAAATACAGGCAGAGGGAAAGAAAAGACGAAGAGAGAAAGAGCGAAAAATAGAGGCAAAGGGAAAGAAAAGACGAAGAGAGAGAAAGAGCGAGAAATAGAGGCGGAGGGAAAGAAAAGACGAAGAGAGAAAGAGCGAAAAATAGAGGCGGAGGGAAAGAAAAGACGAAGAGAGAAAGATCGAGAAATAGAGGCGAAGGGAAAGAAAAGACGAAGAGTGAGAAATATCGAGAAATAGAGGCGAAGGGAATGAAAAGACGAAGAGAGAAAGAGCGAAAAATACAGGCGGAGGGCAAGAAAAGACGAAGGGAGAAAGAGCGAAAAATACAGGTGGAGGGAAAGAAAAGACGAAGAGAGAAAGATCGAGAAATACAGGCGGAGGGAAAGAAAAGACGAAGAGAGAAAGAGCGAAAAATACAGGCGGAGGGAAAGAAAAGACGAAGAGAGAAAGAGCGAAAAATACAGGCGGAGGGAAAGAAAAGACGAAGAGAGAAAGATCGAGAAATAGAGGCGGAGGGAAAGAAAAGACGAAGACAGAAAGATCGAGAAATACAGGCGGAGGGAAAGAAAAGACGATGAGAGAAAGATCAAGAAATAGAGGCGAAGGTAAAGAAAAGACGAAGAGAGAAATAAAAAGAGCCAAAGCGAGCGGCGAGGCTGCTCGGAGCTCGCACAAGGTGCCGGGGATCCCGACGCAAAGTGCAAGCAGATGCGATCGGCGATTATGCAGTTACCGCGTTACCGTATATAAACGGTGTCCACGGCCGAAGATGGCAAAGGAGGGAAGGCGACGCGGCGCGAGAATGAAGAAGACGAAGAGGAGACGTACTCTCTGTATTTATATATACATACAAATATATATATATAGGCTGGATGTGCACAAGACTCTCGCGGTGCACATAAGCAAAGACGCGTTCGCTTTGGATCCGCGGTGAAGTCGTGGTGCGCCTATGTGTATAACGGCCTCAGCCAGGAGAAGCAATTCATCTTGCGGCGTGACACCGGGGCCCCGGACTAATCGCGCGACAATCTTCGCCCCGAACGCGAGAGCGAGCTGAGCTCACTGGGGTACTTTGCTCTGCTCCGCTGGGCCCGCGAGCGGGAGACGCGCGCGAGCCCCGCGATATGTGCGGGACCAGCATCGCCGAGGGTAAAAAAAGACGAGAACCGCAGCGCCGGTGTCCGAGGCGCGCGGCGGAAAGTGAGAGAAACGTGGATCGCATGGATACGCGATGGGTGTCGCTATGGGTGATACGAGACGTGCGGGCTATATGAGATTTGGGGAATAAGGGAAGGATGGCGAGGTGAACGGGTTTTGATGAACTGAGGTACAGGAAGGAAGGAAAAAGCGGAGAGGTGCAGGGAAGACTACTGCAGAGGACGAAGGGGAATATGGCCCGCATGGTAGATTTTGGTTTATGTGATGCACGCGGAAAAAACGAAAGTGAGCGTTTTGTGCATTTCAGACAAATGCGATGTGCGAATAAAGGTTCACAGTTTTTATTATATTTTTGCAACAACAAAAAAATCGTTTTTATTGTTAGTGAAGTTAGTTCGTTTGACAAATAATTCGCTCACTTTGTTACTTCATAAGAATAAAAATAAAAATAAAAAAATCATAAATTAAAATTGAAAATGTTAAAAATCATAAAATTGAAATTGAAAATTTTAAAAATCATAAAATAAAAATGGACAATTTTAAAAATCATAAAATTAAAATAAGATACGGCCCGTCAGTAAGGAACAAAAACAAAACAAAAATAAAATGGGCTCCAATTGGATTGTTTAACAGAATTTTGTTTTGTTTTCATTTTCTGCCACATAAAAGATAACCTAAAATAAAATGTCGTCCGTCATTTTATTGTCAGACCAACGATTGACACCCGTATTTTTTCTCCGATTTTTTTCACGACATTTTGCGGTCCTTCCCGCTCGTTGGTCCATATTGAGTGCATTATAGTCACCGCGCGCTATATACGCGCGACGCGTCCGGTATATCGCCGCATGCCGCGCGCGGAACCCGAGCGAACAAACGACAATCGTATAATTAGGTGTCTCCGTGCAGCGCTACACAATATCTTGAAAGGAAGGGAAGGAAGCGAGTCAGGCGAGGCGAGAGAAACGACACATTGGTACAGGCGGCTTCAGTCCCGGCGACGGTATCGCCCGGAATCTCGTTCTCCCTCGGCGCTCCATACGCTCCGCGGCTCTCGCCGATCCTGCTGGAGCAAACACGAGCAAACACTGACACACAGGCAAAAACCGTGTTGCACACACGTGCGGCGCGACGCCCGCAGCAGCCGCGAGAGGCACAGGCCTTCCTATCGGCTATCTCGATACGCGTAATGCGCCGCTCACCCAACTCGCGACCCACGGAATATCGCCGCGGAATATATAAAGGATCCCCCGAGATCCGCGCCGAGGTGTTGATTCTGCGCGCGATTCCATCGATTGCCGATCCAGCTCATCCCCGCCGATGCTTTCCGGGTATTTATCTCGATCGCGACGCGCGATACGCGAATAGCGCGGAAATTTAGATCTTCCGATTGACGGATCAGAATTCGGGCTGTCGCGATCGGGAATTCGGATCTTTTGAAAATCATTTTTTTTTTTTCTAATAAATATTCGCGACTGTTTGTCTCGCAGGAACAAAAATTTGGGAGTTTTTAAAAATTGTTATTAATATTTACACTCTGTCGCAATAAATTATAAAATTTCATGTTCCTTAATATTTACTTTTTTGTTTCCTCAAAACAAATTAAAAAGATTATCGCAGATATCCAAGAATTGTATTAATTATGTTACGCAGACTGAATTTTGCTGACATTCAAATTGAATGTTCCTTAATTGTTACTTTTTTGTTTCCTCAGAACAAATTAAAAAGATTATCGCAGATATCCAATAATTATATTAATTATGTTACGCAGCCTGAATTTTGCTGTCATTGATTCCCAAAAAAAAACAGCTACAAAAGTCAACAAATTATTTCCCGACTCGCTTCTTCCCCTCCCCCCAAAATTAGATCCCCAATATTTCCCATCACCTCGACCAAAGTTTCCCCCCAACCAATCACTAATTTTCCAAACGGATCAGGCACGAAAGTTGTACCCATAATATAAAAAAACAGTGACAAAAGTCAACAAATTATTTCTCGACTCGCTTCTTCCCCTCCACCAAAAATTAGGATCCCAATATTTCCCATCAGCTCGACCAAAGTTTCCCCCCCAAACAATCACTAATTTTCCAAACGGATCAGGCACGAAAGTTGCACCCATAATGTCCCCGAATCGTTTCGACGAATTTCGCGATGATTGCGCGCCGAGGCAATCAGCGATCACGAGGCGCCGTGGCAGGTAGAGTGCACACTAGGGTGTCCCAAAAAAAAAAAATATTTTTTTTTTCGTCCGGCCACAGTCGCAAAAGTTCGATTATATCTAAACGAAGATTATCTCAAAATTTGAGGCTCGTAAAAAAATATTAACCGGTCGCTCACGATTTAAATTCCATTAATATATAAAAAAAATTATGTTGGCATGAAAAGTATTGGAAGATATTGATGAATCCGTTTCAAATTTAACAATAAAATTATCTGTTATATCCCAAAGACATCCACAAAATTTGGTAGTGATCCGTACAAATGTCCGGGAGATATGACGTTTGCAATAAGCACTAAATTGATTATTCATATATTTTGAATGATTTTAGCTAAAAAAATATTGGATAATATTGATCGATCAGCTTCAAATTTGATACTGTAACTATATTTTATATGACAAAGATATCCGCAAAATTTGGTTGCGATCCGAACACATTTTTCAGAGTTATTGTGTTTCCAGTGGAGGGGGCAGACTGACAAAAATTTACAAAACTTTTTCTCGGACTCTGGGTATAGATTAAAATTCAGGATGGGAAACAAAATTAATTATGAGCGGTGTAAGTCACTTGATGACCATTTTTGTTCCGTTTTTTAATTTTTATTTGAAGTTAATTAATTACGTATAATTAATTCATTATAGTTCACATTAATGATTTTCTCGTGACAACGTCGGCTCTACTTTCTAGAACCGATGTTGAGCGTCTTTTTATTAGCGTTTGGATATTGTTGGTGGTGGCTTTTCACGACCTGCAAAAGAATTGCAAAAGATATTGCTACGAACGACGAGGAGCAAAAGCAATTTCTTTTGCAGGTCGTGAAAAGCCACCACCAACAATATCCAAACGCTAATAAAAAGACCCTCAACATCGTTTCTAGAAAGTAGAGCCGACGTTGTCACGAGAAAATCATGAATGTGAACTATAATGAATTAATTATACGTAATTAATTAACTTCAAATAAAAATAAAAAAACGGAACAAAAATGGTCCTCAAGTGACTTACACCGCTCATAATTAATTTTGTTTCCCATCCTGAATTTTAATCTATACCCAGAGTCCGAGAAAAAGTTTTGTAAATTTTTGTCTGTCTGCCCCCTCCACTGGAAACACAATAACTCTGAAAAATGTGTTCGGATCGCAACCAAATTTTGCGGATATCTTTGTCATATAAAATATAGTTACAGTATCAAATTTGAAGCTGATCGATCAATATTATCCAATATTTTTTTAGCTAAAATCATTCAAAATATATGAATAATCAATTTAGTGCTTATTGCAAACGTCATATCTCCCGGACATTTGTACGGATCACTACCAAATTTTGTGGATGTCTTTGGGATATAACAGATAATTTTATTGTTAAATTTGAAACGGATTCATCAATATCTTCCAATACTTTTCATGCCAACATCATTTTTTTTATATATTAATGGAATTTAAATCGTGAGCGACCGGTTAATATTTTTTTACGAGCCTCAAATTTTGAGATAATCTTCGTTTAGATATAATCCAACTTTTGCGACTGTGGCCGGACGAAAAAAAAAATATTTTTTTTTTTTGGGACACCCTAGTGCACACATACAGAGAGAGTGTCAGATATTCGCGAGCGTGCGGCGTGGGCGAGGGAGCGAGAGTTGCTTTTCTTATTCGCGAGGGGTGAGTTTATTCGGCGTTGCGGTTCGGCCAATAAGAGAGTGAGGAAACCAACAGCAGCTGGACGTAGGCGCCCTCGAAACGGGACTGCACGCGGCATGTATATCTGTATACACCATTCGCGGGTATACGCAGACACATATGTAGCTTACGTATCGCACGTACGCCGCCAGTCGAGTTCCAAGCGATTGGGATCTATCGAACGCGAACCTATTCCGCGCGTTGTGTGTCGAGAGGCAGGCGAGCAGCTAGAAACCCACCTATACACGCCTCGCGAGCTCGTCGGGGCGAACGGCAAACCCGTAATTTATTCCTCTCTCTCTCTCTGCCGCCGTCACCCCACCCCGGACTTCTCTGCCTTTCCTCCCTTTGACTTCAATATAATCATTATAATTATTGTCTACCCTGAAATGGAGTTTGATAATTATCCGCCGGGCGCGTTTGCACCGTCTCCGCACGACGACCGGTCGATGCTTCATGTGTCTCTCCGTCTGCCGAGCTCGGTCAATGATACCGAGACGGAATTACGACTTTGCGGACTGCGATGTGTTTGCAGTTGTTTGCGGTGTCGATCTGGCGCAGGAAGCCAAGAAGGGTTCTTGTAACTAGGAAACTATTTGGGAGTTCAGTGAGACTTTGGATTTGGGGTTTCTGCAATGATTGCTGAGTGATTTTGCCAAAATAACGAGCACAATTTCTGACCAATTTGTAATTTTAATTGACGAATTGAAATTTTTTAAATTAATATTCGTAGTAATATTTTTTTGGAGATAGAAAAATACATCAGCAAAAATCATTTTTGCACGGATTTGGTTAAATAGTTTTGTATATTAAACATTTTAACGCATCTCGTTTTATTTATATGGAAAAACGAAAAACAAATTTCAATGAGCAAATTTTCAATGAACAAATTTTTCAATGAAATTTGTTGAATTAATATTCGTACTAATATTTTTTTCGAGACAGAAAGATACATCAGCAAAAATCATTTTTGCACGGATTTGGTTAAATAGTTTTGAATATTAACAATTTTAACGCGCCTCGTTTTATTTATATCGAAAAAGGAAAAAGTAATATTTTTTATTGCTGTCAACCGTCGTCATTGACGACGTCACATTTCCATGTTTATCCGGCCACACGCAGACTTTCCGTGATATCCATTCGCGGGGTCAGAATTCACATCGTATCGATCATGTCGTATGCTTTTTTTCGTGGAAAATATATCTTTCTAATGCATAATTAGTCGCGTAATAGGCATTTACATAGGAATACGCATTGCCATGATTGGCAGAATATACAGTGCCGCGATTACATATTCCACTCGGCCATTATTTATCGCGAGACTCTCTTCGGCAATGCCAATGCAGCATCTCAAGATATTATACACGTACATACGTGAGCCGCTTGTGCGCTTTATTGCTCGCACTGTACTCGGTTAATTACACGATGGGTTCCGGCTATTTTTATTGCGGAAAGTTATAATTATCGATCTCGCGCTCGCGAGAAGCCCAGTGCGGGAATATGAAATGCGGTTCATTCAGGTTTCCGGGTAAGATCGATTGATTGCGAGAATCGATTGAGAACAGGTATCGGGACGGGGAGTCGCTCGGTCCGCGCGCGCGATCGGAAGCGAGTGGGGATTCCTCGTCCTTTGCCGATTTTAAAACTACCTGGAGAACGCAGTCGTGGCATAAACACTCAACGCACGGACTCTCGTTCATCGGGTGCCATGACGTGAAACCCTAGCGTCGAAATATCCCACTATAAAATATCCCTGCAAAGTATATCTAAATCGTAAATATCCCGCCTTAAATTCCATAGAAGATTGTAGGGATATTTTTGTTGGAGATTATCAAAATAGGATATTTTTTTGCAGGGCATTTTTTTGCAGGGTATTTTTTCGCGGAATATTTTTTCGCATGATATTTTTTCGCGGAATATTTTTTCGCATGATATTTTTTCGCGGAATATTTTTTCGCAGGATATTTTTTTGCGAATTATTTTTTCGCGGGATATTTGTGTTGGGGCGTTGAAAATAGGATATTTTTCCGCGGGCCATTTTTGTTGGCGATGTTCAGAATTTGATATTTTTGTGGCAGGGATATTCAGTCGGAGGATATTTTTATTTGATATATTCAAAATAGGATATTTTTGTCAGAAGCATTCTTTCCTAGGACATTTGGGCGGATATTTATGTCGCTGGGTCGTTCCATCGTGTTACCGTTCACCGATTCGCTCGAGCACGCTGATTCGGTGCAATAACTCAAGCGAGTGGAAGCGAGAGAGAGAAAAACGAGCGCGAAACTCTCAATTGGCGCAGTCTAATAATTGACTATTACTCCGGTTATTGTTTCAGCGCTCGGCAGCTGACCGCTCGCGACTGCATCGCCGCGCGACTTTTGCGACAGTTTTACCGCAGAAATTAAAAATCCTGCCGCGCACTGATTTGTCCTGCACGGAAACGGATTACCCGCGCCAATTGGTACGACAAGTCTCGCGCTCGTTTTGCTTCTGCCCGAGTCACTGAATCAGCTTCGAGCTTACTCGAGTTCTTTCATTGAAAAGCGTCCCGCCAACGGCGACACCATAAATCATCGGTCTCGGGCTGGCAGCGCGAGACCAGTTACGCGCTCTCCGCTAATTTGTACATTTTCAATTAACGGTGAATGAATTAATGCGATTGCATCGCTGACGTTCCTGGTGTGTGTATACTTTCTAAATTCTCGAGCATCTCTCGATTCAGCGCTCGCGCACGATTCAGCGTTTACACGAAATTCCCACGACCGGCTGTATACCGATCGCTCGCGACGAGTTGAATTTATTTTCCCGCCGTTTATTTTTCTCTCTTTTTTATTCTTGGAAATTAACGCAGAACGTTTTTTTTTTTTTTTTTTTTTTTTTTTTTTTCGCGATGTTATGACGACTGCCGGTGAGTTCCAGGAGACGTCTCAGCGGGAATAACACACTCGATTTCGTACCGATAACCGAGTGTATATAGCCGTTCGACCTTTCCTCCTCCGGAGTGATATTCGAGCGAGGCGGTATATAAATTGTAATAAATGTGGCGTGCGCCAGACTCGTCGTCGTCGTCGACGTCGTCGTCGTGTCGTCGTCTCTGTTTCACTTTTGGGTAACATGCCGAAACCGGACGGACTAATGCTCGCTCGACACGACAGCCACACACCTTTTGCGCGTGGCGATAGCGACGGAGAAAAGAATAATATCGAGAGAAGGAAACCGACGGCGGTGCTTACCTACGCGCTACATCATGCCGCGGTGTCGAAAGCACATTTGAATAAACAGCCAGACCGAGCCGCTGCGCGATGGATCCACGCGGGAGCTGAGAAAAATGTTACGCCTGGTAATTGACCGGTAGCGCACGATATAATTGATTTCATTGATTTCTTTTTTCGACTGATCCCTTTTTTTCGGCAATGGAAGAATTTTTGTTTCGAATTTAAGATAACTTTTGGGTAAACAAAATTGGAAATATTTGTGAAACGGTAAAATAAAATAATTGGAAAGATTATTTGCACCTAAGAAATGACAATTTTTTCTCTTTAATCCTTTGCATAAATTGACTTTTTTTTGCCTGATCCCGTTTTTTTTCGGCCAATGGAAGAATTTTTGTTTCTCATTTAAGTAAATTTTGGGTAAACAAAATTGGAAATATTTATAAAATGGTAAAATAAAATAATTAGAATGATTTTTTCACTTTAATACTCTGTATAAATTGAAGTTATTAATTTGAATTGCTTTAACACACATTTAGAATCAATTCAAAGTCTGTCAGTTTCAAGTCCTTTGAGAGTGAATTTTTGTCCTCTTTTAAAAAATTCTATGAAGATAAATTCGTTAATCTTCGCTGCTTGCACATTAGTCTGATACATTATGTCAGAAAGATTGACATTTTGCTTCATATTTAATTAAATCAAATTTAATTAAAAATCCTGACTTTAGTGTCCCAACGACCAGAAATTCGCTTCACCGTAAAAAATCTCGTGAATTACATAACCGGAGATCGAACGCGACGCAGATATCAATTCGACGCCGCGCGTCTCACCGCGGCGAGAGTTTCCATAAACTGCGTCTTCTACTTTTTCTGTGCCAAGTCGAGGCAGCCCGTACGATATTCTAGAACACGCGCGAGCTCTTTCACCTATCGTACCTCGCGCGCGCGCGCGCGGGAGGGGGGAGCAATAATATTCCGTTATACGTGATGTCTACACTATCCGCCGTATCCCGAAATAATATTCCGTTATATTCCCAAAAACTCGGAGGCCGAGAGCTCGCACACGAATAGCGGTGGATCGGGGCGGCGGTGGTGGTGGTGGTGGTAGGTATTAAATGTACTATGTATGACTTCGTGCCGCGGCCACCTGCACGGGACCATGCGGACCGGGAGCGTCACGACGCCGCCGTCGCGACGAGTTACGGCCACAAATCACGCGATACGTAATTGCTACTACCGACTGCGCGATTTTACGTGCCAGCTCAACTCTTTCGCTCTTTCTGGTTCGACTCTCCACATCGCGGGCGCCGCACTCGCTGCGCTCCTCCTCCCTCCGATCCTTCCCACGTGCGAGGGAGACATGGAAATCCATAGACATTGATTGCTTCGGCTCTTCATACGCCGCCACTTGGTAGTTTTCACGTCGTCACCGTCCTTCCGATGTCATCCACCGAGAAGCCATCTGCAACGAAAGTGCATTTAATTGGTCGCAGTAATTTGTACTTCAGTTTATTTTGTAGTTAATTGTTGTCGTGTTTCTCGTTCTCGAAATATTCTCGTATTTCATCGCTCTGTAAACTGTTCCGGCTTTTGTTGTAACTCACTAGCACGAAATTGAGGAAAAAAAGAAATTTCGCAAAAAACGCAAGCTGTGCGTTTTTCTCGATTTTTTTTTTTTCGTAAAGTTTGAAGACCCGATGCGATGGCATATTTCCTGCTGATTCGGAAAAGCACCGTTGTTTGCCCAAAAAAATAGAAAATTAGTTGAGAAAAATGCGAAAAACGTTTTCGCACTGGAGAAAAATTGAGGTTACTTTTTTTTTATCGATCGAACCTGGATTTTCTTCTTGCATTTGGGAGAAAACTCTGTAACCAAAGCCCAAAAAAAAAGAAAATGTCTCCCGCATACTGGTTGATGGACTGCTGAACGGCCTCCCATCAATTAACAATGCATCACAAGATGCTTCTTAACTGCAATAACCGCCGGTGCCGCAAATCATCCACAAAATCCACCAGTATCGTTATTAGCTCTCTGTATCAATCTGCAATTAAAAAAGAACGCCAGACATCAAAGAGTCGGAAGTACCAAAGTCCATAAATTCACAATCGGCGCTACTTCCCGCCTGTGTTTCAATCTCTCCCCCTGTCATTGGCCGACAGACTCGAATGGTGGCCCCGAAGTCGCGTTGGCGTTTTCCGCCTCGGCGCTAAAAGCATTTCCCGCTACCGGGTAATTACATATCCTGTATCGCGGGTCTCCCTTACGCCCTCGCGGCTTTCGTCTCTGCGCCAGCCCCGCGAAGTGGCGCTGTACGCCACCCGCAGCCGGGTTCACCGAATCGAGGCACCACCGATACGCTTCGGTCCTGTGTGCGGCCAAAACGAGCCTCGAATTGGTCAGAGAACGATAATGGGTAGGTCGAGTTCCCCACGAGGGCTGGAAAACCCTCCAAAGTGAGTATCCCAGGGGTGAGTCCAGCCTTCTTTCCGGCTTCACGCTCTCCGCTCACCACATCCCTCGTCATCCCTGCCGTACAATACGGGACACCCATTGCAACGGGATCCAAAGTAGCGTCAGAAGAAATTGAGCAGGAAAGGCAAGAGAAAGGACCTAACGACGCGATCCAGGCGGGTTTCTCATAAGTTCCAGCTCACCTTCGCTTCCTGTAATACAGATCTGCGGCTCTGTCCTTCGCCGGAGAGACATACGTGTTCACCAGCGTGAAGTCCGAATGAGTCCCGAGGCTTTCCGACGTCAGCCTTCGTAAGTGTAAATGTGGACATGTTGATGTACGTTACACCCGCTTCCTGATCGCTGTATGGGTGCGTTAGTCACGTGTGCTGGGGGCGATACGTTCGCGTGTTCACCCCATAGAAACCACATAGAAACCCTAGTCAAGTCTGCAAAAACAAACGGTCATTTCTTTCTAAACCACTTTTGTGGACGTTTTTGGATCATTCTGAATATCGTCACATGAAAATCTTCCAAAAGAATAATTCCAGAAAGCAAAGCATCCTCTATGAGGAAGCAAAATGACAATTTGATGCATAAGACAAATTATCAAGATTTCAATCATTTTAATCATCAAGATCAAATCGTCAAGATGCCTAGTACAAATCATCAACAGCTTTCTTTTCATTTTTGAAAAAAGGTTTTGCCAGTTCTAATAAACCGATTCGTTTGACGATCCAAAGAAGGATCCAACGACATAATCCATTAGGCTTCCTCACAACTTCCAGCCTACCTCCACTTACTTCAATACAGGTCTCCGCATCCCAGTCCTCTACAAAACCAATCCGTGTTCACCAGCGTGAATCCCAAACGAGTCCCGAGGCTTTTCCAAGTCCGGCTTCATAAGTGCGTAAAGGTGGACACGTTGATGTACTCGCTTCTCGGTCTCCGTGTAGGTGCGTTAGTCACGTGTTAACCGCCGCTACGCCGGGGGCGATCCGTTGGTGTGTTCACCCCATGGAAACGACCATACAACCCTGGATCTTGGTCGTGTACCCTGAAACTTTGTGGTGTGTATCGGTACATCTCTCTTCCTCCTTTCTCTCTATCGCTCGAGCTTTGCCTCCCTTGCTCTTTCGAGCACCTCCTGTCCCTCTCATCATCCCTTCCATTCCCACCTTTCTATCTCTCGTCCTATCCTCCTCTATCGTTTTCTCCGGCGCTCGCGCCACCTCGCTCGCTCGCTCGATCCTCCTACGTGTGCCATACGCTATATCAGCAAACGCGAGACCCACCGCTTCGTGTGCCGCCGAGGCTGATGTGAGCGTTTTGCGCGCTGCGTGCACGTCCGTGTGTTTCCCGCGCGGCCACCGCCGCCGCCGCCGCCGCCACCGCCGCCGCCGCCGCCGTTGCCGCTGCTCCTGCTGCCGGTGTGCCCCGGCCGCTTGCTTCCTTCACCTCGACGCGCTATCGTATCAACATCGCACTTCATAACCCCGCAGCAGTGTTTCCGCGCGTCTCGATCCGTTACCTCGCAGTCGCCGCGCCGCGCGCGCCGACCCGAAATATATAAACGCTCGACAGCGGGGGGTCCGGAAATTTTCCGCCTCTTGCGCGTAACCGATAGCCGTGTGATCGGCGGAATCGATCGTGGCGACGCGGTTGAATAATCGGTAATCTGCAATGTGAAAAAAAATGTGAATGTTAATAGTGTTTTATACTGAAATCATCACGGTGACTCTACGCCTTGATTTTCGTCGGGGTTTTTTAAATTTTAATTCCCCATCACGATTCTTCAGTGCTGTAAATATCGCCAGAGCTGTAATTGTTGTGATCGGTAAATAAATAAAAAATAAATAAATAAAACACAAAATACGTGGTAATATTCGTGTGTCGATATTTAGTGATTTTTAAATGCCAAAAATCGTATCCGGTTTGCTTTTTCAGTCGCCTGGAGTTCGCGTCGGCGTTCGGCCGATACGATGAATCGGTACGAGAGAAAACGCGAACGACACATAAATCGATCGAGCGAACAATTGCAGTGACAGTGTGTGACGCTACACGACATTTTTCTCTCGTCCTCGCGCGGCGTGCGCTTTTGTTTTCGCGTTGCGCCAGGGGACTCTTTATTTCGCGAGACTTCACATGTGTATCGGTCGCCCGCGATAGGATCGAATCGTGATTCGAGCGTCTCTTTCGTAATCTCCGCGCGCTCGGAGAATTGCCCCGCACGATCTCGCGTCGCGCGGCGCGCTGCGCTTCGCGCGAGTTGTGCGCGACCTTCCGCGCGCGCGGCGGCGGCGGCGGCGTCGGCGGCGAAGGCGGAGGGATCCGCGAGGATAGCGATAGATCGATCGATCTCGATCGATGCTGGAATCGAAGTCAGCGCACGTGAAAGGTCCACGCTCGGAGCGGTCGCCGGGACTCGAGGGGATTCTGGATCGGTCGACTCGTGTATCCCCCCCGATCGTTTCTTTCTTTTTCTCGTCGCTCGCCGCAGCGCAGTCAACCGAGCTTTACGATACGGTCCGAGATCGGTAAGGTGCACTGAACACTCTGTTATTTACGTTTCAAGGAAATTCAATCGATCGACGCGCAATCGATGACGACGCCGGCAACGTACCGGGCAGCAATTATTTCAATCTCATCTCGTTTGAATGCAAAATCGAGCCGATCGCGGTGAGCCGATCGCCGTGTCTTATACGCGCGACGACAAATCCATCGATCGTTTGTGCTTTGTACGCAAATATTCCCTGGCTTGACATGATCGGCAGCGCCGATCCGCGGAGGCAGCACGCGCGAGGCGAGATCGGTAGCCGGACCGGCTACCGATCTCGCGATCGCGCGCGCGCGCGTGCGCGGACAATTTACTCGCGGGAGGGAATTCGCTCTCGCTGCGAGCGAAACGATCTCGCCGTGCGGCTCAGTTTCCACGATATACCCGGGGAATGAGATCGAGAATACCGATCTCCCGAAATATACGGCCACCTGTCAGGTGAAGCAATGTCGAGCGCAGCAACTTTACTCGAGCTCCGGGTCCCCCCCTCGGATTGTTGTATATACCGATCTAAGCGCGGCTCGACTCGCGATCGGTACGATTGTTACGGCCCCGCGGGCGACACACCAGCCGGAGTCGTACCGATCGTCTCTCGGGTGGAAAACAAAAGGGCAACCTGCGGACGCGAAATCCTATGGTTTTTTCTTAATTTTATTCTGGATTCCCATTCGATCACGCGTTCTCTTTTCCTCGCCCGAGGCCAAATCGGTAAATCAAGCAGCCCCGCATTCTTCATCATTTGCCGCTCTGCGAAATTTCATTTTTTTTTTTTTTTTTCGAATATGTTTTTTTTTCTCACTCGAATTTTGCGCGAGGTTTCGCTGCTACACGCAGAGGGCGAGAGAGCGCGTGATATGTGGACGCCGGAGGTCCCCGGATAGGAGTGTAACAGGCACGTACGGCGCGCGGCTCCGGCCGCCACGCTCGAGGAGACTAAGTTAGGTTTAGTAATTTGCCTTTCGGGCCGTGGGTGGCTGATTCGAGCCGCGCAGCAACCGCCGCTCTCTCTCTCTCGCCGTGCTGTGCTTCTTATTTCAGCGTGCCGGATTGGCCGGACGTCTGACAGTTGACGGATGATGAGGCGGCCGCTACGGGTTCCCCTTTTACGCCTCTGGCACGGCCGGCTCTCGGGTCTCGGGGTCTCCTCCATTACAGCAGCGTATTTAGAATCCACCTATAACGTCATAGAACCATTATGGTTCCCGATCTTTTATTTATCCCCGCGAATTAAACGAAAATTTGTCGGTAATAATAACTTGGATGTTTCTGAACCGGACTCAAAATAATGTGGCTCCGCGTAATTTATTGATCGGGGCTGTAAATTAAAGTGTATGGTGTAAAAATTGTCGGAACGATATTTTTTTAAGAGGCTCGTGGATGAGAACTGTGGAAACTTTGATAAAGGTATGACGCAATATTTCTGGTGACGTTAATTCGTTTGATTAATTAATTTTTATTGAGATTTTACCTTATTGTTAGAATTTTATTACACGCAAAAAATGACAAAAAATGTTTATAATAGATTATAAACATTTGGTTGAAGTAAAAAAAAACTTATTTATTATAAACACGTAGCACAAAGTTTAGTGACAAAAAACCTGTTTCTTTTATTGCTGATTACGTCGCGCGTTAATTTTTGCGATCATTTCGCAACTTCCCAGAGGACATAAAAAATCTCGATCTGTTTTACTTAAACTCCCGTTGAATGCGAAAAAAGGCCACGTTACGCGGCCTGCAGAGTTGACGATCGCAGTCGGTAAAAAATCTCGTCACCTCGCATCGCCCCCCACACTAAAAACGATACCAATCATTTGTAGAAACATTAGTACACTTAACACAGAAAAAAATGATGTAAAATCCGAACAAAAGACACGTGGGGGGCTTTGATGTATTCGCAGAAATATAAAAACCCGTGAGATAGTTCGGCGTCAACTGTAGAGCGGTGGGTACATCTCCGCAACACACAGCAGCGCGGTGAGATAAAAATCTCGCCTCGTCCACGTCCTGTGCGGATGTGCGGAGAGGCCGTTGGTAAAACAGTTAGTTCGTCGTGTGTACGTAAACCCGACTCTAATTGCCATTCGACTATCCGACCCACATCGTAACGACTCTACTGCTCTCCCCGTCTCTGTCATTTTTATTATTCCCTTTCCGCGGGTTATCGTTAATTCAAGCAGTCATCGCGGTGACGACTTTTCTCATGCAATCGTCGAAATGTTCACAGCACGTCGGTTACAAAAAGATTTTGCGAATTTATTTTAGTAGTATTTTAGTAAGATTTGGATATGATGACATTTTTTTATTCGTGTCAGACTTCAGATTTTGTAACATATTTTGTTGTTAATGGACAAAATTTGTAGATGAGCGCTTTAAAATTCTCAAATCTTGATATCCTCAAAGTTACATTTACTGTATTTCGATTTTCATGAAATATTCCTAAAAAAATCCAAATTCCTACCACAAAAAAATTGAAAATATATCAACGAAAAATAAGAAACCTCAAACACTTTGACTATACGTGGTTCCCAAAAAGATAGGAATTTTTGTCTTCATTCTTATTTTGAAAATGTCAAGCTTGACAACAAATATTTACACCATGCCAATATTTTTCGACAGCCGGCGTCAGTGACGAAAATTCCTATTTCGTCCCAAATTTCAAGAATCTCAATCAGCAAAAAAAACCCTATTTTTTATCAGCACTTCCAATACCCAACCTTCGTGTTTTCATTCCTCCTCAAAAAAACCCCATCGCCAACTGCAGCCGCCTCGTTCGCCTCGCGGTCGCAAATATTTGTATTCCCTCTATTTGCGTTATTAATATTCCGCACCTATCGGCGCAATTTAATCGCTCGTTACTAGGCGAGCGAAAATGAAAACAAAAGAATCGCGCGGGACGAGGAGGGGCGCGCGCACGGGGGTTTATGCGCCGGGTGACGTGCCTTCACGTAGCCCGCGTAGCCGTGTAATAATAGACCTTGGCACCTTGCTGGCCGGCTCGCGAGCCCGAGGACCACCCAAACGCACTCCCGGTGTTGGATCGCAGCGTCCCCGCTGCGCTCGCGCGGGCTGCTTCAGGACTCGGCTGCGCCCGCGCTCGACTCTTTCCTCATCTATATGCCCTCGCGATTTATATACCACGCGGCTGGCTGGCTGGCTGCGCGTCCACCGGGCTGATTGGTATTACGAGAGCGAAGGTAGGTCGCGATCGAGGCGATTGATAAGCAGCGCCACGCGCCTCGCGGACGCGGAAAAGGAACGCGCTGACGGCGCGGCGGAGGCCTCGTCGACGGCCGAGACGCGTCCTACAACACCCAGAGGTCCTCGCGGCACTCGGATTTTCCGCCGCTCGAACGCCGCCGCCGATTTGAATAAATTTTCAATTCCACTTCGCTCCAATTCGCGTTCGTCGTTTCTCAATAAGATATATTTTATATGATTTACGATTTATCGTTACGGCCGCAACGCGTTGATTAATGTTTTGCGCGCTCGCCGTCCGGATAGGCCAGAAGCGACCATTCAGCGGCCATTTCAATTACCCGCGTGGGCACGAAGCTCGCGGACGTGGGGTTACCGTTTTCTTTTTTTTTCTTTTTTTTGTTGTTGTATGATACTTTTTCTCCCGGTCCGCACGCGCAAAAAGGCCACCCCCCGGGCCTCGGCCATGCTAATTGGTATAAACGTAAGCGAACCGCGCGCACGGCGTGCACCACATACGCGGGAATGATTTGTACCGCACGCGCCCGGCGGAGCGCCGCGCTCGCGCACACGGGCGGAATGCAATTGACGGAGCGCGCGAATGCACCGTAACGGCACTCGCGTCGCTCCCGGCAACGGTGAACTTGTTTTCAATAATACAGCCTCGTAACAGCAGCCTCGACCGGCCTCAACCGTTACGCGCTACGCTAAGGGTGTAATTTCTGCGCGGCGTCTTAATACTTTCCGCAGCGTCTCAGTCATTTTTCCGTAGTGTCTCAATAATTTACGCGACGACTCAATAATTTTTCCGCAACGTCTGAATCATTTTTCCGCAATATCTTAATAATTTTCCCGCGGCGACTCAACAATTTTTCCGCCCCGTCAGAATCATTTCCGCAGCGTCTTAATCATTTTTCCGCAAAATCTCAATAATTTCCGCAACGTCTCAATCATTTTTCCGCAGGGTCTCAATAAATTTCCTGCAGCGTCTCAATCATTTTTCCGCACCATCACAATAATTTCCGCAGGCTCTTAATCATTTTTTCGCAAAATCTCAATAATTTCCGCAACGTCTCAATCATTTTTCCGCAGTGTCTCAATAAATTTCCTGCAGCGTCTCAATCATTTTTCCGCACCATCACAATAATTTCCGCACCGTCGCAATAATTTCCGCACCATCACAATAATTTACGCAACATCTTAATAATTTCCGCAACGTCTAAATAATTTTTCCGCAATGTCTCAATAATTTCCACAACGGTTCAATAATTTCCGCAACGTCTCAATAATTTCCCCGCAGCATTTCAATGATTTTTCCGCAGCATCTCAATAATTTTTCCGCAGCGTCTTAATAATTTTTCCGCAGCATCTCAATAATTTCTGCACCTTCCCAATAATTGTTACACCTTCCCTATAATTACCGCACCTTCCCAATAACTTCTAAACCCTCACAACAATTCCCACATCATCCCAATAATTCCCAAACCTTCCCAACAATTCCCGCAACTTAACCAACACTCATGCAACATTGTACCACACCGCGCGGGAAAACGGAAGAGCCTCTTTGGCGCGCTTGCGGCGCAGTCACCGCGAACCGACGGAGGGTTTCGATCCGGGGTCGTTTGGCGCGCCGCGCGCCAAACGAGGGATGTCTCAACAGTTCCGCATTTTCCCGCGGCGACGGTGGCGCCGCGGGCGGGCTCGCCCGCTCGGCCCTCTGCAGAAATTTCAGGGAAACCCGACGCGGGGCGGCCGGTCGGGTGGTTGCGGACGAGACGCGAGAGATGGCGGGCGCTTCTCTCTCGGGCGACATCCGGTCGCGCCGCTGGTACAGCCTCGCGACGCTCGCGCTCCCGCCGGTTATATGGGCGGTTGCAAAAGCAGCCGCGCTACCCTCTCTCGGGCTCCGCCGCGCGCTGCGTCGCCCCTGCGCGTTCTCCGCACAACCTTCCGTACCTCGTGGCGGGAATGCCGGGATTCCTCTCCGCAGATGCCGCGGCTGCTGCTGCTGCTGTGGCTGCTGCACACCGGTCGGTCATCTCCTTCCCTCCCTCCTTCTCTCTCGCGGCTGGCACTGACCTAGGAACGCGTGTCCCTCGCGCCGGCGACGGTGAACGCGGAGCTCCTTTTCTCGCCGGGCTGTTTTATACCCTCTCGCCGGTTGCTCAACGATTTATGGACCGGGCTATCGCGATCCGGCATCTCCGCCACGATTATTCCCCGTTAAACTTAAACGGGCTCCCCCCCCCCCCCTCCACCCCTCGCTCAACCTCAACCCTCTCTGTATCTCGCGAAGCATTGAAAAAAAAAAAAATAAATAAAAAAATAAATAAAACGAAGACGCGAAAATTGTGGAGCAAAAAGAGCGTCGCGGGGCGCAAAAGGAAAAATATATTGAGCGTCGGGCCGCGCACAACTGTTGGGACGTGGATGCATAATAGAGTAAATATAGGCTCGAGAACACGCGGAGGGATTGCGATTTATAGTTCCACTTACGCGCGATTTGCCGATAGGCCGGCGAGTCCCGCCGACGGACACTCCCATCCATCCCCGGGTTGCCGGGTTGCAGGGCCTTCGATAATCCCTCTGACGAATTTTTGTTGCGAATTTTTCTGCGGGTGGATGGGAGACGGACGTTTGATTTTTCACGCGCTCGGCGATTTTCCGCGCTCGGGTGGCGATTATTTTGTGTGAAGAATAATCGACGTTGGACTCTGCGATTATTTGCATGCGTCGCAATTTTTATTATTGATTGATCGAAGCATCGTGAGATCCGTAATTAAATGCTGGGGTGGAGGAAAAATCGAAGCACTCTTTGAAGCTCGTGGGATTTCGTTCCGCCTGCGATGTCCGGTTTTTCGTTGCGGCAGAAATTTACAAAAATTTATAAACGTTGATTCGCCGAGATACAAAGTCGGCGATTTCGTCTGAAGTTCGCGACGCCTGCTCGCCCTTTTCGTGCTTCGGGTCACACTCGCGCGATTAACAATTTTCCGCGCCCGCGACGAGCGTGCCGCACGTTCGGGGTTGCGGACCTCTCGCCGCCAGCGGAATAATCGACACAGGACTCCGCGATGATTTGCGCGGATAAACATTGTAAGCCTCTGATTAATCGAGCCGTCGGGCGGGAGCCGCAATTACGCCGCGGAACGAGAGGGAAAGTAAAAACTCAAGGCCGTGGGATGCTTCATACCATTCGTATAATGTTTGCAGTAATATTCAATAACACTAAAGTTAGACTTTGTAAAATTTTATAAACGTCGATTGGCCAAGAAATTGAAGCGAATAATTCAGTCTTTTTCTCCGTAGAGGAGAAAAAAAATTACAGTAAATACCGTATAGGAAACAAAATTACAGTAAATATCATTTAGGAAAAAAAAATTACAGTAAATACCGTATAGAAAAAAAAATTACAGTAAATACCGTATAGGAAAAAAAATTACAGTAAATACCGTATAGGAAAAAAAATTACAGTAAATATCGTATAGGAAAAAAATACAGTAAATACCGTATAGGAAAAAAAATTACAGTAAATACCGTATAGGGGAAAAAAAAATTCGTAAACACTGTAATTTCACATTTCACTTGCACGCCAAATTTAATACATCAGTTTACGTAAACGTGCTTCCTTCACCCATAATAAAAGCTTATGGGAAATATTCGTAACCGTCTATAACCGACGCCAGATCGACCTTTTGCCGCGCTTCGAATCGCGAAAAACTCTTTCAAGGCCGCCACGATTCTATCCTTCCACGATTCTCCAGCAACAACATTGACAGGAAATTGATACTTCGTAAACACGCTTCATGCGCTTCATGCGCTTATCATAAACGCCGTTTGGCCGCAACAACCGGAGCGTATAATCCCAGCCCTTCGACTCCGTCTTTTTCTCCGCGCGCATAAACGTCGGCCGCTCGACCCTTCGCCGCGCTTCGGGTCACCGGCTAAGCTACCAGCAATTTTCCGCACCCGATGATCATGCGCTGCTCTCTCCGCGTCCTCCCCACGCGGAATAATCGACGCTGAACTCGTCGATGATTTGCATGCATATACACAATGTATACACCGCTGATTAATCGAACCATCGGGAGACCCGCAATTACGCCGCGGACGAGGGAGAAAGTAAACTCTTTCAAGGCCGTGGGATATTTCACGTATTATAATACCGGCTCCGATCCACCGCAATGTAACGAGTTTTGCGTCGGACGCGACGCGGCCGATAAACCGTTACAAAACCCAATTGTACGCGAGCCGCACGGGGATCACGATTACTATAATTAACCGCACCCACGATGTTGTCATCATCCTGTTCGCTTATTAATGACTCGGCGAAGACTCGCGGCGGCCGTCGCTGTATGAGCCGACGACGACGACGACGACGTCCCGCGCGCTCGGTTCACGGCGATTTATCGTCGCGGTCACACACGTCGACGCACTCCTCGCGTGTATCAACGCGACTGCAGATATCCACGTGTAGCGTCGTCGCACGACCGTAGGATAGGTCAACCCGTCCGCGGACTCGTAGTTTCCCTCATTGAGAATCACAAGAGCGGATTCTCCGGGCTATTTGAATAGCAAACGATATGCAAATTTGTTTGCTCCCTCCTCTCCACCCCCCCCCCCCCCCCCCCGTAGCTTTAGTTCTGTGCCTGCTGACTTTGTTCGCGTTTGTCGGCTTCCTCCTTCCCCTCTTTCGAGCCTTTTATCCTTCTCTTTCGTTACATTCGGTTCTCTCCTTCTGTTTCGTTAGATTCGATTCTCTCCTTCTCATTCGTTACATTCGATTCTCTCCTTCTCTTTCCTTACATTTGATTCTCTCCTTCTTTTTGTTACATTCGATTCTCTTCTTCTCATTCGTTACATTCGATTCTTTCCTTCTCTTTCCTTACATTCGATTCTCTTCTTTTCTTTCCTTACATTTGATTCTCTCCTTCTTTTTTGTTACATTCGATTCCCTCCTTCTTTTTTGTTACATTCGATTTCCTCCTTCTCTTTCATTACATTCGATTCTCTCCTTCTCTTTCGTTACATTCTTTTCTCTCCTTCTCTTTCCTTACATTCGATTCTCTACTTTTCTTTCGTTACATTCGATTCTCTCCTTCTCTTTCCTTACCTTCGATCCTCTCCTTCTCTTTCGTTACATTCGATTCTTTCCTTCTCTGTCCTTACATTCGATTCTCTCCTTCTCTTTCATTACATTCGATTATCTTCTTCTCTTTCCTTACATTCGATTCTCCTTCTCTTTCATTACATTCGATTATCTTCTTCTCTTTCCTTACATTCGATTCTCCTTCTCTTTCATTACATTCGACTCCCTCCTTCCCTCACATCGCATTCGATTCACGCGGATCACGCGAATCTCGCGTCTCTATCCCACCGCACATTTTCCGCGAGCCGGAGATAAATTCTTTGACCCGACGTCGCGCTCGCACCACGCGCGATTTCGTTGCCTCGCGGACCCCGTCGCTAATTGTTCCCCCGGATCATCGACGGGACTTTCATCGCGACGATAAATCTTCGTTTAGCGCGCGCGTCGAGCGCGGAGGCAGCGCGAGAGGGAGAGGAGATTCAATACAATCGCTCACCCGCGCAGACGGGAGGACTTAAGGTTTTCTTTCGTATTCTCCTCCGGCGGCGGCGGCCACGTCGTCGTCGCCGTCGTCGTCGTCGTCGTCGTCGTCGTGGGTAGGCATTATACATATATAACGCGCAGCGCAGCGCGGGGCATCTGGGCGACGGCGAGCGTCTTATGGTAAGTCTCGCGACTTGCACGAAAGACGACGCGACTGCCCCGCGCTACACCCGAAGAGGGATTTTAATTAAGTCCGCCCTTCCAATGTTTTGCCTGATTGGACGAGCTAATCCCGCGCGCAGGTCGAAAATTTAGGGCTCCCTTTTATATATAAAGTAAGGCGTGTACCAAACCTCCTCTCCCACCCCTTCGCCCCCCACGTCACCCCCTCACCCCCCTGCGACCCACCCGCGTCTCATTTCGCGATGCTCGGCCACCCGAAAGTGCCTCCTCTCATTGACTATGTTTTACCCCCCTCCCCCCAACCCCCTATTCCCTTCCCCCCTGAGCCATCCGCCTTCCTCGCTGGTGAAACGTTAATGTCACGAGGGAAGAGCCGAAGTTTTTCGGGGGATAAAAGTTTGTTCCTTCTAATGTCCGGGGGTTTCTGGACGACATTTTTGATTGAGTGAAAAAATAATTCAGTCGGCAAGAATGAAAAAAAAAAAAAAAAAAAAAAAAAAAGATTCTATTCGGTTTTATGGGGCCGAGTTTTTGTTGTGAGGAATTTTTTATACAAACCTCGTGTGAATTTTGGACGAAGAAGGTGTAGCTGGATGGTGACTGGATGTTGTTTTTCGGACGTCGCGCGAGGCGAGTGAGAAATCACACGGGCGACTTTTGAGGCAGCCGACGTTTGGCCGCGTGGATCATCGGGGAGGCCGTCGGCACGAGGTACGTCGGGGTGGGGGGAATAGCGGGGTGGAGGAGAGGGTGGAAACGCTGCCGAACAGTGGATGACGTCTAAATCTCCCTTTTCGTTCCGTTCGAAGTGCACCCGCCCTTTTTCCACGGCTGCACGCGGGCGCTCGACTGCCGAACGGTCCCTTGTACTTACCCCCCCTCCTCTCGGCAGCCCTACGGAAAAGGGAGGTTCTCTGGGGTACAGTCAATCGTAGAATTTTTCGAGACTGGGCCAGGGGTGTCCATCGTGCAGCAAATTGAATGGGGCCCGGGGAAGCTACTTATTTCCTCGCCGCAATTGAATTGCAATGGGCAGTAAAACTAGAGGCTTTTTTCTTGGTAATTATTTACGTCGTATTTTATCGGTTGCTGATAATAATAATGATATTATTGTTATCAGAAAGAATAAATATGTTATTTATATTTATGTTATAAATAATTTTATTAGTACATAATAACATATTTTACTATTACATGATAACTATGTTATTATTACACAATATAAAATGATTATATTAAATTTATTATTTTTAAATTTATTTGATATTAAATATTTAAATTTTATTAAAAAATATTATTACGGTTGGAGTTGCTAATAGGAGTTGTTATGAATATTTATGAGATAGAAAAAAAAGTTATCAAATCAGTCACAAAAAACTGATTCCTAATTTGAATGGGACGACATTTTTTTAATTAAAATGATTTGTAACTGTAGTTTCGGTTATTCAAGTTATTTGTCTTATTTGTAACAAAAGAGAAACCGCTGTCATTAAGCTGAATTGATGGGACGCCTATCAAAGTTCACCACATTTTGCGGGATTTTACAATTTTTCGCTCGTTCACTCGAGAACCCGAAAGGCATGTATATTCTGGCCGTAATGAAATTCATGATTTTTCGGCTACGTTTCGCCCCCAAAAAAAATCGCTTGATCGCCCGAGCGTGCCAGGTAATAAAGACGTTGCTCCTGAATCGCGAGCAATTTTTTTTCATAACCTCCGTTCTCATCCTCCCTCCCGCACAATAACGCTGGCTTCGGGGTTGCTTAGACGGCGGTGGTGGGGGGAGGACGAAGATTTAGGGCTCCCGATTTACGTAAACGCGGCCGGGACAGGCCGGTTCCTCGGCGCAAAAGCGAGGAGGAAGCGAAAAAGAAAGTGAACTTTATATTTTTATGGGAGTGAAAGTCTCGTGACTGCGGCGTCCCGAGGGTCGCGACCATGAAGCCATAGCCTGCGACCTCACGTTCTCCCTATTTTCCCTCGAAAGTCGGAAAAACTCACGGTAACCCGACAATGGAGCGGGACTTCCCGTGGAGTTTCACTTTTTGTTCGCACTGCACGACCGAGGAACCCTCGGTTTTTCGACTCTACCCTCGTCCATATGGCGCGGTATTAAAAAATGGAAAATTACAAAAAAAGGCGTCAACAAATACGTGTTCACTTTTTTTCAAATTATATTTTCGCTTCATGTTGAGTACCAAAGACAATGAATACATTCATTTTTTTTCTCCCAATTAATCACAAAATTAATTAGCCGGCGATATTAGTCGATTATTAACTAAACAATCCCTGGATTAATATAATTCCTGGATTCTTTACGATTATCGTTGTCATTGCTCATCCGTTTGATGCAACATTAAAAAAATCATAATTAAATAAAAATGCTTCAGCAATTAAAATTATTGTAATTGAAACAATAATTGAAAAATGCGATACCACAGATATTGGGTACCAAATACTATATTAATTTTTTTCCTTTTTTTTCAATTAATCACAAAACTGATTAGCCGGCGATATCAGTCGATTATTACTGCCCGGCGTTTTTATCCACGACCTCGAGAAATAAAGTTCCTGGAACCTTCACGGTTACCGTTGCCGGGGCGAGCGAGAGAGACCCACTGGATTCAGCCGGCTGACTGGTTCGGTTCACGAATGAGTTATCGCCCATCGACCAGGCTGCTCTTTCATTTTCAGCAACGTAGCCCGCCAGTGGCTTCGGCATATACTACGTATATATATACATATATATATACTCACTCGTATCGGCCGTGCCCGCCGTGCCGTCAGCGACGTTTTCTCACCCCTCTTTACAGATCGAAGCGGAGTGCACGACGCACGCCGATATCGGCTGCTCGAGCGCGCGCGGTTCTCCCGCCTCGCGTTGCCCAAGGGAATCCGGCAGCTGCGCCGATCCAGTGGCGCTTCGCGACTCCCACATTTCTCCGCCAGACATCGCTCTCACCCTCGCTTCGATTTCATTGTGTGTCACGACGAACATAAGAATTGTGCAACAATGCCTGTTGAAATCCATTGTTTTCCGGTTTTTTTTCCGATACGCGAAAACGCGACGTTGAAAAAATGTAAAACATGCTGAGATGCATGGAGAAAAAAAATTATACTCGACGTTTTTGACGTAGAAATTATTATTATTATTCACATTATTTTTTTAGTGCCAAAACTAGTTGTTCTGAGGAACAAATAATTTTTATAAAATTATGTATTGAATTATTTGAATTAATCATTTGAATAATTTTTTTTATGAATATTAAAAATATATTTTAAATATTTGTATAAAATATAAAAAATATATTTTTAATATTTCAACAAAATATTTTAAATATATTTTTAATATAAATATAAAAAATAACTGTGATTGTTATTTAGATGGTGTAACTCGAAATCGTCATGTTCATAATTGTTGAGGTCAATCAATATGAACTCTCGCACAGTAAGAAGAATTATTTGTTTGCATCAAGTTTTCCATTAACTCGCTCGAGCGTCGAAGTAGTCAAGTGTAATTTCTTCGTAAGTTCTGTTTTCCATTAAGCCACATAACTCAGAGAGGGGGGACTCCTACTTTGAGGTTGGCCGCCGGTCCGACTACGAAAAGGCACAAAAGCGGAAGTCGAGAGGGTGCTGACGCCAAAAGCGAAGTTTCCGGGTCTCCCTGAAATGGGATCGGGAAGTGCTCGCTGCGCTCTGGAGAACGCAATTTACTAATGGCGCCCGACGGCAAAGATCGCGGAAACTATCCCCTCGGCCGTGCCCGTAACTCGCCTCTCGTCGCCAGAAACAGAGGGAAAAGTCGAATTTCGGGGGGGGACGAAGATTAGTCCGAGAAACAGCGGGGCCGAAGTTGCTGAAACAGAAACAACCCTTATTGCCGGGGAAAAACTTTGGCGGACGACGACGAAATTGTCTCGCCGGCGGCTTTCGGTTTGCGAGTCGAAATATTAGAAATTCCAGGCCGGTAAATTCGCTCGGAAAGTCGGGAGTCACATCAATCGCGAGAGCCAAGCAAAATCATTTCGGAATTCGGTTGCTCAAAAAAAAAAAAAATGTCTGCACGAAATCTAAAACAAAAAATGTCAAGGAATTTATTTTCCACGAGAAATCGACTCTACGAACAATAATTCATAATATTCATCTTTTAACACTTCCCAAAAATTACAACAACAAAAAATCTATTTTCAATCAACATAATTAAAAAATAAAACGTATCTCAGACTATATTTATCTCACTTAATTCCTCCACAAATTACGTTCCAAGAAAACAAAAAAAATGTTCCAACAACTAAGTTTCCTCTAGCCCCACAAAAAAAAAAATTCTACACCCTCTCAGCAGCGACACGAGGGGCGGATTAAATTATGCGAATTCCGCGAGCGGCTTCGCGGATATGTAAGAGGGTGGGGCGCGCGCCTGGAGAACGAGGGTGGGAAATTGAGTGCAATGAATCGATTGTTTTCATTTTGAAGTGTGACAAGCGATCGAGAGAGAGCACAAGAGGGGGGGGGGGGGGGCAGCGAAGGGTGGAGGACGAGCGCGAGAGGACGAAGAGAAGAGGGTAAATTGGAATTCCGCGAGTCGACGAGTGCCCCAGTTGGCGGCGGGTCAGGGTGGTGGTGGAGCGGCGCGCGGGTGGCTCTGCGGCGGTGGTGATGGTGGCGGCAGCGCGCTGGGAAAGACCAGAGTGGGGTGAAGGGGGGGGGGGGGAGGGGGTTAGAGAACGGATGGGAGCAGCGGCAGAGAGCGGCGCACGAAGTGCTGTAGGTCTCGGGGAATATTTACTGCCATCTTCTCTCCCACTTACCCACAGATTCACTGTCGGAGTTGTAAACACCTCTTAACTATATAGAGATTGTATCTTGGCCGTCCTGGTGGGTCCTCCCTTTGCGCGGCTCGCTCGCCTCGGTCCCCCCCCCCCCCCCCCCCCCTAAACCTTCCCGAGGATGTGCAATAAGTGAAACGTGATTAATTACCATTTGGCTGGGCGATGGGAGAGAAAAAAAAAATAATACACGATTTTCGATGACCGTCGCTATGCACGTAAAACGCGAGCGATATACAATTTTTTTCGGCAGTTTAGACGAGCAAATATTCGTTGGAATTTTTTCTTATCTTCCTTGTGGCGGTTCCAAATTTGACGAGCCGCGCGAGCGACGTTCGAGCGCCGCCGCCACCTGATCAATCAATAGCCGCGCGAACGCGCATCGAACGATCTTTGCCTACCACGCTTTCCATTTCGTTCGACCTTGCGCGACGACTCATTCGGAATTCTTCCACGTCGTCGCCGTCGCGGACGACTCACCAGCAGCCAAGATGGAGACGCGTAATTTCGCGTGTTTACGTTCGAGTGCGATTGGTGCATGAGAACACAGGCGGAAATAGCGAGAGGTCTGATTTTCAGAGATCAGGGGGATCCGAATGTGGAAGCTCGTTAATTGCTCGTAAAAAAATAATGAGAAATTCGTTATAATTTGATTCGTTATAATGAGAAATCGTTCGTGTATAAATAAAAACGTTTGTATCTCACGCGATAATTGTGAGTAACTCGCGAGGAATTATTTTACGATGTTTGTGGCATCAATAATTCATATCGATTTTGTCATTCAAGTCATTTGAATTTTTGTTTCGAATTTTGCCTCAGTGTATTCGAAAATCGCACTTGAAGTCTTTATATTTTTTTTTTTACAGACTTTCTATTACCATTATTTTCAGCACCAAAATTGTCATCCCCGAATCCAGCACCCATAAAATAAACTCCACCCAGCTGTCCCCGAAGCAGCAACAAAAATACCAACAAACTCCGTTTTAACCCGCAGCGACGCGACCTATGAAAATCGCTTCTTCTCGATTTCCTCGCCAAAATGGAGTACAAAATCCATCCCCCAATTCCTATCCAAAAAATACCCCAAAAAAATGCATCAAGACTGCAAAACCAAGCGTGTTGCAAGTGTCTTATTTCTCCAGTCTTTTACATCATGAGGAGTTTTTACACACATATAGGCGTGTTTTTTTTTCAATATATAATTTACCATGTACATTCCAACACGTTTTAAGTGTGCAAAAACTCCTGACAATGTAAAATATATTAAAAACTAAACACAACGCAGTTGCAACACGCTCGGTTTTCCGAGCAAAGCCTCTCCCAAAACATTGACAAACCTCCAAACTCCCCCCCCCCCCCCCCCCCCGCGAGTCCCGCAGCTCCACACGTATACCACCGACGTAAACGTGGTACTCGCGCGTTTACGTCTCGAGCGAGCGCGGAGGAAGCCGGCTTCTCGCGGGGCGAGATGTAGAGCGAGGAGGAGGCGAGAGGAGACAAATAGAAGGAGACGGTGAAACCCACTAAATCAATACTCTGCCATCGCTCCAACTCCGGGGGCTCATCCCCTCGCGCGCGCACCCCCTTAGCCACCCTCGGTGCCGCGCGAACCGCCACCGGTAGCAGCAGCAGCAGCAGCAGCAACGCAGCAACCGACGAGCAGCGAGCGTCGACCAGTTTCGCCCTCCCCTTTCGTCCTCCCCCCCTGTCGGCTTCCCGGGTTGAGACCCTCCTTTCACCCCGGCCACCCCTTCGACCCCCGCGCAGCTCCGTAGCACGCTAGTAGCCACCCTTATACTCTCTCCCTCTCTCTCTGTTCCTCTCTCCCCCTTTCTCCCTTCCTCAATCCTCTCTCTCTCCCTCTTCCTCTCTCCTCCTTTCTCCCTTCCTCAATCCTCTCTCTCTCTCCCTCTCTTCTCCTTTCTCTCTTCCTCAATCCTCTCTCTCTCTGTCGCTCTCCCTTCCTCCTCTTAGACATCCTCTTCCTTTCTCCCTTCCTCAATCCTCTCTCTCTCTCTCCCTCTCTTCTTCTTTCTCCCTTCCTCAATCCTCTCTCTCTCTCTCTCCCTCTCTTCTTCTTTCTCCCTTCCTCAATCCTCAATCCTCTCTCTCTCTCTCTCTCCCTCTCTTCTCCTTTCTCCCTTCCTCAATCCTCTCTCTCTCTCTCTCTCTCTCTCTCTCTCTCTCTCTCTCTCCCTCTCTTCTCCTTTCTCTCTTCCTCAATCCTCTCTCTCTCTCTCTCTCCCTCGCTCACTCACGTTCCACCCCCGCGTCACGCTCTCGAGCGAAACTTGCTCGCTATATAGAACGGCTTCACCTCCGCGCCGCAACCTCCGCCGTTTCCTCCGCTCGTTCGCGCTCACTCGCGCGAGCTATTCCTCCCCGCGGAGAGTTTCGCCTACAGCTGGATTCCTCCATAGACGATAGTCTCAACCGTGGTGCGAGTTATACCCACCGCACCCACCCCCACGGCCGGCAGCAACACCGCCGGACGTCTATGGACGCTATGGAGCAGCCACGGCTATTCGCTCTGTCTCTCTTTGGTTGGTTGGCTGGCTGGACGTCCGGCGTTTTCGATGTACACGCGAGCCGGCCACGACGTTCGGGATCTCTGCAGCTACACCTAACGCTGCTTTTCGCTTCGCGAAAAGCAGCGCAAAGTCGTCGATCGCCGGGGATGCCGGACGTCCGATTTGGTGTGGCATGAGAAACGGGGGTTGATTTTTCGTGGATGGGGCGAGGGGAAAAATGTACACGGAAAAAAGAACATTCAAAAATATATTTTTCATTATATTAAAAAAATATATAAAATATACTTGAAATATATATTTTATACTTATTATACATTTTAAATACATGCTGAATACATGGGAAGTATATTTCAAGTATATGTGCCATAACATATATTTTTTAAGTACATCCAAAATTCGACATAACTAATGTATATTCGACATAACTAATTTTTCGTAAAAAGTAAATTTATTATACTCAAAAATAAACTTTAAATATACTTTTTTGTCATGGGAGTATGGTTATCGTTTAGCCGGAGTTTTAGTCATTGGTATAGGGGAAAAAGGGAGAAGTGAGAATAGAAATAGAGGGAAACGAATTTGGAGAGCTGAATGGACGTAGTGTATGGAAAGTAGGACAGAAATATTGCAGATAGGCCGGATCGGTGAACTGAACCTCGCGACGAGTGGTCGGTGGGTCGAATTGAAAATAATGAAATCCGAATGTGATTCGTTGGCGCGCAAACGACACGGCTGAGCGGGCTGGAACATTCGAGTCGCAGTGGTGCTCAAAATACGGACGATCGAGAATGGAAGCGAATCGCGGCGATCGGTCGGTTACGGCGCGTTGATGTACATATTTTATGCCATGATACGCGATCAGCACGCGTTGATGCATTCGCTGGGCAATTCGGTTGATGATTCGAGCAGTTCTGAATGTACATTTTTTTGTGATAATATGGACACCACACGTGGATACATCCGCTGGGTGAATTTCTCTCGGTGAATTTGATGAATTTGTGTAGTTGAATAATAAAAACAAAGTACCTCATTAATCAGGCGGTTACAGAGGTTTGATGTACATGTTTTACAATTATGTGACCACCACACGTTGATCCATTCACTGGGCTATTCATTCGATTATACTCGAGCAGCTTATATTGACTATGGTGCTTACAATTTGTGTAGTCGTAAAATAAAATCGAAGCACCTCATCAATCAGGTAGATATAGGGTTTTAATATAGTTGCATATTTTACAATCACATGACCACCACACGTTGATTCATTCACTGGGCAATTCCTTCGATTATTCGAAGAGAGTTTATTGACTGTGGTGCTCAAAATTTGTGTAGTCGTAAAATAAAATCGAAGCACCTCATCAATCAGGTAGATATAGGGTTTTAATATAGTTGCATATTTTACAATTACATGACCACCACACGTTGATCAATTCACTGTGCAATTTCCTCGATTATTCGAGCAGCCTATATTAACTGTGTTGCTCAAAATTCGTGTAGTCGAAAAATAAAATCGAAGCACCTGATTAATCACATAGTTACTATACATCAATGCACATATTATGCAACGATATGACCAACAAAATAACCACCAATACTTCACATCATTATTCCCAATAATACACGTTGATACATTCGCTGCTCCCTTCATTCAAAATATCGACTGCGCCGCTCAAAACCCATGTAAACGAAAAATGAAACAAACTACTCCGCCAATAATAGGCAGCCATCCAATGCTCCAGTGTTCTTCACAACTATAGACGACCACCACGTATATTCCTACATTCGCCCGGCAATTCTCTCGATGATACAAGCAGCCTGTATTGTCCGTGGAGGTCATGCTCCTCGTCATCAATGAACTGGGTCACATCTCCCTCTCTTTCTCTCTCTCTCTCTCTCTCTCTCTCTCTCTCTCTCTCTCTCTCTCTCTCTCTCTCTCTCTCTCTCTCTCTCTCTCTCTCAGTCGTAGTCGCGTGGAGAGTTCTCTGTAGCTCGTAGCCGCGGTCATCACGATAAACCACACAGTACATTCTACGGCTACTCGACGGCTACGCCACTCATGGCGATACACCACATGCTATTCCGCATATACTATACGCCTGATACCCGTCTTATATCTATATGTCGTAGTGGTTGTAGTCTCGTGGCGTAGCAGACATCGTACTCGTATCTACGATCGTGAGATACGGCGGGTGTCAGCCATCAGAGGGGAAGGAATTATGGGTCGTCGGGTTGAAGAGGAGCCGGACGGGGGGAGGGGGATGAAGAGGAGAGGAGACGCAGCAGCAGCCACAGCAGCAGCAGCAGCGACTCTGGAGACAGAGGCCACGACAGTCTAGCTGTGACGAAGAAGTGGAGGGAGGGTGGGGGGGAGGTCGGAGATGCTGCTCTGGCAGCAACGAACCGGGATTGTGGCGCTGAGGCGCGGCAACCGAGTCACCGAGTGTCTCTGCGATCAGGACCCGCCGCGCGGCTGGACAAACGTTCCACTCTCTGTGCGTGATATTCCGGCCACCGAGTTCCTCCTCCTCCCTCCCCGCCGGCTGTCTCACTGATTCAACGATGCTCGGGCCAACGAATGCGCGGCTCCCGGGCTCCCTCTGATGCTTTGATACTCGGCGCGCGTGGAAGATGCGCTACTGTGGGGCGCACCACGTGTGGCCGTTTCAACAGGATGTCTTTGCATTGGGTGTTGTTTGAGATGCTGAGATATATTAAAATTCGAGTTTTTTTTTAATGGGACTGCATTTGACTTTTTTGCTGCTTTTATTTCTTTGATGCGGAATCATTTTTTGACGTCTTTACATTGGTTATTATTTGATCTGCAGATACAGGATGTCTTTCCATTTGGTGTTATTTGATCTGATGAGATGTATTGAAATTTGAGAATTTTTTAAATGTTTTCGCATTCGATTTTTTTTTGCTATTTTTCTTTATTTGGTGTATTGTAATTTTCGTGTCACTCTGTAAATTCAAATTCTGCAGAACTTTTGGTGACGAGAAAAAATAGATAATATTTCTTTGTCGAAAAAAAAATGAAGTGCGAAAAGTTTAGTTGAGGTCATTGAATGCGATTCGAGGCTTCAAACACTTTGATTTGTTCCATATGAAAAGTACATATTTTACAATTATGTGTTCTCCTCACGTTGATCAATATTGATCTCCTGAGATATATTAAAATTAGAGTTTAAAAAAATGGTGTCGCATTCGCTTTTTTTTTGCGACTTTTCTTTCTTTGATGCGTCATAATTTTTGCGTCACGTAGTAAATTCAAATTCTGCAGAATTTTTTGATAATGAGGAAAAATAGATAATGTTTCATTGTAAAAAAAAATGAAGTACGAAAACTTGAGTTGAGGTTATCGAAAGCAATTCGAGGCTCCAAACACTTCGATACGTTCCATATGGAAAATCCTACTATGCGACTCTGCGTGTGGCCATTAATACAATGTAACCCTTTTCACCATAAAAGGTCACACGAAAATACATCAAAACTCGACGTGTTTTCACAAACGCGTTTCCACCCTTCACCTTGTTCTTTTTATCCCCGCGTTTCTTCCTTTGACGCCCAAGAATTTATGCTTCGCGTTGTAAATTCAAATTCAAACAACACGCAACAAAAAGGCGACATTTTTTCGCGGCAAAAAAATGTAGACGCGAAAGCTGGAAGTTTCTATTTCTCGCGCGCCGCATGAATGATGGATGTTGGCGGAAATTCTTGAATGTCATGAATCTCCCGTTGCACTCTGAACCGCGAGGCCCCTCTCATCGCGCGCGCGGGGAAAAACAAAAAGCGCGGGAGAGGTGGAAGAGGAGGAGGAGGAGTGGAAGACGAAAAACAAGAATAACCACAGAAGAGAGCAGAAGTCCAATTACACGGGCCGGCGGCTACCGCCTTTGTTTCACGGCCGCTGGCCGTTGGCCCTCTCGCTCCTTAGCCGCGCACTTCCGTTCTCTCCGCTTCGCTCCTCGTTCGCGCGCGGCTCCTTCTCTTTCTCGCCTTTCCACGTCCTCCCGCGGTATATCGCCGTGCTTTACGAGCGCGTCTGCTCGCTGCCGAGAAAAGCCAGCGCTGCCGCAGCAGCAACGCGCGCGTCACACGTTGCTTTCTCGCCTTTCCGAATCCCCGACGCCCGTTTTTTTTTTTTTTTCCTCCTTCCTTCCCACCCGATCCTCCTCGCGTTGACTGCTGCGCGAACCTCGCACACGTTGCACACTGGACAACGAACAACAGATCTCGGCTCGCATAGTTAATTCGTCCTCGTCTCAACCCCCTCCGACTGTGCGGGAAAAGGCGGCAGCGACACCGGCGAATCGAAGTGCGACTCGCCTCGAGGAAATTCGGCGACCCTGGCGAACGACGAAATCGCGTCACGCCGGAAGCTTCAGAGGCGACGAGAATTTTTTGCCGTGGCAACATTTTTTTTTGTGGGACTGAATTTTTGTGAAGCAAACAATGCGTTGTCATTATTGAATGATTTATGGTGTTTGAGGACGACGGTGAAATGAAAGAGCGGGATGAATAAATAGAGGCGACATTTTGACGGAGACTGACGCATTTGTTGAAGTCACATTTTGTTTTTATATGACTGAAGTTAAAGCAAAACGTATTTTCAAAATTGGGGATAGTGATTTACGATCGCTGAAGACACGAATTAAATAAAAATGAGGAATAAAAAAATACAACATTTTCCGGATTTTTCCACGTTTTGTTAAAAAAATATATTTTTGGACGTGACTGAATTTATATGATAATTATGACAATTTCGAATGACAAAACGATGAGATAAAAATGCAGGATAAACAAATACAACATTTTTCGGATTTTTCCACGTTTTGTTTTAAATAAATATTTTTCAATATGACGGAACTTAAAAAAAATGTATTGTCGAATGGTGAATGATTTACGATAATTTCGAATGACAAAACGATGAAATAAAAATGCAGAATAAAGAAATACAACATTTTTCGGATTTTTCCACGTTTTGTTAAAAAAAAAAAAAATTCAGAGTACCTGAATTTAAAGAAAAATGTATTTTCGAGCAGTGAATGATTTACGATAATTTTGAATAAAAAAAAACGATGAAATAAAAATGCAAAATAAATCGACGAGTAACAATTTTGTTGACAATTTTTTTTTTTTCTGGATCGTTGGAATTTTATTGTAAATTTTATTACGTCGGTCGACGGCTCCGAATCTCGCGCGGCGGATAACACGAACAGTAGATCCTATTCGCATACTTAATTCGTCGCTCCCGTCCCCGAGGTTCGTCTCCCCATCGCCTGGGAAAAGGTGGCGACGCGAGAGCGAATCGAAGTGGCGCGCTCGAGGAAATTCGGCGGCCATGGAACGGCGAATCCCCGTCACGCCGGAAGCTCCTGCCGTCTTCGTTATTCGTTCGGTCCCTCACCGCTAGGAAGACGCGCGGCGTCGCGTCGGAGTAATTTATAGCGCGGCGCGTCCTTCGGGCGGCTTGTCACGCTTCCTCGGCATCTCGCGCGCCTCCCTCGCTTCTTTTTCTCCACGAAAGACCAATTGTCTTTCGTTTGCCGAGGCGTGAACGATAACTTTTTTTTTTTTTCTTTCGCCGGGGATATATACGTACGGTACAATTACAAAATAGTCTGGGAAATTTGGGCGTGGGACGCAACAAATTTTAATAGCTGAAACGTATTTATTTTTACGTAGTAAATTTCCCCTTCTTGTCCTCCATAAAAAATTAATTGTCTTTCGTTTTAAGAGGCGTGAACAATTTTTATTTTTCGTAGCGAATATTATTACAAAATAGTCTGGGCAATTTGGGCCTGGAATGCAGTAAACTTGAAATGTCAAAACGAAGCACGAATGAAGTAACTTTTTGCCTCTTGTGCTCCATCAAAAATCAATTGTTTTTCGTTTTTCGAGACGTCAACAATTTTGTTTTTCGTTGCGAATATTATTACAATATAGTCTGGGCAATTTGGGCCTGGAATACAGTAAACTTGAAATGTCAAAACGAAGCACGAATGAAGTAACTTTTTGCCTCTTGTGCTCCATAAAAAATCATTTGTCTTTCGTTTTTCGAGCCGTGAATAATTTTTTTTTTTCGTATCGAATATTATTACAAAACAGTCTAAGCATAATTTGGGCCTGGAATGAAATAAACTTGAATTATTAAAATGAAGCACAGATGAAGTAATTTCTCG
Organism: Pimpla rufipes; assembly: GCA_963932165.1. NCBI lineage: Eukaryota > Metazoa > Arthropoda > Insecta > Hymenoptera > Ichneumonidae > Pimpla > Pimpla rufipes. Next base: position 8,929,240 of record OZ010636.1, read on the forward strand.
TGCTCCATAAAAAATTACTCGTCCCTCGTTTTTCGCACCATAAAAAAATTTTAAGTCCCATCGACCATAATCACAAAGCCTAAAAAATTCGGCCTCGCAGGCCGCCATAAAATCGGCTCGCCGAGACACGCGGGACATGCATTTATCCCCATTTCGTACAGGTGTACGCGATCCGTATCTCCAAACATTATTTTATCGAGGTAATTAAATGCTGAATCGCGAGAGCAGGGCGCGTTGACCTCCTCGCGCGATACATCCACACACACACAACAAAACACACTGCAATCCGCTCGACCACTCGTGTCACGCCGAGCGTGGGCACGATATCTGGAGCACGACGAGCAATAGGCACATAATTCCTATGGGCAAAGCGTCCATCCATCAGTTCAGCCGCGCAAAAAATTCATATTCATGCGCGGCAAAGAAACTCACATTAATTACCTTAAATCTACATCGTCGGCAGCGGCACCGACAATTTTACACACCGTCAATGCCCATAAACCGCCCCCGTACTAATTACTCCCATATATCGCGCCCAAGAATTTACACGAACGTTAATTGAAAGATATTCGCTTTTTTTCCTCTGTTGCAGGTAAGAAAAATCCTCGACTGTGGAAAACGCTCAGCGTTTTGTCTCGGATATTACCGCGCGGGATCCGCGTTCCTTGAATCAATTTGAGCACACTGAGGGGGAGACGGTGAGTGTTTACAGACGGATAACTTTGCGCTCGGTGCCACGGAGAGAAATTTCCATGTTGTGACAGCAAAGAAAAGTGACAACAAAAATCGTTTTGTTAGGCTAACGAAAATATTGTGCAGCCCAGCAAAAAGAATTTTCAGCCGAACAAAAATATCGTTCAGCCCAGCAAAAAGAATTTTCAGCCGAACAAAAATATTGTTCAGCCCAGCAAAAAGAATTTTCAGCCGAACAAAAATATCGTTCAGCCCAGCAAAAAGAATTTTCAGCCGAACAAAAATATTGTTCAGCCCAGCAAAAAGAATTTTCAGCCGAACAAAAATATCGTTCAGCCCGGCAAAAAGAATTTTCAGCCGAACAAATATATTGTTCAGCCCAGCAAAAAGAATTTTCAGCCGAACAAAAATATCGTTCAGCCCAGCAAAAAGAATTTTCAGCCGAACAAAAATATCGTTCAACCCAGCAAAAATCATTTTCAGCCGAACAAAAATATTGTTCAGCCCAGCAAAAATAATTTTCAGCCGATCAAAAATATTGTTCAGCCCAGCAAAAATAATTTTCAGCCGAACAAAAGATTCGTCAGCCTAGCAAAACTGATTTGACAGCCGAACAAAAGATTGGCCAGCCTAACAAAACAATTTTTGTCGTCACTTTACTTTGCTGTCACAACACAGAAATTTCTCTCCGTGTGCGCGCGCGCGCGGAGGGAATTTCGCCCTCCTAATTGCGCCGGTTTGTTGCGTCTCTGATCTTTCGAGATCACAGGGAGGACGATGAGACCCGGGCGCAGGTGGATTTCTCATCGACACGCGTGCGGCTCGTGTCGCTCGTGCGTTCTATTTGCGTAGCGCGCACGCGCGCCATGGCCGCTCGTGCGTTTCCTCTGCGTTCATAAGGCAGAAACGCGCGTGAACCGCGACCCCCGGAGACAGATAGATAGATATACACACGGAGTGTCCTATACAGACGTGAAAGCTCCGCGCGACGCGCGAGAAAGTCGAAGAGACTCGTGTCGAGGGCGACGCGTTCCGCTCTCGTCGCAACGTCGCCGGTGCAGCGAGCGATGCGGCTTTACGACGCTCGCGACGAAAGATTGACGGCCGAATCCGTCGGCGGCTCAACGCGAGCGCCGACCGACCGGAGGGATTTTCCAACTCGCAATTTTACGTCGCTCGATCCTTTTTTTTTTTTTTTCTTCAACCTGCAACGCGAGGCGCCTCTCAAGCCGTGCGACGGACGGCCGTAGGCCGAGCACGTACACCGACCGAGGTTACCACGCGCGTCCCCCCCCCCCCCCCCCCCCCCCGTTCGATTCGCTCCCGACTCGTCCGCGGCTGTCGCTCTAATCCCTTCCCGGCGCCGAACGCGGTCCTTCAACGCGAATCGACAAATCCGCGTTAATTTCGATCGTGCCGGGGTTTTTTTTTTTTTTTTGAGGGTGATGGGATATCGACGGGATGTCAAAATGGCGGGATTTTGGGTCTGCGGTTGGATTGATCGGATTATAGCTGAAACGACTTTTTTTTATCCTATCTTATATATATTTTGAAAAGTTGTTTGTCTGTTTGTCGGTTTCTCTGTCCCAGCTAATTAATTAATTAATGTCTGTCCTAAATAATAAAGTCTTGCCCCCCTTAATTCAAGTCTGTCCCAAAATTAGACATTTTGATTTATGTTAACCTAACGCGGAGCGCGCGAGCCACTAAAACCAGCCAGTAAGCTTTATTATCGATCAGGGTTACAGAATTCCAAGCAGTTTTATTTTTTATTTTCATTTTATTTTATTTTATACCTTATACACGGGTTATTTAAAAATTGCATACAAAATTGTTAACCGCGATATAAAATAAATAAAAAATCTTTGCATTAAAAAATCAAAGTATTTTTCAACAATTTTTCGTGTGTCAAAAATGAATGCCACGCGACCCGCGAAAACGAATTCAAGTCACGTCAACATCGCCACCGCCCATTCGCCAATCGTTCACCCATTTCCCCACTATACGATCAACCCCCCCCCCCCCCCCCCCCGCAACATTCATTAACTCCCAATAAACACCTCTCAAACCCGCTCCCACAATCCCCACCATAATCACCCATAATCGCACCACCCAAACATTCCCGCTAACCTCCCAAACATTCCCTTATTCCGCGCCATATATCCGCAGGAAGCACCCCGAGAAACTATATCGGAGATTTTTATCGTCGCCTCGCCCTCGGCGCGTATATTTTTCCCCGCCGAAAAATAAACAGCCATTTTATCGACAGCTTTCGCGAGCGAGCGAGGCATCGAAGAATATCGCGGCGGCGGCGGTGGTGGCGATGGTATAGCTATACATACATATATATACATCCCTGGCGCGCGCGGAAAGGGCGATATGTATACGAAAAACGCACATATATAGGAAGCCGCTCGCGCAGTGACACAAATCCACGCGTACGTGTGAACGCGAAGGGGGGCAAAGCGAGGGGGGGGGGGGGGGGTGGTGGCGTTCGTCGCTGCCGTCGGGTGGGTGGCTTTCACCCACCCACCCCTGAGACGCCCTTCGGGCGCGAGCGACGCGGGGGTGGCGCGCGGCCTCAGGCTTTTGTTGACGCACAAAGGAACGGCGTGACGGCGGGCGATAGTCCCCTGCTTTCAGGGGATATGCCACGAGGCCGTTTCAAGGGGGCGGAGGGGGGGGGGCAGGGGGGGGAGGAGGAGGAGGAAAAGGGAGAGAGAGAGAGGGGGATAGAGGGGATTCCGAAGGAGCGAGAGAGAGAGAAGCATCGAGGGTGCTGAAGAGAGCGCGGCGAGGAAAATCGAGGGCTGCTTGCACGTGGAAGCGAGAGGGACACGACGAGAAGCGCGAGAAGCGGCTGGATATATCGGAGGGAGGGAGAGAGACAGAGAGAGAGAGAGGGGGGAGGGAGGGAGGGAGGAAAATGGGTGGGTGGGGGCTTCGGGGCACTTCGGGTCCGAGGGCGGGGGGCGGGGGGGGGGGAGACAGGGTGGGTGGCAGACGCCTCAACGCATGTGCAGGGCGCCTCGCGGCGCTCGTCGCTGGTCCCCTCGAGCGCGCGCGGTGTGTGCGGAGGCTGCGAGAGGCGGCAGGCGGCAGAACGAAATTCGCGGATCACAGTCGTCCCATCTCTTGGAAAGAGTAACGTGACTCTCGCGGCAACGTTTCGCAACTCGGCGCGCGCGCGTGTGTCACACACAGCGGAATCCGCGTGGTTTTTTTTTCTCGACAGGAACCCGCGTTACGAGGCCGCTCTTTTTTTCGTCCATTCCGGGGATTGAGAAATTATTTTTTTATATATATTCTACATTTAGAGAGAGAGAAAGAGAGAAGGAGAGAGATATATATAATTGAGGTGTATTTTGTGGACGAGGGAAAAAGAGACAGATTATAAAAAGTCGTCGTTTTATCGTCGCAACGTGTATTTTATCGGTGGTCGATTTTTTCGTGAACGAGCTTGCGAAAAATCGCTGCGAATTCGCCGTAAGTGATCAACGACAATCCCCGCGTCGGACGCTCCGTCAGGATTACCGAACTCGACGATGTGGTGCGCGTTACAGTTTTGACTAATGTGCCTGCATGGTTGATTTGTATATACATCATCGAGAGTGGCGACGTTTCAGCGTTTCAGCCGAGTGACTCGCGTTGCAGTGCGGAGAGTCGGATGGGATTTTCGTCGCGGAATCTCCGTGCGGCCGCGAGCCGTGAATTCGGCGTGAAGTGACCGCGAGGAGCCGGCGCGGCCGGCCCAGGAGACGCGGCGGACGATCGGGAGCAGCCGAGCACGTGCGGTGCCGGCGTTCATCCCCCGGTCCGCGGAGAGAAAGTGCGGCCCGGCTCGCTCGCCGTCCGTCTCGGCTGATTTCGGGGAGAAGGAGGAGGAGGAGGAAGAGGAAGAAGAAGAAAAAAAGGCAGAAGGAAGAAGAGAAGCCGAGGAAGGCAAAAGCGGCCGGAAAGAGCGATGTTACGTGGCTCGGGGATGGCGAGTCCTTTGGCCTTGGTCCCTGGGAGAAAGTCGAGCGAGGACGAGACCCGAGGACTCTGACCTCGTGCGCGAAATTCAGGAGAGTCCGGCGTCACCGACGTGTAAAAAAATATAAGCTCGTCCTTCGAGCTCGACGAGAGCGACTCGGGGAGAAAGTGGCCCCCGGTGGTTTGGGGGCGAAATCTCCGGTTTCGCACGTACGGGACGAACGCGGCAAAAACGGGAAGGGAGTCGCGAGGGGTTCCTGTCGGTGTTCCTGTGACGAGCTGAGCGACGTGATCGCGCGCCTCAGAATTCCTGTCACTGGTCGCTACGAGGCTCAGGAACTCGCGAAAAAAGTCCAGCGCGTCGAGTGCGCCTCCTCCCCCCCCCCACTGATTGACCGGATATATCGCCGGCGATCGCGTAAAAGTTACTCGACGTCGTCCTCGTGTTTCGTGTTTTTGTTTTTTTTTCGCCGCAGCCCGGAATTCGCGACGTCGATGGACGAGAACGCGACGAGAAAATTTCGCGGAGGTGAAACGGGGAGTGAAAAAAATACCAGGGGGCTGGAGTAATAATAACAGGGGGAAGGAGAGAAAAGGGGGGTTGAAGAAACGAGGGGAAGGATTCGGGTATAATTAGAACCTGATCGCCGCATGATCCGCTAGAACGACCGCTCGCTTATTTTTTATTATTCTTCATCGGCAGCTGCGGCAGTGGGTCAGAAAATATCCTTCACAGAGTCTCCACATCGCGGGCTCGCGAGACATACCGGCGAACGACAACGCCGGGCGTGTTGCGTAACATAGCGTCGCGGAGTCGGGACATCGGGGCTTTACGGAGGGACAATAAATAATGTTAATGGAGAATGGACGGCGCGTCGCGGGGATACAGAGATGATATTTAAATCCGTGCGAGGCGACGGCGAAAACAAGGAGGACAATCAGTGCGCGAAGAGTGAACGGTGAGAATAATCAGCAAAAAAAAAAACAAACAAACAAAAATCGTGTAAAATATAAAATTTCGCGAAAATAAATTCGTGTAAAATATACAATTTCGCGGAAATAAATTCGTGTAAAAAACAAAATTTCGCGGAAATAAATTCGTGTAAAATATAAAATTTCGCGGAAATAAATTTGTGTAAAAAACACAATTTCGCGGAAATAAATTTGTGTAAAAAACACAATTTCGCGGAAATAAATTCGCGGAACATATAAAATTTCGTGGAAATAAATCCGCGGAACATATAAAATTTCGCGGAAATAAATTCGCGAAAAATAATCAGCGGGAACGCGGAGAAAGTGATAGAAATAGAAAGAGAGAGATAACGATTATTTTGATAAGCTTGGCGGGGTGGCATAAAGTGCGCGGGGTGTTTCAGCACTCGGGTGATTCGGAGTGGCAAAACGGGTGGACCAAGTAAGTGGCCGAGGTGATGGTTAATGGGTCAACGACCGCTCGGGCGCCTCTGGTAGAGCAGCAGAAGCAGCAGAAGCAGCAGCAGCAAAAGCAGCGGCGGGGCGATCGGACGATCGAGACAAATGGTGCCACGAACCTGGCGTTCGTCCTCGAAGAAGATCGCGCGAAGAGATACGACGGGAGTGGATCGGTGACTGGCGGCGTCGGCTGCGTCGGGACGCGTGTCCGAGCGGCGTGGAAGAGGCGGACGACGAGGCGAGGGCAGCGGGTGGAACAGCGGCCGAGGCACGGGAAGCCCGCGACGAAGCTCGCGCGGTGCCCGGTGAGCAGCGGGTATCAGCCACGACGGGACCCGGCGCCGGGGCGAACCCAGGGCCCCCGGTGCAGGGACACAAGGCCGTCGACGACGACGACGGGAACGACGACGGGGAGCGGCGGCGGCATCCCGGGACGATCAGCGTAGCAACGGCCCTGAAGACGCGGCTCAGTGCTACCGCTCCCTCTGCCATCAGAGGGAGAATCGGGAGGCCGAGACGCCGACGGCGGAGGCGGAAAAAGAGGCGACGGAGGTGAGCGCCAGATGTAAACAATGTGTCACAATGCGATGTGTGGCGATGCATTACGAAAATGGGACTGGGGATTTTTCAATAGGGATGTGGGGATAGAGGGAGACAACGTTGTGAGTGGAATAAACAAATGTTGCGAATTTAGACGACGTTTTTATACGTTTTTTTTTTTTGGAAAGATCTTGGAAAAATAGGATATGGTGATGTGAAATGTATTTATGAGGGAGAATATGATGTTCTTGATTCAGAAGTAAAATTGGTGGGAAGCACAAAATTTGCGTGCTGGATGTAAACAAGGCTGTTGATGCATTACGAAAATGGGACTGGGGATTTTTTTTATAGGGATTTAGAGGGAGACAACGTTGTGAGTGGAATAAACAAATGTTGTGAATTTTGGCGACATTTTTATAGGCGTTTTTTTATTGCGGGAAAAATTATGGACAAATGGGATATCGTGATGAGGAATTTCACGTGATGTTGGGTGAGAGACAGAATTTTGTCAAATGTATTTAAGAGGAAAATTATGATGTTCTTGATTGAGAAGTAAAATTGGTGGGAAGCACAAAATTTGGGCGCCGGATGTACACAAGGTTGTTGATGGATTACGAAAATGGGATTTGGGATTTTCGGGATGCGGTATTGAAGTGACGGAGAGAGAGACGAAATTGTGGTTGGAATACACAATTTGGACGACATTTTTTCAAGTGTGTTTTTAAATTACGAAAAAAAATGATAAAAAAACGCGAAATTATAATGATGCGAATTTCACGTGACATCAAATAAGACATAAAACTGCCAAACGTATTAAAAAAAAATCATCATATAATTCTTACTAACCAAAAAAAAAAAAAAATCGTCAAATGCACAAAAATGTCCTCGTCCCAAAAATTGACTCCAATCAACTTCAGTCACCCCAAAAAATGCAATTCTGATCGCCAAAATCGCTGCCTCTCAATCTCTCCACTACCCAAAATCCTCAAATTCCCTCAAACCCACAACAAACGACAATTATCGATCACCCAGTTCGTCCCACGTGCCGTGAATTACACAGCCCGCGAATGCCGGAGATTTCGTGCGAACGCAACTCGAGTGTGACGGGCACTCTTCACGTTAATCTCGAGTTAGTCCCTCATCTTCCCGTCCGACCGCGTGCCTCGTTCTTCATTCGTTAACGCGTTGGCGCGCACGTGGGTACAACACAAACCAACCAACACAACTCCACCATCCGCCACATCCACGCAGCGCAGAATAGGAGTACAAACGCGGAGATACGAAATATGCGCGTTCACCAGCAGCCGACGCGCCGCGAGATCTCTTATCTCGTAGACATCGCTTCGGTGGGGGGGATGCGTGTGTAAAATACCGTGTACACCACACAAAGCGCGCGAGGAGGGAGGGCGAGGGAGAATCAAGTGCACTGCCGGGATCCGTGGAATTCACCCGCACCGAGCGCGCGCTCGTGTAGCGCACACACGATCGCCGCGTGCGGCTCGCCGTCCGGTCTGTCGCTGGCTGCGTCACCGCGCGCTCACGGCGTTCCTTAATTCGCTAACCGCTCTTAATTGTAATTGTGCTCGCGGTTGAATTCCGGAGGTCCTGCTCGCCGTTCCGCGCGCAACCAGCACGGCGACTTCTGTGTACTTTGGTATACACTGGTACTATATAGGGGAGACCGGGGTAAAACGGGCCTCTGGGGTAAAATGGACCCCCCTTTTTTATCATCGGAAAAAAAAAAAAAAAATTAGGATAAAATGGGCAGCCGTCTCCGTCGTAAGTTTTGAGGCTTCTTTCTTCGTCAAAACTTTTTTTCCCACCGTCTTCCGTGACTTTTTTTTTATCGCGAGCTTCTTCGGCAACAGTTTTTTTCTCCATCAATTCTTGCCTGCACGGCGAATCCGTCACGACTAAAATGCGCTTTTGTGTCACATTTTAGTAAAAGACCCAAATAATCGACACTCGTGCCGATCGGTAGCGTTTTGTGTAGTGATTCATATTTGTGCCGGATTCTGAGGGGGGCCCGCTTTACCCCGGAATTTTTTTTTGCCGCCGCTCAAAATTGATGATTGGTTTCGAATTTTTTGAGTGAAAAGCAATAAAAAAAAAACACTTTGGGTTTTGTCATAGAGCCATTTTTTGCTTAGGGGGTCCGTTTTACCCCGGTCTCCCGTGTATTTATATATATGTGCTGTATACACTGGCACGCACGCAACCGGCAAGAAACACGAATTCCACTGTTAACCGTAATTCATCGCGCTTCTTGCGCGCGCACCGCGTGCAATTCGCGACGGCGGTGGCCGCGCGCGGCGGCGGCGGCGACGATTGCGAGAGACTCCGGGGACACCGCTCGAGTCGCATTGCGCTCGGCGGCGCGTTACAATTTCGGTTCTTACTCGCGTACCGTCAACAAATTTTATCGACGCGCCAATCGAATTCCGCCGAGGGTGCCGCGGTACAACCCAGGCGGTTTGTAGCGCGCTCTCTCTCTCTCTCTCTGGTGATCTGGATGCTCGACGTGCAAGCGCGTTCTCCGTATGCGCTTCACCACCGCGGACCACACGCATCGTGCGAGCCTCTGTCCTGTGAAACTCGATATCTCGTCTCTCCTGCGAACGGTGTATTACTTATTTTGCTGGTCGGGGCGGCGAAAAAATGTGTACCGCGAGGCGATATGACGGCCGTGTTGAACGGATGTAGAGATTCGTGGGGTCGGGAATACAAAGCAGTTTGGAGTTTATTTTTTGTTTTTTATTTTTGTGTCGGGGATTGAGGAGGAATATTTTTGCTTGAATCGTGAAAAAGGTTTACTCAAATAGTTTAATGGTACAATATGAGTAAAAATATTTTAGTTGAATAGTAGTAACAGTGAAATATGTTTAAGAAAAATATTTATGTTGAATAGTAGTAACAGTGAAATATGTTTAAAAAAATATTTTAGTTGAATAGTAGTAACAGTGAAATATGTTTAAGAAAAATATTTTAGTTGAATAGTCGTAACAGAGAAATATGTTTAAGAAAAATATTTTGCTTCAATATATTTTATGCGGTGTGTCCATATTTCAATATTATTGTGAATATTGTGGCAAATCAGCTCATTTATTTATCCTCTTAAAAGTCATTCGGAAGACAAAAGTTTTTTAAACGTAATCATTAACTATTTCCAAAAAGACAATATTGTCCATTAAAGCACAAAATACCTAAACATAATTTCACTCAAAATTCTCAAGCAAAAAAATTCGCGAGTACAAAGAATTCATTTCAACATTCCTAAACAACACGATCACAATTTAAATAAACACGACAACCTCTGCAAAAAATTCAACAACAAAAAAATATTTTCTCCAGACTTCCACACAAAAATCGCGACCCATTTTCGAAAAAGCGACACACGAAGCAAACACGACACGACGCTTCGTGATATACGGGGGAAAGAGAGATGGCGGAATTCTTGAGTCTCGATGCGCTGCCGCCGTGCTGGTTGGTGCGGACGACACACAGGGGGACCCCTCGCGTTCGCATTACGTCCCTTCCGTCCGCGTCAGCGGGACGGACGAGGGGTGACAGGGAGCGTAGCGGGGAGGGAGGAGCGCGGGGCGAAGAGAGGAAGGGGGGGGGACGCAGCGAGCGCGCGATGTGAGGAAGGGAGGGTATACGCCGGCTAGGCAGGAAATGAAGGGAATGGATGGGGGTGATTGGAAAATTTGATGGAGGGTGGCAGCGGGAGAGGGTGGCCGAGGGGGGGGGGGTGAGGGGGAGAGAGGCGAACGTGAGAGGGGTGAGGGGGAAGAGAGGAGGAATCGGTGGGTCAAAGCGGGGCTCACCGGCATCAGGGTTAGCATATCATAGAGAGTACACGAGGACGTGAACTGGACGGAAGGAGGAGGAGGAGGAGGAGGAGGAGGAGGAGGAGGAGGAGGGGGAGGAGGTGACCGGGAGCAGGGGGCTATCAATGACGCGTTAGACCACGTCACACGGCGTGTGCAACGCATCTGCTACCTCGCGTATCCCCGTGTACGACCGCGCTATACATCCTATATATTATCCGCGGCGATACGTCAATTCGACCGCCGGGCGCCGATCATTATAACGATTACTTCGGCCGCTCGCACGCAAACTCACATCGACACATTCGTGGCCACGTGTAAATGATACGGGGAGGCGGAGAGAGCTTGGCGGACGAGTGCCACCTGAGGCGGGAGTTGGGTTGTGTTTCTTTGAAAAAATTCAGTCTGGGTTATGAGACTGAGGGGACTGCGAAATGTACTGATGAATTGGTACCGAGGGTTTTGATGATTGGGATGGGAAAAAGTGTTACACTTGTCTTTTGGGTCAGTTTTTGGGTTGCGTTGCTTTTTTGTTGAAGGCGAAGGAAGGCAAAATTTGGATTACATGTAAAACAAATTGAGAACGTAATAAATAAAAATGATTTAATCACCTTTTATGAAAATAAAGCTTGATTATTTCGTTTTTATGTTAATTACGATGGCAGCCGTATTTTTATGTGCCAACTAGATTTTTGAGAATCAGTTCCATCAGAATTCTTCAAAAATTGATTTCATTTTATCAGAAAGTAGTAAAAAATTCAGAGTTTATAGTTACAAAAAATCGTCAAATAATAAACAAAAACCATCACTCTCTACAAGGTTCCCCAGATAAATTACAACGACCTAATAAATCCTCGTTTATTTTATTTCGCCTTAATAACGTCAGGCGCCATTTTGATGTCTCAACCAGATTCTCGAGAGTCGCCCTCGCCACAATTCCTCCTCTGTATCGCGTGGCGTTCGTTTAGCCAAGACTAAGTACACGCGGCAAGACGGGCCGCGTGCGCTACGTACGCAAATACGCACGTGGTTTTTGGCCCTGCGGGCCCGGAGTTAATAGTTGGTAAGATTAATGAAGATTTAATGATAAAGTGAAAATACCCGAGGGATTCGGACGAAAGTTGGAGGATTTAGTGGCGGCCGCGAGTCTTCCCCGATGACAGAATGTTATTGTGATTCGGCAAGATCCCCGAAGAATGTTTATACAGTATATACGGCGGGCGTAAAGCGTGGCGAGCGAACGACCGAGCGAGCGAAGAAGTTGGAACTAGTTCTCTCTGTGCTTTGGCTATATCGGTCTCGAGAGCCGCCACTTCCGGCACCGTCGGCTGATTTATTCCGTGCAAGTGTGATTCTCGGCTCTCTCGACGCGCTCTCTTCGAGACTCTTCTTCCTCCGCCACGGCGACGGCGGCGGCTTCCATTTATTCGGTCCCGACTCGCGCGAGCGTCCGGGCCATTCTCTAGAATTTCAGGGTTAACGGCAACATAATTCTTTGCCCGAAATTCGCGGTTTCACAGAGTCGCGAGAATAAGACGCATCGCGCGGGATCTTTCGACGCCGCGGACTTTTCGCCTTGACGGAAGAGGTCGTCATTTTTCAATGTGCTGTAAGGCCGTTTATTATACATGAGGAGATCGATATCGCGCATCATCCGGTAATTCGCTGCCGTCTGTATAGTCGGTATTACGGGCGTTGGGTATATATGTGATATAGAGGGGAGGTGCGGGCAAAATGGGACAGACCCCCATTTCGTGAAAATCGTGTTCATATGACACAATTCAACGCATGTAAGCGGAATATACTGATTTTTAACAATTTTGAGCTTTTTAAGCAATCTTTTTTTTAAAGGGTTTTGAACAGTCACTTTGAAAAGAAAAAAATTATATTTTTTATATTTATTCGGTCGCGACTCGCGAGCGTCCGGGCCATTCTCTAGAATTTCAGGGTTAACGGCAACATAATTCTTTGCCCATAGTTGTATATATTATATTATTTTATATAATATATGTTTATATTATATTATATTATATTAAATAAATAAAAAAAAAATTATAATTTATTTATTTTTTATTTATCTAATATAACCATTAAGGAGTATCACCGAGTAAAAAAAACACGAATTTCCGAATTTGGGGTTCTCTGCCATTTTTCCCGCACTTTTTTTTGCCGACCCTCAAAATTGATGATTGGAATCGAATTTTTTTATCAAAAGCAATCGAAGTACACTTTTGTTTTCGTCATAAAACCATTTTTCACTTGTGCGTCCCGTTTTACCCTTCCCTACACGGCTATACATACACATAGGGTCGTCGGTGCACATAATATAGGTACACACGGCCGACATATATGTGGCCGCACGTACTTACACAACCCGCCGACAGTATCTCCGCCTCGCGCTCGCTGCATCCCCTCCTACATCCCTCCGTTTCTCCCGAGGCGCCCAAAGCGAGACAAAGAATTACAAAGCGATCGATCAGGCCCGCGGCAATTTTGATCGGGTCGATTAGTCACGCCATCCTCTCGTTATCGAGCGATTAATCCGGGGCAACCGAAGCGCCCGGCCAATTCCGGGTAACCGCTGGCTGCGGCCCGGAACTCCCGCTCTCTTCCCGTCTTTCTTCGGGTGCGCGCCAATAGCCCCCGTCGAAAACCCTCGCTCCCCACGACCACGCTCGGCTTCCTGCCACTCGCGATCACCGCGGCTCGGATCCATATTTTTTTCCCCTGAAAATGATCGAGAATTATCGGCGGAAAAGGAGGCGAAGGAGTCGAAGTGTAGGGAACGCATTACGGAAGACGTCGGCGGCGATGAAGATTCCATGTGTTTAGCCGAGGTCGAAACGAGCAATCTCGAAGGCGAAGAAACGAAGTCGATGAAAAACCGAGGGATAGAGGCGGCCGTGGTGATACCCAAAACACGGCTTATTTGGTCGAGAGCGGAACAACCGTTCAGCTGTTGGGTCTTCGTGATGGGCTGGAGGCCTGGAAAGAGGCCTTCGAGTTGGTATTGAAGACAAAGACAGAGGCCCACGTGGCACTGACTCTACCTCCGTACCCTAACCATACACCACTTAGCCGTATCTGGATGATCCAATCGTTGCGCAAGTCGTATTCGATGAGCGGACGTACTGGAAGCCGGGAAAGGGCCATGAACTCCATATTAAAGACAAAGACAAAGACACAGGTCGACGTAGCCCTAAATATACCTCTTAGCCGCGTATCTGGATGATCCAAACGTTGCACAATTCGTGCTCACTGCATCTGCAACCTGGAATTAACCGACGCAGCGTTGGTTTCCTTAAACCAGCAGACATTGTATCACTTCCGTCTGTTTCACTGCGTGATGAGCAGACGTACTGGAAGCCTGGAAGGAGTCATGAACTCCATATTAAAGACGAAGACAAAGACACAGATCTACGTAGCCCTAAATGATACCTCGTAGCCGCGTATCTGGATGATCCAAACGTTGCGCGATTCGTGCTCACTGCATCTGCAACCTGGAATTAACCGACGCAGCGTTGTTTTCCTTAAACCAGCAGACATTGTACCACGTCCGTCAGTTTTACTGCACGATAAGCAGACGAACTGGAAGCCTAGAAAGAGCTTCGAACTCCTTATTAAAGACAAAGAGAAAGACGCAGATCCACATAGCCCTAAATACATCTCTTAGCCATATGTGGATGATCAAATCGTTGCACAATTTTGACTCACCGCATCCGCAACCCAGAATTATCCAACGCAGCGCTGTTTTCCTCAAATCAGCAGACATTGTATCACGTCCGTCAATTTCACTTTATGATAAGCAAACAAACTAGAAGCCTGTGGAAGGCGCCTGAAGTCCATATTAAAAACAAAGACAAAGACCCAGATCCATACGTAGCCCTAAATACACCTCTTAGCCATATCTGGACGATCCAATCGTTGCACGATTCTTGCTCACCTCATCCTTAACCCAGAATCACCCGACTCACCGCTGCTTTCCTCAAACCAGACATTGTATCACGTCCGTCAGTTTCACGGCGCGTCGAGCCAGGTATATCCGTATATCCCGAAGTGAGAGTGAGACGAGCGAAACGGCGAGCGACCCGGGGCCATAAATTTTGATATTATACACGCGGCCCGGGCTGTACATCCCTCCGTCTCCCTTTTTCGGTCCTTCTCGCTCGCTTCCTCTCCGCCAAGGCTGAGGGGAATCGCCGAGAGCTCGCCGAGCTCAGCCAGCTACCCCTCGCCGGTGACGCAACCGACAATACTCTCACGAGGTTTTAACTTTCTTTTTTCCTCCCTTCTTCCCGTTCGTTCATTCGCCGCTCCTCTTTTCTCTCTGACGCTTCGGGGCCGCCGCCGCCGCCGCTGCTGCTGTTGGTTGCTCCCCGAGCTTCTGCCTCGGCACAATGCCTCGGGGGGGCCTAAGGTCCGCCACCATCGCACGCTCTTGCGCAAACTTTCACCCGATTTCCCTCCGGCCCCGCCGAGAGCCGCCCCGGGTACAGCGCCGACCGTTTACCGGGCGCCGCGGCCAACTTGCATGCACCTTGAGCAGGAAGGACTTTGGAAAGTGCTCCAGATCCTGACTCCCGATCTTCCGGGATTCTTTGGAAAAGGCCGAAGTGTCTTTGCTCTCGTTTACGTGCTCCGGATTATTCACGGGGCATATCGAGGTGCGGATGAATACTCGTTTCCATTCTTCGTCGCGCAGTCAGGGTCGGTTATTGTGACACCTCGGCTAATACCCGGGCTGTCTGACTGCGGTTCGAAGGCAACTTTGACCCGTGGCATATGTTTCAAATTTCGTGTTGTATTTTATATTATTTTATTTTTATATTATTTTTATTTTTTTATATTATATTTGAACCTATTATCGTTCACAGTGGCAGAGGCAACATTTTCACTGACGCGATATAAAAATATTAATGTTGGAGTGGGGGAGGAGTCGTGACAAAAATTGCTGAGCGCGAAAAACGCCCGGAGATTTTTACATTGTTAACGTCACTCGCGAGAATAATAATAATTTAGTCCGTCGTCGGGCGTCGCCGAATTTTCGTTGGTAAAAGCAACGAGCAGGGTTTCGGCGTTGTTTTTTTTTTCCTTTTTTTGCTTTTCGTTCGCGGTCGGAGGCGCGCTGGCTTCGTTACTTGTATTTTTATTTCGTGTGCGCGCGGGGTTGTGCCGAAGGGGGTTGGCGGCGGCGGTGGTGCAGGGCGCGCGTCGCAGCGGCGATGGTGCTCGGGGGTCGCTATACCGCCTCGCTTCTCATTTCTCGTATTTTCCATCCGCGATAAATCACAGGCGCCGGCGGAAGGGCTGCGGAAAGAGTGAAACCGAACGACGGAGGAAGAGGAAGGGGTTGTTTTTTTTTTCAGCAGGCAGCGACAAACCCGGCTGTGTGTCACGTGGAAAAGCCCCGAAACCCCCGACTCCTCGCGGCGGCCGCACCGAGGTTAAGAAAGTCAAAACCCAGCGGGAATCGCATTATGCGCCTGACCGCACGAGTACCTACTAACGACCTTCGTTTCATGGACATCAATGACGTATAAATTTTCACGTTGTTACGGTACACGAGAGGATTCTGCCCCTTTTCTCGCCCGGATTCTAAACCTCTCGCGTGTGCGTCGAAGTGCGGAGAAACACATCGGTTGATTATCGGCAGTTTAGCAGTTTAGGGGTTGGGAATGGTGGATCGCAGGCGAAAATCTTTGTGGGACGCCAGTATAAATCAAAGAAATCAAAGAACACTGAGCATCAATTTGTGATAGTTAATCGACAGGTTTTTAAATGTAAGCATATAAGACGTCATTTTTTAATTCTGTAATTTAATTAACAACGGCTTTCGAATAAGATTGAACAAAACGAGGAAACGATATTTTTTATGCTGAGTGATGTAGAATTTTATAACATCTATTTAAAATATTTAAACAAATCAATTGATTATATGAATAATTGGGTTTTAATTATTATTGCGTTGTTTTTTGTCTGCAGTGATAATTCGAATTTCATTCGAGTAGCCTCAAACCTCCACAAAAATCGCATTATTTTGTTCTAATCTCTTATTTCCATTGGTGTCATTTTTCCTCATATTACGTTTCGGCAGGTTTTTAAATGTAAGCATAAGACGTCATTTTTTTCTTCCATAATTTAATTAACAATGGCTTTCGAATAAAATTCAACAGAACGATAAAACTTTATTTTTCACGCTGAATGATGTAGAATCTTATAACATCTTTTTAAAATCTAAAAAAAAATCAAAAGATTTTAACAATAATTGGGTGTTAATTATCATTTCGCTTTTTTTTTATCTGAATGATAATTCAAGTTTCTTTCGAGTATCCTCAAACCTCGACAAAAATCGCATAATTTAGTCCCAATCTCTTCTTTCCATTCGTCCCATTTTTCCTAACTCCGTTAAAAACAATTCGCCTCCACGTCATCGCCAACAAAACTAAAAATCTCACCCCCATCCAAAATCTGTTATTCTCTCTTCAGAGCGCGACAAACCGCGCGGCGCATAAAAAGACGCGACTACAAGCGAGACGAATCACTCCGTAAAAACCGCCATTCCGTCTTCGCGCGGCGCGTTTCGCGGCCATTACGCAATGGTCGAGGACCAGCAGCGCGACACACTCGGATCCAACGCTCGCGGCCGTATTGTTTTCGTGAGCCACTCCACCGAGCGAGAACCGACTATCCTTCGCCGTCGACGAAACTTCTTAAATTCGAGTTATTTTCGTCGAGTGGCACAAGATGGATGGCCCGTGTGTTTTCTGGCTACATCAGGCTCCGCGGCTTCGGAGAGAGACTCGGGAGGAAAGCGAATCGGCGGGTCGCGCGGCACGTGGGGCTAGGGGGGGTGATGGGTCGAAGGGGGGAGGGGGGGGGGGAGGGGGGGGGGAGGGGACGAAGTGTGAGGGGTGGCGAAGAGGAAGCCGGCGTCGCCGTCGTCGTCGTCGTCGTCGTTGTCGGAGGAACGGCGACATCGAGCATGTCACCCACGGCCCATGCCGCCCGCGTCTTCTTCTCCGCTCCTCGTAGCCGCGAGAGAACCAAGAAAGTTGGAAGTTCACCGAAAGACGAGCCCGAGTAACCGGGCCGCGTGAGCGAGGCGAAGGAGGCGGGAGGAAGACGACAACGGAGACGAGAGGAGAAGAGCGGCCCAAGAGTTGGCGAACGAAGTAAACTCTTGCTCGGCTCGCCTCTCTCCCTCTGCTATCCTCTCGTGACCCCCCCCCCCCCCCCCCCCCCACCCTCCTCCCTCCGGGAGCGAATAGAGCGTCGTGACGCCTTCGGGGCGCCGTGTGTCTCGTTATCCCGGGGATTTATGGCGCGCTAATTGCAACGCGGCGAACAACAGCTAGCGCAGCACCCGTGTGTCCTAGCTCGCGATCTCTGATGCGGTCTTATACGGGATACGCCTATACGACGCTTGTCAACCGCTCTGGGCAACCGGAGTGAGCGAACGTCCGATATTGGGAGCGATGGATGATGTTTCCTGATGATGTTTCTTGTATTTTGGATACTTTGGGGCTGTCTTGTGTCTGTCGTGGCTTTTCGTCTTATGGGAGATCTTTGGTTTTTGGGTTGACGTTATTGGGGTCTTTGTGGAGAATTGGAGATATCAGGGTTTGGGATGAAATATGGGATATGCTGACATTTGTTGAAAGCGCGATTAGGGATTAATTGGATCGTTTCTCGGATCCATTATGAATCCATTTGGTCTAGGATTGGCTATTCTTGACTGTATGTTGTGTGATCGTTTCATTGGAAGAGAAGGATTTTAAATGCCTTTGGTACTCAGGTCACCTTGGAGCTGAAGTTTCGTGTATCTATCCTGTACCATCTTAGGAAATTTTTGACTTGGGTAATCGTCTCGGATCTCGGTGGAGATTTCAGGCATTTGGTGAAGAAATCTGCTACCGAAACTTATTGAAAATAAATAGGACCGTTTCGTGTCCATTTGGATCCATTTGATCAAAGATTAGATTTGGTAAGATTATCCTTGACCCAATTTTATGATGCAATGTAAGCTCTGAGAAAAATGGTTTTTCTTCACTTTGACAAGTGGATAGAATAAAAAAAAACACAAGAAGCGTTTACAAAATCAACTAGGTTATATTTTCAGGTAAATGATTATTAACCTATTTCGGTAACAGACGCCCAAAAAAACGGAATTTAAAAATGTCTCCAATTTATTGATATAAACAGTGCACAAATCGTCTCGTCAATACTCACAAACGTCCATTTCCCTTGAATATTCCCACCACCAAAATCCATCCAAACATTCCCATCCTCAAAATCCACACGTCCAAACCGCCATCAAAACGGCACACATCGCGTAACACCCAGAAAAACGCGTTTCGTTGGTCGACTGGTCGCGGCGCAGTCACGTGGTTATAATAAGGTTCCGCTTTTTTTTCATTTTTTTTATTATCTCCCGTCTCCGGACTCGCATCCAGGTAAGAGCCGGACCCGGTGCGCGCGGAGGATCGCGGGATCCGTAGAGCCGTAGCGTCGGCCACCTGGTCTCGGGTCTCGCGCGCGCGTAGTACACGACTCGTGTCTCTCTCGTGGCCGTGTTGCCCTTCCGCTGCGGCGGCACGACCAAGTTTACACGTTGTAACCGAGGCGGCTTTTTGTGTATTCGCTGGCGTTGCACACGGAGCGAGGGTCTCTCTCTCTCCCCCCGAGTGTTTCATGGGACGGCGTTACCGACTGGATTGCTCGGCTGCTGGTTGCGCTCCTCGGTTATGCTAATGACCCACACGGCCACGTTCTCGCCCGCACCAACACACACGACTCGCTCGCGCTGCCCTCTATGTTCCTGTCTCTCTCTCTCTCTCTCTCTCTCTTGCTCTCTGTATGCTCGACCACTTTATAATCGTGCACACAAACCCGTGGCCTGCGCGACTCTCCGGACGGCCGTGTCACAGTCGTCGGGTGCGTTACGCACACGGACGACGGACGCACATATCGCGCGCGTTACTCCCGAGTCATGGAGCCAACGAGGAAGACAATAATGCCCGCGCGCCGATTTATTATTGTAACAGTTCTTCGGCGCGTGACGTAACGCCGCATTAAACCCGGCAACGAGCAATGTCTCAATCAGTTCTACACGGCTTTACGAGCATCGCTAACCCGCGTGTTTGTACGGCGGCACCGAGACGAAACCGTATGACGTATTTATTTGTGAATGAATTTTTGGTCTCGACCCGCCGATTAAAATTTCGTCGCCCTCGCTGCGATATTTGCTGTCGTTTGGAGCGACACCATTTTTTTGTTCGCATAAATCAACATACAAAAATATTTGCAAAATTCATATATTTTGAATTCTACATGCAAAATTAATATTGTATTCCAATACACAAATTATGTTGCAAAATTCATATATTTTAAATTCTACATGCAAAATTAATATTGTATTCCAATACACAAATTATGTTGCAAAATTCATATATTTTAAATTCTACATGCAAAATTAATATTGTATTCCAATACACAAATTATATTGCAAAATTCTAATAATTATATTGTAAACTCACCTTTCATATCGTGTTTAGTGAATTATTAATTCCATGCTACGTTTACATTTGCACATGACATTTAATAAAAATTCCTAACGATGTTCCAACATTAAAACACGAAAAAAAACAATCAATAACCAAAAAAAAAAACGAATTACAAACTAACAAAAAAACATTAATATACAATTACCAACCACTAATGCACCATCGATACGGCAACGTTTCTCAATCACCCTATCGTGATTAACGCGCGTTGTTAAGAAATACTTAGAAGATTGGGGTGTAACGCTACCGATCCGCCGTAATAAGTGGCCCACAGGGGATACCGCGAGGTATCCCCCGCATTTCCACGCTCGCCACGCCACTTCTGCTCTTCCGCCCGATCCCGCGGCCTCCTCTAAGCTCGCTCCAATATTTACGACTCCTCGCACGAGGGTGAAGATTTTCCCGATCCACTCCTTCGTCCCTTTGCCCCGGTGCCTCAGCTTTCCCACCCCCCAGCTCTTTGTTTATCGTCGATGATCAACCCCCCCACCCTACACCCCCCCCCCCCTCACCCCACAGCATCCCACATTTTTATTTCATTTCCTTTGCGTACCGATTTATCCCCCCTAAACATACGAATTATATTTCGACGCGCGGCCCTTTTTGCTCCGATCGGCCGATCCATCCAGCCGCTCGGCGCGCACAATAAAACACACTCGCGGTATCTGCCGCGCTGCGTTGCGTCTATAAAGTAACACGATAATTCGCGGCTTCGTTACAGCCCCCCGCGCGCAGGCCGTGTATACCGGGGCCGTAACGTCAGATAGGCATCAGCGGGATCGGTGGGATTGGAAAATATCGTGGGTACACCGCGAGAATTGTGCGCCCGCTCGCAGCGTATATCAAAGGTGCGCGCGAGCTGCATGTGCCCCCCACCCCCCCCTCCCCCTGCCCCCTTTTCCCTTCTCCTCGCTGCCCCCCTCGACGTGCAGGATCGGAGTAATCACGCTTGGCGAGCGCGCGCCAACTGCGCGGACTGTGCGCAGAGAGTTCACGGAGTTCCCTCGCGTCGTTGGACTTTTGCGCGCGCGGCTCTAAACGCGAGGCGAGGCGAGGCGAGAGAGGGACCGCATCATGCAACGCGGCCGAGCCAGGATATCATCTACAGCACACCGGGCAACTCGGCTTCGCCGCCGCCGTGTGTTGGTCCCGAGGAGGGGGCGGCTATGGGGGCAGCATATAATTATCGGGATCGTAATGGCCGTCATAAATCATAGGCGCTTCTTTCCCTCTCGCGCGCTGTGCTCCGGCCTTCTCTCCGCATCGACCACGTCCAACGGACGGACGGACGGACGGACGTTGGTTCGCCGGTTCGTCGGCTCGCTCGTCCGTTTATTCTTTTCCCCGTCCGCACGACCATCGCTGCCGCTGATGTTTCGCCCCGTCTTCTGTACACTCACACGGTCGATGGGCTTCGGTGCGAGGGATGAGAAATTCGAGCTAGGCGATTGGATAGAGTCATCAGGCACACGCGGTCATGGGGAGGTTGTGGAGTCCCCCTTGGCAGCCGCGATTTTCCTGGCGGAGAAACAAAAAAAAAAGGGAAAGAAAGAAAGAATGGAATGGAACAAAATGCTGGGGCTTCGTTACGCCCATTGGGGAAATTTGGGGGGGAGAAGGGGAAATGGGGGTAATGATGGTTATATGGGTGTCTCAATCGGAGCGCGGAATTTTTTGACCGCAGGGAAATGTCGGGGCTGCGGGTTGAGACGTCGAGGTGGTTTTTTTTCTTCTTCTTTTTTTTTCTTCTGGTGGGCGATGACTTTGGGCTTTCGGGCTTTGAGGTCCTCCGGGCACTCGACTCCCCCGCGGCGTTGCGACGAAATTTTCTTTGACTCCATTCGCCTCGCTTGCCTTGTGTGTTTTTTTTTTTTTTTTTTTTTTTTTTTTCCGTCGCTCAGCCGCTGCGACTGTCCCCGGGTTTTTTCGTTTCTGTCGCGACCCAAGGACGCGCCCGGCGGCCATAGATCTTTCACGATTTTGGCAGTGTGACTTCCACGCGTCTCGCCGCGGCCGACGAGCGCTCGGCTTTGGACCCTCTGAGCAAACAAGAAATGCTTTGGAGGAAAGAGTGACTGGTCTCGGAGGCATTCGACACCGGGATTCTCGGATCGCCACGGGGGTGGTTCCTGTTAGTTCTGTCGATCCGTGACGAGCAGACAGTATGCGATGCTGCTGGGCAAAAAAAACAGAATGTCGTCAACTGCACAGATAATGTTTTTTTAAATTAATTTTTGACATTCGGATATTACAGAAATACAATATATAAAAATGTACATTTTTTCTTGGCTTAATAATAAATATCTATAGCTAAATAGTTGCAGGGACGACTACAATTTTATAATTTTTCAAATATAATTTTAATATAATATTTTTTTCTTTACTTTAACAGCTGTTTTTGGTACAGAGAAATAAAAAGTGGAAATTACGTTTTTCATTCGAGTGATCATAACAACTGTTAGATGTTAATTATTGTAAAAAAAAATGCTCGGGTTAATAATTCATAGTCGTGACTAAACGGTCGTTGGGACTACCACAAATTCCTCATTTGCAAGTCGTTTACTGCCTATTTCAACCTGCGTCTGCCATATATTTTCCAATAGTCAAGCCATAACCTCCGCGCCACTTTCCTCACCAGCTGCAAGAGAATCCTAAATTTATGGACTCCATTTAACACTCCATTTTATTCAAACAAGATCCTTAAAACACATCCTCACCCTTCTAATTCCTCCCAATCCGCATTTAACAATCCAAACCCAAAACCCCCAAAACTCATCGTCCACCTCATCACAGTTCGCATATTTTCCAAAACACTCAACCCCCAACCTCCTCTCCAGTCTCTACACCAGCTGCAAGAAAATGTATCCTCGTAAATTTATGGACTCCACTTAACACTCTTCAATTTCCCTCAAACAAAACCCTCAAAATACATCGTGTCACCCTTGTAATTTCCTCTATAATCCATACCTTCAACCAACTTTCATCCGAATCCAAATCCAAAACCTAATGTCCTCCGCTCCATTTTTTTCTCTCCATCTCTCTTCTCCCTTTCCGCCAGCCCGGTCCCACAATTCGCAGCGGCACATTTGAGGGGTGTGGGGGAGAGGCGATACCGAAAAGAGAGCCCGAGGGATAGGCGAAAGGGACGTGGCGTGTGCAGCAGCAGCAGCAGCAGCAGCAGGGTGCCTTTCCGCTGCCGCCGCCGCCGCCGCCGTGCAGCCCGTCCGGGGGTACAGGGGGCTGCCCGTTGCGGAGGGGGTTGGCTCCGCCGGAATCGAGGGGTTGGGTTGGGGTGCGCTGACAGCTCGACGCTCTCGTCCGGCGGCGGCGCTCGTCGGGCGGACACGGCTCTCTGCACACATTCCCGCTCACGCTCTATACGTGCACCACACGCGTGACGGGGAAACACGCGCGTGCATGTGCGACGCGCGCGCGCGCGCACGCATCCATCCCCCCCCCTCCCCCCCCTCCCTCCCTCCTCCTTCTCGCTCCCCCCGTGAGTGAATACACGAAAAACCACTAGGACAACCACATATAAATATATACGCGCATGACACACAAACGTGTTCACATATATATATATATATATAACACATAAATACACGTGTAAATATATATATATGTATGTGTATATATATACGTTTATAAATATCGACTTGAATGTGCGGGTTGGAAGTGAAGTGAGTTTGTGTTGGTGTCGGTGTCGGTTCTATACTGTATTTCCCTCTCCTTCTTTTCTCTCGCTCTCCTCTATCCCTCCCTCTTCCTGTCTCGTTCCTTCTTTCGATCACGCTTACTTTCCTGCTCTCTCTCTCTCTCTCTCTCTTTCTCTCTCGGTCTTTCTCCTTCTCTCTCTCTCGCGCGCGCTACGTTTCCGTCTGTGTTCCCTTCGTTCATTCGGTCTGTCGGCGCGCTCGGTGTCTGCGTGACGCCGCGTCCGTGTATATTTCGTGTAAACGGCGCGCGTTCTACTACACCGTGCCACGAGAGCCGCCGCCGCCTCCGAGCGTCATATCGGGCGTAGAGCTCTATACGATTCTGTCTGCAACTCCACCGAGAGAGAGTCAGAAGCTCTGACACACGGGGTCGCGCTGGCTGCGTCGAATTGGCGTCTCGACGCTCTCAGCACACGCGCCTCGCGCGCCCGCGCTCTACGTGCGTTACTTTGGATCGGTGTTATTTTTTTTTTTTTTTTTTTTTTTTTTTAATTGTAGAGTTATTCGTGCCGGGGATTTTTATCGCGGGAACAGTGACAGTGGAACTCGCGTTGGCCGTGGTGGTTTGTTTATTTGTCGTTTGTTCGTTCGTTCGGTGGCCGAGTGACAGTTGCCGGTGTGATCGGACACAGTGAAGGGAACAACATCGGGTCGTTGATGATTCGATGGAAACACGAGATTCAGTGATAAGTGCGACAGGACTCGAGGTGATTGCGCTCTGATCGGGGTAATTTTTTTTTTTTGAATAATTTCACGCCCACGTGGCTCGATTTATTTTCGTATTTTTTGTTGTTGTTTTTTTTTTTTGTATTGTCAATTAATATGACTGGTGGTGATCGATGACTGCGAATTAAATGGTTTACAGTGCATCACGAAAGGTTTTTTTTTAGAATTATTTTGTTAATTAATTTGACTGTGCGAATTAAATAATATACAGTGAATTCACCGAACCTTTTTTTTTAGAATTATTTTGTCTATTAATTTGACGACTGCGAATTAAATAATTTACAGTGAATTCACCGAACGTTTTTTTTTCTTTTTTTAGAATTATTTTGTCAATTAATTTGACGACTGCGAATTAAATAATTTACAGTGAATTCACCGAGCGATTTTTCTTTTTATTTTCTTTTGCTTTTCGTTTGATTATTTTCAACGAATTTCGTGGGGGAAAATTCGTGTCGTGTGCTGTACGCCGACGTAAAGTGATGCGGACGGTGTGCGAGGGAAGGACGGATACGGGTCGAGCGATCGGTGCGCGCATCGCGACGTTAACGGTGACGCCGTCGAATCGACACCTGTGTACATGTAATTGGCATTATTTGCCCAGTCCCGCTCGGACGCTCCGCGCGTTTCGCGCGGCGACAACCGCGGCGCGATAAAACGTCGCGCGGGAATACTCGGCGCGCTCGCGACGTAATTGCCGCCTCGAAGGCGAGAAGAAATACGTTGGTATTAAAAGCGAGAGGACGAAAAAAAAAAAAAAAATAGAGGTAAAACGGCGAACGAGAAATATATATAGAGAGAGAGGAAAAAAAAAAGCAAACGGTCGGTGTGTGCCGAGCGCGCGCGCTGTAAGCTTCTCACCCACCTCGTCTGGCCTACCTAGAATGTTAATTAGTCGATAGCGCGAGGCGCGCCGCTCGCGCCGAGGTGGCTACGGGTTCACGCCGCGCATCCACACGCCGCGTGTCACACGCGCCAGGCGCGATAATGTCATGTGGCGTCGATGAGGTAAATCCGATCGCGCGACGAAACTCAAGACGCAATTTCATATGGATACCCGGCCACGTGGAGCGGAAAGGTATTTAACGCTTTCGAGCGCTTTCAGCCGGGAATTCGCGGGTCGGTCATTTTTTTTTTTTTTTTACTGTCTGAACTTTGGGTCGTCGTTGAATTTTTGTTTGCAAATCTTTTTTTATTGTGGCAAACAAAATGCTGGTATTTTGGTGCTTCTTATTGTAATTTATTTACTGAGGAAACAAATGTCGCTTTACAATTTTATTTTGCGTGACGAAAATACCGGGTTTAAATGTTTCTGTTATTTCCGCGTATTACGCTGCAGAACTTACGAGCACGTGAAAGTTTAATTACGTTCGTAATTTGAGATGCTGATTTTTTTTTAAATCGATTTAGTGCGTAACTAAATATTTGTGTTATCCGCTTATTTAATTGTGCGTCAAATTTATCAGAAGGTATTGACAAAATGATGGTGTCATTTTTCTAGAAAATGATTTTCGCTTGACGCCAAATTAAAAATCCTGTCCAAGAATAAGTGATACATACGAAGTTGATAAGAACTTAAAACATGAAATAAAAAAGACCACACATCTCCTCTATAATGAGTGTCGCTGTAGCCGGGTTAAATTTATCTCCAGATATTTGTTGGTAGAATGTTCGAGCACGCATAATATAATTTTCTGTCAAAATAATTACAAGCCATCACTGATAGTGATAATAATTTTCACTGAAAATGATTGATACTGATAATAATTTTCAGTGAAAATTATTGATACTGATAAAAATTTTCACTGAAAATTATTGATACTGATAATAATTTTCACTGAAAATTATTGATAATGATAATAATTTTCACTGAAAATGATTATCACTGAAAATCATTTTCACTGAAAATTATCATCACTGAAAACCATTTTCACTGAAAATTTGTATCACTATAAAATAAAAAATTATTTTCAAAATTATAAAAATACAAAAGTGACATCAAATTCCAAAAATCCATCAAATAAAAAAATACCAACTATCCCCACCACTCGTTGCCGGTAGCCGATGCGGCACGTGGCAGCTCGGCACGCATCGAAGCTGCATCCGGGCGTGCACGTTTTTCCGACGACGCGGCGAGAACGGTGCGCGCGCGCGAGAGAGAAAAAGACAGAGAGAGAGAGAGAGAGACAAATGTCCCGCTAAGTGCGACACCCCCGCGAGATAATCTGGGATCGGGATCTTGTCGCTCGTCGTATCCTTTAGGACGCAGCGAGAGAGGCTGCGCGGCGCGGCCGCCGTTTCCTTTGGCGGCCGGCGAGCGTTCGCCGCGTGTATAATGCGGCTGCGGGAGTCCCACGTGCGCCGGACGACCGCGGGGATACCGGTGAGCCGGCGGCCCGGCGGCCGAGAGAACCTGGTAGCGAAGGACAACGGGTCACTTCATTACCCGCCAGATAACACAGCCGTCTTGCATAATAATGCACCGCCCGACGATAGTCGCCCTTCCCCTTCGCACCAGCCTTCGTTCGCCGCGCGCATTTCATACACGACCGAATCGACCTGCAACGCCGATTGCGCGCAATCGCTCAAAACAAAAATCCTCCCGCACCTGCGCGTTATGACTTACGGCGCGGCCGGAAAAACCGGGCGAAAAAGATAAACCCGGGAGGCAATCGGTTAACCTGAATCCAAGCAAAATTCTCCTGCCTCGCGGCTCGGCCGCGGAAGGTGCAAATTCCGACGTATATCGCGCGCGCGCTCGATGCTTTATTCATAATATGTATACAACGTATAATTTATGCGGCAACATGTCAGTTGCAAACCATATACACCGACGATAAGTCCCGCGTGTCGGTTTTCTTTTCTTTTTTTTTTCTCTTTTTTTTTCTTAGCATAAACGTTCGCGCAGATAAAACTCGGCGTACGCTCGCGGCTCTCTCGATGAACGCACTGTTGGAAATATTTGTTGAATTTATGTGGTGTGATTGAGGGGAATATGGAACGGTGTGGTAATATGGACCGTTGCGTGTCGAACCACAGGTGGACACAAGAAAATTTTCAACTTATGTGCACGCTAATTTGTGTTGATGTCAGTGAGATAGTTTAGGTGACAAATCATTCTCGTTACAAAATGTTACAACGTTACGTCATTTTGTCCCGCAATTTCGTTGCTAATGCTAATAATTCCATGAAATTGATTTATATTATTTATTGATGTGTATTATACATTGATTTTAATTATCCTTATAAAGCATGTCGGTTGACCAATAATTAAAAATAAAATGTTTAAATTGAAAATGTTTATTGAACGATTCACTGATTTACAGAAATTGGTGCTTTGAAGCTCTAAAATACACCTAATTTTTTTTTCGTTTATATTGATTTTGCTGAACGTATCTGTTTACTAACCAGCAATTTTTACATGGTCCATATTACAACACACCCCATTTATAATGTGTTCAATCTCCTGTACATTAATTTCACGTCATATTTTTATTTTTTAATATTTCAATTATTTATTAATGATAATTTATCATTTAATTTTACTAATGATAGATTTATCATTTAATTTTATTAATGACAAATTTATCATTAATAAAAAATAGTTAGAAAAATGCCTGCAACATATCTAACCCCCGGAAATTGATATTCATTGAGGCGAAAGCAATGCCTCATATCATTTCTGCCCGAAATCTCGCGTCGTCTCCTGCCTCCTTCTTTTTTGCGTCAGCCGTTCGCCAGGCTCTTATCGCGGGGGGTGGGCTTCAGGAAAAAGGGCCACAACGTAGAGGATTACGGAAACGCGAGCGACCCACCTTTTTTTAGGTGGTAAGTGCGAGCAAACCCCAGAGTCTCTGGCTCGATTTGCCATATTACACCGCGCGTTCCCTATATTTCCCGGGCTCGCCCATACAGCGAGCCCAGCGCGACGCCATCACCGCTGCGTATACGCCAGACGAGAGCCGAGAGCTGAAGATGCTTCGCTGCGTTTCTGATTTACTGGAGACGGGCGAGGGTGACTCGGTGCCGTCGGGGAACCCGCGAGGCTTCGGCCGAAACCACCCGGAGTGGTCCGCACCCTCCTTGTGTATGGGTTTCGGTGCACGGGGGGGTGGTTCGGGCCCGCATGGAGCGTTTGTCTAATATTGGATCGAACAAAAGCGCGGGGGTCGGTTGGTTAGGGGTTGGACGGCTCACGATACGCGCAGACCGTGCGATGAGGGGTTCGAAGTTTCCTCGCGATATGCCGGATGGACAGGGCGGAACCGCGAAACGAAAGCACGAAGAAAATAAATTACACCTCGTGCGCCGTCGACGTGTATCGCGTTGCAGCCGCGATGACTCAGATTACAAGGCGAATCGGTAATTATTGCACTCATCCACTTTGCCGACGTGATATTCACGCTAATTATTCGCGCTAATTATACACCGCCGACAATCCGTGCGCGATGGGAGGCGCTCGGCGTTTCTTTTGCCGCACGATCTATTTGCATGGGGTGTGAAGACGTTGACGACCGCACACGACCTCGAGTCCTAATTGCCAAGCAAATAATGTAATTTGGTGCCGATTTTTTTTTTTTTTTTTTTCGTCGGTTGATTTTGGGGTCGATATGTGTTGATGGGATTCACAGATACGACGGACACGAGATCGTCACATTTTTCTCGAGAATTGTGTTCCAATTTTATTTCCTAGAGATGATTCGTCTACGGGTTTCTTTTTTTTTCTTGAATTATTTTGACTCGTGGCGAAACGAGTTTTTCCCTCCGCGTTCCGACGAAAACACCGAATCTCGCATTCGGGCCTCGTATCGCCGGTTTGTGCCGTGCGTGGAAGGATCACATTCTTGTTTTTCTCACTTTTACGACGCCTGATTTTCATACGCGGCAATAAAACGTGGGAGACGGAGTGAATTACAAGCGACAGACAAAAGAGCCGATGAGTTTGATGCAAAGGGCAAGAAAAATTCAAACTTCGCGGCGCTTGTTTTGGAAGACAGGTTAGGCAATGATATACATTATTTTCGTGCCTCCACAATTTCTGGTAATATTACGTATTCCAGTCGCATTTGATGTGACCAAAATAAATTTCACACAAAAAAGCAGATTTCCCTACTTAAAAAAAAAAAAAAAAAAAAAAAAAATTCTGACATCCATCATAGTATATCGATTACCTCAAACAAAGACCCCAATTCGCCTTTATTTATTCGCGAATCGAATCGTCCCATAAAAAAAAATCTCTCGCCTCTTTCCATCCACAACAATCAAATGCGCCAAAACCTCATCCACCGCTAAATTGGATCCGCAATTGAATCCAATGAACGACGAAGTCTCGCAGCCCAAAGTATCCCAACTCCACCTCCAGTATCTCAAAACCCGATAAATCACTCCCTCGCCCCCCCCCCCCCCCTAATATATCCACCGCTAAACAGTATCAAAAATCCGCTGCAAATTCTACCCCCACAATGACCACCCGACACGTGCGGCCTTCTAATACACCTCACTACATATACATCCCGCTGAAAAATTATTTATCGCCGCGTCGATTATTGGCAAATCGATGAATTATCGATTCGCACAATAAACGCCGCATCGAAGTTCGCGAGAAAATCGAACGCCATAGAAATATATATATGCGTGGAGGGTGTATTCAAAGTCTGCGACGCTACCCTTTGTATTCACGGCCCTGTCTGGGGGGGTCAGGCGGCAGGGGGAAGGGGAGGGGGAGGGGGGTGAGGGGGAGGGGGCAGTGCGGATCCGGAGAGCCCGCGCTTTCCTCCCTTGTCTGTTTCCTCCCTTGACGTCCTGGCTGGGCCCCCACCGGGCCACCTACCCTTCCGCGGAGCGTCGCGACGCCTCCTCTCACCCCCTCCCACCGCTTGCGACGTTCCTTCCTCCCTCATCCCCCACCCCCCCCCCCCCCCTTCCTCCGCTGCCTCTGGCTTCAGCCTCCCCCTTCCCCCCACCCCCCAGTCCACCTTCGTCTAGGGCTCCAAGCGTCGAGCAGTTCGGCCTTTGTGCTCTTGTCAACTTGTCAAACTACCCCTGCTACGGCGGGGCCGACTCGACCCGGCAGGATCCAATACCGCGCGGTTCCCTCGGTTCTCTCGGTTCTCTCTTGTTCCCATTCTCCGTCCCGATATTGGCCTCCCGTCTCATTCTCACTCCGGCGAAACGCGCGGCGGTGACTCCGCCGCCGGGTCTCCTCGTCCTTCCCTCTTCCTTCCTTCCTTCCTCGCCGGTCTCGTCCTCTCGACGCGCGGCCGCCTCCCTTTGCCGCTGAGAATCTTCCTCCATTTCCCATTCCCCACCGAGATATAACGCCGGAGCTGACGGGGAATCCGTGAACGTCGAAGGGAGACATGAGAGAACGGGGAGTCAGGACAGCTGCGACGCTGAGTTTGAGTTTTTTAGCTTTAGGGTATTTTTTTGAAGGCTTCCTGTTGGGAGAAAGGTGTGGAAAAATTGTACAGGGTTGACAATTATAACGACAAACGTGTGTCGAGTTTGTGATATTGCATGGAGAAAAATAATCAGGGAGAGATGAGAATTCGATTGGTGTATTAATGAGTTTCTTGTTGACGCAGCAACATTTTCAGCTAGCAAAGGAAAATTTTCAGACAACATAGTAAAATTTTCAGCTACCACAGCAAAATTTTCAGGCACCATAGTAAAATGTTCAGCTACCACAGCAAAATTTTCGGGCACCATAGTAAAATGTTTAGCTACCACAGCAACATTTTCAGCTACCACAGTAAATATTTTGTTATCATTCCATTGATATTTTTCTCTGTGTGGATTGTCATCAGTTTTCACAGCTTCGTTGGTCAGTTTGCGAAGGTTTATTGGCCGCTGACTGCGCGGCAGAGTTTCCATTTTTACCTCGGAGAAAAAAACATAAACAAAAAAACCACGATATTTGAAAATTAACGTCAAACGCGAGTCGTTACAATTATCGCTTCACATCGTTACGTCATTAAATTTGCGATATTAAATTGTTATCACCAACAAATTCCTCAGCCGCATCAGTCCGCAACTGTTTTACGAGCCACTCGTTACGGCGGAGTTTCCTTCTCCTCCCCCCCTCCCCCCCAACACTTCCCTTCGACCCGGGAAAAAACGACGTCGTGTAAAACCCTCGAAGATCGAAAATTAACATCAAACGCGCGCCGTTAATTGTCGTGTCACGTCGCTCCCCAGTTGAATTCGTGATAACTGATAGTCATCAAGTCTCACAAACCAATAAATTCGTTAGTCAGTTTACGAGGGTTTATGAGCCGTTTTATCGGCGATCTGAGGAAGACCCCTCGGCTAACATCTCACTACACGGACGTTCGTATACAAACATCTACATACATCTGCATTTATTTATTCCCTCGCCTGCCCCTCATTCACGCGGTCCTCATTTTTTCATCATCCAAGGCTTCGCCGCTGTCATGGATATCGCATGGATCGCGAGATTACGAAATTTCTGGGTCTCGCGGCGCACCTGATCCAGCTGCCGTCAACAGGGTCGACCGACTCAGCGTGGAAAACATCACACGATGAATTCGGTGTAACACGTTTGCTGCAACACGTTTGACGTTTGGCAGCAGGCGTATAGGTTTCAAATGATGCCTGGCGGGTTCCATCGATGCGAGCGACGATGGGCCACACATTAGTCATCTAATCTCTCGATAGCCTAATTTCCACTACGTGTATCGTGATAACCCGTTGTGACTGATGCACTGTGGGAACTTTCGTGTCGGCTCTCACTTACACTCCATAAAAATCCACGTGTCCACACTTGTGTTGTCCAAGTTTTTATTCCGTGGAAACACCACAATACAGCACAATTATGACCATCAAAGAGCAAGTGTGGAGCCAACATTGCATTATCTGCTAACCGAGCAAACGATTTTGTTGCACTAGCAAAAAAAAATTGTTTGTCTAACAAAAAAAAAGTTAGTCGAGCAAAAAAATTGTTTGTGTAACAAAAAATATGTTAGTCGAGCAAAAAAAAATGTTAGCCTAGCAGATATAACAATGTTGTCACTATTTTAACAAAAGATTTTCCGACATAGCAAAACCGTTTTGACTGTGTAGTGGAAAATTTGCCATCGCACCTGGGTTTTCGTACTTTACGAGATCGAACATTTTTTTTCGTAAAAAACGCAAGGAATGGAAAAATTTGCGATTTTTGAGAGTTCGAGTTTGATGTTCTGTGAAAAATTCAGAAATCAAGATACATGTGTCAAACGGTGCCTCGTGGCTTCCAGCGATGCGAGCGACGACGGGGGCCACACATTAGCCATCTAATCTCTCGATAGCCTAATTTCCACTACGTGTGTCATGATAACCCGTCGTGGTTGATGCACTGTGGGAACTTTCGTGTCGACTCTCACTTACGCTCCACAAGAATCCACGTGTCCACACGTGTGTTGGCCATGTTTTCATTTCGTGGAAACACCACAATCCAGCACAATTATGACCAAAGAGCAAATGTCGAGAGCCTCGTCTACTTATAATGTTGACTTCATGTCGCGAAGAAAAACACTCACACCTATCGTGAGTGTAGTTGTGTGTATCACGCATGAAATGCAGGCTATCGTCGTGTGTGTGGGAACGAGGAGTGTCGATGTGCTGGTGGTCGTGACGCGGCGCAGCGCCGCGGCAACAGAGGCGAGGTTACACTAAACGTTCCCCTCCTGTGTAGCGGATATTTCCATGATTATCGTGGCTTGATATCTATACCCCTGCGCTGCGCTGCCGCACACAGCCTCGACACTGTGCGCCGCGTTTCTTTTCACCGTTTTACGCGGTGCCGTCCGCCGCTCGCAGGCCGCAGTCGCGTAACTGCATATTTGCATGGAGCCGGGCTCGACCATAATACGATGTGTTTCTCGCTTCGGGCTCGTTTTACTCGTTTATGATATTTTAGGATTTTTTTTTTGGTTCTGTGACAGTCGAATAAAAAATATTTTCCGTATTCTGCAATTAATTAATTGCGGATTTTATTGTGAAATTTTACGAATAATTTTGAAAGAATAGTTATTGAATTATTCAGTAACTACTAATTAATTAATTTTGGAAGAATAGTTTCTGAATTATTCAGTAACTATTAATGAATTAATTTTTGAAGTATAGTTACTGAATTATTAATGAATAATGAGAACGCGTGACAATTTTTTTTTTTTTTAATGGAAGTCGCAACTATTTTTTTTTACGTTTACAAAAAAATGTTGCTGAGATAAAAAAGCGAGGTATTCGTGTAAGGATGGGAAAGATTTGAGCAGCGATCAAATTGCTTCAACTCCCATTCGAGAGTCTTAAATTCGTGTTAATTTTTCGTCTACAACTCCGAGTCCCCGTTTAAACCCGGTTTCTCCGTTTTCTCACCATCCACCTAGGCAACCAATGCTCCGTCCGCGTCGTAAATCCCGCTCCCTCCAGAATTAAAGAAAAAAAAAGAAAAAAAAGAAACATAAACCGCGCCACGTTCACTATATACATTTGTCGAAATAATTAATTACGCAGAAGCCCATTAAAAGAATTAACGCACCTTGGAGATTCGCGGGGAGAGATAGGAAAAAAAAACCTCGCGTTACTTTCTACGAAACGATCTCATTTTTATTCACACTTAGGCGCACCGTGTAAAACGCGGCTGTATCGCTACGCCGCGGTGTACAGAGACACGGATTTAATTAGTGTTTAATTGGCACTAGGGCGCCTGCTGCGAGCGCCTCGCAACTGTAAGCGTAATCGTTTTATGGCGCACTCAAAACCAGCAGCAGCAGCACCAGCAGAAACAGCCGGCCTCGTCAAGCGTCAATGATTTTAATTCAACGTTTTTAATTGACGTCGCCGCTTAACATCGCCGCTGCTGCTGCTGCCGCCGCCGCTGTGCTCGCCGCCGCTATAAAGAGAGGGCTAAGGGCGTTGCTTCGGGTATAAATTCGCCGCGGCAATTATTTTCGAGGCCTGCCCGCTGGCCGGGCCACGCGCGGGTCTCCCTCTTTCTCTCCCTCCTCGAGTACCGTTGTCTCGACTATAATTTTTGACTCACCGTGTACATTCGTGTCTGGCAGAGCGAGAGACATACGGCGAGCGCGCTAGCTGCACCGCTCGCTGCTGCTGCTGCTGCTGCTGCTGCTACCAGCACCAGCAGCGACGGCGGCCGTTGCAGCCGTGTTCGTGTTCTCTCGTTCACTGCCAGCAGCACCACCAGAATTTTGCTTCAACTCCTCTATCCGTCTCTCTCTCTCTCTCTCTCTCTCTCTCTTTCACTCTGTCTGTGTGCCAAGCCTCGTTTAGCGTTGTGTGTGTGTGTTATATACGCGGCAGTTGATTTACGGGGTGGCGTCAAAACTTTGCGCCACGGTGTCTCTACCCATCGCGTCCTCTTCGCCCTCTTCGCCCTCTTCATCCCCCTCCGACTAACCGGCTCATCCGCCCTCGATCAGACTCGTCGCTCTCTGTCTTCCTCTTCTTCTTCTTCTTCCTCTTCTTCCGCCTCTTCCTCTCCTCTATGTTACCGACGCTTCCTGTGATCCGGTAACGTTCACCGTTGAACCGTATCCTTCGGTTTTATACACGCCGAAATTTATATAAAGGAGCGTCGTAATTTTTAGGCCGTTATCCGTTTACGAAAACCCAACACGAATTCAAGGCTCTCGAATGGGAGTTGAAGCAACTGGATCGCTGCTCAACTCTTTCCCATCCTCACGAATACCTTGCTTTTTTTATCTCAGAAACATTTTTTTGTAAACGTAAAAAAAAAAAAATAGTTTCGACTTACAATTAGAAAAAAAAAATTGTCAGGCGTTCTCATTATTCATGAATAATTAGCAGTAACTGTTCTTCCAAAAATAATGACAATATTTCACAATAAAATCCACAATTAATTAGTTGCAGAATACGGAAAATATTTTTTGTTTGACTGTCTTCCTCCTCTTCTTCTTCCGCCTCCACAATTACTTCACAATTCTCCATAAAAATCCACAATTAATTAGTTGCAAAATACGGAAAATATTTTTTATTTGACTATCTTCCTCTTCTTGTTCTTCCGCCTCCTCCTCCTCTCTGTTACCGACGCTTCCTGCGATCCTGTAACGCTCACCGTTCAACCGTATCCTTCGGTTTTCTCAGCGCCGAAATTTATATAAAGGAGCGTCGTAATTTTTAGGCCGTTACCCCATTGTGGCTCGACACGCACATGTCCTCGCTGTGCGGATCCGCCGTTTGTCTCTCGGTCTATTCGTGGCTATAAGCTGGACGTGTTGGCTGTGTGGATAATAGCGATGGTGTCGAGGGATCTGTGTGTGTAGTCAGCTATTGCCAGGTGATACGTTTTTAGACGACGCGCACTCGATGGTCCCAGGTCGACTCGTTAATTCATCGGGGAAATAATGAGGCTTTTGATAGATCTCGGCGAGAGCGGCGGTGGATTCGCTGCCGGGTGATGCTCGAGCCAACGGAAGGGGCGACATGTAACACGTGAACGAAATATAAATGAGCCGCGGATGGGTATTATCGGGCGATAAGAACGACGATAAATTACACAGCGCTGCACGAAATTCCTCGGTAATCCGGGTTTTTCTGGTCGCTTTTAAGTAGTTCAAGTTCAAGGGGCTGTCTCGCGACGGCGCGCTGGATTCAATGAAAACACGACGATTGACAGTTTTTATGATGTTTTTCACACATGTGGGATATTTTTTTATTTTTTTATTCTGACGCCTCTTTCTGTGAATCGCGATGATTTTATGAGTTTAGGAATTTACGATTTTTTGTGGAGAAAAAAATCATGTTTCACGTTTTTCTCGCTGAATTTTCCTCGACTTTAGTGAAGTGACGAAAAAACTTTTTATTTTAAAAAATTTGTTGACACCTTATTTCGATGTATTTTTGCCCCTACACAACGAATTCGCTGTTAGTTTTTTTTTCTATACGTAATAATTTTCACGAAAATTTAAAAAACTTGATTCTTTTCGATGTAAACTTTTTTTTGCATTAACTGGGTTATTTAAAATAAGGATGTAAAGCAGAGCTTTCCACACTGCTTACTCATTATTTTCGAAAGCTCACAAAGCTTCCTCTATGAGGAAGCCAAAATAAATAAACACAAATTCTTTGTGTCCTCTATGAGGAAGCCAAAACAGATAAACAAACTTCCTCATACCGGTAGCTTTGTGAGCATTCAAAAATAACGATGAAGCAATATGCAAAGCTCATTTCTATACTTAGCATCCTTGTCTTCAATATCTGTCACCAATTTAGATCTCACGCGACCTGTTGAAAATTAGTGGAAAATAATTAATTGCCTAGCGATACGTAGCGGTATAGAAAAATATTTTTTGGCGTCCGAGAATTAATGGGAGTACCTGAAGTCACCTTTATTATCCGCACGGTTGGATTCTCGAGGGATATTACACGGGGAATGAGAGTTTTGTCACGGTTGCGGTATACGCGGCGGTGTCGAAGCCCACAGCCGCAGAAAGTATCTCAATTAGGACGGTTAATAGGCAAAGTTTAATATCAACGGGATGCGGGAAGCGGAGCAAAGGGGGGTGAGAGAGAATATGTGTTCGCGACGGTGGAGTTTATGCCCGCGTATGGTGCGATCTCAATCTCGCCAGTCACCCACATACGCGTAAATTATGAATTATCCTCGCGTACACAACGACGACAACCTCCGGAGCTATCCACGTCCCTCTGGAAAATAACTGCCCGGCTCGCGGCTCCTTCATGAATCCTAATTAAGCGCTTTAAAGCAACGTACACTCACTCCGAAGGCAACGGTCGCTGTTTCGTCTAATGCGATTTGAGGGGAAATACCAAAGTTAGTTCCCGAAACCCTCGACACTCCAGGCATTTGTCGATAAATCTCGCTGAACAATCGAATATCCGTCTTGTGCAAAAAACGATAAAAAAACACATATAAAATTATTATTCGTTATTTTTTAAAACGCTGTCTGTGCGATGTTCAAAATGAAATCTGATTAATGAACTTCAGTTTGAGGGGTCCAAAAATTGAATAATGTGTTTTTCGTTTTATTTTTCATTATTCTGAGTGTTAAAAAAATGCATATAAAATTATTATTTGTTATTTTTTGAAACGCTGTCTGTGCGAAATTCAAAATGAAATCTGATTAATTCAGTTCAGTTCGAGGGGTCCAAAAATTGAAAAATCTGTTTCTTGTTTTATTTTTCATTATTCCGAGTGTTATTATTGCAGCGATATTTACCAACCGTTTTGCACTCCAATGCGCGGTGTTTATAAAAAAAAATCTGTTGAAATTATAAATTTCAGTCAGTAAAGAGTTTACGGTACAGCCGTAAAGTCGTCCGTGAATAACAACACTGCTACCTACTCGGTGTACCGGATCAGGTTTACTCCTTCTGCTTACAAAAAAAAAAGAAAAAAAAAACGACAACCAACGTGAACTCTGCCCCGTTGCGCAGAGGGCGGTGAAGAAAACACGAGTCTTTTATGACTTTTACGACGTCCGTTTCTCCGTAGAGGCCATGAGCGCGAGAGTCGCGCAACGCGCGTACGACTATTTCGTTCACTTGACGCCGGTTTTACGGCGACTGACCCTCGACGGTTTTTCGTTACCCCCGAGCACGTCGACGGCGGCGACGGCGGCTGAGGTGAAAGCGGCTCGTCCCAAATTTCGCGCGGTCCCCGCAGGTCGAACTCTCGAAAACAAAAAAGGCAGCCCACGAGGAAGCGAGGAGCGGGAAAAAATGTGAAAGTTGAGGGACTCGTCCCGGGATCCCGCAGGAACGGCCGACGTCTCTTCCTGTCTCTCTCTCTCTCTTTTCGTGCGGCGCGATTGCCCGAAACGCTCGAAGACGCAAAACTAGATGCTGATCCGTTTTCAAAAGGTGTCGGACGCCCCGTGGCGCCGCGAAAGTTGCGCAAAAAAGGTTCAACCCCGCACAACTTTCCCTTCGATTTTCCGGCGACGAGCTTCGTCCTCGTCGACGACGAGTTTCGCCGCCTCGGATTTAGTTCGTCCTCGCGTATCTTCGTGAATACACCGAAATATATATATATAGACCCTTCGCTCTCGCGTTCCATTCGAACGACTCTGCGATTTCACTCTCGGCGGTGGAAACTCGGTTCGTTAATCCTCCACTTCGGTTATAATTGCGCGCGTCGGTGTTTGGGTGCTCGACGCGCTCGCGGGGTCCTCGCACCGCCGCCGCTGTGAGGATGAACAAGTTATATCGGAGTTCACTTCTCGCGCTCTTATCGTTTCCACAACGCTCGACTTCCCGGAGCCAACGCAGGTCCTGCCGGCGGCTCGGGGGGCGCGACGCGCACCGGGAGTTAATTACCGAGGGCCGGATCGTTTGTCGAAGGAAATTTTCCGCAACGAAATACATAATTGAATTTATATCTCGTTTCGATCGCGCGAAAACTTGAAAATACGAGTTTCGATTTTTTTGTTGTCGAGAAAATTTATGCGGGGTTGGAAGAGTGCAAAAAAAAACATGGGACGGATTATTATTTTGGTGATGAAAAATCGGGCGAATTTAAAAAATGGGAGGGGGTGATTTTTAATAAGCGCCCAGAGTGTAAGACGATTTTGGTAAAATTGTGTTGTGTATTTAGATCCTAAAAAAATGTGGAAATACGTTCGTTGATTATTCTTGAAGAAAATTAATATAATTGAAATATATATCTTATTTCGTAAATAAGAATTTATATCGACTGTAAATACATGAGTTTCAATTTGTTTTTTATTCAAGAAAGTTTAAGTAGAATTGAAAACGTGAAAAAAATATAAGACGGATTATTATTTTGGTGACTGAAAGACATTTCTGGTACAATCGTGTTGTGTAAAAATGTGACCATACGGAAGAAAGTGACGCGAAATCCGAGCCAATTCAAAGTAACGAAAATGTCCACATTGAAATACACAATTGAAATTATATCTCACTCCGATTATACCCAAAATAAAAATAAATTCAAATTCAAATTCTTTCCGACTTATTTCGAAAAAAAAAAAAAAAATTAAGGCAAGATTAGAACGGCGCGAAATCGCGGAGTCGATTTGATAATAATTCATCGGAGGTTTTTGGTACAATGGCGAGTGTATAAATGTGTCTGCGCGGCGATGTGTCTTCCGGGCGACAAGGAAGCGAGGCGGGAAATCGGGCTGGTTCAAGGGTTGTCGGGGCCGCCGGTGTACGGGACGAAGGGGCGGTTAAACGCGGTGGAGAGTGGTGCGCGGACGAGCGAGCGGGAGGACCCGATACCGCTAGTCGTCGTACCGGAATACAGATAGCGACTGCCTGCCGCGCGGCGCAGTGACGGAATTGTGCAGCACGTGAGATGCGCAACGCGCCGGAGGTACAAAATGTCACGAGAAAGTTGAAATTGTTTTTTATAACCATTTATACAACTCGTTTTTATTTATCAATTTTTTACCTGACAATTTAGCCCAAAAATACCTGCAACTCGACTGACTCTCGACCTGCGCTTAAATTTTCGGACCAAACTTCAATAATCACAGCCGTGAGAAATTATTTATTTCTCAGAATTCGGATTAAATAAAATCCAAACACTCAGAAAAAACGTAATCAATTTATTTTTATTAACCTCGAAATACGAGTGTTTATTTATTTATTTTCCGCAAGATATAATTTCGCAGCCAATTCGACGCTAATTCGATTAAATAAAATTCAAACACTCAGAAAAAACGTAATCGATTTATTTTTTTAAAACCTCGAAATACGAGTGTTTATTTATTTATTTTCCGCAAGATATAATTTCGCGGCTAATTCGACGCGTCTCCTGGCGTTGATTATTATTCAGGGAATCAATAGTCGAGCTCGAAGAAGTCATTTGCGTCATTTACACGAAGATTTAATGTCGATCGTATAGAGCGAATGGTTATCGATTCCGCGGCGACGCTCAGGGTCTCCGGCTCGAAACCTGTTTCGGCTTTCTCGCCGCGGGATCATCACCGAAATCCGGTTACTCGCTTCTGTAATCTGCTCAGCTGACTCGTCCTGGACGTCGGCCGCGCTCGGAGGGGATATAAGGAATTACGAATGCACCCGCGACGACGGCCACGACGAGAGGAAGAACGTGCGTTTTCCGTGCGTCGTCGTGTGCGTCGTCGTCGTCGTCGTTTCTCTGTCGGCGAGGCCTCGGCTTTTGAGCGCGTCCTTGCAAACTGGTTGCTCGCGTCCCGGCTCGATTATGCTAATCCCTCGTGCATATGCGCGCACCTCGACGTTTGGCCAATCGTTTCGCGGCTTCGCGTTGTGATGCTCATGTTTGTTTGCGG
This sequence comes from Pimpla rufipes, assembly GCA_963932165.1. Classification (NCBI taxonomy): domain Eukaryota; kingdom Metazoa; phylum Arthropoda; class Insecta; order Hymenoptera; family Ichneumonidae; genus Pimpla; species Pimpla rufipes. Next base: position 8,969,991 of record OZ010636.1, read on the forward strand.
TTGTTTACCGATACGCAACTTCAGGCGCTTCATCGCAATACTAGAATGATCACTATATGTTATTCCTGCGGATAAAATATGGCCTGTTTGGAATTATTGCTCGACTCCCTGACTGCTGTACAATGAGGGCAGTTGAGGACGTTTAAGTGTATCTGGTGGGCAATTTAATTGAAAGGAATTTGTTTATGTATATATATGTTTGTAATGATATAGAAATTTCTTATGTTTCTTGGCCTCTAAGTGGTGAAGTTGACGGTGAAGACAATTATTGCTGGGTTACCTGACTGCCGTACAATGAGGGCAGTTGAGGACGTTTAAGTGTATCTGGTGGGCAATTTAATTGAAAGGAATTTGTTTATATTCATTGAAATTTCCAGCATTAAAAATGTTCTTTTTGCGTTCTGCAGAAAACTTTATAACGAAGAGAATACTGCAAAGCGGAACGCGATATCTTGATTTCTGAATTTTTTGCAGAGTGTTAAATTCAGATCCCCAAAAATCGCAAAAAAACGGAAGGGGTAAAAATTAAAAATTCCCTCAAAAAATTTCCCTAAAAATTAAAATACCCTAAAATTAATAAAAATTCCCTTCTAAAAATTAGCGATTTTTGAGGGTCTGACTATGACATCCTGTAAAAAATTCAGAAATCAAGATACGCGTTCCGATTTGCGGCACTCTCTTCGTTATAGTTTTCTCTCGAACGCAAAAATAAAACCCAGGTTTGGTCGATCGAGAAAAAAGTAACCTCGATTTTAGCGAATTGACGAAATTTCGAAAAAAGTGAAAAATGATTTTTGCATTTTTCTCATCGAATTTTATGTTTTTCGGGCAAACGACGATGCTTTTCGAAATCAGCGGGAAATTTACCATCGGATAGGGTCTTCAAACTTGACGAAATTGAAAAAAAAAAAAAATATCTCGATTTCGTAAAGTTTGAACGTTAATTTCACGTTAATTTACTTTACGTTCTAATTTTCATTCGAGGATGTATTACAACCAGCTAGTATTACATATTTTTTTCACTGCCACGTGTGATTATCAAGATCGGAACAAATATTTGCAATTGCGTTAATTTACTGATACGCTACGAATAATATAGCCAAAAGTGAGATATTAATGTTTAACTACGTATTTCGCAAAAATATATTTTTTGGTCACCAAACAGACAGAACAATTTTTAAGTAAGTCACAAATAGTCTGTTCTGCGGCGTGTTAGTACCAATGATGAAACACTTTTCTTATTTGATTTTTTACGACCGCACAATTTGTGAATGGCCATTGCGTCAAGTGTTTTATAATCTTTATCGTCAATGGCGCCGCGGAAGCTGAGCAAATAAACAGGTGCATTTGTCCCCGGCTGCCTCGGCGTCATGTGCATAAAACTTTTTAACACGCCTCCGCAGTCGTCGGACGGAACATCGCGGGCCCCGGTGCTTTTTAATTTGGTTTACGACATGCTTAGTTTACGACTGTTTTACGGCGTGCCAACGGCCGGCACGAGTTCGCCGTCCCATAACTGTCACATTCAAGAGCCATTTATGGTCCGATGGAGTTTAGGGACCCAGCTGCGCGCGACGCCGAGTCGTTTATCTTATCGGCGTTGTTCTCCGCACGTATAACCGGCCGTCGCATCGATCTCTCGTTCGCGCAAATCGCATTTCCGCTGTATCCCGACGCTGCCCCACACGCCGTATTTCATTTGCGAGCTCGTCGCTCTGCTCTTCGTCATTATGCGACTCATTAAGGACTTATTGTTTATTTAATTGCTCCAATAAATTATACCTAATATTTATTATATTATTCTTTACATAGAACAAAAAAACATTTTATTAAATCAACAAATTGTGTTGAATTAATTTTGAGAGAAATAGAAAAAATATATAAACATAATTTCAAAAATTTATTTGCGATTTCATCGCCCTGGTCTTCGTTGTTATACGACTCATTAAGGGTTTATCGTTTATTTAATTTTTCTAATAAATTATACCTAATATTTATTATATTATTCTTTACATAGAACAAAAAAAACATGTTTTATATTAACAAATTCTGTTGAATTAATTTTGATAGAAATGTTAAAAAATATAAACATAATTTCAAAGATTCATTTGCAATCTTGTCGCCCTGGTCTTTGTCATTATACGACTCATTAAAGGCTTATCGTTTATTTAGTTGCTCTAATAAATTCTACCTAATATTTATTATATTATATTCTATACATAGAACAAAAAAAAACATATTTTTACATTAACAAATTGCGTTGAACTAATTTTTATAGAAATGTTAAAAAATATACACATCATTTGAGAAATTCTATTTTATTTGTATCCACAAAAAAATTATCTGACTTTTTTTTGGGTTTACAAAAAATGTCATCTGGCTATTTTTTGTTTCTAAATATCTGATTAACTTAGTTTTGCCAATTCGTCGTATTTTATTAATTTTACAAGCGTTTTTAAAATTTTGCACCGGCGGACGAGGGGAAAACCCGATAAATATCGGATTACACTCGTTCGGTTGTTATGATAATTTATAAGGTCGAGCGTCAGGCGAAGCGTAAAATTTCGTAGGTCGTCTCGGTGCAAGACGAATCTCCAACGATGCGGCAATGCCGATAAGGCACGGCGCACGTTGCTCCGCGGTGCGGCAAAGACGATCGAAACAAAGAGCCGCGCGAGGCCATTTTGATGAATAGAGGCCATCATAGCTCCGTGACGTCACGCGTTCCATATCCAGCGATGGCGTCACGTGACGCTCCACCCTCTTTTCAATCACCTTGGCCCCGAACCCACCCAGCTGTCAGGCCACGCTCCACCCCGTTTTTTTTCCCAAACCTACTACCACTCCGCACTCCACTTACCCGGCGTATCTCCTGCTGCCATCTCTCGGTCATACCCGGCACATCTTAATCTCGAAATGGGCCAGTCGTTTCGTCGCTTTTCCGAAGGATGCCGCCTCTCTGTAGGGTCGGATATATAACCGGTGACCCGAGAAAAAATCATCTATTTTCGAAATTCCTTATTTGCTGCATTAAAGTCGAAATACTATCAGACAAAATTGCTACCTACAGCCAAAAAATATGATTTATATTTTCGGAGTTGAATTGATTGAAAATTCAACAGCAAAACTTGTGCTAAAAATTCGTTTCTTCAGTTAGTATAAATATATTTCAAATACGAAACAAAATGTGGAGTATAAATGTGTAAAAAAATAATTTTCCACGTTGAGTGATTCATTTTTCAGTAGGCCACAAATTTGCAAATATTTAGGTGAAATGCGAAATATTAAAAAATTAATTCTGATAATCAAGCGAAATAGCGATAAACTCATAAACGAAATTCCTTATTTACTGCATTAAAGTCGAAATACCATTACACAAAATTGCTACGTGCAGCCAAAAAATATGATTTCAATTTTCGGTGTTTAATTGATTAAAAATTCAACAGCAAAAATTGTGCTAAAAATTCGTTTCCTCAGTCAATATAAATTTATTTCAAATATGAAACAAAATGTGGAGTATTAATGCACAAAAAATAGATTTTCCACTTTGAGAGATTCATTTTTAAATATTCCACAAATTTGCAAATATTCAGGTGAAATGCGAAATACTTAAAAATTAATTCTGATAATCAAGCGAAATAGCGATGAACACATAAACAAATTAAAAAATACGTATAACAAATTCCCAATAACCAGTGGTTTGTCACTTTCGCAAGTTTCTCAGAATACACACAATAATAACAATCGTAATTATTTACCCAAAAAATAAATGCAACATCACTAAAAAAAAAAGCAAAACCCATAAATCAAATAAAGCAAGACTGCATGTAAGTCGCCCTGCATGCTCGAGAGACTCATCGACAGCTCCTATACACCGCGCACAGTCAGCTCCTATCACGTATCTCCCCCGCCCCCCGATAAACCTCATCGATTCGGTCATCCGACAAAGTCGGATAAGTCTTCGCCGTGGCATTCGTGCGCAAACTTGGAGTTGAGTCTCGAGAGCGCATGGAAAGCGCGAGAAAGAGACGGCGAGTGGGAGATCTGGGAAGGGAAGACAAAGAGGCCGGAGCGAGAAGGAGCGAGGGTGGCGCGCGAAAGGGGGCGGGGTGAATTTATACCGGGGGGGTATATACGGAGCGCATGGAATCGCTATCGGCGGCCATTCATCAATCCGGGGAATCAATACGCTGGAATTAATGAAAGCGCCGCGCGCGAACAGCGAGCCAGCGGCCGGAATGTTAATCGCGATCGTCCCGGGTCCAACCGGGTCCAACCCAGCAGCCGAGGCGCGCTCGCGTGTATACCACCAACTCCCAAGGGCTGGCTGCCACCCTCGCGGCCACCCCCACCCCCGACCCGAACGCCGCCAACGAGGCCGCAACAACGCCACGCGCGTATATTCCATTCGATTCGATATCCACGGTGCGACCCACCGGGCGCAACAACGTCCGAGGGACCGGGGAGCCTTTTTTTATTTTCAATGGCCGCAGGTGAAACTCGATTTCGCGGGGGGTGGTGGTTGGCGGCAATTGCGCAAATAGTACACGGTGTGTCGGCAATCCCGAAAATTACTTGTTCCCTTATTCCGATCCTGCAGCCCTGATGAATAGGATAGGGTCCGTTTTGACACGTGTCACCCGGCAGTTTTGGAGCGTATTAATCCTGCCCTGCAGGCTACGGTTATCTTCGTTGAATGGTGGGGGGAAGTCGGTAGGGAAGGTAGGTGCTTCATCAGCAGACGAGCGAGGCTCGAGAGCCCCTTTCCACCAAGAGGTTCCAGGTTCTTCCGGCACGCGGTGCCGATTTTCACTCTCTCTCTGTCTCTCTCGGTTGTGGTCATATTACCCGCCCGACGGTCACGAGAGCGTGAACTATAAATCAAGCCCTTTTGGCTCGCTCGCTGAGGATCCCCGGCGCTTCGAACACAGAGCCATTCATGACCTGCTACATTGTGGCGGGAGAAAGTGAATTCACTTTTCTCGCGATACAAAACATTTGCAGTATGAGAGTTTAGGATTAGGACATACATTAATGGAAGTGTAGGAATTAAGCGAGGCAATTTATACAAGTTGAAGTCATAAGAGGTGTGTATAAGCAGAGCTGGAAAAAAGGCAATTCATTTTTTTTTCGTGGTGTGGAACATTTGAATGATGACATCTTAGGATTAGGGCCCATCGATGAAAGTTTAGGAAATAAACGACACAATTGATATACGTTAAAGTCATAAGAGTTGTACATAAACAGAGCGGGCAAAGAAGGCCATTCGCTTTTCTCGTGATACAGAACAATTCAAGAATGATAATTTAGGATTAGGACACATCAATGAAACTGTAGGAAATAATCGTCGAAACTAATACACATAAAAAGTCATACAAGTTGTACATAAATAGAGCTGGCAAACAAGGTCATTCACTTTTGTCATGATACAGAAAATTTCAAGAATGACAATTTAGGATTAGGACACATCAATGAAAGTGTAGGAAATAAGCGTCGCCATTGATACACGACAAAGTCATACGAAGTGTGTAAATAAACAGAGCTGCGGCGAAGAAGGCAGTTCGCGTACCACGGTCGCCATGTTACGGCTAATGGTTACCAGCGAGATTTCTTTTTCCTCCCTTTTCTTCCTTCAGAATTAATGATCCGAACGGCCGCCCACACGCGGTCGCCGAGTTAGCCGGTGCAAGACGCGACGTTGGCGTCTGGGCGATGGTCGTCACCGTGACGAGCACGTGTGTACCTCTCGCCGTCTGTCAGTCACAGTGGCCCGGGGGCCACGATGCTCTCATTCAGTTACTGATGCCGGGAGTAACTGCGAGTTGTCGTCCCGACGCAGTCCGATACGCACGGATTTTCGCATTGAAAATCCATTACAATGTAAATTAACCATCCGTTGCCATGTCGAACCTTCGGAGCGCGGAACTTTCAACGTGGCGCGATAACTCATGTTCGCATTGATTTCCTGTTGCAGGTGCGGCGTAGCGTCGTCAGCGAGCTGGACGGAAGATCGGAAAGGGTCATCGACCACGTCGTCACCGCGGGACTTTGAACGGGATCACCAGCGCGAAAGACTCGTGTGACCGGTCGAGAGAGCGAGAGAGAAGGGAGAAAAAAAACCGGCAAAAGCAAGAAGCAAACGAATAAACGTAACGCAAAATAAAGCAAGTCAAAGGGGGAAACGGGGCAGGATGAGACAAACCCCTGACGCAAGTGTATAATTTGCCACCTCCCCGCGACGATATCGAGTGCTCCGATAAATCCGTTCGGTGGTGAGGCTAGTGTGATAATTACGAATGATCGCAGCGATCCCGGCGTGCATAGTGTGATAGGTATATATAAATATATACATAAAGATTAAAGAATAAAAAAGAAGTATATATATATATACAAATATATATATATAAATGTGTACATGAATTCATCCATTCATCCGATTGGATACCGGCTCTGGTCTCCACTCTGATGTGTGTGAATATCGCCGAGACGTGGAGTGCGCGTGAGCGAGTAAGTGACCGTAATTAAGGTATAAAAAGAGGCGTTAATAGAGGGTGATTGGATCGACATACAAGTGTGACAGTGATCTCCCGACGACCTGACAAAGGGCGTCAAACAAGGGAAAGCGGAGTTGTCCAGTTTAAAATCTAAAAAAAAGTGTCAGTGGTGACGTGTGTTTAAACTGTGTGCAGTGCAGTGAAGATTCACGTGGTGACGAAAGAGCAGAGAGAGAGAAAGGGGGAGAAAGAGAGTAACAAAGATCGTATAAAACAAGAATAAAAGTGTAATTGACGCATAAAAGTCACGTGAGGCAGGAGACCGAGTGTGATCCTACCGTGGAGATACAGTAGCATGAGTTCGTATTTCGCGAATTCGTATATCCCGGACCTGCGCAATGGCGGGGTTGAACATCCCCATCAGCACCAGCAGCACTACGGGGCTGCGGTACAGGTGCCACAGCAGGGCCAGAGCGTCCAGCAGCAGCCGCAACAGGGCGCGGACCCCTGCGACCCGAGTATGCTCAGGCAAGGGGTGCCGGGTCATCACTATGGCGCGGCTACGGGGGGACAGCAGGGTATGCCGTACCCGAGGTTTCCGCCCTACGACAGGATGGACATCAGGAACGCGGCTTACTATCAGCAGCAGCAGGACCACGGGAGCATGGACGGCATGGCGGGTTACAGGTCGACCTCGCCTGGCACGGGGATGGCCCACATGGGCCACACGCCCACCCCCAACGGGATCCCATCGACGCCGATCGTCTACGCGAGCTGCAAGCTCCAGGCGGCGGCGGTCGATCACCAGGGTAGCGTCCTCGACGGGCCCGACAGTCCGCCCCTCGTCGACACCCAGATGCACCATCAGATGCTCCCACAGCACCCGCACATGCAGGCCCAACAGGCCCAGCATCAGCAGCAACAGCCCCAACATCAGCAGCACATGCAGGCCCAGCAGCAGCAGCAGCAGCACATGATGTACCAGCAGCAGCAGCAGCAGCAACAGCCCAACAGTCAACAGCCGCCTGGCGGGATGCATCCGCAGCAGGCGCCCCAACCGCAGCAGCACCAGGGTGTCGTCGCGTCGCCGCTTGGACAGCAGCAACAGGGGACACCTCAGGGCGCGGCGAGCGCGAACCTTCCAAGCCCGCTTTATCCATGGATGAGGAGCCAATTCGGTGAGTGGCGTTCTCTCGCTTTTTCGGAGTTGTCAGGGTTACTTGGTGGAAGATCCTGTAGCGTTACATGTGGGTCATACACTGACAACACCAAAGGGTCCATTTGTGAGCATTTAGTACACTAAAGTCCAATAACTGGGTTTCCATTTTTAGGCTTTTGATGTCCAAAAAAGCATTCGTTGTTGGGTTCTAATCTTAGTATGACACCTGCAAAAGTTAGACAATCCATTCAAAAGCGTAGTTTTTTATTCCTACATGAGACCTGCACCTTCACGTCCATCCGGTGTTATCAGGGATATGACAGGGCCTGATCGGTACTCGACTTGCGGTGAATTTGACGTCTCTGATTTTTTTCCAGGGGTCGTCTGTGTGTTGATTGTTTGGACGTTGGATCGATCTTTAGTTTAGACTTACATCTAAGAGTTAGACCCTAAGTTGGGTGAGGAAATTGCAATCTGCGCGCTAAGAAAAAAAATCGGTCGTGCGTTTGCGGGTGACGAAAGAAGCATTTGGTTTCCTGTATAAGGAATACTTGACTGAAGGATCAAATGGATAAACGGATCGAGTTATCCTTCAATAAAAATAAAGATTATCTCATTCAAGCAACGCATCACCTCTTTCGCCACCCGCAAACGCGCATTCGGCAGGTCCAACCGATTTGACTTCTCACTGTGACGAGCATACGTAAACCCGGAGAGCTTTCTCGTCGCGTTCTGATGGTCTTGGGAAACTTTCCTCGTATTCTTGGCTAGCACTTTGCATCTCTCGAAACAGTACAAAGTAGATTCTGCCAGGTTTTGCGACAGAGCTCTCGCTCTGAAAAAAAAAAAATCTCGTTTCGCGTCGCAGGTAGCCAGGGTCGAGTCGTTGCGAGGGGCCTCGTGGCAAGAAACAAGCAGCGGGGGAGAGAAAGAGAAACGGAGGTCGCGTCAAACTAGACCAGATTCGTGTGTTATTTGTGCGCGAGACGCCGAGCCAGGTTCAACGGGAATGTCGCCGGGTCTTCTGTACGACACCAACGAAGGAGGCTATTCCGCGGCGTTATTTATTGCCGCTTCTGACCTCTCCACTGCTCTGACCCCCTGCACGCCAGTTTCACCACGCGTTAACCGCGTGCGCTTACCTATACTGTGTGTGTGCACGGGGAGGGCGGCGAACGACTGGACCCATAAAAGTCGTGACGCTCGTTTTATAGCCCGCGTGCCGTACGTACAGTAGTAGCCCCGACACTCGACGGGAGTGCCCCGCACGAGGAGGCGGAGGACGACGATGACCCCACGAAAGTGGACTCTTTCGACTTTTACACTCCTGTCGACAACAATCGCCGCGCTTGACGCTCCGCGCGCTCTTTTCACATGTCTCTATTATCGCGTTTTCCATAAGTCATGAGGACGTCATGACTCTCGGGTTCTCACGTCATTCCAGTCACGCGGCGATCACGCAGGAAGTAGAACGACAATTATTACCTGGTAAAACTAGTAACTAGGTGGTCAACATTCTTGCACATAGGTTCAGATTTTGTTTCTGGACTTTTGGCGATTTTGCTGCATACGGCAGGAAATTCGGGACTTTTGGCGAATTTTCTGTTCATACAGCAGCAAATGGACTTTTCAACTTTTGCACTCCTGTCGACAAAAATCGACGCTTGATGCTCATTTTAGTAACTAGGTGGTCCCCATTCTTGCACAGAGGTTCAGATTCTGTTTCCGGACTTTTGACGACTTTGCTGCATACAGCAGCAAATTCCGGACTTTCGGCGAATTTTCTGTTCATACAGCAGCAAATGGATTCTTCAACTTTTACTCTCCTGTCGACAAAAATCGCCGCTTGACGCTCATTTTAGTAACTAGGTGGTCCCCATTCTTGCACATAGGTTCAGATTCCGTTTCTGGACTTTTGGCGAATTTCCTGCACACAGCTGTGACGTTAATTCTCATTACGATCTGAAACGCCATATTTTGAATCGCTAGAAAAAAATTAGACCCACTGCCTTATAATACTGTCCGCATCTGTCGGTAGCTAGGAAAGGAACCAAGAACTGTGGGGGGAGTTGATAAAAGTTTCCCTTTCATAACTCGGCAACCCGGATTTACCTGCGGCCGCTAGGACCCCCTCGTATACTTTCCGGAGGAAAGGTTATGCCGAGGAGTTACGAATAGGTGGTTCAAAGTTTTCGGCGAGAGCCAGAGGGATCGCTCGCTGTACCTACTTTCGCATTTCAGCGTTGCGCTCCCGCGGGCGATGAGGCGCAGCGCAGGTTTATATTGGTATGGAGTGTAGCGGCGGAGCGACGAGTATAACCGCTGGACCCAGAATTTATGACGGCTATAACGAAGTGATAATAGGCCCGGTCGTAACTTACGTAGGTCCTATGCCACCCCCGTAGTGGCTGTAGGGGCCTCGACCCGAGGTTCAGGTACAGCCGTAAGTGCCTAAGGACTCGAAGGCACAGGTTGCTGCCTCTCACGAACCCCCCGTCAATTTTGCTCTTATTTCGTCAACCTCCAGAGCCTCAATTGGTTCGGGCGTCTATGTATATCGCCGGTTGACCGGAGCGCCGAAAAATATTGCGTCGGTTTTCGTAGTTTATTGCTCGAGACCTCGCGGATCTGCATTGGGAAGGTAACAACTAGACCTAATCCCTCTTCGGCTTCACCGTTCGTTTTCCTGAACCCCAAAGACCAACTCAGTCCACTTTGATCCTCCAATCGGGCAACCTCGTAGACAGATTTCGGTGCAAATATTGGGAAGTTTCTAGTTATCATTCGACAAAAACGTAAGGAACATCGGATTGTCAAATGTTACTTTGGACATAGTTGAAGGACCTCGCCAGTTATTATGGTTCTCTCACGTCTCACCTTCGACCAGTGACCACTCAGTTCACTTTGATCCTCCAATCGGGCAACCTCGTAGACAGATTTCGGTGCAAATATTGAGAAGTTTCTAGTTATCATTCGACAAAAACGTAAGGAGCATCGAATTGTCAAATGTTACTTTGGACATAGTTGAAGGACCTCGCCAGTTATTATGGTTCTCCCGCGTCTCATCCTTCGACCAGTGTCCGAACCATCTCGTACCATCTCTCGGTTGCACTTGGAAGCTGCTGGTCACCGTTGTTGAAGCAGCGCTTGCCATACGAGAGATTGGCCGATAAAGCGTGTTCCACTGTTGGTGAAGCCGTCCAGAGACGCCGATATACGTGGTACACGCGGAGCCTGCGGTGTGCGTCGAGCGCCGGTTGTGGTGGAAGGGAAACGAGCGGCGTGCGCGCGAGAAACGTGCTGTTGCAACGTGTGTTCGTGAGGAGAACGAGGTCTCGAGAGTCGTTCATAGATGTCGGTAGACTCCTGTTTATCGGCCTCGCTCTCCGTGTGTATCAAAGTGCTAACGTATCTCGAGCCTCGTTGTATCATCGTGTACGCTGGAATTTGTGGATTTAGCTGCCTCGTTTGTCGACCATTTTCGCGCTGTTTTCTGTCGTTTTTTTCGCGTTATGAGGGTTAATTTTCTTTACGTAAAATTGAAATTTGGACTTGAGATCGATTTTTCAGATCAACCTTCAAAATTCAGATGATTTCTGGATTGAACTTGAGCTTGAATTTACGATGAAAAATTAGGCCCTTAGCTTTAAAAAAATCTTGAAAATAGTTCGCGGTCGTTGCAGGATTTTCGCGCTGTTTTCTATCGTTTTTTTTTGCGTTATGAGGGTCGAATTTTTTTTACGTAAAATTGAAATACACACTTGAAATCGATTCTTCAGATCGAACTTCGAACTTGAGATGATTTTAGCATTGAATTTGAGTTCGAATTTATTGTGAAAAATTCGGTACTTAGATTAAAATTTTTTTTAAAAATAGTTCGCGGTTGTTGCAGGACCCTAACGGGCCTACGGCTGCACTACATAACGCCGCATTGCAAAACACCCGCGCACAACGAGAGCGAACTAAGCGTGGAGCAAGAGCGGCCGCCGCCACCCCATGAATAATGCAAGGTTTCGCGTTTTATATGGATGCATGAGTCACGGATATTTATCGGTGAAAACGTCGAGATTCCGTTGCGCCCGGCGCTTGACGCGAGAAAGTCGCCGCTCTCGGGGTGGGAGTCGCCTTAAATTCTAAACGCGAATTCAAAATTTCGTCGCAATTATGCAAATCATAATTTTTCTTTATATTCCCATAAGTTTTGGTATCTGACGTTACCAACCATTAGACACAGCACATTTTCTTTTTAAAAAAAAAAAAAAAAAAAAAAAAAATGAGCCACCTATTATTACTCAGTTCGCTCGACATTCACGTTTTAAAATTGACTTTCCCTCTTCTCCTGAATATTTTTGCAAACATCGCCGAGCGTTTAGTATTCAACACACTTTTTCATCCTTATCTCCTGTCCACACGTTGCGTATCTTAACTAACGAGTTTCCCGCTTTTCCTCTTTCACGGAAACCAAACATTTTGTCATTATTATCATCTTTTTTTTTATTACAAAAATGCAAATTCACCGCACCGCGAAACGAGGCAACGATTCAACAACAATCAGCGAGCATCGCTCGCTCGTCCAGCGAACAACACAAAAGCCGTTTTTAAATCGCCGAGGCCCCGAAAGAGACCGCGAGGGCTGCCGGGACGGAGACCTCGCACGCCCGATGATGAATATGCGAGTTATACGCGCTTTTTTTTTTCCCCGCTCCGCGAGCCGCTCGCGGAGCCTTGTGTTTTATGAACTCGCATTCATTATCCTGTCCGGACAGTAAATTGAAACGGTTGAACGGATGGTCCGGCCGCTATATGTCAAACAGCACGCGGTGTCGTTGCGCGCCGATTGCCTGTCTGATCTCTCCTCGACCACAAAGTAACGCAGGAAATAAAGAAGCACCGCCACTTCGCCGCGCTTCTGATGCTCTATTTTCTTTTCCTTCTTTTTTTTTTTCGCCCGCCAAGATTTCGATCGAGATACGACTCGGTCGAATCGAGGAAGTGCGTTGAAAATCGATTAATCACTCGCGCTGAGAGGAAGCAATCAGCTGAGCCACCAGAGAGACGTTTTTCTCCGCATCTCCTCGGCCGCTATATTCCTCTAATCACTTCGCTATCACTCGACAATCTTGCACCACGTATACTCGGGTTGCACTTTGAGGAAGCGATAGCGGCGTCGCGCGCGTCACTCAGACGCTCGCGTAACTCGCAGTCGTGACCTCATAATTTCCCATCAAGACGAGTCGAGGAACGTAGCAAAAAAAAAAAAAGAAAAAAAAAGAAAAAAAAATAGAAGCCGTAAATATAAACGCCGTGCGCTCTGTGGGCTCCGCCGCGGCACACAGCTGACATAATTACATTTCCCGCAGTGACCGTTTACGCCTCTAATCACGAGAACTCTCCGCGAGTCTCTTAGCGGGTATAGCGGCGGCAGTAATTTAGCTCGCGTTGTATCCGCGAACCCCGTTCGCCGAGCGAGGAAATTGGATTACGGAATGCATTCCGCGTCAATGTGGCCGCCGTTTAATTTGATATTGATCGCTCCGCCGCGATTGCATGCTAATATTATGTATTGCCGATGTAAAGTGCCACCGCGAGTGCTGTATCGACGACGCTTCGCGGAGAGCGATCGACCTTGCCGCGCGCTTTCGATCCGAGCGAGGTGGAAATTATATTCTATAACGCGATGTGCGAGAAATAGATTATTGCGACTAAAATGGGTAGGTCGAGTGCGCGGGAGAAAGAGAGAGAGAGAGAGAGAGAGAGAGAGAAGTGAGAAACGAGAGTGGAAAACGTTCGGTACACCAACGAAGGCTTTTAATATGCGCGAGATAATTGCAATCCTCCTTCGCGGAAAGATTTACGATCTCCCGCGACTCCCATAGGCTACATCGTGAATAAGTATGTTAGGCTATATAGAACCGTACGGGCGGCGGTGGCTACTGGGAACTCCGATGTGTAGCCGAGCAAGTCGCGCGCATCGCGGAATCTCAAAGGCAGCTTTTATTAGCCCTCGGCCGGCAGAAATGTCGAGGAATTCTGGAAAACGAAAAAAAAAAAAAAAAAAAAAAAAAAACATGACGCTACCTGCTGTACTTGAATACATTTTTTTATCATTAAGAGACATTTAACAAAATTTCGTAAAACCGTTTTTCATTATAATATTTTGGGCGACATTTTCTTGTCTTTTTAGACATTTTTTGAATTCACTTTTTTGTTCATTTTTGTGTATTAAAAATTCAGAAAACTACGTGCTGCGTTTGAATAAAAATATAAAAAAAATGATTAAGAACTAATTTGAAGAAAAATTTCCTTTTATTTTTTCGTAAAATCATAATATATTATTTAGGCAAAAATTGGAAGCACCTTTTTGATTCGGAGAATTCCAAACAAGAGAAAAAAAAATATCCACAAAAAATATTACACCATTTTTACAAATCTTCGTGGACCAAAAATGTTGCCCACAAAAAATGACTTTGATTCCTCGCATCTCCCGTTTTATCCACGTGCACACGCGGAGGGTGGTGGAACGCAGCCTCCTCCGTGCGTTTCGTGGCTCCCTCGTCGTCATTACAAAGCGATCTTGGAATTCCACAGCCTCGATGTGTACCGCAGAGAGCCGAGAGAATTAATTAATTCGCTTTCTCACTCGTCGTGTAGAGCCGCTCGGGTTGCGGTCGGGTTGAGTCTGGTGTGTCTGGCTGCCTCGGAATGTTTTGTGCGTCAGGATCCCCCGATAAGTCGGGGGTGAATGGGGGGTGGCGGCGGGAGGGGGGGACGACGAGACACAGACGCTGTGTCCGGAATCCGACAATTTTTACTCGGAAACGCATTTAGCTACGATATTTTTTTACATATCGCTGCGGAGTGTCGCGTCCGATTCTTGACAACGGTACACGACGAGAGTGGCCGAGCGTCGCGATGGCGGCGTCGTTCAAAAAGCGGGGATACGGTGGTCGAGGAGATTTCGAAGCGAAAGAGAGAGAGAGAAAGAAAGAGAAAGCCGAGGCCGGGCGAGGGAGACGACGAGAGGCGACATACGGGAATAGCGTGAGAGCCGCCGATGGAACGAGACGGCGGAAGCGACGATGAACCCGGCGAGGAGGGACGGCGAGAGAGAGAGAGGCGAAGGAGGAGCGAGGGAGCCCGGCGGTCCGTGGCTCAGCCTGCGAGGAGGCGGAGAGGGACGTCTGTCGATGATGGATGATCCACGGAATCTCCGGGTCCGCTTGGTTTTCAGGGCCGCCATGACCCGCGAGAGATACACGGAAAGCTACATGGGACTCGGCGTCGGGATTTAACTCCCCGTCCGCTTTCGTTCCGGCCAAATTCGACGAGATATCTGGATTACAGCTTTGATGCTGTAACACGAGAAATCTCGTCCTTCGATTCCTTCATCAATTTCCTCAATTATTTTCGCCCCCCGCCCCTGACCCCCCCCCCACCCATCCCTCTGAACCCCTCGATAATTATCGAGAGTGCTCGATCGTTAATCCTATTTGCTGCAAAGAAATCGTCATGGGATTATGCACGATAATCTCGTCCCTTCGTCTCCCACCCTATGGTGTTGCTGAGCAGCGACGGACGTGACTGTGGGAGGAAACGAAAATATGAAGAAAAAAAAGGGGGAGAGGGACAAAAAATCAACAGCTCCCTGCGGATGCGGTACAGGGGGGAGGAAAAAATGTCTGCTAAGGCAGACCGTAATTGGGGACCCTTATCCTGCTAAAAATAGCGTCATCCTTGCAACACGCGGCGGAGAGAAAGAGCCGGGGATTTTGGAAACGTGCGGACACTCGACTCGAGCGCCGTTATTTCTAGCAGGCGAGAAGCAACTTCGTCGTAGTTCACGTGATACGGGGGAAAAGAAGAACCTGGGAAAAATTTGATTCGTTACCTCGGAGACGGGTTTGAAAATGTTTACAGCTAACTCGTGAACCTCGAATTTGTATCCTTGTGAGTTGACCTCGTGAATTTTGATCTAATTTTCGTGTCGATCCTCGAAGGGTTTCGTACGAAGGTTCGATGAAGCCGAGAAAGAAAAATCTTGCCCTGGATCTCGTGCTACTAAATCACGAAAAATTGGATTCGCTTTTTGTTTCCCACAAACTGGTTTCAAAAATATTTCCAACCCTAATTTTACCTAATTCTCGTGTCAATCCTGGAAGCGTGTAAAAAAAGTTTCGATGCAGCGAAGAAAAAAGAAAAAAAAAACCTCCCGATTATCGTTCCATAACAAATCCCGGAAAAATGTTTGATTCGTTCCAAAGATATTTACACATAATCCGTGAACCCTGATGGGCTCAAACCTCTCGTTTCACGCCGCAGCTTTTATCTAACTCTTATGTCAATCCCCGAAGGCCTTCAACCAAAAGATCGACAGAGCTAAGAAAAAATGGTCGCCCGCTTCCCGCGATACCAAATCCCGAAAAAAAAAATTATACCATTCCTCAGCAACCGGTTCGGAAAATATTTACATCCAACCCGCCGCGCTCTCCTGCCCCTCATTTCACGCCACAACTCCCGTCCAATTCCGTGTCAATCCCCAAAACCCTAAAGTTCCAATACACCCAAGAAAAAAAAGAAAAAAAAGAAAAAAAAAAACAAAAGGCACAAAAGGCACAAAGGCACAAAATTAATGGGATCCACGTAGGCAATCTAATCGCCCCTTGTTTCAAGGTTGCATCCAAAGGCATAGGAAAGGTGGTGGCCTCTGTGAAAGCCTGGCTTAATTGGGGAGGGAGGGGTGAGGGGGGAGTGAGAGAGAGAGAGGGGAAAGCCCCACGAGACACCGCGTGTAGCGCGTATTGGCCGATCGGTACAGAGGACGCCGCGCCTTATTAGCCCGGGTTACAACATCCGGCTAGCTGTTAATCCGAGAAAACTCCTGCGTGTGTCCTGCGGCGCTGGGATCGTGTGAGAGGCCGAAGTGGAGGCCTCGCCGCTCGGCGAGCGGTGGCGTCGTCAACGCTGCCGTGTGTGCCGACCGCGGGAGAAACACCGGGGCGAGATAAAGGCAGGCGCGCGAGAGGCGGAGAGACGGCCGAGCGAGAAAAGAAGGCAACGCGAGAAGCGAGAAGCTTTGCGCAAAGCGTATGGAGCTCGCAGCAGCAGCAGCAGCCACCGCGCTAGCCTATAATAAGCGAACGGTCTTGTACGTTCCGTTCCGTTCAGTTTCGTTCCTTCGCTGCTCGCGCGCGCGCGCGCGCGCGCAGCGAAGGCAGACCCATAAATCTCCCGGGCATACTCCGGGGGGACATTTGATCCTTGCGTAACCCAACGCCGTTAATTTATTGCCCCGCGTTTAAAGTCACCTCCGTACGCGCGGGAAGGCGCACGAACGCCGCTCGCGCGCTCAGCGCTCAGCGCTCAGCGCTCAGCGCTGCGGCATAAGCAACGAGCGAGCGCAGCGCGCCGAAGGATCGCTGCGCTGCTTTGCCTTCGCTGCTGCGGCTGCTCACCGCATCGACTCTCTTCAGGGGCATCAGAAAACATTCGGCGTAAGCAGAAAACTGCGGCGTCCCGAGCATTCCCGATCGGTTTTCTTGTTATCGAGATGAGGACGCGACTCGACATATAGTGGTTGGTTGTATTGGATGAGAGAATGAGCGAGAGGATGAGAGGATGAGAGGATGAGAGAGAGAGAGAGAGAGCGAGAGGATGAGAGGATGAGAGAGAGAGAGCGAGAGGATGAGACACGTCCGTTTTCGAGCGTATGAGTCACGTTCGACGAGCGAGCGCGGTGAATAGACGCGAGAAACGCGGGATAAAGAGGAACCGCGAGAATAGGGCCAGCAGAGCCACCCTTTCGAGGCCCTCATCGCGCGCCATAACGGCTCGGTGTTCGCCTTCTTGCGGCAGCCGCGCGCGGCTGCCGCTCGAAATAGCTCGGTTGACACGAGCCACGTTCGGCGGACTCGCGGCACCGAGTTATGCCAACCCCAGAAAAGCCGGACATCGAGACACAGTTTTTTGCCTTGACCCGCGCGACGTCACCCGGCAGCACCCCGTTTGGGTGGTCCACGCGAATGGATCTCTCGGTTGACGATCCTCATCTCGCGTCCCGGTGGACGAATAAAGCGAACTGAGCGACGATGGACCCGGGGATTCTCGCCAGGCGAGATGCGAATTTCGCGGACACGTGAGGATACGCGAGGATTTTTTTTTAACCACGAGCTTCGAATCGTTCGCTGAATTGTAATCGTTTTTGGTTTGGGGTCTTTTCCATTGAATCCTTGACGAAACTTGAGTCAATGTCGTCAGCTCTTACACTGTAAATTTTACATTTTTTGTGTGTTCCTTACATTTTATTTTTACATTTTTTTCATTACGAGACCTTGATTTTTTTTATTGGATTTAATAGCGAATTTATTTAATTAACAAAATTCGTGACGGTGGATTTGACAAAGAATTATTACATGGAGTTGTAATTATTTTCTATCCGCTTTTTTTTTCACTGGTGCCGAAACAACCAGGGTCAACGTCGTCACCTACTCTAAAACCGCAAATTACATTTTTTACCTACATTCATCACCTCACATTTATTCACCTATACAACATTATTTTTATTTCTTTTTTTTTAGACCCAATTTCCTAACGATTTTTTTTCAATTAGCAAAATACGTTGTTTATCTCCGCGACGACGGCAAACCAGAGGCAATTAATAAGCCTCGCAAAAGTCAAGAGACACGAGTGAATGATTAGACATTGGGATTGCTCAAGGGGAATAAGTAGGGTAAGCGGGGCACAGTTACTGACAGAAACGTATTGTTACCCTACTTCATACCGCGAGTGTTTATGGCAGTCGTTCGCAGGCTGCTTTGACCGTCAGTCGCGAGTCCCGAGCGAACCTTCGGGGGTTCGGGCCGCTCGCGCGCGCCAGAACGAAACATTCCCGGCCGTACAGTCGGCGTGTACGTCTTGCAGCGTATAGTTGGCGATAGCGAGAGAGCGAGCCTCGTCGCCGTGCCATGCCTCCCGGTCGTCGGTTCTCTCGCGCCCGGCTGCAGATCCTGCTGCCGCCGCTGCCGTCCCGAGACCGCCACACCGCGCTCTTGCGCACACATATTAATAGGCACTGCTGGCGAACGCGAGCCGGAGAGCCGGCTGCCTCTTTAATTAACCCCGCGTGCCACGACCGCCGAGCTCCACGCAACTCCTACCCGTTGATCCACAATCGGGGCCTTTTGCGCTACCCCAGAACTGGCGCATTGAAAAAAAAAAAAAAATCGTCTATTTCGGTAGTCTCGACCGGCACATTTTTACAGGTTACAAAAATAAAATAAAATTCCATCGTCATAAATAAATCCGTGGAAAATGATTTTCAGACATTTGAGCCTGAGATTAAATTGCACATTTTTGTAAAAAAAAAAGAATTGATAATAAAACATTTAAAAATTACTATATGGCGCGATAATAAATTGCCATAAAATTATTTTACTATTAAATTTAAGTCTTTGAAATTAAATTCGATGTTCCAAATTTTTTAAAATGGGTAATAAAATATAAATCTATTATAGCAAACAAAATATATATATATAATTATGAATCGCTCTGTACGTTTTGCGTTTTGCCAGCGCGACCCCGAACACCTCGACTCCATCTCCCTCGCTCCGCCGCACGTAACACGGGTGTCAGATCGCGTCGACTCGGTGCGGCGGTGGCAAAGTGCGCACTTACGGTCAGCACTCTCCGAGGAATCTTGCGCGAATATCGGGCGATAAATTCACGCGGGGCGTAAAACTTGATTCGCGAATGATTTTATTTGCCCTCGGCCTCAAGTTGCGTTGTAGAAACCTATCTATAGGTAGGATGAAGGGGGGGGGGGGGGGGGTGAGGGGAAGAATAGCGATTCGTCTAATTCTCAGGTGTTTCGGTACCTGCGGATCCGGATCCACGGAGGTCGGATAATCGAGGCTGCTCCTATGAGGCTCGTCGCGGGCCGGCGTTAGAGATTGGTATGCTGTTAATTTGAGAGCATAGCCCGAGGAGGAGAATCAGGGTGGAGTGAAGGGCAGGCAGGCAACTCGGGGGAGGAGGAGGAGGATGAAGGGGGCGATGGTAGCCGAGTGGCAGGGTGGAGGCTGTGTGTTCCCAGCGAGTTTCCCTCGCGCTCACTCCTTCATTTTATCTCCCGTCCGCTCCGCCACACACAGGCGTTTTGACCCCTTCCAAACGTTCGCCCATCTCGCTTCTTCCTCTTGCGCCGGTCCTCGTCCGACGCGGCACCGGCGATTCCGTTACCCCCGGAGAATTCTCGTTCTCGCTCGTTGGTTCGCCTCTGCACGAAGACTCGCGTTTTCTCTGCCGCGCGCGCGCGAGCGCGAGCGAGTAGAACCGCCATCCGTCTTCATCGGCCGACAGCGCGACGGGCGGCGTTTGCCTCGAATGCTCGCCGAGAAGTTTTCTCAGTCTTCCTCCACTTATTCCTTTTTTTTTTGCTTTTTGCGATTCTCCTTTTTGTTCCTCTTTTTTTTCTCCCTCTCTCGCTCTTTCTCTCTGGTTCCTCGTTCCAATCCTCCTCTCGAGCCTTCCTCTCATCCGCCTCGTTCCCTCGTTCCTCCTCCACCACTTGGCGTCTCGCTCGTCCTTCTCGCATCCCCCTCGGCCCGCCGCCTCTCTGCGCTGTCGAGCGATCCTACGGACCACGAGGTTTCCCCCTCCCCCGTTGCCCCCTCTTCCCTTCGCCTCTAACAATCCTGACAGCTCGATCTCACCCCCCGTGATTACAAAGTACAGTCTGGTACTTTAGTTTGAGAAAGGATTGCGCGCTGCTTGAATTAACCCTCGTGAAGCGATAGAAAAACACTGGAGAACGAGGCTAATTTATCGCAGTCGCGGCGTGACGAGAGTCGCATGAGCGAGCGGATAGTCCGCGGGGAACGGATCAACAGATGCGGTCGAACGAATATTGGCAGTTGGGACAATTAATTTTCGTGGTTCGCGATCGTTGACGCGAGCGAATGCGGATTGTTGCTTCGGCTCGGTGGTTAATTGGAATGAAGGCCTGGCTGTTGGTGGACTGATCAGTCGGTCGTGACATCCAGTCGGTTGAATTAATCCATTCGACGAAATTATTGTTCGGAAAGATTGTAAAATAATTCCAACTGATATACAGGTCAATAATTATTTATATCGATGATCCCCTGTAAGAGATTTTTTTCAATCTTTTTGGAACACACAAATCCAGGTGGAATTAAGCAATGACAGTCATTGGGACTCTTAATTTAAATATACAGGAAATCGTGTTTGTCAGATGTGATAATTTTCTGAATTGATTTCTGACTCGATTTAATCCAACCGATAAAATTTGTTCCAAGAGGTTGTAAAATAATTGCAACTGACATGTACCTTAATAATTATCTACCTCGATGATCTCCTGCGAATCGGTTTTGTACAACGTTTTGGAAACAAATCTAGGTGGAATTAAGCAATGACAGTCATTGAGGCATTTGCAGTTCATGGCTCGACATGGAAGCCATAGATAAATAACTTAAAGCTGCATACAGAAAATCGTGTTTGTCAGATGTGATAAATTCCTGAATTGATTTCTGACTCGATTTAATCCAACCCATTAAATTAGTTCCAAGAGGTTGTAAAATAATTGCAACTGACATGTATCTCAATAATTATCTATATCCATGATCACCTGTAGATCGGTTTTCTACATCGTTTCGCAAGGTGTGAAATTAACCAATGACAGCTATCGGGACATTCGTGCTTTACGGTTCCGATAACAAGGCCACAGATAACCATAACTTGACACTAGATATGGGAAATCGTGTCCGTCAGATGTGATAATTTTCTGTCGTATTAATCTGTTGCAGAGAGAAAGCGAGGAAGACAGACGTACACCCGATACCAGACGCTCGAGCTCGAGAAGGAGTTTCACTTCAACAGATATCTGACGAGGCGGCGACGCATCGAGATCGCGCACGCGTTGTGCCTGACGGAGCGGCAGATAAAGATCTGGTTCCAGAACCGGCGGATGAAGTGGAAAAAGGAGAACAAGACGAAGAGCGAGCCGGGCGACGGTGACCAGGACATCTCGCCCCAAACGTCGCCGCAGGGTTGAGACGATTGAACGGTAGAAAGATGATGATGACGACGACGAGGATGCCCGAGGTCTTCCAAAGAGCTTCTCAATTCTCTCAGGGTCCAGCGACTCTTGTCTCCAGCAGCAGCAGCAGCGGCAGCAGCAGCGGCAGCAGCAGCAGCACTACCTCCAGCCCCGAATGATGAACCGAGTGAAGAGCCGACAACAAGAGTCCCCAGCAGAGAAATGCCCAAGCAGCAGCCAAGCCCCAGCCCCAAAGCCCCCAACGCGATGATCTACGACCCCTACTCAACTACACGTTTCACACAAACCGCAATCACACGTAAAAAACGGACACACACGCAAAACACACACACACACACACGAAACACTCACACACACACACACACTCAGCAATGACGCTTATCTTGTTCATGTTAATCAAGTTGCTCGTACCAAAAAAATGACAAAGATGGGAGGATGCAGGATTGTGAGGATTAGGAAAAAAAAAAAAAAATGAAAAGTAAGAAGTGAAAAAAAATGAAAAAGACGCGAGATGGTGTGAGAGCCGCGTGTCGTCGATCCGACGGAGTTACGGGAAAATGCGCAATGCTAATCGAGATGACGAATACGAAAACAAAATGAATAATAATAATGACGAAGAGGGAAAAAAGGATAATAAGTATCTGGAGATTTATAAAAATGACGAGAGAGCGAGAGAGAGAGAGTGAGAGTGAGAGAGAAAGAGGCAGAGAGAAAGAGAGGGAGAGAGAGAGAGCGAGAGAAAGAGAAAGAGAGAGAAAGAGTGAGAGTGAGATAGAACGAATGAGTTCGTAATGAAACCGGATCACCATGCTAATCAGAACCGCGTTAACCTCTATTACGTTTAATCGAATGTAATTTACTAAAGCCTATATTAGACGTAAAACGGATTATTATTATTATCATTATTATCATTATTATTATTATTGTCATTATTATTATTATTATATTATTATTATTATTATTATTCTGTATGTAAACTACTGTGACGGGATGAACGTATGAATGTGTAGTAAGTGATGTAAGCGGGCGAATCTGTCGTGTGGCAATTGGTGCGAATGCGTGGATCGGATTAAAACGACTTGCGAACGAGTGAAACTTGCGTTTAGAAAACATAAGAAGCGTTCTATATTATTTATTATCCTACGTTGGTACGTGTAAATTGCGAGTAGTAGTGCATTACATAGGCGTTTCGTCGCTAGTGTAGATTCGAGAGAAAACGTAAAAAAAAAACGAAAGAAAGAAAGAAAGAAAAACGATTATATACCCCGTCTCCTCATTGCGTCTCCAATAGCGGACTGTAGATTGGACGTTTATAGTACTCTAGAGAAGAAGAAAAAAAAAAGAGCAAGAAGAAAAATCGTTTAGATAGATTATATATTTACTAAAACCGCGGCGGCTCGGCGAGAAGAAGACGAGACGGTTGTTCGCGATTCGTGCCAACGCAGTGTGAAACCATCTCGGCGAGGACGAAACCCTCCGCGCCCTCCGACACCGCCTGGATCGGCCCTCGATCTACGAGACGCGGGCGGGAAGGGCGCGAAATTGATCGATGCGAAATCGTGGTCGTTGAATGCGAGGAGAATCCGTGTCCAAAATGCGAAACCAGTGAATCAAAAAAAATGAAGAAGAAAAAAAAGTGCGTGGATTAAAAATTAATATAATTAGCGAGGCGACCCTGGCCGTGATTTTCGGTGCGAATCAGTGAAACGAATACCGACTCGTCGGACGATGGGCCGCTCGTGTCGCGGGATGAAAAGTGAAACGACGCGGGGCCTCTTCGAATGTCTTCAGCCACGCGCGAGTGCGAATTACGCGGTGTGCGAGAGGATCGATGAAATTTGTTTATGGTAAAAACGAGCAAAGTGCGAATTACGGATTACACGGTGACGCGGAGCGGGGACGCATCGACTTGTGGCCGTTTTTCACCTCGTCGATGTCAGCCTCAGACAAGGTCAGTTTCCTGTATGAATCACGGGTTTCGTTTTACTCACGAAAATTATTCCGTGGGTAATTCGTTTTTTTTTTTTTTTTTTTTTTTTTTTTTTCTTGGTCCGTAAGTCTTTGCGCTCCGCGCCTGTCGCGTGGAATTTCGAGCGCTCGATGCTGGAAAAAAAAAGAATCTCGCGCTGCATCAGTCGAATCCCGATCGAACCAGAGAGAAAAAAAGGTTGAAAATGCAAAATTGAAACGTTGCTCCGCGGACGCGAGGCCAAGTTACCAGTGACGTAATAGTGTAGTGTAAGGAGGAGATGCGGAAGCGTTTGGCACTTTCAAGGTCGATTCCTCGGTTCCCGGGTTTACCGGAGAAGAAGCAACAACGTAATAAAAAATTGCCGTCCTCGTCAATTTCTTTAAATATGAAAAAAAAAAAAAATCGCGCGAACCCGACCGCAATTTTTTTACTCAATTTTTACCCGGTGACAGGAGGATAATGAAATTATCTCTCATTGGCGTGTATTGAACGGTAAACCCGGACGATCGTCGGGCCTTTTTCACAACGCAAAATTCGCCCCTGCTCATTTTTCTCGAGGCCGGGATTTAAATTCGTTTTTTTTTCCCTCAAATTACACCCAGTGAATCTCCACGAGGAGTGCCAGGCGTTTTACCGATGCGCGCGTGAAAGAAAATGTTCGGCTCCCGGCGACCGTCGACGCCCTCGCGAAATTTCGGAAAAAGCGTTTTTTGTCCTCGAAGCGAGATGGAAGTAAAAAAAGACGGAGAAAAATGAGGGTTTCGCGCGGTCGCCGGTGGTCGGAATCGCGAGGAAAGAGCGCAATAGTAATAAACACGACGCGCCGCGGCGAATTCTGTGCTGTGTTGTAAAATTAGTTCGACACTTAGTTCGTATCATCATTATTATGATTATCGTTATTATTATGATTGAAATAACGCACGATAACGATATAAGTAACGAAGAATATTATATTATAAATAAACGACGATATTATATATTTAAAGAAGGTAAAAGAGAAAGAGAGGAACAACGGATACTCGAAGAATTATTAGTCGATGAGGGCAGCTCGGAGCGCGGGGTTTCGGTCCAGCATGTTGGACGAGCCCCCCGAGCGCCCTCGACGATCCAAAATTTCAACCCCGCGAGTTTGTGCGAGGAGGCACACGAAAAAAAAAAAAAAAAAAAAAAAAAACAAGTGAATGGTAAAACTGATATACGTAATACGAGGTCCGAGCGCTTTTTCGAGCGCTCATCGGAACCGGCCTTTCTTTCACGAGAGATTTATTTATGTAAAATTATTGTGAGCCCTGTGCGATCTCGCGCGGGAGTCGAGGAGAACGAAAATAAGTCCAGTGTCCACTCTTTGCGCGCGAAAAAAAAAAAAAATTAACGCCCAGGCATCGCTCGTTGCAACTCGCGCGGCATTCACAGTGCAATTCGAGTAGCTCCCATGCTGTACAACGTGAAACGATATTTTACGATTTCTCGATATTTCGAAAAAAAAAAAAAATGCAAATAAATGTATAATCTTGAAAAAAAAAAAAAAAAATCTCAAATTCGTCGTTTACGACGGATTTTCTTATTTTCCGTGTTCCCCGGACGCTTTTATATCCACAGCGAATTCACTCGCTCGGTGTGTACAACGTGTAACGCCTTTGACGACGCCCGAGTCGAGTGCGCGCCGCAATCGCGAGACAATCGCCGATGTAATCTATGTGGGTCGATTAATGGCGGCATTGGCGTGCAGGGTGCGGCACACACACAGCGCGTACACGCCGGACAAAGAGAAAATTCGAGTTGCCTTGGGGGGGTTTCGACTTCGTCTACCGTGTCGACTATTATAAAACGATTATCGCTCGTATCGCTCGTCCGCGCGGCTAGGTAGATATTTTTTTATCGAGAATCGAGAAATTCGCGCCCCGTTGCAGGGAGCGATTGTCATAGACGATATACGTAAATTAAAAAAAAAAGATAACGAAAAGAAAATAAAAAAAAACAAAATTTCGTATCCGGCCCGTGCGGCACGTTTTTCTTGTCTATTGAAACTCGAAAGAAAAAACGATAAAAAAAATACACACACACACACACACACAAAGGTACTAAAAAGCGGCTGAGGAACAATTGGGAGCTTTTGTAGGTTAAACAAAAATGAACGGAAACTGGTGTAGATGGAAATTATATATTTTATCTCTACTTCGTACGATAGCCGCGTAAAAAGGGAATTCGTGATCGCGAGCATTGAATATACTATATATTAGAGAAAAGAGATTAAAAAAAAAGAACCAGCGTAGTGGAGCGAAAACGATGGGTGTGTGTAAAGTAGATTTTTAATGAGGAAAAATAAAACGCGTGTACATGGGCGTCCTAGGCGCCAACCAATAGCCGTTGAATAGCAGAGAGGAATATCGAATAAGCGAGCATTAATAATAATATCGTCAAAGCAGTTTGTAAGGTTTTTTTGTTGTTTTTGGATTCGTAGGAATAAGAAAAAACGTGTGTGTGTCGGTTGCAGCGGGCGGGGACAAAAAAGGCGGTCGAGGCAAAAAAAGAAATCCCCGCGACCCAATCTTTCTTTTCTCTCTTCTTTTTTTCGCGATAATAGGAGGTCGGGGTGAAACACCGCGGATCGATTGAAACCGAAACGTAACGTCGAAAGAAAAAAGAAAAAAAAAATTGACCGCGCCGGGCTTTGCGGAGATGTACATAACTTAATATTTTATTGACGATAAAATATAGCTCGCGTACGACGAGACCGGATATACAACAATAATTATAACAATAATAATAATAAAAATAAATAATAATAATAATAACAATAATAATAATAATAATAATAATAATGATAATTGTAATGATAATGATTAAAAAAAAAGTAAAATGTCTAAACGAAGAGAAATATAATGCAACGTGCGAATCAAGCTATCGGACTCATTATATTATATTTAGTTGTGTAGTATTTATTGATATATTATATCAATGTTATTATTATTTTAAAGCGGACCTCCTCTTCTTTTCCTTGTATTTTTTTGTTTCCCCCGAATTATTATTGTGTAATAAATATTTTTTACAACGCAACGTTATGTACTTACGGACTTTGAACGTGCAACAATTTTCACCTACCTTTTTCGTTTTTTTTTGTTTTGTTTATTAACTTCAGACTTTGCTGTGAATTGCATCGGAAGGGACGTCGAAATTGGTGACTTCTGCGATGAGAAATCCAGCCAATGGGCGAGCTCGTTCAGACGCTGAAGAGTTCCTGGCTCGACTTTTGACCTGACTACAATTTTTAACAGTTGATTTTATTTTTATGTTTATTGTTTCTCACCGAGTACGGTTTTTATTCACGAGCATCGAGGCAATGAAACCAATATACGTAAACCGTCGTCTTTCCATTCGCTCGATAAACTCGCCATTCAAATCCTCGTTATCGATCATCAGTATAAAATTCCCGATAAACGTCAAGCAGTAAATAATCAACAAAGACTGAATAACTCGAGTAAATTTGGTGAAACGAGGCAACTAAAACGAAAAAAAGCGATACACTTTCAACGACAAAATATCGTGGGCTAACAACGTTCGTCCGGAAAGAGAATTTTCTAATCGACAGGGGTAATGCGAACAGCTACGACGCCTGACGTTGCAACGTCGAATTCGCAAGCCGCGAAACTCTGTATACGATACCGCGTAGGTAAAGTAGGTACCTGTTTTTTTCTAGAGACTAAACGAAGCAAAACGCAGATGATAAACGATTAGCATGGGTGTGTCTGTAAAAATGATGCTACTATATTTATGAAAAAAGTCTACGGTAAAAATAATAAAAAAAAAATACAGTACTTTGTCGTTTTTTAATTACTCACTCTGCGTGCGATTTGGAAGTAAACGGTGTCTGTGTTGCTTCGCAAAATGGGTGGGGATTCGTCGTAGTCGCTCGTAATCGACCGCGTAATGAAGGTTTCGTTATTTTTTTTTAATAGCAAAAATCTATAAAATAATCGATGAACCGCGGACGTAATCGATACATCCCGCCGAGTCTCTCTGCACAGATGTATTTTCTATCTACTCGCATCTCGTTTAATTTGTACACTAGCGAAAACCAATAAACACACAATTTTCTAAATTCCCGGCTCGATTGGTGGTAAAAAAAAGGTGAATCAAAAGGGGGCATCGCGAGGGGCATGGAGTTAAATCGCAAAATCGTAATACCTGAAACCTGTCCGGGTGATCGGTGACGTCACGAGATTAATCAAAACGGGGTGTGGTCGGCCAAGGTCCCGGTATATCGTACTCGTCATCTCATCAATTGCTACCGCGTGATGGATTAATTCACGTTCTGATGGCTATTCGATCAGACAAGCTCGTGCAGTAACTATTCACAAGTGAACGCGGATTGCCCAGCCCTGGGTGAGATCGCACGCACGTGCGTCCGTAACGCAAACGTGGGCAATAAAGCGTCTCATTCATGAAACAAGAAACATCCTCGGGTGATTCAAAGGCCTCGCTACTTACCGAATGGCTATTGACGATGGTGAAAGAGAAAAAAAGAAACACACAAGAACATATAAATAAATGAAAATATATAAATAAAAAAAGTATATATATATATGATATAATTACGAGTACGATAAACATATATATATAATTATTTTGTAGTGTCCCCGCAGTATGTAAACTAAATGTACACATAAAGAGATAAAAACAAAAATGCGAGTACGGCGGTGTTTACTACCAACCGAAAAACAAAACTGAAACTGTGCATACGAGAGCGAGAGCGAGAGAGAGCGAGAGAGAGAGAGAGAGAGAGAGAGAGAGAGAGAGAGAGAGAGAGAGAGAGAGAGAGAGAGAGAGAGAGAGAGAGAGAGAGAGAGAGAGAGAGAAAGTAAATAAAGAAAAAAAAACATTAAACAAAAAACGAAAAGGAAACGTGATGATTATTCGAGTGGATGATTCGACCCCCGTGTGCGAGTATTTATTATAGTTGTACTACTGTCAAAAGTGCACCGAGATATTAACGAGACACTGAGAGAGCGAGAGAGCGAGCGAGCGAGAGAGAGAGAGAGAGAGAGAAAGAACGATTACGAGAAAGAATAACGATATAATAGTATTAATGGCTACTATGTCGACGAGTCTAAAACAAAAACCATATTGTATTATATTTAAGAGTCTGTCCATATTAATAATAACGACATTAATTATAATAACTGTGTTTGGAGACGAGAAATAAATTGTGGTTGAATATGAACATCGTGGTCTCGAGGATTCATTAACGAGGACGTACGAAGCATTTTTGTCAATCGGCAATCCAATTTTAATTATTCATTAATTATTATTTTTTTTACGTCTTGCATTGACTCAAAATTGCGAAATGAATAGCAAAGAAGGTGCGGGCGTTGACGAGTGAAAGGGGAGCACAGTGAGCGTTGTGTCTTGTTCAGCCATCGGGGAAAAGTCGTTAAGGTCGCGGGGGGGTCCAGACCGAAGGGTGCCAATGGCTCGACAGTAGTTTGCATTTATACACGTATCGCTGCGGAAGGAACCATTGTATAATCCAAGATGGCGACGAACTCAGAGAGGATTATTATTGGCTAATACGAGGCGAGAGGCTCCGCCTTGGCTCATGGCTCGTGACGGGATGATTTATTGGGTTTTCTGTCTGTTCGCCCCTGCAGCACACCGAACATGCCATGCCTACTACTACTACTGGTACTCTCTCTCTCTCTCTCTCTCTCCCTCTCTCACTCTCTCACTCTCTCGCTCTCTCCTTCACTCTCTTTCGCTCTGCTCTCTTTATCCCTCTCTCGCTTATTTCTAGGTAGGTAGAAATGTGTGCTCGTCGTGTACGCGGCCCGCTGGGTCGCGACTCGCTCACGAAATTCTGACCGAACCGAACAGCTGTGCCGCCTTCCTTTCCCTTCGTTGCCCTCCGCACTCGCTGATTCTCAACGTCGTGTCCGTACACAACAAGCGTGGAATACAAACCCCGGCAGAAGCGCGCCGAGCGTATACACCGAGCTCCACGCCAATGGCCGCCTGAAAAATATTCCCCGGACCCAATTCCCCGCTGTGCCCCTCGCGCCCCGCGTCCCATCTCGTTCAGCGAGAGAGTCGAACGAGCGCCGGGATTGGAACAAGTCGTGGTGAGCGAACAAGAGCGAGAAAATCAAGCTTGATGGAGGAGGAAATTCCTGGGTTGACAACCTCTGGGTTTGGCAGGGTGAGTATGAGTGTCATATCCATAGCCAAAAGCGTGAAGGATTCTGAGTAACGATTTATTCGACCCTGTTGCAGGTGCATCAGCCACAGCCGGGTTGGAAGACATCCTCCAGATCCAGGATCGTGATCACCAAAGCTGAGGATCTGATCATCTTGATGAAGGTCTTGCTGCTCAATCTCCTGGCAGGTGTAGGAGGTGCCTCGCTTTTGGGACCTCATGTTTCAAGGACATCGCATTTGGGACATGGATATCGCGATCTAAAAAGGCCAGATACATTCATCTCAGTTGGTTGCCTCGCATGCAACAAGGACAGGTTCGTCACTTCTGTGTATAGAAATCGTTGGAATGACTTTGTAATACGATTCCCCGGTTGGGAAAAAGAGGGGCGAGAGCAGATGGGTCATGCCGGACGAGGATCGCCATCGCGATCCACAGCCGGTCGGGGAGAATGAAGGAAGAAGAAGGCGCGAAAGCGTCATAAAATGATCACGAATGTCGCAAATGTGCGAAATTCGACGTGGCAGAAGAGAGAGAGAGAGAGAGAGAGAGGAAGGAAGATGAGACATTGCGGGTGGAGGATGCGAAAACGAGAAAGTCCCGAAGCTTCGTCCCGTCCGCCGTTCACCGTTCTCGCCTAGGATTCCCGCGGGCAGCGCGGGGCGAGATGACGGGGTGGATGGGGTTGCCAGGTTTCTCGCTCGCTCCCGACGCTGGATGCACCGCGGTCAGAATTTATGGCCGCTTTATCACTTTACCGGCCTTGCCGAGCGCGTCTGCCGTCGGTGCAGCCGCGCCGTGAGAGGACGAGGAGGCCACGCGGGGATCTCCCCCAACTATGAACTTTGGCACTCGAGTCTTCCTCGCGAGGGCCTCCCGGCTGCTCGCCGTGCGAAGCGCCCCATAGGCAGCGGGAAGCACCGGCTCGGAAACTCTTGAAACGACAACGACGACGACGAGGAGGAAGGACGAAGACGAGGTGAGAAACTCCTGAAACTTTAACGTTCGCGCGAATTTAACCCGGGATGCCTTGCGCCAGTCTCGGCCACACGCTTCCCTCGCGCTGTGAGCGTCCAGCTTTACCGTCGTTACACCACCTTCTGGGTTTTTTTTTGTTTCGTTAAGCTGTGGGTCATACGTATGGATCACATTTTGGGAACAGGAAGACGTGGAGACACCGCTGGGTAGCTTTTTTAGATTCAAAGGGAGGTTCATTGGAATTTCGCATGGTTTTCTTGTTGCAGAATACAGTTGACTGATTTTTTAGTAGACGTCACACGTACAAATCACATTTGCAGAATATATCAATATATCAATTTTTCCTATAGGAAAAATGTTGGAAACATCTTTTTATGATTCAAAAATTGGTTCATTGGGATTTTATGGGTTTGTATCAATTTCTCCTATAGGAAAAATGTTGGAAACACTTTTTTATGCTTCAAATATGTATTCATTGGGATTTTATGGGTTTGTCTTTTTGCATTTGATGTTTGCTGATTTTTCAGTAGACGTCTGCCAAATTCTGACGGTCAAATTTGTTTCGATCAAATTTGATTGGCGTACGAATCTTTGAATTCCACTCTGCATTGTGTTCAAAGAAAATTGCGCCTTCCGTGCGGATAAAAATAATGCTTTAGGAAGCTACAAGACCGACCTACAGTCTCACTTTAAATGCGATATTTATGATTTTTTCTTCCTGTTATAATTGCGGGTATCCACAGCGCACTGAGGAAGTACTTAAACTTTTCGATGCCCTCTTTCCAACTCCTCGTGTATTTTCCGCCGCACCGCGGACGTAAACAGCGGAGGCTGCGCCCGCGGTTCCCCGTTCGCCCGCTCGATGTCTGTATTATCATCATTATCATCATCGTCCTCCCATAAAGCGCTGTATTATTACGGGGATCGCTGCCGTCAGCGCACGAAACCTCCGGTACGAAACTGTATCGTGCAGCCCGGATAAAATTAGTTACCGGGTTCGCGGGATGAGAGAGAACGAGGCTCGTCAGTTTGGCCTGCCTCCTTCCCTCGTCGATACGTGTAAAAGCAATTATATATCACGTCGGGACCCCGACGTATATGAAAGGGCACCAATGCGCACTGCGAAACTTACCGACTCAATATGTTTTCTGCCGCAGATTTTTTTTTTTTTTCGTCAACCGCAATCGCCGGTCAGTCTCATTCAGCGACTGAGGGTTGCGGTCGTTGATCCGCTAACTTAATTCCCGACCTTTCGAATGACAATCAATCATTTTTCGCGAGGATACGACTAACATTTCGTTCCGTTAAATTTGTATCCTGATATAACACTGATTGAAAGTCCTGTGTGGTTCTCACATAGGATTCCAAAAAAATCCGCTTTTGAATGGCCCTTCTGACTTTTGTAGACGCAATGCCTAGATTATCACCCAATAACGATGGTTTTTTTTGCATATCATAAGCCTGAAAATGGAAATCTGAATGTCCGACTTTAGTGTACTAAATGCTCACAAATGGATCTTTTGATGTTATTCAGGGTAAACGTAAATGTCACATTAATTCGTGATGATCAACACTTTATCGTCAAGTCGGTATCTTGTTGCAGACATAATTCCCTCGCTTTTTCAGACCTCGTTGTGGGTCGGCAATGTCTCTTATTGGCCACCGCGGTCAGGCAAGTCACCCTTACAATGTAGCCGGCGCGCAGACATTTTTAGAAGCGACGATTAAGACTCGGTCCGAAAATAATTTCCTTTTTCCGCGAGTCGCCGGCCGACAAGGGAATCTCGCAGCTTCCATTCCCATTCTTCGTCCGTTCCTCTTGTTCCTCGTCGCCGCGGTTAGCACCGACGATTTATATCCTCGCCCCGCGGCGTCTCCTCGTCTCGCGACACCGCGTGTAGCGGCCCATGAGCGAAATACATAGTAGCCGCGAAATCTGGTTGCTCTATGTGTTCCCGTGTTCAACCCGGATGACCGGTGGCTCGCGGGAGATAAAGAGAGCGTCTAGCGAGCGCCCGAGTCGGTGCCAAGAGCGAGAACGCCGGGACAGAGAGAGAGAGCTCGGTCTCACCGCGCGGTGAGAGACGCGAGCGACGAAGGAGGCGGGAGAGCGAGAGAGCCGCGGAGGAGGGTTGCATCCACGCAGCCTCGTAAAATTTACGTCACTACCTGACGTCGCGCGGGAACGAGACTGCTTGCACGCGCCGGAACGCATAAAGTAACCCCCATTAACGGACCATAAATTCCAAGCGCCTCTCTCGCGTCGTCCCTCTCGCACTCATCGCGCGGCCCGCGCGATTCCGTGCGAGCGTTATGCGCGCGCCCAGTCCTTACCGGCCGCGCGCGAAGCAGTCGCGGAGCCCGAGCGAGCGAGCGCGCGAGATGTTATGTATGAGCGTCATTAGTGTTAATAGAGTGTTAACCGCTTCTATACCACTCGATTCCGACTCGAGTAGGTGTGTTCTCACTGCGTTCTCCACCGCGCGCCGCTTCTGCACGCCGCCCGCGTGTAGCTGACACAAAGTGTGCACAAGTGGATCGCGCGCTCTACACTTGCCGCGACGGGCGCGGTGGGATTCACGGAAGCGTGTAGAATCGCATGGGACACATGTAGGCGTTGCGATAATGTTGCGGGTTGCGGTGAGCGAGGCGCAAAGCACGTTGGTTTGCACTCGGTAGTGTGGAACGATGCTGCAGATTCGTGTACAAGTGGAGAACAGGCTAAACGTGTAGAGGCTACTTGTACACAGTTGCTGGCTGCGCAGTTGCGGTGTACACAGCTGACAATGCAGCTCAACGTCGCCGAGTTGGTTTGCACTTTATAGTGTGGAGCGATGTTGTAGATTCGTGTACAAGTGTAGAGGCCACGTCTACACAGTTGCGTTCCGAGCAGTTGCGGCGTACACAGCCGACAATGCATCTCGGCGTCACCGAGTTGGTTTGCATTTTGTGGTGTGGAACAATTTTGTAGATTCGTGTACAAGTGGGGAACAGGCTAAACGTGTAGAGGCTACTTCTACACAGTTGCTGGCTGCGCAGTTGCCGTGTACACAGCTGACAATGCAGCTCAACGTCGCCGAGTTGGTTTGCACTTTATAGTGTGGAGCGATGTTGTAGATTCGTGTACAAGTGTAGAGGCCACGTCTGCACAGTTGCGTTCCGAGCAGTTGCGGCGTACACAGACGACAATCCATCTCGGCGTCACCGAGTTGGTTTGCATTTTGTAGTGTGGAACAATTTTGTAGATTCGTGTACAAGTGGGGAACAGGCTAAACGTGTAGAGGCCACACGTCTACACAGTTGCATTCAACGCAGTTGCGGCGTACACAGCAGACAATTCAGCTCGGCGTCACGGGTGTCGTCTTCCATCTCGCTCCTGCCTCGCGTGTCAGCCACCGCGCTGCTATACACCGTTGTTTCGTGCTGTTTTGCATAGGGAATGCATCAATTTTCGGCACTTGCCGCCCGCTGCCGCCCCTCGCGCTCTGGCTCGCGGCCCGGGGACTGGTGTAGTTATGCCGTGGGTATAAAGCACACACCGGTGCTCCTCTATGCTTTCAGGATGGCCACTTTGCGCTGCGACTGTGTAGAGCCAATTCTCGACTCTTCGCGCGTGTATGGGAGGCATGAAGCTCTCTGCTTCATACATGACTAATGTCATAACGCGTTGGGACGGCGCGATTGAATACCGCGCGTATGCAAACTGTGGGAGTTTGTGTGTGGGCGCTTTCAACCCTTCTATTTTGATGTCACACCCTGGAACCAAAGTTGTGTCATCACGTGGGTGTTACACGACCAGGGAAATCTTTGCTGTCGGGCGTGTTGTAGGACGAAGTGATTTCTATGGGGGGGCGAAGATATGAATCTTTATGGATTCGCGGACAGGCAGCTGTTGAACTTTAAGTACCCCCCCCCCCCCCTCCCCGCCTTCCTCCCGCTCAAGTCGATTCTAAAGTGAGCAAATAGCTACTTGTGTGGCTTGCGAGGGTAAGGAGCAATATTTCATGTCCGCTCTCTATAAATAAAGCTGAACTGCATGGATTGTGCGAAGACTTGGTCGCTTCTCGCTCTGTGACGAGAGATACTTGACACGACCTTCGTTTTTGTTTTGTTTTTCTTGCTTCTTTTGATTATTTTGTATTTAAGGAATTTGTGATTTGTGGATTTTTGTATTGTGTTGAAACCAACCTGGCAAATTGAACTACAAAGTGCATCGACACTTTTAGATGCAGTTTGGGTACTTCGTTATTTATTTTACTTCGAATTTGTAACTCAAGTATATCAATATGTTATTTTCACGGGTCACTAAAATGAAACTCTAAAATGTTCGATTTAATTAATTTTTTTCGCAAAAAAACGTTTGAAATATAAAATATTTGAACACGGTCACACAATAAAACCGTAAGATTAACGAGTTGTTACTTATCATTCATTGAATACAAAAATCCATAACGGTTAATGTTTTTTATTTTAGCGTTTTTACGTGTGTTTGTTACCAATGTTTGGTTTGTTGAACATTTCGAGATGAAAGGAAAGTACGAGTGGATCAAATTCCGCACGGCAGCACCCGTTGGATATACGTGACGTGCCGGAGCGGGACATAAATCAATAATATCGCAGCCCCCGTTCTCGCCGCTCCTCGCGGATCCCACCTTCTCTATTGCTGCACCGCACACACCACCGACACCCTATGCCAGCACTGGCGTCGTTTCTACCCTCGTCGCTGCCGCTACAAACCACCCTGCGACGCCGGCGTTTCTCTTGCAATCAATGTTCCCGCTTCTCCGTGGCTGTCTTGAGTTTTATGCAATACACCAGCATCGCTTCAATCACCCAGCTGAAAATTTATTCCAATTGTCTGTTCATTTTTGTGTTTAATTTTTCAGTCTGATAAGGTAAGTTCCGGGACACTGTATACATGTGACAGGCTGCGGAGTAAACTCGAAATTTATTCCAACGTCCTGTTCATTTTTGTATTTCATTTTTCAGTCTGACAACATCGTAAAAAATTCTACTTCAAATTCAACGGAGCTACACTGCGGAAGCTTTTATGCATAAACTTGTATACCAAATTGAATATACAAGTGCGATATAAGATTAATGTACGATGTAATAAAAACGCTAAAATTACTTTGACTCCAATGACTTCAATTTTTCCAATATCTCGAATGATTTAATTTTCACTGCAAAAGTACTTTGATTCAATTGAATTTGCTTCTATTTCACCATAAAAGTTCATTAATGTTACATCGCCATTAAACATTAAATTAGATTTACCATTTCATGCATAAAAACTTTCAAATATTTTTAACACTCCAAGTTCCACATGACACTAAAATGTATCAACTTACGAGTAAACACAACATTTATTCCAATCGCCTATTTATTTTCGTATTTAATTTTACAGTCTGATAAGGTAAGTTCCACGACACCATAAATGTATCAGCCTATAGGAGTAAACTCAAAATTGACTCCAATCGCCTCCAAATTTCCGTATTAATTTTTCAGAGTTCCATAAGGTAAGTTCCACACAACACCACATCGGCCTAGGAGGCCGCAGGAGCGTGAATGCTAATACGGGGTTGAAATACGTTATACGGTCGGTATGGAAAGGCAAAGTTCAGTCGCGCATTGTGTACACCGGGCCCGGGTATGTTCAGCCCCCGAGACCTCGTATCGCGGTGGCAATGGGACGACGCGACAAAGGCTAAATGCAAAAGCTTGTAAGGGCTGGTTGGCTCTCGCGGCCTCCGAGAGGGCAACAAAACACTCTTGCAATTAGCTGGATGTCCCGATGACACTTGGCGGCTATTCCCCGGAGGACTCGTCGCTTCGCCATATCCGGCCCTCAGCCCCGGCGAGTCCTCCGCATGCGAATACCAGCGCAGTATTTCGTGAAGCTCCCGAGCTCTCCACCCTCCCCTCGCCCCTCGGTGAGCCTTAACGAATTTACGAATACGCTGCGTACACCGCGGGAGATTTTTTTTTCTTTTTTTTAATAATAAAAACTTATTCGATTTATGTCGGTGGAATTTTCGCTCACGGGGTCGGCTGAGTAGATTGGAGCGAGGGGTACGTTGAGCACGGAATTGAAAGTGCGAGGGGAGAAGCGAAACAAAAATGAAAAAAAAAAAAAAAAAATGAAAGCTACTGACGGATCGAGCGGTGGATCCAATTTTGAGAATGGCTCGTGAGGGGGGTGGATGAAAATCGAAAAATACATTCCGTCGTGGAACTCGGCCTCGCGGAATGGAAATCAAAACCCGGCGAAATTGGCGTCGATCCAGATTACAACCCCCTATCGCGACGCGTAAACCTTTAACACCGCCGACATCCATAAATCTGATCAGCTGTGTAATTCAATTTTTGCCTTGTTTCCCAATTGCACGAGGATTTAATTGTTATTATTATTATTAGTTTTTCATTATTACTATTTGTTTTTTTTATTTATTTCAATTGTGATTTATTTAATTGTTATTATTATTATTATTATTTTTTCATTACTACTGTTTGTTTTTTAATTTTTTATTTGTTTCAATTGTGATTTATTTAATTGTTATTATTATTTTTTTTCATTACTACTGTTTGTTTTTTAATTTTTTATTTGTTTCAATTGTGATTTATTTAATTGTTATTATTTTTTTTTTTTCATTACTACTGTTTGATTTTTTATTTTTTATTTGTTTCAATTGTGATTATATTTAATTGTTATTTTTTTTTTCTCAGTACTGCTGTTTGTTTTTTTTTAATTTTTTTCAATTGTGATTTTTTTTTGTCGCGTCTTAGGAATAACATGTGAGTGACCGCGATGAATTTTGAATTTGGCGCGAATCCCGTGACAGCCGCGTGCAGCAGCAGCGGCCATTAGGTTTCGCGAGCGGGGGGGCTACGTGGGCACCGGGGCGCAGAGGATGATGGTTCCATCGCGGGTAGGTAGTGCCTAGACGGGGCTCCACCCAGCACTTAGTCCACGTCGCGACCGTGGCCCCGGGCACGCTGTTACCGGGGTACGGCACGCCCCTGCCACGGCGACCGGGCTCTCCCATTCGCCGGGCAATTTCTCATCGGGCACCATCGCATTAGCCTAATCTAACACCCCCGAAACAAAAAATGCGGCCATCGACGTTTCGCTCTTGAAAATCGTGGCGAGGTGCTGCACCCCCACGACGAAATCCCGAACTAAACGCGCGCATTTCATATCGATTTTTCGGTGGGTGCGGACGTCGCGGGCCCGGGCCTCGCGAGTTCTGCCGATCTCGCGACGAATTCGGCCACGATGTTCGGATTTTTCGGAAAATCGGTAATTGGTAATCGGTAACTGGTCGCATGCCAAAGGGCAAATTGCCCCCCGTAAATCCTAATCTTGGACCAAAAAAAAAAAAAGAAAAAGACAACGAAGTAAAAAAGTCCATTTTTGCGGCAACCTACGATTTGTTGATCCTGAAGAAGTGGCCTGAGGAAGTCTAGGAAAATCGGGAAAAGGCAACGTCGGTATGGTGAGTAAATTGGTGCATGAAGTCATTTTTATACACATTACAAATATTTGTCTTCTGGATCGCTTTCATTTTCTAACTACCACAATTTATTAAAAAATTCACCACAACTTGTTCTTATATACAATAATTCAATTTACATTCTCTGTTATAAATTAATTTCGCATCCTGTATTAAATATTTTCAATACCACGTAAGTACATCAAACGTAAAAATCTAACTAAAAATACTCGCAGTACCTAAAAGGCTCGTAAATACCGCCCAAAAACGACGCAAACAAAATAATTCACGTCGCCATAAACAAATAACCGTGGCGAAAAATACTGGTACAATAAATCCCCGCGCGCGCGTGACCCCAAAAACCGAAAAACGTGGAGGAAAAACACGCGAAAGAGAGGAGAGAATTTGGAGCATATTCGCTGGAAATCGGTCCGCCGTCGGCAGAGTCCTCGCCGGCGGTCGACGTATTGCGGCATTTTCCCCGAAGGCCATAAATTGCTCCACTTCTCGAGGCCCAAAATTTCTCGCAGAGGCCCCCATACAGCGACACGTGGTCCCGTGGACAATGCAATTTCGTCCTCGAATCCCCGAAACTGGAGCACATTGCGGGCGCATTGAAATCGTGGGGCCCGCGGAGCCGGAGCTTCACGGGACGTTTCGGAGCGTCGGTGGCGACGACTTTCCCGGCGGCCGTCGGAAAATGACGACGTCCCGAGAATCCGGCTCAACGTGAATCGATGAAAATAGCGGAGTTCGCTCGTTACGCGTCTGATGTATCGATCGAAATCTGATCGCCCGGGGGTGATGAATCCCCGCGCGACTCGTTTCATAAACAGTGAAACACGCCGGTTGCAACGATCGAAATCAAGATTAATGACACTTTAATGACTACTTGGACAGTTTCTAGCGGCCGCGCGGCTACCGGCCAAAACAACTTAATCTTGACCGCGCCTCGCGCACCACCCGGTTCTTCGCGTGGTCTTCGTCGTCGACTCGCGATACACGAGCCACCTCGATTTACGCACGCACGGTCGCCACTCGAATCCCGTGTAATTCGCGGAGAGAAACCAGCGCCGGATTATTGGCGATTAATGTGCTGAATTTATGAACCAGCCCCCCCACCGACCCCCTCCCCCCCCCCCCCCCCCCCCCCCGACCCCCTCGCCCCTCTTTCTGACCCCGCTCGATCCTACGGTTACAACGAGCGTTTGTCGTGTCCGTCGAGTGGCAGAAAGTTCAAACGATTATTCGGCGATTGACCAACCCGAGCCGACGGATTAGCCGGATTGTGTGATGTGGCTGTAAAAAAAAAATCTTGTTTGTTTAGCGTCAAAGTATGGAGTTTGTGGCCGGCGGCCAAGAGCCTAGATTAAAAGACAACCAGAGACGTACAACGTGCGCGCGCTTAGCCGTATGGAAAACAGCTACGTCCGACGTGTCTCGCGAAACGAGCCAACGTCAGATTTATCGGGGGACATTTATAAAAACACGACTCACTCGCGGGACAGATGTAGGTGTACGAATATTTTAGACGAGCGTTTTGTGAAAAAAAAAAAAAAAAAAAAAAAAATGATTTCGTACACTTTGCGGCCACCGTTGTACGTCGTTCGCGTGGGAATCGGCCGGACACAACGAAGACACCGCTTCGGGGGCCCCCTCGTGACAACGTATCTTTGGTTAACATTATGCGCGCTATGGCCCCGCGAGCGTTGCAACATCGGTCGTAAAAATTGCGGTATTAAAGCAACACGGATCTCGAGATGTCGAGAGAGAGCCGAGAAAGAGAGATACAGACGTTCGGGCGGGCATATCGCGATCGCGCGAAATTATCCGCGGCGATCTCCGCGCGCCACGATGAAATATGATCCTTCGACAAGTAGCCCATAAATCCGCCTCGTCGAATAACATCGCGCCGCGATATCGCTCGCGATGATCCCAAGCGGCGATAAGACAATTACGATCTCGTTTACGGAATTATAGATTCTAGATCCGCACGCGAGCGCGTGTTTTACGAATAGCGATTTTTTTTGGATTTTGTTTGCTGTCTGTGATTGAAAAGCTGATGTATTGCTGTGTGGAAATGCTGTAGGGAGCCCAAAGTAGTGGTTTGTTTTTATTTTATTCATTATTTTTGACAAAAACTGAAAAAAAAAAACACTATAAAATATTGTGAGAACAGATGGCGATTTTTTCTAATTTTTTTGTTGGTATTTATGATTTAAAATCTCATATATTGCTGAATAAAACAAGTGCATAGGAAACCCAGAATTCTGGTTTTTGAAAATTCTATTCATTCTTTTTATCCGAAATGATAAAAAATAAAAAATATAAAAACTTCAATCCCCAATAATATGGGACACACATTATTTAATTAATAAATATTTAATTAAAAAAAGTAAAAAATAGGTTAAGAACAGATGGCGATTTTTTCGTTTTTTTTTTTGTTATTTGTGATTTAAAATCTCATATATTGCTGACTAAAACAACTGCATAGGAACCCCAGAATTCTGATTTTTTGAAATTATATTCAATCTTTTTATCCGAAATGATAAAAAACAAAAATACAAATAACTTAGTTCCAATCCCCAAAAACATAGAACACAATATTTTTCCCCAAGCCAAATCACACCAAGAACGATAGTTTTAACTCGCGATGAATTAATTCTCCCCAACCGCGTGACAAATCATTTTCACGGACGTGAATCGAGTGATTTTAAACACGCTCGATGAAAAAAAGAAAGGCGACCCACCCGTGTCGGACAGCGTCGATACGTCTCTCGCTCGTCTCGCGATCAAAGAGCCACGATGAATCCAGGCTGCCGGGG
Organism: Pimpla rufipes; assembly: GCA_963932165.1. NCBI lineage: Eukaryota > Metazoa > Arthropoda > Insecta > Hymenoptera > Ichneumonidae > Pimpla > Pimpla rufipes. The sequence goes on from OZ010636.1 coordinate 9,011,173, forward strand.
GAATTATTTATAAGTTTTTCCGGCGTGTCAAAGATTTTCGTGTCATTAATCAGTCTTTGGTGAGGCGTATATAGCGAGAGACTCGGCTCACGGTTGTCGTGTAGCCCCCATGGAGGACCAACATATTTTTCTCGCGGCAATATCTCGCCCTCCCACGCCTCGCCTCGGTTGGTCCACGTTGCCTCGTGCTTTAATATTATCCGGATTATCATGCAGGGTGAGGTGAGCACGCGAGAGACTCAAGCAAAAGCGAAGGAGAGGCAAAGCTCAGTCTGGCCTCGTCGAGGGCTCTTTCGGGCTTTCATCTCTCGTGTGGGGGGGCAGGAAAAGGTGGGGGGGGGGGGGGGGGGGGTGGGGGTTGCCAGCGGGATTTCTGTTGTTTGTTGTTTCCTATCCTGTAATACGACGTGGCGGCTCGCGGTCCTACGTTACACTATACTTTGCCAGTCTTGCCGGGCGCCGGCGAACGAGCGACAACCCGCCCGCAACTCCCGTCCGACGCGGGTAAACTCCGCGTGACGGCTTACACGCCGCTCGGCGTGTACCTTCTTCTTGAAGATGACGCATGGTCGTGCGGAGAGCGCGGCGGGAACCTTGGAGAACTATTCTCATCCCCCTGTGCCTCGGTGACGACGCCAAACTACCCTTGGCGAGGCTGTCTTGTTTGGGCGTTGATCGGGAGTCGGGAATTTCTTGGTCTCCACTCTGGTTGGAATCTCGTTGGTTCGAGAGTCAAGAATTTCTTGTTTCCCAGTTGTTTTCACAGTCGCAACTCTGCTTGGAATACAAAATGGGCGATGTCATTGTATGGTCCAATGTCTGCCTGATCTGACGTTGAAAACAAAATTACCGCTCAAGAATCCAAATGTTGCTTCATGAAACGTTGTAGTGCAGGACGTACAAGGCTACAATAACTTGATCCAGTGTTTCTAACAGTTGAGAGATCATCATCCGCGCTATAAGGTAGTCTAGCCATATTAAACACACGGTGGTTATTGGTGAGCGTTTTATGTTGTCTGTTCAATTTAAAGTGCAGAAAACTCCTTGTAGAATATTCCAATGTGCTTCTTGATCTGAGACGAAAAAAAGACATATTAATTGCAACATTTCCGCTGAAGAAATGAAACGTCGGTTCATGAAATGTTACAGTGAAATACGTACCAGGATACAACATCCAAATCCGATGTTTCCAATTGTAGGGAGATCATCGTCCCTGCTGCCACTTAGCCCATCGACATTGAGCACACGGTGCTTGATGGTGAACGTTATGTGTTGTTTGTCCGATTAAAAGTGCAAAAATATCCATGTAGAATGGTCCAATGTGCTTCTTGATCTGAGATGGAAAAAATACATATTAATTACATCATTTCCGCTGAAGAAATGAAACGTCGGTTCATGAAATGTTACCGTGAACTACGTACGAGGGTACAGCAACCAAATTCGATGTTTCCAATGATAGGGAGATCATCGTCCCTGCTGCCAGGTAGCCCATCGATATTGAGCACACGGTGGTTGTTGGTGAACGTTTCGTGTAGTTTATTCGATTAAAAGTGTAGAAATATCCATGTAGAATGGTCCAATGCGCTTCTTGATCTCATACGGGAAAAAAGACATATTAATTACATCATTTCCGCTGAAGAAATGAAACGTCAGTTCATGAAATGTTACCGTGAACTACGTACGAGGATACAACAACCAAATCCGATGTTTCCAATGGTAGGGAGATCATCGTCCCCGTTGCGAGGTAGCCTATCGACATTGAGCACGATGTGGTTGTTGGTGAACGTTTCGTGTTGTTTGTCCTATTGAAAGTGTAGAATCTCCGCATACGTGGCTGCTGTGTCGCTCCCAAGTCAAGGCAGCAATATGCGTGCGGGGTGAGAGGCGTTCGCGACGCACCCCGAAGGGATAGAAGCGGGAGAGACGTGGCCGATCAATCATCAGCCGCGAGTTTTTATACCGCCGCACGCTCCGCCCGTTCCTTCATATCGGCCTGCAACACAGAATAAACATTTTTTTGCTTTGCCACGTTATTAACATTAGTCCCAGCTCTCTACCCGTGACTCCCGGACCCTCTTCCTTTTCTCGTTATATTAGCTTTTTTTTATTAGCTCCTCGCTTTTCTCGCCATCTCTCACGTTTCCTGTCTCGTCAACGTATTTGCGCCTTTGTCCTGAGCATCGTTTGCAATAACGTTGATAACGTGCTTATCATGCACTATGACGAAATTGAGTTATTAGTAACGCGAGTAGGACTGTCCAGTAGCCGGACCAATCGCCTGTGGACAGCGATGAATCTCTCTCTCCATGCGATATTATCAACGTCTTATTTTCGCAACGGTTTCAACAGGAGTAGAACATTTTTTAAGTCTGTAAACTCTCTTTTAAAAAGTTCATGAGTAACGGAAAACATTGTTAACATTGCTATTCGAGTTGTAATTGGTTGCCAGAAAAGCCCATTGTAAACAAAATCAGTTTGATGTCAAATTTGACGTAACGTGATGGGTGTGGCAGTGCCCGTAACTTTTTAAAGCTTTATAAGAGCGCAATAGCGCAAAATTGATCAACCTATTATAGGTGAAGAAAAAAAAAAAAAAAAAAAAAAAAATTCAGAGGTCGATTTCAGCGATTTTTGGTCCCGAGACGGATCTGTGATTTCTGACAAAAAAAACGTCGTCAAAAATTATTTTTTTCAAAATCGTTTAAAAAAGGTTCGTAACCAGTATTTTCGGGGGTAGAATATGCGACTTGACAACAATGGTATAGGTTAAAAGTCGATATTCTGAAAAAAAATATTTCTGAGGTCGATTTTGGCGATTTTTGGTCCCCAGACGGATTTATGATTTCTGACAAAAAAAAACGTCGCCAAAAATTATTTTTTTCAAAATCACTTAAAAAAGGTTTATAACCAGTATTTTCGGGGGTAGAATATGCGACTTGAGAACAATGGTATAGGTTAAAAGTCGATATTCTGAAGAAAAAAAATTCTGAAGTCGATTTTCGTAAAAAGATTTTCCCTAGTATTCATATATATTGGATTGAAATCCCAGTGTCATATTAATAGTTCCTTAAAACACTTTTATCGGTAAAATGAAGGAACTTTGATTAAAAAAATCTTTACGAACGTTCCCTAATTAAAAGGGCCCAAATGAGGATATAACGACCTATTTCCCAAACTTGCCAGCTAAACATGCAACACGCGTCCAATTTGTGCGCCGTGCTGTAATAATCTTTGACGAGAGCTTGATTGCCGATCACCGGGATACGAAATTATTAATGCTCGAGTAATTAACGAGACTCGGTCTCGACGTCATTGAGGCATCGGTCGGGCGCCCGGGAGCAGCTGTAGCGGGCGGCTGATCAATAGCGAGAGAGGCGAAAAATTATAATTAAGCTGCGAATCGATTAAAATGCCGTTACGCGTTATATTGTGCGCGGGGTTATCCCGTCCTCTATGGCTTATCTCGTCGTCGTGCCGAACGTCGCGGGGTTATCGATAAATCTGTCTCGACACTGCGTCGACTTCACCGTAAGAATCCGTACATATTTTTAATTGGATTTTGGGGAATACACAGATTTTTAAGCCGTTTTTTAAAACGCCAATCGGCTCCTCGAATATTTCATTTAAAAAATTTTAACAATGATGAACATGACTGTTGACATTTTTTAATGACAATTAATATGTCTTATTGGAATTTTTTTCGCTTGCGATTTGTATTAAACTTAATATACAAATATGATGTGAAATTAATATACAGAACACCGAACGCTTCTTAAAAGGTGCGTTTTAAAAATAATTATTGGCATTTTACAATCAAGAAAATGACATGCATATTAAATGACATTTAATATGCGGTATCTGCTAAAGAACTTTCGACACCCATATTAATTTTGCAAATATTTTTAACGGTCAACGTTGCTTCAACAGCAACCGGTTGCTGCGGTAGCGAGAATTCGTAATTAATCTTTTGTCCAGTCGCTCTCGCTGTATAAACCACATTTGCCTTCCCTCGAATGGGCTTATGGCAGCCTCGTGGTCGCGCGGTGATCGCCGCTGAAACAGCAGCGTAGTTACACATACGTACTACAATTTACACCGGAACCCATCTTGAGGGGGGGGGGGGGGGGGGGGGGACTAAGTAAGAGGAAAGCGTGCGAGGAGAGCAGTTACAGAGCCGGCATTATGCAAACGACGCAACAATTAGACCGTGGTCTTCCAGCAGTGCTATGGTCATTTGGTGTTTAATACAATTCACGTCGAGCCGCGCGGTCTGCGAATAATCGCTTTATTCACACGTAATAATAATTCCGTATGTACACACGTACCGCGGGCCTTTGCCGCACGTACTTCCTGTCTCGTTCCTTATTTACATGTTGCCTATTATCGCGAAATTAGCGATTCGCTGAATATAAGATCGAGAGCTTAACATTTTTAATTAGATGCCTATTAAATCTTAAAAAATAAGGTTGCAAATTTGTTTAAATTGAAGCACTCGGATGTACGACGTTTGATGTTCAAGTAATAAATATTTATACTTATTAACGTCTACCGGCTACTAAAAAAAAATCTGTTTCTTTTTGTTGCCAATTACAATTAGTACACCCTATAACACCTGTGCAATATTACAATGTATTTTACACGAATTAACTACTCAGAAATGAAACTTTCAGGTTGCATACAACCACAAAATTATCATTTATATTTTTTTTAACAATCAAATCATAATATATTTACAAAATCACAAAGTGAAATTATTCACGCTCCGTAATAAAAAATAAAAAAATTCCAAAACGTTTTACAAAATTTGTTACTTCACGCGAAATATTTATCGTCATTCATTAATCCCACAAAAACATCCAACGCGCCGTTGCGAGATTTCAAAACTCATCCCGCCACTTCAGCGTCACTTCAGTCACCGCCAATCCAATAATCCAAATCCAGACGAGCCAAAGCGGCGTTATTCTCGGCGCGTGTGTACGAATCGTGCGATAATGGGATCCTGATACCCCATATCCGGGGGGTGGAGAGACGTAGTCGAGGGTAGTTTTGTCGACTTGAGCGAGAAAGGAGCAGCAGCAGCTCGTCCTAAGCGAATAGTTGGCGAGTAGGGTCGAAGGGGGAGGAGGAAGGGGGCAGCATGAGCATCCTGCTGAACGAGGAAGCGGAGTCGTCCGCTAGCGCAATGGCGGCATGCGCACGTTGTTCCCTCGGGAGCGAGTGGCGATTCTCGGGCCCGTCTTGCTCGGTCCGCAGAACCGACTTCCTCTTTTCTCCCGCGCTCGCTCGTTCCTTCGCCTCGTCCTCATCGACTCGACTCCTCCACGCCTCTCCTCGTCACCAGCTCCTCTTTCCTCGCGGTGCTGCTCCCCCCTCCCCCCCCCCCTCCGTCGGCCAGCTCCCTCGCTATTTATTTTCCAGGATTTCAGAGTCCGAAGCCATTAATCTCCGCTCCGCGCGCGGCGTCAGTGATGCGCGTCAGGCGACGTCGGGGTGCGTGGCTTCGGCGACGTCGTTTCTCCGCTTACGCTTTCGCTCTTAGCCTAGCCACGAGACACAGAGAAACGGTATAGACACACGGAGCGCGACGCACACCGACGAACCGGGTGCCTCGTGTTCCGGGCAAGGAACGAGGCTCGTAGAGCGTAAAAAGGAAAAGGTCTGGCTCATCGTGTAGCGCGAAAGAGCGCGATTGAAAGAAGGACGAGAAGGGACAAAGAGCGATAGAGGTTGCTCGTTTTGCCGCTGTGAGGAGGAAGAGAAAAAAAGAGGAGCCAACCCGCAGGAGGGTGGGTGTCTCCTACCGGCGGGAGTTGCCGCGGTGGGGCTGAGGGAGATGAGAGAGATGAGGGGAAAAAACGAAACAATGAAGATAGCGGACGATGATAGAAGCCATGAAGACGAATGTACAGCCGGAGGGAGCGGAGGAGGAAGGCAGAGAACTCATAGATGAGGATGAGGAGGTGCTGACGACGGGGAAAGGAAATAGTTTCGAAAGGTTCAACTGGAGAGGGAGTATGGAGATGTTTGTTAAGGAGCGAGAGAAATGACGAAGACGGAGGGAAGTTGTTGTAAGAGGGCTGGAAGGAAGACGGAACTTATGGATGAGGATGAGGAGGCGCTGAGGAAAGGGAAAGGCAATAGTTTTTACATGTTCCACCAGGGTTAAGGTGTGGCGATTTTTTTAAATCGTGAGAGGAATGACGGGGAAGATAAAGGGAAGAAAGTCGTGGCAGGATTGAAAGAAAGACAGAATTCGTAGATGAGGATGAGGAGGTGCTGAAGAAAAGGGAAAGGCAATAGTTTCGAACCGTTCTACCAGTGTTAAGGTGTGGCGATTTTTTTAAATCGCGAGAGAAATGTCGAGGAAGATGAAGGGAAGAAAGTCGTGGCAGGATTGAAAGGAACACAGAATTTGTAGATGAGGATGAGGAGGTTCTGAAGAAAGGGAAAGGCAATAGTTTCGAAATGTTCCACCAGGGTTAAGGTGTGGCGATTTTTTTAAATCGCGAGAGGAATGATGAAGATGATAAAGGGAAGAAAGTCGTGGCAGGATCGAAAGGAAGACAGAATTCGTAGATGAGGATGAGGAGACGCTGAAGAAAGAGAAAGGCAATAGTTTCGAAACGTTCAACCAGGGTTAAGGTTTGGTGATTTTTGTAAATCGCGAGAGGAATGACGAGGAAGATGAAGGGAAGAATATCATGGCAGGATTGAAAGGAAGACAGAACTTGTAGGTGAGGATGAGGAGGTGCTGAAAAAAGGGAAAGGCAATAGTTTCGAAATGTTCAACCAGGGTTAACGGTTAGCAATTTTTGTAAATCGCGAGAGATATGACGAAGAAGATGAAGGGAAGAAAGTCGTAGCAGGATTGAAAGGAAATCAAAACTTGTAGATGAGAATGAGAAGGCACTGAAAACATAGGGAAAGGCAATAGTTTCTAAGCATTCAACCGCAATGCAGCTTCAGAGATCTTTCCAAACCACAAGAGAAACAACGAAGACCCAAGCAAAGAAGTCTCAACAGACGTCGAATATCCTTCCAGACAGAACCCGTAGACGAGGAACGAGAAGGCGCTGAAGACCCCAGGGAAGGGAAATAGTTTCGAAACGCCGAAGCACGAGGAGCCCCGAGGTGATCTTTGTAAAGCGCGAGAGAAATGAAGAAGACGAAAGAAAGAAGCGGGGCAACATGAATGCCTTCGTTGATTGAGGCTGTGGCGCAAGTGCGTCTTGGACCCTCGTGGCGTTCGCCGCTCTTTCACGTGGACGCATGAACGCACGTACACGAGTCTCCTAGTCTTGGTTTTATTCTCCCGCGTCTCGTCTTTTTCGAGCGAGAAAGAGCCAAAGAGCGTCTCTCTGTGTGCATCGCCCAGGATACACACAACGCGGGACTAACGAACGCGCGCGGCATCGCTGAGAGTGAATCTCTCGTTAATTAACATCGCTGCGCTCGACCGAGTGAGACGTCAAAAAGCCGCGGCGGCGGCTGCTGCGATGGTCGGGACTACCATGATGGGCGCTCTCGAACGGAGCATCGCATAATAGTACACGACTCACTCTTGACCCCCTTTTGTAACGGGCGCGCGTGGCCGCGACAACCCTTTCGTTGTTTGGTCGCAGCCGATCATTATGCGAGGTGCGTGCGCGATGGGCGCACCCGTCCTTCACCCCATCCATCGCTCTATACGCCGCCCCTCGCTTCGTTTTTCTCGCCTCGCGTCTCGTTGCTCGGTAGCTTGATATTCTAATCGGGTCTCCGACTCGCCTCTTGACGACCATCGCTCATTGTCTTTTGTATAATTCTTCGTCGCGTTTACCTCGAAGCGACGTCAAGACTTGACGCGGGGATTAAGACGTCCCGCGTCTCCTGGTCATTATGATGTTATCTCGAAGTTGGGGTCACGTGATATATATGTTGACTGCTGTAATTGTGTAGCTCGGTGATTAGGATTACGTTTTTGAAGAATAAAATAACAAACAAATGAATAAGAGACACTGTATAATTTTATTAATTGAGCAGTGGACTATTTTGACATAGCAACAGCGAATATTATTTTTCGCTATAAATAATAAACGAGATTTCGCGAGTATTTATTTCCGAATACTTAAAACTGTTCCCTGTTTCCCAAAAGATTTAGAATGATGAAAAAATGACTAAAGATTCTGAAGATCATTTTTAATTATTATTTTTCTAAATTGATTCTCTTTTTATTTGATCACTGAGAAAAATATTTACGTTAGGCTAACAAAGGCTTAATAAATGCCTTCGTTGGCAAATAATTTGCAAATTCAGCAAAATATTTTGGTTGCACAATCAAAATATTTGTAACCTAACGAACAAATGCATTTGCTGTCATTTTTTCGTTAACCCAACAAAACCATCTTTCTCCGTGTTTATTTAAAAAAATGACGTTCTTAGTTGTTCGATAATACGGTCCATGTCCGCCATTCATTAATCTGTCCAAACCCAAGTTTCAGGTTTCTTAATTCACCGGACAAAACAATTAAGCAGAAAATAAAACTACTCGTATTTTCATGAAGACTTTTCGAATCGCTCAAGACTCCATTGCCGGCGCGCGGCGATCCATCGACGCAAAGCGTGACTCGTGGGGCCGACCTGGCGATACCCACGGTGGGGTGGAACCTGGTGGGGTGTTACGCGCGCTCGCGAAGGCCGGCTCACGTTGTACGAAGAGTTTTGCCGGCCGTGCGGGACGCGTCCTCGAGGCGCGCGAGCTCTCGACGGGGCGACCCGATATTATTACTATGTAAATCACCCGGTGGTGTCCCTCATCCCCCTGCGCCGCGCTGACGCCCACGGTGACAGCCCCCGGGTGCCCTCTCGCGCAGGATGGATGAGCACAGGGCTCTTATTAGATATTCCTCAGACCATCCCCCATCCCGCCAACTCCCGCAGCAGCGACATCGCCAACCACCCTCGCGCCAACCTCCCCCGTCTTCGCTCGGATCCAGCAAGCACGACCCTCGTCTTGCGTCAATACACGTTATCGACGAGCGAGTTGCTGCATCCCTTAAGACCGGCTTTTTTAATTTTGCTCTCTTAAGGATATTTCGCAATTTCTTTGACTTCGATTGCAGAGATTTCGCTGAAAATGTGTCTTAATCTTGCTTTCTGCGCGATATCTTGATTTCTGAATTTTTCACAGAATTTAAAAACCGAAAGTAGACTTGCGTTTTTCGCAAAAAAAAAAATTCGATTTCGTAAAGTTTGAAAATCCTATCCGATGTGAAATTTCGCGCTGATTCCGAAAAGCACCATTGTTGGACCGAAAAATAGAAAATTCGATGAGAAAAACACGAAAAACGATTTTGCACTTTTTTCGAAATTTCGTCACTTCCCTAAAATTGCGGTAACTTTTTTTTGATCGACCGAACCTGGATTTTTTTTCCGTTCGAAAGAAAATCTAGGTTCAATTGATTAAAAAAAAGTAACCCCCATTTTTTTAAAGTGACGAAATTTAAAAAAAAAGTAGCAAAAACGTTTTTCGCGTTTTTCTCATCGAATTTTTTTTCGCGAAAAACGTACCTCTTTTTTGTTTCAATTAAAGTGTATCTTAATTGGAGATTCTCCTTCAACCGCTTTTTTATGTTGAATTAATCTAGTAAAAAATGCACCTGTATAAATATTCAGCAGACTAACAATTTTATTTTTTCAAGTTCCTTCAGTTCTCAGATTATTGGACAATTCTAATTACATTAACAAGGTTCATCAGTACCCATTATTTTTTTCGTTTTCGTTGCTTATTCACAATACTTTTTTTTTACAATTCTACTGAAAAATATGTTTCACCGCCATCGGATAACTAATATTGTCGGCACCGCCGCCTATCATTCTCTTTTTCCTTGCTGCCCCTTTTTCCGCATCTCACCTCGTTCCTCGCCGCTCTCGCTCCGTTCCTCGCCATTCTCGCTTGCACTATTCACCGCGGGCGCGACGTGTAATTGAACATGGAATTGCATCCACTCTCTTTTCGCTTCCCGAGCTCATCTTCTTTTTAGCTGCCGAGGGTGCTCCCGGTGAGATCGAGCGGCGTCCAGAGCGCGAGACAGAGACGGCGTGAGGCGATCCCCGTTGCTCGTGATGCCGCCGCGCATAGTACGTATATTGTTCGCGCGGCCGGTTTGACGGCCGCGGCGTCGTCGGCCGTCCCGCACCGACGATGACAGAGAAGGCGTGTTCGAGAGTCCGATAAATTCTCATGCCAGAATATAAACCGCGCACTTGTAACACGACACGTTCAACGAGTAGCGTGTTTACATTTTTGCCAATTCTTCGCTGCGGCGAAACCCATCGGGTTTTCAGAGTCGCTTGTGACTCGAGTTGCATCGGTAATTTTCCGGTCGGTCGTGCTGTGCGTCTTGCACTTCGGCTGCCCGACAGAGGCGTGGAGGGTTTCTCGTTACCAATCGACGAGGGGGTTTCCTGCGGACGATGACGAAGATGGTCTTCACCTTTGACAAATTTCCAACCCGGCAAACGGGAGTTTATACACACATACGATATATACATACACACACACCCTGTGCAAACGACGACCTTTTTCTCTCGTTCTAATATTATTTTCCGCTTCAAGTGCAATATCGATCTCGACTGCCACACGGCAGCGCCGAGGTAAGCAGCGTGGAACGAGCCTTCCGGGGCTTTCCACACACTTCGACGACGCCGCGCGGCTATTTGCGTTCTGCCGCTGCGGAGTGGCGAGCGGCGAGCAATTTTTCAGGGCGACGGAAAGCGACCCCTTATATGCAGACACCGCCGCCGCTCTCGTCCATCCTAAAAACACTTCTCCGGTATTCCCACTCCCGTCAGCGCGACTCCTGAGTGACGAAATTAAATAACCGCGGGTGCCGCGTTCAGCGCGTGCGAGAGAAACGGAGATCGGAAGTACGAGCGCGAAGATCAAAGCGCGAGGGGGTCGCAGCTGTCATCGTGTTTGTTTGTGAATTCGGCCGTGGAACGGGAATTACTTAGAGGTCGTCGTAAGTAGCGTCGTCAGCCCGAGCCTCCCTGTTTCCTCAAAAGCTTAATCATCAATCCTCCCCCCGGCATCCAGTCGCGACTCAACTCATGCAACATCTTATACAGATCCCATCCCTGACTTCGTTCTCCTCGCCCTTCGCGATCATCGACGACTCAGCCTCCCGCAATCTCTCAGGAATGAAGAGATCTCGTCGCATCTACGAGCTTTCATCTCCAGGAACGTGTAGGTCGAACCGGACGGACGTCGAATGAAAAAGAAAAAAAAGAAAAGAAAAAAAAAACAACCAGCCACGGGAAGGAAAAAAGAGGCGAGGAGGAGGACGAGGAAAGACGGGCGAGATAGAAGTGAGGCTTGGGGGAAGGAAAAAACGAGGCAAACGACTCGCGAGGAATCACGTGTACAGGGCCAAGTAGGGTTCGCGGGACGTGTTACAAAGAAGTGAGATGAGAAGGACGGGAGGAGAGGAAACGGGGCAGAGGGAAAGAGAGACGAAAGAGTCACAGTCTGATGCTGCTGCTGCTGCTGCTGCTGCTGCTGCGCCTGCTGGAAGATGGCTCGCCCCAAGAGGGTGGAATTCCCTGATAGGATAGAGGGACCCAGCACCACCACCACCACCACCCATGGCCCTGAGAGTCGAGGCTGTTCCAGCGGCAGCAGCAGCGAGCGCACTGAGCGAGCGCGACTGACTACCGACATTAGTCCACTGACACCATTGACACTTTTATTAATGACGCCCGTCGCCCCGAGCCCCCTCTTTTTCCGCCCCCCTCCCCCCCACCCCCTCTCCAGACGCGCTTACAGATTTCCCATCGTGTCCCTCCATATAGGTGAGTTCCACAACGACTACGAGACTCTCGCTCTCCCGTCCGCACACTTTGGTGCCTCCTTTCCGTCTCTCGCAGGACTCTCTTTTCTTTCCTCGAGTTATATCCATCCAACGGTTCCTGCGATCCTCGGTACTGCAGGACATCCTCAGCGGGACTTTTTGTCTTCGTTTGGCAGAGGCACGAAACGTTCCAGGATCCAAAGTTCAATTATCTGTTGGGACATGTGTTGTTGTGGAGAAATTAACGAAACGAATTAAGGAAACCCGGGGGATGGGATGGGATTCGATGGGGTCATTGGGGAGAGGCTGAACTCAAGTTGAGTGAATGTGTGTCGTGTGTGTGTGAAGGCAGGAGGCACGGGGTTTGCTTGTGGATGTGTGAGAGATCACGCAGGCTGCGTGGCCCGCGGTGTTGGGGAAGGAGATAGAGCGCACACAGCAATGTGCATCGTCTGGGGACGACCAAGATGGTGGCCGCCTCTGTAGGGGCGCAATTGGTCTACGTCAGTCACCCTCCTGCGCTCGTATTTGTCACGCGTTTACGTCGCGTCAGCGGAAGATGCCATGGCGGACGAGACCATAGACACCCCTGACGATTGTCGTTCCAACGCACGTTTGTTGTTACGAGGAGATGATCGATTCTTTGATTTATGAACGACTTCGCGTGATCGTGGACACCCAATCGCGGATTTGGTCAATGAATTTTTGGTTGATGTGAGTGAAGTAATTGATTTTGTATGAATTTTCGTGTGTCCGCAATTTTTCTTCCACTTTAGATCGACTTTCTTTGGATATTTATTGTTTGACAATTCGTACTTTTCTGTGTATTTTCAGAAATCATTCGGCTATATTTTTATGTAATTAATATTGGGGATGAATAACCCTACTTAAAAATCTGTAGCTCAAAAAGCGGCCCAAATTAGGCCCACCTCGGGCCCTGGCAGGGCCAATGTAATCCTGATCAGGGCCTGATCAGGCCCTGATGTAATGCCACGGATTTTCCAATCAGAGTACGAATAACCTTGCAACAATAATTACTTAAAAAATGCGAGATATTTCCCCCACTGATTTTTTGCAGAGCTATTGGCCCAAGTTAGGCCCAGCTTGGGCCTTGGCAGGGCCAATGTGATCCCGATCAGGGCCTGATCAGGCCCTGATGTAATGCCACAGATAATCCAATCACAGTACGAATAACCCTACCACAATAATTACCTAAAAAAATGTGTAATATTTCACCCACTGATTTTTTCAAGAGCTATTGCGTAGTTCGCACTCCATTAGCCACGTATTTACAGCGAGACAGGAGAACGAAAGCCGCTAGACTGGATAGCGAGCGCGGCCTAGGCCCGAGGCCGGCTCACGATCTCTCGGTCGGGTTTGACATTTATGAAGGATCACGGTGAGTCGCTGGCTGCCGTGGCCGGAGAAACCCACGGGCACGCGTCGGCCAATCGACGTAACAAGCAATATATATACAGTGGGCATGCAGCACCCGAGCCGCGTGTTCCAGATTGTCACGTCGTTTGTAATGACGACGTTCGATCAGCCGTTCATCCTTCCTCGCGATCATCCGCACCGATTCCACCACCGTCAGATATCCCCCCATTCCCGGTCTCTCTCTCTCTCTCTCTCTCTATAACTCCCGTCGCGATTTCCTATACTCCAGCTATATCCAGCAGCACCAACACCAGCAGCAGCACATACTGCATTCCGTCCAGCTCCCGGCGAAGGAGAGCGAGTACGTCGGAGCGTCATCGACTCTCGAGTCTCTCGACGCTTCCAGGGCTTATCCGCGGATTTGTGGGGACCGCGCGCTGGGGCATCGTGCGCCGCCTACTTATCAGATTTATCCCCGTGGCTCTTGGTCATTCTCGGCGTACTAATCGAGCGATGGTCTGCGACGAGAATTCTAGCCCAGGTGCGCGGTGGAAGAGACACCCGAAGCCCCGGCTGTGCCAAGCCGTAAACGCGGGCGCAGCCGCGCGGCACGAGCGGAATTCTCCGCTTGGAAGTCGCGAAATCCCCATGAACGTTGATAATGGCCAGGGCAAGACGAGAAGCCCCCGGGTCGCTCGTGGCTGTTGGTTCCGGAGAAAGCGGCAATCGTGACTGGACTCTCGCGATGGGACGTGCAATGGGAGCGACCTGTGAAATCAAACAAGATTCCTTATCATTGTTGTATCCACGATTAGCATCCTATTGAGTTTGGGGCGGTCAGCGTTTGGCATGAAAATCGTGGTTGGGTTGTCACTCCCTGCCTGGTTTTGCGTCTCATTGACGGTGAACAAGAGTCGCTCACCTACACCGACACTGCGACCTGCGAAATCAAACAAGATTCCTTATCATTGTTATATGCTTGATTAGCATCCAATTGAGTCTGGAGTGTTCAGCGTTTGGCATGAAAATCGTGGTTGGGTGGTCACTCCCTGCCTGGTTTTGCGTCTCATTGACGGTGAACAAGAGTCGCTCACCTACACCGATACCGCGACCTGCGAAATCAAACAAGATTCCTTATCATTATTATATGCTTGATTAGCATCAAATTGAGTTTGGGGCGTTCGACGTATGGCATGAAAATCGTGGTTGGGTCGTCAATCCCTGCCAGGTCTTGCGTCTCATTGACGGTGAACAAGAGTCGCTCACCTACACCGACACCGCGACATGCGAAATCAAACAAGATTCCTTATCATCGTTGTATCTACGATTAGCATCCAATTGAGTTCGACGTTTGGCATAAAAATCGTGATTGGTTCGTCACTCCCTGCCTGGTTTTGCGTCTCATTGACGGTGAACAAGAGTCGCTCATCTACACCGACACCGCGACCTGCGAAATCAAACAAGATTCCTTATCATCATTATATGCTTGATTAGCATCCAATTGAGTTTGGGGCGTTCGACGTTTGGCATGAAAATCGTGGTTGGGTCGTCACTCCCTGCCTGGTCTTGCGTCTCATTGACGGTGAACAAGAGTCGCTCACCTACACCGACACCGCGATCTCCGAAATCAAACAAGATTCCTTATCATCATTGCATCCTCGATTAGCATCCTCAATTCAGTCTGGGGTGTTCAGCGTTTGCCATGAAAATCGTGGTTGGGTCGTTACTCCCTACTTGATCTTGCGTCTCATTGACGGTGAAACGAGTCTCGCTCACCTACACCGAGGCACCGCAGCCGTCCAGTTGCACTTGCGACCGGTCAGCCTTGTCTATTTATAGGACCTATCGGACCGAGCTCATTATAATGACGCACTTGGAGGCCGCAAAGGCGAACGAGCGAACGAGGCCGCGCTAGACGAGGGAACGAGTAGAACCGCGAGCGATTCCAGCGCCGCAGTTTCGCCTTCGTAAAGGATGAGAGACTCGAGAGCGCTGAACGAGGACACACCAACCGACTGGATATAGTCAAAAGCGTCTATGGAAAGGCAAAGAGGTGCAAGGGGGGCACCACCGTCTTTCGAGTAAGAAGAATCCGAAGCGTCGAATGGCGAAAGAAGAAGAGGAAGACGAAGATGAGTGTTGGTGAGCTCCGCCAGAAGAAGACTCTTTCGCTTCGAAGTTTCTTTCCCCGCGCGCCGACCGCGGTGCGGGGGGGTGTCTGGCTGCTCGCGCTGCTCTGACGCTGCCGCACGAAAAGGTGGATGAGAGTGCGGGTCAGAAGGGTGAGAACTGCCGGAGCCTCGTGCACGTGGTGTAGGGTTGGAAGTCTGACGGTGGTGGTGTTGGTGGTGGTGGTGGTGGTGGGTTCGAGCGTTGGGGGAGTTTTTCCTCGTTCCCGGCTTCCGTCTCCCGGGACGCGAAGCGCGAGGATCTTTTTGCTCGCTCGACGGAGGATCAGACGTCCCACTTTATCTCCGCCGACCCGTTCGCCACCCTCGCCCGCGCCCTCCGCCACCCTATCACCCTTTTTCTCCTTCAGCCGCCATCCACACCAACACGTCGCACCACCACCACCAACACCCACCATCAGCACCACCAACACCCACTGACTGAAGGTGTGTGTGTAGGCAACACACTGGCGGCGTTGCAACCCCTCGACGCTGCGCTGGGAAGATCCGCATCACGTTCTCAACCCTCCAAGCTGCTTCGCTCTCTCAGCCCAGGCCGGCCCGGTGATGCCGTAGCCGCTGGCATCGGCTCCTCGCACCACCGACCGAGCTTGATCACGTATAGGAGGAGCCTCTGGCGTCTCTCTGTGCGCGCCCGGCGGAGTGACGCGTCCTGGAGAAGCCATTTGTCATCCATCAGTGCTGCGCCGGTGCAGCCCGCCGCCTCTCTCGCGCCACCGAAGATAGTCCGCCATACAGAGCCCGCCCGTCTTATCGCTGCTTTTCTCGTCGTTCCTCTTTTGACATTGCTGTGTACATTTTTTATCCGGCCGCTCGCTTTTTGCTGGTGTTGCGGTTCGAGGCTGGCGAATGAAGGCCACGCGGTTTATTTTTTTTGGGTTTATGTGTGGTGTACCCATGGGGGTTGCGACGAAGATCGCTTGACCTGTAGGTCAATATTTGTATTGCATTTATTTCGAATTAATAACATATTTATTTATTTCGAATGAATAAAATATTTATTTATTTCGAATAAATAAAATATTTATTTGTTTCGAATAAATAAAATGTGTATTTATTTCGAATAAATAAAATATAAATTCGTATTTATTTCGAATAAGTAAAATATAAATTCGTATTTATTTCGTATTTTAATTATATTCGAATTTTCATAAATTAACGAGGCAATGGAAGGTTTTCATACCTTGGTAGAAAATCTTTGACTTTACGTTGGCCGTTCCAGGGCCCGAGCTGGACCCGACTTAGGCCGGATTTAACGCTGCAGGTTTTCCACTAGGGTATCAATAAAATCGTATCGACCTCCGAATACGATTACGAATATTTTCCAGCTATCATTTATCACAAATATTTTCGCAACTATTTTTCCGTCAAACACAAATTTCAAGTGGTTGACAAATTTAACGCGCTTGTCTTCGTAAATTATCCCATAATGTGTGAATAATTCAAAAACCAAAAAAAAACCTTGTCCCGCGTGTCTCCATCACTACACCGAGATTCCGATTGTGAATCGCCCTGTAGCACGAGCGGGCACCACGGACAAAGCAAACAAGTAGGCAGCCGGCGAGATCGATGGGAGTCCAGGGTGGGCCTCCATCATAAGCGACACGCAGGGCGCTTCGTACATAAGAATCCCACTTGATTGCCCCGTTCCGGTTGGACCATAACGAGCCACCCGCTACGTCCATCAAGCATATCCAGCGTTCAATTCGCTTTCGGATCCACGCGTGTCGAGCCCCGCGCGTCGCTGTAACAACTCGGCTCGGTGTCTCACCGTCCGCGTGTCCGTCTTGTCGTCTTATTTTCATCTCGTCCCGTATTCTCGTTCTTCACCTCTTCGCACTCGCGTCCCGTGCCTTTTGGCAGGCTCGCGCGGAACGTCCCATCGGCCTCTTCCTCCTCCTCCTTCACCCCGCGCCCAGAATCGTCTGTGCGTCAAACGCTGCGCGAAGTTCGCGCGACGCCGGTGAACAACGGGCGTTCACGCCGATCCCATTTCCATACCGCTCGGCTCACGTTTGCCAAACTGAGGAATTAATTATCGGGCGAGCCCGCCGTGTACGACGTTACTCACGACGTGCCTCGCGGTTCTGTGTCACGTAGCCGTGCGGTCGGGCCTCAAAGAGCTCGGACCCCGCGAGAAGGCAGAGAGAGGGCATCAACAGGCCACTCCGCACGTCTCGCGGCGCTCACCGCAGCCGGGATGATATTTTACCCGAGCGATTTTCGCTGCTCGTAAACTATTCATTTATCGACGGCTATAATTTCGCTCGCGAGCTCTCGGCGTCATTATATCCCCCCCTTCTCCAGCTTGATAATGGTGGAAGGGGGCAGGAGAGGGAGAGAGAAAGAGAGCAAGAAGCTGTCGTGTTTTTAATTTTTTTTATTTTCTTATTATGGTTTTTTATTACTTGTATATAACCATCTCTATCTTTAACATCTCCCTTGTCCTCGCTCTCTCGGCGTTCGCTTTTTCCTCCCCCCTCCCCCTCGCGCCGCTTCATCCCCCGGGGACGAGACCGACCGACCAGCCCTCCTACGCTCCGTTCCCGCCAAATTGGTCCAGGGGTGGACGTACTGAAAAATGGTCGCTCCCGCCAGACGAAGATTCTATTGTCGGACAAGTTTCTTCATTCCCGGCCGTTTTGCGCCGGTAAAAGCGAAACATCGCTCAGACGCCACGTCTTTTCTTTTCATTTTTTTTTTTTTTTTTTTTTTTTTTTTTTTTTCAAGCTCGCTCGACCAGAGGAGGTTGGAAAAATTTCCGCGTTCGAGCCGCGCGCCGTTTACCGGGTAATTCGACGCGAAGTGCATATCCGGCGATGCGTGAAATCGCTCGACGGAAAAACACCACCGTCGCGGTGAATCATCGGGACGAAGGCACTTTATTTTTCGCGCGCGATTTTCCTTGCGCGGCGGCGCGACTTTCCCGCGGCCGTCAGGTGGAAACGCGTCAGGGGACGACGGAGTGAAATAAAAGTTTTTTCAGGTAAACTCGACATTTGCGTCGTGGCCATTTGCATAATACGCCTCAAAGTTGATTATATCAAAGGCGTTCGAGGGACATGAGAGTATATGCGGTCCGCGTATATACCATGGTGGATGGTATGGAGCGTAAGACGAGCGCGCGCGCATTTCCGAGATGCCCCGGCGTGAAATCGATTCACCCGTACAGCCCGCACGTACCTGGTTTTCACCCCAAAATTACACACGTCGCCTAATGTCTTAACTGAAAACCGTTGTGAATCATTATCATAATTTTAGGCATTTTCCCCACCGCGCCTGATGCGCGTTCTTGTTTCGGCCTCGCCGCGCGCTCCGCGTACGCCGGTTTTATATATATATATATATATATATATGTATAACTATAAAACCGCGCGTTGCACGTGTGTATATAAAACACGTGCAACGCGCGGGTTCTCCGGGATCGCCGCGCGCAATCATCGTCCGCGCCATCGCCGCGCGTCGTCTCCTCGCCGCTCGTCGGAAATTATTGCCGCGTGCACCGCGCGCTCGCCGCTTTTATCGGTGATTGAGATATCTCGCTTCCATTTTTTTTTTTTTTTTTTTTCTTTTTTTTCCCCCGTTTACGTCCACCGCGGAGCGTCCCCCGCGCGGGATCGGGTCCCAACGTTTATCCGCGCACCGGGAGTTGCATTACGCTCAAGTAGTTTGCCCGCAGCTATGTTAACCCTAGGATTACCGCGACGCGTACGAGAGCCGCCGGAATGCCGGCGCGGACCCACCCCGCGCGCGGGATATTTATTACTGTGGTTGAACGCGCGCACCGGTGAAATGAGATTAGGCCGCGAAATTTGGAATAAAGTAGGACCCGGTGGAAAATAATTTTTGTGATTAAATTAAATATGGCCGCGTTCGCGCGCGCGTGAGGTTGCGTGGAAGCGAATTCCGAGGGCTGAGATATGGGCGCGAAATGTGTACGACGAGAAAACGTGCTTGAGCGAAATTCGCATTTTTTCATTTGCGTTTCTTACTTTGTTATGTGGTTGTTTAAGAAATGTCGAAATAATCACGAAAATTTGAGAAAAAAGTGGAGCAAAAGTAGGTCGAAAGTCACTGTTAAATGGACCAGCTAAGTGTGCAAATATTGGCGAAGTTAAATTAAATGCACAGAGAAAAATAATCAAGGAGTGATACCAAATTGATTGATGTATCGACGAATTTTTGCTGTAGCAGCTAAATCTTGGGCTGCCACGTAGCAAATTTTTAGCTACTGTAGCTAAACTTTTCTTATCACTCCGTTAATATTTTTCTCTTTTTGAACAATCGATATAAAATATGAGTATTATTCAAAACAATTTTCGGCAATACATCAACAAATACATTCCGAACATTAAAATGGCAATCAATGAGTTCAGCTACTGCATTTTATCTTAAAATGAATTATTACAGCCCCTATGCTGCTTTGCATTGTTCATCGCGATGCGATAAAAATATCTTTCTCAAAGGGTTATGTTTCTCTCTCTCCTGTGTTTATACACTCCAAGGGCCGACGCACGCGATTCTCGAGCATATGCAAATCTCACACACCGATCGAGAAAAAGGTGGAGCAAATACAAAAAAAGGTGGAGTAAAGATGGAGTAAAGGTGGAGTAAAGGTGGAGTAAATACAAAAACGTTACCGTAAAAAACATCAGTCGATTGACAAAATATTATTTCAATTTAACTACCGAAGAAATAAAATATAATACAATTTTAATTCATTTAACGTAGAATTAAAACAAAATATAATTTCTAATAAAATTAAAACAAAATATAATTTCTAATAAAATTAAAACAACATATAATTTCTAATAAAATTAACACGACATATAATTTTTATAAAATTAAAACAACATATATTTCTCATAAAATTAATTATTGGACAAAACATCAACATAAACATCGCGAACATTAAAATTGCAAATAATCCTCTCCGAAGCTCCAATCACCCGTCCGCCGAGTTCAGCCACTGAATTTAATCCGAAAATTAATTATTACAGCCCCGCGTCCAGGTCCCAATGCTCCTTTGACCAGTTCATCGCGCCGCGATGAAAATATCTTTCTCGAAGGGTTGCGTCGCTCTCCCTCCCGCGTTTATACACTCCAAGGGCCGGGCGCACGCGATCCTCGAGTATATGCAAATCCCACACACAGTTTCCCGGGGTCTCCCCCTCGGTCTCTCGACCCTCAAACATGATTAAACACGGAATGCCGTTGTTTCGATACTCTGTAACCACCCCCGCTTCTCGTTCCTCGTCGAGCGCGACCTAAGCGGGGGCGACGTCGACGGGCGCGATGCTTTCTTCCCCGTTGGTTCGTTTCCACTCGGGATCCGCAAAACCCGCTTTAATCACTGCCCATATAGCCCGGCTGGAAAAGCCTCTCGCGTCGCCCATTCCTTCGTGGCATTCAATAAAGCGCGAAACTTCAACCCCCGCGCGTCAGAGCGAAATTTCATCGCGCGCCGCCAACCCTTTGATTCATCGCTCGTTCGCTCTCAGCCGCGGCTGCGAATCCATCTCGCTTTGTTTTGATTCCCGCGCGCGAAGATATCCGAGAGACTCGGCGGACGAGTTAATTGTTAATCGGAGCCTCGAGCGCCGACAGCATCAACAATAATTATCCTCACGATCGAGATATCGGGAACGATGATATGGAACACTAATTCTTGGTATCAATTCCGCGGTTTCGCGTTGTGGGATAAAATAACAGAAGCGAAATTTCACGCTTTTAATTTCAGCAATTTTGTTACAAATGTGTTTTTTTTCGTTTTTTATTCCTGCGTCAGCGAATCATTGCGGCTATTAATCGCTGATTATTAATCATGGGATTTTTTTTATCCTCGGTACCAATTCCGCGATTTCGCGTTGCAGAACAAAATAACAGAAGCGAAATTTCACGCTTTCAGTTTCAGCGATTTTGTTACAAATCGTTTTTTTTTTTAGTCGTTTCTTATTTCTGAGTCAGCGAATCATTACGGCTTCTAATCGCTGATTATTAATCATTGGATTTTTTTTAATCCTCGGCATCGATTCTGCGGTTTCCGTTGCGCTCGAAAAAAATACTGGAAGCGAAATTTCGAGTTTCGAATTTGAGCAACTTTGTCGCCAATGATTTTTTGAGTCGCGTGTTTTTTTTTTAGTCAGCGAATTATCGCGGCCCTGATGAATCGCTGATTATTAATCATTCGATAGTTTCGGATTAATTCGCGATGAGTCGCCGCGCAGAAATTCCGGCAGCGGGATTGCGACTCTGGCGACTCGCGGCTTATTCCGACCCTCCGAACGATTATTGGTCGACTCGCGCGGATCCCGCGACGGCTAACAACTTCGATTAATGCTTTCGTCGTGGAATTCTCAACGAAACGTCCCGCGCCGCGTGGCCGCGATGGCCGTTTGTAACATCGGCGCACGCCGACGCGAACACGCGAGCCGAAAGAAGCGGACACTCGCGGTAAAAGGTTTTTTGCATATAAAATAATATAAAAACTTGAAATACCTCGGCGCCTCCGACGACTCAAACTCCCGGATACTGATGACCGCCAGCCCGAGAGCCACTACCAATTCCAAAAGGAAGATTTTGTATCGAAAATTCCTAGGATCTCATGCCGATTACCACAGGGCGAAAATTTTACCGTGAGATATATTTTCGAGATAAGAGAACAGAGAAATGCGTCGTTTTGAACGTTTATTTCCGACGATTTAACAGCAATGCACATTTTTTTCTCGTTGCATCAATCTTGTTGAGATTTTAGTCAGATTTCTTGGAAATGCTTTGTAAGTAGAAATCTTATAATAGTAGCCGGTTTGAAGGAAATTAATTTGAAAATCTATTTATTAACAATTTCATTGCAGTACAAAATTACTAGTCTGTATTATAGATGATTGCTTTTCTTATAAATATTGTTCTAAATATAATTAATTTACCAAAAATAATTATTATATTCAGTGTTTATTCTTGAGATATTCACAAATTCATATTTTTTAATTAAATTTTTCCGTGATGAATAACGTAAAAAATGACTAATCTGTACTACAGATGATTGTTTTTTTTTCCGAATCTTTCTCTAAATACAACAATTAATTTCCCAAAAATAATTATTATATTTCCTTTTTATTCTCGAGATATCCTCAAATTTATATTTAGCAATTAAACTTTTCTGTGATCAATAATGTAAAAAACGATTAATCTACACTACAGATGATCGATTTCTTTCCAAATCTTTGTCTAAATACAACAATTAATTTACCAAAAATAATTATTATATTTACTTTTTTTCTCTAGATATCCCCAAATTCATATTCACCAAATAAACTTTTCTGTGATCAATAATGCACTCCATTTCCTCTGTAAAATCATACGCAAAGACTCAACACACAAAATAAAAACAAACTATACAAATCCGTCATTTTCATATACCACATATCGCCCCGAGATTTCAATCGCCACGAGTGTCAATTTGTCCTCGATTGACGACCCGTAACATCGCGGTTAAGGGTTGTCACGACTCCCCGATGGATCGCCCGAGTTATCCCTCGGGTTCGGCGTTACCGCGAGCGAAGTTCAATTCCCCGGCGCCGCGGTCTTTGCCGCGTATAAAACGCAAAGGCAAAGAGATGCGGGTTACACGTAGTAGTTCGCCGCTATCTGCGAGGCCGGCCTTAGCTGCGCAGTTATGCGACGGCACGGCCACTCGTTCAGCAACCCCCGCGCGTGAATCCCCCTTATAGCATCACGTTTACGTTTACGAGCACCACCGCTGACGTTTACGAGCCACCGGCTGACGTACGAGCCACTTGCTGCTGCCGCCGCCGCCGCTGCTGCTGGCTACCGGCGCGCGAGCTCCGCAGCTTTCGCTCGCTCTTGCAGGCTGCTTTCATTGCTTACACTCACGTTCTACTCTTCCTGCTCCGACCGTACTATAATACTACGACCACCGGGCGCGCCTCGAAGCGCGACCTTGATTCTCCACCATTACGGCTACTCCCCCGCAATCCCATTCCCCGCGATGCGGAGATACTCCGAGTGCGCGCGACCGTTGCAGTCGCGAATCTTCGCCGCGTTGTGTCCCGTCCCGATGGAATAATTGGTGGCAATTGAGTCGCACTCGAGAATCACGATTCGTGTTGTCCATTGTTTTACATGTTTAGATTAAGGAAAAAATTGGAGAAAATAATTCTTTGGATTGGTGGGTAAAAAAAAGTCGTGCCCGAAAGTCGATACGTCAATCAGGGTGATCGATTAATTGTTAATTAATTTTAGCGTCAACGGAATTGAGAAATTAACGAGGTTTGAAATTTTAATCGGGCGGCCGTAAATGCAGTGCAGTGCAGTTCATTTGTATCGCTGAGATGTTTTAGACCTCGGAGACCGAGAGAATAAAAATATATCTACCATTTACTTCGGTAATTAAATCCCAACCACAGTTTGTTGGTCTCTGCTGTTTTAATTTCAACGTTAATGTATTTTTAATTTTCGCAAACAAAATTAATCCTCGTAAAGCTATTTATAATCGCTATCTGTTTTGCTTGCTCCAAGATTCACAATCGTAATCATTATCAGACCTCCTGCTTCCATCACACCCAGAGAAATCGTTCTGATGGGATCTATTCGAAACAAATAAAATTTATTTGAATGAAATAAATTCTGATAGGTCTGCCATTAAATAAATTAATCATAAAATCTAAATTTTAAGTCTAATAAATTATTTAAATAAATTAATCTACTTAATGGCCGGCCAAATAGGATTTCTTTTAATCAAATAAAATGTATTTCATTCAAATAAATTTTTATTTCGTGGAAATAAATTTTATTTATTTCGAATTTGTTTCGAATCCCATCAGAGCGATTTCTCTGGGTGGATACGCCCATTTTCTCACAGATGATCCCGTTCATATATATAATATATATATATATACATTTTTTTTTAGTTAAGAACAGCCGTTCGGTAGTATCGAACGCAGTTATCACTTATCAGTCGACTGTAAACTCCACGTAACATCGACTACCCCATTATCGGCCGTTGCGTCAGGGCGAACGAAGAGCTTAGCCAGAAGGCGTAACGTGCTGCAAACGCCCGTCTTGAAAGACCAGCAGGAGCCAAGACCCATTGGTCCGCGGAGCTGGGATTTATGGCCCCGTTGGGACCCCGCGCGCTCATTGTCTTCGGCCCGACGGTATATACGTGCCGTTTACCGTGACGTTCCGTGACGTGACGCAACTGGGTCAGAGATCCGGCCTCTGGAAGGTCTTCACGATCGCTCGTGATTCTCAGCGCGCATCCGCACCGCCGGTTCGCCGTCCTACGGTTCGCGGCTCTTCAGCATCGGAGCCCCGCACACGTGGGACACGACGGTCGGTAGAAGCTCGCTCGGTAGCTCGGTCGCAACCCCAACTGCAATAAACCCTCGACCACTTTCGACGAAAGAAAGAAAGCGACGAGCGTTCGGGAATTTTTGCTCCACATAGATTTGGGGAAACAAAGGGGAAGAAGGTCATGAAAGACGTGAAAGTGGGCCAAGATCTTTGCCGCAGGCACATTTTACGAGGCCAACATGCAAATTTCGAGGGCTTAGTCGTGCTTTCTTCAAGTACCTTTCCCGCATTCCAAACGTAAGTCATTTTACTACAAGGGAAAATTGCATAAGATTCGGGAGACCAGCAGCAGGCATTTTTGGGCACATCTGTAGTTCAGCTTTCGTTGACGTTTCGTGAAAACCCTGAGGGCCGAGTGCAATCAGCTTCAAGGACACGATAGTGGTTTTCAATGCGGCTGCCGGAGTGACGTTTAAATGCGGACATCGAAACATGAGAATTTCAAGGGTGACTTTATAGTCGTATTTTCCCGAAGTGCTTTTCCCGTGTTTCAATCGGAAGTCGTTTTTCGACATTACGTAAAATTCGTAAGGCTGGGAGGAATTTTGTTCACATCTGCAGTTCAGCAATCGTTGACATTCCAAACCCTGAAGGCTGAAGGCAAAGTTTTAAGGCCACGAGCGTGGCTTCTAATAAGCTGCCGGTGTGAAACCCTCGATTAAATGCAACCATGTGAATTTCGAGGGTCATTCCAATCGTAAGTCACTCGAGTTTCCTGGCACGAAAATTACAATAAAATTCGTAAGGCTAGGAGGAATTTTTATTCACGACAGTAATTCAGCTTTCGTTGACATTTCAAACCCTGAAGGCTGAACGCGAGGTTTGAAGCCAACAATCGTAGATTTTAATGAAGCTGCCGGTATGAGACCCTCGATTAAACGCGAACATGTGAATTTCAAGGGTCATTCCAATCGTAAATTCACTGGAGATTCCTCGTACGAAAATTACAATAAGATTCGTATGACCAGGAGGCATTTTTGTTCTCTTCTGTAGTTCAGCCTTCGTTGACATTTCGCATAATACCCCGAAGGCTGGAGGCAAAGTTTCAAGGCCACGAGCGTGGCTTCTAATGAAGCTGCCGGTGTAACATCCTCGATTAAATGTCGACCTGGAGGGTGACTCGCTCGACAACACTGACGCCTCTCTCTCTCTCTATCTCGCACTCGGTGCCCCCCGGTTGACTGATGAAGCATCCACGAGCGCTAATTACCCGAGCTCGCTAAGGATCCGAGACGAGAGTGAGAAGTCGTCACTGCGCTGCCACGTCCGATATGACACGCGAGAGTAGTCGTGTCTTCTCAACGACACTAGACGCCTCGAGCTGCCGGTAGTATCTTCTTCGCGCTGGCGACGTCGTCGTTAACTCGGAAACGTGATAAGCAACCTCTCGAATGTCGAGTTCCACTGACGTCGCGCCCCCCCCCCCACTTCAACGCGTCACTGCCTTTCGTCATTTCAACGCGATACGCAACGCAATATTCGTTAATGTACCTGTCGTCCTGTCGTTAACCTATACAAAAATGAGAAATGTCTTTTGGACTTCTGGAGCCTAATGCACAGCTGTGAAGTTGTCTAACGACGAGTTTTCTGTATGCTTTTGTCGCATCACTGACTCAAGTGGAAACATTTATGACAGACGTTTTCGTAAAATCAAATTATCATTTTTTTAAAGCAATTTTGTAAAGTAGAAATAGATTTTTTAAAAGCATTTTTGTAAAATCAAGATAGAATTTTTCCAAAGCATTTTTGTCAAGTAGAAATACAATTTTTTCAAAGCATTTTTGTAAAATCAAAATAGAATTTTTCCAAAGCATTTTTGTAAAATCAAGACAGAATTTTTTCAAATTTTTTTTTGCACAATCTGGATAGAATTTTTTCAAATCATTTTTGTAAAATTAAAATTGAATTTTTTAAAGCATTTTTGTAAAATTAAAATTGAATTTTTTAAAGCTTTTTTGTAAAATAAAAACAGAATTTTTTAAATCATTTTTGTAAAATCAAAACATATATTAAAAAATAATAATAACATTGCTTTGAATCAGTTAAATTCACTATCGATTTCTATTTTACAACAAAAAAATCTTTGATCCATAATAGCAAAAGAAATATCAAATTCACAGTTGAAACCTCATATCCCCATTTTTCAATGACTAATTTTTTTCACACCGTAACTATTTCCAAAATACCAACACAATTAACAATGAATCCCAAAAAAAGCCAGTGACAGAAATATTCCTCCCATCTCAACCCGCGTCACCCACACGCATCCCGCATCCTGTAATCACATGCAAAAGCATTGAATCCTCCCACAGCCCACAGGATCCGCGATACAAACGACAGGGCCGGGATTCGGCGACGCTGACAAACCAAACAATGGGGCAGAGAGCGAAGTGCACAGGACGCGAGTTGCGGTCTCGCGTTTTATTTTTGAAAAATGGACCGAACGCACTTCCGGAAGCCACCCCCGTGCGGCGCGCAGCCCCTTCCGAGCGTTATTGTGCGCGCACACACACAGAGCGCGCAACCCCTCGGTTCATTCGTACAGCTCGGCGGCCGCCGAGCTGTACTCCCTCATTTTCAGCTCTCCGTTATTCTACGCCGCTTCCTCCCGCGGCTCTTTCCCTCCTGCGATACACACACCCGGGGCCCCCGTCGACTCCCCTCGCGCGGCAAAACCCGACGGGAGAATCCACAGCGAGGCCACGGCGCTCGCGTTCCCCGGCGCTCTCTAGCCGGCAGCTAGCGCTCCCATGATTCATTGCTACCGCGATGGATGATCCATCTCTTCCCCTGGCAACTCTCTCTCCGTCCGAGCGTTGCCGACCGGAGCGGACCGGGGGCCCCGCACGGATCGAGCCGAGCGAGCCGTGCGAGCGAGCGAGCGAGAGAGCGACGAGGGCAACTCGGCCACGTCGACCACCGCGCCGTGTCTGGATCCTGCAAACCGTGTACAGTCGCTGCCGGTGGGATACCCGGCGCGGCGGCGGCAGCAGCGGCGCTGGACCATCCTGGAACCGGAGAGCCCGAACACGCTATCCTCTCACTCGCCCGATGTCTCGATAGCGCCCGCCCCTATCTCCGCTTTCCTTTTATTTCTCTCCGCAGCCTCCCAGAAACCTCGTGTGTCTGCTCTTCTCAAAATGGCGATGAGTCCCATACGCGATCGCTGTCGTATTATTTTCCCATTCTGCGGTTGTCGATCTTTTTATTACGGTTTCTCCGTGCGGTTGTTTTGTTGGTGGAATTGGAGCGGGGAATTATTTTGTTTGGGATAATAAATATTTTGGCTTCTGTGAGGATTGTTGGGTTATTTTGTTGGGGTTTCTGTTGGGGTTTATCGACTTCGATCATCCCGACGATCAATGGCGGATATTTTATTTGGGAATAATTTTGAAATAATAAAATTAATAATAATAATAATAAATCATTATTATAATTATTATTTATAAATCATTATTCGGGAATAATTTAAAAATAATTATTTGGAAATAATTTTTAAATCATTATTTGGGAATAATTTTATTTGGAAGAATAAATCTTAGATTTTTTTTTTTAAAGTGGTTGATTATTGGACTTTTGGATGGATTCGGTAATTTTGTTGTTATTTCAATTGGGAATTATCGACTCCGATCATCCGAAGATCGGCGGCGAATCTTATTATATCCCTGTTATCAGTTTATTATTGAAATTTGAGCCTGGAATAGTTTTACTCGTGATAATAAATATTAGATTATTAGATTATTATTTAAAAAATGGCTGATTATTGGACTTCTGTGTGGATCAGGTAATTTCGTTATCTAAAATGGGATTTATTTATCGATATCGATCGCCCGAAGATCATTTAATGTCTCAATGCGTGCACAGGTCTCGGGTATCGTGTCATCTTTGTGAATAATTTTGTCAGGATTATATGTAGCTGCGAGGAGCTGTTTGGCCTTGTGTAACCAGCAGTTAGTGCGGGGTACATCGGATAATACGAGTTTAACTGCAAAACAACGACGAGGATAACGACGCGAGGTTTAAAGTAGCTATTTTCCGAGTGGTATGATTGCACACTCTGCCTACGTGCAGGTGCGTGATCACTGACGCGTCCGTGAATATTATCCCGGCGATAGGCAAGTATACGATATTAACGCTTTCTTGTGACTCGTTTCGCGCGCAGGCGGTGCGCCCATTTTGCTTTCTAATTAAGCGAATCTCTTTTGCAGTTAACCGTGGCGCTCTTCCTCGACCGTGTGATCACACTCGGCGAGAGCGTTTCATCAAATTAAAGTCACTGAAACGAATTGGCTTCCAGCCATACCCCCGTCTCGAAATGGTCCATGATAATGACGCAATTTCAGGGCCAGTATAGTCGGATCGAAATTATGAAAATTAAGCGACGGGTAGCCGCGACGGAATTCAACAGGGGTTTTGAAAATTATATTCTGATGCCCCTGCCTGTTATTAAAACTGCTTTTGTGACAAGAAACTGCAGTGTAAACACAGGAGCATGCGGCAGATAATTCCCGGAGTTACGCAGCCTGCGGAGGATCCAATTACGGTAGGAAAGCATTTTTCAGATTTTAATCAAATAAAAAAAAACATGTTTTTATTTTCTTTTTGTATTGCAGTATAGTTTCGTTGTAATTTACATGGAAAAAAATGACAGACACAAACTTCAGTATATTTTTAAAAATCTGTCAATCTGTCACTTTATAATTCAGTATAAAAGTAACTCAATTTCTATAAGAAACTGCAGTGTAAACACAGGAGCATGCGGCAGATAATTCCCGGAGTTACGCAGCCTGTGGAGGATCCAATTACGGTAGGAAAGCATTTTTCAGATTTTAATCATATAAAAAAATCATGTTTTTATTTTGTTTTTGTATTGCAATATAGTTTCGTCGTAATTTACATGGAAAAAAAAATTACAGACACAAATTTCATTAGATTAAAAAAAATCTGTCAATCTGTCACTTTATAATTCAGCATAAAACTAACTCAATTTTTATAATTTGGTTTTGCATCCTGTAAAACAGAAAATAAACAGCAACAAATTTTCATATACGTTCGCGAAGGAATAAAAAATGTCTCATCGCAACAGACGAATAAACAAGGAAGCAGCGTCCATATTTTCGTAAAAAAAGTTGCAAAGTAGAACTTTGCACACTGCTTCCTCATTAATTCCCCTTTTTCACAAAGCCACCTCTATGAAGAAGCTTATTTATTAACTTTGGCTTCCTCATAGAGGAAGCTTTGTGAAAAAGGGGAATTAATGAGGAAGCAGTGTGCAAAGTTCTACTTTGCAACTTTTTTTAAATTTGATCAAAAGAATACTCCGTTACAAACACCGTTACATCTAATTTTGATTAGATACAAATTTTTTACTTACTTTAATAACTTTTCCATAAGTTACAGCGAAAATCTTAATTTTTTCAAAAATTCATAACAGCGTAAAATCCGAACGACTTTACCGATCGTCACCAAATTTTATACGTGGCAGCGTTGTATGTTATTTTTTGACTCTTGAATGTTTTGGTTCAGTTGATGAGATTCGACGTGATTTAGAGCAAAATTTATTTTTTTCGAAAAATTAAAAATTCTATAAAACCGAAACCGCTTTACCGATTTCGCTGAAATTCAATACCAAACAACATTGAACGTGTCTTTATTTATGATGAAGTATATAGCTGAATCGTCGAACTTTTACGAAAGTTAGAGCGATCACGCCATTTTTTTGAAAAAATTAAAATTCGATAAAATTTGTATACATGGATATATCTAATTTTAAAAATATGTGAATTACAGAGGATTTAATACTCTACTTGCGTGCCAATTTTTAGCTCGATCCATCATGCCATTGCTGAGTTATGAACAATTGAATGTTCGGTGCCTGGACCATACATACATACACACACACACACACACACACACACACACACACACACACACACACATACACACATACAGACATATTTTCTAGACCACTTTTCTCGACGTTTTAGGTGATTCTGAGTATGTTAACATGAAAATCTCGAAAAAAAAAAATTTCACGAAAACAAAGCTTCCTCTATGAGGAAGCAAAAAAAGGATATTCTAATTTTCCCCGGGAAAAATATACAATCCGTAAAAACGCAATCCGTCAAATTCCCCGGCTCCGCGCGGTATCACCACACGGAGCCCGATATATTTCATCCGTCAGCGTCTATAGACAGATCATATTTTATCGTTTGCTTTTCTTCTTCCCGCGAGCGCGCGTCACGACATTCGCGCGTGTAGTCCGCGCGAGACGTAATTGATAAAGGAGTAACGTATTTGACGTTATATTTTTTCCAGCCAAAACCCGGAGCGGAAAGCCGGAGCAACGACGCGTCGGCGTCGGGCACCCGTCGGACGCACCGAAGCCATTTGTCCACACGGGGGGGTGCGGGCGGGGGGCGCACACGTGAAAATACGACGAGAATATTTCACTTTTCGTAGCGCGCGGGCTCCGACGACAGCGTCGTGGTGCCACGTCACGGGGCATTCATTTCGAAATACAACTCGCGGAGCGCGTATTCGCGGCCCGCGAGCGAGAGGAGAACGAGCGAAAAGGGTTGGGCGAACCGTGAGTGGCCTTAATAGATGTACGCGCATTTGTATGAGCCCTACGAAAATGCGAATATTTTCCGTTCCCTCCCCGCCGCGCGCGGTGCAACCGACGCAATCGGTTTTTCGCCGTCGCCGATTTTTTTTTTTCTCTTTGCCGGTAAAAACAAATATTACGTCCTTGAACGGACGACGTTGGGGCGGAAATCTGAACGAGGAATACATGCTGGGTTTTTATAATTCCGCAATAATGGCGGCTAAGTGTGACGTACGCTGCTTTTGGCGTGAAAGAAGGTCGGACGAGGTTTGGTAAAAATGATGAAAATTGTGGTTATGACTGAATTTAAGGCAATTTTGAAAGGGTTGGGCGAACCATGAGTGGCCTTAATAGATGTACGCGCATTTGTATGAGCCCTACGAAAATGCGAATATTTTCCGTTCCCTCCCCGTCGCGCGCGGTGCAACCGACACAATCGGTTTTTCGCCGTCGCCGATTTTTTTTTTCTCTTTGCCGGCAAAAACAAATATTACGTCCTTGAACGGACGACGTTGGGGCGGAAATCTGTACGAGGAATACATGCTGCGTTTTTATAATTCCGCAATAATGGCGGCCAAGTGTGACGTACGCTGCTTTTGGCGTGAAAGAAGGTCGGACGAGGTTTGGTAAAAATGATGAAAATTGTGGTTGTGACCGAATTCAAGGATATTTTGAAAAATATTGTGGAGCAGAGTCGATGTAATTGGATTTTTTGTCCGCTGTGGTTTTTTTTTAATATTTTGTACTTGCGTTGCGGAAAATAAATACCGCATCGTTGAACACAGCGATGGGGCGGATATTGGAAGGATGAGAAAAATTCTTCACTCAAATTGGACTACATCGTGGCGTGAAATGCAGACCCGGTGCGTTTTTATAATTCCGCAGCTGCGGCGAGGAATTCCGTCGCAAAAGAATAAGGTCAGTAGTCCGGTGAAAATCATGAATATTACGCGATGAGCGTTGTGACCGAGTTCGACGATGTTATGAAAATATTTTCCGCACTGAGGCGCAAGATCGGCAATGCAATTAGTTTTTTTTTGTCCACTGCGCATTTTTCTTGTCTCAAATTGGTTATTCTATTATATCGCAGTGAAATAAATGCAGACGCAGCGCACGGAAAAAAATAATCAGGGAGTGTTGACAGATCGATTGCTGTTTTAATACATTTTTTGTTGTCGCAGCACAATGTTTAGCTACCACAGTAAAATGTTTAGCTACCACAGCAAAATGTTTAGCTACCACAGCAAAATGTTTAGCTACCACAGCAAAATGTTTAGCTACCGCATCAATTTTTTATCTACCACAGCAAAATGTTTAGCTACCACATCAATTTTTTAGCTACCACAGCAAAGAATTTCTTATGACTCCGTTAATATTTTTTGTCCACGCGCGTTTTCGTAATTCCGCTGCTGCGTAAAAATCACTAAATTTACCAGCCCCAATTCACCGACGTTGCGAAAATATTTTCCTCGCTCCAGCGCAAGATTGTCAAAGCAACCATCTTTTTTTATCCACTGCGAATTTTTCCTTCCCCGCGTAGCGTAAAACAAATACCGCATCGTCGATCACGTCGTCAACGCCGACATCCGACGCCGAAAAAAATGCTCAACTCGAAATTGGGTTACATCGCGCGGCTCACGGAATGCAGACCCCGTGCGTTTTTACTCAGTCCGCAGCTGCACCGGAGTGTAACGCACACCGCGGCCTCCGTCGCAAAAGAGGAGGCGGGTGTCCGATAGCGCGCGTCGGCCGACGGGACGGCGCGCAAACGCCTGGCAACCGCTAGTTATCTCCGTGATAAATGATTAATGCGTAGAAAATTCAATTGCAATAATGTTCGCGCTGTAAATCTCCCGGCCGAAGACGCGCGCGCGGACCTTGGGTACGTCGAAGGTGGAAATTGCTACTCCGGGGCGCGCGTCGGTGCGGCTTGCAAACTTTTCAACTGCGCCTTGAACGGACCTGTTTTGTGTATGGAAACAAAACGAAATCGCGAGGCCGTCGCTTCCATGGGTCTCTCTCTCTCTCTCTCTCTCTCTCGTGATTCCCATGTCTAATTCTGATCCGGATGAAAGTGCGGGACGATTAATTTTCTCGTAGTAAAAGGCGGCCGAGCGGAGCCGAAGTGCGGCGGCATCGAAAGACGGAAATACAGTTGGGTTATTAATAGAATCGTCTTCGTCGTCTTCGTCGTTCTTCGTCGTCTTCGTCGTTCTTCGTCGTCTTCGTCGTTCTTCGTCGTCCTCGTCTTCGGAGCGCTCGACGTCGTCGTCGTCGCCGTCGGCGGCTGAACTAGGTGCGGAGATGAGTACCCTCGTCGACAGTCTCGTTTTTAACGAGGCGCGACCGTTGAAATCCGCGGACATTTTTCACGGCGTGTACGTGATCCGCAATAGCTCGTGTATGAAGGAATTCTGTAACGAGGCGTTGGGCCGCGCCATCGCCCGACGGCCGACGCTCTCCGACTCGCCGCGCCGGCTGCTCCACCGCGGGCCCCAAGCTCCAGCATCCGCAGCCTCCATTGGAACGCGATCTTACCGCGAGTTCTTATAGCGCCTCATCTTCGCGATATTGCGGCAATTTTACTGAATTTTTTATGTTGATCGCGAGCTCGATGTTTTGCGAATGGAGATTCAAGGACGGCGAACGTTTAATTTTTTTTAGGTGTCTGTTTTTTGAAGGAAAATGTGGATGAAATGCGGATTTGGGAGGTTGACAGATTCATAATTAATATAAGCAATGTGTATTTTGTGACTCAGTAGCCGAATTTTTTATTAATTTAATGAAGAAAATAGTTAACTGCTTTGGGAAATTTTGTCTGACGTTTGAACTGAATATTATAGAAATCAGAATAAATTTGAAAGTTTATAGTGAATTTTACAAATTGGAATGGATAAGAATTACTCAGTTGGCGACTCAGTAAACGAATCTTTGATTAATTTAGTAAACAAAATAGTTAACTGCTTACGGAAATTTTATCTGGCGTTAGCGCTGAGTATTACATACATCACAAATGATATGAGAGATCAGTTAATTTGAAAAAAGTGTAATAGCTAATAAATAAGCACCTTGTGACTCGGTGTAAACGATTCTCTAATTTATTTAGTAATCAAAATAGTTAACCACATTAGGAAAATTTTTATCTGACAGCTCTGCTCGAATATTACAAAAATCACAGTGTCATACGTAAACATATATTCATCGTATTCATAGAATGAAGAATGAATGGCAGCTATAAATCCACAAGTCAAGGAGGAAAATTACGGCTGTTGCCACTTCCGATTGTCAGATTACAACAATAAGAATGCATTTGCATACTGGAGGTTGCCATATTTTTTTCAATCACGGCGGCCGATCACGCGCAAAAAATCGTCAATCTCGTATCTGCCTCGCTGGAATCTGAACAATGAGATTACAGAGTTTTTCGCAAATTGCGCGGCGATCGAGGCAAAAGCACGAAGGTCGCGTAGCGTCGCGGCGAAGTCGATTTCGCGCCACGTGTGCGGCTGGCATAAATCAAGCTCGTGATTCTTCTAATTATAAGTATGACTATCGTTCGGTATCGCGGCAAACGGAGTGCGTACAATGCCCGAAGGCTGCAACATAACGGGGCGTCTCGCGCGATAACCGAGAAACGGAGGAGAGCGCTTAGCGTTTATTCCCGTGTATTTTTTTCTCGCCGTCGCGGGGTCGAGAAAAATTTTAATGGTCGCCGCGCGCTGGCAGCAAAATCGCGTGCCGAAGTCAGATTGCCGCGCGCTTCGACGGGTGAGGTTCGAAAAAAAAATGGTATATCAATGAGAAACAAACGGCTGGAAATGTGTTTACGCTCGTTTTATGCCAGATTTAATATTAATCGTCTCGAATTATACGTACGATTGAGCCTGGATCTAACGACGATGATCTCCGGTCAATTTGAATCTAGATTGCTGACCTCTCGCCGATTAATTTCTTCGTCGTATACGCGCGCGAAAGTCGCGACGCGCGATGATGAATAACCC
Source organism: Pimpla rufipes (assembly GCA_963932165.1). Lineage (NCBI taxonomy): Eukaryota > Metazoa > Arthropoda > Insecta > Hymenoptera > Ichneumonidae > Pimpla > Pimpla rufipes. The sequence continues at coordinate 9,046,553 of OZ010636.1, forward strand.
CTCGTCGGGATTCATTTGCATTCTCAGAAATGATCAATGAGAGTCAGTGCACTTGGAAATTTGATCTGCGACGAGCGATTTGTTCTTTTTCGTTTCAATCTTGTATATTTGAATTTATACGAGAACAGAACGGTGAGGACAAACCGTTCGTGTACGTCCATCGCGTTTCGATCCAGAATTTCGGGGTTCATTTTGCTCAAACAAGGTCACAAATCTCATCTACGCCTGTGTTGTCCAGTTGTCCAAAAATAGATTTACCCGATTCATCTGTATTCAATATAAAATAACTGTTTACGATGGTTCTAATGCCAAAATGGACATTAAGAAGCTGTGGGTAAATCAACAACGACAGTCGAGTCATCCAAAAAAATTCAGTAACTTGTATCAGAAGACAGCAACGCATTAACAATCATCAAAGAAGAAGATGCGACCAGAAGATCGCAAGCATTTCGACCAGTTTCAGTTACGAACGTAGCTTTGGCATTGAAAAGAAGATTTCAGTAAACCAACAACGACCATCGAGTCACTCATCAAAATTCCGTAACCTGCAACAGAAGACAGCAGCGCAATAAAAGTCATCACCATCGAAAAAGATGCCACGAGAAGGTCGCAAGCGTTTCGACCAATCTGAGTTACAAACGCAACGTCAGCGTCAAAAAGAAGCTTTCAACAAACCACCAACGACCATCGAGTCACTCATCAAAATTCCGTAACCTGCATCAAAAAGACAGCATCGCAATAACCGCCACCATCGAAGAAGATGCGACCAGAAGGTCGCAAGCATTTCCACCAGAGTTTGAGTTACGAACGTACGTTAGCGTCGGCACAATCGGCCGCGCTGTCCGTCGGCGGAAGATGGATGGTAGCGCCGAAATATGACTTCCCGGGCGCGTTATCAGCAACGCGGTCGAGAACGAACGCGGGCCCCTCGTATAGAGCCGCGCGCGTTATCGATATGACATCGGCCGGATCGAACGCGCGAGGAATCGAAATATCAACACGAGCCCAGCCCAGAATAGCTCGGGTCGCGTTTCCCCATCCGAGAATATCCAGAAGCTCCGGCATATCTCGTCAGCGGAATAAAATCCACTCCCAGGGCTGAACGCCGCGCGGCGTTTAGCAGGCTGCACAATAAGTAAAAACCAAAGTACGATTGACCCTGACCCCCGCGGTAAACGACACGGTAATACCCCTGAAATTACTTATTGGAAGGTCGAGGCGTAAGTGAGTCTCGTTGGATAATCATAGTTCCAACTATCATTAGCCTTCCAGCAGATAATTTCTTAATGCCGGCGAAACCGAGAAGCCACTTCGCAAGCTTCGAACGAGCGAGCCGAGCGTTCAAGGCGCGTTCCCCGCGCTTGTCGGACATTAGAACAGGTTTGCGAAGCGAGCGATAAAGTCCAACGGATACCCGCGAGGCTCGCTTTGGATCGATTTCTGCGTCCAATCGTCGCGGCGCGAAAAACGCTTCTGTGCTATCGCGAAATTCCTCTAACGGTCATCGGCGGTGCGGTCGAAGCGTTCACGTTGAGCGCTACGAAGAAAACCCGGGGGGGCCACAACGCAACCCGTGAATATCCCGCGAACGATGCGTTTCAATCGATTTGTACGCTGCCCAGGCCGGGATATTGTCGGAGAGATGATAATGGCAGCTTACGTAATCCGCATTGGCGAGGCGCTCGATTGATCAGCGCCGCAGGGCTTCCTGGTTGTTGCTGCGTTGCCCGCGTGTAAGTCTCACGTGCGAGATCAGTGAGCACAACTCTATGTACAACTGCAGCTTTTTCAGCGGGTGTCGTTGAACCGGCAAGGAAAAAAAATTCGCACGACGTCACCCACGTCCTGTGTGGCTGATAGGAACTGATCAGTCGCTGCTTCACGGCACAGGAATCACGCGTAACATATCACAAACGCCTCACTCCGCGCGACTGACGTTCAGCCTCATGCGTCGATCCTCGCGCGAATTCTTGCTGAACTTATCGCGGCAACGAGATCTCGCTCAGCAAGAAGAGCGTCCATCCGCCCGCGCACTTGACTCGCAACTGAGCCACAGGTATATCGTCTAGGAAATATCTCGTCCGAGGATCCGGATCCCGAGCCAATCGCCCGGCTGGAGGAACCCTTCAGCGGCCTTGAATCTCGCAATTTGCTTGCGGAAACCCGGAGTCGAAGATGCGAAACGGAATTTTGGCGAGGCGATCCGGGTCCGCGCTGGCCTCTTTCGCGGCCTTGTCTTTTGCTGCCTCCAGCGGGCTGTAAATCAGAAGGGTGAACAAAAGTGGTAGCCTCGTTTCGCTAGGTGCATCCCTTTATCTATGGCAGCTCTTGCGGCTGACTGCGGCGGCCGTCGGCTGGGTCGGACGGACGTTGCGGCGTCGGCAGTCCTGCAGGACGGATCTTCTTGTAGCCTTGTTGGCGAGATTCGGATTTGCATGGACTTTCTGGAGCAGGTCATGCGGCCTGGGTTGGAAAGCGCGGGGCGCAGGTAAACGAGGCTCTTGCATCTATTTTGCATAACCGCGTAACCCTTGTAACTGCGACGGCCGCGCCTCGCTGGGACTGACCACCCGTTCGAACCCTTCGCCAGGGCTGGATTTTCGCCGCCGCTGCTGCGGCTATTGACGCTCCCCGCTGCGAGCGATGCAGTCGGGAGATTCGCTCTGCTTCAGTTACCACGAATGGCCAAGGACGCACCGAGCGTCTTTGAGATTGCGAGCGGGTTTGCGGATGTGGGAAACTCGGAGGCGAAACTAGTGCGCGCCGGGGATGCCGAGAGGATTTTGCGGGAGAAAAATGGGATTTTTCACGCGCGGGAATTCGGGAAACGCGAGCCTCGGAATTTTCGTGTCTGAACCGCTTCGCTCGGGGTTTAATAGTTCTGGGGTGAAGGAAGACGAGAGAGGTGCCGTCGGGACGACTTTGAGGATTTTTGGCGAGACGTTTGCGGATGTGGGAGACACGGAAAATCGGACGGTACACAGGATGAGTTCCAGTTTGCGGGCGGTGAGTTTAACTCGACTGGCACATGTTTTTAATCGTTGGTCTGTCGTCAATCTGAAGGGTTGGCTGTATTTTTTTTTTTCTTGAAATTATATTAAGAACAACCTTAATAAGGCGAAAAAAAAAAATTGTAAGAGTGATAAGTATTTTTTATTTTTTACAAAAGAATTTAATATAGTGAGCAGAATTTTTTGAAGGCTGGTAATTAAATCCATCCATCATTAAAGACTTCACATTTTTTATTTTATTACACGTCTTATTTTTTTTTTAACAATTCAAGAACATTATTGCGTTGTTTAATTTCCTGTCGAGAGATGAATTTTTTTTTACAAAAATCCTGAGGTTTTTCCACGCCAGCCCGACGGTAAAACTTTCGTAGCTTTCGGCGAGACTTCGGACAAGACTCTCGACAGTTCGAAAATATTTACTCGTTTCGCGAGTAAAAAAGAAAAGAAAAATCGGGTCATCCCGCGTTTTGTCAAATCGACTTGTTTTGTTCCGACGAAAATTGTTCAGCGAAGTCGAAGCGCCCGAAGTTCAGCTGACAATACTAGAAACTTTCCGCGAGAAAAATCGCGCTGGATAAATTCCAGATCTGTTTACCAAAATCCTTTTTCATACGTCAGAGGCAAACGAAAAAAAGAGAAAAAAAAAAAATGCCAGGCGCAGAGCCATCATTTTCCCCAGCTCCTGAGAAGCGTTTAAACCCCGATAACTCGATACATTATTTCCTCGGATGTCGTGCGCCGGTTGCGACGAGTCTCGAGCGGCGTTATATCCCGGAGTTTCTCCTTTTTCCACGGGAGAAAACCCGACGCCGACAGAAGGGCAAAAAAAAAAAAAAAAGACAGAGACGCGAAATACAACGGAGGGAACGCGAGACCGAGAGAAAAAGAAAAATCAATGTCCCGAGTTGACCGTATTCGCCTACCGGAAAATCATATAACCCCGGGATGCGGAAAATTAGTTGGAAGAGTTGGCAAGACCTCGCGGCGTTGACGTTGAGGATTCGCCCCCGGGTATTGCGGAGTTCGTGGCCGGCTGCGCCTTCGGCCCACGACGCAAGAACTTTATTCTTCTCCTCTGTGTCTTTTCCTGGAGACCTTGAAACTCGGAGGAAACAAAAAAACAACGAGAAACGATCAACGTGTACGAGCGCAATTATTGTTATTTTTTTTCTCAGCCTGAATGGCAACCATTGGTCCAATAATACGGCTGACTGGTCCCAACGGTATTTAACGATGACAGTGAGGCGTGTGGTCGCGCGGCTTGTGTATCCGGCCGCGTCCTTCTGTGATACAATTATGACAATTACCGAGACGTACAGGGCACACGCGATTACGAGGACTCGTAAGTGACTGACGTGTACGCGGTGGAAGAGTAATTTGCAGAATAGCGAGAGATGGATATGCACGACGTAAGTTGGCTTATATCCAGCCGTGCGCGCGCGGTTTACACTCGCCTGTGTAACACAAACACCGAGACGCGAACGAGTGTCTCGTAAAATCTGGCGTGACACGTTGCGATGGTCCTGGGCAGAAGTTATAATTCTAAGTCTGATTTTGGCTTCATCGAGTGTATCCGCCCGTTCAGCGAGAGAGCGCAAGCAGGAGGTTACAGCGGCGAAGATAGTCAGATGTCAACGGGGAACACAAGGAAACTGATCCCATGAAAAATAGTCAGTCAGACCCTCAAAAATCGAAAATTTTTAGAAGGGGTATTGCCCCTTTCATTTTTTTGCGATTTTTGGGGGTCTGACTGACTTAAAATTCTGTAAAAAAATTAAAAAATCATAATATCGCATTCCGCCTTGCTGCATTCTCTTCGTTACAGAGTTTTCTCTGGAACGCAAAAAGAAAATCCATGTTTGGTCGATCGAAAAAAAAGTAACCCCGATTTTAGCGAAGTGGCGGAATTTCGAAAAAAGTGCAAAATCGTTTTTTGTATTTTTGTCATCGAATTTTACGTTTTTCGGGCAAACAACGGTGTTTTGCGGAATCAGCGGGAAATTTCCCATCGGATAGGGTTTTCGAACTTTGCGAAATCCAAACATTTTTTTTCGTGAAAAACGCAAGTCAACTTCTATGAAAAATTCAGAAATCTAGATATCGCGTTCCATCTTGCGGCATTCTCTTCGTTATAGAGTTTTATCTCGAACGAAGGAAGAAAATCCAGGTTCGATCGAGCCAAAAAATATATATCCTAAGATATATTCGTTATATCGAATTTTTCGGGCAAAATATATTTTATGTATTTTTTTAATACTAATTTTTCTGCACAACTTAATTGTACTATTTTTCCATGTGGGCATGCTGAGGGGCCTTAGAAATAAACTTACGGCGCATGAGAAGGCAGAATGGCCACTTCGTTGTCTCGGCTCGATGTTGCTGTTCATTTTTGTCTCGTCGGATCGCACTAATCGCGCGAGATCGGTTTGTTCATCAGCTTCGCTGTCTCTCGGGGTCTTGGTGTTTTATACACAAGACGCCGCGAGCGGAAGATAAATTTTTCCGGCTTGGGAATACAGCGCGAGGCGCGTAACTACGGAGGCGCGAAACGAAAGCCATCTGCGAGGCGTGAACCCGTGAACGAACACGCCGCCTCCTCCGCTCCGCCGCTACCGCACCGAGAATGCAGCCGCGCACCTGGACTGAAAATAAACGGGAAGAACGGGCGCGTTCACAAGCGTTTAATAATGATAAATGAATAAGTAGCCAAATGAATTCCGCTGATGGTCTCATTGCCTTCTTTCTGATTAATGATTGCGCGCATCAGGCCTCCTTCGTCGAGACTATCGACCCTTACGAGGAGCTGTGGATAACGCGGCTGTCGTCCACTTCCTGTTTAAATTCGACGGCCAACATATTTGGACAGCTAAGTGATTTTGATTAATCGAGATTTGTTCGGGTTTATTCGTAAAATTAAAAACATGACCTTTAATACAAAATGTTTTAAATGCAGCTTTTTAATGCAATGGTAGTTACAGACTTCACACACAATTCTAATAAATTAAAAGCCAAAAATATATCAACATAGAAAAAAAATTAATTTGCAAATTAAATCATTTCGACGAAAGGAATAATTTGTTTTTGCGATTGATGTATACAGAGAAAACACATTAGTTCGTTTTACTAAATTCTGCGGGCACGAACAGTCAAATAAATTCTTAATCAGCACAAAAGTATTTTCATTCGTTGAACCGAATGACAGCTGTGGACATAAAAAAAATTGTCTGTGCACTAACAAAATCTTTATTTCACATCTGAGCTCTGAGTTTATTTTGGATATTCGATCTCAAAATAAAAATAATGGTTTCCCAATTGAAACGAACACCTATACAAATTTTCCAACGAAAAATGGTTAAAAAATATTGTTAAAATTCAGAAGAATTAATTTTTTTTTACGAATTTTCGTCTCGTTAAATTTATTTCTCTCGGCGCGTATACAGGAATGTTCGTCTCACGGACCACCCGGCAGAAAAGACAACGCGAGGAGATACGAATCCAGCGGTGAGCGGCGCGCCGGTCGTAGCTGTGACGTGGGTGCAAGGGCAGGAATCGGTGAACGCGAGTAGTGCGGAGCTGCCGAGACGTTCGGAGCCCCGCGAGGCCGTAAATCACTCGAGATTATGTGACTTTTCAAACGAGGATGCGTCGACGAGGCTTCGGGAATATAACGTATGAGATAGACTTTTCGCTTCGCTCAACTTTGCGCGCTCTGCTTCTCTCTCTTGCGCTCCTTTTCGCGCATACGCGAGACGTCCGTCCATTTGTCCACCCGGTCCAGCCTCTTGGCTACTTGCTCGGCTACTGATGATGATTTTGCCTCGATGGGATTTTCGTCTACTCGCCGCGGGGAAAATGAATGGACGTTCCGGCACTCGCGGGGGGATTATCGATGCCAAGTTTACTTCGGATCAGAATTTATTCCGACGTCTTCGTTAAAGGCGCACGCGAGCTAAATCACATTGTAGCGTTGTTAAGTCGCTGCAGTATCTTCGCGGTGATAAATAACGAAGGATTTCAGCCGGTAGTAGGTAGAACGTTTTACATCGGCGAGAAGTGATTCTAACTGTCGCTGGCGATAAAAGTCAAGCTCGATAACAGATGCGGGATGGAATTATTGATGGGAACACCGAGTTGATGATATTTTGTGTAAAAATACATAGAAAGTTCCAAAAATTGCATTTTATGACACAAGTGCGTAAAATTTTACGCACTTGTTGCATACCATATTTTTTGACGTAGTGTGCAAAAAATTCCTTTTTACGCACTGGGCGAAAAATATCTTTTTACGGCAGGCAATGCGTAAAATCAAATTTCACACATACTACTTAAAAAATATATATTTTTTGCAGCAAATATGTTTGACCTACAATTTGTACTTCAGAACAATTTTTTTCGTGAAACATTTTGTGTTTCTGTTTTATTTATTTATTTTGCATAACATAGTTTTTACTCAACCCGATTTGGTTGGTTAAAAACTTTTTTTTCTACATTTTTGGGATAGTAAATTCGAAGAGTGTGTAGCAGAAAGGATAAAAATAGACGAGTCCACGTTTAAAAAAGGCAACGCTACGTTGATCTTTCACCCCGTCCTCCTTCGGCAGCATTCCACATACACGTAACTCTTATAGCACGAGCGGAGCTGGAGAACTGGGCTTTTCGTGGCAGGGTGATTGGTGGCGAGCGTTAGTTTAATCATCGCGCATTAGCCGCACTACCCCTGAACCCCTTGCACCCCGCCCCCCCCCCCCCCCCCTGAAAACCTTCCACTCGCCATTTTCGCCCTCTTGGAACTTCGCCTTTCCCTTCGCGTGCATCAGTTTCTTGGCATTTTTCACGCCACTCTGGTCCGATATATCATATAGTCGCGATCCGAGACCCAAAGCGCCATGGATCGGAAATGAACGACGAATAAATAGATCGGAGAAAAACAATGGAACGAAGTGACGTGAGAGGCTAAAACGTCCTCGAGGACGTGACCTCCGTTGTTTCCTTTTTCAGGATTACGTGCGTAAACCCAGGAAAAGGAAAAAGAGATGAAGTGGAGAAAAAGAAGAAAAAACATGCACGAGGAACGAGCGTCACCTGCTGTGGTTCCCAATCGTTGTTCCATTGCTTTTTCTTTTTCTAGACTCACGAGAACGAGAAAATCTTACTATGCCTTCTGTTTTAGTGTCTCAGTACTTTTCGTTGTCTGGAAGACTCGTTAGTGAGGTATTTCTAAATGTTCCTGAAGTAAACTAAATCTGTTTCGTACTTTTAGCTAAATTGTTCAGGCTTGATAATCGAATTTAACGGAAAGATAAAAAAGTGTCTTACAAAAAACTGTTTGAAAAAAATAACATAAGCTCGAAGGCAAAACATTAATTTTTAACTAAAGTTTAATTGTTTTATATTTCACAGTTCTAGAATAAAATTTACCAAAATTTGATGCAAAAAAAGTTATGCAATTAATTTATTAAAATTAGAAATAATTTACCAACATTATTTTACGAAATTTATTAAATTTACTAAAATCAATTTACTAAATGTACTAAAATTTAAATCAATCTTCCAGATGAGCCAATTTATCGTGAGATACGCCTCACTTTAATGTTAATTAATTCGTCACCTGTGCGTTTTTGCCGAGCGGCGACAAAAAAAAGTCTTGGAACCAATTTCAGTATAATAATTATTGTCAACTTCGCCGCGGTGACGTGGACCGAGTGCTCCGCGAACGCTATACGGTAGGTAAAATAGCAACCCTCGCGGAGTCTCCGGGCTTTCGGTCGCCGTTTCAACGTGCGCGAAGCGCGCACCACAAAAGCGTGATAAATCGAGTACATTAATTCGCATTTTACCATTGTTTGCGCTATGGAATACAATATTAAATGGAATGGGCGCAACAATAGATAATGCCGGGGCGCCATCATTTACCGGGGCTGCAGAGAGCGCAAGCGAAACACACCGGGAGTGCAGAGCTCGGACCGAAGCGAGAAACGGGGGTTGATGGTTGCTTAGGTATCGCGCGCGGCGGCCGCGGTCGACTATATAGCGCCGCGCGCGTTCTCGCAGGGGTTGAAATACTACAACGTCTCGCTCTTGTTGTCGCAACTCGGCGATTCTTCGCGCTTGACAATATCATCCATCCCTCCGCCGCCGTCGCGCCCGCTCTGAACCCGACAAAAACACATTTCTATTAAATATCTTAATAAGGAAAATATTATAATACTCGTAAATAATTATCGTGCATTAATCAGGGGACCTGGAGAAGCTGCGTCGCGATGGCTTCTGGTCCAGGTTCAATTTCGGGCCGAGACAAAAAAAAAAAAATTCTTAATTTTTTGTTGTGGTGGTTGAAATTAATATGTTGGATACAAAAAAAGTCAGGAATATTTATTCAGAGCTGATTCAATATTCAGTCTAAACAATTTTCACATCTCTTGGTTACCAAATCCAGGGTTGGACAGAAACACTGAAAATATTTTTGAATTAATTAACAACGACACAATTATTCAAATAATTCAGCGATTGTCTATGATACAACCAGCACGAATATGACGATCATATTAACCATTACAGGTATAACAGTATAACTGGGTTCAATTTCGTGTCGAGACAACCTGAATTTTCTTCATTTTCTGTTATCATGGAGGCTAAGATAAAAATGCTGGAACTTAAAAGAAATCACAGCAATTTTTTCAGAGTCAATTCAACATTCCGGCAAAGCAATTTCCGCACTTCTTGGTTGCCAAATCACTACTGAACAAAATAAACCATTTCTGACTTAATTTCTGACAATTTTCATCCCCTATCCAGCGATCCTCCACATTCCCAACCGTCGCAAGCGCGCCGACCACATTTAACCCGATTACACTCGACGATAACTAATGCGCATCCGATTTTTATTCGGAATTGCGCGAGCGAGAAACGCGCGCGCCCCGGGTAAATGGCGAAAAGAGCGACGGAAGGAAAAATACATAACAGTGAAAAAGCGAGGAGCGACAGAGAGAGGAGAGGCGAGGAGAGTCGAACGTGGAGCCCGCGGAGTGAACTCTGAGATGAGTACACCGCGAAAGAGGAATCGCGCGCGCGGAGAAAGCGCGAAGGGGGTGCGGGGGGAGGGGGAGGAGGGGGGGGGGTGCGCGCGGAGCAGACGTGGAGCGAGGAGCGAGTACCAAGCGGCCGGGTGCTATATGGGGTCTCGAGAACTTGCGAGTTTGCGGATGGTGTTGGCAGCCGAGGTGACGCATGGATTCGATTCCTGGGAGCTCGTGATTCCGCTCGGTTAGCCCCGTGTCACTCCCAGCAAACCCCATTACCCGCCCCCAGCGTTGGCGGAGTCTGCTCTCTCCTCGCTGAGGCCCCCCTTCGGCCCCCCTGGCACCCACAGCAGCAGCAGCAGCAGCAGCAGCAGCAGCAGCAGCAGCAGCAGCAGCAACCACCCAACCTCGCCGAGAGCCATCCACCCACTCACTCTCGGTTCGTGATTCTCTCACTCGCGGAATCCGATCGCCGCTGCCTTCCACACGCTCCATAGTCTCGGTTATGTACTGCGAGCTTCGCCCAGTCGATACCTATATGCGTATATATATTTTCCCCGAGCTATGTGTATGCAGATTACCGACACTGCTTTGTATGATTGTATGCAGAGTTTCAATCGAACGCGGTGTATACAGGGTGATCCAGAATCTCGGTACCAAACGGGTGCCGGATAGTCCGAAATCATACCAGGAACGCGTGTGCAGAATTTGAGATTTTTGTTCCCAGTAGTTTTTTTAATGAGAGCCAATTTGTGACAACCAATCAGAGAATTCGCCTTCAAGTTACTCTCAACTTTCTCTCAATACGACCTCAAGGGAATTATAAGAAAGTTGAGCGTAAGTTGAGGGAGATAACTTACTCCTAACTTGCTCTTAATTCGCCCTCAACTTATTCCCAACTTTCTCTTAATTAGCCCTCAACTTAGTCTCAACTTGCTCTTAATTCGCCCTCAACTTACTCTCAACTTGCTCTTAATTCGCCCTCAACTTGCTCTTAATTCGCCCTCACCTTACTCTCAACTTGCTGTTAATTCGCCCTCAACTTACTCTCAACTTGAGTACGAATTTATAGTTGCGCCCTCTCAGCTTGAGGGCGAATTAATATAGAAAATTGAGAGTAAATTGAGGGCGAATTCTCTGATTGGCTGTCATTCGAAAACTACTGGGAATAAAAATCTCAAATTTTGCACACGCCTTCCTGGGATCATTTCGGACTTCTCGGGCTCGTTTTGTGCGGTGATTCTGGTTCACCCTGTACAATGTATGGTGTATATGACTCGGTATGGGGACTATATGGGGCCGTCTGTACGGTGAAGTTGACGGATCTGCCGCCGCCTTTCGGCGACTCCGCCGTGAGGATCATATGGTGAACCGGGCGGCTTCATCGCGCGTGTCCGTCGTATAACGTTGTCGATGAGAAACATTACGTCAAGAATGTGTACGACGTACACGACGTGTACGGAACAAATATGTGGATACATGCAGCGCGCATTTATATACTCTTACCTCGCGCGCAACATATGCCGCAGCTCGCGGAATGATATACGCACCGGGTACTCGGCGCATGGAGTAGGCATGTGTGTTCAGCGTCTGTATGACGCAGACGATTGATACGCGACTCGACAGGCGGTGCCTTGTTGTTGGAATTGAAATAGAATAATTGTTTCAATTTTGATTAATCGAAACGAAAGTCCTCCGGCGTCTTCGTTCGCGATATTCGCTCCGCGGAAATTTAATCTGTTTTTGATTTACACACGATTTACGTAGTTATTTGCTGCGAGCGACACTTTTCGATACATTGCACAGTTGTTTATAATCGCGGAATCAATCGGTCGTTACTCGTTACTGCTGAAATTGTTATTATTGTTATTAATAAAATCAATTGATTAGTTTTGTTGCGACTCAAATGGTCTGAGAGAAAAGATATAACAGGCTGCAATGGCCGAGTAAAAGTAAAATATACCATATAGCGTGTGAGGCTCTTGGATAAATGAGAAATGAGAAATGTCTCGAGATGTCCAAAAGATATTTCAAAAGATTACTTTAAGCGTAGTAAACGACAAACGTTTACGTCACGTCAATCGATGTTACACAGCCGCAAACGCTGTGCCCACGTGAATCATCAGCCAACCAGTAATTCATAAGTTAATTCCTCAGGATTTAGAAATATTAATGAAACCTCTCTTTGAATTAGTATTGCTGCTTAACTGATTAATTTTCATTAATATTCATTAATATCGAGCCCTCCACGGAGAAAATGACTTGGTTAAATGTACCAATTTTTTATTGGTTAAACAAAATTGGTTATTGTAACCAATAGTTTCATAAATTTAATGCCGCACACTTGGTTCCTTTACCAACGGGAACTTGGTTCATACTTTAGTGCATATGACCAATAAAAATAGGTGCCTCGATCAAGGATTTGTAGCTAACCACGAGAATTGGTTGTCATGACTGCTGTTATGGGCATGTGACATACCGACCCGCACCTGAACAATTCGTAAGTGCGGTTTGTTGCGAATTATGAACGGATCGAAGCGAAAATAGAAATACAGACGCCACTAATGTGAATCTCGTTAATGAATTAGTCAGAATTTTTATTTTCGAAAAAAATAAATTACAGATCGATTACCTCCAGATTTTTGTTCTGGAGGTAATCGATCAGGAGGTAATCGATCTGCAATTTTTTTTTTTTTTAATAAAAATTCTGACTAATTCATTAACGAGATTCACGTTACTGGCGTCTGTATTTCAATTTTCGCTTCGATTCGTTCATAATTCGCGAAAAACTGCACTTCCAAACTTTTGAGGTACGCGTCGGTATTTCACATTGCCTTATAACCAAGTTTTTGGTAGGACTAAAGATTACCTATTTTATTGGATGGAACATCTAATTATTTTAGTTAGTACCGTCATCGGCCGTTAGTCCCGTAACCGCTTGAGGAAAAACTTCGTACTGCGTGTTTTTGCATTATAAGCCACGTGCGTGCGTTTATTGGCTTTAGTTTGTTTAAACATTCTGTCAGTGAGATCTGATTCCCATAATTCACAGTATTTCACGGTGAAAAATATGTTATACCATAACCGACAGCGTGGGTGCGCGGTCGGTGTATGGCTTTGTCGATCACCCAAGTTAAGCAACTCGACTCGCGGTCGGTACTTGGATGGGTGACCGCTTAGCGATGCACTAATTTGCGCGCCATCCCGAGGAACTTTACGAGGACCAAGGGGGTGGGAGAATAAAAGCCTGACGGCATACGCTGGAAAAAAAAAATTTTTTGACTACAATAAAAAAATTGATTGATTCAACCAAGAAAATTGGTTATTCTAGCCAAGTGCATTAGTTGCCCCAACCAAGTAAATTGGTTAAACCGGCCCGGTGAAATGGTTGCTCCAACCAAGTACATTGGTTATTCCAATTATTTAATCGTAGTTGGCTCGACCAATTACTTGGTTGCCGAAACTAATCTAATCTTACTAAGTTCCATTGGTTGATGCAACCAGAAAATCGTCTGGCGCATATATAACCAAGGCGATTCGTTGCAGATAACCAATTTCTTTGTTACACCAACCAAGTCGTTTTTTCCGTGTCGAACGATTTTTTTTTATAAACATTAGGTACTGCGGTTTCGTCCAAAAGTTCTAGCTGAAGTATTGAACCAACTATACAATTCGTTGTCTAAAAAAACTACATATTTTTTACGTCTATAAAAATAAACACAAATACATCAACAAATGACGACAATTAATTCCCAAACAATTATGACTCGAACAACATTCAATTAAGCAATTTCCCTTCACCTCGCCCATAGCACATAATTCGTCGACACACATTACTTCTAATCGCCGGTTCAACGCGACCGCGAAGCAAATGCATTAGTCATTAAAATAATGTCGATCGTAATTCGTCAGCTCTTTATACACGCCTATACGTGGAACGCGCCGCGGACGTGGAGGACGACACATTCGTCTTGCCACACGGGCGCGGGTATTGGTGAAAGTAGTTGGCGCAGATCGTCGACGGGCTTTGGCGTGCCCCGAAGTATTCGTGGGGCGCACGAGGGGGCGGACGACGCGAGAGAAACGTGGAGGGGGGGAGAGGGAAGATCGTCGGGCGACGAGGGCGGCAACGGCAGCACGGGCGATGGGGTACCCGCTCGCTCACCCCGGGTAATGGAATCCCTTCCCGCTTCGAGGAACGCAATCACGCTGATGTTTCGGGAACCCCAAGGCCGCCACGAGGGATTTCCACGCTCATGAGCAGATCAGGTTTGCGTGTTCCTGCGTTCTCTCTTCCTCCCTGTCCGCCTCGTGCGCCGGATTCTCTCCCGGTCGCCTCCACGATGCCACCTCCGAATTTCATCATCTCGCTCTTTCGCCGAAACTCCTGATTCACCGCGGCCGCGTGTTTCCTCAGTGGCCGCGTGCCGATCGATGATTTCGTAAGAATCCATCCATTGTTCGCTCCGAGGGTCCGGCGGCTACGAGGGCGATTAAAAGCCCGGATCCAGCACCCTCTTCGACTCGAGTCCCTCTGGCTTCCCGCGTTCACCCCCCCTGCGCATGCGGTACACCCGACTACAGTTGTAGTTATTACTGGGCACCCAAGTGGCTGGATAAAATGTGTCACTTACAAAATCGTTTTGATTCATTAGCGATATTTATGTTGTGCGATTATTTAACTATCATGGCGATGTAACGCATTCATTTGGAGGAGTGGGCGGAGTCGTTTGAGTTCTATTCGTGGTTTCGGTTCTTCCGGCAGTGCCTGAAAGTGCCTGAAAGACTTTTTTGGTAATTGAAGAAATGGGATATTTTGGAATTGGGTTTAGTTTTATACTGTGGCGGTTTATGGCATTCTGATGTCAAAAAATACAGGGAAGAAGTTCAGGGGACACGAAATTCGTGTTTCAGATGACGAATATTGAGAATAATAAAATTGTACTCGCAATCGAAATTTATGGTCGAATCGTAAAACGTTTTCTGCAATCAACAACATCCACAAACATGAAAATTCTTTTGAGAAACTTCTTTTCGGTACATTGAATTAAAAATGAATATTCCCGAGTGTCTTGCTCGGAAAGCAAAACCCTTGGCGTTCGAGGCTTCAGTCCCTACAAACCTCGCCTTATCCGCACCTCATAACCGAATGATTTATTCCGCCAAGCGTATTCAGTAAACCGCACGTTACCGCGCGGTCGCAACTTTGACGCCGAATGGCGAAATCTCTCCGCGGCTGCCGCGGGAAGTTATGAATTCTTTTGCGAAAATCCTTTCGCGGGCTCTTGAGGGATATATCCGAGAAGAAGACGAGTCTCGTCTGGGTTGAAGAAGGTGGCGAAGAAGTTTAGCTCTCGCTCGACGAGGATCAAAGAGCTCGTGACGTTCGCGTTGGCTGCCGGGAGTTTCGGCCCTAGGAGTTTGCAGCGGCGGGCGAGGGTGAAAAGGGGTGGATCAAGGAGCCTTAGTGTCAAGCCACGCGAACGGTCTTCGCCTACGCCGCGCTCGAGACGAGGGTTTTTCGGTCTCAAGTCGCGCTCTGAGAGCCGAAGAGTCTGGGCCGAAGTGAGCAGCGGGGAGACGCGAGAAGTGCGGAGGCCAAAGTCGCGCGCGAGGGTTGGCGAGCCGCCGAAACACACGAAATGCCGCGGAGGACGAGAGCGGCGCGAGTAGGAGACGAACTACTTGGAATACAAAGCAGCCGCGCGAACACCGTGGCGCACGATATGGAAGACACCGTGGAAGAGGCGCGAGGAACGAGAGGATATAGAAGAGCGACGAAGTAGAAGACGAGGGAGAGGGTAAAGAGGCGAAGACCTGGTGAAGAGGGGGGGGGGGGGTTCGGGGCGAAGGAACCGAGGGGACCCCCTGCCGTCTATTCAAACCGCGGTTGAGTTATTGCCGTGGATAATCTGTAAATATATTTATTTTGATTTTGTACACAACCCGGTTTATTTAGTTTCTCGTTTTTTTTTGTTTTTTTTTCGGTTTCTTCTCGTTTGAAATCCCTTCGTGTATGTGTCGTGTTATGTATGTTTCGACGCTGTCGGGCCGCGCGATGTAACAGTTGCCCGTTGCTCGAAACCGATCGTCCTCTCCGCTCCTAGTTAGGATTATAAATGAGGCTAGTGCGCTGGCTTCGTCGGGTCTTTCCTCTTCTTCCTCGTTCGCGGGGCGGTCGGAACGAGCCGTGTATAACCAGCACCTCCGACGTAAGAGTCCAAGTGCTGCATAGAAACGCCGCCGGGGTTTCGTGCTCGAGAATTTCTCCGCTCTGTGCCGCGAGGACACCGGCCGAAGTTGGATTTCCGAATGGGAAGACGCCTGATGATATCGGAATGTCGACATTCTTGGGGCGCGGCTCGGCTTATCCGCCGGTTTCGTGAGGACAGCTGGATATGAACGGGGAGGAGAGATCCGAGTTTGGGATATGTGTAAACCGATAAACACGCGCGACACGCAATCTTGGAAATTGTCAACGTGAGAATTTTCGGCGGGGGATTTGAAGAGCGTGAAAAATCGTAACTTTTGTTGTGTGTGGTTTTTGAGAGATTTTATCTTGAAGCTGTTGCATACAAGAAATTTTGACAATTTGTATGCCGTATTCATGACCGTCACGATTTTCTCGTCTTGGGACTTTCGAATCTTCCATAAAAAGGGTCCTGATCAGAGATTACAAAAATGATAGTGAAAATTCCATGTCATTCCATGAGCTAAAAATCCCGCCCCAGGGATTTTTAGCTCATCGAATGACTTTTTTCCGAAAAATAATTTTTTTTTTTTTTAAAGTCATTCCATGAGCTAAAATTCCCGGGGGCCGGATTTTTAGCTCATGGAATGACTTAAAAAAAAAAAAAAATTATTTTTCGGAAAAAAGTCATTCCATGAGCTAAAAATCCGGCCCCCGGGAATTTTAGCTCATGGAATTACTTTAAAAAAAAAAAAAAAATTATTTTTCGGAAAAAAGTCATTCCATGAGCTAAAATTCCCGGGGGCCGGATTTTTAGCTCATGGAATGACTTTAAAAAAAAAAAATATATTTTTCGGAAAAAAGTCATTCCATGAGCTAAAAATCCCGCCCCGGGGATTTTTAGCTCATGGAATGACTTTAAAAAAAAAATATATATATTTTTCGGAAAAAAGTCATTCCATGAGCTAAAATTCCCGGGGGCCGGATTTTTAGCTCATGGAATGACTTTTTTCCGAAAAATAATTTTTTTTTTTTTTTAAAGTCATTCCATGAGCTAAAAATCCGGCCCCCGGGAATTTTAGCTCATGGAATGACTTTTTTCCGAAAAATAATTTTTTTTTTTTTTTAAAGTCATTCCATGAGCTAAAAATCCCCGGGGCGGGATTTTTAGCTCATGGAATGACTTTTTTCCGAAAAATATTTTTTTTTTTTTTTAAAGTCATTCCATGAGCTAAAAATCCGGCCCCCGGGAATTTTAGCTCATGGAATGACTTTTTTCCGAAAAATAATTTTTTTTTTTTTTTTAAAGTCATTCCATGAGCTAAAAATCCGGCCCCCGGGAATTTTAGCTCATGGAATGACTTAAAAAAAAAAAAAAAAATTATTTTTCGGAAAAAAGTCATTCCATGAGCTAAAAATCCCGCCCCGGGGATTTTTAGCTCATGGAATGACTTTAAAAAAAAAAAAAATTATTTTTCGGAAAAAAGTCATTCCATGAGCCAAAATTCCCGGGGGCCGGATTTTTAGCTCATGGAATGACTTTAAAAAAAAAAAAAAAATTATTTTTCGGAAAAAAGTCATTCCATGAGCTAAAAATCCGGCCCCCGGGAATTTTAGCTCATGGAATGACTTTAAAAAAAAAAAAAAATTATTTTTCGGAAAAAAGTCATTCCATGAGCTAAAAATCCGGCCCCCGGAAATTTTAGCTCATGGAATGACTTTAAAAAAAAAAAAAATTATTTTTCGGAAAAAAGTCATTCCATGAGCTAAAATTCCCGGGGGCCGGATTTTTAGCTCATGGAATGACTTTAAAAAAAAAAAAAAAATTATTTTTCGGAAAAAAGTCATTCCATGAGCTAAAAATCCGGCCCCCGGGAATTTTAGCTCATGGAATGACTTTAAAAAAAAAAAAAAATTATTTTTCGGAAAAAAGTCATTCCATGAGCTAAAAATCCGGCCCCCGGAAATTTTAGCTCATGGAATGACTTTAAAAAAAAAAAAAAATTATTTTTCGGAAAAAAGTCATTCCATGAGCTAAAAATCCCGCCCCGGGGATTTTTAGCTCATGGAATGACTTTAAAAAAAAAAAAAAAAATTATTTTTCGGAAAAAAGTCATTCCATGAGCTACAATTCCCGGGGGCCGGATTTTTAGCTCATGGAATGACTTTAAAAAAAAAAAAAAATTATTTTTCGGAAAAAAGTCATTCCATGAGCTAAAAATCCCGCCCCGGGGATTTTTAGCTCATGGAATGACTTAAAAAAAAAAAAAAAATTATTTTTCGGAAAAAAGTCATTCCATGAGCTAAAAATCCGGCCCCCGGGAATTTTAGCTCATGGAATGACTTTAAAAAAATAAAAAAAATTATTTTTCGGAAAAAAGTCATTCCATGAGCTAAAAATCCCGCCCCGGGGATTTTTAGCTCATGGAATGACTTTAAAAAAAAAAAAAATTATTTTTCGGAAAAAAGTCATTCCATGAGCTAAAATTCCCGGGGGCCGGATTTTTAGCTCATGGAATGACTTTAAAAAAAAAAAAAAAAATTATTTTTCGGAAAAAAGTCATTCCATGAGCTAAAAATCCGGCCCCCGGGAATTTTAGCTCATGGAATGACTTTAAAAAAAAAAAAAAATTATTTTTCGGAAAAAAGTCATTCCATGAGCTAAAAATCCGGCCCCCGGAAATTTTAGCTCATGGAATGACTTTAAAAAAAAAAAAAAATTATTTTTCGGAAAAAAGTCATTCCATGAGCTAAAAATCCCGCCCCGGGGATTTTTAGCTCATGGAATGACTTTAAAAAAAAAAAAAAAAATTATTTTTCGGAAAAAAGTCATTCCATGAGCTACAATTCCCGGGGGCCGGATTTTTAGCTCATGGAATGACTTTAAAAAAAAAAAAAAATTATTTTTCGGAAAAAAGTCATTCCATGAGCTAAAAATCCCGCCCCGGGGATTTTTAGCTCATGGAATGACTTAAAAAAAAAAAAAAAATTATTTTTCGGAAAAAAGTCATTCCATGAGCTAAAAATCCGGCCCCCGGGAATTTTAGCTCATGGAATGACTTTAAAAAAATAAAAAAAATTATTTTTCGGAAAAAAGTCATTCCATGAGCTAAAAATCCCGCCCCGGGGATTTTTAGCTCATGGAATGACTTTAAAAAAAAAAAAAATTATTTTTCGGAAAAAAGTCATTCCATGAGCTAAAAATCCGGCCCCCTGGAATTTTAGCTCATGGAATGACTTTTTTCCGAAAAATATTTTTTTTTTTTTTTTAAAGTCATTCCATGAGCTAAAATTCCCGGGGGCCGGATTTTTAGCTCATGGAATGACTTAAAAAAAAAAAAAAATTATTTTTCGGAAAAAAGTCATTCCATGAGCTAAAATTCCCGGGGGCCGGATTTTTAGCTCATGGAATGACTTTAGAAAAAAAAAAAATTATTTTTCGGAAAAAAGTCATTCCATGAGCTAAAAATCCCGTCCCGGGGATTTTTAGCTCATGGAATGACTTTAAAAAAAAAAAAAATTATTTTTCGGAAAAAAGTCATTCCATGAGCTAAAAATCCGGCCCCGGGAATTTTAGCTCATGGAATGACTTTAAAAAAAAAAAAAAAATTATTTTTCGGAAAAAAGTCATTCCATGAGCTAAAAATCCCGCCCCGGGGATTTTTAGCTCATGGAATGACTTTAAAAAAAAAAAAAAAAATTATTTTTCGGAAAAAAGTCATTCCATGAGCTAAAAATCCGGCCCCCGGGAATTTTAGCTCATGGAATGACTTTAAAAAAAAAAAAAAATTATTTTTCGGAAAAAAGTCATTCCATGAGCTAAAAATCCGGCCCCCGGGAATTTTAGCTCATGGAATGACTTTAAAAAAAAAAAAAAAATTATTTTTCGGAAAAAAGTCATTCCATGAGCTAAAAATCCCGCCCCGGGGATTTTTAGCTCATGGAATGACTTTAAAAAAAAAAAAAATTATTTTTCGGAAAAAAGTCATTCCATGAGCTAAAAATCCGGCCCCCTGGAATTTTAGCTCATGGAATGACTTTTTTCCGAAAAATATTTTTTTTTTTTTTTAAAAGTCATTCCATGAGCTAAAATTCCCGGGGGCCGGATTTTTAGCTCATGGAATGACTTTAAAAAAAAAAAAAATTATTTTTCGGAAAAAAGTCATTCCATGAGCTAAAAATCCGGCCCCGGGAATTTTAGCTCATGGAATGACTTTAAAAAAAAAAAAAAAATTATTTTTCGGAAAAAAGTCATTCCATGAGCTAAAAATCCCGCCCCGGGGATTTTTAGCTCATGGAATGACTTTAAAAAAAAAAAAAAAAATTATTTTTCGGAAAAAAGTCATTCCATGAGCTAAAAATCCGGCCCCCGGGAATTTTAGCTCATGGAATGACTTTAAAAAAAAAAAAAAATTATTTTTCGGAAAAAAGTCATTCCATGAGCTAAAAATCCGGCCCCCGGGAATTTTAGCTCATGGAATGACTTTAAAAAAAAAAAAAAATTATTTTTCGGAAAAAAGTCATTCCATGAGCTAAAAATCCGGCCCCCGGGAATTTTAGCTCATGGAATGACTTTAAAAAAAAAAAAAAAATTATTTTTCGGAAAAAAGTCATTCCATGAGCTAAAATTCCCGGGGCCGGATTTTTAGCTCATGGAATGACTTAAAAAAAAAAAAAAAATTATTTTTCGGAAAAAAGTCATTCCATGAGCTAAAATTCCCGGGGGCCGGATTTTTAGCTCATGGAATGACTTTAGAAAAAAAAAAAAAATATTTTTCGGAAAAAAGTCATTCCATGAGCTAAAAATCCCGCCCCGGGGATTTTTAGCTCATGGAATGACTTTTTTCCGAAAAATAATTTTTTTTTTTTTTTTAAAGTCATTCCATGAGCTAAAATTCCCGGGGGCCGGATTTTTAGCTCATGGAATGACTTTTTTCCGAAAAATAATTTTTTTTTTTTTTAAAGTCATTCCATGAGCTAAAAATCCCCGGGACGGGATTTTTAGCTCATGGAATGACTTTTTTCCGAAAAATAATTTTTTTTTTTTCTAAAGTCATTCCATGAGCTAAAAATCCGGCACCCGGGAATTTTAGCTCATGGAATGACTTTTTTCCGAAAAATAATTTTTTTTTTTTTTTAAGTCATTCCATGAGCTAAAAATCCGGCCCCGGGAATTTTAGCTCATGGAATGACTTTAAAAAAAAAAAAAAAATTATTTTTCGGAAAAAAGTCATTCCATGAGCTAAAAATCCCCGGGCGGGATTTTTAGCTCATGGAATGACTTTTTTCCGAAAAATAATTTTTTTTTTTTTTTAAAGTCATTCCATGAGCTAAAAATCCGGCCCCCGGGAATTTTAGCTCATGGAATGACTTTTTTCCGAAAAATAATTTTTTTTTTTTTTTTAAAGTCATTCCATGAGCTAAAAATCCGGCCCCCGGGAATTTTAGCTCATGGAATGACTTAAAAAAAAAAAAAAAAATTATTTTTCGGAAAAAAGTCATTCCATGAGCTAAAAATCCCGCCCCGGGGATTTTTAGCTCATGGAATGACTTTAAAAAAAAAAAAAATTATTTTTCGGAAAAAAGTCATTCCATGAGCTAAAATTCCCGGGGGCCGGATTTTTAGCTCATGGAATGACTTTAAAAAAAAAAAAAAAATTATTTTTCGGAAAAAAGTCATTCCATGAGCTAAAAATCCGGCCCCCGGGAATTTTAGCTCATGGAATGACTTTTTTCCGAAAAATAATTTTTTTTTTTTTTTTAAAGTCATTCCATGAGCTAAAATTCCCGGGGCCGGATTTTTAGCTCATGGAATGACTTAAAAAAAAAAAAAAATTATTTTTCGGAAAAAAGTCATTCCATGAGCTAAAATTCCCGGGTGCCGGATTTTTAGCTCATGGAATGACTTTAGAAAAAAAAAAAATTATTTTTCGGAAAAAAGTCATTCCATGAGCTAAAAATCCGGCCCCCGGAAATTTTAGCTCATGGAATGACTTTAAAAAAAAAAAAAAATTATTTTTCGGAAAAAAGTCATTCCATGAGCTAAAAATCCCGCCCCGGGGATTTTTAGCTCATGGAATGACTTTAAAAAAAAAAAAAAAAATTATTTTTCGGAAAAAAGTCATTCCATGAGCTACAATTCCCGGGGGCCGGATTTTTAGCTCATGGAATGACTTTAAAAAAAAAAAAAAATTATTTTTCGGAAAAAAGTCATTCCATGAGCTAAAAATCCCGCCCCGGGGATTTTTAGCTCATGGAATGACTTAAAAAAAAAAAAAAAATTATTTTTCGGAAAAAAGTCATTCCATGAGCTAAAAATCCGGCCCCCGGGAATTTTAGCTCATGGAATGACTTTAAAAAAATAAAAAAAATTATTTTTCGGAAAAAAGTCATTCCATGAGCTAAAAATCCCGCCCCGGGGATTTTTAGCTCATGGAATGACTTTAAAAAAAAAAAAAATTATTTTTCGGAAAAAAGTCATTCCATGAGCTAAAATTCCCGGGGGCCGGATTTTTAGCTCATGGAATGACTTTAAAAAAAAAAAAAAAATTATTTTTCGGAAAAAAGTCATTCCATGAGCTAAAAATCCGGCCCCCGGGAATTTTAGCTCATGGAATGACTTTAAAAAAAAAAAAAAATTATTTTTCGGAAAAAAGTCATTCCATGAGCTAAAAATCCGGCCCCCGGAAATTTTAGCTCATGGAATGACTTTAAAAAAAAAAAAAAATTATTTTTCGGAAAAAAGTCATTCCATGAGCTAAAAATCCCGCCCCGGGGATTTTTAGCTCATGGAATGACTTAAAAAAAAAAAAAAAAAATTATTTTTCGGAAAAAAGTCATTCCATGAGCTACAATTCCCGGGGGCCGGATTTTTAGCTCATGGAATGACTTTAAAAAAAAAAAAAAATTATTTTTCGGAAAAAAGTCATTCCATGAGCTAAAAATCCCGCCCCGGGGATTTTTAGCTCATGGAATGACTTTAAAAAAATAAAAAAAATTATTTTTCGGAAAAAAGTCATTCCATGAGCTAAAAATCCCGCCCCGGGGATTTTTAGCTCATGGAATGATTTTAAAAAAAAAAAAAATTATTTTTCGGAAAAAAGTCATTCCATGAGCTAAAAATCCGGCCCCCTGGAATTTTAGCTCATGGAATGACTTTTTTCCGAAAAATATTTTTTTTTTTTTTTAAAAGTCATTCCATGAGCTAAAATTCCCGGGGGCCGGATTTTTAGCTCATGGAATGACTTAAAAAAAAAAAAAAATTATTTTTCGGAAAAAAGTCATTCCATGAGCTAAAATTCCCGGGGGCCGGATTTTTAGCTCATGGAATGACTTTAGAAAAAAAAAAAATTATTTTTCGGAAAAAAGTCATTCCATGAGCTAAAAATCCCGTCCCGGGGATTTTTAGCTCATGGAATGACTTTAAAAAAAAAAAAAATTATTTTTCGGAAAAAAGTCATTCCATGAGCTAAAAATCCGGCCCCGGGAATTTTAGCTCATGGAATGACTTTAAAAAAAAAAAAAAAATTATTTTTCGGAAAAAAGTCATTCCATGAGCTAAAAATCCCGCCCCGGGGATTTTTAGCTCATGGAATGACTTTAAAAAAAAAAAAAAAAATTATTTTTCGGAAAAAAGTCATTCCATGAGCTAAAAATCCGGCCCCCGGGAATTTTAGCTCATGGAATGACTTTAAAAAAAAAAAAAAATTATTTTTCGGAAAAAAGTCATTCCATGAGCTAAAAATCCGGCCCCCGGGAATTTTAGCTCATGGAATGACTTTAAAAAAAAAAAAAAAATTATTTTTCGGAAAAAAGTCATTCCATGAGCTAAAAATCCCGCCCCGGGGATTTTTAGCTCATGGAATGACTTTAAAAAAAAAAAAAATTATTTTTCGGAAAAAAGTCATTCCATGAGCTAAAAATCCGGCCCCCTGGAATTTTAGCTCATGGAATGACTTTTTTCCGAAAAATATTTTTTTTTTTTTTTAAAAGTCATTCCATGAGCTAAAATTCCCGGGGGCCGGATTTTTAGCTCATGGAATGACTTTAAAAAAAAAAAAAATTATT
Source organism: Pimpla rufipes (assembly GCA_963932165.1). Classification (NCBI taxonomy): domain Eukaryota; kingdom Metazoa; phylum Arthropoda; class Insecta; order Hymenoptera; family Ichneumonidae; genus Pimpla; species Pimpla rufipes. The sequence continues at coordinate 9,070,840 of OZ010636.1, forward strand.
TTTCGGAAAAAAGTCATTCCATGAGCTAAAAATCCGGCCCCGGGAATTTTAGCTCATGGAATGACTTTAAAAAAAAAAAAAAAATTATTTTTCGGAAAAAAGTCATTCCATGAGCTAAAAATCCCGCCCCGGGGATTTTTAGCTCATGGAATGACTTTAAAAAAAAAAAAAAAAATTATTTTTCGGAAAAAAGTCATTCCATGAGCTAAAAATCCGGCCCCCGGGAATTTTAGCTCATGGAATGACTTTAAAAAAAAAAAAAAATTATTTTTCGGAAAAAAGTCATTCCATGAGCTAAAAATCCGGCCCCCGGGAATTTTAGCTCATGGAATGACTTTAAAAAAAAAAAAAAAATTATTTTTCGGAAAAAAGTCATTCCATGAGCTAAAAATCCCGCCCCGGGGATTTTTAGCTCATGGAATGACTTAAAAAAAAAAAAAAAATTATTTTTCGGAAAAAAGTCATTCCATGAGCTAAAAATCCCGCCCCGGGGAATTTTAGCTCATGGAATGACTTTAAAAAAAAAAAAAATTATTTTTCGGAAAAAAGTCATTCCATGAGCTAAAAATCCGGCCCCCGGGAATTTTAGCTCATGGAATGACTTTAAAAAAAAAAAAAAAATTATTTTTCGGAAAAAAGTCATTCCATGAGCTAAAAATCCCGCCCCGGGGAATTTTAGCTCATGGAATGACTTTAAAAAAAAAAAAAATTATTTTTCGGAAAAAAGTCATTCCATGAGCTAAAAATCCGGCCCCCGGGAATTTTAGCTCATGGAATGACTTTAAAAAAAAAAAAAAAATTATTTTTCGGAAAAAAGTCATTCCATGAGCTAAAAATCCGGCCCCCGGGAATTTTAGCTCATGGAATGACTTTAAAAAAAAAAAAAAAATTATTTTTCGGAAAAAAGTCATTCCATGAGCTAAAAATCCCGCCCCGGGGATTTTTAGCTCATGGAATGACTTAAAAAAAAAAAAAAAAATTATTTTTCGGAAAAAAGTCATTCCATGAGCTAAAATTCCCGGGGGCCGGATTTTTAGCTCATGGAATGACTTTAAAAAAAAAAAAAAATTATTTTTCGGAAAAAAGTCATTCCATGAGCTAAAAATCCCGCCCGGGGATTTTTAGCTCATGGAATGACTTTTTTCCGAAAAATAATTTTTTTTTTTTTTTTAAAGTCATTCCATGAGCTAAAATTCCCGGGGCCGGATTTTTAGCTCATGGAATGACTTAAAAAAAAAAAAAAATTATTTTTCGGAAAAAAGTCATTCCATGAGCTAAAATTCCCGGGTGCCGGATTTTTAGCTCATGGAATGACTTTAGAAAAAAAAAAAATTATTTTTCGGAAAAAAGTCATTCCATGAGCTAAAAATCCCGTCCCGGGGATTTTTAGCTCATGGAATGACTTTAAAAAAAAAAAAAATTATTTTTCGGAAAAAAGTCATTCCATGAGCTAAAATTCCCGGGGGCCGGATTTTTAGCTCATGGAATGACTTTAGAAAAAAAAAAAAAATATTTTTCGGAAAAAAGTCATTCCATGAGCTAAAAATCCCGCCCCGGGGATTTTTAGCTCATGGAATGACTTTTTTCCGAAAAATAATTTTTTTTTTTTTTTTAAAGTCATTCCATGAGCTAAAATTCCCGGGGGCCGGATTTTTAGCTCATGGAATGACTTTTTTCCGAAAAATAATTTTTTTTTTTTTTAAAGTCATTCCATGAGCTAAAAATCCCCGGGACGGGATTTTTAGCTCATGGAATGACTTTTTTCCGAAAAATAATTTTTTTTTTTTCTAAAGTCATTCCATGAGCTAAAAATCCGGCACCCGGGAATTTTAGCTCATGGAATGACTTTTTTCCGAAAAATAATTTTTTTTTTTTTTTAAAGTCATTCCATGAGCTAAAAATCCGGCCCCCGGGAATTTTAGCTCATGGAATGACTTTTTTCCGAAAAATAATTTTTTTTTTTTTTTTTAAGTCATTCCATGAGCTAAAAATCCCCGGGGCGGGATTTTTAGCTCATGGAATGACTTTTTTCCGAAAAATAATTTTTTTTTTTTTTTAAAGTCATTCCATGAGCTAAAATTCCCGGGGGCCGGATTTTTAGCTCATGGAATGACTTTTTTCCGAAAAATAATTTTTTTTTTTTTTTTAAAGTCATTCCATGAGCTAAAATTCCCGGGGGCCGGATTTTTAGCTCATGGAATGACTTTTTTCCGAAAAATAATTTTTTTTTTTTTTTAAAGTCATTCCATGAGCTAAAAATCCCCGGGGCGGGATTTTTAGCTCATGGAATGACTTTTTTCCGAAAAATAATTTTTTTTTTTTTTTAAAGTCATTCCATGAGCTAAAAATCCGGCCCCCGGGAATTTTAGCTCATGGAATGACTTTAAAAAAAAAAAAAAAATTATTTTTCGGAAAAAAGTCATTCCATGAGCTAAAAATCCGGCCCCCGGGAATTTTAGCTCATGGAATGACTTTAAAAAAAAAAAAAAAATTATTTTTCGGAAAAAAGTCATTCCATGAGCTAAAAATCCCGCCCCGGGGATTTTTAGCTCATGGAATGACTTAAAAAAAAAAAAAAAATTATTTTTCGGAAAAAAGTCATTCCATGAGCTAAAATTCCCGGGGGCCGGATTTTTAGCTCATGGAATGACTTTTTTCCGAAAAATAATTTTTTTTTTTTTTTTAAAGTCATTCCATGAGCTAAAAATCCCCGGGGCGGGATTTTTAGCTCATGGAATGACTTTTTTCCGAAATATAATTTTTTTTTTTTTTTAAAGTCATTCCATGAGCTAAAAATCCGGCCCCCGGGAATTTTAGCTCATGGAATGACTTTTTTCCGAAAAATAATTTTTTTTTTTTTTTTAAGTCATTCCATGAGCTAAAAATCCCCGGGGCGGGATTTTTAGCTCATGGAATGACTTTTTTCCGAAAAATAATTTTTTTTTTTTTTTTAAAGTCATTCCATGAGCTAAAATTCCCGGGGGCCGGATTTTTAGCTCATGGAATGACTTTTTTCCGAAAAATAATTTTTTTTTTTTTTTAAAGTCATTCCATGAGCTAAAATTCCCGGGGGCCGGATTTTTAGCTCATGGAATGACTTTTTTCCGAAAAATAATTTTTTTTTTTTTTTTAAAGTCATTCCATGAGCTAAAAATCCCCGGGGCGGGATTTTTAGCTCATGGAATGACTTTTTTCCGAAAAATAATTTTTTTTTTTTTTTAAAGTCATTCCATGAGCTAAAAATCCCGCCCCGGGGATTTTTAGCTCATGGAATGACTTTTTTCCGAAAAATAATTTTTTTTTTTTTTAAAGTCATTCCATGAGCTAAAATTCCCCGGGGCGGGATTTTTAGCTCATGGAATGACTTTTTTCCGAAAAATAATTTTTTTTTTTTTTTAAAGTCATTCCATGAGCTAAAAATCCCCGGGGCGGGATTTTTAGCTCATGGAATGACTTTTTTCCGAAAAATAATTTTTTTTTTTTTTAAAGTCATTCCATGAGCTAAAATTCCCCGGGGCGGGATTTTTAGCTCATGGAATGACTTTTTTCCGAAAAATAATTTTTTTTTTTTTTCTAAAGTCATTCCATGAGCTAAAAATCCGGCCCCCGGGAATTTTAGCTCATGTAATGACTTTTTTCCGAAAAATAATTTTTTTTTTTTTTTTAAGTCATTCCATGAGCTAAAAATCCGGCCCCCGGGAATTTTAGCTCATGGAATGACTTTTTTCCGAAAAATAATTTTTTTTTTTTTTTAAAGTCATTCCATGAGCTAAAATTCCCGGGGGCCGGATTTTTACCGGCCCCCGGGAATTTTAGCTCATGGAATGACTTTTTTCCGAAAAATAATTTTTTTTTTTTTTTAAAGTCATTCCATGAGCTAAAAATCCCCGGGGCGGGATTTTTAGCTCATGGAATGACTTTTTTCCGAAAAATAATTTTTTTTTTTTTTAAAGTCATTCCATGAGCTAAAATTCCCCGGGGCGGGATTTTTAGCTCATGGAATGACTTTTTTCCGAAAAATAATTTTTTTTTTTTTTCTAAAGTCATTCCATGAGCTAAAAATCCGGCCCCCGGGAATTTTAGCTCATGTAATGACTTTTTTCCGAAAAATAATTTTTTTTTTTTTTTAAAGTCATTCCATGAGCTAAAAATCCCCGGGGCGGGATTTTTAGCTCATGGAATGACTTTTTTCCGAAAAATATTTTTTTTTTTTTTTTAAAGTCATTCCATGAGCTAAAAATCCGGCCCCCGGGAATTTTAGCTCATGGAATGACTTTTTTCCGAAAAATATTTTTTTTTTTTTTTTAAAGTCATTCCATGAGCTAAAAATCCGGCCCCCGGGAATTTTAGCTCATGGAATGACTTTTTTCCGAAAAATAATTTTTTTTTTTTTTTTAAAGTCATTCCATGAGCTAAAAATCCGGCCCCGGGAATTTTAGCTCATGGAATGACTTTTTTCCGAAAAATATATATATTTTTTTTTTAAAGTCATTCCATGAGCTAAAAATCCGGCCCCCGGGAATTTTAGCTCATGGAATGACTTTTTTCCGAAAAATAATTTTTTTTTTTTTTTTAAAGTCATTCCATGAGCTAAAATTCCCGGGGGCCGGATTTTTAGCTCATGGAATGACTTTAGAAAAAAAAAAAAAATTATTTTTCGGAAAAAAGTCATTCCATGAGCTAAAAATCCCGCCCCGGGGAATTTTAGCTCATGGAATGACTTTAAAAAAAAAAAAAATTATTTTTCGGAAAAAAGTCATTCCATGAGCTAAAAATCCCGCCCCGGGGAATTTTAGCTCATGGAATGACTTTAAAAAAAAAAAAAATTATTTTTCGGAAAAAAGTCATTCCATGAGCTAAAATTCCCGGGGGCCGGTAAAAATCCGGCCCCCGGGAATTTTAGCTCATGGAATGACTTTAAAAAAAAAAAAAAATTATTTTTCGGAAAAAAGTCATTCCATGAGCTAAAAATCCCGCCCCGGGGATTTTTAGCTCATGGAATGACTTTTTTCCGAAAAATAATTTTTTTTTTTTTTAAAGTCATTCCATGAGCTAAAATTCCCCGGGGCGGGATTTTTAGCTCATGGAATGACTTTTTTCCGAAAAATAATTTTTTTTTTTTTTTAAAGTCATTCCATGAGCTAAAAATCCCCGGGGCGGGATTTTTAGCTCATGGAATGACTTTTTTCCGAAAAATAATTTTTTTTTTTTTTAAAGTCATTCCATGAGCTAAAATTCCCCGGGGCGGGATTTTTAGCTCATGGAATGACTTTTTTCCGAAAAATAATTTTTTTTTTTTTTCTAAAGTCATTCCATGAGCTAAAAATCCGGCCCCCGGGAATTTTAGCTCATGGAATGACTTTTTTCCGAAAAATAATTTTTTTTTTTTTTTAAAGTCATTCCATGAGCTAAAAATCCCCGGGGCGGGATTTTTAGCTCATGGAATGACTTTTTTCCGAAAAATATTTTTTTTTTTTTTTAAAGTCATTCCATGAGCTAAAATTTCCGGGGGCCGGATTTTTAGCTCATGGAATGACTTTTTTCCGAAAAATAATTTTTTTTTTTTTTTAAAGTCATTCCATGAGCTAAAATTCCCGGGGGCCGGATTTTTAGCTCATGGAATGACTTTTTTCCGAAAAATAATTTTTTTTTTTTTTTAAAGTCATTCCATGAGCTAAAATCCCCGGGGGCCGGATTTTTAGCTCATGGAATGACTTTTTTCCGAAAAATAATTTTTTTTTTTTTTTAAGTCATTCCATGAGCTAAAATTCCCGGGGGCCGGATTTTTAGCTCATGGAATGACTTTTTTCCGAAAAATAATTTTTTTTTTTTTTTTAAAGTCATTCCATGAGCTAAAATTCCCGGGGGCCGGATTTTTAGCTCATGGAATGACTTTAGAAAAAAAAAAAAAATTATTTTTCGGAAAAAAGTCATTCCATGAGCTAAAAATCCCGCCCCGGGGAATTTTAGCTCATGGAATGACTTTAAAAAAAAAAAAAATTATTTTTCGGAAAAAAGTCATTCCATGAGCTAAAAATCCCGCCCCGGGGATTTTTAGCTCATGGAATGACTTTAAAAAAAAAAAAAATTATTTTTCGGAAAAAAGTCATTCCATGAGCTAAAAATCCGGCCCCCGGGGATTTTAGCTCATGGAATGACTTTAAAAAAAAAAAAAAAATTATTTTTCGGAAAAAAGTCATTCCATGAGCTAAAAATCCGGCCCCCGGGAATTTTAGCTCATGGAATGACTTTAAAAAAAAAAAAAAATTATTTTTCGGAAAAAAGTCATTCCATGAGCTAAAAATCCGGCCCCCGGAAATTTTAGCTCATGGAATGACTTTAAAAAAAAAAAAAAATATTTTTCGGAAAAAAGTCATTCCATGAGCTAAAAATCCCGCCCCGGGGATTTTTAGCTCATGGAATGACTTTAAAAAAAAAAAAAAATTATTTTTCGGAAAAAAGTCATTCCATGAGCTAAAAATCCCGCCCCGGGGAATTTTAGCTCATGGAATGACTTTAAAAAAAAAAAAAATTATTTTTCGGAAAAAAGTCATTCCATGAGCTAAAAATCCCGCCCCGGGGATTTTTAGCTCATGGAATGACTTTAAAAAAAAAAAAAAATTATTTTTCGGAAAAAAGTCATTCCATGAGCTAAAAATCCCGCCCCGGGGAATTTTAGCTCATGGAATGACTTTAAAAAAAAAAAAAATTATTTTTCGGAAAAAAGTCATTCCATGAGCTAAAAATCCCCGGGGCGGGATTTTTAGCTCATGGAATGACTTTTTTCCGAAAAATAATTTTTTTTTTTTTTTAAAGTCATTCCATGAGCTAAAATTCCCGGGGGCCGGATTTTTACCGGCCCCCGGGAATTTTAGCTCATGGAATGACTTTTTTCCGAAAAATAATTTTTTTTTTTTTTAAAGTCATTCCATGAGCTAAAAATCCCCGGGGCGGGATTTTTAGCTCATGGAATGACTTTTTTCCGAAAAATAATTTTTTTTTTTTTTAAAGTCATTCCATGAGCTAAAATTCCCCGGGGCGGGATTTTTAGCTCATGGAATGACTTTTTTCCGAAAAATAATTTTTTTTTTTTTTCTAAAGTCATTCCATGAGCTAAAAATCCGGCCCCCGGGAATTTTAGCTCATGGAATGACTTTAAAAAAAAAAAAAAAATTATTTTTCGGAAAAAAGTCATTCCATGAGCTAAAATTCCCGGGGGCCGGATTTTTAGCTCATGGAATGACTTTAAAAAAAAAATATATATATTTTTCGGAAAAAAGTCATTCCATGAGCTAAAAATCCCGCCCCGGGGATTTTTAGCTCATGGAATGACTTTAAAAAAAAAAAAAAATTATTTTTCGGAAAAAAGTCATTCCATGAGCTAAAATTCCCGGGGGCCGGATTTTTAGCTCATGGAATGACTTTAGAAAAAAAAAAAAAATTATTTTTCGGAAAAAAGTCATTCCATGAGCTAAAAATCCCGCCCCGGGGAATTTTAGCTCATGGAATGACTTAAAAAAAAAAAAAAATTATTTTTCGGAAAAAAGTCATTCCATGAGCTAAAAATCCCGCCCCGGGGATTTTTAGCTCATGGAATGACTTTAAAAAAAAAAAAAAATTATTTTTCGGAAAAAAGTCATTCCATGAGCTAAAATTCCCGGGGGCCGGTAAAAATCCGGCCCCCGGGAATTTTAGCTCATGGAATGACTTTAAAAAAAAAAAAAAATTATTTTTCGGAAAAAAGTCATTCCATGAGCTAAAATTCCCGGGGCCGGATTTTTAGCTCATGGAATGACTTTAAAAAAAAAAAAAAAATTATTTTTCGGAAAAAAGTCATTCCATGAGCTAAAATTCCCGGGGGCCGGATTTTTAGCTCATGGAATGACTTTAAAAAAAAAAAAAAAATATTTTTCGGAAAAAAGTCATTCCATGAGCTAAAATTCCCGGGGGCCGGATTTTTAGCTCATGGAATGACTTTAAAAAAAAAAAAAAATATTTTTCGGAAAAAAGTCATTCCATGAGCTAAAAATCCCGCCCCGGGGATTTTTAGCTCATGGAATGACTTTAAAAAAAAAAAAAAATTATTTTTCGGAAAAAAGTCATTCCATGAGCTAAAATTCCCGGGGGCCGGTAAAAATCCGGCCCCGGGAATTTTAGCTCATGGAATGACTTTAAAAAAAAAAAAAAATTATTTTTCGGAAAAAAGTCATTCCATGAGCTAAAATTCCCGGGGGCCGGATTTTTAGCTCATGGAATGACTTAAAAAAAAAAAAAAAATTATTTTTCGGAAAAAAGTCATTACATGAGCTAAAATTCCCGGGGGCCGGATTTTTAGCTCATGGAATGACTTTAGAAAAAAAAAAAAAATTATTTTTCGGAAAAAAGTCATTCCATGAGCTAAAAATCCCGCCCCGGGGAATTTTAGCTCATGGAATGACTTTAAAAAAAAAAAAAATTATTTTTCGGAAAAAAGTCATTCCATGAGCTAAAAATCCCGCCCCGGGGATTTTTAGCTCATGGAATGACTTTAAAAAAAAAAAAAAATTATTTTTCGGAAAAAAGTCATTCCATGAGCTAAAAATCCCGCCCCGGGGAATTTTAGCTCATGGAATGACTTTAAAAAAAAAAAAAATTATTTTTCGGAAAAAAGTCATTCCATGAGCTAAAAATCCCCGGGGCGGGATTTTTAGCTCATGGAATGACTTTTTTCCGAAAAATAATTTTTTTTTTTTTTTTAAAGTCATTCCATGAGCTAAAAATCCCCGGGGCGGGATTTTTAGCTCATGGAATGACTTTTTTCCGAAAAATAATTTTTTTTTTTTTTAAAGTCATTCCATGAGCTAAAATTCCCGGGGGCCGGATTTTTAGCTCATGGAATGACTTAAAAAAAAAAAAAAAATTATTTTTCGGAAAAAAGTCATTCCATGAGCTAAAATTCCCGGGGGCCGGATTTTTAGCTCATGGAATGACTTAAAAAAAAAAAAAAATATTTTTCGGAAAAAAGTCATTCCATGAGCTAAAAATCCGGCCCCGGGAATTTTAGCTCATGGAATGACTTTAAAAAAAAAAAAAAAATTATTTTTCGGAAAAAAGTCATTCCATGAGCTAAAAATCCCGCCCCGGGAATTTTAGCTCATGGAATGACTTTTTTCCGAAAAATAATTTTTTTTTTTTTTAAAGTCATTCCATGAGCTAAAAATCCGGCCCCCGGGAATTTTAGCTCATGGAATGACTTTTTTCCGAAAAATAATTTTTTTTTTTTTTTTAAGTCATTCCATGAGCTAAAAATCCGGCCCCCGGGAATTTTAGCTCATGGAATGACTTTAAAAAAAAAAAAAAATTATTTTTCGGAAAAAAGTCATTCCATGAGCTAAAAATCCGGCCCCCGGGAATTTTAGCTCATGGAATGACTTTAAAAAAATAAAAAAATTATTTTTCGGAAAAAAGTCATTCCATGAGCTAAAAATCCCGCCCCGGGGATTTTTAGCTCATGGAATGACTTTAAAAAAAAAAAAAATTATTTTTCGGAAAAAAGTCATTCCATGAGCTAAAAATCCCGCCCCCGGGAATTTTAGCTCATGGAATGACTTTTTTCCGAAAAATAATTTTTTTTTTTTTAAAGTCATTCCATGAGCTAAAAATCCCCGGGGCGGGATTTTTAGCTCATGGAATGACTTTTTTCCGAAAAATAATTTTTTTTTTTTTTAAAGTCATTCCATGAGCTAAAAATCCCCGGGGCGGGATTTTTAGCTCATGGAATGACTTTTTTCCGAAAAATAATTTTTTTTATTTTTTTAAAGTCATTCCATGAGCTAAAATTCCCGGGGGCCGGATTTTTAGCTCATGGAATGACTTTTTTCCGAAAAATAATTTTTTTTTTTTTTTTAAGTCATTCCATGAGCTAAAAATCCCCGGGGCGGGATTTTTAGCTCATGGAATGACTTTTTTCCGAAAAATAATTTTTTTTTTTTTTAAAGTCATTCCATGAGCTAAAAATCCGGCCCCCGGGAATTGTAGCTCATGGAATGACTTTTTTCCGAAAAATAATTTTTTTTTTTTTTTTTAAAGTCATTCCATGAGCTAAAAATCCCCGGGGCGGGATTTTTAGCTCATGGAATGACTTTTTTCCGAAAAATAATTTTTTTTTTTTTTTAAAGTCATTCCATGAGCTAAAATTTCCGGGGGCCGGATTTTTAGCTCATGGAATGACTTTTTTCCGAAAAATAATTTTTTTTTTTTCTAAAGTCATTCCATGAGCTAAAAATCCGGCACCCGGGAATTTTAGCTCATGGAATGACTTTTTTCCGAAAAATAATTTTTTTTTTTTTTAAGTCATTCCATGAGCTAAAAATCCGGCCCCGGGAATTTTAGCTCATGGAATGACTTTAAAAAAAAAAAAAAAATTATTTTTCGGAAAAAAGTCATTCCATGAGCTAAAATTCCCGGGGGCCGGATTTTTAGCTCATGGAATGACTTTTTTCCGAAAAATAATTTTTTTTTTTTTTTTAAAGTCATTCCATGAGCTAAAAATCCGGCCCCCGGGAATTTTAGCTCATGGAATGACTTTTTTCCGAAAAATAATTTTTTTTTTTTTTAAAGTCATTCCATGAGCTAAAAATCCCCGGGGCGGGATTTTTAGCTCATGGAATGACTTTTTTCCGAAAAATAATTTTTTTTTTTTTTTTTAAGTCATTCCATGAGCTAAAATTCCCGGGGGCCGGATTTTTAGCTCATGGAATGACTTTAAAAAAAAAAAAAAAATTATTTTTCGGAAAAAAGTCATTCCATGAGCTAAAATTCCCGGGGGCCGGATTTTTAGCTCATGGAATGACTTTAAAAAAAAAAAAAAAATTATTTTTCGGAAAAAAGTCATTCCATGAGCTAAAAATCCCCGGGCGGGATTTTTAGCTCATGGAATGACTTTTTTCCGAAAAATAATTTTTTTTTTTTTTTAAAGTCATTCCATGAGCTAAAAATCCGGCCCCCGGGAATTTTAGCTCATGGAATGACTTTTTTCCGAAAAATAATTTTTTTTTTTTTTTTAAAGTCATTCCATGAGCTAAAAATCCGGCCCCCGGGAATTTTAGCTCATGGAATGACTTAAAAAAAAAAAAAAAAATTATTTTTCGGAAAAAAGTCATTCCATGAGCTAAAAATCCCGCCCCGGGGATTTTTAGCTCATGGAATGACTTTAAAAAAAAAAAAAATTATTTTTCGGAAAAAAGTCATTCCATGAGCTAAAATTCCCGGGGGCCGGATTTTTAGCTCATGGAATGACTTTAAAAAAAAAAAAAAATTATTTTTCGGAAAAAAGTCATTCCATGAGCTAAAAATCCGGCCCCCGGGAATTTTAGCTCATGGAATGACTTTTTTCCGAAAAATAATTTTTTTTTTTTTTTTAAAGTCATTCCATGAGCTAAAATTCCCGGGGCCGGATTTTTAGCTCATGGAATGACTTAAAAAAAAAAAAAAATTATTTTTCGGAAAAAAGTCATTCCATGAGCTAAAAATCCGGCCCCGGGAATTTTAGCTCATGGAATGACTTTAAAAAAAAAAAAAAAATTATTTTTCGGAAAAAAGTCATTCCATGAGCTAAAAATCCCGCCCCGGGGATTTTTAGCTCATGGAATGACTTTAAAAAAAAAAAAAAAAATTATTTTTCGGAAAAAAGTCATTCCATGAGCTAAAAATCCGGCCCCCGGGAATTTTAGCTCATGGAATGACTTTAAAAAAAAAAAAAAATTATTTTTCGGAAAAAAGTCATTCCATGAGCTAAAAATCCGGCCCCCGGGAATTTTAGCTCATGGAATGACTTTAAAAAAAAAAAAAAATTATTTTTCGGAAAAAAGTCATTCCATGAGCTAAAATTCCCGGGGCCGGATTTTTAGCTCATGGAATGACTTAAAAAAAAAAAAAAAATTATTTTTCGGAAAAAAGTCATTCCATGAGCTAAAATTCCCGGGGGCCGGATTTTTAGCTCATGGAATGACTTTAGAAAAAAAAAAAAAATATTTTTCGGAAAAAAGTCATTCCATGAGCTAAAAATCCCGCCCCGGGGATTTTTAGCTCATGGAATGACTTTTTTCCGAAAAATAATTTTTTTTTTTTTTTTAAAGTCATTCCATGAGCTAAAATTCCCGGGGGCCGGATTTTTAGCTCATGGAATGACTTTTTTCCGAAAAATAATTTTTTTTTTTTTTAAAGTCATTCCATGAGCTAAAAATCCCCGGGACGGGATTTTTAGCTCATGGAATGACTTTTTTCCGAAAAATAATTTTTTTTTTTTCTAAAGTCATTCCATGAGCTAAAAATCCGGCACCCGGGAATTTTAGCTCATGGAATGACTTTTTTCCGAAAAATAATTTTTTTTTTTTTTTAAAGTCATTCCATGAGCTAAAAATCCGTCCCCCGGGAATTTTAGCTCATGGAATGACTTTTTTCCGAAAAATAATTTTTTTTTTTTTTTTAAGTCATTCCATGAGCTAAAAATCCCCGGGGCGGGATTTTTAGCTCATGGAATGACTTTTTTCCGAAAAATAATTTTTTTTTTTTTTTTAAAGTCATTCCATGAGCTAAAATTCCCGGGGGCCGGATTTTTAGCTCATGGAATGACTTTTTTCCGAAAAATAATTTTTTTTTTTTTTTTAAAGTCATTCCATGAGCTAAAATTCCGGCCCCCGGGAATTTTAGCTCATGGAATGACTTTTTTCCGAAAAATAATTTTTTTTTTTTTTTAAAGTCATTCCATGAGCTAAAAATCCCCGGGGCGGGATTTTTAGCTCATGGAATGACTTTTTTCCGAAAAATAATTTTTTTTTTTTTTTAAAGTCATTCCATGAGCTAAAAATCCGGCCCCCGGGAATTTTAGCTCATGGAATGACTTTAAAAAAAAAAAAAAATTATTTTTCGGAAAAAAGTCATTCCATGAGCTAAAAATCCGGCCCCCGGGAATTTTAGCTCATGGAATGACTTTAAAAAAAAAAAAAAAATTATTTTTCGGAAAAAAGTCATTCCATGAGCTAAAAATCCCGCCCCGGGGATTTTTAGCTCATGGAATGACTTAAAAAAAAAAAAAAAATTATTTTTCGGAAAAAAGTCATTCCATGAGCTAAAATTCCCGGGGGCCGGATTTTTAGCTCATGGAATGACTTTAAAAAAAAAAAAAAATTATTTTTCGGAAAAAAGTCATTCCATGAGCTAAAATTCCCGGGGGCCGGATTTTTAGCTCATGGAATGACTTTTTTCCGAAAAATAATTTTTTTTTTTTTTTTAAAGTCATTCCATGAGCTAAAAATCCCCGGGGCGGGATTTTTAGCTCATGGAATGACTTTTTTCCGAAAAATAATTTTTTTTTTTTTTTAAAGTCATTCCATGAGCTAAAAATCCGGCCCCCGGGAATTTTAGCTCATGGAATGACTTTTTTCCGAAAAATAATTTTTTTTTTTTTTTTAAGTCATTCCATGAGCTAAAAATCCCCGGGGCGGGATTTTTAGCTCATGGAATGACTTTTTTCCGAAAAATAATTTTTTTTTTTTTTTAAAGTCATTCCATGAGCTAAAATTCCCGGGGGCCGGATTTTTAGCTCATGGAATGACTTTTTTCCGAAAAATAATTTTTTTTTTTTTTTTAAAGTCATTCCATGAGCTAAAATTCCCGGGGGCCGGATTTTTAGCTCATGGAATGACTTTTTTCCGAAAAATAATTTTTTTTTTTTTTTTAAAGTCATTCCATGAGCTAAAAATCCCCGGGGCGGGATTTTTAGCTCATGGAATGACTTTTTTCCGAAAAATAATTTTTTTTTTTTTTTAAAGTCATTCCATGAGCTAAAAATCCGGCCCCCGGGAATTTTAGCTCATGGAATGACTTTTTTCCGAAAAATAATTTTTTTTTTTTTTTTAAGTCATTCCATGAGCTAAAAATCCCGCCCCGGGGATTTTTAGCTCATGGAATGACTTTAAAAAAAAAAAAAATTATTTTTCGGAAAAAAGTCATTCCATGAGCTAAAATTCCCGGGGGCCGGATTTTTAGCTCATGGAATGACTTTAAAAAAAAAAAAAAAATTATTTTTCGGAAAAAAGTCATTCCATGAGCTAAAAATCCGGCCCCCGGGAATTTTAGCTCATGGAATGACTTTAAAAAAAAAAAAAATTATTTTTCGGAAAAAAGTCATTCCATGAGCTAAAAATCCGGCCCCCGGAAATTTTAGCTCATGGAATGACTTTAAAAAAAAAAAAAAATTATTTTTCGGAAAAAAGTCATTCCATGAGCTAAAAATCCCGCCCCGGGGATTTTTAGCTCATGGAATGACTTAAAAAAAAAAAAAAAAAATTATTTTTCGGAAAAAAGTCATTCCATGAGCTACAATTCCCGGGGGCCGGATTTTTAGCTCATGGAATGACTTTAAAAAAAAAAAAAAATTATTTTTCGGAAAAAAGTCATTCCATGAGCTAAAAATCCCGCCCCGGGGATTTTTAGCTCATGGAATGACTTTAAAAAAATAAAAAAAATTATTTTTCGGAAAAAAGTCATTCCATGAGCTAAAAATCCCGCCCCGGGGATTTTTAGCTCATGGAATGATTTTAAAAAAAAAAAAAATTATTTTTCGGAAAAAAGTCATTCCATGAGCTAAAAATCCGGCCCCCTGGAATTTTAGCTCATGGAATGACTTTTTTCCGAAAAATATTTTTTTTTTTTTTAAAAGTCATTCCATGAGCTAAAATTCCCGGGGGCCGGATTTTTAGCTCATGGAATGACTTAAAAAAAAAAAAAAATTATTTTTCGGAAAAAAGTCATTCCATGAGCTAAAATTCCCGGGGGCCGGATTTTTAGCTCATGGAATGACTTTAGAAAAAAAAAAAATTATTTTTCGGAAAAAAGTCATTCCATGAGCTAAAAATCCCGTCCCGGGGATTTTTAGCTCATGGAATGACTTTAAAAAAAAAAAAAATTATTTTTCGGAAAAAAGTCATTCCATGAGCTAAAAATCCGGCCCCGGGAATTTTAGCTCATGGAATGACTTTAAAAAAAAAAAAAAAATTATTTTTCGGAAAAAAGTCATTCCATGAGCTAAAAATCCCGCCCCGGGGATTTTTAGCTCATGGAATGACTTTAAAAAAAAAAAAAAAAATTATTTTTCGGAAAAAAGTCATTCCATGAGCTAAAAATCCGGCCCCCGGGAATTTTAGCTCATGGAATGACTTTAAAAAAAAAAAAAAATTATTTTTCGGAAAAAAGTCATTCCATGAGCTAAAAATCCGGCCCCCGGGAATTTTAGCTCATGGAATGACTTTAAAAAAAAAAAAAAAATTATTTTTCGGAAAAAAGTCATTCCATGAGCTAAAAATCCCGCCCCGGGGATTTTTAGCTCATGGAATGACTTTAAAAAAAAAAAAAATTATTTTTCGGAAAAAAGTCATTCCATGAGCTAAAAATCCGGCCCCCTGGAATTTTAGCTCATGGAATGACTTTTTTCCGAAAAATATTTTTTTTTTTTTTTAAAAGTCATTCCATGAGCTAAAATTCCCGGGGGCCGGATTTTTAGCTCATGGAATGACTTTAAAAAAAAAAAAAATTATTTTTCGGAAAAAAGTCATTCCATGAGCTAAAAATCCGGCCCCGGGAATTTTAGCTCATGGAATGACTTTAAAAAAAAAAAAAAATTATTTTTCGGAAAAAAGTCATTCCATGAGCTAAAAATCCCGCCCCGGGGATTTTTAGCTCATGGAATGACTTTAAAAAAAAAAAAAAAAATTATTTTTCGGAAAAAAGTCATTCCATGAGCTAAAAATCCGGCCCCCGGGAATTTTAGCTCATGGAATGACTTTAAAAAAAAAAAAAAATTATTTTTCGGAAAAAAGTCATTCCATGAGCTAAAAATCCGGCCCCCGGGAATTTTAGCTCATGGAATGACTTTAAAAAAAAAAAAAAAATTATTTTTCGGAAAAAAGTCATTCCATGAGCTAAAAATCCCGCCCCGGGGATTTTTAGCTCATGGAATGACTTAAAAAAAAAAAAAAAATTATTTTTCGGAAAAAAGTCATTCCATGAGCTAAAAATCCCGCCCCGGGGAATTTTAGCTCATGGAATGACTTTAAAAAAAAAAAAAATTATTTTTCGGAAAAAAGTCATTCCATGAGCTAAAAATCCGGCCCCCGGGAATTTTAGCTCATGGAATGACTTTAAAAAAAAAAAAAAAATTATTTTTCGGAAAAAAGTCATTCCATGAGCTAAAAATCCCGCCCCGGGGAATTTTAGCTCATGGAATGACTTTAAAAAAAAAAAAAATTATTTTTCGGAAAAAAGTCATTCCATGAGCTAAAAATCCGGCCCCCGGGAATTTTAGCTCATGGAATGACTTTAAAAAAAAAAAAAAAATTATTTTTCGGAAAAAAGTCATTCCATGAGCTAAAAATCCGGCCCCCGGGAATTTTAGCTCATGGAATGACTTTAAAAAAAAAAAAAAAATTATTTTTCGGAAAAAAGTCATTCCATGAGCTAAAAATCCCGCCCCGGGGATTTTTAGCTCATGGAATGACTTAAAAAAAAAAAAAAAAATTATTTTTCGGAAAAAAGTCATTCCATGAGCTAAAATTCCCGGGGGCCGGATTTTTAGCTCATGGAATGACTTTAAAAAAAAAAAAAAATTATTTTTCGGAAAAAAGTCATTCCATGAGCTAAAAATCCCGCCCGGGGATTTTTAGCTCATGGAATGACTTTTTTCCGAAAAATAATTTTTTTTTTTTTTTTAAAGTCATTCCATGAGCTAAAATTCCCGGGGCCGGATTTTTAGCTCATGGAATGACTTAAAAAAAAAAAAAAATTATTTTTCGGAAAAAAGTCATTCCATGAGCTAAAATTCCCGGGTGCCGGATTTTTAGCTCATGGAATGACTTTAGAAAAAAAAAAAATTATTTTTCGGAAAAAAGTCATTCCATGAGCTAAAAATCCCGTCCCGGGGATTTTTAGCTCATGGAATGACTTTAAAAAAAAAAAAAATTATTTTTCGGAAAAAAGTCATTCCATGAGCTAAAATTCCCGGGGGCCGGATTTTTAGCTCATGGAATGACTTTAGAAAAAAAAAAAAAATATTTTTCGGAAAAAAGTCATTCCATGAGCTAAAAATCCCGCCCCGGGGATTTTTAGCTCATGGAATGACTTTTTTCCGAAAAATAATTTTTTTTTTTTTTTTAAAGTCATTCCATGAGCTAAAATTCCCGGGGGCCGGATTTTTAGCTCATGGAATGACTTTTTTCCGAAAAATAATTTTTTTTTTTTTTAAAGTCATTCCATGAGCTAAAAATCCCCGGGACGGGATTTTTAGCTCATGGAATGACTTTTTTCCGAAAAATAATTTTTTTTTTTTCTAAAGTCATTCCATGAGCTAAAAATCCGGCACCCGGGAATTTTAGCTCATGGAATGACTTTTTTCCGAAAAATAATTTTTTTTTTTTTTTAAGTCATTCCATGAGCTAAAAATCCGGCCCCGGGAATTTTAGCTCATGGAATGACTTTAAAAAAAAAAAAAAATTATTTTTCGGAAAAAAGTCATTCCATGAGCTAAAAATCCCCGGGCGGGATTTTTAGCTCATGGAATGACTTTTTTCCGAAAAATAATTTTTTTTTTTTTTTAAAGTCATTCCATGAGCTAAAAATCCGGCCCCCGGGAATTTTAGCTCATGGAATGACTTTTTTCCGAAAAATAATTTTTTTTTTTTTTTTTAAGTCATTCCATGAGCTAAAAATCCCCGGGGCGGGATTTTTAGCTCATGGAATGACTTTTTTCCGAAAAATAATTTTTTTTTTTTTTTTAAAGTCATTCCATGAGCTAAAATTCCCGGGGGCCGGATTTTTAGCTCATGGAATGACTTTTTTCCGAAAAATAATTTTTTTTTTTTTTTTAAAGTCATTCCATGAGCTAAAATTCCCGGGGGCCGGATTTTTAGCTCATGGAATGACTTTTTTCCGAAAAATAATTTTTTTTTTTTTTTAAAGTCATTCCATGAGCTAAAAATCCCCGGGGCGGGATTTTTAGCTCATGGAATGACTTTTTTCCGAAAAATAATTTTTTTTTTTTTTTTAAAGTCATTCCATGAGCTAAAAATCCGGCCCCCGGGAATTTTAGCTCATGGAATGACTTTAAAAAAAAAAAAAAATTATTTTTCGGAAAAAAGTCATTCCATGAGCTAAAAATCCGGCCCCCGGGAATTTTAGCTCATGGAATGACTTTAAAAAAAAAAAAAAAATTATTTTTCGGAAAAAAGTCATTCCATGAGCTAAAAATCCCCGGGGCGGGATTTTTAGCTCATGGAATGACTTTTTTCCGAAAAATAATTTTTTTTTTTTTTTAAAGTCATTCCATGAGCTAAAAATCCGGCCCCCGGGAATTTTAGCTCATGGAATGACTTTTTTCCGAAAAATAATTTTTTTTTTTTTTTTAAGTCATTCCATGAGCTAAAAATCCCCGGGGCGGGATTTTTAGCTCATGGAATGACTTTTTTCCGAAAAATAATTTTTTTTTTTTTTTTAAAGTCATTCCATGAGCTAAAATTCCCGGGGGCCGGATTTTTAGCTCATGGAATGACTTTTTTCCGAAAAATAATTTTTTTTTTTTTTTTAAAGTCATTCCATGAGCTAAAATTCCCGGGGGCCGGATTTTTAGCTCATGGAATGACTTTTTTCCGAAAAATAATTTTTTTTTTTTTTTTAAAGTCATTCCATGAGCTAAAAATCCCCGGGGCGGGATTTTTAGCTCATGGAATGACTTTTTTCCGAAAAATAATTTTTTTTTTTTTTTAAAGTCATTCCATGAGCTAAAAATCCCGCCCCGGGGATTTTTAGCTCATGGAATGACTTTTTTCCGAAAAATAATTTTTTTTTTTTTTAAAGTCATTCCATGAGCTAAAATTCCCCGGGGCGGGATTTTTAGCTCATGGAATGACTTTTTTCCGAAAAATAATTTTTTTTTTTTTTTAAAGTCATTCCATGAGCTAAAAATCCCCGGGGCGGGATTTTTAGCTCATGGAATGACTTTTTTCCGAAAAATAATTTTTTTTTTTTTTAAAGTCATTCCATGAGCTAAAATTCCCCGGGGCGGGATTTTTAGCTCATGGAATGACTTTTTTCCGAAAAATAATTTTTTTTTTTTTTCTAAAGTCATTCCATGAGCTAAAAATCCGGCCCCCGGGAATTTTAGCTCATGTAATGACTTTTTTCCGAAAAATAATTTTTTTTTTTTTTTTAAGTCATTCCATGAGCTAAAAATCCGGCCCCCGGGAATTTTAGCTCATGGAATGACTTTTTTCCGAAAAATAATTTTTTTTTTTTTTTAAAGTCATTCCATGAGCTAAAATTCCCGGGGGCCGGATTTTTACCGGCCCCCGGGAATTTTAGCTCATGGAATGACTTTTTTCCGAAAAATAATTTTTTTTTTTTTTTAAAGTCATTCCATGAGCTAAAAATCCCCGGGGCGGGATTTTTAGCTCATGGAATGACTTTTTTCCGAAAAATAATTTTTTTTTTTTTTAAAGTCATTCCATGAGCTAAAATTCCCCGGGGCGGGATTTTTAGCTCATGGAATGACTTTTTTCCGAAAAATAATTTTTTTTTTTTTTCTAAAGTCATTCCATGAGCTAAAAATCCGGCCCCCGGGAATTTTAGCTCATGTAATGACTTTAAAAAAAAAAAAAAATTATTTTTCGGAAAAAAGTCATTCCATGAGCTAAAAATCCGGCCCCCGGGAATTTTAGCTCATGGAATGACTTTAAAAAAAAAAAAAAATTATTTTTCGGAAAAAAGTCATTCCATGAGCTAAAAATCCGGCCCCCGGAAATTTTAGCTCATGGAATGACTTTAAAAAAAAAAAAAAATATTTTTCGGAAAAAAGTCATTCCATGAGCTAAAAATCCCGCCCCGGGGATTTTTAGCTCATGGAATGACTTTAAAAAAAAAAAAAAATTATTTTTCGGAAAAAAGTCATTCCATGAGCTAAAAATCCCGCCCCGGGGAATTTTAGCTCATGGAATGACTTTAAAAAAAAAAAAAATTATTTTTCGGAAAAAAGTCATTCCATGAGCTAAAAATCCCGCCCCGGGGATTTTTAGCTCATGGAATGACTTTAAAAAAAAAAAAAATTATTTTTCGGAAAAAAGTCATTCCATGAGCTAAAAATCCCGCCCCGGGGAATTTTAGCTCATGGAATGACTTTAAAAAAAAAAAAAATTATTTTTCGGAAAAAAGTCATTCCATGAGCTAAAAATCCCCGGGGCGGGATTTTTAGCTCATGGAATGACTTTTTTCCGAAAAATAATTTTTTTTTTTTTTAAAGTCATTCCATGAGCTAAAATTCCCGGGGGCCGGATTTTTACCGGCCCCCGGGAATTTTAGCTCATGGAATGACTTTTTTCCGAAAAATAATTTTTTTTTTTTTTTAAAGTCATTCCATGAGCTAAAAATCCCCGGGGCGGGATTTTTAGCTCATGGAATGACTTTTTTCCGAAAAATAATTTTTTTTTTTTTTAAAGTCATTCCATGAGCTAAAATTCCCCGGGGCGGGATTTTTAGCTCATGGAATGACTTTTTTCCGAAAAATAATTTTTTTTTTTTTTCTAAAGTCATTCCATGAGCTAAAAATCCGGCCCCCGGGAATTTTAGCTCATGGAATGACTTTAAAAAAAAAAAAAAAATTATTTTTCGGAAAAAAGTCATTCCATGAGCTAAAATTCCCGGGGGCCGGATTTTTAGCTCATGGAATGACTTTAAAAAATATATATATATATTTTTCGGAAAAAAGTCATTCCATGAGCTAAAAATCCCGCCCCGGGGATTTTTAGCTCATGGAATGACTTTAAAAAAAAAAAAAAATTATTTTTCGGAAAAAAGTCATTCCATGAGCTAAAATTCCCGGGGGCCGGATTTTTAGCTCATGGAATGACTTTAGAAAAAAAAAAAAAATTATTTTTCGGAAAAAAGTCATTCCATGAGCTAAAAATCCCGCCCCGGGGAATTTTAGCTCATGGAATGACTTAAAAAAAAAAAAAAATTATTTTTCGGAAAAAAGTCATTCCATGAGCTAAAAATCCCGCCCCGGGGATTTTTAGCTCATGGAATGACTTTAAAAAAAAAAAAAAATTATTTTTCGGAAAAAAGTCATTCCATGAGCTAAAATTCCCGGGGGCCGGTAAAAATCCGGCCCCCGGGAATTTTAGCTCATGGAATGACTTTAAAAAAAAAAAAAAATTATTTTTCGGAAAAAAGTCATTCCATGAGCTAAAATTCCCGGGGCCGGATTTTTATCTCATGGAATGACTTTAAAAAAAAAAAAAAAATTATTTTTCGGAAAAAAGTCATTCCATGAGCTAAAATTCCCGGGGGCCGGATTTTTAGCTCATGGAATGACTTTAAAAAAAAAAAAAAAATATTTTTCGGAAAAAAGTCATTCCATGAGCTAAAATTCCCGGGGGCCGGATTTTTAGCTCATGGAATGACTTTAAAAAAAAAAAAAAAATATTTTTCGGAAAAAAGTCATTCCATGAGCTAAAAATCCCGCCCCGGGGATTTTTAGCTCATGGAATGACTTTAAAAAAAAAAAAAAATTATTTTTCGGAAAAAAGTCATTACATGAGCTAAAATTCCCGGGGGCCGGATTTTTAGCTCATGGAATGACTTTAGAAAAAAAAAAAAAATTATTTTTCGGAAAAAAGTCATTCCATGAGCTAAAAATCCCGCCCCGGGGAATTTTAGCTCATGGAATGACTTTAAAAAAAAAAAAAATTATTTTTCGGAAAAAAGTCATTCCATGAGCTAAAAATCCCGCCCCGGGGATTTTTAGCTCATGGAATGACTTTAAAAAAAAAAAAAAATTATTTTTCGGAAAAAAGTCATTCCATGAGCTAAAATTCCC
The DNA here is from genome assembly GCA_963932165.1 of Pimpla rufipes. NCBI lineage: Eukaryota > Metazoa > Arthropoda > Insecta > Hymenoptera > Ichneumonidae > Pimpla > Pimpla rufipes. Next base: position 9,092,738 of record OZ010636.1, read on the forward strand.
GGGGGCCGGTAAAAATCCGGCCCCCGGGAATTTTAGCTCATGGAATGACTTTAAAAAAAAAAAAAAATTATTTTTCGGAAAAAAGTCATTCCATGAGCTAAAATTCCCGGGGGCCGGATTTTTAGCTCATGGAATGAATTAAAAAAAAAAAAAAAATTATTTTTCGGAAAAAAGTCATTACATGAGCTAAAATTCCCGGGGGCCGGATTTTTAGCTCATGGAATGACTTTAGAAAAAAAAAAAAAAATTATTTTTCGGAAAAAAGTCATTCCATGAGCTAAAAATCCCGCCCCGGGGAATTTTAGCTCATGGAATGACTTTAAAAAAAAAAAAAATTATTTTTCGGAAAAAAGTCATTCCATGAGCTAAAAATCCCGCCCCGGGGATTTTTAGCTCATGGAATGACTTTAAAAAAAAAAAAAAATTATTTTTCGGAAAAAAGTCATTCCATGAGCTAAAAATCCCGCCCCGGGGAATTTTAGCTCATGGAATGACTTAAAAAAAAAAAAAAATATTTTTCGGAAAAAAGTCATTCCATGAGCTAAAAATCCGGCCCCGGGAATTTTAGCTCATGGAATGACTTTAAAAAAAAAAAAAAAATTATTTTTCGGAAAAAAGTCATTCCATGAGCTAAAAATCCCGCCCCGGGAATTTTAGCTCATGGAATGACTTTTTTCCGAAAAATAATTTTTTTTTTTTTAAAGTCATTCCATGAGCTAAAAATCCGGCCCCCGGGAATTTTAGCTCATGGAATGACTTTTTTCCGAAAAATAATTTTTTTTTTTTTTTTAAGTCATTCCATGAGCTAAAAATCCGGCCCCCGGGAATTTTAGCTCATGGAATGACTTTAAAAAAAAAAAAAAATTATTTTTCGGAAAAAAGTCATTCCATGAGCTAAAAATCCCGCCCCGGGGATTTTTAGCTCATGGAATGACTTTAAAAAAAAAAAAAAAATTATTTTTCGGAAAAAAGTCATTCCATGAGCTAAAATTCCCGGGGGCCGGATTTTTAGCTCATGGAATGACTTTAAAAAAAAAAAAAAAATATTTTTCGGAAAAAAGTCATTCCATGAGCTAAAAATCCCGCCCCGGGGATTTTTAGCTCATGGAATGACTTTAAAAAAAAAAAAAAATTATTTTTCGGAAAAAAGTCATTCCATGAGCTAAAATTCCCGGGGGCCGGATTTTTAGCTCATGGAATGACTTTAGAAAAAAAAAAAAAATTATTTTTCGGAAAAAAGTCATTCCATGAGCTAAAAATCCCGCCCCGGGGAATTTTAGCTCATGGAATGACTTTAAAAAAAAAAAAAATTATTTTTCGGAAAAAAGTCATTCCATGAGCTAAAAATCCCCGGGGCGGGATTTTTAGCTCATGGAATGACTTTTTTCCGAAAAATAATTTTTTTTTTTTTTTTAAAGTCATTCCATGAGCTAAAAATCCGGCCCCGGGAATTTTAGCTCATGGAATGACTTTAAAAAAAAAAAAAAAATTATTTTTCGGAAAAAAGTCATTCCATGAGCTAAAATTCCCGGGGGCCGGATTTTTAGCTCATGGAATGACTTTAAAAAAAAAAAAAAAATATTTTTCGGAAAAAAGTCATTCCATGAGCTAAAAATCCCGCCCCGGGGATTTTTAGCTCATGGAATGACTTTTTTCCGAAAAATAATTTTTTTTTTTTTTAAAGTCATTCCATGAGCTAAAATTCCCCGGGGCGGGATTTTTAGCTCATGGAATGACTTTTTTCCGAAAAATAATTTTTTTTTTTTTTCTAAAGTCATTCCATGAGCTAAAAATCCGGCCCCCGGGAATTTTAGCTCATGGAATGACTTTTTTCCGAAAAATAATTTTTTTTTTTTTTTAAAGTCATTCCATGAGCTAAAAATCCCCGGGGCGGGATTTTTAGCTCATGGAATGACTTTTTTCCGAAAAATATTTTTTTTTTTTTTTTAAAGTCATTCCATGAGCTAAAAATCCGGCCCCCGGGAATTTTAGCTCATGGAATGACTTTTTTCCGAAAAATAATTTTTTTTTTTTTTTTAAAGTCATTCCATGAGCTAAAAATCCCCGGGGCGGGATTTTTAGCTCATGGAATGACTTTTTTCCGAAAAATAATTTTTTTTTTTTTTTAAAGTCATTCCATGAGCTAAAATTCCCGGGGGCCGGATTTTTAGCTCATGGAATGACTTAAAAAAAAAAAAAAATTATTTTTCGGAAAAAAGTCATTCCATGAGCTAAAATTCCCGGGGGCCGGATTTTTAGCTCATGGAATGACTTTAAAAAAAAAAAATTATTTTTCGGAAAAAAGTCATTCCATGAGCTAAAATTCCCGGGGCGGGATTTTTAGCTCATGGAATGACTTTTTTCCGAAAAATAATTTTTTTTTTTTTTTTTAAAGTCATTCCATGAGCTAAAATTCCCGGGGCCGGATTTTTAGCTCATGGAATGACTTTTTTCCGAAAAATATTTTTTTTTTTTTTTTAAGTCATTCCATGAGCTAAAAATCCGGCCCCCGGGAATTTTAGCTCATGGAATGACTTTTTTCCGAAAAATAATTTTTTTTTTTTTTTTAAGTCATTCCATGAGCTAAAAATCCGGCCCCCGGGAATTTTAGCTCATGGAATGACTTTAAAAAAAAAAAAAAATTATTTTTCGGAAAAAAGTCATTCCATGAGCTAAAAATCCCGCCCCGGGGATTTTTAGCTCATGGAATGACTTTAAAAAAAAAAAAAAAATTATTTTTCGGAAAAAAGTCATTCCATGAGCTAAAATTCCCGGGGGCCGGATTTTTAGCTCATGGAATGACTTTAAAAAAAAAAAAAAAATATTTTTCGGAAAAAAGTCATTCCATGAGCTAAAAATCCCGCCCCGGGGATTTTTAGCTCATGGAATGACTTTAAAAAAAAAAAAAATTATTTTTCGGAAAAAAGTCATTCCATGAGCTAAAATTCCCGGGGGCCGGATTTTTAGCTCATGGAATGACTTTAGAAAAAAAAAAAAAATTATTTTTCGGAAAAAAGTCATTCCATGAGCTAAAAATCCCGCCCCGGGGAATTTTAGCTCATGGAATGACTTTAAAAAAAAAAAAAATTATTTTTCGGAAAAAAGTCATTCCATGAGCTAAAAATCCCGCCCCGGGGATTTTTAGCTCATGGAATGACTTTTTTCCGAAAAATAATTTTTTTTTTTTTTTAAAGTCATTCCATGAGCTAAAAATCCCGCCCCGGGGATTTTTAGCTCATGGAATGACTTTAAAAAAAAAAAAAATTATTTTTCGGAAAAAAGTCATTCCATGAGCTAAAATTCCCGGGGGCCGGATTTTTAGCTCATGGAATGACTTTTTTCCGAAAAATAATTTTTTTTTTTTTTTTAAAGTCATTCCATGAGCTAAAAATCCCCGGGGCGGGATTTTTAGCTCATGGAATGACTTTTTTCCGAAAAATAATTTTTTTTTTTTTTTAAAGTCATTCCATGAGTTAAAAATCCGGCCCCCGGGAATTTTAGCTCATGGAATGACTTTTTTCCGAAAAATAATTTTTTTTTTTTTTTAAGTCATTCCATGAGCTAAAAATCCCCGGGGCGGGATTTTTAGCTCATGGAATGACTTTTTTCCGAAAAATAATTTTTTTTTTTTTTTTTAAGTCATTCCATGAGCTAAAATTCCCGGGGGCCGGATTTTTAGCTCATGGAATGACTTTTTTCCGAAAAATAATTTTTTTTTTTTTTTTAAGTCATTCCATGAGCTAAAATCCCCGGGGGCCGGATTTTTAGCTCATGGAATGACTTTTTTCCGAAAAATAATTTTTTTTTTTTTTTAAAGTCATTCCATGAGCTAAAAATCCCCGGGGCGGGATTTTTAGCTCATGGAATGACTTTTTTCCGAAAAATAATTTTTTTTTTTTTTAAAGTCATTCCATGAGCTAAAATTCCCCGGGGCGGGATTTTTAGCTCATGGAATGACTTTTTTCCGAAAAATAATTTTTTTTTTTTTTCTAAAGTCATTCCATGAGCTAAAAATCCGGCCCCCGGGAATTTTAGCTCATGGAATGACTTTTTTCCGAAAAATAATTTTTTTTTTTTTTTAAAGTCATTCCATGAGCTAAAAATCCCCGGGGCGGGATTTTTAGCTCATGGAATGACTTTTTTCCGAAAAATATTTTTTTTTTTTTTTTTAAAGTCATTCCATGAGCTAAAAATCCGGCCCCCGGGAATTTTAGCTCATGGAATGACTTTTTTCCGAAAAATAATTTTTTTTTTTTTTTAAAGTCATTCCATGAGCTAAAAATCCCCGGGGCGGGATTTTTAGCTCATGGAATGACTTTTTTCCGAAAAATATTTTTTTTTTTTTTTTTAAAGTCATTCCATGAGCTAAAAATCCGGCCCCCGGGAATTTTAGCTCATGGAATGACTTTTTTCCGAAAAATAATTTTTTTTTTTTTTTTTAAAGTCATTCCATGAGCTAAAAATCCCCGGGGCGGGATTTTTAGCTCATGGAATGACTTTTTTCCGAAAAATAATTTTTTTTTTTTTTTAAAGTCATTCCATGAGCTAAAATTCCCGGGGGCCGGATTTTTAGCTCATGGAATGACTTAAAAAAAAAAAAAAAATTATTTTTCGGAAAAAAGTCATTCCATGAGCTAAAATTCCCGGGGGCCGGATTTTTAGCTCATGGAATGACTTTAAAAAAAAAAAAATTATTTTTCGGAAAAAAGTCATTCCATGAGCTAAAATTCCCGGGGCGGGATTTTTAGCTCATGGAATGACTTTTTTCCGAAAAATAATTTTTTTTTTTTTTTTTAAAGTCATTCCATGAGCTAAAATTCCCGGGGCCGGATTTTTAGCTCATGGAATGACTTTTTTCCGAAAAATATTTTTTTTTTTTTTTTAAGTCATTCCATGAGCTAAAAATCCGGCCCCCGGGAATTTTAGCTCATGGAATGACTTTTTTCCGAAAAATAATTTTTTTTTTTTTTAAAGTCATTCCATGAGCTAAAATTCCGGCCCCGGGGAATTTTAGCTCATGGAATGACTTTAAAAAAAAAAAAATTATTTTTCGGAAAAAAGTCATTCCATGAGCTAAAATTCCCGGGGGCCGGATTTTTAGCTCATGGAATGACTTTAAAAAAAAAAAAATTATTTTTCGGAAAAAAGTCATTCCATGAGCTAAAATTCCCCGGGGCCGGATTTTTAGCTCATGGAATGACTTTTTTCCGAAAAATAATTTTTTTTTTTTAAAAGTCATTCCATGAGCTAAAAATCCGGCCCCCGGGAATTTTAGCTCATGGAATGACTTTTTTCCGAAAAATAATTTTTTTTTTTTTTTTAAGTCATTCCATGAGCTAAAATTCCCCGGGGCCGGATTTTTAGCTCATGGAATGACTTTTTTCCGAAAAATAATTTTTTTTTTTTTTTTTAAAGTCATTCCATGAGCTAAAATTCCCCGGGGCCGGATTTTTAGCTCATGGAATGACTTTTTTCCGAAAAATAATTTTTTTTTTTTTAAGTCATTCCATGAGCTAAAATTCCCCGGGGCCGGATTTTTAGCTCATGGAATGACTTTTTTCCGAAAAATAATTTTTTTTTTTATAATAATAAAATATAATAAAAAATATATATATATTTTTTTAAAGTCATTCCATGAGCTAAAATTCCCCGGGCCCGGATTTTTAGCGCATGGAATGACTATTTTTCCGAAAAAAAAAAAAATTCCACAAAAAATTCGGAAAATAAATATTTATTTCATTCAAATAAATTTGAAATAAATATTTACATGAAATAAATATGAATAAATATAAACATGACATAAATATTTATATCATTCAATTAAATTTTTATTTCGTTGAAATAATTTTGTTTTGTTTTTCGAATAGATCCCATTAGAACGATTTCTCTGGGTGCACTATATCCTCCTGTTTAGTGATCTCTTGATTTCAACAACGACCGTTTCGATTTTCCTGCCCCGACACTCTCGAATCTTTCATAAAAAAAAACCCATCCAGTCCACGGATTAAAGAAAATTATGCCGAAAATTCTCCGCATACGCGGTCGAAGAATCCCGTTCCACGACCCCGTCGTGAGATATTCCCGTTCCGTGACCTCTTGCCCCTGTGTTCCACTGCTTCTGTATAGCCGCAGTCAGTTGCTCTGTTTGTTGTATACATCAAATAGCGACCGTGCGCAAATATACAAGAACGCCCGGAGAACGGTGGAGACGAGCGGAAGCGGCGGTGTGGCACGTTTCGAGCAGGGGATGAAGAAGCACAGAGGAGACCGAGATAAAAAAAAAGTATCAAAGTATTCGCGAGGGGTTGAGGATGGAAGAAGAGAATCAGGAGGGAACGAAACGCGTGGAAACGTGGAGCCCACCCCCCCCCCTAACTCCCCCCTCGCGAGAGGGAGACGAGTATAGTCGAACGGTGGAGAACGTGTGGAAGAGGAAGAAAGATAGCGCGAGCGAAAGAGAGGCGAGGCGAAGGCCGCCATGATATCAGTCTTGCTTGCGCCGACAGTTCGTCATTTGTCACTGTCGCGGCCATTAATATCTCCGGCGTCCTGTCACTGTGGATAATACGAGTAGGTCTCCGCTGGGCCGTGGCCCGTGTGGCTCACGTATACTATAGGGGTGGGATTCCGTTCAATTCGGTTCAGTTTAGGGGGAGGAGGACGGGGGGGGGGGGGGGGGGGGTGAGGGGTGGAGGGGGGACTACGCCGACGACGACGACGACGACGACGACGAGGAGGACTCCGTGCGGTATATACGACGGATTGGAAGGGCACGTCGTTAAGGGGATGTCACTCACGTCCGTCCGACATGGCGCTCGAACCCAGCCAGCGTCCATCTTGATTTCCCACTGAATTCTTTCGTCTATCGTCTCGTTTCTTCTCGCGCTATTTTCACGTTCGCGCGGATTTCTCAAAAGCGCTGCGCCGTCGTAATGTGTTCGGCATGTGTGGACTGTTGGTTGGTGATCGCGATCACTGATTTTTGGTACCGACAGATGATTCGAAAATATTTTACAGGTCTAAATGAAATTTAAAAAAATGTTTGTTAGCCGAGTAATCTACGTCGTAAAATTAATCTTGGTGGTAATTGTTAAGTTTTTCGAATTCGTAATGTTACCGTGATTTCTTTATTTTTTATTTAATTTTTTTACGTAGTATGCGTAAAATGGATTTTTTTCGCATACTACGTCAAAAAATATGGTATGTCACACGTGCATAAAATCGTCTTCTACGCACATGTGGCATAATATACTATTTATTTAATCTTGATAATGATATAACTACGCGAAAAAATGTGCGATTGATCGTAATTTTCACATCCCTTTTTGCATATTTCTGCAAACGAATTGCACAATTCAGTTTTTTCTTCGTTTGATTACTTTTGAAGAAAATATTGATACCAATACAATTCGAATCGATTATTATTTATATAGTAGCATTCGCACAACAAATTGAAAATACATTTTCTTTCCCCGACGTCCGAATTCGCGTGACTGAAAAAACAAATAGTATTTCAATTTCCAAAAGTCGCATCCAAAATGTATGTGAGAACATTTAATAAGAGCAACCCTGTATGTTGTCAGGTGCAAAGCCCCAGCTAAACCGCGCGTTTGATTCCGCATAGCCGCGCTGAAAAATTCCTCAGTCTCGCGCGTCGCCGCGGCGCGCGCGTTCCTCGTGAGCCTTCGCGACCGAACTGTCTCGTTTTGGGTTTCGCCCATTGTTTTCGAAATTGTAAAGGGCGCGCGAGGAATTTATTGCGCGAGAGCCGCGCGCGAGTCGTGGTGCCGCGTATTACCTTTGCACACACACACACAGCTGGCTTCGCCGCCGTTGACGCCGCAGCAGCGGCGAGAACGCGCGAATAGAGGATGCCGGGTATCCAGTACACCCCCAATAACATTTGTACCCGCACCACCCACGCGGGGCGGCGGCGGCGGCAGCGAACCAACACGGCCGCGTTGCGTCTCCCGTGCGGAATCCATTTGAAAAATGAATCGCGCGCGTGGATGCCGGAGTCACAAAAAACGGCGACACACGCGGGACGAAAAAAAAAACAAACAAAAACAAAAAACAGAAGAAAAAAAAATAACGAAGAGTCAAAAGAGAGAGAAGAGCGAGCGTTGAAAAAAAAAAAACACAGAAAAAAGTGGCAACGAGTCACGTCGAGGGTTGCAGAGCCGTGACGCGGCTGCTGTGTTGCGTGTACCGCCATCCCGCTCGCCGGACACGGCTTTTTAATTAGAGCCCACTATACCCTCGGCGGCCCAACACCTGACATACCGACCAGTCCGCGAGCGCGCCAACCCCTTCATCAAAGTATCATTCTAATTTCACCGAGTACCAAAAAGAATTGCGCCTCGTGTCCCCGAGACACCGGAGTAAAAACGCTGACAAACAAATAAAAAAATAAAAATAAAAATAAAAAAGAATACACAAAACAAATAAATACAAAAACGTATGCATCACGCCGGTCGTCGAGTTTCTCGCGAGGCTGATAAATGGGGGGGTCGAGAAAAAACTGGTCACCGCGGTAATCAATAGCGAAGGACGCGGTCCGATGACATTTTTTTCCAACCCCTCCCCGAAAAAATGTATAAAATAAACACGAAGATCCGGTTCGATCTCCAGCGGGGAAATAACATGTTTTTCCCGGGGTGAAATGTGTTACGCGGACGATTTGGCGAGCGGCCAGCGGGTGCGTGCGAGCGGCAATTCGTTGTGTCGGGGCTCCCGCGTTTGCTCCACATTTCACCGGCAAGGAAGAATACGATCCTCGCGTTGCGCAAGGATTTTCACGTACACCGAAGTGCGACGAGAAAACGCGGCATTCGTCATAGCGGACCCGCAGTGTTTGCGGTAGTGCGGAACTTTTCACGCTGCGCTAGAGGAATCCGTTTCTCGGCGAGCATGCGTTTCGTGTGCATCTGAAAAGCCGGGGGCGACCTTGACTCCGAAATTCGAGCGCAAAGTGGACAATGAGACGGGAGGTCGTAAATCGCGCCTCGAGGTCCTCAGGACGCTGAGACGTCCGTCCTTTTCGAGAAGAGGTGATCCCTTTGCGCGTTGACTTCGTCCCCCTTTCGTCAGTTTCCTTCCCCGGTTATGCATATCTCGCTCGACGGACGGATCGGCGCTTCGAGCTGACACTGCGGCATTGTTGGACTTGCTTCTCAAGGTAAAATGGGACATTATGGCTGTGAGATTTTTCGAACCTTCGGCTGACCGATTGAATCGTTGAGTATCGAGCTGGAAATTTGCGAAATTGTTCGTTGAATTTTGTTGAGTTAAATAATTATTTAAAACACGAAGTTGGATGAAGTTTTTATAAGACTTTGAGCACGATTTTAGTTTTTGGGAAAAACTAAATGAAAATTACGTTTTTTTAGAGATTCAGTTCAAATTCAATACCGATCGTCCTTTGATCCTTCTTTTTAAAAGTTCATGAGTAACGGAAAACATTGTTAGCAAATTATTCGAGCTGTGATTGGTTGCCACATTTTTACCTGCGCGACAGATTTACCATCGGTTCACAGCGCCGTTCTTGAAATATTTGGTTGAATTTCACAGGCCTTTCACACAATCCACACACATTTCACACGTTTGAATTTTATTCTGAATCATTTTGATAGATGAAAAAATAGGAAGCGTTGAATTGTTCTTGATATTGCGAAAAGAAACAGCGATTTGCTTTTGCCATCCCGTGCAAATTTATCGGCGGCCATAAATCATATGTTGGCAGGCATCGCGGGGTCCAACAACTTTCTTAATATTTTTCGTCGCTGCGTGTGAGTTCTAACCCTCGATGTGTCGATGTATGGCGAGACGGGTCTGGAAATGAGGTGTTGGTCCGTGAAGCGAGAGTTCCTGGATATGGTGATTCCACCGGGCATCCTGCCGATCTCCTGGCGCGAACGATATACCGTCCGGTCATCGCGACGCGGAAGCGAAGTGAAATAAATTACTCTCCTCACGACGTCCGCTTTATCGCAAAGAGCGCGATGCAGCCGCTGCTGCTTCTTCGGCTTTTGTGAAGCTAAGTGCTTATTCCTTCGCTGAAACATAAAGTAAAAAATCGAAAAGAACATGCACAACAAATTACACAAAAAAAGACCCAGAAAATCTAAACTGCACAATAATTAAATGCAATTCAGTCAATTAATAACAAATAAAAAATATCGATTTATTATGATTTGGAAAAACGTTGATATGTATTACGAATTTACGTTTTCGTATGCAGAATACATTTTAAAAAATCGACTCGAAAATCCACACGAATTTACAGTAAAAAAAGACCTACAAAATCAAAGCTACGGAGTCATTAAATGCAATTTAATGGAATAATTATAAATCGGCAAAAAAACATCCAGAAATAAATTGATTCGGGAAAACCGTCGATACGTATCGCGAATTTTCGTTTTCGTATGCAGGAAACGTCAGGCCGCACCGAGGGATAATAATCAAGCGGTATGATGACTTTTGTGCGACGTCTTGTTTTACAGATGTTGTGAGCCACGGAGCCCGAGAGCTCGTTTCTCTATGCCGGGAAGCTATCATCAAGATCTCATTATTTAAATTTCGACTTTTGCATATTTAATCGACTGTCATGCCCCGCGCGAGCTCGGCTCTCATCACTGCCTCTCCCGCCTGGCTTTCTTCTGCCTCGCTTTCTTTCGCCGTTGTCGCTCTCCTTTTCTCGGAGGACCCGTAAGCACTCTCCTTTGCGTCGCGGCACCACAAGGAGATAAAGCATAATAACGCGATTCCTGACAACCTAATGATGATGACCGGGTTGCTGCCGCGGCAACGTGGACGTGTTCCTGATGCGGCCCTCAAAGACCTCGGGTACCGGCAACGCTACACGTAATCTTATACGCGGTGCAGCTACGATGCCATTTTGTTTCCTAACCAAAAAGCGACATGGGTGCTAAGGGCTTCCAATCAGCTTTCAGTAATTAAATATCAAGAAACGGTTGGTTTCTCATTCTCCAAACGACTCTCGATCTACAAAATTACATTTTTTTATTACCTTGGCTATCAAAATTATTAATATGGTAAAAATACCGTTTTTGGCCACCTTTGGTCCAATTGTGGCCACCAAGTTTAAAAGGATTTAATTGTTTATATTGTTAAATAAAAAAATGGGCATGACAATCTTATCAATTTGTATGAATACTTTCGAATATGGAAAACCAAATATTTCAAATTAATTACAGTGAAAATTGCCACAAATGGTACTTCTACCCTAAGTTGATACGACGAACTCTGGAAATCAATCAACAAAAAATACGAAGCCATTTGGTGAGTCATTTGGTCTCGCAATTTTTCTCAAACAGTGTTCCAAAAATCCAGTCAACACAGACGACCCGATCGCAATTTACACATCACGGACACCAAGCAGGAGGGACTTCCAAGCAGCTCGTCAATATTTATACCTGAATCCCCGAAAGGGTTAGGCCATCCGCCGTGTCAATAAGACGCCCGGAGCCTCGCAGCCGTCGTGTTTGGACAAAATAATTTATGCCCCCAACTCCAACCTGACGTTATTTTTCTTTACAGCGCGCAATTCGCTAATTGAGGAAGATTCGCAAGGTGCAAAGCACTCCTCCGAACCCCTTCCAGGCAAACAGCGTCCTAAAGTCGTCACCCTTTGAAAACCATTGTGTACCGCTGTTTCCCAAATGACGAGCCATAATTCCCTCCCGACCGCCATAAATCAATCCCGCAGCTTCGAGTCCAGCGGAGCTTCGACCCTCCGCCGCCAGATAGCGTTACAAGCCACTCCCCGACTCTCCCTGACGAAACACAAGAGTATCGCAAATTTCCCGATACCCCAGCAATCCTAAGAATAATCTCCAACGACTCCAAAGCTGCGGGCGCAATCTGCCCTATATTTCCAGGATCCATCAGGCCAAAAGATAAAAGTCATCGTATTAAAAAAAAAGTGCAGATAATCGAGTATCCTAGCGTATTCCACGTTTCAGCCAACCCCACGCGGTTGGTCGCTGCGCTTACAGCGATACAAAGTGGCCACCGAAGGAGAAGCAGAAGAGGGTGGAAGTCTCTTATGCCAGCTTTGCGTCCGCTTTGGCCTCGCCACTCGCTTTCTCGTTTCTGCGTTTGCGTGAGAAGACAAGCGGATTGCGTCTCGAGAGTCTGGCTGGTGCGGGATGATCGCGTCGTACATATATATCGCGTGGTCCGAGGCATCAATCAGCTTGATGTCTTTGTTCTTGGACGAGGCCCGACGGGCTAGATAACGCTCGGGGCGCGTATGGCTGAAGGAAGGGTGAGAGACGCGGGTATATCGGGCGGAGGGTTGGAAACGTCGGAGAGAAAAACCCTCGGGATCCCCCCTCCCCCCTCCCGCCCCTCGTTCTCTGGCCGTGGGCTCTCCGGTCCCGTCGCGTCCGCGATCAGTCAGACGTCAAGCGATCGGCTCTGCCCTTTTTTTTTTTTGCCTCTCGAATCGTGGTGTGTATGGAGAAAAGCGAGGAGACGAGATGGAAAAGGGGAGGCCGAGGTACCCCGCGCGGGTACCATGGGCCGGGCACAGCTGCCCCGTTGCGCGAACTCACGGCGAAAGATGGAGAACCCGGGGACCAAGGACGCACCTTCGATTTCGTCCCATTATAAATCCCCACGAGAAGCGGCGTGACGCTTCTGCGGGGTGATCGGTGCGCGCCACGTTCGTTCATCGATTCCAAGGCGATCCTCTCTCGATGCCCTTTTCCGCTCTGGTCCTCGTTCCATGCCGGCGGACTCGCACGTCGGGTGTTCCTTTTCACAGCGCGAGCGGAAACTGCGTGCGCGAGAACGAGAGTGGAGTGAAGATTCTGACGCGGAGACATTTCTCAAACACCGCAGGAGGACCCACGTCAATCGTGGCTGCGAGGTCTCGACTCGTGACGATTGACTGGCGCGCCCGACGCCGGCTGTTGACACTGTGAAAATATTCGACTGACGGGAGATACACCGCGAGGTTTTTTTGAAATCTCTGACGTGTTTGTATAGGAAGGATAACAACGGGGGTGAGATTACCGCAATGTTATTCACGGATATGGAATAAAATGTGGTGTGAATGTTGAGAATTAAAATACGTTCTTGAAACGATTATTTTTTTAATAGTTTGCGCTAAAGGTAAGAATTAATTAGTAGCAATATGGCTGAATAGTAATTAGTAGCAATATGACTGAATAGTAATTAGTGGCAAAATGACTGAGGTCGTGATATTATTATGCATTTTTTATGCTCGACTTACGAACAAAATAATGTTGGTTTCCTCAAAACTATTCGACTCTGATCCGTCACTTCAAATAATTCACAGTGTTGCACACAAGACTATAAAAAATAAAAATAAGATAACAAATACACGACACTCATATAAAACCTACAGTCATCATCAAAACACTAAATAAATTATCACCCGTTATCAAAAACGTACATCAACCGGTCATCCCACAATCACATCGCCTCCCAAAAACATTTTATTATTTTCCCTATTTCCACAGTTATTCCAAAAAAGTCAGAAAGGCATGCGATACACGACAAAAAAAAAGAACCAAAAAAAAAAAGAACAAGAGAGAGAAAAACGTGCGCTTGACGGGTAACGAAACTAAAATGAGATGGTATCATCGGCTTCATAAATATGCAATGACGCTGTAGCCGAGTCTCTCCGCGTGGCCGGGGTTCTTTCCCGGCCGCGCGCGTCAACTGTTTCTCTTTTTTATTCCATAGAGGAGAGAGCCGTTCGCTCAGCCGACTCATTTTTTTTTTCGTTTTTTTTTTTTACCCTCTCGGACGCGTTCGTGGGGCCCGGGCTGTCTTAACGGGGTATAGGGGGTGAAGGGGGTGGAGAGGAGCGTGGGGACCCTCCCCCCCTCCCTTTCCCCCCTCTAGCAGCCTGGAGGCTAATCCGCTCGGGCCGTCCGTGCGGCGTCTTCGAGTTTGTATTTGTCACACGCGAGAACGCTCACGGCGAGGAGAGCCGGGCCGAGTACGCGAGGCGGTTGCATAGGAGGAAAAAGCGAGGCAGCAAGAAAGAATAAGGGAGGGCGGGGGGCGGGGGGTCGAGCGGTGGCTGCCGCGCAGAAACGTTGGGGGTGGCATGAGAGCGGAATACATAATACGCGGAATAGCCACGGCGCTCCGTATAGTTTGCAGTGCGGCTATACGCGACGACGACGACGACGACTCGCGAGTCCCCCGCGAAAGGGGTTGAAACCCCCCTGCCTCACCATCCGACCCCCCCCCCCCCTACACGGCAGGCGGGGGCGAATCCGCGGGGGTTGAAGAGCGAGCGAGAGGCTCGCGGTGAAGCGAGACCGAGGCGGCCGCGTGTACCGCGTGAGAGAGAAAGGGAGCCGGGTAACGAGCCGCGGCAATTAATATCGCCCGGTTTCCACAATGCGCTTGCAAATGAAAGGCCTTTGTGACGTATGATTGCGTTACCGAGTGAATAGTTGAGTAATGGCGGTCGGCGGGCGCGGGGCCTGCCGAGAGCCACCGAATCGCGCTCTAGTGCTGGTGCTGCTGCTGCTGGCTGTTCGCAAACTCGCTGTTGTATATGTATGGATGTTGGCCCTCGTGCACGGACATGGCGGGTTCTCCACCCCCGCGTCACGCTTTACCTTCCTTCCCCCCGCGCGCGCAGGAACGATGGTTCGGCTAGAGTGAGCTGCTAGCGCGAGGTTCTTTTCGACGGCGGTGTACAAGATTATTGTGCAATCGGTGTAGGATATTCGGGGCAGGGATATTCGGTACGATGAGCCTGAAAGTGGTGTTTGATGACATTTTTTTTAATTTGTATTGTTAGATAGATAGATAGAATAGAATAGAATAGATACATAGATGGGAATGATTTTTTAAATTTTTATTGTTAGTTACACAGATGGATAGAAGGAAATTATTTTAAAAAATTTGTTTGTTAGATAGATAGATACATAGATGAGAATGATTTTTTAATTTTTGTTGTTAGTTAGACAGATGGATAGAAGGAAATTATTTTTCTTTTTTTATTGTTAGATTGATAGATAGATAGATGGAAATGATCTTGTATTTCATGTTGTTAGGTAGATAGCTAGGTGGAAGGGAATTTATTGGGCTCTGAAATAAATACCCAAAGGACCGGAGCGTGCTAAGATTTTTTTTTACTTAAACCTAGTCAAAATTAGTCGCAAAATGAAACGAAAAAAAATTGAGGATTGTGGTATTTAAATCTATTTTTTATCTAGATCGTAAACTCAAATTTTAGTCAAAGTAACTTTATATATTTGTGTCTACAGACCTTGCTCCTAATTACATATAAAATAAAAATGAATCTTTCGAGCGCGATAATTCATAATTACACATGAAACCGTAACAAATTGTAAATAATTTGCAGAAACCAACAACAAGATAAAAAAAACAACAACCGCCCGTCGGATTGTCGCGTCGGAGATCGCGTCGATCGTGGATATTTGGACGCGCGAAAACCCCCTTGGACGCAGTGCAAGCGCATAATTCATGGGATTGGCAAAAAGGCAGGTGCGACGAGTAGTCGTGGCTGTACAGGTATAGAGCGCTCGCGACTCTCGGCACATACGCGTCGCGCGAGTTTTACACGAAACGCGACGAATAAATACGCGGATTTGTGCGCGATGCCGTCGGCTCGTTAAGCGTCGTTTGCACGTCGGGATGTGCGTAAACTCGAAGCTCCAATGCACGCAGAGACTGCCCCCCACCCCCTCCCTTCACCCTCCCACAACTCTCCTCACCCCCCTCCCCCTCCTCGCCCCATCAACCTGCAGCACCCGCGCGCTCTGCCCTCACTACAAAATAAGCCGTGGAATCCACAGGCTCCCCGACGATTTCGCGAAATTGATAAACGACGTTATTCCTTTTCGAAGCGTGATTAATCATCGCTCAAATTATCAGTCGGCTCGTAATCGTCTCCCGCGTATACGGATGCACACCCGATAGATCACCAATCACTATTAACGCGCCCGGTGCATCAGCGGTACCGGAGGCGAAGCCCGCGAAACGAAAGGCGAACATAGAGGAGAAGAGGAGAAAAGAGATAGAAGGACAAAAACAGAGAGAGAGAGAAAGAGACAAGGAAGGCAGAACGAAGCGCACCGAAAAGGAAGTCGTGAACGAGGAGGGGGCTGAAGAGGGAGGTTTGCGAGGGGGTCAAAGAGGGGGTGGGGGCAGCGAAAAAAAAAAGAACAACAACAAGGGAAGAACTCAAACGGAGTAGCTAACATGAATAAATAATAGGGGTAGCATCGTAGGACGAGCGTAATGCGGCCGGAGCGAGTGAGGCCCGTGGACTATGAGTAATATTGCGGGGCTTTTCCCACCCCCTGGGAGTAGAAGCTCGCGCGGAGGTTGCCGCGTCGGGGGGCCGCCGCGTGAGGGGGATGGAAGTCGATGGTTGCGCGCTGAACAGCGCGGGGAACGCCAGAGTGAGAGAGAGAGAGAGGGGGTGAGAGACTGATAGAGCGAGAGGGAGGGACGGAGAAACGGGAAACGAGGGAGTCGGGACGAAAACGCGAGAAAGAGAGTGCGCGAGTGCTTTGGCGAGAAAGGGGGTTGAGTGAGAGCAGGAGAAAGCGGCGGTGGCGGCGAGGGTGGCGGGGGTGGCCGGGGGGTGGCGCGGGCACGGAGAGGGAGGAGCACCGATCCATCAGCGTCCCTCCACCCTCGCCTTTCCGCCACTCTCATTTTTCTCCACGGTCCGCGCTCCATCATTCCGCGTCACATCCGCCCTCTTTCATCCCTCCCCGTGCGCGTTACCGGCGGCAGCAGCAGCAGCGGCAGAGAGGCAGAGAGGCAGCGAGCAGTCCCGCGAGTTCTACACCACCGCCTGCGCCTCTTTGCCTCCCGCTTTCGCCCTGTGCCCCACGTCGCATCAGCCAGCCACCCCCCTCAAACCTCCCTACCGACCTCAGCATCCCCCTTCCTCCCCCCCCCCCCTTCAACCAGTAGTCTCGCCCTGGAACCGAACAGCCAGCAGCACTGAAGCATCAGGAACAAGAAGAGCATAGTCTTCAGACTAACCTCTCATCCCCCCCCCTTCTACACCCGACGTTCCTTTTGCCCCCCCCCCCCCTCCCGCCCAACCGAATCCTCCTTCCAGCCCTTCCATGAACGTTCCTGGTTGAACAGCGCTTGGGCCACCCTTCGAGAGCTACTGATTGCACTTTCCAAATTCATTACGACGTTGGGGCCATTCCTGCCTCCAGCTTCCCGCAGCCAGTTGCCCCGCGCGCGGTGCCGAAGTGCCTGCTGCGGATGTAACTGTTTAAGTATGCGCCAGGTCCTGCGGATTATTCGGGAGGAACTCGTTGCGTGCGGCGGGAGCGGGAGATACAAGGAGGGGGGATGTGGGCGAATCGATTTGCGGGATGAGATGGCGTTTGGTGATGGCTGCGACACTCGGGGAAATTGGGTTCGTCGAAATTCAGTCAACGTTGTCGATGACTGAAATGACGATTGTCAATTTTATGGTGGTTGTTCAGTTTATGACGACTGTCAATTTTATGATGATTGTTCAGTTTATGACGACTGTCAATTTTATTATGATCGTTCAGTTTATGACGACTATCAATTTAAAAATGATTGTTCAATTTATGATGACTGTCAATTTTATGCTCATGGCAATTATTTTGTAATTATTGTGACTAAGTAAGAGCCGTGTGGACTGATAATTCACTTTTTTTTTTTTTCGTGTACACCAACATCGGATTTTACTTTGAATAATTTTTAAATAGTCGCAGAATTCATATTAAATTTCATATTTACTGCTTCAGTTTTTAGGTCCATCAGCTCATCAATAATTGCAATTGTTTTAAAATCAGCCATCACAAAACAGCGAAGGTAAATCGCGAAGGTACCGCTTTCCGACCGTAATTTCTCTGTATATTCGGATTCCGCCTTGGTCATTACACGCGTCAATTATAATTCAATAACATTATTAATGCGTCCCACTGCGACGATTTTTCAGGCGATCGGCGGACGAGATAAGTTCGCGTTCATTAGGGAATTAATGCCGCTTCTTTTGAATCGAACTCCACGAATATCTGGCGGGAGGCTCGGGCGCCCGACGCGTATCCAGGGTCCGCTTTGGTTTCGTTCTTAATTAGGTATATATGTCCTTTATAACGAGAATCGATTAAACTAATAAGCGGGGGCATCCGTTTGCGTATCTCGCGTAACGAATGCCATATTTCTCCCTCTCTCTCTCTCTCTCTCTCTCTGTGCTACCAACTTTAACCGTCGTGTATGCTTTGCCGCGTTAAACGAGCGAGGAGAGCAACACGCGCGTGTCCTCGTCGTGAAATAAACGCGGCTGACCGAGAGCTCGGAGCGGATCCCGCGACGCACGATGTAGGAAGAACCTTGCGATCCTTTTTTCGCCCTCTCGCTCCGCCGCGTCTTCCTTTCCCTCTCGTCCTCTTTCTCTCCCTTCTCCTTCTCCTTTTTCAGTCCTCCTCCCCGCGTGAAAAATGCACGCAATCAGGGGACACGAGAGAGACTCACTCCCGGCGGATCAGGCGGATAAAAATAAAAGGTGTCCACTATTGAGATGCCGTCGAGACATTCGTGAGCGTCGCGCGACGTTCGTTGAACCCTCGGCGCTGAAAATTGTATCGAAAATCGGTCCAGTGGAATCAATGAAGCGATGAACGAAAATTGTACTCGAAAATTACCGGAGAATTATTTCCAGTGCAAACGAGATTGCGTGCCTCGCGTTCGAGAAAAAGACACTCGAGGGAGGGGGTAAGAAGTTGAAAGACTTTTTATATTCATTGGAAGAGAGATCGAGTTTCGAGATTGCGCAGATTAAAGGGCCTGGCAAAATTCCTGGCGATTGGCGATGTGAACGAGGAGCCTTGTTTATTTTTTTTTTCTTACTCTTTATTTATTTTTATTTTTATTTTTATTTTTTCTTATCACGAACTTGTTATTTTTTTGTTGAACCCGTCCGCGCGAGGCACAGGAACGAAATGGGGACTCGGGGGCACGAAATAGGATGGCGTCCGGCGAGCTCGCCTGATGCCTGGACCAAACTGCAGCGACGGGAGGGGGGGGGGAGAAGCTCCGGCCGCGCCGGTAATCATCATCAACATCATCATCATTATCACCGCTCGCGCCCGTTCTACCATCCCATTTCGTTCCGTTCCATCCCATCTCGTCAGCCGTCCCAGTTGTAACGTCGCTGCTGCTTCCCTCGCTCTTCCGCGCAATATCGCTATTAGCAGCTACGATAAACTGCAGTGGCAGACACTTCGCGCTCCGCGGGTTAGTCGCTCGCGCATTACATGTTGCTTGCACTCGGCTACCGATGCGTTCTCCGCATCGGTGTACTCGAATTTTTGCGTATTCATGACGTTTGTGCCGATGTCGTGGAAATGTTTTCTTTCAACTTTTTTCTGATTACTTCAGAGTCATGGTTAATTGTTTGGTGATGACTCGCATCAGGTCCGAAATGCTTTGACGTAAACAGCATTGATAGCCTGAACAGACGATCAAGAATTTGCTGCAAAATCTTATCCACGAAAATCAGGAATTAGGATTGATGATTTGCTTTAAAATGACACGAAAAAATATTGTTTCTCAGTTGCTTTCTTGTCCTACCGATTTTTTGTTTAGATTTCTCCCATGGAAAAAGTATATTTAAAATATATTCAAAAGTATATTTTTGAGTATAATAAATATACTTTTTACGAAAAATTAGTTATGTCGATTATAGTTTTGGATGTACTTAAAAAATACATGTTATGACACGTATACTTGAAAAAAATTTCCCGTGTATTCAGCATGTATTTAAAATGTATAATAAGTATAAAATATATATTTCAAGTATACTTTGTATGTATTTTTGAATATAACGAAAAATATATTTTTCACTATACTTTTTTTCCATGGAGGTTACCCGCTCCAACCTTCGACCGTATCTGCCTTCGACCTAATCTATCCACCCGCCATACTTCATTAGTTACGACTCGTCAAGTCCGAAAAGCTTTCACGTAGACATTGATATCCTAAACACCTAAATGACCATCGCATGTTCGTTAAAAAATCCCATCCACGAAAATCAAGGTTAGCGATTTTTTTTTAAATTACACGAAAAGACATTGCCTATTTATTTCTTTATTTAAACATGCACACTCCATCCTTTTTCCTTCGACCTCTCATCCTAATAACTTCACCCAAAACCTACTAACTTAAAAACCCTGTTTCACGGTACACCGAAAGTGTGCCAAAGCGATCCAGCAAAATCTGTCTAAAACGTCTAACGCGAAGCCAGCTAAGAGCGTCACATTTTCCACTCACTTCTCTCCTATCTCTTTATCGGCCGGCCTTTTATTTCCCGCGGCTAATCGAATCGGGGATCGCGTCGACGCCGCAGCGCGCAAACACGAATCGGTCAGGCGCGCGTTGACCAAAATGGCCGGTCTGGCGTATGGCCGCTCGTGGTCGGCTCTTCTCGGAGGTGTAATCAAATACGCATTACCGCGAGCTCGCCCCACCGGCCGCCATGGTTTCCCACCCCCGTAAGCCGTTCTGCTCGATCTTGCTCGTTCCTCGCTTCGGCTCGGCTCGCGGCCGCCCGAGTCCATCGCGCGGTCGCAACCCCCGGGTCTCGTGACCGCGTGCGGACGATCCTTGATCACACCGGCCGTATTCAGTCTGTATACACCAAACTAACACACCGCGCCGTATAAACCACGGTGTCGTCTCTCGGCCGGTGAGCACGAAACGTGCGATGACTACACGTGCGATCGCGAGTCTCGAGGAATACCAACGCGCCGAGCTAAGTAATAAACTAATAAAGGGAAAACGTTTGGGGGTTGGCGTGTGGGTTGCCGGGAATGGAGCACACGCGCTTTCGCACGCAACGCGGTAATCACGGCCGGAGTCGATTTATACGAACAGTCAACGTTCGCCTATTTGACCGCCGAAGCAGCAGGTTTCTCATTTGTTTCAGAAAAAAGGGGGGAACTCCTTTTTAAAACAAAAAAAAAATGAGAGATTCCCATCGCTGCACGCGTTAATTGCTTTTTCGAGCCGGGAACTTTTTTTTTCGCATGCATTTTTAAATGGTTGGTAAAATGACAGTAGATTGTGGAAGAACTGTTCATTTGAAGGATGATGGTTTTTTTTTGTGTGAGTAAGCAGGAAATTAGTCGGTTGGGGACCTTCATGTTGTCATCAAGTTGGTTTTGTGACTGTAGTTTCAGGGTGGTCGTTATTGCGCTGTAATTGCATCGTCCGCTCACCCCACGTCCCCTGATGTCGTTTGAAAATAGCGGTGTTCATGTCTCCCCGGGGGGCAATACGAGGTATATCAATGACGACGTAATACTCTTTATTTGCAGGAGGCGAGAAGGATGTGCGGATATGTTCATCGATTAATACCGATAATTGTATTTAATGATGGATTAATATAAAAAACAGGACCATCTTCCCCTGTGCCTTAACCCCCTATTCTTAATTATATGTAAAAATATTTTGCTACCGCCATAATAATAATAATAATAATAGGGATATGGTCCACAATAAGATCGTGTGTCAAACCCTACGTAACTTAACCCTTCCTAACCGCTTAAAATGTGTTGGGATTACTATTTTTGAGGGTATAATATATGGTAGTTATGAACAATGCTGTAGGTCAAAGTAGATATTTTTAATAGAATATTTTTGTGTAATCGAAAAGTTGAAAAAAACATTTTTTTCGAAATGAAGTAAAAACGTTTGGTCACCAGAGTTTTTGGGGGTAGAATATGCGAGTTGTAAATAATACTATAAGTCAAAAATAGATATTTTGAATAGAATATTTTTGTGAGATCGAAGCGTTGAAAAAAATATTTTTTTTTAAATCGAGTAAAAATGGTTTAACACCATCGTTTTCAGGAGTAGAATAATCGAATTGGAAACGATGATCTCACCCAAAAGTCGCTGTCCCGTAAAAAAAAAACATCAAAAGATTAGATCCACCGAATCCGAGTTTCAACAAAAATTCCCCAGAACACACAAAAGCGTACAATAATCATAATTTTGATCATTATTATCATCCTCATAGCCCTGCCAATGTGTGCAACTCGCGCATCCCATAAGTACGCACCGAGAGCGCCGTATATACGCGAAGTTGTTTGATGCGGAATTCTCGCCAATAGGATAGAGCGCGAGAGCGCACTCGCACGGGGAATAGGTGGGGCCGTTATTAATCTGGTGTCGAGTTGAGCACAAAGTTATATAGGAGCTCAGGAAATGAAACACGAGAAACCTTCCCCGCGCTTCTCTGTTCCGTCTCACTCTGCCCCCCTCATCCTCCATGCCAGCCCCCCCGAGCTCGCGCACACGTCGAGTCCAAGAAACACACACGTTTGCACGTCACGAACACACGGGACACGACTCACATCACCATCAGGCCGAGGTACCAGCAGACCCTACGCCGCACTCCCTCGCACTCGTCTTTTGTCTTCCTCTCTCTCTCGCGTCCGTCCTGCGCTCCGCGGTGCACAGCGAGGTAGCGCTCAACTTTGATAGTATTACCGGACCATGAGGCCGCCTCCGCAAAACTACCCTCCACCAGCCCCTCCCGCCGTGGCCGGCGGTCAGATGGAGATATAACGATCAGCACCGACACAAGAGGCCTCGCACCGACACCCGTATTTATATATGCTTCTCCCGTGTTCCTCTCGTGCACGTGCTCATGTATCCTTTTTCTAGTACCTTTTTGCACGACTCGTGGACGTTCACCTGTGGAAAAGCCATTTGACGACGACTGGGATGCAACCAAATACTCAGCTTATTCATATTATTCCGTTGGATTTATCAAAATGAGTAGTCAGTGGACAGCTTGATCATTCACATGAGCTATGTTTAGTTCCTTATTACCATTTTTGTGGACTTTTTAACTCACTTACTCTGAAAGTTCCGATATCCCTGCAACGTACAATCAGTGTATGCAAGTATAGTAGGTTACGAGTATTACTTGGTAATTTGAGGTTAATTAAGTAATTACAATCCGTTTGGAACATTGAAGGAGTTAAGTAGGTAGGGTTAGGTAGGATTAAGTAAGATAGGATTAGGTAGGATTAAGTAAGGTAGGGTTAGGTAGGATTACGTAAGGTAGGGTTAGGTAAGGTTAAGTGAGGTAGAGTTAGGTAGGATTAAGTAAGGTAGGGTTATGTAGAATTAAATAAGCTAGGGTTAGATAGGATTAAATAAAGTAGGGTTAGGTAGAATTAAATAATGTAGGGTTTGGTAAGATTAAGTAAGGTAGAGTTAGGTAGGATTAAGTAAGGTAGGTTTAAGTAGAATTAAATAAGGTAGGATTATGTAGAATTAAATAAGGTAGGGTTAGATAGGATTAAATAAGGTAGGGTTAGGTAGAATTAAATAAGGTAGGGTTAGGTGAGATTAAGTAAGATGGAGTTAGGTAGGATTAAGTAAGGTAGGGTTAAGTAGAATTAAATAAGGTAGGGTTAGGTAGGATTAAATAAAGTAGGGCTAGGTCGAATTAGGAAGGATTAAGTAAGGTACAGTTAGGTAGAATTAAACAAAGTAGGGTTAGGTCGAATTAGGAAGGATTAAGTAAGGTAGAGTTAGGTAGAATTAAATAAGGTGGAGTTAGGTAGGATTAAATAAAGTAGGGTTAGGTCGAATTAGGAAGGATTAAGTAAGGTAGAGTTAGGTAGAATTAAATAAGGTGCAGTTAGATAGGATTAAGTAACCTTTGTTATCACGCGAGTAGCAAGTTCTCTGTGAACGCGCCTTGAGGTTACATTGTTAGCTCGATTAAAAGAGCATTAGTGTTGCATGAAATTCGTGCTCTTGCCTCGAAGACGCTACCTACGCCGGCGTATAATAATATGTATAACGCGAGATGTTCGGCCAGGGTTATCCACCTTCCTCCTCGCGCTTTCTCGAGCCGCTCCAACGCCTCGCATACTCGCAGGTCGACGTCGTGGCCGCGGCTCGCTGCATGCTGAAGCGATCGCGGTAAGCCCCGAGAGGAGTGAACGTTTCGCTCTGGCTGCGACCACTCCGCCAGGATTCCCCGTCGTCGTCGTCGTCGTCGTCGTTCTCTCCACTTCGCCGTGCATTCGCTGCTCGTTTCTCTCCTCTTTGCCGCAAAAACTCGCTGTGGTTCGCCTGCCGCTGATGGCCTTATAATTGCGGGAATGCTGGTGGCAATCGTCCGACCTCTCCCCGCCGCCGAGGTTCTCTCTGTCGTGCAGACTGCCCACTTTTATCGTCTTCCAACCTGCCTCGCCACCACGATCGCGCGACTTAATGCAATATGGACTCGGCTCGCGAACGGAAATCCAGGGCTGCACTCGCGCTTGCGTCATCGAAGCTTGGTCCGCTGAAACATGGACGAGTTTTTTGTCCCTCGTTAATGCACAATTCTTGCTCGAATCACCGCTGACGTGCTTCGAGACATTCGAGAGCCGCATGAAAATGTAGCAACGAATCCACCGATAAGTCTGGTATCAACTTGACAATCGTTGAACTACACCCAGGAAAATCGTTCTGATGGGATCTATTCGAAACAAAGAAATTTATTTGACCGAAATAAAAATTCAGTTGAATGAAATAAATTTTATTTGATCGAAAAAATACTATTAGCTCGGCTACTGTATAGATTAATTTATTTAATGGCCGGCCTAATAGGATTTATTTGCATAAAATAATATTTATTTCATTCAAATAAATTTTATTTGTTTCGAACAGATCTCATCAGAACGATTTCTCTGGGTGTGCAAAAATGCATTTTCGTACAAGAAAATATTTCAGGAACTCTAAAACGTCGGCTCAATTAGTCGAACCACCGTCGTTATGATTATTCGTAAACACGACGCGGAGTGGAAAACGAGAAGAAAAGAGTGCAAAGGAGAGAAACAAGAAGCGGAGGCAGCAAGGGGTTCGCGCTGGAAGACGAATGGCCGGGTCCATCAGGGCAGCCGCGCCATTTCTGCCTCATTGTGGACTCCATTTGCGACTCTTAGATTGCCGGTGAAATATCGCGCGGCGGTGATGGAAAAATCGCTGGCGTGGGGAGCTGGTAAAATAAAAGTAGCTGCATTTCTCACGGCGCCCATGGTCTGCTCGCTTTCTATCGTCGTCTATCGTGGCGGACTCTGTTGTCCTCCGTTCTCCTTCTCTCTCGCTTGCCTTTCACTCGCTCCAGGGTTCACCGGTTCCTCGTTGTTCCTCCGTTTGCCGCGGCGAGTGTCGCGAGTCCTCTGGCAAAAACCGAAAAGCGATAGAGCGCAGGGTTGTGCAGTCGCGCATCGCGGCACACAGGAATAGTGTATGTACAGGGAAGAACTGAAAACCGAGGGAACGCCGAGGGAAAGAAAGTTTGGGACGTTGATAGAGACTCCGAGTGTTTTCCCTGGCTCGCGACAAATGCAGCGCGATTGCTCCTTTCTCGGCCCGAAGTCACGGCGTGCGGCAACCTTCTGGCTGCGGATTCAGCTGCCCGGACGAGTTGCGACTTTGCGCGAGTTAGCTGTTTTCACGGGGAGCGAGAATCGCGGCAAAACATAAACACCTTGCGGTATTGGAAGGCGAAGCGACGATCCTTGTTTTGTTAAATAAATAAATGCTTTGAAAACACATCGACGGTCTTGTCCAGTTGATCTGTCAACTATGTAAACTGAGACTCCGTCACTTTTGGTGTGTTCGTATCGTGTTTTATAGTTAGATAGGGTTGAATTTTGTAGGACTAAGTTAGGTTGAGTTGAATTAGGTAGGGCTGAGTTAGGTTGTGTTGAATCAGGTAGGGTTGAGTTAGGTATGACTAAGATAGGTTTGACTGAATTTGGTGGGCCTAAGTTATGTTGTGTTAAATTAGGTAGGGCTGGGTTAGGCAGGACTAAGACAGCTTGGACTGAATTTAGTAGACCTAAGTTAGGTTGTGTTAAATCAGGTACGCCTGGGTTAGGTAGGACTAAGTTAGGCGTGGCTAAATTAAGTAGGATTGAGTTAGGTGGATCTAAGTTTCGTTGGGATAAATTAGGTAGGACTGAATTAGGTGGGGTTATGTTCAGTAGGGTTGAGTCCACTTCCCTATTATGGATCATATCATATGATTATGGTGCGGCGGGGAAATATTTTTGTAGTATCCAATGAAGAATGGAGGGTCGATGAGCGACACGCGCAGGAGGGCGGAGTCCCCCTAGTGGTACTCAACCTTCTATTTATTTTCAACAATTATTCTGTACAAAGTGTTCCGTTCACCACGTACAACGAATGAAAAAAAAAAACGACAACTTGTCATCGGTCTCCAATTTTTTTCACCGACGAAAAACCGAATGCGGAAATGGGAGGAACTTTTTCGTGGCCGAAGGGCCGATCGCTCGCTCGTGAAGTGGCGCAGCGAGGGTTGTAGCGTGTCCGTGTATACCGCCGAGGAGAAAAGAATCGTTGAAGGTGGATGAAGAAGATGAAGAAGCGAAATGAGCGTAGCCAGGGGTCGCGGGGGGAGGGGCTGCGAGGGAGAAAAGAAATCACGAGCGAAAGATCCCAGTGGGGTCGCGCGCGGCGTCGGTGTCATTAGGCCGCGCGCGATCTTGCGAGCAACCCCCCCGACAGAAAGAGGAGTAGCTAATGCACCGTATATACGCGTGGGAGCCACGGACCTCGCTCGGGGCGGGAACGGAAAAACTAGTTGAGGTCAGCATGCGAGAGAGCGAAGAACTTATTTTCTCGTGACGCGAGAACCCGGTACCCGGGCACGACGATGGAGGATCTCGTTCCCCGGGGGGGTTGATCTATGAAGGTTCGCGAATTTTTTACCCTGCACTCGGACCCATCGACGTCGGTGAATTAGACCGCGGTTCGGCGATCGCGGACGCGACGCTCTCTGCGGCGAATTCGAAGTCTTCAGGTGAGCATTGAAGACGGCTATTCTGATTCCATGTTGGCATTAGGAACCAACGATTTTTTGTGCTGAATCAATTTTTTTTTACAGTGCTAAGTTTAAAAATTTGATTAACTCGTAATTGATTTTTGTTAGTAGTTTTGTTAATTTGTTTTAACCTGTTTCTTTGTGTCTTTATGTCTTTGGAGATCGAAGCCTTGGTTTGATCGACAATCAATAAATTCGCTCAAATAAGCAATATTACACACGAACTCTTTAGCACGATTATGGTAAAAGCTGTTTGTGTTAATCAGAAGAATTAACAAGTTTTTCGACAACTCAATTCAAGATCTTCGAAAGACCAGGCGAAGGATTACGTCTCATTTTTTATTTAAACCTGTTCGTTTGCCTTTGTCTCTCTGGACAGATCAAAGCCTTAATTTGATTGACGACAACTGGTCGGTCTGCTCGATAAATTCACTCAAATAAGAAATATAACATATCAACTCTTCAGCACGATTATGGCAATCCGAAGAATTAATAAGTTTCTACACCTGAAACATGAAGAATTCAATACAAGATCCTCGAAATTCCAGGCGAAGGGTTGCGTCTTATTTATTATATTATTTAAACCTGTTGGTTTGCCTTTGTCTCTCTGCTCAGATCAAAGCCTTAACTTGATCAACGACAAGTGATCGATCTTCTCCATACCTAAATGCACTCAAACAAGGAATACAACACACCAACTCCTCAGTACAATTATAGCAAAAACTGTCTGTGCCAATCCAACAAATTAACAAGTTTCCACACCTCAAACATTCAATACAAGATCCTCAAAAGGCAAGACGAAGGGTTGCATCTATCGCGCTCGATGAACACCAAGAAAATTCTGTAGAGTACACAGAGGACTCCCATTCGCCGTGCAACAGATTTGGCCTTAATGAGCTTCTGGATGATAAACGAGGCCCCGGGCGCGCCTCTCCTATTAATAAACAGCGTTTATCCTTTCTGGCCTCCAACCCGCCTGGTATCTCGGCTGCCAGGGAAAACGAACATTGCACACGAATAGACAACGCAACGCTACAAGGTCTGTCCGTCCTGTTCCCTCGCACAGCGAGAGGCGCACGTACGTCGCGCGCGTCTTCTCCTATCGTGTCCGCGAGGTCGATACGTGGCCATCTTTCTCCTCGCCTCATCCTCCGTCCTTCCGTCGATGACTTCCATCTTCCTTTTCATCCTCCTTCGTCGCTCAGCCTCCCCGCATTCGTTCCCCGCGCACCCTTTCACGTGTTCCATCCGCGCGCCGCGTGAAGCCTTCATCTCCGCCTACGATTCCTCAAACTCATCCCGAGAGTCCTCTCTGACCGCTGACGCTCGGCGGTTGGAGAATTCAAAATGGCGGTTCGAGGATCGGCGAAGAGGCTCGAGTCAGGGCCTGCCGAGTGACAGGCGTATTAATCGCTCTTCGGAGCGTTTCAATTGGTGCGCCAGGCCGACTCCTGCGGCTGATCGTGTGGAAACCGCCATTTCAGTGTCCTGGTGAAGACTACCAGTTGCGGAATTAATGCGCGAGGCCTCTATGACGGGCGTTACAAGCGCGGGGCTTCCGAGGGCCGTATGGAACTATGGAAGGCCTCTCGGACTGAAAGGCCTGAGAGACTGGAAAATCCGTTCGGCCGATGTGCTGCGCCCCCTGGAAGCCAAGGCAATAAGCAGTCTCTTTCCACCTGACAACGAGCGATCAATCCCGGAAGACGTTTCAATCCCAGGATCGTTCTCGGCCCGGTCACGGGTTAAAGATAGGAATCGATTGTCCGCCTCGGCGAGGCCGGCGCAACGAGCGGACACGCAGCTCTCTCGCCGGGCGTATCGTGGATTTTCAAGGACTGCCCGCTCCGATCCCGTGCAGGAGCGAACGGGGCATTCTTCGGGAAGAGCGCCACGCCAACGCGCCGAAGCCGCCGCCGCCGCCGCCGCGCTTTCTGGTCTCTCTCACACCGAAAGGCAGCAACAAGCAGGAATGCTCTTGAGCTACCTGCCGTGACTCCGGCGATGCTCGCCGGCCGGGAGCGCGCGTTACGTTATTAATGAGGGTACCGGGAATTATTTGGGAAATGAAAGAACCTCGAGGGTACTGCGGACTCTCCGCGAGCGACCCCGGGATATATACGTACAAAATGACAAATGCAAGGAAACGAGGTGGCTATTTGTACGCGCCAGCGAGATGGACTCCGTGGGGCTCTGTGTGTGTCTGTGTGTGTGTGTTGGATGGGGATGCGAGGGTGTGGAGAGCGTGGGGAAGGCTTCGTTCGGTTTTCCGTGCTTGAAGAAAATCTCGCGACTTAGCCCTATTTTTATTAATGCGACTGAGATCATTTTCACGGATGCGGTAAGTCCATTGTAGGTATTTGGGATATTTTTTGTTGCAGGTTGATAAAATCATATGGCAGTAACTGTAAGTGAAGCTGTGAGAATTTTTGTTGGTTTTATTGACAACCACTCATTCGTTATTGATTACTATTTAATGTTGTATGGCTCAACATTATTTTTTGAGACATCCGCATTTAACCTGAAGTGAAAGAAAATAAGAAAAATCGAAAATCAAATTTTTTAAAACTTATTCGTGATTATTATTACGTTTAGAGAAAAAACTAATGACGAATTCGTTGTTCACGGGCAAAATACATTGCAGTAGTTAAGAAAAAAATAAGAAGTGTTTGTGCACATTTTTTTCGAAATTTTTGCACCTTCGTGCAAAAAGATGCGACACCACAAAAAAATGTGTTTTATGTCGAATTCCATTTGGCATTATTAACTGTCAACATATATTTGCTAACCTCTTGGCCAAAATTATTTCGCTACTTAATTTTTTAGGTAGCAAGTAGTAGTTTTTAGGTCTCTTAACAGATTCTCAAGTTTCGGCGAGACGAATTAAAATGTTGCTGGCGAATTGGATTAGAGAATCGCCGGAATATGTAAATTGTGGGAGTCGAGCGGAGACCTTATTCTACGAATTCACGATTGCGGGTGAACGTGGAGTCGGTGCAACATCCGCAAGCGAAGATCTCCTCGTTCCGGTGAATGAAGAGCATCCATCAAGCACCGCGGGCGTCTGACGTCTCAATCCTCGCTGTATATACACGCTGGCCTACGCACTGTGGGTATACCGTACGGTATGCTATACCGCGAGAAGGCGCCTACGCAATGGCATGTAACCGCTAAGCACAGGATCGGGTCTCGTCTCGTGGCTTACAAGACACACGACTTCTTTTTTTTTCATCCTCGGCCGCCTTGTAGCCCATTTTGAAAGCCCGCAAACGGAACGTCGGTATACGGCGACGGAAATGTTAGGAGCTGATGGCGCCCGAGTAATTCTTCGCTATCATAAAATATTCATGGTACTGTGGAGTCGTGTATCGTAATTCTGGGTGAGATGACCGAGCTACCATTTTTCCGCTTTTACTGTAAAAGCTCATTTTGTTCCTTCTAAATGATGTCTTACTTTTCAATTATCTAGCTGTAGGTAAAAGTATCCAAAAACATTTAATGTTGGTATTTACAATATTCAGCTTAATCTTAAAAGTTTCTAAAATAGTCATATCGTTCTCTAGTCGTCTATTTCCACATGGAAAACAGTTGTTATTAAACATTTTACAGGGATTCTTTCGAAAGTATTTCTGAAGGTTTTTTATTCCAGCATTCGTAGATCCGAATGCTGATCGAAAAGGCCGAATTCGAGCCTCAGATATTTTATTTTTAATATTTTCGGAAGCATATTTCCGATTCAGATAAATGAAAGTGCCTCATCTTTGTAGGTCCATATAAGAATTAGTTAATTTACAGCATATAAGCAAATCATTTTGCATTGTTTCTTTTAAAAAAATATAGATCAGATAATAGATAATGTGAGAACCCGTAAGTTTGCGAAGTCGAATTACTAAATGTAACTATGGGCAAATAGCAGACGAATTAGAAAGGATTGAGTGACATTTCGCAGGTAGCGGAGAAGCAAGAGAAAGGATCTCAGAGTCGGGCTAATCGGCCACGCAGGGCAACAGCATTGGCTCCAGTGGGTGTCGGTGAGCCGCTGGCCGGGAAGAACCGGAGTCGAATCTGAGCCGAGAGGCCGTCTGGCCCCGGTGAGACGATTGGTTCTCGCGGGGCCCCACCCAGGTCCCACAGGCAGACGAAACGGAGAAAGCTAAGCGTCAATTTTAAAACCAATCCGTGAAAGAAACGAGAAATCGTCCGCCATTTAGGCGTACCCTCTTCTTGCACCTGTACGTCGTGTAAAATCGACTGTTTTCGTTCATCACGTAATTTAATTTCGACAAAAAAACCTACTATTCTGTTTCTGAATGCACGAAAAATCACTTCTAAACTCTCGACGATTCTATTTAGTGTTCGCGGTTGCCAGTTGTGTCCAATAAATTACACAGACTGTCAAATAATTGGACAAAGCGTGGTACGAAAAATATATTTATCAATTTTTAAATTTGACAAAAATTACATAGGTGTCAAACGATTGGAGAAAGAGTGGTACGAAAAATATATTTATCAATTTTTTAATTTGACAAAAATTACATAGGTGTCAAACGATTGGACAAAGAATGGTACGAAAAATATATTTATCAATTTTTTAACCAGACAAAAATTACATAGGTGTCAAATGACTTAACAAAAAATTCGAAGAAAAAATTGTTTATCATTTTGTTAAATTGAAAAATATGACATAGCTGTCAAACAATTAAACAAAGAGTTCTACAAAAACTATATTTATCAATTTTTTAAATATTCCTTGCAACAAAATTCGGCCACCTCTTCCCGAACCCAGCATTTTAAAATATGAACCCAGCGACTGCAACATATCGCGCTCACGAGACAAATTGTCCAGTCTCCAAGTACCAAAGGTCGTTCCGCTGATTAAAAAAGTCAACGTCTAATTTTATCAAGCCACGTCTCTCTCGGCAGATGAAATTGCGTGAATAAAGTTGATTCTCGTGTCACCGCTTCACAGCCGCATATTCTCGTCCAGCAATTCAAACTCAACGCGCAGAAGTCGTCATCAACATCGTCCTCATCATCGTCGTGAATAACGCTACGATGAACAAAACCTCTGCTGCTTATGATCGAGAAGCAATTTAATTCGGCACAGAGTCGACCATCGTCTCTCCCAAGATGACGGCGGATGGAGGTTCGGTTCAGGGTTACCTATACGCTGATTCGGACAGCTGTCAAAGTCCGTATAGCGCGAAGATTGAGTGGGCATACGTGGAGCACAACGCAAAAGGGCATCGCTCCGGGTTCTGGAGAGAGAGAGAGAGAGAGAGAGAGAGAGAGAGAGAGAGAGAGAGAAAGCTTACAAACGCTTGGCGAATACCCGGGGGTTGATGGCGGGCGAGCGAATGGATTTGGATGTGGAACGCTCCTGCTGCTGCTGCTGCTGCTGGGAAGGGTAGCTGCTGCTGCTTCTGCTGGAGTATACAGGGTCGAACGAAGCGGCGGAGAAGCTGGAAGGCAAGTGAGACCGAGACAGAAGCGCTGATAAATACCTCGCCATTTCTCTCCGTGCTCCCTGGCGAGAGCACAAACACTGAGGCCGCGCGAGAGACGCCGGTTCCCCGTTTCAACTCGACGATGTCGGAGTAGCTACCTACTGCCTAAGCCTCGCTCTCTTCCTTCTCTCGCGATCAGTCCTCTCCTCCTCTACGCAGTTCGTCTTTGTCGCCTTCCTATTCCCGCTTCTTCGTTTTCGCTTTTTTTTTCGTTTTTTTTTCCTCGCCCCGTCCTCTCTTTCGATCTCGACTTTGTCTATCTTTTTACCCCGGCCGCACCGCAATCTTGATTTTTCTCGCACGTGTAATGGGCTCGCGACGCGAGTCTCGTGGCGCCGCCAGGGCTGACATCACCGGGGATGAACGACGGCCCCGAGCGCGGAAGGAGATTTCAGTGAGTTTCAGGTGCGAATTCATAGGGATTGGTGTTTTTGTGTCTGTAGAATATATTTGTAATTTACAACTTTTTATTCGATGACAAATTCAGGATATGGTGGAACCTAAATTATTTTTAGGAGGAAATATGAACATTTCTTGTTGAAAATCTGATAACCGATTTCTGCGACTTTCTGTGTGTTTTTGTTGGTGAGGTACCATCAATGTTGTAAGTCCCCATTACTTCAAGAATCAAAGTTTACACAAAATATTATTTTCTAAGTACGATTTTATAACGATGACCTGTAGCGATTATAAAATTATACGAGAACTTTTGAATAGCCGTAACAAAAACATACTTTTTCATTACATTTTCGGATAAATCATGAGAAAAATGGATAAGCACAGTCGTCCATTATTTTCACAATGCATTAACAGTATTTCTCCATTTTATTAATACGTTTACCATGAAATATTATGGGAAATTAATATTTCTTGCCTCTATGTAAAAATTTAAACGCCGTATTATAATCATTACGAGTTATTATTATAAAAACATAATTATAAAGCCAATCGTACCGTCAATTTTATTTTTACAAAAATTATTGATTTACAACTCTAGGTACGACGATTATATTAATGAACTAGAAATTATTAATAATATGGATTAAATCAGTCACGCTCGGTGATTTTTTATTCGTTTCAGCTGATGGAATCCAATAACATATTTTCGCGAATTTTGTGTAGTTTTATTATTAATAAATTACAACGATTATTAGTCTAGTAGAATTATCAATAATCAAGTGTACAAAATCCGTCCACTCTTGAATTCGAATTCCTTTCAGCCGATCGTAAAAATAGTTTAAAAAAGAAAGACACATCTTGATTTTATTAAACTCACGTAACGCGAGACCAGCATGTTTCATGAGCGACGGTGCTGCCACGAACTGTGTAACGACGATTCTTATTTCGACGTCAAACGACAACAAAAAAAAACCAGTCTTTTTTTTTCCACCAGGACGAATTTTATTTTTACAAAAATTATCGATTTACAACTCTAGGTACGGCGATTATATTAATCAACTAGAATTATTAATAATATGGATTAAATCAGTCACGCTCGTTGATTTTTTATTCGTTTCAGCTGATCTAATTCAATTACAGATTTTCACGAATTTATTGGGCCTCAATTATTAACGAGTCACAACGATTATTATCCTAGTAGAATTATCAATAACCAAGTGGATAAAATCCATCCACTCTTGAATTCGAATTCCTTTCAGCCGATCGTAAAAATAGTTTAAAAAAGAAAGACACATCTTGATTTTATTAAACTCACGTAACTCGAGACCAGCTTGTTTCATGAGCGACGGTGCTGCCACGAACTGTGTAACGACGATTCTTATTTCGACGTCAAACGACAACAAAAAAAAACCAGTCTTTTTTTTCCACCAGGACGAACGCGGCTACACCCGGTCGCGACCCTCGTCATTCGCTCTCCCGTCCCCCGTTTCTCGTTGCGCGCCCCGCGAACCGGAGCGCGCCGCCTCTTATCAGCCCGACGTTATTGTTTGTTATCGGCGCTGAAATATTTACAGTCCCAACGGAGAAGAATGGGCCGCGTACACCCGATCGAATCTTCTCGAGAACTCGATTTACCCGCCTCTCGCTCCGGCCGGTCCGCTGCACACACGTCGGCCGTTCGTTCGCGCGCACCACGCGGACTAGAATTCTACCGAGACATTTATTTTCCGTCTCCGCGGCCACCGAACGAAAATTAATCAGACTCGGCGCTGGCGCCGAGGCGCGAGATTGAAAAATTAATTCAAATATATTTATCAATATATAAATACCGACGTGGCGCGGGAAGTCAAAACATTGTGTAAAATCGCGCTTTTTTTAAATCTTCTCTCTGACCCCCGATGCACACACGTTGCACGTATTATTTATTTCTTCCTTTTCCTTTTCGTTTTCTTTTTTTTTACATTTTTTTTCTGTTTACACTCATTGGAGAAGAGACGAAAGGGAGACGGAGTAGGCAGCGCGGACTAATAATCCCGAAATAATGTAAGCATAATAAATGACGGTGCATTAGCGGGCCGCTCGGCAGCCGGCTCATATTTTCGGTGGCGCTGGCTTTGACGTAGCATTACTCCAAACTGCGTTACATATTACCGCCGCGCGCCGGCGACTCGCCCGCTCGCTCCGCGCCCCGAGGTTTCACTCTTTTCCTCGCTCCATCGCGATGTTGTACACTATCGCGAGATCGCTGTTTACTCTTTTTCTCCTGCACGTATTTTTGCTCATTTTTTTTTTTTTTTTTTCAAATATATTTATATTTTTATTTCGGTGGTTGCGTGCGCGGCTCGCAGTAAATTTGCGCCGCTCGCGAATTTCGCGAGAGTGTAGGCCATTTCGCCACTGCGCACCGCGAGGTACCATCCGCATGACGAGAACGGTAGCCGGTTATTAATTAGCCAATAAACCGAAAAAAGTGAATACGTTCTTCGTCCTTTTCTGGTCCGCGGGCCGCACGACTCGTTAGGCGAGCGCGGTATGTTTTTTTTTTCTTTTTTTTTGTTGTTCGGACTATATTTCTTCATAATCCACGATCTCGACGAAAATCTCAACCACGAGGCGCGCAACTGCAGAATTCGCGCGTTGCCCGCCTTCGCCTTTTTGCCTTCGCGCTTATTCATTGATTCTTTTTCGCAACTCCACCGACAAATCAGATACGCCCGGGAGATATTGCGCTCGTTAATTATTAATTTCGCGCTCGATAATTTTCAGATCTGTTACTGCGCGCGAATGAATCGGTTGTTCGGTGAGGGATAAGAATCGTTGGCGTAATCGTTTTTCGCGGTTCGGTGTTGCGTAATAAGGATGTGATAGTTGCGGCTTAGGAGAGCAACGAGTGCGGCTGATTCCCTCGGCAACGTCGAATTACGGCAAGAACTTTGAAGGAGCGCGAAAAAAAAAGTTTTTACGTAACAGAAATAAATACGCAAAATGCAACGCAAAAGTTTCCGCGGTGGAAATTAAAAAAAAAAAAAAAAAAAAAACGTAGCCTTGGCACGTCTTGATATTTCCACCGCATTTTCCACCGCAAAAATAAAACAACCGCATAAAAAAACGTTACGTTAATTAATTCAAATAATCTCAGCTTAATCAACTTCCAGCAAAAAACATTTTTTGCAACGCAAAAAAAAGTGAAATCAAAGTCGACTCATAAGACTTCGAAGCTAATTAAATATATCTCTTCCGCGTTTCTCCTCATTGTACACCGGTCTCTCAATGCCTAACCCAGCGTCGAGCCTACGCCTCGTCTCCCCGATCTCCCAGATAACGTTTTTGCACGTATCTCGCATTAATCATCGACCGTCAATTGACTCGTAACCGGGTAGCAGCGCGGCAACAATGGGATCTCACGCGTTCGCCGCGGCGGTTAATTTTAATTTAATTCCTAGATTTTTTCCCCGTGTGCGACGCACCGGCAAGTCGGTAATTAACGTCTTGCACGGTGGCTGCAAGGTAGCACAGGAGACGCCCTAGCGCATTAAGAGTACCAAGAGAGACAGAGAGAGGGACAGAGAGAAAAAGATTTTTATTCGTACTCACGGGCCGAAGCCCCCTAAAAGTAACGCGCCAAAATTCATACAATGTAAGGCATAACAACAATCTCGCTCATTCAAAACCTTACACACTATCCCGCACACAAAAGTAACCTACATACTAAATAATAACCTAAACCTAAACTTAAACTTAAATACGCAAAAAAAGAGAGATAGATAGATAGATAGATAATTTATTGCACTAAGACCAAAAGGTCTTCTTAGGCAATCCCACAAACAGGGAAGAACCAGAAAATAGCAGAGCGCCACAGACCGGCGTCTACCCTTAAACATCCTTACAAAAATACAAAGGAAAATGAATATACATAAATATACAAAAAAAAAGTCTTACAACTAATATACAAACTAAAAGCTAATTTAAACTAACCCTAACGCAAAGCAAACTTAAGCTAACAACCAAAATCACAGAGAGAGAGAGTGAGACTCCTGTATTTCGAACCCTAGGGTTTACACCCCCTAAGGGCACCGTGCAAGCATCAAATTACATTCAAATTCAATGAAATTCACGCAAAAACCATTAACAAACCAAAAAAGAGAGAGAGAGAGAGAGAAAAAGAAGTAGCAGCGATGTAAAGAGAGACTCAGAAACCTCTTCCCGATTCTCCTCCCCCTCGCACCGCACCCTCGTCTCAACCTCAGCAGGGGAATCTCTCGGCCTATGCTTCGCTCGTCCCGGTCGCGAGATCGAGTGCGGAGAAGCTGGAAGCTCGGATCGAGTCGGTGCGCGCGGACGATGCTGCAAACCAGAGAGAGTGAGAGACGTGTGGGGGGAGAGGGCGAGAGAGAGAGAGAGAGTCTCTCGGCAAAGTCGGGGCACGCACCGCGCGCGAGGTGCCGGTTGACAGAAACAAATGCCCCGGTGCGAGGAAGACGGGGAGCTCGCGCCCGGGACCCCGGGTTGCGCCGGGGACCAGTCTGAGATATTGCCCGGCAGATGCGGTCGCGCGCTGATCAAAGAAACGCTCCTCACTGAGAGAGATTAAATGGATGCTGTTGGAACACCAGGGTTACAAATAATAAGCAGCGACGAGACGGGACGCGCGCGGAGCGAGCGAGCGAGCGAGAGCGGCCCTAACTCGGACTTGATACATTCGCCGCGGAACTTCGGTCTTTCTTCCTCGTTCGTGCCTTCTTTGGTATCGCCAACTCGTTCTCGTCCGTGTGCGGCTCGTCGCATTCGTCTCGTCTCCTCCTCGAGAGAGGCAAGCGGGGCCAGCTCGGCTTCTCTCATTGAGAGTCGCCTCCACTGCGTTATCCGTAGCCTCCCGTCACGTCATAACATCATTACGCCGCGCGCGATCAGCGGCAGCCTGGATACTGTGAGGTTCGGTCGTAACCACCTCGCGTTTTAAGAGTCTGGGATGGTGGGATATATATGCACTAGGGTTTTAGATGAGAAACGGTGGAATGCGATAATTGTGGTTATCATCGGGCGTAATTTCGTCTAATTTGTAATCATCGCTGATCACCCTGGGGGAAATGGGAAGATGGATCGACGACGTGCTGTATCGTGGCTTGATAACGTTATCGTTTCCAGTAACTCGTTCCTTCAACGCCTCGCGGGATGCGGATGGGGAGTTTTCGTGTCGTTTGTCAAGGAGGTTGAGGAGTCGGCGGATTGGGGGAGGGTTGATTGGAGGTGCGAGGGTTGGAGAGTGGGAGGTTTGTCGTTGCGGCTAATGTGACATAATTGCGATGGGGAATATTAGGCCAGGGTGATATTAGCCCTGCCAGAGGCTCAGCAGCGCCTAAAAGTAAGGCTGCAGATTTTCCACCGGGGTGAATGTCGGATCTGTCAGTAGTGCAGGAAGCATCAGAGCTGTCGGTAAGATAGAAATCATCGGTGACAAATCTATCAGCGTGCAGCTCATCAATGCTTAACGTGTTAATCGTTTTGAATACATTAATTTAAAATGTGTCGACGATGCAGAAAGTATTGATGCCTTATTGTATAGTCACATGAGTTTCAAATCAGGTTAGTCAAATATACCACATGGCAACTGGAATTCGATTATTAATTTTTTTACCAAAAACAAACACAGCTCGGCAAAGCGATCAAACGAATCAGTACCACACGAAATTCCTACATTTGTAGCTATTTCATGTAAACCCATTTTACTGACCATTTTTGCTGATCAGAAAAAATGATCTGGCCACAACTGCAATTCGATCATTAATTTTTGTGCCAAGAACAAACACAGCTAAGCAAAACAATCAAACGAATCAGCACCACACGAAATTCCTACATTTGTAACACTTTCGTACAAACCCATTTTACTGATCATTTTTGCTGGTCAACAAAAATGGTCTGACCACAACTGCAATTCGATCATTAATTTTTTTTTGCCAAGAACAAACACAGCTAAGCAAAACGATCAAACGAATCAGTACCACACGAAATTCCTACATTTGTAGCTATTTTGTACAAACCCACTTTGCAAACAATTTTTGCTGGTCAGCAAAAGTGGGATGGCCACACCTATGACCTGCAATGATACATGCCTCAAAATCCACATTTCCAGTTCCGCCAAATCGGAAGATTACCAGACGGCGTGTCCAATTTCCCGCGACCGAGCAAATAAGAAATGAACAGCCTCGATACCCTGATTGAGTTGCGAGGGAGCGGGAGATGATGGAGTGTGCAATTCCGGGAGAGGAGATAGGGAAGCCCGGAGGTTTTTTTCACACCTGACCTATGCATAAACGTATGCGCGGTGCGCGCCGGCGAGGGAATTAAACGAGGCTGTAAATGGGAAGTGCGAGCGAGCCGGGTTGTTGGCTGGAGGGACTGAGGGGCCGGGCGATAGCTATGGTAACTGGATACGGGCGCGGACGAGAGCCGCGGAGGAGGTGGAGGATGAGGGCGAGCGCGTCGGGACCATCGGGTCGCCCGCAGCTCATCGCCGAGCGATCACATCTCATCGCGTGCCACCATCGCCGAGTATAATACGTAGGTACGCTCAGACTGCGGAAGGAAACCCGCTCCGCTGTCTCTGTTTCTCTCAAACTATCCGGCATTCGAGCCAGTTACGTGCGCCTCGACATTGATCCGGGATACTTACACGTTGTACATGCAACCCTGCATGCGGCCGATTTAGATTCCGAGATATTCACTCGCGGTGGTGAAACGCGGTGGAACAATAATACTCGCAACGAAAGCAATGGCCCTCGATATTTTTGCAATGGAAAGTAATACATAGAGATGAGGAATAAAAAAAAAACATGACGTGCACCTGCAAAAATGTGTCGAGAGATAAATATTTATGTATGTTAAAAATAAAATTGATGGCGCGGACGACGAAACTCATATTTCTTGTATTTCAGATATCGAATTGCAAATCGGAGTTTGGAACGGATTATAGGAAAATATTTGCCGGTAATAATTAAAATTAATTTTAATAATCTGTCGCCACATTTATGTAGGGTGACAAGTAGCTGCTCAGTTGCAATTGAATTTAGAAAAATTATTATCGGAATTAATTAATATTCATTTCAATATTCCCTCGCGACATTCGTGTACGGTGACAAGGAGCAGCTAAGTCGCAATTTCATTAAAAAAAAACTTGCCGACGATAATTAAAATTAATTAAAATATTCTCTTGCGACATTTAAATGCCGTGACAAGAAGCTGCTCAGTCGCAATTGAATTTAAAAAAATTCTTACTGGTAATAATTAATATAAATTCCAATATTTTCTCGCAACATTTGTGTAGGGCGAAAAGTAGCAGCTAAGTCGCAATTTCATTTAAAAAATACTTGCCGACAATAATTAAAATTAATTTCAATATTCTCTCGCGACATTAAATATCGTGACAAGAAGCTGCTCAGTCGCAATTGAATAAAAAACAAATTCTTGCCAGCAATAATTACTACAAATTCAAATATTCCCTCGCGAAATTTATGTAGGTCGACAAGTAGCTCCTCATTCGCCGAACGAATCAACGTAAAATAGGACGCGGCGGTGACGGATGTTCGCGCGCTTTCATACGGTCGCGGAAGCTGATGTAGCAGAAGACATCACGACGAGGAAATTATGATTCCTTCCTCGGCTCTTATTACGACTTCCTACGCGGCGTGTTTGGCGAGTGTGGCCGACAAAAAGTCACCTCGCGCTCGGCGCGGTGACCGAGTCTGTTTCTGCGGCCCTGTCTGCAACCCCATCGCGACGTTCCCGGGTCCTCGCGGCGCGGAACCCTCGCTCGGTGCGCCGCCGCGGTATCACCGCTCTCTATCAGCATATCCGACCGCTTAGCACCTACTTCCCAGGAGTGTGATATGCTCGTAACTCATTTGAATTACACATTTCCCTGGGTTCGGAGCGCGCGGGCCGCACGGTTACACCGAGAATCGTTTCTGTACAGCGAGAGAGAGAGAGAGAGAGAGAGAGAGACCAGGACGCCCCGTCACCACCCTCGGGGGGCCGAATCCGTTCGACGCCAGTCACGCCCGCGCGAAAACCCACCACGTTCTTGAATTATTTCGAATTCTCGTGAATTATGCATTGGAAATTATACGTCTCTTGTTTCCTTCGTCGCCTCGGCTGTATAGGGGAGAACGGGGTAAAACGGGCCCCCTAGCCAAAAAATGGCTCTATGACAAAACCCAAAGTGTTTCTTTTTTATTGCTTTTCACTAAAAAATTTGAAACTAATCATCAATTTTGAGCGTTGGCACCAAGAAATTGTCCGGGGTAAAACGGACAATTTTTTTACCCCCTTAGAATCCGGCACAAATATGAGTTACTACACAAAACACTACCGATCGGCATGAGTGTTGATTATTTGGGTCTTTTACTAAAATGTGACACAAAAGCACATTTCAGTCGTCACGGATTCGCTGTACAGGCAAGAATTGATGGGTGAAAAAAACATTTGCCGAAGAAGCCCGCGATTAAAAAAAAGCACGGAGGACGGCGAGAAAAAAGTTTTGAGGAAGAA
The DNA here is from genome assembly GCA_963932165.1 of Pimpla rufipes. Taxonomy (NCBI): domain Eukaryota; kingdom Metazoa; phylum Arthropoda; class Insecta; order Hymenoptera; family Ichneumonidae; genus Pimpla; species Pimpla rufipes. Next base: position 9,134,099 of record OZ010636.1, read on the forward strand.
AGAAGCCTCAAGACTTACGACGGAGACGGGGCCCATTTTACAATCTTTTTTTTTTTTTTTTTTTTTTTTTTCGATGATAAAAAAAGGGGAGCCCGTCTTACCCCGGTTTCCCCTATATGGAACGGACGAACATTTCGAACGTGAACGCATATCACGGCTGAAAAAAATTAAATGCGCGCCTTAGTTGACCAATGCAACGAGAAATAAGTTAGAAAAAGACGAATTAGAACTCGAATCCCTGCACTAGATTTTGATTTCGAGGGATGATTATTATTATGAGGCTACGTTACGAGACCTTCAGGAGCGCCTCGAGTGATCCGTCTCGGCGAACCGCAAACGGCGAGTTTCGCAAAAAGATTTTGCGCGGGGAATGTGTGAAAAGTGGCTTCCCCGTGAAATTCACGATTTTCCCCGTACGGCTCCCCGACGCCTCGCTTTACTAATCGCGGCCCATTAAAACGCCCGCTTCTTCTCCTCGCGGCTCGCGGGAGCCAGCGGCATCAGTACACCGGAGTCTGGATCGCGGGGAGAGTTAACGCGTTCCTCCACTTTGCCGCAAATTTTCTCGCGCGAAGCGGTCCGCCCTAATCTTCCCCACGATACCCTCCAAGTTTCTTACAACTTTGAATTTCGTTCGGGAACTTCGCCGCTCTCTCTCTCGACCCGGGCGGAACGATTAGGATTAGTTTGACGCTGGAATGAAAATAACTCAGGCGAACAATTTCTGCCGCGAATTTTTGCCGCGCTTCTTGCGACGACGACGACGGCGACGCCGGGAAACTTGGACCTGGTTCAAATGGAAGTGCGACGTAAATGTGAAGTCAAAGGAGAAGACGTGTTTCGCGGAGCGAGGAGGACGGGGAGAGAAGTCGGATCGCCGAATGGATGATGAAGGTGGGGAAGAGATTAGTGGCGCCGCGAAGACGCCAGCGACGTTTCTTATTCGACTGCGCATCATCCGGGTCACGGAGACCCGGAGTAACGCTGGTTTGATCGACCTCGTTCCCATGCTACTCTCGTTATTTTCAGGATTTCGCGTTTTTAGTTAGCTCGGGAAACCGCACGTTGGGAAACCTCATTGTGGATCGTCGTAGCGGAAAAAATCTCGTCAAAAACATGTTCTGGGTAAAAAATTAACCATCCCCCAAGCGTTAAAAAGGAAAAATAATACACTGGGGTGATTCATGATATGATGTCAACACGACAAAATATAACGAAAAAATATTTCAAAATATAACGAAAAAATGACCACAAAATAATTCACCTTAAAAAAAATCAACACAAAATAATTCACCTTAAAAAAAATCACCACAAAATAATTCACCTTAAAAAAAAATCACCTCAAAATAATTAACCTTCAAAAAAATCACCACTAAATAATTCACCGTGAAAATAACACGCCAAAATAACATACGACAAATGTAATACGAAATAGCTGAATCTATACATGTAAACCTCTTGCGCAAATTTATAGCGAATGAAATTTCAAGAAGTGAGAAATTGAGCTACCGCATTTTGTATAATATTTTGTTGCATATTATTACATTGCTGTGCTATTTTGATTTATGTTATTTTGGCGGTGAGTTATGTTGTCGTGATATTTATGAATCGTGTTGTAAATACGTGTTTGATTCCCCATTGGACTGGCATGAAATAAAAATATCAGCTGTTTCAAATATTTATTTAAAAAACGCTAATACGATCTTGCATCTGTTAATGGGATATAGACACGACTCTCTGCAAAACAATCAAAACAATAAAAAATGCTGCTAAGATATGCAAAATAAATATCAAGACCATTAAACGAAGCATCTTTCCGTTTTGACGAAATAATATACTTCGCACACCACCAGCATCCGGATTTCCTGTTAATTCCGAATAAAAGGTTCTTAGTATTAAGTAATTAAAATGTTATTATGGTAATACAGGCATAAATATTCCGGAAGGCGGAAGATCGCCGCGCGCACTCGTGTCCCACGTGCAAGAAAAGCAAAAAGGCTTGAATAAGCAGAATGAACAAGGCCATCAGTTCTCAGCACATGATCAATTTTCAACGCGCGGAATTTCCCTAATTATTAGTAGCCATTAATTCGTATGGCCGTTATTATTTTAATGTCCATCGGTCTGCGGTGGCCGGCAGCTAATTTGCCGCGGGCAGCATTCGCTAGCAAATCGATTGTGCAGGACGCGCGCGCGTTGCGGACGCCATTCGCACGTACGTAAATAATTAGAGCGTGCACGCTGTTACCGCAAAAGCGTGGCAATAAAAAGATGAAAATAGCGCCGGGCCCGTCGAGCTTCCCACTTTCATAATGGGTTCGCACTTTCGTCGATATCGCGACCGATAATTTATGGAAATTCCCCGCTTCCACCTGATCTTTCTTTTTCGCCCCGGATCATCGCCGATACACTCGTTATCGGTCCGCTATCAAAATTAACGATCAACGGCAATTTCTCTTTCGCCACGGCTTCATCAAACTCCCATTTGCAAACGATTTGTTAAATAACTATATCGAAAATTGTTATTTTAACCATTCGACAAACGTCTTGCGTAACGATGATTCATGCGGATAATTTTTCACCCGCTCGGCGTACGCGACGTCGGCGGATAATTCAGTGGTTTGCATCCTCTGTTATTGATTGCATTCGGTATGTACCCCGCCGAACGGGAGAGATCTAGATTTGTCGACTACTGATGTTACCATATCCACCACCGACCGCGATAACTCGCTGTCTCGGTATTACCGGCCACCCGAGCGAGCGGCGTCAGTGGCGGTTTCGAGGTTCCTCCCATAGATGGCTCATCGTTTGGAAAACGTTTTCAACCCTCCGGGATCAGGGGTAGAAGGGAACCCGGGGTAGACCGGAGACCAGGCGTCGTGGATGAATTACCGACGTGTACGAACTGCAAACAGACTGGTCTTGTACTAACGTCTCTCGTCTAACAATATAATTTTCAGATCTAATTGAAATTATTTCCAATTATTCGTCGGAAGTGAAAAAAATATTTACAATTAAATTAAGCGACTTTTAGGATGCGGTAACATAAATTAGTGGCATAAAATTTAAATCAGACGAAAATGTAATTGCAAAAAGAAATTCCCTTTCCTTTTAAAATAGTTTTTCTATATTTAAACATACATTTTTAAATGAGTTTTTAGAAAAAGATCAGCATAGAAATGTAACAATTGTACGGGATTCAAATGCTTTTTTAATACATACAAATAATTAAATATTTGTTAACGCTAAAACTGCTTTAAACTTGTTAACTGTTTTTCTTATTTTTAAATATAAAATACACGTTAAGTACTTTACAAAATTGTTGATATTTCAATATAAAAACACATCGACAAAATATCACGCGACCATTTGTCGTTGATTTTTTTAAATTTGGCAATCATATCAGCTTTTTAACAATTCATGAAGTGTTTATAAATTCAGTGCCAAATTTGACCCTATAATATATTGCCAACGGACCATCGACCGCGGTCCTTCGACTTGAAGTCCTTTTAAATGCAATAAAAACTAATAAAAAAAAGCAACGAACGTTTGATACGAAAAAAACAATTTCGTCTTACCATATTCCAATAAGTCAGAGATAAACTTTCCCAACTGCAATTATTTTCATCGCGGGCGATTGCTCAACCGAAGGTCTGAAAACTTTCCAAGAAAAAGGGAGGGGGAGATGTTCTCTAGCGCGCAGCCTGCCACCCTCTTTCGAAGACGGCCAAAAGTATGTGAGTAAGAGAGAAAAGACGAGCCCCGACTCGCAGTTCTCTCCGATGTACGGTGGCGGACCGCGTGATTGCCGTAATTTCGACTCATTACAATTACCCTAATATCCAGTCATTAATTAGCCGTGGCTAAAGAGGCTCGCATTAAACAGCTAATGGTCCGTCGTCGAGCGAGCTCCGTGTTGGTCGACTCGCTGCTCTCGGCACTGGGAGATCGAGGGCTGAAAGACTGAGTAACGTGAAACTGACCTCCCCTCCTCTCCTCATCCCAAAGCAGACGACAGTTTGGCGGTGGAGCCACCGTGCAATTGACACCCTGCTAATTATTTCTACTTGCACTTAACGCATTTAATGAGTTGTCCTCGATATTTCAGGTTTTTCGGTACGAATTTTTCGAAGTTCATGACTCATGCGAGCACCGTAGTTTATTTACGAAAAATATTTTTAATCTTATTATATATTTTGGAAAGTTGTTTGTCTGTTGTTTGTCTGCTTACCCAGTTGTCACTTCGCTAAAATGGAGGTTACTTTTTTTCGATCGAACAAACCTGATATTTTGATTTCTTAATTTTTGCGATATTTTGATTTCTTAATTTTTTATAGAATGTTAAAGTCAGACCCTCGAAATCGCAAATTTTTAGAAGGGGTACCCCTTTCGTTTTTTTGCGATTTTTGGGGGTCTTACTTTAACATACTGTAAACAATTTAGAAATCAAGATATCGCGTTCCGCTTTGCAGCATTCTCTTCGTTATAGAGTTTTCTCTCGAACGCAAAAAGAAAATCCAAGTTTGGTCGATCTAAAAAAAAGTTACCTCGATTTTAGTGAAGTGACGAAATTTCGATAAAAGTGAAAAATCATTTTTACCATTTTTCTAATCGAATTTTATGGTTTTCGAGCAAACAACGGTGCTTTTCGGAATCAGCGTGAAATTTCCCATCGGATAAGGTCTTGAAACTTTACGAAATCGAATTTTTTTTTCTCGTTTTCGTAAAGATTGAACGTTAATTTAACGTTAATAAGTTATATAATATATTCCAAAAATGTTGCACTTAAAAAAAAATGGCAACCAAAATGTAACGACTGCGAGTTTATTAAACCGATGAAACACGTCGACATTATTGCAGCTTGATTCTCGATGCGAATTTTTCGAAGTTCATGATTCATAAAACTACCGTATGTTTTTCTCGAAAAATATGTTTAATTATAAAATATATTTAAAAAAAAGTTGCACTAAAAAAAACGGCAACCAAACTGTGACGACAGCGAGTTTATTAAACTAACGTAACACGTCGACATTATTGCAGCTTGATTCATCTCCATTTCGTTATTCCGACGAAATTTTTCCCAAACTAATATCACAAAATTCCGGTGAATTATGTATGTACCTGCATCCGGAGTATTCCACGCGGCCAGCGTCAGACTTTTCGCGCACCGAGAGTGCGAAGACCGCGCGCTGTCAGGTTTGACACCGTCGGCGGTGATTTATCAGAATAACGCACACACCATTACCCCGGCGTGTTCCCGCCTCGAAAAAACCGAGGTCTTGATTCCGCACGAAATCCCAAATAGTCGAGAGTCGAGATTCGCCTCGTGCTTCTTTTTTTTCCACCCCGCGCGCGTTTCCACATCGCCTTTCTTTCTTTCCCCGCACGTCTTCCCGCCGTATTTTCTGCTTAATTCTGCAATGCAAAAATACCCCCAACAATATGCGAATATTTCTTGCTCGCGATATAAATCATTGCCGATCGGCGATCTTCCCGCATCCGAAGCAACTACGATATTTATTCCAGCGCGCTTGGAAAAAAGCAGCTTGGAAAAAAGACTTCTGTGTGTATTTTTCTCTCGTCCGCCACGGACGAAGAATGAGACCGGATCATATTAATCCGCCGCTAATGAGCGAGATCGGGCGATCGGGGGGCAAAACGCGTTTCTACACTTCGGGAGCGAGATACCGCGGCGCTGGGTCCAGGCCGCCTCTCTCGGCCTCATTAAATCGTGCTCCATCGGCGGTGCGGCCGCCTCGCCCGAGCCGACTCGATATTTAACGTCCCGGGCGTCGCTTCATCACCTTCGATGCACCTTTCCAGCAGCTTCGTGTGCGAGGGTAGCGCGGAACGAGAACGCCTGCGCCGCTTCTTACAACGCGATTCAAAAGTCCCCCGGAACGTTAAGTGTTTTCTCGCTGAACGCACAAATCGCGCCATCAGCACACCGCGAGCGTTCGCATAATAAAATAACGTGTGGCTCGCGCATGCCGCGCGGTATCGCGGATCTCATCGGAAATCCACTAACCCTTCGCGCGATACGCCTCCCGGTTTAAGGAGATAGTCTCGGTACAGTCACCTTACATGTGAGTTTCGAGGGAAATTTCGAACCCTTCTGGATGACATAATAATCTGAAAAAAATCAAGCGTATAGAAGGCACTCAAAAGATTGATTTTGTATAATAATAATTTTAAATGTTATAAATAAATTAATGAAAAAATTAATTGTTCAACAATTTACCCGGCAATCCAACTTTTTTTTCTGTTGAAAATTATTCATTCATTTTTCTGAATACGTATGAATTTTTTTAGATTTTTGTCTAATTTTTTTAAATTGCATTTTTTAAAGCAAAATGGGCGGCGAAAACCGCAATTTAAACAAATTAGACAAAATTCTGAAAAAATTTATATGTATTCAGAAAAATGAGTGAATAATTTTCATCAGAGAAAAAAGTTGGGTTGCCGGGTAAATTGTTGAACAATTCGATTTTTCACTATTTTGTTAACAACATTTTCTAATTACTATTACACAAAATCAATCTTTTCAGTACCTTCTGTATGCTTGATTTTTTCAGATTATTATCTGATCAAGAAGGGTTCGAAATTTCCCGCGAAACTCACATGTGTCGGGACTGTACAAAGACTACCTCCTTAATTCGCCTCGCATATATAAATTCAACGCGTGTCTGTTTGCTTAATTCATTACACGCGAATGTAATACTTTCTATTAATATATTCGAAGGGGGTTTCTTCGCGGCAAGTGGACCCCGGCACCACCCCTCGCAGATGTGTAAATTCGTAAAGCCACCCCTCGTTCGCTCGTAACGAATGCTGCGTCCTGCGTCCTGCGCGCTACGAGACCGATGCTGACGCTGCTGCTGCTGCTGCTCGTAATGCTCCCGGCATTCAGGACAACCTGTAGCTCTCTCGTGTGGCTCTGGAAATGGTTTATGACTATACTCTCAGGATGATCCGGGGTTAGCGGTCCCGCCGCCTAGTCGATAATTAGTTAATCAGTCAACCCCGCTGAGAGCGCATTCTCTCTGCGTTCTTATATACGCTGTGTATATATATCTCTACACATCCGAGCGAACGCACGGGCGGGCGACTCCTGCTTCTTCCAAGTTAACAGGCAATGCCCTCGTTCTCCGGTCTTTCCACTTCTCCTCGCTCTTTTCCATACTCGGGGATGCATTTATTCTCGGCGGCCAATGACTTGATTGAAGGCTGTGATAAGACATCGGGACACGAAATTGCGTATCGATTCTTTCACTCCTGGAGCTGAGGGGATAAAAAGACTTAATTATGGCTCGGATTAAATATGGGGTTTTTATTTTGTTGTTTCTAAACGTTGTTTTAATTTCCGAGGTCGATTTTGGCGATTTTCGGTCCGGAGCCGGATCTACGATTTCTGACAGAAAGATCGTCGCCAAAAAAATATTTTTTTCAAAATCGATTAAAAAAGGTTAATAACCAGTGTTTTCGGGGGTAGAGTATGCGACTTGAGAATGATGGTATAGATTAAAAGTCGATATTTTGAAAAGAAAAAAATTGGGGTCGATTTTGGCGATTTTCGGTCCGGAGCCAGATCTACGATTTCTGACAGAAAAAATATTATTTTCGTCGCCAAAAAAATATTTTTTTCAAAATCGATTAAAAAAGGTTAATAACCAGTGTTTTCGGGGGTAGAATATGTGACTTGAGAATGATGGTATAGATTAAAAGTCGATATTTTGAAAAGAAAAAAAATTGGGGTCGATTTTGGCGATTTTCGGTCCGGAGCCAGATCTACGATTTCTGACAGAAAAAATATTATTTTCGTCGCCAAAAAAATATTTTTTTTCAAAATCGATTAAAAAAGGTTAATAACCAGTGTTTTCGGGGGTAGAATATGCGACTTGAGAATGATGGTATAGGTTAAAAGTTGATATTTTGAAAAGAAAAAAAATTGGGGTCGATTTTGGCGATTTTCGGTCCGGAGCCAGATCTACGATTTCTGACAGAAAAAATATTATTTTCGTCGCCAAAAAAATATTTTTTTCAGAATCGATTAAAAAAGGTTAATAACCAGTGTTTTCGGGGGTAGAATATGCGACTTGAGAATGATGGTATAGGTTAAAAGTCGATATTTTGAAAAGAAAAAAAATTGGGGTCGATTTTCGCGATTTTCGGTCCGGTGCCGGATCTGCGATTTCTGACAGAAAAAATATTATTTTCGTCGCCAAAAAAATATTTTTTTCAAAATCGATTAAAAAAGGTTAATAACCAGTGTTTTCGGGGGTAGAATATGCGACTTGAGAATGATGGTATAGATTAAAAGTCGATATTTTGAAAAGAAAAAAAATTGGGGTCGATTTTGGCGATTTTCGGTCCGGAGCCGGATCTACGATTTCTGACAGAAAAAATATTATTTTCGTCGCCAAAAAAATATTTTTTTCAAAATCGATTAAAAAAGGTTAATAACTACTGTTCGATAGTCGATATTCCGTCACTCGATGTCTCGGTGCTAGGGAAAATTGTCGGTTGCCACAACCGACTGATCATCCAACGACGAAGCTCACTTCGAGCTACCAACTCCCATTTGCTCTTTTGGCCAAGCCGAGTCGCGAGGGAGTTAGCGTATTTATTTATCGGTTCTCCCAACTTATTTTTCGACTTCGCCAGCTCGTTCCTTTTCCCCCCGTGTAGAGCATATGCAGAGTCCACAAGGTGATGCGTATCTCAGCCGTTAAGCGGTAAAAATATCGTCGAGATTTGTCAACGTTATTAATAACCAGGAACCGGTGCCTTTTGGCTCGTTTGTCACGAGGAGTCGGGCCGCTCCTGGCCGAAGGGCCGGACGTGAACGTTGCGAGGACGTCGCGCGGCGGAGATTCATCGAAAATTCGGCGCTTTTGAACTCCCGCGTGCCCCACGCGCGCGCAACTATGTTGCGGGGCACGAGGAAAAAAGTTCTCGTTTTTGCGCCGCGGTCGCGAGCGAAGATGACGATGAAAATAGTCATGCGGCAACGAGAACGGAAGCAACAAATAATGGCCAGGAGGTGTGGAGCGCAAACCGTGCGTGGCCGGATTTTGCACCCGCGAGCGCGAACTTTCTGGCTAGAGCGGAATCCCGATGGCACTTGGGGACCTCGCGAGCGGATCGCCCGAGAACGGAAGAGAACGACGCGGACGAGAACGCGAGACGAGCGGCCACCGACGCGCCCCATATAATCTCGACGAAGCTTCCCGAAAGTGCTCTAGCTTCCTCCGCCTCGAGGATCTCGCTTAACACAAACATCACCGCGGATGTGACATTACTCGTGCCTACTCGAGCCAGTATTTTCGTCGTTAGAGCGACGCGGAGGTTGGATTAAATCACGTGACACGTGTTATGTAAATCAACGCTGGCGTGCTTTTGTTTTTTGTTTCAAGATCAAGTCTATTGCGAGTGTCCGAATTCGGTGTCGGGTAAATTGACATCGGGAGATTTTTTATCGTACCTTGAAGTGGCAAAAACGTATCAGTTTTTTTTTCTAAGTATTTATCAGTAATTCTAAAACAATCAATCGTGTGTTTGATAAAAAATAATTCAGGTATATTAAGGCACGTAATTATAATGAGCGAAGAGGTTGGATTAAATCATGTCAGACGTCAAAAGTCAGTTCATTTTTCACATGCCCTGAATTGTCAAAGATCTATCTGTGTTTGTTAAGAACTTATCAACAATTTTTAAAAATCGATCTATGTTTGATCAAAAAATAATCCACGTATATTAACGCAAGTAATTACAATGTGCGAAGAGGTTGGATTAAATCACGTGACACGTGTTATGTAAATCAACGTTGGCGAGTCTTTATTTTTTATTTCAAGATCAAGTCTATTCTGAGAATTTTAATTTCGTGTCATGGAAATTGAACTTTAGGCATAAAAAATCAGTGACTTTTTAATCATGCATAGATTTAACAAAAACCTGTCAGTTTTTGCAAAAAATTTATCAATAATTCTAAACAATCAATCGTATGTTTGATAACAAATAATTCAAGTATTTTAATGCAAGTAATTACTTCGTGACGTTGCTTGAACTTTGAACGCATCTCGTGTGGTTTGTTTTTTTATTGTTAGAAATCGCATTTAGCGCATCATGATCCATCGCCTCTCGAAAAAGATGGCTAGAATTAAGGCTAGAATAGTACCGCGTTAGAGTGGCGCAGCCACACGTGTCATTGTGTCTCACGTGGCCGCACAATGTCGGGCGAGCTTCGTGTGCGCGGCCTCAGCCAAAGCAAACAGCGAATGTCAGACGCATCGACGATTTATCGCGATGACACGTGTGTTCCCGGGAGTCGTCGCGTCTCTAAACCGCGCCGCGCGTGCAAGAGCGCGAGACTCGTTGCGCTCCCGCTTCGAGATATATGCGAGGCTCGCTGGTCGCTCGCTCGACTTTCCAGAGGATGCGTGACTCCTCAAAGTTCTTTTCTAAAGTCGGCCGAGAGTGTCGGCGCAAATTACGTTACGGGCTATTTAGTCGCGGGCACCTCTTTTTTTCGTTACCGAAACCGCGCGACCGCAGTCCGTATCAAAACCGTGGAACTCTTTGTCGCTACGGGTTCCGCACTGAAAACGAATGTGCGAGCAGCTTTTCAGTAAATCTGTGATACCCTTCGGATTGTTTTGCCAATTTTTTAATTCATTTTTGTCGTGATTTTGTTTGCGGTTCGACCTTTCGCAGTTGCAATGAAAAATTATAAGCGCAACAAGAGTCTCTTTTGACCCTAAGAAATAAAATAAAAATTTAAGATTAATAACCACATCATTTTTTTGCAATTCTAACTTTCAAAATATGTCCAATGAATAAATGTCAATTTTTCAATTAATTTTTGTTGTGATTTTACTTCCGAGTGGACTTTTCGCAGTGGCAACCAATAAATGGCATACAACGAGAGTCTCTTTCAATCCTCAGTAATAAAACAGAAATTTAATATTAATAACCACATAATTTATTTGCAATTCTAATTTTCAAAATATCGCCAGTGAATAAATGCCAATTTTTCAATTTTTTTCAATTAATATTTCAATTCAATATTTCAATTAATTTTTGTCGTGATTTTACTCCCGCTTGGAACTTTCGCGGTTGCAACCAAAAAATGAAGCACAACAAGAGTCTCTTTCAATCCTCAGTAATAAAATAAAAAATCAATACTAACAACCACATAATTTTTTTGCACTTCTAACATTAAAAAAAATGCTCAATGAATATATCTACTTAGATCTGCCTCGAGAGACTCTCGTATATTCTCCAAACTGCCAAATTCAACAGACTTTTACAGCTTGTTGACACAATTAACAATATACCACAAAACGTTTCCCGCCTCTCGGTTGGAGCCTCGATCTATCGAGAGTCGGGTGTAAACCCGAGCTCGCAGCAGTTACGTCGAACAACGAGGCAATCGTGTTTCTGGCCCGACTCCAAGAATTTTAAGCACCCTTCTGTTTTGTAACAACCGCCCAAGTCTATCGTAGATCACTTTCGCGTAAAACCGTCCCTCGTCTCTCTCATCCCGCATTCGTTTCCCCCACCCCCAATACCCCCAATTCCGCGGTACATATTTTCAATATAAAACATCCGACACCTCTCCTCGAGCTCTCAGCTCGCGGCACCTCTCAACAATATTTCCCACACTCTGGCTTGGCTCGCGCGTTAAAAAATTACCCATAATACACACTCGCCCCGGTATGTCGACGCCCAAGCCCGGTTGATGAAAAGGCGCGTAATATTATTTTTATGCAAAACACATAAACAGACGGTGGTGCTCGCCGGTGGGATGTTATCTCGTTTCCTGATTATCGAGTTTGGCTGCCCGATGGTTGCCCACGGGGCGCGCTCAGGATACGCTCGGAGCGCCTTCCTTCGTGTACATGTAATACGCGAAAGTTGCGCTTGCGGGGCTTGCGAAAGAGCCCCACGAGTTGCGCTGGGAGGTGAAAAGAGAGAAGGTGGCTCTTATCGTCCTATTAGTTGGATCCGCTCGCCTCGGTGCCCACCGACTTCATGGGTGCTTTATCGAATCACCCCGCGCGCTCGCGCATGCGCGCGCGCGATCCGTATGCGCGAGTCGCTTCTGCGGCTGCGCGCGCGGTTATCGCGATCGCGAATCTGTTACTCACGCGTCCTCTTTCACAGTCCTGCGGGTTTTCTCGGCGAGCCGGGCCACCCCCTGCGCCCCGGCAATAAAGTTGCGCCGCCGCAGTCGCGTCAACGGTGCACGGGGCTATTACTTTAACGCATTGTAATAATGTTGTACCACCAATTAGCGTAATGCGCGGATGAGTGAGGCGCGCGAAGAGCCGCAAAAGCAGCTCGCGAGGTGCAGCGCGAAGAGCCTGAGCGAGCCGGTAGCGAGCGTATCGTCATTAGCGTCGTTACGATACATCATTCATCCACTTTAAAGGAGCCTATATGGACTCAACGAGGCATTCCGTTCCTCCGTACACAGTAGTGCGAGGAACGATCTGACGCGGCGCTGCTGCAACCGAAAACTCCCGCCGGACAGACGGATGTGTATGGGTTGTGCGCTATCCGAGCAGCCGGTTGAATATCGTTCGAGCTCGATGCCTCCCGAGCCTTTTCATGAAAGCTCCCGGTGAATTCGCTCTTCCGTGAATAATTTTCTGGCTCGGGATGCGCGAGGAGTTTCTTGAGAAACCATGTAGACGGCTGGAGGGCGATCCTAATACTTTAATAACGAGGTTGAACTAATGGAGTATTTTGGGTAATGCGCGCGTTCTTTCTTTTTTTTTATTGGTCACTAAAGTGTTGCTTGCCGACAATGTTGCGGTGAGCGGGGAATGGAAGGTGAGGTATTTGTACTTACAGTTTATGAAATAATGTGGGCTGCACGTTACGTGTGGATGTGGAGTTGGAGTTTCAGGTGCGGGTTATTATATGATACGTGTCGTCAGCTCGAAATATTAGCCTGTATTGAAACTCGACCATTGTTGCGTAATTTTACAAAAATAAGATATCCATTCGCACGTTACAGCCGGAAGATTTTCACACCTAGTGACGAACAAGACCCTCTATAATAAATTTCCCGTTTTCATGTGTCAACACGTGTAGAATTTTTAGAGAATGCGTCTGTGAAGCGTCGTTCGGTATTTACTTTTTGTACTGTCTTGTTTTTCTGCACAGTTAGAAGGTGCACAGATCGATTCCAACCTCATTTTTATGGTGAAATAATTCGTAATTCGTAATCAGTAGCTCACAAAGAAACTGAAAGTGGTTTCTTCTTTGTAAAATGTTTCTGCAATATCAAACAAAAACGGTGATATATTCTAAAAACCAAGTGTCTTGTTTTTCCTATCTTTTACATTATGTCGAGTTTTTACACATTTTAAATTCGTCGATGGCATTTACATGATAAATGATATCTGAAAGGACCACGTTTAAAGTGTCCAAAAACTCGTCACAACGTAAAGTATAGGAGAATCCCGCGTAAAAATGGTGTCCAAGATGGAGTCTGGGCAGTCCGCGGTGGAGTCCAGATGGGTAGTCCAGAATGGAGAATGGGATTTAATCCGATCCCATTGTTCATCTTGGATTCCATCCTGGGTTGCCCAGCCTCCATCCTGTATTGGCCAGAATCCATCCTAAACAGCCCAGATTCCATTCTGGATTCGATCCCGTATACCATCCTGGACGCTTTATCTTTTTTACGCGGAAATAACACGCTTGGTTTTGCCGTTTGTCCATAGGCGGCCTCATATAATTGCGTTTCACGCAATCCCGACGATTGTTGGATAATAAAACTGTGAAGTGCGCAGCTTCGGATTATCAAAGCGAAGGTTGTTAGTCGACAGCCCCGCGGCTGGGGTCGGCGAAGACAAACAAGCCGGGGTCTCCAGTGGTTCGGTAATTAATGGGTAGTTTGGCGATCGGCTGGACAGCTGTCCCCTTTTTTCCTCGTGGAAACCCCAGGACGGACGGGAGATCGTACTCCGTGGCTCGCGGTTGTTCGCTATATGCCCCGTCGTGGAACGTCGTCGCGGCGAAGCGTGGAAGACGCGGAAACCGCCGGCCAGCCATGGCAGCACCGAATCGCCTTGGCTCCGGGTCTGCGGCTAGAGAGACGCGAGCGACGCCGTGGCTGCCAGCGGCGTCGGAAGGACCAAGATGGATAGTCCGACACCAACGGACAAGATCAATTGAATTTCTATTTGGGCATTGCGGGGCGCACGCGCCTGCCTCGCACCGCCAATTCCATCTCGGTTTCTCTCTCTCTCTTGCGATCCCCTTTTATTTCTTACTCGTTCTGGACGGATATCGCTTTCTAAAAAGAAACCCGCGTGGCGCGTTCAGAAAATAATTGAATCTCGCCGAAATACATCTCGTGAAGGAAAATACGATGGAGATTCGCGTTTGGGATGGGAAAACGTGGCGTTAGAATGCCGAGTTATGAAGGACGTCAATGGGGGGCATAATGGGTTATGGGCGATGTGAAACCTACTCAGTCGGTAACAAAAACTGTAATCAATCGTATGGAGATACCGAAAATATTCTGAGACAAAGAAAAACATCAACGGAAGCGCATTTTAATTCTCCGTCCGATGATAGTTTGTTTTCATCCACAATAAGAATAGTTTTGAAATGGCGCTTATTTAAAAACTGCGTCTATCTCTCTCGCACTCACGTGTCACGTGGTACATGTTTCACATGCCCTTAAGTTTCAAATGTGGTCATAAATACTCGATGTACAGGCAAACTCGCAGGCGGAAATCAAAGTTCTGGTATTAATTACGAAATGTTACCTAATTTTTTGTATTAGTCGATAACCAAGTTAATTGAAAAACAATTTTAGTTTTTAACGATATTAGCTGGTTTTGTTTAGCTGCAATACTAATTCAGGTAACTAAATGCTTATAGTGTCCAATGCATGATTTTTTTTCAGTGTCGTTATAATGTGATCGAGTTAACCTTATTTTTTGTAATACCCAATGCGAACGAAAGGGTAGACGTTATTGTTCCGACAGGTAAAGCACCAGGTGAGACGGTGATTAATTGCTTTTCAAGTGGGGCATCGTAGATGTAATTATCCTAATCGCACGAAAGTGAATGTGACCGAAGCGCTACGCAACTGTCACGTTTGCTCCGAACACGCATCGCTTGACGAGTCTATTCCAAAAAATTAGATCACATATGCTGGAATTTCCGAATGTGAAATTTAAAAGACAGTGAATCATTTGAACTCGCTAATTTTATCTCATTAACAGAAGCGCGTTTAAAATAATATGCGTAAAATGTTATCACCCCATGTAGCAACATCCATATTTTCCATCCCGCATCGACTCTCGTTCGCATAAAAATAACGAGTTACAGAAGAGAAAAAAAATCGACATGAGCAGTCAATAACCGATTAAAATTATCTCGGACTTCCGTCTGGTACAGTTAGGCCGCACTCTCCGCAAGTGAACCGAGAGAACTGCGCTGGCCTCGCGAATTCTTAGTAACAAGCAGGAGATAAAGTCAATCAATTATTTACAACACATTATTTCATTATAACACTCTACAAAGTCTTCGCGCGTTTCGATGATAATAAAATTTCTCGAACGTTACTTGTCAAGCAAAGTGATCGGACGCCTCGTTCGAAAAAACATTTGATATCGTTAACGCCCGTACGGGGAAAAACACAATCGCTGAAGCGCTCAGCCAGAAGTTTTTACTCAGCGGTGCTTTTGTCATATTTAATATTTAATATCGCGAGTTGCGTGTTGTAATTAATGCAATAACCCTGATTGCCGAGTGTGTAATTTTTCCTGCTGACCCAAATTCGATACAAATTTTCCTACGATCCCAAAATTAAATATAAAAAATTCCAAAACCGGAAAAAAATTATTACCACCAGTGTTGTAAGTTCCCATTACTTTAAGAATTAAAGTTTATACAACAGTTTATTTTCCAGTTACGATTTTATAAGGATGACTTGTAGCGATTAAAAAATGATATGTGAACTTTTCAATAGCCGAAAGAAAAACCATATTTTTAATTAAATTTTGTGAGAATTTGTGCGAAAAATGGACAAGCACAGTTCTCCATTATTTCCGCAATGCATTAACAGTATTTCTCTATTATTTCAATAAGATTACCATAAAGTTTTATGGGAAATTAATATTTCTTGCTTCTATATAAAAGTTTACATATCATATTATAATCATTACGAGTTATTACTATAAAAACATAATTACAAAGCCAATCGCACCATCAATTTTAATTCTATAAAAATTACCGATTCACAACTGAGATTACTACTAATTGCTTTCCATACTATTTATTCGAATTACTATCGCTAATTTAACAATAAAAAATCATTTTGCTTAGAGTCTAAACTGCACCAAAAACGTTAAATAACAAAAATAATTCATTTCTCAAAGACGTTCAAGATTCCAATGAGTAAGAAACAGAGACAGAGAAAGCTAGAAAGTTTTCGTGCGGTTCAAAGTACTGATCTCGGAGGATCCCCCACCGGTCCGAGATTTAATTTATCGACTTGACGGCAGAAGTCTTCGTGGGTCTCGGGTCGTCGGTTGCGGCGCGCAGGGCGGACTGCATCTCGTTCAATGTATCATTAGGCATTTATTGCGATCGCCGCGCTGCAGCGTTCAGGCTCGTGCTCTTCCGAGTCCAGGTCCGCGCGTGTCCACGCGCTCACTTCGGGATACACGCTATAAAATGACCGAGGTGACCGGGCCGAAGCGGCCGGCGAGGCGTAGGTGAGCCGTTCCTGGCTTCATTCACGTCAGACGTGAGGCGACCACGTCATTTATCTGGCCCGGGCCTCTATATGCTCCCCGCTAACGATGCATTGCCCGACAAGCTCAGCACGCCGGACGGCTCGGCGATATCGCTGCTCAGCTGCCCGGCCACGGATCAGCGCCACAAAACGTTTTTATTATTCTTTTTCCACAGCCGGAATCCCCGCTGCCCACTGTCCCCTGCTGTAAAATCGAAAGAATACAATCAATCGTGCTTTTCGCCGCGTCGATGCGTCCGGCTTCGAGGGTCGAGACTGCAGGCGTCGCCACTAAATATCCGAATAAAATGTGTTGGAAAATATTTGTCTGTTTCGTTGATTCCCTCAATTAACATTTATTCGATATGAGATGATGCTAATTAAGTGATTCCGACACTCAAATCGGTCGCTAAAATTGCGAACGGCTATTTAAATTCGCAAATAAAATTTTCAATGTTTAGTGATTTAGCGAATGATCGATCGAATGATTTTGTCGACCAAATGCGTTGCCACTAAATAGCCATAAATAAACTGTGTTAAAAAATATTTGTCTATTTCGTTGATTCCCTCAATTAACATTTATTCGAACGTGATGATGCCGATTAAAAGATTGAGACACTCAAATCATTCGCCAGAATTGCATCCAGCTATTTGAAATTGTCAATAAATTTTTCGAAATTTAGCGAATATGATTTAAATTCGTATTAATACGATTTGTCATTCTATCGTCGTGTTGATGCATTTGACTTGGAGGGTCGACAGAATTTTATCATTAAATATTTAAATGAACAATTTTACTAGTATTTGTCTATTTTTATTTAAATTTCTATTCCCGGTATTTTTGTCTAACCGTTTGATTTTATAAATAAACTAATGAAAATCTTGCGAATGATAATTAGCATTAATTACTTACTTATTTATGGAGCATACGAAGTATTAACGTCGATTAGACTTTATTTCGCAGAGTGCCCGCGCTGACCGTCGACTGACCGTCATAATCGCCAAATGCCGGGTGTATTTAACGTGCGTGCTCGTCCAGGGAGTGGCGGGATCCTTCTATAACTTGTGTGTGTATTAGAAGCCGAAGCTGAGCTGCCGCTCGGCGCACACGTGCTCCCGTCGAGGCCGAGGAGCAGGGTGGAAACCGTTCCTCCTGTGTCTGTCCTACGACTCGCGTCAGTGCGGTATAGCATTGCAGTTCACTGCTTTCCGGTACACGCGAAGGACTCGTTAACTTTAGGCGAGCAACCCTCGAGGCCACGAATGCAATCGCTTGTGGAATTTTTATTTATCATCACACGAAACGATGAATTCGAAAAAAAAGAGTTCAGAAAATTGTAACTAATTACCGAATTAAGACCAGCAAATTATTTGAACAATTGAACACCAAAAATATCGACAATAAAGTAGAAACTGTTGGATTCATTCACGATGTTGTTCATCATCTGATTATGAAACAACAATGTCCAACAACGTTTTTATATTCTGAACATTCATGTTTTTATTGTTTTAGTTGTTTTTGGCAATTAGACATTTTTAAATTTTGTTTATTAACGTTAAATCATCGGTATGAAATTCTCTTCTATTCGAAATATAAGTGATATTGATTCGACATTCGTTTGTATAACGTGTTTATTTCTCACAGCCGTGTTTCTTCTTCTTTCAGGATGTTTTTATATTCTGAACATTTATTTTTTATTGTTAGGATTATAGTCGTTATTTTTGTTAATCAGGAATTTTTTTGAATATAAATAATTTTTTTAATTATTAAAATTCAATTTGAATTATTTTTTTCAGTAACGTTGAATTTTTTATTTCATTAACGTTAAATCATCGGTACGACATTCTCTTCTATTCGAAATACAAGTGGTATTGATTCGACATTCGTTTGTATAACGTGTTTAGTTCTCACTGCCATCTTTCTGCTTCTTTCAGGATGTTTTTGTATTCTGAACATTTATTTTTTATTGTTACGATTATAGTCGTTGTTTTTGTTAATCAGGAATTTTTTTGAATATTAATAATTTTTTTAATTATTAAAATTCAATTTGAATTATTTTTTTCAGTAACGTTGAATTTTGTATTTCATTAACGTTAAATCATCGGTACGAAATTCTCTTCTATTCGAAATACAAGTGGTATTGATTCGACATTCGTTTGTATAACGTGTTTAGTTCTCACTGCCATCTTTCTGCTTCTTTCAGGATGTTTTTGTATTCTGAACATTTATTTTTTATTGTTACGATTATAGTCGTTGTTTTTATTAATCAGGAATTTTTTTTAATATTAATAATTTTTTTAATTACTAAAATTCAATTTGAATGATTTTTTTCAGTAACGTTGGATTTTTTATTTCATTAACGTTAAATCATCGGTACGAAATTCTCTTCTATTCGAAATACAAGTGATATTGATTCGACATTCGTTTGTATAACGTGTTTATTTCTCACAGCCGTGTTTCTTCTTCTTTCAGGATGTTTTTATATTCTGAACATTTATTTTTTATTGTTACGATTATAGTCGTTATTTTTGTTAATCAGGAATTTTTTTTTTAATATTAATAATTTTTTTAATGATTAAAATTCAATTTGAATTATTTTTTTCATTAACATTGAATTTTTTTTTTTTTTCATTAACGTTAAATCATCGGTACGAAATTCTCTTCTATTCGAAATACAAGTGATATTGATTCGACATTCGTTTGTATAACGTGTTTACTTCTCACTGCCATCTTTCTGCTTCTTTCAGGATGTTTTTATATACTGAACATTTATTTTTTATTGTTACGATTATAGTCGTTATTTTTGTTAATCAGGATTTTTTTTTTTGAATATTAAGAATTTTTTTAATTATTAAAATTCAATTTGAATTATTTTTTTCAGTAACGTTGAATTTTGTATTTCATTAACGTTAAATCATCGGTACGAAATTCTCTTCTATTCGAAATACAAGTGATATTGATTCGACATTCGTTTGTATAACGTGTTTACTTATTTTTTAATTATTTTAATTTTTTTAATTATTAAAATTCAATTTGAATTATCTTTTTCAGTAACGTTGAATTTTTTATTTCATTAACGTTAAATCGTCGGTACGAAATTCTCTTCTATTCGAAATACAAGTGATATTGATTCGACATTCGTTTGTATAACGTGTTTACTTCTCACAGCCGTCTTTCTTCTTCTTTCAGGATGCTCTCTTCCTCCCAACCCCCGTAGCGAGCGCAAGGGTGCGACCGCCGGGACGCCGCGCCGTAGCCGGGCTGAAACGGGGAGCAGCTCTCGGCGGCGAGCATCGTTTATCATAGCTCGGACTGTCAATCTCCGCGGCATTGATACGAGGACGATCCCCGCAGACACCGCGACGCTTCACCGGCTCGCACATCCGGCGCGCCGCGCTGCACTGTTAATCTTCTTCCGTTTCTACGTACTCGCCACTTTATACAGTAGAAATGAAAGGCTGAAAAACTCATAAATTCGGTTTAACTATGTATCCGAAAATATAGCGCACGAAAGACGCAGAGACAATCAATTCTTGAGGCTGCTTTTTATCTCTAAACCCAAAGAACCACATTTTTTTGCTAAAATCCAATAATTAATGTTAACTTGAATAATTCACTGATGTCTGATTCAGCGTAAAACGTAAATATAATAATAACGACACAAAAATAAATCGTCATACTCAATTATTTTTCTGCAAATATTTCTTGTGACTTCCCTAATATTTTTTGAGTCGTCGAGGGTTTGTATTTCCGGTGTTTTGGGTAACAAATCCCATGAGTCTTTTTCGTACAATAATAACAACATAAAAATGAACCGTCATACTTAATTATTTTTCTGCAATTATTTCTTGTGACTTCACTAATATTTTTTGAGTCATGGAGGGTTTGTATTTCCGGTGTTTTGGGTAACAAATCCCATGAGTCCTTTTCGTACAATAATAACAACACAAGAATGAATCGTCATACTTAATTATTTTTCTGCAATTATTTCTTGTGACTTCACTAATATTTTTTTAATCATGGAGGGTTTGTATTTCCGGTGTTTTGGGTAACAAATCCCATGAGTCCTTTTCGTACAATAATAACAACACAAGAATGAATCGTCATACTTAATTATTTTTCTGCAATTATTTCTTGTGACTTCCCTAATATTTTTTGAGTCATCGAGGGTTTGTATTTCCGGTGTTTTGGGTAACAAATCCCATGAGTCCTTTTCGTACAATAATAGCAACACCAGAATGAATCGTCATACATAATTATTTTTCTGCAATTATGTCTTGTGACTTCCCTAATATTTTTAGAGTCATCAAGGGTTTGTATTTCCGGTGTTTTGGGTAACAAATCCCATGAGTCCTTTTTGCTTTTAGGATTCCTACTGGTGTGGATGCAAATCCCTCTGGAATTTTAAAGAGTGGGTGTGAGCTGACGACTGAAGCTGCAATGTCAAAGCATCGAGTGCCACGACAATACTGACAATACGAGGCGTTTGGCTAATGCGTGCCAATGTTTACCCCTTCTGGTGCTAAGCTTCTCGAAGCCGGATCCTCGGGGGACTCGTAATTCGCTTGCCGCGTCGGTACCTGAAGAACCGACTGGGACTGACGGGATAATCCTGTGTTGGGATACTTACGGCGTTCTTATTGCGCGTAGGGTAATTCCCAAGGCTCGTTTGTCGTTACGTATTGCGTCCTTGGTGCACGGCTACATGCTTAACCCTTTTGTACAGTGAAAATCGTCCACGAGACCGTCGAACGCCTACAAATGGACCCGACCACGGGTAATGTATACCCGACGAACGTCCCACGATGCATCAGCAGTTTTTGCGCTCCGCCCATTATGAACGCCCGTCTTCATACGCGCTATCTCAACCTCCCTCGAATAAAATTGTCATGGCCGACGCTGAGAATGATATCTAAACTAGTGAATAGTGTTCACACTTTTTCATTCGTCGGGGTCATGTGGCACAGGTAATTGAAGTAATCTTATGGTCATGTTTATTTTAAATAATATTTTAACTGCACGTTTTGCCCCGCAAATCTTCGTTCTTAATTACGTGTTAGGAAAATATTTCGGACGTGGAATCAAACGTTACCTAAACATGCCTAACTTAACCCTATCCAACTTTATATTACCTAATCTAAATCTACCTAATTTAATTCTACCTACTTTAATCCTACCTAATTTAATCCTACCTAATTTAATACTACCTAACTTGGTACTGCCTAACTTAATCTTACCTAATTTAACTTTACCTAACTTGATCTTAACTAACTTGACCTGACCTAACTAAATAATTATTAGGAAATTCTAATTAATTTGGCCCTGCCTTACAAAGCGCGGCAAAATATTTTTACAAAATACAGAAACAACTTATCGTGACTGCATTTGTTAAAAGCCAAACCAAACCCTTTAGATATCGGGAAAAATCAATACAGGGATGCAGAAAAAAATAAATACAATAGTGTTTCAAATACCACTAAAGTTGTGACAACTTAAACCGTATAGTCTCCCGTTGATCCGTAATACAAACATAATGAGTCTAAAACCAGCCAAAATTTTCATAAATCCCACGTCAAAATACACCATCGATCACCCTAAGAGCCGTTCGAATTTTAAATCGAACCCTTTATATAGTTTACATACGATTTTGCGGTAGCCCGGTAGGATTTACTCGCCCGGATCCCGCTAGCTATTTATCAGCGCGGCTGCAATTGCCAGGAATTGTGCGAGTTTTGAGACTAATAGATAGATCCACACAACAACGGGACGTAAAATCGCGCGTCCGTACGGCGCGCGCAACGCGCGGTATACACCGCAAACAAAATATAAATCAATCGCGCACAATAATAGGCGAACCGGCGTGGCCCATGCGCGCCTTATGCTCCGCCGCTCCCGATATTCCCAATTTCACCAAATGGTTGCAAACGCCGCCCCCTTCGACCGATACACCCCGTGCGTTCCCGAGTCGAAGCGTCGCTGCTACCCTCGCGTCGCGTGTGGAAACGCAGCTCACGGTATTGAGAGGGAAAATATTTCGGGAGCCCCGAGAAGCAACGGCGGCGACTCGGGGAGCCCGGCGGCCGAAAAAGGGGCACATATGTCGACCCCCGTGGATCAGCGCCATTTCACGCTGCCCCCGACGCGATCCCCCCGCCCGATTTAAGGTAGTCCTTGCGCCTAGTGTCGAGTTCGCATAAGTTTTCGAAAATTGAGAGACAATTGCAATCATTTCTCGATAATATAAAAATCTGAAAAAAATCATGCAAATTAAAGGCACTGAAAAGATTAATTTTGCATAATAATAATTCGAAAATGTTATTAACAAATTGATGAAAGAAGACATTGTTTAACAAATATTTCGATGACCTAAGTTTTTTTGTGGATGAAAATGATTCCTTCGTTTTTCTGAATACGCATGAATTTTTTCAGATTTTAGAGTTCACTTTGAATTTTCACATATTTTCCCTATAAAAACACACGAATTTCAAAGTGAAGTCTAAAATCTGAAAAAATTCATACGTATTCAGAAAAATGAACGAATCATTTTCATTAAAAAAAAAAGTTGGGTCATCGACAAATTTGTTAAACAATATTTTTTTCATCAATTTGTTAATAACATTTTAGAATTTCTCGAATTCGAGTAATTTGAGAGAGAATTACGAACATTTCTCGGTGGTATAAAAATCTGACGAAATTCATGCACATTCAAGGTACTGAAAAGATTAATTTTGCATAATAATAATTCGAAAATGTTATTAAAAAATTAATGAAAAAAACAATTGTTTAACAGATATTTCGATGACCCAAGATTTTTTTTCATGAAAATGATTCCTTCGTTTTTCCGAGTACGTATGAATTTTTTCAGATTTTGGAGTTCACATTGAATTTTCACATATTTTCACATATTTTCTAACTCCCGGGAATATGCATAGGCGTGTTCCCCTCTCGGCCCCTGCCCCTCAAAAACGGTATCCATCCTCCTTAATTCGCTCGGAAGCCCAAAAATTGTCAGTCTCCCGGATCCAATCCAATTTCCACCGCGACACCGACCGGACCGTCCGGCAAAAATCACACTGACCCTCTGACCCACAGAGGAGAGCCGACGAAAAAAAAAAAAAAAAAAAAAAATGCCCCGCTTTATCCGAGGCTGCGACCTTCGCCCAAATTCTCGCAAGAAATTCCACGCAGCTACCGTCGCCACTTCTGCGTCGTCTCCGTGTCTCACTTTTCTCAGGTGCGCGACTAATTCACGTTGTCGAAAATAAGCGTAGCGGAGGACACACAAAGGACAAGAAGGAGAACAGCCACCGGTGGGGCAAATATTTTCGTCGGGATGAAAGAAAGTCCGACCAATCGCGTGTTCCAAACGTGAAAATTCCCTGGGATAGAAAAAAAAAAACACATAAAATCTACGGGAAATCTTGGAGTCGTCACGGCGAGTCGTGCGGGACGTAAATTTCGGTGGGACGCGCGCGCGCGCGCGACGGATGCGAAGTGCTCAGAACGAGAGACGGACCGCCGGGAGAGAAAGTTTTATGGTTTATTGTTGTCATGGTGGGGGCGAGACTCGCAGGCTCTATTAGGGATGAACCGGGGCGACTCGAGTGCCAAGTCGGAAGACAGGAAGAGCGGAAATGTCCGACAGATTTACCTGAGCGGCTCGAGAGACGTCGACAACGAGCGGCAATAATTTTGTTTGCAGTCGAGGCTCCGAAAGGTGAAATAAAAATTAATATGACGCGGCGGTTGCAGCTCGGAGGGTTCCGGGAGGCGCGTGTCGCGCGTGTCTCCCGGACCCGCGGAGACTTCCCTGCGACGCTTTTGCCCTGGAGTTCGGTCTCGCGCGCCGCGCGGCCCCTCCGGGGCGGGTGGAGGGCACTAGGGTGCCCCGCGTTATGGCTCCATAAAATATTGACGAAGGCAGTTATAGGCCATAAGATTCGTTCACCGAGCGCTGTATGTATGCCAGGTAGAACGAGGACGTTTCGAAGAAAGAAATGAAAAATGTCTTCCACGATTTTCCGAGTCTCGTCTCTATCAGCCTTCGACGGCGAATTTTTTTTTTTTTTTCGGTGATTGGAAGACTTTTTTTTTACATTTTGGCCCACCTAAATGAATCTTCCTCGCCAATGAAATGAATATATTTTTTACTTGACACCATCTGATCGATCTGAAGCAAAAATAAATAAACAATACAACATTTGGTGGAAATTAAAGAGCATTTTTCTTCTCGAGAGAAATCATTGTCGTTGAATTGAAATAAATACGTTCGTGAAGGTAAATAAATATTCGATAAATCGATATAGTTGATAAATCGATAATTCGATACATCGTAAATACATCGTAAATAACTGTTCAAATCAATTATGTTAAATAAATATTCGATAAATATATCGCAAATAAATATCCGATAAATATATCGTAAATAAATATCCGATAAATATATATCGTAAATAAACATCCGATAAATATATCGTAAATAAATAATCGATAAATGTATTGTAAATAAATATCCGATAAATATATCACAAATAAATATTCGATAAATATATCGTAAATAAATACCCCATAAATATATCGTAAATAAATATCCCATAAATATATCGTAAATAAATATTCGATTCAACAATTCGCCGAAACAAACCCGTACGATTTCACGCATCTTAATAAATCAAAACTTTTTTTCACGGCGCACAAAAATCTTTATGCCTCCCCGAAATCCTCTCGAAGGCAAATCAACTCGGCGCACGCGGACGCAGCGGCGAATGAGTGATCGAGATTCACCGCGCAGTAATATAAACGCGGTTGCCTCGTTGCACGAATGTACACTCGCGACGCGGCGGCGTTATTCGCGGCTCAGATATGCATTAATGAACGCAACGTGTGTAACCCGGTAATATATCATTGCCGTGGGCGTAACCGCGCGATGCTTCTGGCGCGCGAACATATTTTTCACGTTTCACTCGTTCGCGCTCAGCTCTCTCTCTCTCTCTCTCTCTGCCTTTTTCCGTCCCTATAACGCCTGCATTTCAGCCGAGGCGCAATGATTATCTGACTGACGAAATGAAGTCAGTAGCCAAGAATCATTTACGGCCGCAGCGTACGCGGCAGTGCCCTCCATATTCAGGACCCTTCGTCCTGCTCGACGATCTCGCCTCTCTTTCATTCTTCCCCGCTCACCGCCCGTTCGCCCCGTTGGTCCCTTTCCCACAGCGGGATCGCGTCGGGAAACCATCGCCCTTCCCGCTCGAATTATTATTTATTATCGTTGCGCGGCGCGTCGGTAGGAGCAGCCCTATCGCTCTACTTCTGCTTCTGCGCCACGCCGGCGATCGGTACGGTGAAACTGATCCCTTCAGCACAATACCTAAGCAGGGAATATGGACAGCGAGTGCTGCAGCGAAGAAGTCAGCTTCACGGTGCGAATTCAGAAAATATACGTTGTATCCCCGCGATACAAATCTATCGCAAGCCGAGTGGATACCAGATATAAGGGAGGTGCGGGCAAAATGGGACACCGATTTTTTCAGTTCCAACTATTTTTGCGGGCAAAATGGGACAGACCCCCATTTCGTGAAAATCTCGTCTGTGCGACACGATTCAACGCATGTGAGCGGAATATAAAGATTTTTAACAATTTTGAATGTTTTAAACAATTTACTGGCTTTTGAAAAGGCTGAAACTTTTTTTGTTTTACTTGTTCTTTTTCCCGAAGTAACTATGAAAGAGTATCACCGAGTAAAAAAAACATGAATTTCCGATTTTGGGGGTCTGTCCCATTTTGCCCGCACTTTTTTTTTTGCCGACGCTCAAAATTGATGGTTGAAATCGAATCTCTGTGATTCGCCCCCATTTCGTAAATATCGCGTCTGTACGACACAATTCAAGGCAGGTGAGCGGAATATAAAGATTTTTAACAATTTTGAGTGTTTTAAGCAATCTACTGGCTTTTGAAAACTCACTCTGAAATTTTTTTTTACAATTTTTTGTTGTTGCGAAATAACTATTAAGGTGTATTACCGAGTAAAAAAAACACTAATTTTCGATTTTGGGGGTCTGTCCCATTTTGCCCGCACTTTTTTTTTGCCGACGTTCAAAATTGATGGTTGAAATAAAATGTTTGGATCAAAAGCAATCGAAGTACACTTTAGTTTTCGTCATAAAACCATTTTTCGCTTATGCGTCTCATTTTGCCCGCACCTCCCCTACCTTTTGACTCGTGCGAAAACCCGCGTCGTCTCAATGTATTCGTGCTACCATTAGGCTTTTTTTTATTTGTCGTTTTTTTTCGTTATTTCTTCTTTTTTGCGTCGGTGTTCGAGCATTGTGCGATAAGCGCGGTCTATACGGTCAGCTGGTGAACCGCACGATTTTGGGGGTCTCTTCGTCCCGGGCGTTCTCGTATATATACATCGTGCGCCTCTCGTCGTCGTCGCTGTTAGACACCAGGCGAAACATTCATCAATCACTTTTCCATGCAGGCGTTCGGTCATTTACGTGCGGCGAGTGGAAGAGAGAAGCGAGCTGCGCAGGTCGCCGCGCAGCCCACGTTCCGCGGCCCATTACCATCTCGCCTGTTAGCGTTAATTGTTTTAAAGCGCTCGTGACACTCGGCGTCAACGTCCGCATCAGCCCGTCAAGCCCGTCATCGGGTTTCATCGACACTTCGGCTCGTGGTGATGATATCGACGCGTTTGTCGCTCGTCGTCGTGTGCGGCTCTCGGCTGAGAAACGATTGCGACCGATCCACACGCTTTCTTCGCTCCCCCTCGGCTCCACCGTCTCGGCTCGCTCTCTGTGTGTATCTGCGTTTTTTTTGCTGCCTCGCCGATCTTTTCCCAGTCGCGGCGCGTTTTTTTTCACCACCCCGCAATACGAGCGAGCGAGCCGAGCGATGCGTCGAAACGAGCGGGCGAAAAGTGGGATTAATGAAAATACGGAGAGGTCTCGTGCTAAATGCACGTGTACAACGGGGTCGGGTGGGGGCGGGAGGGTTGATTAATCGACGCCAGTCAGGACTCTCCTTTCGCGTTCCTCTCTCGGCGCGCTCCTGCTTCTCGCTCGCCGACGCGACAGATGAGAGAAAGAGAGAGAGAGAGAGATGTCACTCGCAAGACTGCCTGACGGTATGTCTGACGGTCGGCTGTGTCGCGACGCACGCGCTTTTGTTTACTTAAATCTGGCGGCCTGGTTAGTGACCCCCTTAGTATCAGTTATTGACCGGGTGAAAATAAAAAAAATGTTTGTGGAATGAAAAGAATTTTTTTTTTTTCAATTAATTTTTCTTTGCTCGTCTTGATTGATTAATTGAACAATTTATTGAATTCATTAAATCTACATTATGATGTTAACCAGTGATCATGCTATTAGAAATCCATTATTTACAAAGCATTTTAAATGCAGTTGTCCACAGCATTTAAAATGCTGTCGATAAATTATTTACTGCTGAAGATAATAATTATTATGCTGTATTATTATTATTATTACTATTATTATTATGTTGTGAATAATTATTTATTTTTTATTTTATTTTAGCAATTCGTCATTGTGTATCCAAATAAAACTGACATTCATACAATCAAGAATTACTGATTTCATCAAAAAACGTATTCTCAATATTTAACGGTGGTCGTTAAGAACGCATCATAAAATGTTGCCCTACTTTGCGTACGAAAGGACGGAAAATAATATTTTCCCAAGCCAAATAAAAAATTGAAATAAAATAGTCCCTAAGTCTCATATTTTCCACCTTAGTTCCCGAAATCGTAACCAATTTCCCAGATTTTACTTACACCATGTAAAATCTCAGGGGACGCTATAGCAGCGTGTCCCGAAAGCTCCTCAAAATACACGACCTCGCGCAGCAGTCACGTGGGGTGAGTGCAGTACACTCACACACATGGCGGCTGCATTGTTGCGCCACGCGAGAATTCTTGCCCCCGCGCGTCTCATTTTCGCTCACGGGGATTTCGTGTCAATAGCGTTAATAGTGGGAGGGGACACGCTCGAGTCGAATCAACGCGGTGCCGAGCGCGATGCGTGCTGCGCGAGTCCACAGAATTCGGGGGTGGCTTCGTCGTGCCGTTCGAGCAGCTGATAGGGGCACCGCGCCGAGGCGAAAATCGGGTATACGGGGTACGCGTGCTGCACAGAGGGAACACACAGCCACGTTCGCTGCTTCGGGGTAGTTCGAGGCCCCCGTCCACCTCTCCCTTTCTACCCCGCACTCTCTATTCCCATCTCTCTCCCTCGCATTATTCTCCCTCGCTGCTCGCCTCTCGGTCGCTCCCTCGCTTTTCGCCACTAGGTGCAATAAACCGGTGAAAGTTTTTCGGACGGGGGAGAGGGGGACGGGGGGGGGGCCCTATTGGCACGCGCGCCAACCCCCGTCCCGGCAGCTCGCCCCGTGGCACACGGCGCAGTATGGCATAGCCCCCCTCGAGGACGGGCACGAAATCGTCACCCGGGGGTCACACAAATCATTTCGCTTCTATCACATTGCGCGTACCGGTCGTGCCCCGCAGCAGCAGCAGCGGCCTCAGACCTCTCGGACCTGGTGACTCGTCGACACACCGAACTTCGGCCAGAAGCGAATCGGCGCGCGACCGGTCATCACCGCTCTGCAGAGAGCGAGACGATTTTGACGTCAATCGAGGAAAGAAAGTTTGCCAGTTCGTGAAGTTACATACGATACAGTGGTGGTACGGTTTGGTTCATGTGACGTTTGCGCGGAATGACAGGACCGACAATCACTATACATAAAGTGTGTCATTATATCAGTGCGGTGCGTTAGGTTCAATTTTAGTGATACACGTGATAACCTTTGTGTTGACCAAAAAAAATGACGAGCTCGGCTTACTACCCAATCACGGAAACCGGTTACTGGCCTTACCATCAGTCGATCGGTGAGCTTCGCAGTCCCGATTCGAGTCTCTATCATGCGTCCAGTTTTCCTCGGATCCCCCAGCAACATCATCAACAGCAATCGCAGCCTCAACACCCTCAGCAGCAGCAGCAGCATCAACAGCAACCGAGTCCCCCGTCTTACACGCCGGAGTCGCCATGCGGAAATCTCAGCCCGCCGTCATCCCTGCTGGAGACGCTTCTGCGCCACGGTAAGGAGGCCATAAGCGAGGGCTACCCGAGCGCCGTGAAGAGCACCAGCAATGCTGCGGGTCAGGCGAGCACGACCTCGCACATCCCGTGCCAGACGCCGCCGTACACCCCCACCTCGTCGTCCGACAGGACTTCGCCTCTCAGCGGGCTCCTCGTCGACTCCACGTCCCAGGAACGATTTCAACCGGTCCCGCAGCGATTGACCCCCTCGGTGGAGATCAACGGCGTCGGTTATCCGCAGACCACCCCCTTCCAGCAGGCCTACGTCGCCCAACCGGCCGCCGGAAGTTGCGTCACCTCCATGATAGCACCGGCCTCCCCCACTACTGGCTTCGAAGCCGTTCACCCCGGCTACCGATCCTACGGTGGCAGCACCAGCAGCAGCAACAATAACAACAATGGGAAGATGAGCCCCAATGACGCCAGCGAGTACGGCGACGATCAGCCGCAGAGACCGGTTGATTATCCATGGATGAAGTCCAATTATGCGAATGGTAAGACATGTTCGAAGCGACATTAATCATTTTTAATGGTCGGGATTTATTTGGTGGGTTTCATGAGTTAGGAGAGTTGGATGGGTTGGTGTTGATGATAATTTGTTGGTTCATGGATTTTAGCAGCGGACGTCCCGGGAGTTGGACAGAAACGCACGAGGCAAACGTACACGAGATTTCAGACGCTGGAGCTGGAGAAGGAGTTTCACTTCAACAAGTATCTGACGAGACGACGAAGGATCGAGATCGCTCAGGCACTGACGCTCAGCGAGAGGCAGATCAAGATCTGGTTCCAGAATCGTAGGATGAAGGCCAAGAAGGACGGCAAGACCGGGGGCTATAATTCCATGGACGCCATGTCCATAGGGGACGAGGTGCACTCGCCGGGTCAGCAGCAAGCTGGGGATGGACTCCTGCAGATGGCGTCATCGCCGACCGCGGGGATGATGCTGCACGGCAGCCAGAGCCATCTAGCGACGAGTCCTCCGGCTCACAAGACGGACTCGGTGGCTCATCATCATCAGCAGCAGCAGCAGCAACAGCAACAGCAAGCGCAACATTTGCACGCCGCTTACCTCAGCTACCATCAACATCAGCAGCAACAGCCGCAACACGGACAATTGTATCCGGGTTCCGAGTATTCTCATCAGCAGCATCTGCAGCATCAACAGATGCTGGGTTACGGTTATCCCGCTAAGCTGGAGCTTCGCACTGGATCCTGAAGCGGAAATATTTATCCTACGTTGTTTACCGCGGGCAGCTATCATCGGTTGTAATTAGTTATCGTTAGTTAGGCATCGGAAGAGGAAATTTATTCACGATCGCTCTGGAGATTTTTTCAAGCAACGGCCAAACGTGGCGTCCACGTTTTGCAAGGCTGTCGTGAATAAATTCATGTTTTTGAGAAGACGACTAAGAAAACGGATTCGGCGGTTTATCATCATCAGCAGCAGCAGGCGTAACATTTGCAGGATGCGTATCTCAGCTACCATCAACATCAGCAGCAGGCACAACATTTTCACGCCGCATCCCTCAGCTACCATCAACATCAGCAGCAACACCCGTAACACGCTCAACTATACCGGAGTTCCTACTAGTCTCACCAGCAACATCCGCAGCATCAACAAATGTTGAGACACTTGTACCCCGCTAAGCTGGAGCTTCGCACCGGATCCTGAAGCGGAAACATTTCTCCTACGATGTTTACCGCGGGCAGCTATCATCGTTTATAATTAGTTATCGTTAGTTAGGCATCGCGAAAGACTAAATTTATTCACGATCGCACCGTAGGTTTTTTTTCAAGCAGCGGCGAAACGCATCGTCCGTACGTTTTGCAGGGAGGCCCGTGGCAAACGGCACAGTGAATGGCCCTTCCAGAGAAGGTCAATGACTAGTTGCCGGGTGTCCTGCGTCTCTTTCCATTCAACTCCTGTCCCATGCCAACGACTGTAAAGCGGCCAATCTCCGGTGGATCGTCGGGAACTCCGCCGCTTACCCCGTGTTGGGCCCGGAGCACGAAGAAGTTGCGAGTCCTCAGCGCACGGGATCGGCGATGCCGGCGCACGGGAATGCCGGACAGCCTGGCGGCAGCTGACCCGGGCTCGCAACCAACCACCATGATTTATGGACTAAACGGGCTAAACAGTCGAAAGCATCCCACGCCAGGTATTCGAGGCTCCTCGCGGCGCACGTTGGCCCGAACGGACGACCACGAGGTTCACGGCGAATTTCGCGCCGATCTCCGTAGTCGGGACTTTCCTTGCCTTGTAGGTCTTGTCGTGGAGTATTTTGGACTAGCGACATTCGACGAGTCATTCCGGAAATATTTTGACTCGTGTGTCAATTTTCATAATTTGGTTGATCGATGGAATTGCGACTGGGTCAACTTTGGGAAATGGAGAAACGCTTCAATTCTATGGGGGACGTCAGCCACATTCTTGATTCTTGTTTCTCGTTTCTGTGACGAATAATTAGGTCGGGGAAGAAATGAATGAAGAAACGCACGAGGATTATAAGCAGTGTCGATGCGAGTTACGTTCACGTGACGCAATAGCCTGAGACGAGAATGGGGCAACCATTCGGGGCGGTTAGAAGTGTTAGGGGTTGGTAGGTCAGGGTGGGGGGGTCCGTCTTCGGCGTGCAGCTGCGCCGTTTCACTGGCAAACAAGATGGCTGAACGCGTGGCTTGTCGTGAAACGTGCTCCGTGTTTTTGTTCCTTTTTTGACGTTCACGGCGGGAGGAAAAAATTGTTTTAGGAATATTTAACGAATTTCCGCGGTGTTCTGTGCTCGGTGATGTTTTTTGTTTGATGAAAAACGTGGAAGTTGCGGAAAAACGGAACAACGCGGTGACTCCGAATCTGGGCCGATGAGGACGGGGACGCTTTGATAGATTATTATGTTTAATCGTGACTGTGAATTGCGAGCAACGAATTCAGTAATTTAGTGTAAAATTGTGTTTACATCGGGCGCGCAAATTTTATACAATTTCCAGGGAGAAACTGCGAGAAGCAGCGACCGAAAAGGGAAAGTTTTCTCGGCGTTGAATTCGTGCTAGAGACTCTGAAACGCGCCGAAACTCGACTGATTTTAAATGTTTTTTTTTTCTGCCGACGCGAACCTCGAAGTTACGTCAAAAGCAGCGTACAAAAAATCGTGGATAACAATTGCAAATTTCCCGACGCGCCTCGTCGCGCACGTTCCTATTAAAAATAAGAATATTGTAAATACGAAATTAATTTTTCTACTAAATTATATAAGCATGGTGAGAGATTCATATCGATATAGAGGATAAGCAATATTTTTTTTACAGCCGTAATATTTAAGTGAAACACTAGTCCATTCATTACGAATACATAGAACGTAAGTCATAAGTTATAAATACACAATTATTATAATATCACGACGCGCATATATATATAGTATTTTATGACAAATAAATTATTTCCGAATCCGTCTGGTCTACCTTATATCATTGGTCCGACCGCCCGACGTGTTTTCCATTCGCCGCGCCGTTATTTATAAATGGGATTGGAATGCGAGGAGAATTAATAGGATATTTCAGTTTCGGTTTTTATGCAAATAGAGGGTGTGCGAATGGAGGGGCGGGGTGGGGGGGGGGGGCGGTTTGGCGGAGTGTTTGCACGATGGTTGAAGGATCGGTGGAAAGCGGGCCGGTATAGACTGTACGTAGACTGCTCGCGAGTTTCCGCGAGTGTGGGTGAAAACTCGCACGACTCGATGTACGGAATATACTCCGGAACGCAGACGGCGAGGTACAGCGAGACGGCGGAGGGAGAGAGAGAGAGAGAGAGAAGGAGAGCAGCACGGAGCCCCGAGAGCTGTCGCTCTGCTGGGGGTTGTACGCGCGAAGGGCGAGGGTCGATATTGTGCTTGACAGATAGTTTCCCATAGCTCCGGCTATCCATCATGGCCGGCCCGCGGAGACGTATTGGTTTTCCCGTTACGCGTCTTAGCTCCTGCTCTCAAATTGAATACTTTTCTTTCACTGAAGGTATTACGCCATTATAACACTGATGCTTCCACGTGCAAATAATGATCGCGCCATTGACGTGGATTTACACGAAATCGGGGGCAAAAAATTTGTCGAACGAAACTGCATTTACATTGATTTAAAGGGTACAGAGTTTCATTTATTTGAAGAGCGTAAAATTAATTAATTAAATTAATGTGACGTTCATAAGTTTAATG
The DNA here is from genome assembly GCA_963932165.1 of Pimpla rufipes. Classification (NCBI taxonomy): domain Eukaryota; kingdom Metazoa; phylum Arthropoda; class Insecta; order Hymenoptera; family Ichneumonidae; genus Pimpla; species Pimpla rufipes. The sequence goes on from OZ010636.1 coordinate 9,168,189, forward strand.
AAATCGATTCATTTATAGGGCATAAATTTCATGAATTTAATTAATTTAAATTTTGTAGTCTAACATGAACTAATTTTTGTGATCTTCATGAAATAAAACAGAATATTGGAAATTTATTATTTGAGGGATTAGCTTTGTTAAAAAAATATATTAATAATATTCGTATAGGCAACTGGTACAAAAAAATGTACCAAAAAAATTGAGTTTCACCCACGTTTTTTTTTCGTCTTCGCTAATTACACGGAAATGTTATCAATTTTTATCGCAATCGCGCTTCAACGGTTCGGGCATACGGGTACCGATACCGCGGGCAAGAAAACAGGGACACCTTTTAATAATGCAAAACCATTCACTGTACCCAATCTATTAACAGACACTTTAGTTCGAGCATCCCGGTAATTTTTCAAGAGCTGTCGCTATGAGGTTACACGTAAAACACCCTCGCCTGCCCGTCTGCCTGCTAGCACCCTCTCCGCCGCTCTGGACGTCCTTCTCAACCCTCTATCATTCAGGTCGGCGTGACGGGCCTGGCACTCTTCAACCCCACTCTTGCGAGTTTAACCCACTACTCTGGCGGCCCGACGAGGAGACCTCCAACGTTTTAAATTCACAGGAGAATTGTAAATACCGAGACTGAATATTAAACAATAAAAAAACCATTCATTAATTTGTTATTTCGTTCTGTCGATACGATTTCTTAATTTTGGCAATTTTTTATTTTTTCCAAGCTTGTTGCAGAATTCCAAAGTGTTAAATTCACAGGATAATTGTAAATACGGACACTGAATATTAAAATTAACTAGCCCTACGCCTTGCTTTTTTTGCTAATTTTATTTTTTGCCGCATGGCGGAATGCGATATCTTGATTTTTTAATTTTTTACAAAATGTTGAAGTCAGACCCCCAAAAATCGCAAAACATCCTGTAAAAAATTCAGATATCAACATATCGCGTTCCGCTTTGCGGCATTCTCTTCGTTATAGAGTTTTCACTCGAACGCAAAACGAAAATCCAGGTTTGGCCGATCGAAAAAAAAGTAACCTCGATTTTAGTGAAGTGACGAAATTTCGAAAAAAGTGAAAAATCATTTTTTGCGTTTTTCTAATCGAATTTTCTCTTTTTCGGTTAAACAACAGTGTTTTTCGGAATCAGCGGGAAATTTCCCATCGGATAGGATTTCCGAACTTTGCGAAATCCAAAATTTTTTTTTCGCGAAAAACGCAATTCAACTTCCGGCTTTAAAATTCTGTCAAAAATTTAGAAATCATGATATCGTATTTCGCCTTGCGGCATTCTCTTCGTTATAGTGTTTTATCTCGAACGAAGGAATAACACGATTAAAACTGCTCGTTGATTAGCAAAGAGTTGCAGGCAACTCGACAGCCAATCAGAGAACGAATAACACGACAACAATACTTATATCGAAAATTCGAGATATTTTACCCATTGATTTTTTCGAAAAGACCAAAAAAAAAACATCAATTAATTCGTTACTTTATTCAGCTGATACCACTTTTTATTTTTGTTAATTCCAAATTTTGTTAATCTGCTCGGAAATACAGACGAACCTTTGAGAGCTTGTTACAGGGACAAGGAGAGAAAACGAGTGAAGCGAAGGGGCAAGGGAGGGTGCATAAACCATCCTCCGACTGAGAGAGCATAACAGATACATGTGTCCAGGCGGCTCGCTTTCGCGACAAGTGATTCATGGAGGTCTCGATACGTTTTTTACACCTCGGGAACGGCTTTATTAGAAATTCTGATAGGGACGCTGCGGCCGCGGCTCGACTCGGCTCGAGTTGGCATCGCGGCAACCGGCAAAGAGTGACACGCTGCCCGAGGCGAACTGGACGGGATGGGAAGGGAGCCGCTCCCGGACGAAACGGTCTAATCGCATGGAGACTTCTTGCTCGAGTATCCTGTGGGTTCTGCGCCGATGAAACGTGGACTGAAGCAAAAGACATCGGAACTATTGTGTTATTTTCAGTGTGACCTGAGCTTCCGTCACGCGACGTTTTTTTTCAGCGAGATCGCATTAGCATTTAATTTTTTTTAATACACCACAATCGAATCTGAAAAATGCGACAAATTTACGGCACTTTTTGAGCTCTAATTCAGCAATGGATTCGGTGATGTTTTTGAAGTTTGGAAAAATATTTGTGCACTGTAAAATAATAATGTAACGTGAATTTCGTTTAAGTTACACAAACTTGTTCCATTAATAAGATTTAAATTTGATTTATTAAATGTGTCATTATTTCAACTTTTTTCTATCTTACGAAATTAATGAAAAAAAATGCAGCGAATAGAGACAACATCAGATTTATAGATATGATAATGTTAAAAAATATCCATCAGTAGATCATTTGTACGAATCGAAGAATAAAAAAATTCTTCATCCGTCTCAATATCAAACGTGTTGATTATTATACTGAATCGCAAAATACATCATTTTTTTTAAAACAAATACTCCAATATTCTTTTATTTAAATATTCCTATACGCCCCAAGAACAACACAAAATTTTAGTTCAAAATATCGTCGCGAATTAAATTTTTCAACAATAATTTACCAATTTTTGCCGGCGACAATCGCGACGTAAAAATAATTATTATCGAGTCGTCGTCGGCTCAGCGAGCGAACCGTCGGACGGGGGTATCGCCGAGCGGGGCTCGCGCGCCGCGGGCTCAAAAGCGATGCTGCACCAAGTGGAAGAGATAGCCAGTTTTGTCGAGTCCGCTCGTCGCGCGGAGCGCGACGCGGGACGACGATGGAGGGAGAAACGTTTCCAAAGTGGGGAGGCGCGAAACCGAGGGAAAGGGAAGTCGGGGGCGGTCGCGAGCGCGCCTCAATTCAACGGTAACAGCCGCGCGTACACCACATCTGCTGTGCAACCGCCAGAGTCGCCTCTTCAGCTACTTTTCAGCACGCAGTTAAAAACAATTAATTTCTCCTTTTTTATTGCAAAAATTCCAAAGCCTAGTTTACAAAAATTTAACGGTTACTCGAATAAAAACAAATTCATCAAATAAAAAAATTCCTAAAAATTCAACGAAACGATATAAAATTAACGCACAAAATTTACAACAAATTAGCGATCCGCCAAATTATCATTATTATAATTATTTTTATTATGCAACTGCCGCATTTACATATGAAGCTGAAGCAAATTCACCGAGTGCGAGACGACCGCGAGCTCCGCCCCCATGGCACGTTTTCCCCCTTCCCTTCCCGCGGGCTGCCGCCCCCGAGTGCGCCGGCCGCGTGTATCCCCGCCAGGTCGGGCGTGCAGCGTGCACGGCGCATACACAGCCGCACGCGGGGACCCCATCGGCTCTCGTTTTCGGCCGCGCGCGATGCACATGCTTCTCGTCGCTCGGCGCGTCAGCTTCTTCCTCGCGCCGACCTCCCTCGATCTGCTCCCTCAATTTTATTTTTGTTTTATTTTGCTGCTTAAATTTTATTTTTATTTTATTTTTGTTCCTTAAATTTTATTTTTATTTTCTTTTGCTCCTTAAATGTTATTTTTATTTTCTTTTGCTCCTTAAATGTTATTTTTATTTTATTTTGCTCCATAAATTTTATTTTAATTTTATTTTACTCCTTAAATTTTATTTTTATTTTATTTTGTTTGTTAAATTTTATTTTTATTTTATTTTGTTCCTTAAATTTTATTTCTATTTTATTTAGCTCCTTAAATTTTATTTCTATTTTATTAAGCTCCTTACATTTTATTTCTATTTTATTTTGCTCCTTAAATTTTATTTCTATTTTATTTAGCTCCTTAAATTTTATTTCTATTTCATTTAGCTCCTCAAATTTTCTCTCAATTGTATCATCTGCTCCCTTATTTAAAATTACAAATTCATTTCCACCACTCCACAATTTTGTTTCCCCCCTTCAAATCGCCGATCATCGCCGAGTACAAATTTGCGTCTGCCGAACGAGGTTCCACAACGTGTCATCATCGTGAATCGCAATGCGATTGCGATGCGATTGCTATGCGATTGAGGCTGCGATTCCACCTTGCGCATTATCTCCCGGCTCTTTCTGTAAACACACCGAAACGTTCTCGCCTCGCGTTCTCGCGTCCCGTCCTCCTTCCTCCCGTTCTATTTCCCGTCTATCCGCCTCGCTCGCTCGAGTTCGGGCAACAGGTTTGAATTTATGGGACAATAAAGAGTGCTGTGCGTAGTGCGCGTGTCTCCGTCTCTCTCTCGCTCTCGCGCATTTCGTGTTCGGTGCTGCGCTTTGCTTTATCTCGTTCCCTCTCTCCGTCTCTCAGGGTTCTTCGCCTCCTTCTCGCTCGCTGACTCTCGTGATCCTAGGTCTCGTTTCCTCTCGCTCTGTCTCTCGCCCCCCCCCCCCCACTCCCCCCCCCCCCCCCCTCTCCATCGTCTCACTCGGCGCTTGTATCTCTCGCCGCACGAGAGAGGAGAGCAACCGAGGCTATCAAACTCTCATAAAACTGTCAGCCGCGGCCGCCCGGCTTGACTTATGTGCGAGCCCGTCTTTTCCTTCGCTCTCGCTCTCCCGCCGCACTCGCAGCTCTGCCTCGTTCTCTCGCTCCCGTCCGCGCGCACCTTCGGCTCTCTGACGCCGGATTGCGGGGGCCACCCCGCTGTCCCGTTCGAGCCCGCGGTCCCTCTTGTTTAATCCTTTCACGAGAGGGTAGTTTCGAAATTATTATTTTGGAAAGTCCGAGGGGCCCGATACGCTCGTCCGCGGACGCAAATTGTTGGGAATGTGTCTCGTGCGGGGTTACGAGGAGTTAGGCCTAAATCTAACCGGCGCGACGAATCGAGGCGAGACGCGGGGATTTTGGGGACTTTGGACGGGAAAATGTGACAAATTGACGGAGGAATTAAAATCGGGATGAACGAAAATAATTATGGTTTCGTCATGATTGTAAATTTAATTATTTTTGTAATGAGGTGTAATAGTGTTAATAAAATATGTGATTGAAACGAAAATATTGTTTTGTAGGATACACTGAAATTAGCTTTTATTGTGTTAATTCATTTTTTAGGTAATGTAATATTTTTGTTACGTCAATAAAATGTTGATAAAATGTAAGCGATATATTACGTACTTTCTCCAAACTTCAAACGATTAAATTTATTTTCATATTTCCAAAACCTACAGAATTTTGTACGCGTCAACGAAACTCCTCACTTTTTTAAACACACAATCCAAGGCTACAATCTATCATAATACAAACTTTTGTTACAATAATTGCTGACATTTGTTCCAGTACAAAATACCAAAAATTACTTCAACGGCAAACAAAAACGGACTCAGAAATGTCCACATTCCACCGGAGTAAAATATACTCTAAAAAATCCCGATACTTTTCACATTTCCAAAACCTGCAGAATTTCGTACGCGTAAAAAAAAATTTCCTCACACTTTTTAAAACATAATTCAACATTAAAAAAACGATCATGATACAAATATCAATTCCAACAACAACTGTCATTCACTCCAACAAAAAATAAAAATAACTTCAACGAAACACAAAATCGGAACCAAAAATTCCCAAAAATCGTTTCGTAACCCAAAACGTGCTCCAAAAAAAATCCATCGTATTTCCCTGACCAACCACCTCATACTGCCGACCGAGTGCCTAACCACGATGCAGAATCCCAGTTTCCTTGTCGCCCCACCGGGGGAGGGGGGAGGTAGACTCGGAAAATGCGCGCGAGACGAGGAAAGAGCGCCAGATAAACAGAGCAGAGAGAGGGGAACGCGTGCGCGCCGGTGCCCCGTCCGATGTCAACCGCAGCGTTCGCCACGAAGACAAGAAGGAGGCTGCTCCACACACCCCGACCAGCCGAGGAGAGGGGCGAAAATCCCGATGCCCAAGAAGCCCAAGTCAGCCTCATCGTTCTCAAGAATCCCCGTGTGTGTGTTTCTCTCTCTCCCCCAAAGCATCTCGTCCAGCCAGCGATGACCAAAACCCAAGCGAACGAAAGAGACACAAAGCCCAACCAAGCAAGCAAACCCCTCCACCTTCGATACCACGAGCTCCCGAATATCTCTCCATTAGCCCCCCTGCCGCTCCTCTCTCTCTCTCTCTCTCTCTCTCTCTCTCTCTCTCTCTCTCTCTCTCTCTCTCACTCTCACTCTCTCTCTCTCACTCTCTCTCTCTCTCTCTCTCTCCCACCACGTCCCCCTGTTCAACCCCGTCGTGTCAGCGCACCCCTCGTTCCATCCCTCTCCCACCCTCCGTCTCACCGTCTCCCTCTCACGCAGCCCTTGTCACGGGCCTCGGCACCGAGGACGGACCGCTCGCATCAGCGGCACCGGCGGGGGGGCAGCACACTGGCGGCTTCGCACACAGGGAACGGGGTTGAAGTGTCCCAACAGCGTCGTCGTCGACTCTCTCACTCCCTCAGAGACAGAGACAGAGAGACAAGAGAGCTCGACAGGCGAAGTAGGGAAGGAAAAAGAGAGAAACCTCGCCGAGGCGCGCGAGAGAGACCAATCAAGGTTTGACGAACGACGGGGATTGGTCCGCTCTCCTGACACGCAGCTCGCGCGGGCACGTGACAGCTACCGCACCGGCTACGAGGATCCGCGAGGTTCAGTACGATACCACCTCCCTCCGCGCACGCAACTCCACGGCGAGCGAGAGGAGAGCCGCAGCGCTCACGCTAGTCACCGCAGCAGCGCCTCGCGCGGCTTTTCTTACTTCGTCGCGCTCCTCCTCCTCTCTCTCTCTCTCTCGCTCTCTCTCTCGCTCTTTCTATCTGCGTCCCGTATCTGCGTATCGGTCTATCTCACGAGCGAGCCCGAGCTGATATACCTCACTTCGTCCCGCCGCTCGTTCGTTCGCTCTGGCACACGCTGCGCGCTGCCGGCGCATTCGCTCTCTTTGGTCTCTCCTCCGCTGCTGTGCTCTGTGCTGCCGATGCTCTGTGCCGCCGCTGCCGCTGCTGCCGCTGCTGCTGCTGCTGTGCTGTGTGCGCGCTCCGGCTGCTGCTGCCGCTGCTGTGCCGCGCGCTCCCGCTGCCCGCCACTCCACAACACACCACCTACTTTCTTACCCGTGCGGAGGAGAGCAGTCTCGCAGTGTGCCCTACGGCGTAGTGGTGCTGCACTCTCGGAGTGAGACGGTAACCCGAGCCGGCCCTCGACGATACGCCGTCACTCGGGTTCGATACGCGAGCCACTCGGTTGTGTGCCCGGACTCCGCGCGCTCGCTTCACAACTCGTTTCGTGTGCTTCGCGGCGAGGATACCGAGGCGCGTGTGTACCCCGAGATCGGCGCGCGCGTGGAGACGTCAAACTCTTTTTTTTTTTTTTTGGATAAACAATAACGAACGAAAAGTCGGGTTTGACATTCGAGAGAATTTGAGAAACGAGGAAACTGGTGCTCGGATTTAACGTCGTTTTCCGATCGCAGGAAAAAAAAACAGTCGGGTTTGACGTTTGAAAGAATTTTCTCAACGAATTTGAGAAAGGAAGAAATTGGTGCTCGGATTTATCTTCGTTTTCCACTCGCTGGAAAAAAAAACAAAACAAAAAAAAGTTCGGGCATACGCGGGAATTAATTTTTTCCACTGTGTCGAGTTTGGGTTGTTGATTCTCGAAGGAGGGAATCGGAAGTAGAAGAAGAAGAAGAATTAAAAAAAAAAAAAACATTCAGTGCCGATGACACGTCGATAAAAAGTGTGCTGTGTCCCCCCGGGTGATAATAAACGCGGTGATTCGCGGTCGAGGGTGTCGCAAAGGACCCTCCCGCGCTCCCGCGGACTCGTTCGACGGTCCGCCGAGGCATCAATGGGGCAGGGCCCGCACTACGCGCGACTCGCGTTGAGGAAGCCCGAAGAGGAAGAGGAACCAGCGGAGCCAGCAGCGCTGTGGGTCCCCCGTGTTCCCCGTGGGTAATTGCGCCCCGGTAAGGTCGTAAAGAAGCGGAAGACAGTTTTATAGCCCCGGCCCACGTGGCGCTCGTAAAGCAGCCGCGCCAAAGACTCTCACTCGCACCTCCAGAGAGCCGCCCCGCGCGTTCTCCAGCCACGCGCGCGTCTTCACGCTCCGTGTCGCCCGTGTTACTCGGTGTTTTCGGGGGCCCCGTTCGCGTGTTAACCAACCGCCTCTCTATTAGTCCTCGAGTCGCCCCGCCACGTCGTTCATTATCGAGTCGTTTGCAGTCGTGCCGAAACCTCGCGAGGTGTCGACGATTCGCCGGCTCGGCGAGCTGGCCGACGAGAGTTGACGTGAATCGTTAAAAGTCCAGAGAGTCCAACGAATCCCCCGATCGAGTCCCGAGTCCCCCGGTAAATTCGGCTCCATGGCCGGGCCGACAGGATTCGAGCCAAAGTGAGAAGTGCGCGACTCTTCAGGGTGAACAAAACGGACTTTGCACAGCGGAAGAAGAACAAAAAAAAAACACGATGAAGCCTAAGGTCTGACATGTGACCGCTTAGTGTCGGGTGGTCAGCGATCGATCGGCAGAGACTCGATCGGCAGAGACTCGATCGGCCAGAGACTCAGGTGTCTTCGCCAAACATCCTCGTGGTTCGCTTCCAGCGAACATAAAAAAAAAACGTTTCCCTCAACCCTTTAAGCTTGACGCTCGGTTCGTCACCGTCGTCGTCAGCGATCAACACGCAGCCTCGACAGGTCGTTGGATGATGAGTTCCTATCAGTTCGTAAACTCGCTGGCGTCCTGCTACGCGGGCCAGCAGGCCCAGCAACAGCAGCAGCAACAGCGACCGACCCCAAATTCACCGGGCGAGCCGCTTCAGGCGGCCTCGCCCGCCGGTGGTGGCGACTACTACAATCCCAACGCCTCGACAACCGGATACCCGACGCCCTGTTACTCGCCCCAGCAGCACTACCCGCAGCATCCTTACGCGACACCCGCCGCGGGGATGCAACACGCACCGCCGACCGGTATGATCGACTACACGCAGCTACAGCCGCAGCCGAGGCTGAACGCCACGGCGACGTCGCAGCAGCAACAGCAACACGCGGCCGCGATGCACGCGGCGGCTCAGCACGCCGTCGCCCAGCAGCAACATCATCAGCAGCAGCAACAGCAGCAGCATCATCCACAGGCGCAGATTCATCAGGACTCGACGACGCCGCTGCTGCAGGTGCCGAACGCTGCCTCGGCGCCTTCAACGTCGAGCTGCAAATACGCGGATTCGACGTCGTCAACGAGCGTCGCGTCGCCACAGGATTTGACCACAGGGACGTCAAGGAACAGCCCGACACCCATGGTGACTGCTGGGACTTCGAAGGCCTCGGGATTGACGTCGCCACCCGGAGGATCATCCAGGTCGTCAATAGCCGCATCGGCGGCTTCGCCGCCCAGCGGCAGCTCCAGAGGGGTCGGTGAAGGCAGCTCGACGCTGACGACAGCGTCCTCGGCGTCGTCGCCGGCTTCCAGCACCTCGAGCACATCGAGCACCGGGAATAACTCGTCGAACAAGGGCAACGCCAGTGGCGGGAATCCGCCGCAGATTTATCCGTGGATGAAGAGGGTTCACATCGGGCAGAGTGAGTAGATTTGTTGTTGCTGATGGTTGTTTTCTGAGGGAGGGGTGGGGGGGGGGGGATGGGGGGGTGTTAATTTATGGGAAGATGGTGGATGATTAGGCTGTGCGAGGATGTGATTGTGTTGTAACAGGAGCAACGTGAAAGGCGGCTTATGGTAATTTCGTTGTTTATATGTATGGCGAAGTTGTTACGGCGTGGATGTAATTGACTGGTAACAAGAGGTGAAGGGAGAGATCATGATGACTTGGGGCGAGGTTAAATGACGAGGTTGTAATCGATAGGAGAGTAAATTGTTACGCACCTTGGAGGATTGCGTGATGATTTTGTAATTTTGTTTCGTGGGTTTTGTAGGGAAAAATTGAACCAAGAAGTCTGATGGTTTTGCTTTTTTGGTAGCAAGAGGTGAAGGGAAAAATGACGATCCTTTCGAGTTGAGGTTAAACGATTTAGTGGTAACTGATAAAACAATAAATCATTAGGCACCTAGGGGAATTAGGATCTGAGTTTATAACCTCGTTTCATGGGTTTCAAGGGAAACATAATTTTGAACCAAGAAGTCAGATAGTTTTGCTTTTTCAATGACAAGAGGTGAAGAAAAAGAATTCTGATCTCTTCAGGTTGAGGTTAGATGAGTTAGTGTTAATTGATAAAACAATAAATCATTACACACCTTAAAGAATTAGGAACTACTGTCATAATTAGGTTCTATCAGTTCCTACGGAATGTCAAATTTAAATCAAGAAATCACATATTTTTCCTCCATTAAAAGTACATTGAGTCGGACAATTTAAAAAATGTTCACAAAATCCTTTCTAACACAGGAAAACTGATTTCATTTTCAGTCTAGAAAATACATTTCAGTCGAAACGTCCAACACAAAAATCTCTTCTCATCCACATTATTTATACCCACCGGTTCAGCTTCTTTTACGCCAAACAGAAATGCTTACGAGGTACAGTTTGATTATTCAAAAGCCGATGGCCTAATTATATCGTTAGGAGTCGATTGGCAAGGGGGGAAAAGGAGCGAAGGAGCGGGAAGAAAGGGCAGGAAAGGGAGGCGAATCGTTTAGCGCGTGATAAGTGGTGGAATAGACACAAGGCCATCGTGCTCGGTGATCCTCGAAGGAAGGCGCGCGCGTCCGCCGTTAGGCCCAAGAGCACCACCACCTCGTCCATCCAACGAGTCTTCCAAGTCTCGCGGCGCGATACGTTGGATGATCTCAGGTTGTTCTCATTGTGGGCGTATGATTCATGATCGTATCGGCCGAGGTCGCTCCTCGGCAAGGAAAAAAAAAAAAAAAAAGAAAACGAAACGAAACGTTTAGGCGCTAATGTGTCGCGCGATAGCCGAGTTATTTCACGACGGGTTTCCCATCAGTCATTGTATTACGGACAGCCTAACTCGGTTACTCCTTCGTGTTACGACACTCGGTAGGCGAACAGAGATCGCGGGTATAAATTCCATTACGCGTTAGATTTTTCGCCGAGACCACCAGCGAGTATCAAATGTGAATCATCACCAGCGACTCTGTGTGAAGTCGAAGAATTTTGTTTCGGGTACTCGTATTTCTGTACTACCGCCCGAACCACATGTAGAACCGAAGAGGTCGGCGCGTGAAGCGAGGAAAAACGAGAAACAAGTGGTGCGAGAGAGCGGCAGAAGGAAGAGCGTGTCTTCGAGTCCACGCCCACGTGTGCCGATTCTGCTCGCAATGGAACGCAGCGGCAACTCGAGCGGCTTTTGGGCCTAGACGCGATTCTGAACGCCGCGCTTTATGTCGCTGCGGTTCGGGTTGAGACCGGAAAGCGGCGACTCCTGCCGACATCCGTGCTGGAATTTTTTTTTTGTTTTTTCTTGAAGGATGGGCGAAAAACTGACTGCGTCATTGCCGGGGTGTTTTGCGAATTTTTTGGTAAATCGCAATTAATTGGATGACATGAAAAAAAGTAGAACCTTGCAAATTGTTTCCTTAGTACATCCAGAGAAATCGTAGTGATGGAAATAAATGTATATTTATAAATTTATTTAAAATTATATTTATAAATTTATTTAAAATTATATTTATAAATTTATTTAAAATTATATTTATAAATTTATTTAAAATTATATTTATAAATTTTATTTGAACGACATAAAAATTTATTTGAACGAAATACATTTTATTTGAACGACATAAAAATTAATTTGAATGAAATAAATGTTATTTGATCCAAATAAATAATGTTATTCCGGCCATTAAATAGATTAATTTATTTAATGACCGGCATAATAGGATTGATATTTTCTGAGTGATATTTTACAATTTTAACGAAGCTACCTTTATAAGGAAGTATGTAGGACAACTTTGGCTTCCTCATAGAGGAAGCATCGTTAAAAGTGTAAAAAAAAACACTCCAAGTGCTGTAATTTACAATTACTTATGTTCTTTTATAAATATTCGCAAATGGCAGAAATGCCTCGCGATTTTCGTGCGATTTCCCAAAAGCCAGACGTTACCTTCTGATTTATTAAATACTGAACGTCTCGTCCGATTCCGTTCGGGATAGAACGCAGCAACTTGAGCGGCTTTTGGGCCTAGATGCGACTATGAACGCCGCGCTTTGTCGCTGCGGCCTGGATTGAGATCTGAAAGCGACGATTCCTGTTGACATCCGTGCTGGCATTTTTTGTTTTCCCGAAGAACACGTTAAAAACTGACTGCGTCATTGCCGGGATGTTTTGCACATTTTTCAGTAAACCGTAATTAATTGAATGACATTAAAAAAACACTCCAATCACTGTAATTTACAGTTACCTATCTTCTCGATATAAATTATATTCTCAAATAGCAGAAACACCTCGCGATTTTCGTGGTTTCCTAAAAGCCAGTCGCGACCTCGTGATTTATAAAACACCGAACGTCTCGTCGGTCCCAATAACGACGATAAATATCGTCGCCAAGTGGCAACGCGTAACCCGCTGCGCCTTTCGAAAATTTACGAGAATAATATTTAAAAAATCCACGCGACGCCAAAGTCACGAATATTTTTCGTATTTTTTCTCCGTCCAACTGTTGTTTCCGCCCGAATCGCATAAAAATCGCGAGAGGTCGAGGAGATGACGAGAAAAATAAATCATAGGATCATAGACAGAATCCAGCATTATATACGGCGAAAAAAGCGACTTTTTCGATAATTCGGCGGGCGCGACGAAACAAAAATAAGACGACCAAAAAAAAAAAAAAAAAAAAAAAAAAAAAAAAAAAAAAAAAAAAACGTGCAACGCGTTTAGCGTGGAATCCGAGGGAAAGAGAGATCGAGATGATCCCCGCGTCGGACGGGCCGACCTCGCGATCGTCGGAAGCCCCGGCGAAGCTACGACTCTACAGTGTCTCTCGATTAACGAGTCCACCGAAAGAAGGTCGAGCGATAAATCAAGCCCGCGGGACGAATTACTCGGAGAGTCGCCCGTTTCGTAAACCTCGAGGACCGCGATGTGTGGCGGACGCGAAAGCTCGCGAGCAGCAGGGCACGAGCCTCGTCTCTATTTTTTCCCTCCTCGTCGTCGTCGTGTTCTTCCTCGTCTCGCGCGCTGCCGGCGCGCGAGATTCTCAAATCCACAAATCGCGCAGGCCGCGCGTAAATACGGAAGCGAATGCGTGCTACGAAAATTCGCCGCTTCGCCGTGCTTGAACTGATCCACCTGCCTTTGTCGATTTTCCGGAGGATTTGGCGATGAGATAAGACGGCAGCGACTCCGAGTTTCTCTCTCCGAGGAATTGGAGTAAGATAGCGCCAAGCACATCTCGGACGATGCGAGGCTATATACCCGAGTTGAAATATATAGAACCTCCGATGAACCTTCGTATAATGAAAATGGGTAATAACTGCCACTGCCACGAGGTTTTGTTGTTTCCGAAAAATAAAGAAATACAAATTTTATTCAAGTTCATTTCAAACTCAAACTTTTCTGTTCCGAAGATTTTTCTGTGCAATCCCATATTTTAAAGATACAGACGATTTTTGAAAAAAAAAGTCAATTTTCAAATTACTTAAAAAATGCGCTCCAAAAATTTTGAAAAAAATCCCATGTATTCTAAGGAGGGGATTATGAAGTATGTTAAAATTACAAGTTTTTTCAGGGTTATGAATTTTTTGAGCCTGCGAAACGGGATGGAATGCCTCATATGCAAGATATATAAAAGACGTATTCTAGATATACAAGATATATTTTATCCGAAAACTTGTATATGTCAGATATATTTTACGATACATACGAAATATACGCTAGCGAAAAATATATCTAAGATACATCCAAAATATATTCAAAATGTATTTTTACTGTATTATTGTCCGAAAAGTTCTTTATGTCAGATATATTTTCGTATATATTTCTTTTCCATGGGGGTGTATAGACTATCGAGATTCATCTGAGGGTCTGTGGATTTTATTTCCAAGCCTTCGTCTAATCTCCGTTCACTTCAAATGGGTAATACATGCCACGTCCTGAGGTTGAACGAAGGCTCCAATCCCTTGATACAGCCTTTTCGTACACGAAGAAAACGGTTTTGCTATGCCAGCAAATCTTTTGTTAAAATACTCACAACATTGCGTTATCTGCTAGGCTAACAATTTTTTTAGCTCGACTAACATATTTTTTTGCTAGATAAACAAATTTTTTTGCCAGTTCAACAAAATTGTGTGCTTGGTTAGCAGATAAAGCAATGTTGTCACTATTTTAACAAAAAATTTGCTGGCACAGCAAAACCGTTTTCTCCGTGTACTAAAAAAAAAGGATTCCAAGGAGGCCAGAAATTTCAACTCGGGTAGGTACAGCGAGACATACATTGAACCTATGAGAGCAGCGCGCGAGGCTCGCGCGGGCATTAGTCGCGCCGTGATTTACTGCCCCGCGACCCGGTATGATTCAGTCAGCGGGGAATTTGACGAAGAATTAATGGTATTATGATATCGTGTGTAACTCTATGTATGTGCGGCCGGGCCATAAATCAGGCCGCATTGTGAGGCGGGGGGCCCCCCCTCTTTTCTTCCTCCTCTTCGTCTTCTTCTTCTTCTTCTTCTTCTTCTTCGGGCTTCTTCCTCTTCGCGTTCGTCGCTCCGTCTCCCTTCTTACGGTGCTCTCGTCGCTCTTCATCGTGCCGAAGCCCTCGAAGCACAGCTGAGCTCCGTCCTTCTGTCTCTCCGGGTTTCGATGGACCTCAGCCTCCAGCCTCGCAGCCTCTGGCGACTCCGGGGACCGGAATATGCAAAGCCGATCGCGAGGTTGATGTATTCTTTCTTCGACTCGGTTGGCCACACCGCTTAGCTAATTTCGTACATTCAGATGTGATTTTTTTTTTTCCGATTTGTATTCGGGGTTTTGGGGTTTAGGACGTTTTTCCTTGGGCTGAGGACAAAGTGGAACGGTTGAAAAAAGGTTTGAGGGTGGGATGGATCCTTTTGTTGGCTCTGCTCGCGTTAGACGTTTTGGTGATTTGCGCGCTCTGGAAATGCGAAAATTTCGCTAATCGTCGTGAGTTACCTCGGCGAGGTTTTGTACCTCCGTTGGGTGTCTTCGGTCGTGCGAAAGGAGTCGCTCGTTTTTCACGACAATTCGTGTACGAGTTGGAGCGAAGGCTGTTGTGGGCCCGGCTGCCGCTGCTCCCTTCCCGGGCTCGCACCGATTTTTCGGCGACGCCCTCAAGGTTACATTCCTTTTCTATACTTCAGGGTTGCCGCTTTACATTTTCGGGCCGAAACGCGGCCGAACTATACCGAGGCTCGACTGGCGCTCGGGAATGTGCGAAATATTTTTTCAATGGCGATGCCCCTCCCACCCCGAGGCCAAGGTTGCTCAACCCTTCAATTGTCGTGGGGCAAGGTCGCCGAGACTATACACAAATGCGATCTAATCTTGTAATTTTCTCAGAGGGATTTAGAGCCTTTGGAAAGTAAATAAATGCGTAGGACACCCAAGCAGTTGACTTCAAGATATTATATTTTATGGTGTGAAAATGTAAAACTACTAGTTACTATTTTTATCGAAATATTTCACGAGAAATTCTGATAAAAATTGTCTTAGGTCTGTAATGAAAAAAGTCTTGGTCTAAAGTGAATAAGAAAATGAATTCTGCTGCACAGAATATTTGCCTTGCCGATCGTACATATTTTGTAATAAATGTATCAAATATTCTGAATGAAAATATTTGATTGAATCGAAATATTTGGATTGAAAAACACTTCACTCCGCCTTCTCGCACAAAAACCTCATGATTCAGCCTCAGCACTAATTTTTTTTCGACAATCACGACACACAATAAAAAGTGTCTCATCCCAAACTAACTAAGTAACTAAATTCCGCTCTTCCGAATATGTCTCTCGACTCACATCTTTACAACAAACATTTCAAACCCTTCCTCAATATTTAGATTGAAAAATACCTCACTCCGCCTTCTCGTACAAAAACCTCATGACTCAGAGCCTCAGCATTGATTTTTTTTTTCATCAGGCTCGCGCGCGACTGTAAACATCGCCAAGTTCCGCAAAAGTCGGTCAGACACCACGCAGCCACACAATTTATTCGTACTCCGTGCGTTTTTTATCCAACACGACCCAGGGACGCCGCGTTTACCAAACCGTCAATCGCGCGTGGCGCGCGCGCTGTGAGTCCGAGGGTGCGAATGCTTTATCGCATTCGGCGGTAGCCGAAGCGACCAAACGCGAGTGGCTTTTGTAACAAACAAACGTCGTTTCGGCGCGGCAAAAGTGTGTGGATTCCGTCTGTCTCTCCTACGAACGAAAAGTCGAGGAATTAAACATGGGTGATCGCCTCTCTCCTTCCTGTCCCGGCGGATCCAACCAGAGTCGCGCGGACCCAGCGCTTCTTCTGCGTTCGCTTGTAACCCGGAGAGCAAGAGCGATGAGAAACGAATCTATTTATAGGGTTACGTAGCGGCGGCTCCGAACGGGGCGATAATCGCGTGGACTTTTACATGTATACAATATATATGTATATATCAATGTCGTATATATATCACACACCGCACTTCACAACTATGTCGCGTGTGTCGCGAGTACGTAGATTTTTCTACGCCACACTCGGCTCGTGACACGCGAGCCAACAATCTTATATTGCGTAATTTTCGAGCTTGATCGCTCTGGGATATCGGCGCGGTCGAATCGCTCCGGCACGAAGGTCGATGAACGAGAACCCGAAGGGTCGGATCAAACTGTTGTTTCGCCTGGTTTCACTCTCTCTTTCGTTCTAGTCGTTTCAGGATAATTGCGATATCCTACCGCGTATATTGTACACACGATGTTGATGGTACAGTGGAGGCCGGCGTAAGTCGATAGTTTGTCGTTTGGGTGCTCGGGAATTTTTATCGTGCTCGCGGTTAATCGTTTTCACGGTTATGTTGAGTATCGCTCAACATAATTGGGTGGTGACTTTTTAATTCGAATTCTTCATACTTATTTTGGGTAATTCTGTTCATGAAACAATTGTATCCGTATAGAAATCGAAGACCGTGAAATGCATTACAAACTTTTTTTAAAATAACGATTGCTCTTTTTTTCTTCGGTTTTTCGCTCATGATACTTTTCTTCGCCTTTGTGGTACCTAGCGGATTTTTTAAATAGAAATATCAGTTAACAAATGTACGTTAAATTTTTATTTTTTGTTTTTCTCTTTTTTTTATAGATTTTTTAAATAGAAATATGAGTTGACAAATGTACGACAAATTTTTATTTTTTAATTTTTTCTTCTATTTTTTATAGATTTTCAAATAGAAATATCAGTTAACAAATGTACTTCAAATTTCAATTTTTTCATTTTTTCATTTGTGAGGATTTCAGAATTTTTCGTCAGAGAGGTCCAGCATTTTTTTTTGCCACAATAAATATACTCAGCTTACGTGTAAATATTCTAATCGAGCTGAAATTAGAACATTTTTGGAGCAGAAACGAAGACTTACGAGCGACTTCACTGTACCCGCGGCGTTTCGAAGCGTCGGCGTTATGCTCGGATATCGAAGTATTTGCACGTCCGACAGACTCTGGGCACCCCTTTTCTTGGCCGTATCCGCATGTGCAGCGGCGAACTGGCCGCGGCGACGGGAAGAACCGCGGGGACGGGGTTGCCCCCGAAGGTACAGGGAAGCGGAAGATCTGGCCCTTCCGAGCGACTCGAGAGCCCCGGTGGATGGGCATTGTAATTACGGGCTGATCATTCCGCCATAAATAAAGGCTACGAACGGACAACCGACAACGTAGCCTCTACACACAGCCTACTACTCTGCTTTTCGCAACTCGTCTCTCTCGCTCACCGGTGTCGGACCGATTATGTGCGCCAGGGGTAGCTCCGATCGAGCGAGCCACGACTTCGGCAAACACGCGGGCCCGTCTTGACAACCTACTTGAAATAATACGCCAAGCACGGCGGAAATTGCGAAGACTCGACTCGACTGCAGCCCCGTGAAAATCGTACACAGAGAAAAATGTCTGGTAATCATTGCCAGATTGGTTAAACTAGACTTGGTTCATTATACCATTTATAGACGATTTTTGTAACCCACATGAGCTGTCACTCAAGCGAATTTTTCTATAAGTATTGGAAAAATTGCCAGACTGACGGAAAAAATTGAATTTACTACACCGAATGTGGTGATCGTCACCAGAAAATTTTCTCCGTATTTTTATTGTTGTAAATTCCACGTGAAGCGTTTTTCCACTTTTTCATTTTTCGTCAATCTCACGAGGTTATCATAGTCCGAAATTTACATATTACGCCGGGAGTGTAGAAAACCACGTCTTGTTTATATAATATGGTTTATTCTAGTATTCTGACTATTTTTGCAACGCATTTTTCCTAAATGTTTCCTGAAGTATCGGAAAAATCGTCAGAATGCCAGAACAAACCAAGTTCACCGCACCGCACCGCATGTGGTGATAATTACCAGAAAATTGTCTCCACATTTCATTAATTTTTTCACAAATTCCACGTGAAGCTTTATTTAATTTTTTTTTTTTTCATTTTTCGTCAATCTCACGAGGTTATCATAGTCCGAAATTTACATATTACGCCGGGAGTGTAGAAAACCGCCGTGTGTCCCAGGCGGATGATTTATAAGGTCAATTTTATCGGAAACTGGTTTACCGCGCCGACGAGCAATAGCAATTACGAGAGCGAAAGAGAGCCGACGAGCTCAACGGGCGCGTATATAGAGTCTGCTATTTTCGAATAGTTTCGCACTTACAGCTCGCGCATACACGTTTTGCTCGTATAATACGCGCGTTACTCTCGCCGTTTAGCTTATATGAGAGCTCGGCGATCCGATAAAACAACCACGCTCTCCTCGTGCGGTGCAATAACTCGCGCGGTTAGTCGTGCAAGTCCAGTCACGCGTGCTGGACCGCCACGCAGCGCCGTTAGCTCAATTTAATCTAGTTTACATTTTATAAAAGCGAACGCGCGCTGTTTCATCCAGTCATACCGGGCGCTATAATAAGCGCCTTCATTAAGCGGACTCTCGCTCGCCGCATTCTCGCATTGAGAGCGTTTTCAAAGATAAGAAACTCCCGCGCACCTCCGTACGGCTAATGGCGTCGGGGTGTCGGTGCGGATAGCCTAAGTGACTTCGTGCGCAACTTATTTTTTCAATTTTTTCATCCGCGCTCCGTGAGCGGCCGGTTGAATCATCGCGCGACATTGTAGAATTCATGAGAGAGAATTTTCACGCTGAGAAATTTTCCTAGGCCTGGCGGCTTTTTAGTGATAATTATTGATCGATATAATGATTCATATAATTCCTTGTAATATTTCATACATATAATTAGTCGGTGTAGCAGAAATAATCACATGGACTGTTTACAGAAATGCAAATTATTTATTTATTTATTTGCAGTCAGAGGCTACTTGATTTGGTTCGAATTATATGAATAATAATCCATTTGATTCTATGTAATATTTATTTATTATTTAATTAATAACAAATTATTTATTTATTTATTTGGCAGTCAGTGACCACAGGATTTGGTTCGAATTATATGGATAATAATCCACACAATTCCATGTAATATGTCATGTCATATAATTAGTTCGCATAGCAGAAATAATCACGCGAACTGTTTACAGAAACATAAATTATTTATTTATTTTTTGGCAATCGGTGACCACTGGATTTGGTTCACCAAATCGTCTATTCTCTCTGTGTACATCTAAAAAAATGACCAGGAAACAATCCCGAGATGTGGCAATGCCTACCACATTGACACGCTCGTATCCACACGTAACGCGGTTGTGACCGATAATGCAAACTATTTATTCAGTTGAGTAACGTCTTTCGCGCGTTTTAATTACAATCAATAAATCACGATGGAAAGTGCTGGCTTTGCATAATGCGCAACTTATCGCGCGGCATTAGGAAGCACGCTTACCTAATTACAGTATCCACTTCATTATCATTAATGAAGTCATGTAAATCAATCGGCGCAATTGATGATGATAAATCACAGCGAATATTTATAAATTCCTCTGCTTGATAAACCCGAAGAAGCCGCGCTAAATATGCATCCGATAAATACGCGTCAACAAACGAATCTCGATATAACGATCACAATCTCCGTCATGATTATTCCGCGTTCCCTGCGGACAACGAAATACGACAGGTGGCGGAAGGCAGATTATTATCCGAGGACAGCACGTAACTCTGGATCTCAATTTCATCCTCGATTCGGCATCTCCATTTGTCTCCGACCAGGCGGCGGTTCCGTTTGAATATACAAATCGCTTATTGGGACATAAATTCTCATCCGGGGCAGCCGAAGAAGTAGACGGAAAATCGGAGTACCGAGTTGCGCGGGTCCAGAGGGCACGGGGGGGGGGGGGGGGGGGGGGTTTCGAGCAGCAGGACGACGTGGAGCATCGCGCGAGAGACTCGGGGATAGTCGAGTCGGGCCGTGCAGCCTGTTGCTGCTGGTCTCCTGCGCCCCGGCGCCACAACGGGGATCCTTGATCCTTGCGCCCGTTCCTCGCGGCAGAAGCAGCAGCAGCCGCCCCTTACGGCCGACGAACCCCCCGAGGTGGATTGGCCCCACCGGCTTCGAGAATTTACGAGCTCTCGAGACCCACGCCGCGCGGGGGGGTCGCGCTTGTTCCTTTCCTCCCTTCGCACTCGTGCGACCTACCCCTCGGTTCCCGGGTCTCAGAAAGTTCGCGGTTTTCACCCGATACCAAGTGTACCGGAACACGCCGCACAACGCAATAATTACCCTCGAATCCCCCACGCCCAACGTCGTTGCGTCTTTCTTGTGCCCTGCTTTATTTACCGTTTTTGACAGTTCCGCGCTTTCTTCGTGACACAGAGACCGTGACATTTTACGGCGTGCGAGTTTATATTTTTTCGGCGATGATCTCGACATTGTTGGAGGCTGGAGTAGCCCTCGTTACGGCTTTGAGTAACAACCCTCGTAAATCTTGGTGGTCTGAATCTCGAACTTTGGTTTCATGAGGGTATTTATGGTTGATAGATACTTGTATTTCGGGCTGGAGGATTTTGAGGCTGTGACCGAGTTTGTTTGGTCTTTTGCCTGTTGCATATTGCACAAAGGAATCGCGGAATTTTTTCAGGAAAAGATTGAGGGAATTTTTTAATAAATAAGTATCTGCGTACGTAATAAAAAATAACAATATAAAAAGGAATATAGATTTGCTTATTTTTTAGCAGAATATGGTTGGTCTCTTCAGGAAACAAATGTGTAATTATACGGTTAATATGTCAAATTATTTAGTCACGATTTAGTTGATTAAAATATCTCATTTTAATCAATTTCCATTAAACGAAAAACCATTAAATTGACAGATGAATGAAGACCCAAACAGTAGGGATTTCTATAAAATCGATCTCTGAAATATTGTTTTGATGATTTTGTGCCTAAATATGGTTTATTTCTGCAGCAAACAAATGTGTAATTATACGAATAACATGTCAAATTAATTAGTCGTTAATTAATTATTTAGTTAATCTTCTTTTCATATCATATTTTGTTTCATTTCCATTAAACTAAAAAGTGCTTAATAATTAAATCACTCATGACACCAAAACGTAGACATTTTTACGAATGATTTTGTGCCTAAATAAGGTTTATCTCTTCAGCAAACAAATGTTATTACACAAATGTTATTATATGTATACGACAATAACAAATGTTGTTATATGTATACGAATAACATGTCAAATTAATTAGTCGTTAATTAATTGTTTAATTAATTTTCTTTTGGTATCTTATTTTCGTTACTTTCCATTAAACTAAAAACTGCTCAATAATTAAATTACTCACGACACCAAACCGTAGACATTTTTTTCAAAATCGATTTCCAAATTGACAAATCGCCGGTCTCAACGTGCCGTAAATTCCGTTGTTATTGTTCGGCCCAGAGAATCAAGGACGCGCGAGTTCGAGACGAGCGTGGATAGATAATGCACATACGGAAGACGTGGGAAGTGTACGGACGGAAGGCGAACGACTTCATTCCGTGGGTGGTGCGCGCGGTGCAAAGTGCTCGGTGTAGGGGCGGTACCCGCGCGCACCTCAACGACCCCAGGGCCATAAATAAATGCTGTGCCGCCGCGCGGCGCGCGCGAACCGTCCGTGCAGCCGGCGAGCCACCGGCTTACCATCTTTCGAGGTTTCGTGATACGTGTAAGTAAAGCAGAGCAGGAGCGCGGGAGAGGGAACGTGGGCCGCCGCTTTCGCGTGTAACTAGGAGGCACGCCGCGAACTATCGAAACCGACAGCCTCCTCCTGGCGCGACCTGAAACATGGCCACTGCATGATTCACGGATCGCCGGATGGTTTACGATATCCGCGAGAGGAAAAAAAAACGCATCGACGTAAAAAAAAAGTGTCCACCGAAGGCGGGTCCGACAGTGTGAAACGGGATGTGTGATCGAGTCCGTTTTGCAAAATGACGCAGATTGGTTGAGAGGATCGTTTAATGATTCGACATGATTCATCGTTGGAATTAAATATGCATGAGGAATTTACACTTACCAATTTTCGAAACGTGATTAATTGACGACGTAGTAACAGTGAAAATTTGTTCCTAATTTTCACCAAATTATTATGAAACTTAAAAACAGATACATTTGATTCAAGATCGAAAAATTGGAGCGGTTGAAGGTACTTCAATTTTTTCTACGTTGCTTTTTAATGTTGTTATTTTCATACACCAATATTATGAAATAATTTTAATTGATACATAATTAATGTCATAAATATAAATTGAATTTTAATCGATACATAACTAACGTCGTAAATATAAAAATGAATTTTTATCCATACATAATTAATGTCGTAAATATGAACATTAATTTTAATCGATAAATAATTCATTTCGTAAATATAAAAATTAATTTTATTCGATACACAATTAATGTCGTAAATATAAAAATGAGTTTTATTCGATACATAATTAATACCGTAAATATAAAATTAATTTTATTCGATACATAATTAATTTTGTAAATATAAAAAATAATTTTAACCAATTCAGAATATTAACGTACTCCATTTTTAATACCTTTGTAAAGCAGCGAATTTCACAAGTATGTGAAATTCGCTACTTTCCAAATCCATCCGACCGCGTCGACCGTCTCGCATTGGTGAATTATTAAAAAAAATATATATATATCGAAAGAGAAACCGGAAGTTCGCTTCCAGCTCGCGGCCGATCGATCTCGCCGCTATACATTATTAACGAGCGTTTTATCGCGAGTGGAAAATCGATGACCGCCGGTGGGGGGGGGGGGGGGGGCGGCCCGCGCCGGCTACTTAGGGACGCGCTTCCCACGCCATCGCGGAATTATAAATCCCCATGGGATGACGATCCGCGTGTTCGCCACACACATTTCGCCCTCGATTCAGGAATAAAATCGACCGAGAAGCGTAACTGCAACCTACTCCAACGTACCGCAGTCGCGTATTACGTGTGGAGACGGTGCGTGTACGTCATACACGCACGACGCGACCTTTAAACCCAGTCGCATCATCAGCCCGCTCGGACATCACGTCGAAAGTCCGAGGCTCGCGGGTCCCTCGACCAGCTGACTCCGTATTGTTCCCCGGCGTGGAAGGCAGAGTCATTAATTTTCCCCGGTGTCGGTGCTCCGTCCAACGGATACCCCGTCGGATATCGTCCTGTGTTCGTGCGGGAGACACGAGCGCGCCGAACGTCTGCCCGAGAGAACTCACAACATCGACCATAAACGCTCACGTTCGCCCCGCCGCATTGTCAATTAATAGTCCTCGATTCTGTCTCTTTTTTGTCTCTCCCGGTCCACGCGGACTCGCCAGGCTGGTCTATCTCTCGGCTCTCGTGCCGGAATTTTGTCCCGCCTTATCAGGTCGACTGACGAACTATTGTCGTTGATATTCGCTTCTCTTCTGAATGTCAATCCTGCTTGTGAGTCACGGAATTTTACACTTTTGGAATTACATTTTTTTGTCTAGCATTTTTTGGAGGTTAGTAAGAGTATAAAAATAGTCGGTTTATTTTTATGACTGTGCAGAATTACAGATATGACTGTAGGAAAATATTAGATTGATCGCGATTTTGAGAAAATATTCTATGGAATTTAATTCGTGTATGACAGCCGGATAAGTCAGTCTTGCTTGTGAGTCACAGAATTTGACACTTTTATAATCACATTTTTAAAGTCGAATAACATATTTGGATCGGGAATAAAAGTGTTGGAATATTCGGCATATTTTTGTGACTGTGCATAATTGCAGATTTGACTGTAGGAAAAAATTCGAGTGATCGCGTTTTTGAGAAAAAGTTCTAAGGAATTTAATTCGTGTATGACAGCCGGATAAGTCAGTCTTGCTTGTGAGTCACAGAATTTGACACTTTTAAAATCACATTTTTAAAGTCGAATAACATATTTGGATCGGGAATAAAAGTGTTGGAATATTCGGCATATTTTTGTGACTGTGCAGAATTGCAGATATGACATAATCATCAAAAGGCTGCAAAAATTGCAGTGACCGCGTTTTTTAAAAATATTCTATGAAGTTCAATGCGCGGATGACACTGGATGAGATTTCGTGGAGCAAGATTCATTCCTTATTCCACCGGTACCTCGCGCCAAGTGTCCATTGTCGTCCTATTGCTACATTTATTCAAATCCGGAAAGTACGGCGTCGTGTAAAATGGAAAATCACTTTATCAGATCGTTGACTCCTCACTTGACTTTGTGTTACATTCTGTCGACATCGCGATGCTCGTGATGGTGCCCGTGGAATATTTGAATATTGTAATAGTCGTCTGCGAGCCCGAAGCTCCCGTGAGACGCTGCATAAACATCGTTTCGGCACTTCAAAAGACGGTCAGCCCGATGCAGCATCAATTAGATGTCGCATCTCGCGTTTTGCATGCTACACTCGACATCTCAAATTTCCAACTGTAAAATCTTAACTGTGTCAGGATTTTAAGGTTTGCTGACGAAAAAAACAGCATTTGAGATCAACCTTCAGACCTTATGACCCTGAACTTTTCAACTCAGCGTTGAACCCATTAAAACTAGGTTAAAAACTTTCATTTTTTTACATCAGTTTATCAAGTGATATTAAAAACTCATCTGCAATTCGCATCCAAATCGCAGAAAAGGCATAAGATTATCGATTCATAAAAAATGAACCAAATATATTTAAAAAAAGCCTTTCTACCCCGTCAGTACCCCCATGGAAAATAAATGTGTGTGAAAATATATTTGCCATATCCAACTTTTCGGACAATAATATAATAAAAATACATTCTGAATATATTTTGGATAAATCTTATATTTTTTTTTCTAGCGTATATTTCGTATATATCCTAAAATATATCCGAAATATAGAATTTTTCGGACAAAAAACATATTACATTCATTGAATACATTTTTTCATATATCTGAAATATATTATTTTTACATAAGGGATATTCGTGCAAACAATGATCCAAGATCATTGCACGAATTCGTTTTTTCGTTTCGAGTTACGGATATATCGCCGAGATACGAATCGGAGATTCCTCTCTATATGCACTTCGCGAAGTAGCCTCAATAATGCATACCGAGATTGTCGGACTTCGCGTTGGACTGCGCGGTGCGCGCGCGTGTCGAGAGCGCGATCGGGGCGCGCAGGCCGAGTGATGGATGGAGACGGCCGCTGTTTGCTTCCCTATTCCCATTTCTGGTGCCCTCAAACGGCGGTACATGTATGGCAGACGCAGCGACGGACGGTTACGACCCGATAGCGCCTGTCCCAACATTCGATTGTTTTTTAATAAAATTCCAATCGTACGTACATGTCCCTCGGTACGAATTGACAGTCTCCTCGCGGACCTCACCGCGTCAGTCGCCTCAAACAAAAGGAGGCTCGGTGTGCTGAAGAAGCGAGAAACGGGGTCAGTTAACCACGATAAAGTGCAGTAGTAGCTGTCGACATGTTGGTCTCGTTTGGGACGCTGTCAATCCGTCCTGGCGGATGGTTATAAGTAAATTTTCAAATTTACAATCTTGCTTATACTGTGGCTAGGCTTATAAAGATTTTTTGTCTCAAGACAAAATTGGTCTATCTTAAGGCACTCGTATGGTCTGCATAATTTGTAATTTTGAAAAAAAAAAAAAAAAAATTATGAAGTCGATTTTGGCGATTTTCGGTCCGGGGACGGATCTACGACTTCTGACAAAAAAGTCGCAGAATTCTTTTTTTTTTCAAAATCAAGTAAAAAGGTTTTGTAACCAGTGTTTTTATGCGACTTGAGAACAATGGTATAGGTTACAAGTCGATATTTTGAAAAGAAAAAAAATTGAGGTCGATTTTGGCGATTTTCGGTCCGGAGACGGATCTACGATTTCTGACAAAAAAGAAACGCAAATTTTTTTTTTTTTTCAAAATCAAGTAAAAAGGTTTTGTAACCAGTGTTTTCGGGGGTAGAATATGCGACTTGAGAACAATGGTACAGGTTACAAGTCGATATTTTGAAAAGAAAAAAAAATTAAGGTCGATTTTAGCGAAAAGTTGATGACGTAGTTTTTGAAGTACACCAAAAAATAAGTGTTTATGCAAAACGTTCCACTTCTTCCAATTTCAATAAGACAAACAAAGGGCACTTTGAGACGAACTTGGGGCGCTTGCAGATCGCTGTAGTCCAGTGAATACCACGAGAGCCGAAGGGGCGAAGCTGTCATGCTTTCGAGAGAGACCTTGAGTCAGAGAGAGATGGTCGGTGTGGGTATGCTTTGCCGCTGATCATTTGTTATCTGCGCGAGGGCGGCCCTGGAGAAAGCTCTCCGACGCAAATGGGTTAGTTTCTCACCGCCGCGCCTCGCGTTCTTAAACCCCGCTTCCCGAATGATATCCGCGGGCAAGATACAGACGAAGGGTTGAAAAGCGAGGGATTCAATTATCGCGATTTTCCAATCTCCAACGTTGTAGGCTGTTGGCTTTGCTGTCATCGTATATTTGAGCGTTGCGATCATTACATCAAGGGATTAAAGCACTTAGCAAAGTATATTTAGGACCGTTGATTGTCTTATTTAGGCCAATCAGCCAAGGCCCGTCAGTCTCATACATGATTATTATATATTTTCTATTTTCATCAATTAAAATCATTATCAAAGCTCGAAATTAATAATTCAACTCAAATGTATCAAGGATCGTATATTTTCATTTTTATGATGCACTGGAAATATCAATATTTAATATTCAATTTTTCATATCTTTTTATATTCATATTCTTACAATGATAACATTTTCTAGTAATCATTACAACATAATTTGTAATGATTTTTCCAATACTTAGTACTGGCAATTTTTCCAATACTTAATATTAGCGACTTTTCCAATACCAAAAAAAATAATTAAAAATTGTCTGCCCGACAACTAATTACACAAATATCACAAAAATCGTCAGAATGGTAAAACAAACCAACTACACACTAAAAGTGGTATTCATCACCAGTTTCCTCTCTCCAAGACGATTTCCCGTTTACCGAAGTGAAATTTCACGGAGCAGGTGAAACACTCGGCCCACCTCGACGCACGGAGTCCTAAATAATGTCTACCAAAGTTCCCTGTAGGAAGGGGACGAGAGGGGGGGGGGGGGGAGTTTCCTCTCCCGCGGCGCGCGGGGCCAGCGCGGAATGTCGACAGGCCGTTGATTTTGCAAGAGCCTCGGGCGCTGCCGGCGCGCGATCTTTGGCCCGCGGCGTGTGGCGGGTTTGCACTCCTATTATACAGAGCCGG
Organism: Pimpla rufipes; assembly: GCA_963932165.1. Taxonomy (NCBI): domain Eukaryota; kingdom Metazoa; phylum Arthropoda; class Insecta; order Hymenoptera; family Ichneumonidae; genus Pimpla; species Pimpla rufipes. The sequence goes on from OZ010636.1 coordinate 9,195,969, forward strand.
AACGTCGCGAGAGCTCGCCGCGGCGCAAACAGCTGTTCCTTTACCGCGAGCTCGCAAATCAGAGGCGGCGACTCTGGCTCTCCCGCGATCTGCCGTCTGAGCGCAACTTCGCGTCGCTCACGCCGTATCTCTCGGTGTACGCCGCGCGCAAAGTGACGCAAAGTCCGTGCGCTTAGGTAAAATTAAATCACCACGACGCGAGCGGGACACGCGGCTCGACGTTTTGGCGAAAGACTCGCCGTTGCTGCGCTGTTGCAGCGGTGACGGGTCCTACCTACCTCGACGGGTCCGTCGAGCCACTGGCCCGCAGCCAGATAACCGCGTTCGTCTCGTCCGCGTGTATTATCGCCTCGTATCCCTCCCCCCCCCTCTCCCCCTGACCCTCCCTGCCGCTGGGGTCGCTAGAAGTGCGCGAAGTGCCGGATATGAGAGTCGCGTTATGGTCTCATTTTCCCCCCAAGGTAGTCGTGACTTTGAATATCTACGAGTCTGCTGCATATCTACGCGCAGCTACTAAAATGCACGTTTTATACGGGTTTGCTGAAGTTTACCAAAGCGCATGTTTTATAGGGGTTTGATAACGGGTATCATTGTGACATAACGTCCTGAAGAAATGATTGATAAAATGAGGTAAAGAGTTATTGCAACTGAGTTTAATGCACTGTTAAAAATATACCGTGTCAAACGCTGCACATAAAAGCCAGCACATAAAAAATAAAAATAAAAAAAATTAATGAAAAAATTCAGATAAAAAAATTATAAAAAAATTTGCCACATAAAAAGTGTTGCTATTAACACAATAATAAGTAACACTAGGATACTTATCCTAGGATATAGTAAGTAACACAATAATAAGTAACACTAGGATACTTATCCTAGGATACTTATTATTTTGTTAATAGCAACACTTTGTATGTGGCAAATTTTTTTTATAATTTTTGAATCTGAATTTTTTCATTAATTTATTTTTTATTTTTTTATTTTTTGTTTTTTATCCTAGGATACTTATTATTGTGTTAATAGCAACACTTTTTATGTGGCAAAATTAACACCAGCCGATTCGATAAATTTATTCCTGTGTAAAGTGACGACACATTGTAGGACTTTTCTCGCTTAGCACTGCTCGTTGTCACCGTGATTGGTATGAATTTATATAGACACCGACTCGATAGTCTTTCTTGGGTAGTTTTTAACACCACATTTTTAACAATGTGCTGGGGGCCCCAAAAGAGGGTTCATGAATTTGTTTGATATTCATCCTCATAACCAAATGTTTCCATCTACGTGAAAACAAATATTTTTCAATCACATTGGAGATCCGTAGACCAGCCACACTTTCGGCTTAGCCATAAATTACTTTGTTGCAACTAAAAAAAAAATCTGGCACACGTTAACGTCTGCTTCAATTTATGGACATGTCATCAACGTGGCTACACGGACGGACTGGAGTAAAAAGAGGCTTCGGCGTACGAGCTGAACAGAGGGACCACCTAGTCCGCTCGAGATTTAATCTTAATTGTAACCTATGCTTAACCGACTCGCGCGAGTTATTTATATGAACCAGTTTATGCATCGGGCTTTGTCGGGCTTGTCTCGCCGGAGCGGAGGACATCGACGTGTATCTTCTAGCGCTTCCGTGTACGTGCGTATCGGTATGTCGAGCGTCCCAGCGAGCGACCAGCAACGCCCTGCGAATCCCCACGTTGCGTCCCCGCGGCTTCCGGTTGTCCGTAACGATAATTGGCGCCAACGATCTCGTACATTCGCGTCCACACGCCGCGCGGTTCGTCGACTCTAACGTCCCGTCCGATCCTCATTCGTGATGTCGTTAAGGTTCGCAACGTGTGCGCATCAAATTGGCCGCACCGTTTTGGCGCAAAATATAGACGATCGAACGGCCAATCGGATCAATCAATCTCAGATTTGCGGACGGATAAGATTTCTCATGAGCCGCGAAAATTTGTGATCCAAACTCGCGTGTCCTCACCGATGCCTCCTGGGTTGCCTCCTCTCCCAAAAAACCCTCCTATAATATCTACGGATCGCGAGAGGACCACAGGTGATCGATTCTCTGGATCAAGATATCGATCGAGGCAATATAAGACGCCTGGAGCCTCGCACTCCCCCTCCTATCAGATGAACCAGCTGGCTAAAATCATTATTGGCCACCAGCAATCAGTGAGATCAACAGTCTCGACGACCATCCGCGCATTCGATAAAACGTGACCGGCCCATCGATAACAACTATGTTGATCGGATATGATTTAATACCCACACCTCGGTGATGTTCGCGTGATCCGATTGGCTGACTTCGCTCTCAGCTGCACACCCAGAGAAATTGTTGTGATGGGATTTATTCTAAGCAAATAAAATTTATTTGAATGAAATAAAAATTTATTTATTTAGCGGCCGGCCTAATAGAAGTTTATTTGAATCAAATAAAATTTATTTCATTCAAATAAATTTTTATTTTGTTCAAATAAAATTTATTCCATTCAAATAAATTTTCTTTTCGTTCAAATAAAATTTATTTCATTCAAATAAATTTTTATTTCGTTCAAATAAAAGTTATTACATTCAAATAAATTTTTATTTCGTTCAAATAAAATTGATTTCATTCAAATACATTTTTATTTCGTTCAAATAAAATTTATTTCATTCAAATACATTTTTATTTCGTTCAAATAAATGTTATTTGTTCCAAACAGATCCCATCAGAACGTTTTCTGTGGGTGTAGAGTGCCTACCAGCCACAGTACTGAGCCGCCTTACGTCACTCGGCCTTGGGATGCTCTCAAACAGACACAGTCGTCCACGTGTGTGTGATTTCACATACACCACAGTCACGTGTGAGATACGTTCGAGAAAACGTGGCACATTTAGTGCACACAATTCCCGAGCACATGCGTCTCGCCGATCGAACGGCGGCTTTTCTCCCGTTGCCCTTCTCTCCAGGACGCGACTTGATCGTGAGAAAACTTCGGCGTCGGCTGCCACTTCAACCTGGAGCTCCTCTTTGTGTTATAAATAAGACGTCTGCGGTGCGCGAGTGACCGTAAATCCGCCGCAGCATCACGAAGATGGCGTAATTTTCGTCACCACGTCCGAAACAAGTTGTCACGACTGCCTGAACGTCCCGACGATATTAATTGGCCAATCCCTCGGGTTGCGATCAAAACCGCCCGGCATTAAATTCCCACTCGGGGCTTCGAGCTCAAAGTGAGCAGTTCCAAGATCTTCAAAGCTCCCTCGACCCTACATCATTGCTGCCTCTGCCGCGCTGCGGTCAAACGAAAATGGAGCACCGAGAGAGAGAGAGAGAGATCAGCAAAAGCGCCGTCATAGTCGCGGACGCCGCGTTTCTCGGTCTCCACTCGCGCCGAATACCCTCAGCCGTGATTTACAACCCCGAAGCTGGATGGGATTATTAAGATCCCTGGATGAGAAGATCTTCAAACTGCAAAGTCTCGCGTCTCAGGCTCAGTTTCAGATACGCGGAATCGGGCGGCTTCAGCGTTTAGCCGTCTTCGTCGTTGTCGTCGAAAGCTTCGTCCGAGACTCTGGAAGGGGTTGAGAAAAAAAGAGATTGGTACACAAATGCGGCAGCATCCGTTGTGTCGGTATACGGCGAACGAACGGGCGACTTCAACGTTTAGCCGTCGTCGTCGTTGTCGTCGAAAGCTTCGTCCGAGACTCTGGAAGGGGTTGAGGAAAAAAGAGATTGGTACACAAATGCGGCAGCATCCGTTGTGTCGGTACGGCGAACGAAATGCTGCGTGGTGAAGGAGGGAGGGAAAGGAGGGCAGTGAAAACGAATAACTGCGGGGTATAACGAACAAGCTCGTGTGGCCTAAGCGCAGTGCCGTGTCGTCTTGTCAGCCATCTCGATGTCACGTCAGCGTCTCTCCTCTGACTCTCCCTTCAACACCCCTCGCGCCACATTCGCTTTCTTTTCCAAGTCGAATGTGTGTAACGCATTTTCGTTTCCACACTCGAGCCTCATACTCAGTGTAGGCTTCTTCAGCCTTCTTCTTCTTCTCGCTCTTAATAGAACGCAGGGCAAGATAGCTGGTAGGCCTGATGCTGCTGGTGCTCCTCCTGTATTTCGCATCGAGCGTTCACGAGCGAAGCACAAGCGGAATCGACGACGACGAAGACGAGGAGGAGGAAGAAGAAGGGAAGGTTGGATCGAGCTCACTGGCAGTCAGGCTGAGAACGACCGAGACGATCGCTGCTCGGTCTGTCTGCCAGCCAGCCAGCCAGGCTGCCTGCCTGCCTGCCAGACTGACAACGCGCTCGCGGAGACGACGGGATAAACCCTGCTGAGGAGAGCGCGACTCTCGAGACGACGACGTTCTCTTGCTCTGGCTGCTGCTGCTGCTGCTGCGGATGCTGAGAAAAATAGAGAAAGAAGATACACACGCTGCGCGAGTGTCGACGAGGAGTCTTGGGCTATGGAGAAAGAGACTCGACACGTTCACCGTTGACACGGCCGATCGATTTTCTGCCCCGGCTATGGGATATTTTTGTCCCGCCTCGACGGGCGTATATATTTTTATTTCGAAATGCGATAGAGGCTCTTTCGTTATTTTTTGTGCAACGCCCAAACGGTATTAGACGGCTCTAAGGATTTTTTTTTGTTGGTTTCTTTCCGGGCGATCGGTTGAGCTCAGTCAGCCGGAAATTTGCACCCAGAGAAATCGTTCTGATGGGATCTATGAGAAACAAATAACATTTATTTCAACGAAATTAATTTTATTTGAATTAAATTAATTTTACTTGAACGAAATAAAAATTTATTTGAATGAAATAAATGTTATTTGAATGAAATAAATGTTATTTGATCCAAATAAAATTTATTTCATTTAATTATTTATTCATTCATTTATTCATTTATATCTATCAAATAAATTTTTATTTCATTCAAATAAATGTTTATTCCATTCAAATAAATTTTATTTGTTTCGAATAGAACCCATCAGAATAACTTCTCAGGGTGTGAGAGATACAGTTGGGAATTAGATATGAATTTGCGAACTACGTGGAAATTGAGACCTAATTCCGTGATTCCCTATTGAATATTTTTTGTGAACCGCCCAAACGGTATTAGGCGCCTTTACGGATTTTTTTTTTTTTTTCGGTGCGACGGTTGAGCTCAGTCAGCCGGAAATTTGCGAGATACAGTTGCGAATGTCAGATGAATTTGCGAACTGCTCTGAAATTGGAAATTAATTTCATGATTCCCACTTTAAAAAATCAGTGGGCAAAATATAGGCTAGGGAAGTAAAAGAAAGAATGAATTTATGCGAAATAAATTGGCTCGCGGGTTGTCGGTAAATCGTTGCGCGGTAGATTATAACATTGTATCCGCCTGGAGAGACCCCGCGACACGGATAATTATTTCTATCAACGATAATTCGGTTGACATGCAAATGCACCGGTGAATATTATTTTTTCGTTGCACCGCGCGAATTATAATTTCCAAGATTTCGCGTTATTCATACCCTCTCGCGATTCATGTTAAATTAGAATAATGATATGTGTCGTATCTGCGCCCACGAAGTACTCGGAAATAATTGCCCCTCCGCGAAATTGGCTGTTTCTGTCCGCGGTCTCGTTTTACGTTTTTTATTTCCTTTTTTTTATTATCGTGAATATTTATTAGAAGGCCGGATGTCTGACACGCGTGAAATTTAATCGGCGGGAAGGCCACCGATTACGCCGATGCGGCCGCGACGACGACGACGACGTCGGGAATGCGCGCAAGGAGACTATCGATCACGATGAAATTGCCGGTCGAACAATGCGCCACACGTTCGATTACGCCGAGCGCCTCGGCGTCGTTGATTTTGACCGCGCAAAAACGGCCGCGTCTTAAACGCCCTCAGCCGTTCTGCCCTCTCATTGACGGCGAGGAACGAAAAAAAATTCGCGCTCCCCAAAAGCGACTTCTAGTCGGCCGGCCGCGACGATTATACATCAAAGTGCTATCCGATGTTTTGGCCGGAATTCGCGCTTCTTGCCAAGATTATTCATAGCTATCAGCGCCTCGCGCGCCGGTGGCAAAACTATTTCGTCCCTACAAATTTACAGCTGTCGCGGGAAATAATTCATTCATGCCAGGCGATCGAAATAATTGTCGACGAAAACAAAGTCGTATATTCCAACCTGTATATTTTGTCACGAAAAAAAAGGAGAAAAAAAAAGATCCAACTATTTTATTGTGACCGCGATGTCAGCTAAACCGAAAGCAGAACGTTACTGAATGATAGTCAGCACCAAAAAAAAAAAAAAAATAAGGAAACGAAAAAAAAAAATGCTAGTGAAAGCAGAGAAACCCCCTGTTTTCGAAAACATATAAACGGAATTCCTAAAACGGAAGCAGAACGATACTGAATGATAGTCAGCACCAAAAAAAGGAAACGAAAAAAAAAAAAAAAATGCTAGTGAAAGCAGAGAAGCCCCCGTTAAAAAAAAAACAACAACAAAAAAATCCAACTATTCTATTGTGAAAGAATTGTCAGCTAAACCGGAAGCAGAACGTTACTGAATGATAGTCAGCACCAAAAAAAAAAAAAATAAGGAAACCAAAAAAAAAAATGCTAGTGAAAGCAGAGAAGCCCCCCACGAAAGCGGGAGACGTCCCCGCCCGTTCGCTCGGTCCGGAAGAAGGTATTTTTCAATCGGCTCGCTCGGAATGTCGCGGAAAAAATCTCGAACCCGTCAACCTTCGACGGACTCGTTCGTCCCCCGCGCCCGCGTGGCCATCCTGGCAGCCCTCGCTCTTCCCCCCTCCACCCCTCCCCCTCCTCTCCCGCGGGCCCTGTATCGATGTCGGTGGAACACGGCGATCAATTAATCACCGATGAGATCGGGGATGCCCCCGCACACGCCGAGCGGAGCCTCGAGAATACGGCTCGGGCCGCTCGTGCATGAGCGGGGAGAGAACGCAATGCGCGCTCGCGGACGTCGTACAAGGCACCGTACCATACGTGCTCGCCGTGTGGGAAGTGTAGTACGCGATGCATATAACCTTTGTCCGAAGGATCCCCCCCCCCCCCACCCTCCCCACGCTGACACAAAAAATCTCTTTACAACTGTTTTCTTTTTTATTCTTATCTCGGAACCCGAGAATACCGCGCGCCACTGTTACATCCAACACGTGACGTCAGAACAAATATCCCTCTTGGGCTCATCTCGCAGCTACGAAAGTTTCGGGCGAATTAAAATTACTGGGAAAAATAAATGTTTTTGTTAGTAAGGATTTTTAATGACGTTTTGATAAATTTATTGAAAGCTGCTGATTAATTTCGTATTTAATTCATTAACGTAAGACACGTGATATTTGGTATTTATTTAATTTTGTATTTTAGAATTTGACACAGTAGAATTGAAATTGCAGGGAAAAAGAAAAATAGTTTTATATCAGTAAGGATTTTAAATGTCGTATTTTGATAAAGTTATTGAGCGTTATTATTTAGTATCGTATTCACCAATTTGTTACCACGACATACGTGATATTCGGTTTTTATTTAGTACATCGTACCTGGCGAAAAATATATTTTTGATTCATCGCATTTTTAATTAACCCTTCGTGGTCACACTGGGTGAAATTTACTATAGTAACCCATATGGAAATAAAGTATATGCAAAATATATAGAAGATGTATTCTTGATATACAAGATATATTTTGTCCGAAAACTTCTATATATCGGATATATTTTAGGATATATACGAAATATACGCGAGCGAAAAATATATCCAAGATATATCCAAAATATATTCAAAATGTATTTTCATTGTATTATCGTCCGAAAAGTTCTATATGTCAGATATATTTTTATGTATATTTCTTTTCCGTGGGGGAATTTAATATGGAATTCTACGACAGTGAGACCACGAAGGGTTAAAAATCAAGACTAACGATAAACCTGCAGTGCAAAATTTGCAAGCAACTTCGAAAAAGAAAAAACCAACAACTCGCGGTAAAATGAACCAAAACCCGCGAGCCAAAACGCCGAGGGCGACTGAAATTTTCTGGAGTGCAAAAAATCGCGGCGCAGTCCGACGAAAACAAAAATTTGATTTAATATCTCGGAGTCGGGAGCCGAGCTCGGCGTGTGCTTTATCGCGAGGAAAGCGATAACATTTACGCGGTTCAGTCATTAAGCCCCCGCGAGCGCGCGTCGGACGTACGCGGAGTCCGCGAGGAGCGTTTAAAACCGTTCGCGGCATTAAACGCCGAAGCCGAGCCCTCTGTGCGTGGCGCGCTGCGCCCGCTTCTTCGTCGTTGGTTGGCCGCGAACACACGGACGTTTGTGCGTCGTCTGCGGAACGAGCGAGGGAGAAGGAGTTGGAGACTGCAGCCCGGGCGCGATTCCCCCGAGCGCGCACAGACTGCCCCGCAGCCGTTTACCAACCGGCTTCCTTCGCAGCTTGCCCTCGGCGCTCGCTCCGCGACGGCGTATTAATAGCGCATTCATTATTGCTGTAAATGAGCCGACTCTTTAATATCCGCATTGGTGCGCGCACCCGCGGTATACTCCGACTGCGCAGTGTTGCACCGACAAACGACCCCTTCCACGTTTTCCGAGGCTACCCGCTACCTGCGCAAATCCGCAGCCCAATTTTTGGGTTCACGCTGGTCCCACACAAAAGACGACGAAAAGTCATTAATTGATGTGAAAAAAGTAGAGCGTCGTGGCGTCAAAGTGCGCAAAGAGCGCAAATCGAAATATTTGAGGCCTGATGACGAGATTGGATGGCTGGAAGAATAAGTTAAAAATGAGTTAAGAATAAGTTAAATAAAACTGAGAATAAGTTAAAGTGTACGGGGAAAAAATGATATCCTGATTACCTTACAACGAGGTTTTATTGCGAGAGCTGAAAAGGATTTGTTGGTCGATTCATGTTTCTGTTGGTAGATTGTTGGTTGCGGCATTCAAGACGATATTGATACCTTAGGTAATCAAATGGTTGATGTAAGTAATGGCAGAAATGGTTGAGGCGCAGGAACTTAAATACCTCGATTGCTTCAGAGCAGCCTCATTCATTCGTAAATAGTTACCGCTGTCATTTGTAGTCACTATGGAAATAAATGTATGAGTTGTCGCTACCAATCAAGCAGAACTTATTACGTTGAAGTTTGCATCGTTGAAATGCAACGAAATTCAGAAAACGAATTAATTCTATTTAACCCAAATTATGAAATTATTAATAAAATCACTGTTCAATAATGAAATCATTATTTAATAATTAGATTATCGTTCAATCATTTGGGTTCATTAGAAATTTGTTTTCTTTATCAATTTCGTTGCATTCCAAAGATGCCAAGTTCAACGTCATCAGAACTTCGCAGATCGAAAACTTAAGTAGCTGGAATTTTCTTCGTGTAGGAAGCCAAGATCGCTTTTCGTCCTCAATCTATTCCTCGACGACCGGCAACCTTGACAGACAAAAACACGCTGAAAACCGATTATCTACAGCAAAAAAAGTAGAGCAAATGCGTTCAAGTTTAACTAGATCGCGAGTCGAAAGTTACACTCGCTTGAAAAGATTAGCCGCCCGCTGAAAGATAATGAGAACAAGTCGCAGAGCAAGAAGCTCGTTGCATACTAATTCGACGGACGCTCCGATGATCGCACCGAGCACGTGTTTCCCTTGGCCTCTCTTCAACAGGTCGCGGATATAAAAGCTCCACGATCCCCAGCTGATCGCATGTAAATGACCCTCGATAATTCATGATGATTAAAATACAATGTTTGCCGAATGACCGGATCGATTGTTTTGTTGCCCGAGCCGGAAAACCCGGTCGTTACATGGCGCAGTCAACGGACTCCGACCGTCGCGACCACCGCGAGATCCTCGATAATCGCATAATGACCGCGCGACGTTATAGAAAGCGAGAGACAAGCGCGAGTAAATTGCCGACTCGGTTATGATTTACGTGGCAATTTGAGGGCGTCTAAATAAATTAAGGCCAACGCGATAGGCAGCTTCCCCGGGCGGAGTTAGCGGCGAGAAAACGGCTCGTAGATATCTAACATCTAACATCGGCATGGAGACCGGCGGCTGTCGGTGCAAGACGGGCTTTCCGGTGATCCGCGGACGGGCGGCGAGAGAAAGAGCGAGAGAGAGAGAGAGAGAGAGGCCAGTAGGTGTGCAGCGGAGGGCGGAGTATCGTAATAATAGCGTTTGCAAAATTATTTATGGCCGAGGCGTGTCGAGCAAATAGGTAAAACGGCTGCCAAGTGACCAGTTCAAGATCCGGTAGCGCGCGCGGCACCGCGAGGCATTAACCACGACTCGTTGAAATAATTAACGAGCTCGTCACGCGTTATACGCTACCCTTCCTCTCAACCCTGCCTCGCGCCACACTCGGCGCTGTACCTAATACGCGGTTATGCCATTGCGCACCCTGGAGTCCTAGAATTTTGTTGCCCTTTATTCGTGAAAGGTTTTGCAATAATTCTGTAACTATTTGGCCCTTCGATCGGTCTTTTTGCGTTTTTAGTATTTTTTTGCGGAGTAGTTTACTTGATCTAGAACGTATCTTAGGATATGAGCCTTATTTGTGGGTCGCTTTGTTTTTAAATGGTGACTGAGAAGGTGTCAGAAAAATAGGATTTTTCTTTTTAAATGGTGACTGAGAAGGAACGTCACTAAAGTGACGTTTTTTGGGGACCTTTTTGCTGGTCCAGATCGTGTGTGATGCTCCTGATAACACCGGATGGAAGTCAATGTGTGGGTCTCATATGTCGGACTCTAAAAGTAATGGGCGGTTTAAATTTTGCAGACGCAATGCTAAGATTAGCATTCAACAACGAATGCTTTTTTGGACATCATAAGCCTGAAAATGGGAACCCTGGTAGTGGACTTTGGTGGTGTATTAAATGCTCACAAATGGCCCTTTTGGTGTTGTCAGGGACATGAACCACCTATACCTATACAAATTTACAGTTATGGAATTTTATGTAGCTACAATGTTTCACTTTATAACACAAATAAACTGGTCTTGATATACCTTTCAGTAACCCAGATACTGGACTTTGTTGGTGTACTAAATGGTCACAAATGGACCCTTTGGTGTTGTCAGGGACACGAACCACCTGTACCTATACAAATTTACAGCTATGCAATTTTATGTAGCTACAATCTTTCAATTTTTGACACAAATAAACTGGTCTCGATGTAACCTTTTTCGAGGCTAAGAGCCTTCGCGATAATTTCCCAGTCGCAACGGTACATTCAACGCCGTCATAATGTCGCGAATGCCGTGTGTATCTTTAATCCTCGATTTTTAATCCTCCTATCTGTACGTTTTTCAGGTACCGTTAACGCGAACGGCGAGACGAAGCGCCAGAGGACGTCGTACACGAGGTACCAGACCCTCGAGCTCGAGAAGGAATTCCACTTCAACCGCTACCTCACGAGGCGACGACGCATCGAGATCGCCCATGCGCTCTGCCTCACCGAGCGTCAGATCAAGATTTGGTTCCAGAATCGGCGAATGAAGTGGAAGAAGGAGCACAAGATGGCGAGCATGAACATCGTTCCTTATCACATGTCGCCCTACGGCCACCCCTACCAGTTCGCGCCCCACCCCGGTCAGTTCGCGCATCTGGCCACATAGGACGAGTTCTCGCCCGCCGAGCTCGGGGCACACGCTGTCCGGTTTCCTGGTATGTACGGCGAGCAAAACTTCTAAGTCTTCCTCATCAGCGCGAAGGCCTCGCGCTTTCATCTCCTCGTTTCCCAGGACGTTTCGATTGACGACGTGCGGGAAAATTTGGGGATGAACCTCGCGAGGTCTTCAATTTCGGGACAGTTTGGGCTGGATTTTTCGGAATCGAGACCACCGGACTGTCCGGAAACGTTGAGAGGATCCCACATTGAAATATTTATATGTGAAATATATACCGACGAAAAGTTCTATATGTCGCATATATGTTGCATATACAATTTTTTGGTGACATATATTTGACACATAAATGTTTCCATGTGGGGAGACGCGGAGGCATCGAAATGCGTCAAAGCCGTACGCCAAACAGAACCCTAGAGACTGGACACGCTCCGAGAAACGGGCTCTGCCGCGCCGCGTGAATTACACAAATTACGTAAGATATTAATAAGAAATTCAAACGCGATCTGTCTGCGGCAGGAGCCCCGCTTAGCGGGCGAGATGAACGAATCTCACTAGTTGATAAGTCGTAAATTAAACTATAGACGTCTGATTAATCGAACTCACCGATTCTGTCCGACTGCACATAATCTCTCGTTTCCCGCGCTGAATCTCGTGTGTTTCGACAAACTCGCGTCAAGATAACCGAATGTCGCACGGATCGCGAATTTTCCGATGTACTTATATTTTTTTTTCCTTCCTATCCACGCTCTCGTCTGTCGACACGAGGGTTTCGAGGCTTCGTTGCGACTCGACGTTTTCTAAAAATTTATTTGACTGAACCTTCGGTTGTGAATTTATTGTGTTTTTTTTTTTAAATGCGAAGGTTCGATTTAAATAACTTGGATTCTCATCGACTGTTGGATGAGACCTGCAAAAAAAATATAAATCCTGTTGATGACTTCATGAAGTCACTTTTAAAATTTGGTACCGATTTTTCGTTGACTTTTGAAACATTAAATTAACTGCAAGACGGTCGAGTCTGCGAAAGCGCTAAACGAGCGATCGGCAAGAAGGAACCTCGTATAACTAGACGGCCGAGAGGTGGACGTGAAGAAAAAAAAAAAAAACAACGCGATGCGCAATGCAAAGATTGTACAATGGAAACGTAGTTTCTGTCTTACATGTTATATAAAGTTTCTCTCTGCTCCTAATTATTTAGCGATTAAGAATGCCTGCTAATGCTCAAAGTGTTCTTGGCCAAAAAGCACAGTCGACGGGAGTGGGAAACGGTTGTTTCACTGTGACGCGACGCGCCGATCTGTCCCGTGGTGACGACATCGAGATCCACATTTTGCGCCCGATTGATCCGCGGTTCGAAAAATCGGCGAGTGTCGCAATTTCCTCGGGGAAACGAAACGATTTCCGGGATCGATCGTCGATATCGTTAACGAGTGGCGGAAACGCCTCGGGCATGCAGATCGCAATAATCCAACCGCAAATTTCGAGATAACACAGAGAAAAATATTAAGGGAGCGATAAGAAAATTTTTGCTGTGGTAGCTGCAAATTTTGCTATAGTAGCTGAAAATTTTCCTGCAACCACGAAAAATTCGTTAATACAACAATCGATTTTTTATCACTCCCTGAATATTTTTCTCCGTGAACGACGGCGACGAGCTGACCGGCATCGGCGAGCGCTTTGTAAATACTCTTCTCGCCATATTGTACGCCCGCGCGGTTCGTCTCGACGAATGGAACACGCAAACGTGCATTCCCACTGGTTGGCCTTCGCTAAGCTGCTCCGACGATGATTGGCTGCGATCTGCAAATCGCTATTCACGGAATGCGTATAGAGAACGGTGGTCAATTAATTAATCCTTTTTTAAAACGACTTAACGAGTTATCTCGCGGTGAAAAAAGCGAATGGTTGGTCGTAAATTTCGAAACTGCGTTTCAAGTCCTAAAAAAATGTTTCCTCGACGGCCATTCGATCTCTTTTCTCACCGGCTAAAACTGCAAAAAGTGCCAATCCCTGTTATTTCAGTCAGACTGTAAGAAAAAAAAATCGCAGTTTTAATATATTTCCAAATCGTTGAGATATGCAATAAAAATATCGTCTTTGCCTGCGAAATGATTTTCTCGTGTTAGAAGTCTAAAAAATAAATATTTGCGGTAATCTATCGGATTTCATTAGTAATTTCTACACCGTTTTAATAAAACTAAAACGGCTGTCTCGACTTCGTCAGAGTGGCGCATCGACAGCCGACCATTGCGAGTGGCTCGTAAAAATTGAAAAAAAAAAAAAGATTCTCCGCGAATTATCGCGCTCTCCCTTCGAGCCCTGCGTCCTCGCTCGATTACGGCTCGATCGTGGAAAAAAAGGCTTGGTTAGAAATGCGCCAGGCGATTAATTGGTTAGATCAAACAAATTATAGATTACGACAACCAAGTTTTTGGTGACATACCAGATCACTTGGTTATTTATTGGAATATTTACCAATAACTTGGTCGGTCTACCCAATTAATCGTCTGGCGCATATATAACAAATTTCTTGGTAGATCCAACCAGGCCTTTTTTTTCCGTGCGTGGCTGAGCCGATCATCACGGTGCGTCTCGCGCGATCGGGCGAGGGTTTCACGCGCGGTGTGACGCGTAAGGCAGCCGCGCGTGCGAAAGTGCCGCGCGCCACCGTCGCGCGAGCGCATTAGAGCAGTGCAATATGGTCTCATTAATTGGTCGATTAATTCGCGAACAAATTGGCCTGTTAAGCCAGGCGCGCGGAATCGTCCGAGGGGCAGGTGCGTAAGGTATATTAATAAATATACGCCGCGGCGCAGCCACGCAGCTCACTCTCGCGTGCGGTAGTCGCGCTTCCGTGCGCGAGCACGTAATTGGATGTAATATCTTGTGATACGAAGAATAAAGCCGTCGCTCCGTGTTTTAGTTATTAATTATTGTAAAACGAGGTCGTGCGTTACGAGTGAAGCAAATTCGGAAGCATACAGGGATCTAACGAAGTATACGAAGTAGCGATTTAGCGTTTTACGTTTTAAGGAGGAATATCTCGAATTGTACATAATTGATTGAGTATATATAATGCGAGGCGAGAATGCGATATCGACCATGTTCTCGTGGCGCCAGGATTTCAGTGTGACGAAAAAGAAACAACAAACAATAATAATTGTATAACGCTGAACGTGAAGAGAAACACGAATGAAAAAAAAACAAAATCGAAAAATTCATTCGATTGGAATTTTGTGCTGACGAAGAAAATGATTTTTTCTTTAATTTACTCGACACCTGGTACCACGAAAGCGTATTTAAATAAAATAAATAGCGCCGAATGCTATTATTATTGCTATTATTATTATTGCTATTATTATTATTATTATTATTATTGCTATTATTATTATTATTAATATTATTATTATTATTATTATATCATTGAAATTATAATTATTATATTGTCTTTATTATATTAATTATATCGCGAGTGAGTCTGTTGCCGATGACTCGGTCCAGTGTTAATATTGTATTTTATTTGTTTCGTTATGAGTTTTGTCTTTTTTTTCTGACTCTCACTCTCTCTCTCTTTCTTTCTCTCTTCTCTATTTTGTTGTTTTCGCGCCGCGTGTCGTGCGATTACACGTTCCCGTACCTATAAAATACGCACACAAAAAAAAAAGAAACGGACGAGACGCCGCCGACGAAAAATCACAAGAATTCGCCGAGAGCGAAGACACGACACGTCCTCTTCTGTATTTTGTTCCCCCATGTTCTTATCCGGCGAGCTGGCGACCGGAAGTTCCTTCGTTGCTAAATCGAAAATTATTATATCTGTTTTGTTGGTTTTTATTTCTCGTTCAATTCGAACGTCTTTATTTCCTCGCTTTCGCGGACAGTTTAAAACTTTGTCCCGGACACCTTCCGATTAATCGGGTCGAAAGAAATGTTTTTTTTTGTATTTTTTAAATAGAACGATTAAAAAGGAAACGAACGATGCAAAGTGGCGCTCGATCTGCGAGCGCGATCACAAGAGACCCTTAAATTAAGCCCAAGTATTACGTTCGCGTAGCGTTTCTTCTCAAAATGTTACTTCATTCCATGTAATATACGTAATAGTCTAACTAAAACAAAAAAAAAAAAACTCTACCTACTTACTACAAACTACGTAAACCTAGAGCACCGTACACGTGTAAGATCATATAATTATATATAATTTAAAATGTAATTATTAAATGGCATGACGTAAAGAAAAACCGGTCTTCATCCACTATACTCGCTGCTGGTTTTCTGTTTTTCTTTGTACCTCCGTTTTTCTTCCGCACTTGACGCGCGCCCCGTCGGCCGTGATCATCGCCTTCTACATGTGAATTCTATACTTGCAACGCAAGTGCGAGGCAAAACACGAGCGAGGAAAAGACGAAACCTTCGCATTATTGTTTGCCGATTGCCTCGCGCTTTGATAGTTTCGCCTCCCCCCCACGCTTTCCCGATGTGTTATTGCCTTTCACTCTATCGTTAAACCGCGTGGAATACGTGAACTTTCGACCAGCCTCGAGGCCGTACATCACACTTCCACTTTGTCCACTTTGTGCCGCGCGCCGAGATGGCAACATAGTAGGCGACGCGGTTTGCTCTACCGAGGAGATTGCGGGCCCGGCGAGGGGAACGATAAAAGTTGTGTTGAAAAAGCGTCGGTCTGTCGGCCTTCGAGGGACTGCTCGATAATGTGGAGCTTTTTAATGGATACGGTTTGCTCAATGCAACATTACACCGCTTAGTATTACCGAGATTGAACGATCGAACTATTATTCGTATCCGATTTCAGCTATATTTAATTTTAAGAAGTGTCCGATTACATCGTATATTGTACATTGTGTTCGGTGCAATTGTTTCAAACGCAATTATACCATGAGCGTCATACTGCACATGGTATTTGAAATTGAATCCCACATTTAATAATGAGCCATCGAGGATAGAAATGGCTCTGGGTACCGTGAGAAAAAATACGTCCTGGTAAACACATGGATGATCATCAAAAACAATGGACTTAAAAAAACAAAAGTAAGTAAATACAAGTTAGAAATTCCAATAAGCCTTTTCCATAACATAACGAAATAATTTAGATAAGTTTGTTACGCATACTTGAATTTATTCTACTTGACATAACATGTCGTGTATTATCACACGGAAAAAAAGGCTTGGTTGGATCTACCAAGAAATTGGTTATATATGCGCCAGACGATTAATTGGTTACACCGACCAAGTCATTGGTAAACATAACCAAGTGATCTGGTACGTCACCAAAAACTTGGTTGTCATAACCTATAATTTGTTTGATCTAAACAATTAATCGTCTGGCGCATATCTAACCAAGCGCTTGGTAGATCCAACCAAGTCTTTTTTTCCGTGCAGGAGCCGTCGAGAAAAAAAAAAAAAAAAAAACGAAGAATCAAAAAAGCTTCCTGACGTACATTTCTAATCGAAAGTTTGATTCGATTAAAATTAGGGTATTTCACGATAAGGAAACCTGATGATTATACATTATATCGCGTACGACATACCGTAAACGGTATGATTGTATTTGCCAAAATTATTCCGTCTCAAGTCACGAGATGCTGTCAATAGAAACTTCCTCAATTTTATTTTTATAATTGTATTTGCCACAATTATACCGTCCCAAGTCACGTGATGTTGTCGATAGACACTTCTTCAATTTCATGCCAAAAACTCAACAAGCGACGTATCGAAAGTTAAGATCTCGTAGTTCCAAAAAAAGCAAATGTCAATCATCGAATGACGGGAGTGAAAAAAAATAAAGAAACGTGCGGGGTATCGATTCAGAGATCATCGACAAGACAATGCGCGGCGGAGTCGAGTCACCGATCGGGTCGCGGGACTTCTGACTGTCGCGCCACCGTCTCCCGCGACACAGGTCGCGTTGATCGAACCTAGATACGATCTCGTGACGTCCGCGGGGGGTCGCGCGATCTGCCGGCAGCACCGCGGTGGCAGGAGCGAAGGAAACTCACGCCCTCCGCAGTGAGATGACGAGCGAATCGTTCGGAGGGACACGAGAGACACGTTGTAATCGTGTGCGAACGACTCGTTGGAGAACGGGGAAAGAGGAAGAAAGGAGGAGTGAACGTTCCAGTCACGATCACTTTCCGTCGGCGGCCGGTCGAACTACCGCGGACGATGACGCAGCTCTTTCGGTGAGGACCTCGTGTGAGTCGCATAACCCCGAATCAGAAGCCGCGCGAGGAAGCCGCAGCTTTGATGTACACAACAAAGTTGATGACTTCGTCTATATTTGGTCATGGGAAACTCCGGTAGTTCGTCATTTGTTCTATTTGGTTTTCTCCAAGTTTTATCCAAGTTGACATTTTATATGACTCTTCAAATTTATCCCTCTTTTAAAGAGTTCACGAGTAATGGAAAGCATTGTTAGCAAACTATTAGAGCTGTGATTGGTTGCCAGGACAGTGGCCAAAAAAATATTTTTTTCAATAGCGATTAAAAAAGGTTGATAACCAGTGTTTTTAGAAGTAGAATATGCGACTTGAGAATGATGGTATAGTTTAAAAGTCGATATTTTGAAAAGAAAAAAAATTGGGGTCGATTTTGGCGATTTTCGGTCCGGAGCCGGATCTACGATTTCTGACAAAAAAAAAAAAATTTCGTCGCCAAAAAAATATTTTTTTCAAAATCGATTAAAAAAGGTTGATAACCAGTGTTTTCAGGGGTAGAATATGCGACTTGAGAATGATGGTATAGTTTAAAAGTCGATATTTTGAATAGAAAAAAAATTGGGGTCGATTTTGGCGATTTTCGGTCCGGAGCTGGATCTACGATTTCTGCCAGAAAAAAAAACATTTCGTCGCCAAAAAAATATTTTTTTCAAAATCGATTAAAAAAGGTTGATAACCAGTGTTTTCAGGGGTAGAATATGCGACTTGAGAATGATGGTATAGTTTAAAAGTCGATATTTTGAAAAGAAAAAAAATTGGGGTCGATTTTGGCGATTTTCGGTCCGGAGCTGGATCTACGATTTCTGCCAGAAAAAAAAAAATTTCGTCGCCAAAAAAATATTTTTTTCAAAATCGATTAAAAAAGGTTGATAACCAGTGTTTTCAGGGGTAGAATATGCGACTTGAGAATGATGGTATAGTTTAAAAGTCGATATTTTGAAAAGAAAAAAAATTGGGGTCGATTTTGGCGATTTTCGGTCCGGAGCTGGATCTACGATTTCTGCCAGAAAAAAAAAATTTCGTCGCCAAAAAAATATTTTTTTCAAAATCGATTAAAAAAGGTTGATAACCAGTGTTTTCAGGGGTAGAATATGCGACTTGAGAATGATGGTATAGTTTAAAAGTCGATATTTTGAAAAGAAAAAAAATTGGGGTCGATTTTGGCGATTTTCGGTCCGGAGCCGAATCTACGATTTCTGACAGAAAAAAAAAATTTCGTCGCCAAAAAAATATTTTTTTCAAAATCGATTAAAAACGGTTGATAACCAGTGTTTTCAGGGGTAGAATATGCGACTTGAGAATGATGGTATAGTTTAAAAGTCGATATTTTGAAAAGAAAAAAAATTGGGGTCGATTTTGGCGATTTTCGGTCCGGAGCCGGATCTACGATTTCTGCCAGAAAAAAAAAAAAATTCGTCGCCAAAAAAATATTTTTTTCAAAATCAATTAAAAAAGGTTAATAACCAGTGTTTTCAGGGGTAGAATATGCGACTTGAGAATGATGGTATAGTTTAAAAGTCGATATTTTGAAAAGAACAAATTTCAGAGGTCGATTTTGGAAAGTTTTTCAGGCACGCGCGCCAGCGCGTGTGATTAGCCTAGTGAAAGCAAATAAATGCAAATAAATTTGAGGAAAGCCTTGAAAAATGATCGCCCCGGGAATATTTTTGTTGACCAATTTAACCCCCTCTGCATGTCTGCGAACTGAAATTTATACTTTTGTTATGCGGTAACCGACTGTCGTCGATCGGGTTTCCCGATTGATTACAATTCGAGGCCAAGACCATTAGTGATGTCACGATTTTAATTAACGAGTGACAGTCCGCGAAAATTTCCGTGTGAAAGAGCGTGGATTATGCAAATGCGAAGCGAAAGTGCGAAAGACGGCGATTCATGAATGTGCGGTGGGATTCAATGTGTCGTAGATGATTCAATGAGGAGAGTTTTCATTCATGCTTTTCCGAATGACGCGGTTGCAACTTTCCAGTGTCATCGGTTGGTGCGTCGAGTAAGAGTGTCAACGTGCACTACGTAGGAATTGGTCAGGAGGAATGAACTCGAGTGAGCACATGAGAAGCTAAAGGCCGAAATTATAATTCCAAGTTTGAATTCAATTTTGAACTTACGTTCTAATTTCTTTTTAAGTTCCAAATGAAGTTTCATTCTAAGTTCGAACTTAAGCGGGGAATATGTGGGAAACATGTTGAAGAGCCAACTTACTTAAGTCCGAAATTCAGTTGGAACTTGAGTTCGTTTTTCTAACGAGAAAAAAGTACACGAGTCATTTCTTCGTCAATCATTTTAGCTAATGATTTCTGGATCAGTTGTACGTATTAATTTTTCTGCCAATTTTAGCTGTTGATTTCTGAATTAATTATAGCTATTCATTTCTTAATCATTATTAGATCTTGATTTCTCAATCAATTTTATGTAATGATTTTTTAATCAACTTTACCTATTAATTTCGTCAGTCAATTTCACCTATTAATTTCTCAATCAATTTCAGCTATCGATCGGCAATTCAATCTCGATCAAGCACTACAAACCCGGAACCGTTCGAAATATGACGCGGTCGAAACTTTCCAGCGTCATCGTTTAGTGCGTCGAGCGAGAGTATATCAAAGTGCACTACGTGGACATAATCCAGGAGCAATGCACGCGAGTGAGCACGTGAGAGGCTAAAAGCTACCTGTGATCGTAGAATATTCGGCCGCGCGCTTGCGAGATAACGCAATCTTGAGTTATTTACGATGTGGATGCGGCGGCTCGGTGCTTTGCGCCCCGCTGACCAACCAACAGTCGCCATATACCTCCGTCCTTTCCCCTCTCACACTCCTCCGTTCGTTAGCCCCTTTTCGTCTTTTCTCCTTTTCTCCTTTTTCTTCATTTTTTCTCAAATCTCCGCATCGTCCGCTTCCACACCCGCTGGCACGTGAGACTCGTGCCCCATTCGAAAAAACGCGCAGTTGCTGATCACGCGGAGCTGATTCGCCAGCAATGTAAATATGCGAGAGTTCGCGATGTGTGCGAGCGTCGCATGTGCGTCAGAGTGAGGTGCGCGTCGCGATTCCATAAATATTAATACTAATGTATACTCCGGGCCGGGAGGAGTTCGAAATTCACCGGTCGTTAGCGCAACTGTCGCGCGGATCTTGGCGCCTGGCTGAGGCGCTCCGAGACCCGGAAATTTACGGTCCTCGCGACGCACCGTCTGGTGGTTTCGCTGCACACGAACCAATGACGGCGCCGTGGTGGGGGTCGAGTATATAAGGAAGAAGGCCGAGCATCCGAGGAATAGAAATGCTGTTGAATGGGACATCGCGACTATTTAATAGTCGAGGAATCATTTGTCTGCACGTAGGAAATAGTCGCATGCGCCGTCGATTATATAATATAAAAATAATATTTATTTTTATAATATATAAAAAAAATTATTTCAAATAGTAAAATAATTTATGTACGTTCATTAGGCATAGGTTAAATTTATTCGAGGTGACATATTATCGTGTATTATCAGGAGTCGACGACAAAAAAAAATACGAAGAGGCAAAAAATCGTCCTGACGTACATTTCTAATCAAAAGTTTGATTCGATTGAAATTAGGGTATTTCGCGATAAGGAAACCTGATGATGACGTCTGGTGGTTTCGCTGCACACGAACCAATGACGGCGGCGTGGTGGGGGTCGAGTATATAAGGGAGAAGGCCGAGCATCCGAGGAATAGAAATGCTGTTGAATGGGACATCGCGACTATTTAATAGTCGAGGAATCGTTTTTCTGCACGTAGGAAATAGTCGCATGCGCCGTCGATTATATAATATAAAAATAATATTTATTTTTATAATATATAAAAAAAATGATTTCAAATAGTAAAATAATTTATATACGTTCATTAGGCATAGGTTAAATTTATTCGAGGTGACATATCATCGTGTATTATCAGGAGTCGACGACAAAAAAAAATACGAAGAGGCAAAAAATCGTCCTGACGTACATTTCTAATCGACAGTTTGATTCGATTGAAATTAGGGTATTTCGCGATAAGGAAACCTGATGATCACGTATGGTGGTTTCGCTGCACACGAACCAATGACGGCACCGTGGTGGGGGTCGAGTATATAAGGAAGAGGCCGAGCATCCGAGGAATAGAAATGCTGTTGAATGGGACATCGCGACTATTTAATAGTCGAGGAATCGTTTGTCCGCACGTAGGAAAAAAAGTCGCATGCGCCGTCGATTATATAATATAAAAATAATATTTATTTTTATAATATATAAAAAAATGATTTCAAATAGTAAAATAATTTATATACGTTCATTAGGCATAGGTTAAATTTATTCGAGGTGACATATCATCGTGTATTATCAGGAGTCGACGACAAAAAAAATACGAAGAGGCAAAAAATCGTCCTGACGTACATTTCTAATCGAAAGTTTGATTCGATTGAAATTAGGGTATTTCGCGGAAATAACCTAATTTCAATTATAAGGAAACCTGATGATGACGTCTGGTGGTTTCGCTGCACACGAACCAATGACGGCGCCGTGGTGGGGGTCGAGTATATAAGGAAGAGGCCGAGCATCCGAGGAATAGAAATGCTGTTGAATGGGACATCGCGACTATTTAATAGTCGAGGAATCGTTTGTCCGCACGTAGGAAAAAAAGTCGCATGCGCCGTCGATTAATAGTCGAAGAATCGTTTGTCTTATGTAGGAAATCGTCGCATGCGCCGTCGATTAATAGTCGTCAATTATATCGTTGCTAGGGCCACCGACGACTTCTGCGAATACGAATAATTGCCGCATGTAATGAGCACGTGTAACCTGCCCATCAAGGTTGTAAAAAATATTGCCGCCTCACTCGTGACATAGTCATCGCGCTTTGTATTCGACCTCTTTAACATCGGTTATAGCGGAACGAATATTAAGTCAGTACACGAGAAAAAAAAGAAGAAAACAAAAACATACTTCTAAAATATTCGTAACCGATCGACGAGGTTTCCGGGTTGCCGAAGCGAGGCGCGAACACTCGACTCTATATATACCGTGGTCCGTGGGAGAAAACCGTCGTCGAGCAAGCGACCTTAGTCCGCTTCACGTAACCGTGGCGATTGAACAAAGTTGCGGGGTGTCAATAAGGCGCGACAGGTGGCCGGCGAAGTTACTTAAGAAAGATCGAAGAGGCTTCCCTCATATGTTGCTTTTTCGTTTTACAAGTATTTCCTCTTGACTGCAGTCACGTGTTGGTCGACTTAGTATCGACTTATGGTGTTAATCAATTTGGAATCGTTTTACCGGTGGTAACCGATTTAATAACGATTTGTGATGTTAACCGATTTAGAATCGATTTGTGGTGTTAACCGATTTAACAACGATTTATGGTGTTAACCGATTTAATAACGATTTATAGTGATAACCGATTTAGAATCGATTTATAGTGTTGACCGATTTAGAATCGGTTTATGGTGTTAACCTATTTAGAATCGGTTCATGGTGTTAGCCGATTTTCTCTTTTCACAAGTGAGTGTGTTGAAATTATGTGGATCCCGAATTAGGTCATGCGGCATCATGGTATTCGGGATCATGGTACCAATAATAGTAAAAATTGTGACAATAATAGTCTAATTGGTATTTCCGTTAATATATTTTCAGGTAAATGCCGTGGAAGGTATAGAAAGGAAGTGGACACCAGATATTTTTTACGTTCATCGGTGTGAAAAACTAAAACGACTTTGTAACAATGGATTTGCATGGTAAAAGTCATATTGGCGAACTAAATTCGAAAATATATAATCCGGAAGGTCAACATTGAAATCATGCCGCAAACAAGACGTCTCATTGAATATTCCGGACGTCATTGGGACGTACGTAGATACACATTAGTGGAATGGAAACACATTTCCATATTGATGGTCATAAGCTCATTGATGGAGCTGAATCGTCTATCGCATGCAAACAATCAAATTGCATTCGATTGAGGGATATGACTGAATAATCAAAGCGGCGTACCTTATAAAGAGGTCAACATTGATTTGGGTGATACCATTTGAATTGCTTAGCTCGAAGCGCGCGTCGACAGTCCGGTGAGCCGATAGGATTGATCATTTTTCGACACAGAAAAACGCGAACTGTTGGTTGCTGCACGATGGACACACATTACAAGAAACTGGGCGACGACCTGGAAGTGATTCCGGGAAATGTCGAAGACAGTAAAATTCGAAAATTCTACGCCGGTAAAACTGTGTTCCTCACCGGCTCGACCGGATTCATGGGAAAGGCCTTGGTGGAGAAATTGTTGAGAGGCTGCCCCGACTTAAAACGTTTGTACGTGATGATCAGACAGAAGAAAGGATTGTCCGTCGAGGAGAGAATGAAGAAGTTCTTCGCTAATGAGGTGAGAACAAGTGTGCTGCGAAATAAATACAGAAGTAATTTATCAGTGTTTGCCTGAACAGGCTAAAAAATATTATTACTCAATTTCAGAAATTAACTCAAAGTACCCGGCCGTCCAATAGACTCTAAATGCATAACCCAAGTTTTTCTATGCCAAGAACATGACATAATTATTTGATGTCTCTATCAGTTTTGCTATTGATTGGAAAATCAAACTCCTTCGAAATTTATATAACTTCCAGTCCTTTGTCAAACGAACTACTTAGGAATGAAATGTAAAAAAGTACACCGAGAGAAAAAGTTTCCTTGATTCAATGAAATTTCCTTGAAATCTCAACCTATGAAACATTTCTTTGAGGTCAATGAAATAATATCCTTAAGTTAATATTATATTTTCTTTGAATGATGTCATCAACCAAATTATAGGTTATGTTCACCAAGTTTTTGGTTACGTAACATAGTACTTAGATATGTTCACCAATAACTTGGATGGTTTAACCAATGATTATCTTCTTGATTTGACTTGACTTAACTATAACATAACAGATCAACTTGCGCGAGAAACATCAATACGACTTATCGCGAATGAGCCAAACGTTGACAGACCGGGTGCCGTCAGGCATATCGTTTCTTTAAATCAAGGAGATCACGTCTTTGAAATTCAAAGAAATATTTCATTGAAATCAATGAAAAACATTTAATCCACCCATTTCTTTGGAATCAAGGAACTTTTTCTCTCGGTGTACCCGAAAAATTCATCTAAATTTACAGTCTGCCGTAATTGCAGCTTTTCGAGTCTCTGCGGAAGATTAATCCCGACTTCGAGTCAAAGGTACGCGCAATGGAAGGTGATCTTCAGTCAGAGAACCTGGGATTGTCGGAAACGGACAAGAAAACGGTTATCGAGGAGACGAACATAATATTTCACAACGCGTCGAATGTCAAGTTCATCGAAAGATTTAACTCGGCCGCGAAGATCAACGTCGTAGGCACGGCGATGATGATCGATCTGGCTATGCAATGCAAACGAATCGAGGGATTCATGTACGTGTCGACGGCTTATTCGCACTCTTATCAGCTGCATATAAAGGAGGAAGCGTATCCGCCACCTGCAGATCTGAAGACGATAAAGAGCTTGATAGCCGCCGACGAGACAATCCCCGCGGGTATCAGCGACAAGGACCTCAAAAGCATTCTCGGCAAATTTCCCAACACCTATGCTTACACGAAAGCCGCCGCCGAGGGATTGGTCATAGAAATGGCGAAAAAGGCACCCTTTCCGTGCCTAATTTATCGTCCCGCTGTCGGTAAGTTTCACGGATCGTCGACAACGATGATGTCATGGTGTTTATGTTAAAAAGGATTATCTTAGAATAAACATAAATTCATACACAAACTCATAGACATTCAAAATACACAAAATTCAAAGGATCAGGGAAAATCGTAGACGCCCGTATATTCTCAAAGGTTCTCTAAAGGTTTACGGCTGCATTCACTCAAAAGAAAAGTATTAACGTTTGGTATGCAGATGTTTTTTTTTAGCGTTGTCAAATTTTCTTTAGTCTTCAGCGACGTGTTGCTGAATCAACGTCTAGAGTCAAACTAAGAAGCTCACGACATACCCGAACACCTGTAATTATTTTAATTGTGAAGTTTAAAAATATAGTTCATATTTACCATTTTCTTAAGATGCTGAATTCTGTCATTTAAATCACGCGAAACTAGCTGCTGTCGATTAATTTCAAATGCAATACGTACCATTCGGTTTCGTCGCATCACAGTGGGAACTTGCAACTTCCGTGGAAATGATTAAAGACTCGCGAGATCGGCAGAGAAAGATTTTTTCAAAGCTTTTTTTGGGACCATTGGAGTGTAGTCCCAAACAAATTTTTGAGGATATAAGTTGTAAGAACTCATTCTTTAACGATGAAGTGATGTGTTCGCAGTAATTTCGTCGTGGAAGGAGCCACTTCAGGCCTGGGTCGACAATCTAAACGGCCCGGCGATGCTCTTCATCGGATATGGATTAGGCATACTTCACGCTGCTTATGCGGGTGACTACACGGTTGACTTCATTCCCGTCGACATGTCCATAAACGCCATCATCGTTGCGATGTGGGATTCCATCGAGAACAGGTGAACTGTCGATGCAAGCGTCTCGCGCGGAAAAGCAAACGTCGCATTTTTTATCTTTCAAACATATTGTCAAAACTATATTTTGCCATTTTACGTCACAGACCAAAAAGTTCCGAAGTCTTGGTATACAACTACGGAAGCAGCACCGTGAATCCGACAAGTATTCTGGGTATACGAAATTCGTGCATCGAAGCTAACGGTGACGAAGGTCCGAAGTACTCGGTTCACACGATCTGGCACCACTACATAATTTTTACCAGGTGTGTCTGGTACTTCTTCATACTGCACTTTTTGTTTCACTTCATTCCGGCGATTTTCTTCGACGCTTACCTGTTGGTCAAGGGAAAGAAACCCATGTGAGTGAATACCTGTCAATTACAAAATATAATGACATAAAATGAATTTTGAAATTCAAGTCTGCAGATCGAATGCAGTAATTTTCGTCGTTTTTCCACAGGGCTGTGTCGGCATTCAAAAAAGCTACGCTGTCGTTCTCGGTGCTCAACTTTTTCGTCACCAAAGAGTTTAAGATTGACATCACGGAGACGTCCAAAGCGGTCGCGCGAATGAATTCGATTGACGACGAGTTGTTCCTTTGCGACGTCAAAAAAATAGACTGGCTCGACTATTGCGTGCACTACTGGGACGGACTTCGCGTGTATATTCTCAAGGATCCCATGTCGACAGCGGCAGCCGGCGTACGAAAACATCGTAGGCTAGAAATTTTACATAACACCATTGTCGTTGCTCTAATATCGTTCGTCGTGTACTTCATTGCGACTAAACTAGGTTTGTTGTAAATTGAAACTCGATCTTACGCTCGTATTTTTGGTAAGCTCAAAAATAATAAATGATATGACGTTGTGAATGACAACGGAATGACGTGTGAATGTTTAGTCATTATGATTTGCGTGCTAACTGCTGAATGGACGACGCTTTTATTGAGTTTCCGCTGTTTCACTGAGTTTCTGCTGTTTGCTAACAAAAGTCGGTAAAATACAGCCGACTGTATCGGTCCGGTTTTTCATAGTTTTCCTGCGACATTGTTTCAATGGGATACAGTAGTGCATTAGGAATGAGTGGCTGATGCAAGTAACAAACGAAATGAAAGCAGAAAAATCAGATGGAAACATAAAAACTCGAAAAAGTCGCACGATGACAACAAGAAAAAATATAAAAATATCGTCGACAGTGCTGTGATCCCACGGAAACAAAAACATATATCATACCTTAATAAGAAACTGAATATAAATAAAGAATATGCTATTAAAAGTATAACAATTTGCCAGATGTGAAATATTTATATTTAAATTATTCAAATTCCTGGCAAGAATATAAAAAAGTGCATGCAACATAATATAACATTTGAAACAAATAACATGACGTCGCTGAGCTTATATATTTAAATTATTCAAATTTCGTGACGAAAATATAAAAAATACACGTCCCATATATGTCCGTACGTAAATATAAAAAATATAAAAAATATAAAAAAGCGCATGTAACATAATATAAAATTCGAAACAAATAACACGACGTCGCTGAGCTTACATATTTAAATTATACAAATTTCGTGACGAAAATATAAAAAAAATCCACGTCCCATATATGTCGGTACGTAATTAATGTCTTGTAAAATTCGAAACAAATAACTCGGTAAGCTTATCCTCGTTACTCGGTCAGTTATTGATACCGCGACAGAAAGCGTGGAGAGAGACGGAGACCGAGAAACTGTAACGGAGCGCAGTGATTAATGAAGAGTCAAGGTTCGAGATCGTGCAGCGCCGAGTTCGAGCGGTGGCAGCAGCGACGATACGGAGCGCGGGTGCATGGCAAAGGGTATAATAGAATAGCAGTGGGAGTACATATATATACAAGAGAGCGAGGCGAAGTGGAGTGAAGCGAAGACGTAGGCGCGCGTGGCTGTTACATCGACATACTCGTCGGGCGCGAGACGCGCCGTGCGACATTGTGAAGGATATGTCGATAGCAGCGTAGCGCGCGCAACGTATACCACAACGTCGAGTTCTGACACCGACCAAATAAGTGTTCCGTTGTCCCGCTGCGCGTCAAATTTCATTCTCCAGCTCGTCTATAATGCACGTCTATATCGTAACTCGCGATACACGAAGCCGATGACCTCAAATATAAAAAAAAAAAAATTGTGTTGTGTGGCACGTATTGGGCAAGTGGTGTGATTTTTCAACATTTTTTTTTATTTTAGAATTCATCCCACTTCCGGTCGAAAAGATTAAAAATTTAGCATTCGCGCAACCCGATACTAATTACTTTAAATCTTGAAAAAAAAACCTATCTGTTGTAGGATCTATTAAGGAAGTTTTTTTTTTTGGTTTTGGAGTTCGTCTCACTTTTGGTCAAAAGGTGCCAAAATCAGTCAATTCACTTTTTTCACATAACGATTTTCGTTTTACACCATTCAAAAACACTGACTGCAAACGTTTTCAGGGTTAATAAAAAAAATTGTTACCATTTTTTTTTATTTTGTAATTCGTCCCACTTCCGGTCGAAAAATTTCAAAATCGGTCATTCACGAAACCCGATGCTAATTACTTTAAATCTTGAAAAAAAAAGTCTGTTCTAGAATCTATTAAGGAAGTAATTTTTTTTTAAGTTTTTTGATTTTGGAATGCGTCTCACTTCACATCGAAAAGTGCCAAAATCAAACAATCCACTTTTTTTATATAACGATTTTCATTTTACACCATTCAAAAACACTGACTGCAAACGTTTTTAGTATAAATAAAAAAAAATGGTTACCCCAGATATTCCATTTTCCACCCGGCTTTATATCCTCACATCCACACTCGCTTGTCGGCAGTCGACTCCACATTCTACGGCACAGAAACACATCCATAAAATATCCCCCTCCAACGACAAAAAACCAAGTGACCAAAAAAACCGTCGTACAGACTTTAAAAACCAATCTGAGGAAGACGTTCGCCTCCTGCACATAAATACGCTTTCAACAGGACCAGGCAGCAGGGTCGTCGATGGTCGCAAGAAATTACTTGACGCTTTGAAGAAATGTACCAATACCATTCCGGCACCTCTGATTTCTTTTATTCCGCGACTGGATGTACTCGATCGATCTATAAACGGAAAAACGATGAATACCCGGGCGATCGTGTGTCGAACGGCGACGAAGCATCAGGTGAAGCGAAGAAAAGAAAGAGAGAGAGAGAAAAGCAAGTTGGCAAATCCGGACGGAGCTTCTTCTTCGCGTGCGGGGGGTTGCAGTGACGGGCAGCCGAGGCTTGCGACCAAGGGAGAAAGGAGAAAGAGCTGGAGGGCATGAGGCGGGGTACGTCGTGCTCTTCACCGGTCGTCCGTCCGTCTGCTGGCTCGAACGTCCACGTCCACGTCTGTCCGTCCGTCCGTCCGTCGTTCGGATCCGGAGAGCCCGTGGCTGTCGCGGTACCGCGGAGCCGCGGCGACGACGATGCGCCGCTCTCCGTATCAGCGGACAGCGAGGCCGGCCTGACTCGCTGGCCCAGCTCCTGTCCACAAACGGAGCGGAGCAAGACTTCACCACTTTTATGTACGTAGTCTGAATAACAAATCTGTCCAATTCACATGTCGACATCAAAGAAGATAATATAAACACTACATCGATACATCGTCTACAAAACCCTTAATGTTTTATTAATGCCCCGCTGCTCCTGCTGCTGCTGTTGCTGTTCGCCTTCCATCTCTATACGTATATACCATTCCAGTTTACGGCTCGCTCTCGCGAATCCGCGTGCAGCGCTGGTGGCTGCCCGCGAGTAGCGCAGATTTTCCGCGGGATACACCCGGCAGCGAATCTCGCGGCTGTGAGGAGGTCGGATAATCGTTCATCGGTGGGGCTGAAGTTGCCCCAGAAATAAACGGGACGCGCAGTCTGATGTTGGGTTAGAGATGGACATTTTTTGTGACCTTGAAATTGTTTTTTTTTTTGCAGTTTGATTATTACTTTATTTATCGAAGTTTCATGGTTTCGGACCTTTCGAGTTTTTGTGTATGACTCTTGTTACTCTTCTTCCTATGATTTCTTATTCGCGATTCTTTATGCAAACCTACATTTTTTGGCATTTAATTATTACAACTTAGGTTATCACAATTGTACGGTTACAAAACCATTACATAAAAATGTATATAAAAAAATACATTTTTTATGAAATTAGAAAAATGTAAATCATAAAATCATAAATCATACAAAATGTATTTAAAAAAATACATTTTTTATGAAATTCCACAAAAAGTGTGATAAAAGCTTGACATACTAATTATAACTTCTATGTATAACAATCAATGTCACATAATCTGTGAATTTTTATTCAACGTAATTGAAGCTATAATCCTAGGTTTAGACATTTTTTTGTATCACTACTGCAAAACGCGTTTTTCATTTTTACGTACCACCTATTATTTTCATCTATCGTCAAATTCGAATTTCGTGTTTTCCCCCTCCCCCCGCTAATTTCAATTTAATAAATTGCGAGCTGGAAGGTTACGCACGAAATGCGTAAGCGAGACTGGCTTGTAATGGTATGCAGGAATGCAGGCAAGGTAGAGAAGAGAAGAGGCTGCAACGTAGGGTGTAGGATATATATAGTGTGCGTGTACATATATATATATATATAGAGAGAGACGCGTGACGAGAGCGCTGCTGTCAGGGAGGTTCGAAGTCAAGAGAGAAAGAAAGGAAAGGAACGAGAAGGAAATGAGACCCTACTCCTTTCGTCTCACTCTCTGTCGTGGGCCATCGTTGTTGAGCGAAGGCCCGCAGAATCCAGAGTCCAACTGAGTGACAGCCTCGCGCACGTACGTGGGAGGCGACTCGCCTCTCTCGACAAAGACCCAGGACGATAGCCTTTATGCAAATAGTCGATATCGCCGACTGTTATCCACCCGGCGGAATCTCGATTAACGGAACTCGATCTCTCGCCGTCTCTCTCGCCCTCTTTTCTGCAAACGGTTCGGACGCAACGCCACCCAGTGAGTTACCATGTCTGAATTGTCGTTTCCGGTCTGCGTTATCAAGATTGTTTTAAATTGCTAAATTGCTATTTTTATCAATCTTTCGAGGAGTCAGAATAGGATGCAGAAGTGCACGCGAGAAATGAATCGTCGACATCGTTTTTTTACCGCACAAAACCTGCACGTTTTAATGAACGCGTGTAGAGCGCGCTTATCCAGTGGATGCGAACAAAAATATTAAAAAATGGAGAATAATCAAGTTTCTTTCATTTTTCGTAAAAACTTTTGCGTTTAGAAAAAAATTGATGACGAATTCGTTGTCTACAGGCAAAAAAATATCGAAATAAAGTGTTAAAAAATAAAATAAAATAAAAAGAGTTTTCACATATTTTTAGAAATTTCGTCACTTCACTAAAATCGAGGTTACATGTTTTTTCGGTGGATGAATCAATCAGCAGTACTTATATCGAAAATGCGAGATATTTTACCGTCTGATTTTTGAGGAGGTTTATTACGTCAAAAATATCACATTTGCAATTTTTCAACTTGCGCACTTATGTTCCAAGAATATTTCTAAAAACCCGCAAATATTTCCGAGCTCTCACCGCCGTTCTAGAATTCCAAACATACACGACCACTGTCGTGATGTAATAACGAACGACGCGCCCGGAGTACAAACGAAACGAGAAAGTCTGCGGCGATGTTGGTGGAAAGAGAGCTTCGCGGCTGGCGGGTACAAAGGGGTGGTCGGGGGGCGAGAGGCCGGAGGGAGGCAAAGGTGGTGGAGACGCGAACGAGGTCCAAGGGTGCCCCGGCGAAAATTAATCATCCCTGGCAGCCCTCGATGTCCCCGTCTCGACTGCCGTCGTGCCTCTCCTATACTTCTTTCCTCTCGCATTCCCAATTATACGTTTATCCGCGGTATGCTCGTCGAAAACCCGCCCTGGAGAAAATTAAAGACAGCCGCAATGCTGATTTTCCATCGCGAAGTAAAAACTATTTCTCAGAAGGTCCCACAATTGCCGAAAACTGAACCCACTGCCAAAATTTTGCATCAGCCCTTCAATACAGCCTGATTTATGGCAGGCCGAACCCTTTTGTACGATATTTGTGCGAAGGCCAAAGAGGCCTCCGCAAAGGGACTTCGCACTGCACCGAAAGAACAATAGAGCGAAAGAGTTCAACGAGCGGTATTTGCGTTACCGTTGCAATAACGGCGTGCAATAGTTTTGTTTGCGCCAGAGAAGCCAAGGACAACCTTCGATGCTGCCGAAAAGAGTTCGACATTTCCAAAACTGCCTCCTTCTATACAAATATGGATCACAACCGTAACCCGCTTGCAACGGTAACTTCGAGGAAATCGGTGTTCCTTTGTCGTGGCAATAAATCACCGAAACTGCGTCGTGTAATTAGAAACCACCTTTAAAACTGTCGTCCACCGATGATTTAGAGGGTAAAAGCGTTTCGACCGGTGATCATTGAATGTATTTAGATCGGATGGGTAACGAGCAATTAATTGATCAGCAAGATTAACGATTTTCGCATTCCACATTCGCGCGGCAGCGGCGCGATCGTTTCTCAAATCCAGCCACGCTGCAGACCCTCAATGCGCGTGGTATTGTTTCAACGAGCATTACTGCGGGATCCCACTTATTCGGGACATAAATCAATTAAATTATAAATTACAATACAGAAGTTGAGCAAAACGACCACCTGTTGAGGGGTCGAAGCAGCAGCAGCAGCAGCAGCAGCAACGTGAGTGAGGTAGGTAGGGATAGCGGGTGAAGTGGGGTGGCTATCTCGTAAATTCCGCGTGCCACCTCACCAAACTGCGCTCTCCAACCCATGTGCTGAGTTTGTTCTCGCCCTCTTCTACCTCGTTCTCCTCGTTCTCCAATTTATCCCTCGCTCTTTCGCGCCGTTTATACGTTTACATCACCCAAGTGGAGCTATCCAATCGCCGATCAATTAGAGATCGATCGACGTATTAACTGATCGGTGGGAAAATGAAGGTGACGATCGATGGAGGTGAGTCCTAATCGTTTGCTACGATATCAGATAAGTGTAGGAAAATTAAGAGGAGAATTGCGAGCCTTGTAGAGCATCAGAAGTCCATGGGGATCGAACGCGAGCTAAGTATCTCGTCTGGGGATCGCGGCGAAGAAAAAAAAACGACTTGTTCTCCAATTCAACTTACTTGATGAACCTCGTGCCACTGCGGGGTATAGAACGGAGGAAGTCTTAGCGCCGAGTCTTTCTCTCGGCACCTGCTACTTTCA
Source organism: Pimpla rufipes (assembly GCA_963932165.1). Classification (NCBI taxonomy): domain Eukaryota; kingdom Metazoa; phylum Arthropoda; class Insecta; order Hymenoptera; family Ichneumonidae; genus Pimpla; species Pimpla rufipes. The sequence continues at coordinate 9,229,635 of OZ010636.1, forward strand.
TGTCTGCGAGTGGAACGCGAGAAAACGGTTTCCGAAAAAGTAGGAAAAAAGAGACGGAAAAAAATGTCCTGTGCCAGCACGACCGTCTGTTCGGTTATACTTAGGTCGAAGTTTTTCGATCTGTCTGTAATTAGTTGGTGGCCTGGAACACGAACCTTCTACCTCCGGGCACTCGTCGATTCGGCGCAGCATTAAATGGCCATGGTAACTATCTGAATAAATATATCTGGTAAACACGAACTAAGATTTTAATTTTCGCAACTGTTAGACTTTTTTACGGCCTTTTTTGTCACGAGAAAACTTTCTGGGCAATTTGCTATTATTATTAACTAGGGGGCTTCGCCGTCCTGTGCGTTTCGGGCGGCGATCTCCAATTCTCCATTACCTGTTATAAAAATAATTCGCCGCCGCCTTAATTATAGTCATAGATATGGTCCATAATATGGACGTGAACCATTAACTAATTTTATTTTATTTAAACTAACCTCAGCTAACCCAACCATATTTAAAATAAGCCTACCCAAATCCCGCATATTAAACTTAGCCCTACTTCCCACATGGAAAAATAGTATATTTCAGATATACGGAAAAATATATTAAAAATATATCAGATATATTTTGTCCAAATAATTGTATATGTCGGAAATATCTAAGGATATATACGAAATATACGCCAGCGAAAAATATATCTAAATTATATCCATATATATTCAAAATATATTAAAAATGTATCATTATTATATTATATTATATTATATTATATTATATTATATTATAACATATCATATCATATCAACCCTATCTAACTTAGCCCTTCCTGACTAAGCCCTACTTAACTTAACCCTACCCAACCTAACTCCAACTCAAAAAAAGGTGTAACAAAAACCAATTATCAAGCCATTTCGTCACGACTTCACATCGTTCCTACCCACAACATTCGCGCGCCCCGAGTCATGTATTTCTCTCGATCGTTCCACCGAGTCTAACCGGGGAAAAGCCTTTGACATCATCGACGTCTCCGTCGTCGTCGTCGTCGTCGTCGTCGCGGGAAAAGCCCGGCGCGCGAGTAATGTGCGGAGAAATACGACAGGGCAGAAGCAGCCCGAGCACCGAAGTGCGATGGAGTACAGTGGTGCGCACTCGTACCCCGTGGCCGTCACGTCGCGTCGGCGGCGGCGGCGACGGCGGTGACGAGAGGCCGTTGGCGTCGCGGTAACCCCGCGAGCGCGCACTTGGAGAAAGCACACGACGGCCGCGCGGGCTTCCACGGGGAGCTCGAAAGAGCATCGCACCGACGCCCGTCATCCCCCGAAAGAGCTTACACACCGCACAGTGGAGCGCGCGCGCGCTCGTTCGGTGCTCTCAGTCGTATAGCCCACCATCGTCGACTAGTAGTTGAGGAATTCGAGTTGCTATAAATCTCCCTTGACGGGTGCGCGATGCCGCGCTCGCGGGTGCCGCGCCGGAGGGAGAACCAGCGAGTGCGAGGGTGAAAACAACCCCCTGAACCCCTCAAACCCCCTCCCACCCTCCCCCCGGCACCCCGCAAACCGCCCTCTGTCGCTCCTTCACAGAACGCATATAGCAAACACAAGGCTCTTCTACTCCAAACTCTCTCGCTCTCCAACTGTACTATATATATATATATATATACACACTTCTGTTTCTGCTTGTCTCGTCCTCGCGCGCCCTTCGCAATTGCGACTGTCTTGCTTTATTCCTCTCTCGCCCACCTCTCGACCCACCCGTTTGGGTCGCTACGGCGGAACGCGAAATTGTAATAGTTTTGCTCGACGCCGGGGTTAACGCGGTGTGCGAATGTGGACCCCGGGACCAACCCCCCCCCCCCTCGTCCCTCCAAACCCCCTCCCCCCTCCTTCCATACTTTCCCTCAGCGCTTCGCGACTCGACACTCGGAGCGGCGAAAAAGACAGGGCAAAAAGAGCGAGACCGAGGGTGAATTCGAAGAAGAGAGAATGGAAAACGTTCGCTCGCTCTCGCAGGCCGCGTGTCTCGGCTCCGCGCTCGTTGCTCTGTACGTGCTGCCGGTTCCGCGCCGAGAGCCACGCGCGAGCGCGCCCGCCTTTGTTGAGTTCTGTCACTCAAGACCTCCCTCTTGTCCGCAGGAAATAAAAGTTCTGGCTATCTGCGCGCGGAAGCTCGAGGGGCGCTCGTTTTAAATTGTCGAAGCTCGCGCGGCGGACGGTTCGCCACTGTTTGCTAAGTACACTCGCGTTTCCTCTTTGTGTACGGCACAGTGGCGTCTGTGGGATTATCGTTGTGTGGGTCGTTTGATAATCTGTTTGCCTGTCGTTGCGCTGCATTTTAGGTATTTTAGGTATCTGCGGTTTATCGATATATTAGAAATGCGAGGCAAAAAGAAAATAATAATTTCGTGTGATTACTTAATTTTTCACGGAATTTTAAAATCGGAAGTTGAGTCGCGTTTTTCGGGAAAAAAAAAAAATTTAGATTTCGTAAAGTTCGAAAACCCTATCCGATAGGAAATTTCCCGCTGATTCCGAAAAACATCGTTGTTTGCCCGAAAAAGAAAAAAGTCGACGAGAAAAACGCAAAAAATGATTTTTCGCTTTTTTCGAAATTTTGACACTTCGTTAAAATCGAGGTTATTTTTTTTCGATCGACCAAACCTGAATTTTCTTTTTGCGTTGCAGAGAAAACTCTATAACGAAGAGAATGTCGCAAAGTGGAACGCGATATCTTGATTTCCGAATTTTTTACAGAATTTTAAAGTCAGACCCCCCATCTAAAAATTTGCGATTTTAGCGATGTGTTGAAATTTCGAAAGAACTGAAAATTCTTTTTTGCTTTTTTCTAATCGAATTTTATGTTTTTCCGGCAAACATTGGTGCTTTTCGGAATCAGCGGGAAATTTCCCATGGGATAGGGCCTTCAAATTTTACGAAATCGAACATTTTTTTTTCTCGATTTCGTAAAGTTTGAACGTTCATTTCACATTAATGTACTTAACGTTTTAATTTTGATCCTAGCATGTAGCGAGCGCGCGAAGCGCGCGAGCTACTCCTACCAGCTAGTGTAGTATAAACACACAGCAAGGAGTGCAGCATTGCGGATAGAGTGGATAGGCGAGGTAGATCAATCACACGAGGCAAGAGTGACGTGCTGAGATTCGACTGTGGCTTCCGGAGAGAAGAGACGCCACAATCGCGCAGGGGTTCGACCCCGCGTGTACGGCGCGCGGACAACTGCAGTAGATTTATCATTATTTATGTTCCAGGCACGCGATATACATAATCATTCATAGGAGCGTCGCGCTGATAAGTCTGCGAAAATCGTATACTTTCGACGAAATAAAGGCGCGTTTGCATCGCAACGCATTTTTCGATAATGTTGTTTATTAGCCCGGCGATTCGGGAATATTCCGAGGGGGGTCAAGTTCGCGCTGCTTCGAATTTAAACCGCGAATCTTTTGTGGCTTTGACGCTGCACCGGAATACCGCACGGTGTTCCGGAATTCTCCGAGAAATTCGAATGGACAGCGGACGCTTGACGTGCAGCCGGAGTCGGCCCGCGCGATCCACGTCGTCTCCAATGGAGCCACAGACTCGCCTACCGCCCGTTCACTGTCAGTTGCGCGTCCTAGAATACTCGTCCCGTGGGATTTTTCGCCCGGGTTAGCCGAGACGTCGGATATGACGTTCCGACAATCGCAAATACGACTCGACGGGCTTCCCTCGCGACTCTCCACGTTTATCCGGGCGTTGCGATGTGATAGCGTCCGCTCAAAGACAGCGTATACAATAGTTTAGTGCTTTCACATCGTTACGGACAAATTATCGTTAACACGATTATTTATTAAATTTTTAACCGCCTAAAATATATCGTTGTCCTATTATTTCGAGCTTACGAACAATTTTCAACATAAATTCTTCATACAAAAAATGAAAATTATTATAAGAGAATCATAATAATTATTATTATAACAGATTTATAATAATACAGATTATAACCGATTAATATAATAATCATAATAATTATTATAACAGATTTATAATAATACAGATTATAACAGATTAATATAATAATCATAATAATTGTTATAACAGATTTATAATAACAATATGTGATATAAGGCTATTGTAATTTTGGATACGAATAAAATAAAATTAATATTAACTTACCGCATAAATGTAATTATCATAAAAATATTAGATCCACAAGTCTGAAGTGAAATCAGGACATTTTATCAATTCAAATAAAATCAAAGTGCGGGAGAAATCAGTGAAAATGAAATATAAATTGTTTCTGGATATTTGAAAATTTGCGAATGGGTCGAATATCTCGTGGTGGATTTCAAAATTTATTCGTGCCCTCTGTAAGAATCGGCTCCAACCTTCAACCCGAAGTGAGGTGGAAAAGGTGAAAGCGATTTCTTTGTTCCCGGTGGTACCCAGCATCGTCGATAGCGCAGGTCAGCTTCGACGTAGTTTCGAGGAAACGTCGACAGATGGCGCGGCGTTTGTGAAGCAGCCATCATGAATCAAAGCGTCGACGCCGCCGGGCAAAAGTGAGAGGCCGCGGGTGACGAGAGGTTGGCCTCTCCGGTTAAGCCTACGACGCGAAGGGTGGAGCCGGCCACGCGCGGCCTGCATCGGCCACCTGCTGTTTCAACAATGGCGTAGAACTGCCTCTATAATCAACCCTCGATATTTATCATTCAGAATTTAAATTCTTCACAATTTGATATTCTAATTTTTACGTCAATTTCAGATATTTCGTTAACGTGAACGAAATGACATCAATCTAAAACAGCAATTTTAGTCCAAATTATATAGTGTGAAGCGAGAAATCTGTGCGGAAATTCTGTGTACTAAATTTGCTGGCGAGCGAGATTCAAATCTGGTGTCTAACACTGGTGGCGAAATTCCTGTATTTTGAATACAAATTTTGGGTTAGATCTACCTTACCGACGGTCGATTTCACTAATACAAAAAATATATCCAACTGCCGAGCCAGAAGAGCCCGACCTGAACGACACCGAAAGTGTCACGAGTTAGGTTGACTAGCAATGTCCCGAAAACGCAAAAACCCGAAAACTGTTTTACCCCATGAGGTTCAGTTGTTTGGTGTTGCGCCACAAGAGGGCTGTGATAGAGAAAGGCCGCGACGAGTGGTGCTCAACGAAATAAAATATTTGTTTGTAATATTATTTAATGGAAAACAAAAATGCATAATTTTGCGTTGGTGTTTATGTACATCTCTGCTCCCCACTTTCTCTCTCTCACTCGCTCTCTCTCTCCTAGTCAATAGTCGTTGAATCAAGACATGAAGTAGCATGTTTATGCCTAGAATAATAAGATTAAAGACGTCTTTTTTCGGAAAAAAAAGACGTCTTAAAGACGTCTTTTTTCGGAAAAAAAGACGTCTTAAAGACGTCTTTTTTCGGAAAAAAAAGACGTCTTAAAGACGTCTTTTTTCGAAAAAAAAGACGTCTTAAAGACGTCTTTTTTCGAAAAAAAAGACGTCTTAAAGACGTCTTTTTTCGAAAAAAAAAAAGATGTCTTAAAGACGTCTTTTTTCGGAAAAAAAAGACATCTTAAAGACGTCTTTTTTCGGAAAAAAAAGACGTCTTAAAGACGTCTTTTTTCGGAAAAAAAAGACGTCTTTAAGACGTCTTTTTTCGAAAAAAAAAGACGTCTTAAAGACGTCTTTTTTCGAAAAAAAAAAGACGTCTTAAAGACGTCTTTTTTCGAAAAAAAAAGACGTCTTAAAGACGTCTTTTTTCGAAAAAAAAAGACGTCTTAAAGACGTCTTTTTTCGAAAAAAAAGACGTCTTAAAGACGTCTTTTTTCGGAAAAAAAGACGTCTTAAAGACATCTTTTTTCGGAGAAAAAAAGACATATTTTTTCGGAAAAAATACGTCTTAAAGACATCAAGACATGAAGTCTTGATTCAACGACTATTGACTAGGAGAGAGAGAGAGAAAGTGCGGAGGAAAGATGTACATAAACACCAATGCAAATTATGCATTTTTGTTTTCCATTCAATAACATTACAAACAAATATTTTATTTCACTGAGCACCACTCGTCTCGGCCTTTCTCTATCACTGCCCTCTTGTGGCACAACACCAAACATCTGAATCTCATGTGGTAAAACAGTTTTCGGGTTTTTGCGTTGTCGAGACATTGCTAGTTAACCACGAGTTACCTACGCTCGGTTATCCATACCGACAGCAGGTAAGTTACCATCAAACGGTCTGTGACTGGCAGTCGGTAAGTCGACGATTATCGAGACATGCAGCGTCACGACAGCTCCTGACGGTTTCGAAGGAAACCACGTTGCCCACGGTCGAACAACAGCTGTTAACCTTCAGCCGTATCCTATTATCGCACACCGGAATTACGTCAAGGATCGCAACGCGACACAAAGTACAAGAAAAAAAAATCTACAACATCGGCTCCACCGATCCTCCATTTATATGTGGTACATTTCCGCGTACGTCAGATACCAAGTTTTTCCTCAACGCCAAAACCGTCGCGCACCGCCGAGTCTCACCGGCTCGTCAAATATTGTTACAGGTGACCCACATGTTTTACCAACGAATCGGTTGCCGCATTCTTTCGCAGTTTCGAACAACGTCGTGACCACTCGGAAACGACTGGATTACAGCCAAATACGCTGCTCCCACTCGGCACGCCACCAACTAACGCTATTAGCGGCAAGTTCAAGGTCACGTCCGTCGTTCCTCTGCCAAAAACCCATTGCCAGATAACGCAGCGTTGTGGCGCACTTTAATCAACGCTCGGATCATCCGGTCCCTGCGTCCTATCAATATTTCGTTGTGGTTAAAATAACGACTCAACCCAACGAAGGGCCTTCAAAAATCATGTTAGCAAATAAGGTTTTATTTGCTAACATGATTTTTGAAGGCCCTTCGTTCAACAGCCGAGACTTGTTTTACCGAGTCGTCCACCGAGGCGTGGAAATCAAAACGATTGAAAAATCATTTTGATCGGTAAAAGGCAGCCGAGACTCGATTTTCCGTGTCTTCCACCGAGGCGTGGAAATCAAAATGATCGAAAAATATGTTTGATAAGTAAAATCCAGCTACGACTTTTTTCTCCGAGTCTTCCACCGTGTTAGGGAAATAAAAATGATCAAAAAATCATTTTGATCAATAAAAAGCTTGAGACTTGTTTTTTCAAGTCTTCCGCCGCAGCGTGGAAACAAAATAATTAAAAAAATCAATCTGTTCAATAAAAAGCTTGAGACTTATTTTCCCAAGTCTTCCTCACCGAGGCGTGGAAATCAAAATGATTTTTAAAAAATCGTCTCCAAACAAAATACCAAGCCTCATTTTCCCCATTCTTTAGCCCCGTGAACAAAAAAAAGATACCACGAAAAAAAAAAATCGTGGCATCTTTAAAAAAAGATGCCACGTGAAACTCGGTGCAGTTGCAGTGAAAATAAGTGTCCGGTTATGAAGGATCCGCACGACATCCCCGTGGCAAAGGTTTCGTTTCCATTGTATCGGGCCGAGACTTTCCGGGGCTGCGGCCTCGATTTACGACCGGACCTAAACAGCTCGGAGAGCCAGAGAATTGCGGCAGCAGGCTTGGGGGCTCCTTCGCTCGATTCGATTTCTACACGAGCACACCGCGGCCGTTCCCGGTGTGTCCGCCTTGTATGCGTGCGTCCTCTCCGCACTAAAATACGGGCTATCCGAGCGCGGGCGCAACACGAGGACAGCCGAACACGTCGGCTCGCCGTGTACAATGTACATCGGTGTTGCCGCCGCCGCTGCCGCTCGTCCCGCGTACCCGGTGGTGCTGTTACACTGGTGGTAGTAACTGTCGCCAATGATAATTTATGTTAATGGTTGTTCGTACCGTCGGGTCGGCACTCCGCGCCGATTCCCCGAGACACAGTCCGCAGGTCGTCGTCGCGCCGCGCAGACGCGTTTTGCCGCAGTCCTCGCGTCTCGGGCTTCCTCGAAAAATCAGATCGCGCGCACCGAGCGCGCGGAATTGATTTTTACGAATTTTATCGAGGCATTTTCGCCGCTACTTTCGACCTCCATTTAAATTTTTTTTTTTTTTTTTTTTTCGTGTGACAATTACCGGCGATGAAGTCTCCGTAATTTTTTCCGAACGTTTTCTCCGGGTTCCCCGGTCGAATAATTTTGTTTCTCAGCCCGACACGCAACGCTCGTTTCGCCCCTCTACCGTCGACGGACGAGATTCGAGGGTCGGCGACGAATGCTCGGCCCCCAATTTCTCAATCCTACGCAATGGCGACGCCCCAGCAGCCCGAGAGCATCCACGGAGCAGCAGCAGCAGCCGGATAGACTTCACACGGCTCCCTCGCACGCAGACTCGAAGATGCGCCGACGCGAGGTCCACTCCGACGCACACGGCTGTCCGGCGTCGCGGCTGCTGGGAGTGTTTCCACCACCGTCGCGACTCGATTCTCGTCGTGGCCAACCTCGACGCGGCGATCACAACAAAAGCCGAGTTGAATCATCGATTACGTAATCGAAGCGGACGTTTCCCGTGCACGACGTTTCGTCGGAGCATCGTCGGAGCTGACGGATCGGAGTCGGGAGCTCCGCGATCCCCGGAAATGAGCCTCGACGGCGGGAGAATCGTCGAAAAAATTCAGGTACGTCGAAAATTAATTATTAATGTTTTTTTTCCTTACTAATTTGTTGCTGATAAAAGTGAGAAAAATTGCAAATTTCGTGTATGAGACTCGCAGGCGACTTTTAACTGTTGGGTTTTGAAATGAGGACATTGTGGTCTGTGTGTGTAGCGTTCGAGGACGTTTCCTGTAATTCGGGGGGTGAGAAACACGCTCGACGGTGGCGCCCGTGGTGGTGGAGAGATTTTTTTTTTTTCATGGCACCGTCAATCCGGGGGTGGAGTTTGCTCGACGCCGATCGATTTACACCATGTCGGTACTCAGTGTTCGCCAAGGTTTGACTTCGCACTCACACCGGCTCTGTGTGTGTTTTGTCACGAGGCCATTTCGACATTTTTCGCTGTGACATTTGGGACACTTTTTTTTTTGCAACGAGGTAACGTTTTTGATACTCTGTTTTTGGGATAGTTTTGCACGCTTTTGGCGCAAGGAGCGCGTTGTGTAGGAAGCCGCAGCGGAAGACGAAATTAGGCCTACAATTGCGGGGAACGCTGAGTGCAGCACGGTTGGCCTTGTTACTGTTTCACTTTGTATTTAACGTGTTTCAGTCTCCAATCGGCGCGAATTAATTAACTCGTTGCGAACCCGAGCATCCGAATTGTTTGTAATTTAGGTGAGTGGAAAAAAAAAATTTGAAATTGCGCAGCTTTCCGTGAAATCTAAACTGCAATTGCAAATGATTCTCGCATTGGGCGTCTCGAGCCTTAAAATCATTCGTACTGGTGTTCGACATTTTTATATTGTAATTATTAAATCGTCTCGTATAAATTTAAAATATTAGATCAAACATGCTAATTAAGCTTTTATATTCTTCAAAGATTTCAGAATTTTGTTCACCTTCAAAATATCAAACTGAATTGAATGATGTTTCGATGCTCTAAGAATTTTTATTAAGCATTTTTATTCGTCAAAGATTTCAGAATTTTGTTCACCTTCAAAACATCAAACTGAATTAAATAACGATTCGATGCTCTAAGAATTTTTATTAAGCATTTTTATTCTTCAAAGATTACAGAATTTTGTTCACCTTCAAAACATCAAACTGAATTCAATAACGATTCGATGCTCTAAGAATTTTTATTAAGCATTTTTATTCTTCAAAGATTTCAGAATTTTGTTCACCTTCAAAAAATCAACCTACATTAAATACCGTTTAGATGCTCTATGAATTTTTATTAAGCATTTTTATTCATCAAAGATTTCAGAATTTTGTTCACCTTCAAAACATCAACCGAAATTAAATACCAATTCGATGCTCTAAGAAATTAATGAATCATATTTTTAGGATTAATTTGTCGGCTGGCACAAAAATTAAATTTTTATTTTGTTACTGCAACAACGTTCAATGCGAAAATAACGAGACGGAAGTACAGAGAATATGCTTCACCTTGAAAACTTCGCTTCAAATTAAATTGAATAACGATCCGACGCTCTGAGTAATTAGTTAATCCCGTTTTCACGAGGCTTCATTTATCGGCTCGTACAACAAGCGGATCCTCATTTTGTTAACCAAACAATGGCGCGATGGAGGAATAACGAGCACGTACTCACGGTTGAGCGACTTAAAATATAAGTGGCATTAAACCGGCACGTCCGTGAGCCGAATAAGTGCCGTAATTTCTGTTGCAAACGAGAAATTCAAGGACCCGTCGGATCCCGCGCAAGACAATGAGGCGCTTTCGGTCGGCCGTGGAGGGAGTGCAAGAGGCTCGGGCGATGTTCCGATCGAATGTGAAATCGCCGGAATAATCCCGAGGAAGTCGATATTACCCACACGGTGTAAAACACGCTGTGTGTGCGTCGGTGAGCGAGGGAGAAACCGGCTGCTCGAGCCCAATCAAGGACTCCGCTCCGCCCGCATTCCACGTTCGGCCTTCCAATCCGTGTTAGAACCTGCAGGCTCGGAAATCTCTCGTATCAAGATCGGTCTAGGCTTTTGTCTCGGTCACTTTTTCGCCACTGCAATGAGTTTCGACTCTCCTTCGCGAACAAAATTATTTACTTACCGTCGACTACATTTTTTTTTTTAGTATTATTTTTTCAATCAAACATTTTGCCCGACAATTAGTTGTGTCGCCACTGCAATGAGTTTCGACTCTCCGTCGCGAGGGAAATTATTTATTTACCGTAGTTTGAATTTTTTTTTAATTATTATTCTACCGATCAAACATTTTGCCCAACAATTAGTTGTGTGTAGGCTAATCGAAGCGCTAATGGAGATGAAAAACGAAATATCTGTCGTATCAAGATTGGTCTAGGCTTTTGTCTTGGTCACTTTTTCGTCACTGCAATGAGTTTCGACTCTCCTTCGCGAACAAAATTATTTATTTACCGTCGACTACATTTTTTTTTTTGTATTACTTTTTCAATCAAACATTTTGCCCGACAATTAGTTGTGTCGCCACTGCAATGAGTTTCGACTCTCCGTTGCGAGGGAAATTATTTATTTACCGTCGTTTGAATTTTTTGTTTTTTTATTATTATTCTACGGATCAAATATTTTGCCCAACAATTAGTTGTGTGTAGGCTAATCGACGCGCTAATGGAGATGAAAAACGAAATATCTGTCGTATCAAGATTGGTCTAGGCTTTTGTCTCGGTCACTTTTTCGCCACTACAATGAGACTCGACTCTCCGTCCCGAGGAAAATTATTTATTTACCGTGGATTGAATTTTTTTTTAATTATTTTTCTTTCTATTAAATATTTTGCCCGACAATTAGTTGTGTATAAGCTAATCGACACGCTAATGGAGATGAAAAATGATGTATCAAGATCGGTCTAGGCTTTTGTCTCGGTCACTTTTTCGCCACTGCAATGAGATTCGACTCTCCGTCGTGAGGAAAATTATTTATTTACCGTGGATTGAATTTTTAAAAAATGATTATTCTTTCGATTAAATATTTTGCCCGACAATTGGTTGTGTATAAGCTAATCGACATGGTAATGGAGATGAAAAATGATGTATCAAGATCGGTCTAGGCTTTCGTCTCGGTCACTTTTTCGCCACTGCAATGAGTTTCGATTCTCCGCCGCGAGGAAAATTATTTATTTACCGTCGATTGATTTTTATTTTTTATTATTACATTCTTTCGATCCAATATTTTGCCCGACAATTAGAGGTGTGTAGGCTAATCGACGCGCTAATGGAGATGAAGAACGAAGCACACACGATGACGCGACAAAGTCTGTTCGAGTGATCGATGTTCCCTCGTCGCGTTCCTCTCTGTAAGTCGGCTCGCGTGCGGCCATTCAAAATGTATCGACAACAACACACATTGACGCTTAAAGAGGCGAAACCCGTGGAGACCGAAATCTGTATCTCGCCCGCCTCTCATTATCTCAATTATTTACGTCGTGCGCCGATCAATCAAGCGACTAATTTGACGAGCGCGTGAACTTAAATCGAGAATTTGTTTTAGGATCGACTGGCAGGAAAAAAAGAATCGTTGCATTCGAAAAACACATTCATTTAGGTTCTGTAGATAATTTTTTGTACTGCTCATTTTTTAGACGAAAAAAAGTAATAAATGATCATTGCAGGTAATTAATAAAAATAATTTGATTATTCTATTTCGTGAATTTATTGAACTTCACATTGAATATAAGTATTTTCAAATCCGGTTAATTGGGAGAATAAGAATTAACAAATGATTAAACAATTGTCGGACACGATTGCTTTTTTTCTATAAAAAAAATAATCACAAGGAAATTGACACGACAATTTTATTCTCGTTTCGAAACGTCAATCAAGATGATATCTCGAAGCAAAAAAAGCAACAGACTGCCAACAGGTATATAAGTCACGCCAGTAACAATTATGCAAGCCGTGAACATTATAAAATGAGTACAAAAATTTCGCTTAATAATTCTTCTCAATTTCCCACCGAATTAATTTCATTAATTTTTGTATCGGCTAGAAACGCGCTGAAAATCCCGCACAATGCCGCTTAATGAACAACGCGAATTCCGCATCGCGACTCCGAAGGCGCTCGGCGATTTTCGCTGCATAATACTCGCCATGCACCGCCGAGTAGAACCGAGGCTTAAAACGACCACGGGCGCAACATAAATTGACGCGTTTCCGCGAGGCATGACGTCATGCGGATCGTTCATGAGAGACGAAACGAGGTCTCGTTGTTCCTTCGCTGTCTGCGCCACGGATCAGTAGATTCCCACAGTTGGCTCGTACTACGTTGCACAGCGTTCAACGGGAATTCTCTCGTGCTTCATTGTCGCCGCGAAGCTCGGCTCGTAATTACCCATAACGCGCTCGCGCTCGCTGATATAGCGACATCTACTGAAATATTTTAAAAAATTCGTTTTTTCGTAAATGAGACACAGTGAGTGACAACGGAGTTCGTTGCAAATGCGGGGGGAGGCATCGTCGACTGGGGCCCCTCGGCGGCAGCAGGTAACAAGGCCCTTTTCTAACGGACCCCCATAAAATGGCGAAGGCGCATCCTTGAAATGGTTGTTTTATGGCTGCGCGTCTCGGCCGTCGTGGCCAGGGACGGCTTAAAGAATTATGCATTGACCTCCCTGAAAATTCCACCTCCGTAAGATTCATTCTCTCGACTGCGAGAAAAGTTTTGCAAAAATGTAATTCGCCGCTCCGTATCGCTGTTTTCGGGAGGTCAGACACCGAGGTAGATTGGACTGCGGGGAGAAACCCCGAGCGAAATTGCTTCTCGTCCTGGATTTAGCTCATTGGGGGTGCAAGAGTATTTCGCTCGTCGACTCCGCTCTCCGCGCGCGGGGTGGCTGCTCGGGGTGGGGCGCGATCGATCGGACTGCCCCGGCTCTCGCCATTGCGAATTATCACTTTCTGTATAGCGTTGGCCTCCGTTCATTGAGATGAGGCCGCCGGGTCAACGCGATGTTACAATTTTTGTGTCGAGAGTTTCGTGCGCAATCATTTTTTGGATGATTGCTACTATTTTTGGGAAAATTGATTCATTGTAAATAGACGCAAAAAAATAATTTTTTCAACGCGGGAGACATTTTTATCATTTTTTTAAAAGATATTTTCTTTCGTGTATTCGATTGTGATTTTTCGTAACCGTTTGCAGATTTTTTGTTATATTTTGGTCATTCCCAAAAATATTTATTCTTCTATCGTTTAATGAGATATGGCTCAAAAAAGGTCATTGCTGATAACGTCCAACGTTCTTCGTACAAAAATGATAACATTTTTCTTAACGCGATTGAAACGAATAAAAAATGTTATTTTATTTTCATACTTATTGAAGTACAGGACAATTGCGTCCTGTAAGTTTCATTTATATAATATTATTATTATATCATTTATATAATAATAACTAAAAGTTATTTGATGATTGGCAGCACAAAAATAAAAAAACAAAAATTCATTTGTTAGATTAAATAAAATAACTCATAATATTTGTTTCAATTGCTCCATTAATTGCGTTTCGCATCTCACTCATCGAGTAACATCATCGATTTCTGTAAAAACCGAAAATAAAATAACTTTCGTTTCCGACCCGGGCGAACAATGTGGACTTATCGCGAGCTCGCTATTTTTTTCTCACCGCGCACACAGGACACATTGTTGCCGGGCAAATCGTCGAGTTAATTTCATGCCACTACAATTTCTCGTGGATCTCATTTCAGAGGCACCATAAAATGAGAACGGGAGGCAGGGAGAAGCGGCGGCGCGGAGCGCAGACAGTGGACGCCGGAGCGGTGGGACGAAGGGAAAACGAGATGCCGGCTGGCGAGCAGATGGTTGCCCCCGTTTATTGGTTTATTCGTCGGTACTGGCGACCCGTCTCGCTCCCGCTCGGCCGTCCCGCCCGAAACCGACGAGAAAGAGAGTGAGTTTCTTTGTGTCGAACGACTGTGCCGCGGCGGATCGCGGCGCTCGGTGTTCATGACCCAACGCGGATGCCTGGAGGGGAAAAAGCCTCGAGCACGCGGGGGTTACAGCGGCAACGGCGAACCGTTGAGGAAGGCATCGACGCGACGTTCATTCACGGAGGTACGTAGAGTCATCGTTCGCGTCGGAACCTCAAGTCCCGAGCCGTTAATTCTCGATAACAGTTGGATAATTAGATAAGACGTCGCGTTAAATTGTCGGATAACTCGGTAAATGAGTGAATGGAAATACAGCACGAAACGTTTTTTGAGCCAGCCATTTTTTTTTGTTCACTTGGTAAACCGGAAACCGCCATTTTTTCACTTTGGAAACCGGAAACCGCCATTTTTCAAACACTTAAAAATTTGTGGTCAACTGCTGACGAATTATCTTGACAATTTTGTAATAATTGTAATAAGCATTTAATAGTAAAAATCAATAATAATATACATTATATGAAGCGTTGAATAATTATTCAGAGTTACTAAGAACGATTATTAAAAATCTATTCGGCTCAATTACAAATTTGAAAGCGGCTTCAGTTGCACGAGACTTTTCAAAGAAATTAATTAAAAGCTTTGGTTTATTTTTAGTTGACAAATAAACTAATATGATATAATTAATACCATAAAATGATATAAATTAATGATATAAATGATAAGAAGCGTTGAATAATTATTCAGAGTTACTAAGAACGATTATTAAAAATCTATTCAATTCAATCATAAATTTAAAAACGGCTTTGCTTGCACGAGAATTTTCAAAGAAATTAATTAAAAGCTTTGGTCTATTTTTGTTCACAAATTCACCATTTTTTTTATCCACAAATTTCTCCCCAAATTTTCTGGCTCAACGAGAGAACAATAATTGTTATCTTCAAAACTTTGCAATTTAATTGACAAATGCAATAATCCTGATTTTTCTCTTGCAGGTCCCACAGGCGAAAAGTGGGCGAGTCGGGAATGGAGTTTAAATCGATGAGAGCCACTCCGGAGCATCGAGTGGAGCGGCAAGAACGAAGGAACAATTTCGAGGGGGAAAATTATATGCCGCTCCGAGGGGGGGCGACTGAGATGGCGGTGATAGCGTCGGCGTCAAAGTCGCGTTTTATATGTGAAAACGCGATGGCGTCGTGCCGGGAAGTCGGGTCGATAGAAGCGGGCAGGCACTCTTGGCCCGCCACGAAACTGAAACTCTAGGTAACCAACCACCCCGCGTGTGTCGTGTCTCTCTCCCACTCGCACGCTCGCCTCATTCCATCGTCTGCACTGGATCCTCGCGCGTTTATGCAGACGAGTGTCCGCCCAGCGGAATCGGTTTGAGTCCCCGTGGGACGGCTAAATCTTGTTGTCAGGCGCAGAAGTGACGAGTCAGTAATATTCGACACGGCCGAAAAAGGGTTCGCGGTTCGTGGGTCGAGAAGTCAAGTTGCCGCTGCGCCCGAGACGTGTTTTGACATTCGACCGAGGGTTTTCGACGCCTCGGCCTCGGCTAATGGCGACATCGACGAGGGCGGTTTAAGCCGATTAGCCGCCAGTAGGTTTTCCAAAATTGAGACTCGACCCGCCGCGACCGGACCGTCCGGTCTTATTCTTAAACAGCGAGATCTCGTTTCTAATACGACAAATTTGTCGCGGTGCTAAATGTCCGGACAATGAGAATTATTCTAATCCCGGGGAAATATTGGCCTTTGTACATTCGGGACTTGCTGGGCGATGCGGATTTTGCAAATTCGAGGGGTGTGGCTGTCGTGTTCAGTTTGAATTCAACTTGTCGGCGCGTTTTGGAGTGAGCGCGGTTTGCTTGTCACTACGGAATTTAATCTGGTATCTAATCCGTTCGTTTTGTACACAGAACACGGCGATAATCTTAATCTTGTACAACACGGATGTTTTCGTTTGACCGTCGATAAAGTCAGTTGCTGCTACCGAATGCTGAAGGCGTGAATATGCAATACGCATATTTTGTATGGAAATTGCGAGAGAATTGAATCATTGCGGCTTTCGATGGCAAACTGGAAAATTGTCTTCATATAAGAATTGACATTTCATTTGAGAAATTGATATTTTTGTCCAGATGTTCAACTTAATTTTATTATTAAGAATTCAAAGCAATGCATTACAAGCAAATCGAATGGGATAGAAAAATCATGTAGAGATAACGGAATTTTTTCTCGAACAAAAATGGATTAAAACTTGATTAATCAAAAAATTGTTAGAACGCTCGTCTTGGAAACCTGAAAACAACGAAATCATCGCTAATTTTTTGCTTTGCAAATAAATTAATTTACATTCACAAAATTAATCCTGCAGTTGCGTTACAAAAATAAAGTCTCTTCATTCAGAAAAATGAATAGCATACCAGATATAGTGAGTTTTTCTGTGTAATTAGTCACTGATACCGCAATTTTGTTGCCAGTCATCGATACCATAATTCACATAAAACTCGGCCACACATTTCTCAAATTCAATTCCCAAAACCACAAAATTAAGCTAAGAGTTCATTGATATCAAAACTCAGTGCATCGCCACGCGTTCCATAACCGATTTACTCTTGTATTGCAGAAACCTTGGCTGATGACACGTTGACCAAGTAACCCCGCGCTGTCGATGGTGCATCGTCATGGACCGCGAAGGAGCACAGGCACTCGAGAACGGAAAGAGTTGTACCGCTAAGATGAGATGAGGAACACGACCTTGCTGCGATCGGCTGTGTCATCTTCGAGCCGTTAACGGAGCGCAGCCCGGCGCGACTGGACGTTCCACCGCGAACAGGGCCGCTCGAATCAATCACTATAGCGTATCGGTAGTGCAGGTGTAACACAGCGATCGTTCTCTCTCTCTCTCTCTCTCTCTCCCTGACGTTGGGACAGTCCCGGATCGTGTTTGCACGTCAGGTAAGAAGTGTGCCAGGTGACGAGACAGAATTTCTCCGTCGATTTACCCGCTATCACGTACATATCAATCAATGAAACTCCAACGAATATTCAGCTTCAACCTATTGTTTGTGTATTTGCAGAATGCGGACCACCTCGACCCTGCAGAACTGCGAAGCCACCGCTGTAAGGACAGAGAGGTTACTTCTTTTTTCTAACGACTAATTAGTTCTATTGACGCGTTGGGTTTTTCTACGCTACCTGGTCGAGTCAGCCGCGTCAATCGCGAATATATTATTGAGCATTTCAACCGGACGGTGCAACGAACAGCCACGATATATTCCACTCTATTCATAGACACAACACTGACCTTAGTCCGCCTTTCACTACGCATATTTTCGCAGACGGATTACAGCTCTTTCGATGTTTTCTTTGCGCCTGCACTTATCGACGCTGGGTTCGGCTTTCTTTCAGGTTTTGAGCGTGTGGTTGTTGGTTATCTTCTGCGGACATTAAAATCATAAAATCTGTCACTTGTGGTAACAGTTTGCCTTTTAAACTCGGAAGTTTTATTTTTTAATGCAACACTTACTTTTTTATCGAGACTCAAATTCACAGAATTATTGAGGTTTTCACTGAAGATTTGCTAAATGTTTTCATAGCTTCTGTCCCATTAACTACGCTGCATTTTTTTTAAGATTCGAATATGTTGATCATTCACATTGGAGAAAACTGATAACGATGGCAATTTTTAACCAGTCGCACAAACGTGTCAGAAATTGCAAAACTCGCTGTACGCTTTCTTTAAAATCCATTCATACGTTTTCATCAAATTTAGCTTATTCCAAAGTCAGGTTGATTTCAATAGTTCAATAGTAAGATTATAAGATGTATTGTCGGTCAACTTGTGTTGCACAAATCTGCAAATGATGTGATTCAAAGGGTTAATTAACAAATGGGTTTCTGTGATAGCGAAACGAAAAGCGGTTTTCGCCTGGCCGGCCGGTGAAGATGAGTTCGCTGAATAGCTACGTCTCGTCCCTCGTATTCGTCGGATCAAAGGCCAGTTCAGGCCCGACAGTTTGTTTGTAGTGGATCCTTCCGTGTTAAATGACTCGACGAAAAAAGCCAATTTCGTGAACAGCTGTGGGGACCTGGTAGACGAAAGAAAAAAGAATTGATAAAGCCCTTGCCCCTGAATAATGCCAATTACGTTGCGTTTCCCTGTCATTTAGCGAATAATCGATTGGCAATCACAACAAGGAAAAATTGAAAGGAATTACCGTCCAGTGCATTCATCACCGTTATTTACGTTTTTGCTGTATTCATCCCACAGCGATAGACTCATGAATTTTGTGTACTTTCAGATACGAACTCGGCGCATATTTTGAAACACGGAAGAAAAGCTGCATCAACACTGGGCCAACTGACGAGCAAGCTGATTAGTACGTAAAAAGTGATAAAAGATAATTGTGCGTTTGAGTCGCAAGAAGAAGGCCCAGTTAATGCTCTACATCTACCCTGTAGATCCGAATTTGTTTGAAAAGAGGCGACAAATTCGGTTCTAGAGAGGTTTGTGTGGTGCATACAGTGCTACGATGGTCTGAAACAACAAAACTTCAATTTTTTTTATCGAATGTAATTAGTCAATAATAATTAAGCGCAGACTCCGTTATTTGCTGTAAACTCCGTCTGATATTTGTAATACACAAATAATCTATATATGTATTCGATGAGATCGGATATGTCAAACGAACCGAGCAGAATCATACGAAATTTCTTAAATTAACCATTCAAATATTTTGTTATCTTTAAGTGTAGCATTTTGTAAATTAAATTCAAAACTGTCGCTTACGGACTAAGATTGTAATAATTGATGAAAAATAAGAACACCGTTTTCCCCATTCCCGATTGCTGGTAGACGGAAAATTCAACGAAAACATCGTGCAGGGAAAAAAATTGAAAATCATCAATTACGACCGTAATTGCGAGCCAAGATTATGCTGTCCATCGGTGAAGTGACATCACCCCCGAGTCACGACCTATTATGCATCGATTTACGGTAATGACGTTTGGACATAGATGTAACGACGCACCATTGTACAGACAGCACCACAAGTGGAATGACAGTGGAACGTTAAAAAAAAAACGCGTGATTCTTTCGACGATTCGGAATAAATCATTGACAAAAACCTCTTAATACCTCATCCTCCTCGAAATTGAACGCCACGTGTGAATGGTTCAATATTATTGTATCATCGACGAATCGTTTCAACGTTAGACAAAAATTTTGAAAAACTCTCTACAATCACCGCGCGCACCTCTATCGATCTTTGATACGCCACATAATAAAAGCGCATGGCTGCAACCGCCATGTGTTATGCAACTCTAGAGTTCGTTCGTTGCTAATGAAGTGCATGCGCGACTGTAATTACAACTGCGCGGTCGCGCTGTCCACCTTTACACGCAGTCTAACGCACCGACTAATGGCCAAGAACGCGATTTCGCAACTCGTCACGGCTATACAAATCGGTGAAAAAGGTCATAACTCATTATAAAACGCACGTTGTAATCCGTCGAACGCGCGAAAGCATTTTTATATTTTGCAAGCACGCGCGTGAATGCACGCCGCGCTGTTAGATCGCGTCGCGAGAACACAATGGGCTCTCAGTTCTTTGTGAAAACAAAAAGTCAACATCGTCGACATTCCTGCTGCTTGTAAAATAATTCTTTCACCTGGTTCAAACAGTATCCAGCCACAAAAAATATCGCTGAATAAAAACAGATTGCAATTACTTTTATTGACGTGCTAAAAAAAAATGCCAAAGTGATCAGGTCTAAATGTTGATGACTTCCAAAAATATCTTTTCACGATTAAAATCCCTTTCAAGCATCTTTTTAATCAAGGACCACGCCTTAATGGGCAAAACGGCTATTTATGTTGGTTCGTAAATTTCCTTCGAGATGGTAACCATCACATCAGAAAATATGGCAGACCACTCTATTTATCTAGATAGCAAAAAACCATCTCAAATTATCGTAAAAAACATGGAACAGAGGGCGCGTCGGTTTCTACGAATACGCGAACGCAGCGAAGCGTGGATAATGCAAAGGGCGAGATCGGATCATGGTGGACTCAAGTTGAATTCAAGACCAAAGGCGCTAAAAGAAAAGAGAATCGAGAGGGAGAGGCAGGGAGAGCGAGAGAATGCGGAGACGTCGTGCCAAGATATCCTCGAGACTCCAGTTCTAAATCCACATCCGAGTGTGTGAGAAAACACAGGAAGATTAATGATTTACGTGACAAGGAAAGAGGGTGCTGTTGCCTGGCTGCCGACGGCGCGGTTGGCCCGCTGACGCCGCGAGGGGAGAGCCAGAACTCCTGGTCGCGCAAATGTGCGAGAGTCGCCACGGCCGAAGCGCGCAGGCTTGTTTTCGGCGTCAACTTTTCTCACAAAACGTCCGGCTAGCATCAAGAATCCTGGATACAAATGAATCGCAATGATCCACGTTGAGATATGTCACTCCACTTGGACTCTACATCCACCCCTTATACTTCGCTTATCAGTTGGTCCAACGAAGGACCAGTTCAGCTGCTAGAGTAGTTACGATCAAAATGCGTAGGCTTGTTTTTGGCGTTAACTTTTCTCACAAAACGTCCGGCGAGCATCAAGAATCCTGGATACAAATGGATTGCAATGATCCACGTTGAGATCTGTCACTCCACTTGGAATCTACATAAACCCCTAGCGCTTCGAGTATCGGTTGGTCCAACAAGGGACCAACTCAGCTTAGAAGGCGTAAAAGCGATGTAAGGGTTGCGATAAGAGTGGCTCTTATTTAAGTTTTTGGTACATTCAGTCCACAGCCTGGAAACTCATGAACTTTATGTAGCTTCAGATTCGACATCAGTGGTCACGGCTAAAGCGCGTATGGCTCATTTTCGGTGTCAACTTTTTCCCCAAAACGTCCAGCATCGAACATCAAGACTCCTGGATGCAAATGGATCGCAATTATCCACGTTAAGATCCGTCACTCCACTTGGACTCCACATCCACCCCTCGCACTTCGAGTATCAGTTGGTCCAACGAGGGATCAACTTAGCGTCGAAGGCGTAAAAGCGATGGAAGGGTTGCGATAAGAGCGGCCCTTCTTTATGTTTTTGGTACATTCAATCCACAGCCTGGAAACTCATGAACTTTATGTAGCTTCAGATTCGACATCAGTGGTCACGGCTAAAGCACGTATGGCTCGTTTGCGGCGTCAACTTTTTTCCCAAAACGTCCAGCATCGAACATCAAGACTCCTGGATACAAATGTATCGCAATTATCCACGTTGAGATCCGTCACTCCACTTGGACTCCACATCCACCCCTCGCACTTCGAGTATCAGTTGGTCCAACGAGGGATCAACTTAGCGTCGAAGGCGTAAAAGCGATGGAAGGGTTGCGATAAGAGCGGCCCTTCTTTATGTTTTTGGTACATTCAATCCACAGCCTGGAAACTCATGAACTTTATGTAGCTTCAGATTCGACATCAGTGGTCACGGCTAAAGCACGTATGGCTCGTTTGCGGCGTCAACTTTTTTCCCAAAACGTCCAGCATCGAACATCAAGACTCCTGGATACAAATGGATCGCAATTATCCACGTTAAGATCCGTCACTCCACTTGGACTCTACATCCACCCTGCGCACTTCAAGTATCAGTTGGTCCCTCGTTGGACCAACTCAGCTTTGGAGGAGGAAAAGCGGTGGAAGGGTTGCGATAAGAGTCTACTGATAGGAACTCTCCGCCACGATGTCCGTGTCAGCACGTAGAAAGGGTTCGTGGTGTCCCTGAACACCGAGTGGAAGGGTTGCGCGCGAAATTAAACGTGGTCTTCGCGCAAACAGCTCCGACAGCTTCACGTACCGGCAGCATCCCCTTCGGAGAGCAAAAGCGTAGGATTCAAATGTACACACGGTCGTCTGGAGTAGTCATTGCTTCGCCGTGACGGGTGACTGATGGAACCACCTCGATCAAGTCCGTTACCGAGGACCCTGTCTGCATTTTGCTGCCTAAATTTCATCGCCGGATCACGAAGCCGGTGCTGCTCTGGTCTCGCGTACCAGCCTCGGCAGCCTCGCGCACTATGCACGGTCACGTTCGGAATAGATATTATGGTAATTCCTGGCGCGAGGAATTCATATTGAGGATTCGAGTCGAGCTTTGACTTTGGCTATTTAATGTCGTTGCAGTCGTAGATAGAAATGGGTAAAAACCTGACTTTGGGTCATAACCAGGTGACGGATATGAGTTCCATAAAAAAAAAAATTTACCCTCCAGATCTGTATGCAGAAAAAAATGTTTTCTCAATTTTGTCATATATTTTAATCAGTGGACCACAGATGGATTGAACAAATATCAAATTTTATTGTTTCCTTCTCCGCTATGGAGTTACTATTTAATTAAAATAAAAACTTACGCGGTTTTTAGATGTCATAATCAATACGTATAATTCAGTGTTTCGTAAATTTAGAGAATGCGGCGTTGGGAAATCCATTTCTTAATCTGATTTTGTAGAGTCCAAGAAGAAGTTGATAATGATTGCCGCGCAGCTCGGTGCGAGTCCTAGCGCGAAATGAAACCCATATCGCTCCTCGGGACCCCGCGACCGGGGAAAGACGTCGGCGTAGATCTGACGTAGTGACGAGCCGACGCCGCCGTGCTGTACAATATTAATGATGACTCGGTGCCCCGTCCAAGAGTCGTCGTTCGTCCAATCCTCCACCTCCCCGTCTCTTTGCTCCTCGACCTCCGCCATCGCATTCGTTACCGCCAGCAACTGCAGCAGCCTCTTCTCCTCGACCCGTCCGCATACTTCCAGTCCGATGCAATTTTGTATTTCGTCGAGTGAAGAGAACGATCCGCGACTCGTGTCGGCAGCATCGTGACGTTGAATCTTTCGCGAAGTCCGCCAGTCGAGTCAAATTCGATCATCGTTACCTTCGCAATATGCGCGGAATCGTTTCGTAGCTTTCGGCGTACCAGATCTATTCGCCAATGGCAAAAGCATTTCTTTAGCATCAAATTTCTAGAATACACCCCTTTTTTGAACAGGTCTGTTACTCACCTAATCGGACCAATTGGTGTCACATTATTTAGCCTCGTCATCGTTTTTTAGGCACAGAAAGCATCCCCTCCTGAGTCATTCTAGAATCGACCCAAAGCCAGGAACATCTCATCCTGGGAAAACAAAAACAGGATGTCAGCATAATTTCATGTGAATAATTTGCGGATAAACGTGAAATAAATGAAGGGTAATTGTTCAACATTGATAAAATCGGTACGATAACGATTTTGTAACTAATACGACAGTGTGTGATTTACCGTCGAACATCCGTGGGATATTAATTTGTGAAACTATCATTAAGTATCTAGACGTAGGCTCGACGAACCGGCGAACTGTTTCAGAGCGCCGACTCCGTTCGTCTCGGCGAGAATTCAGTTGCAATTAATGACTTCTGAGTGAAGTTTCTTAACGTGCCGACAAAATGGTTTAAGGCGTTGTTCCATTGTCAGAAGGTCTTCCATGTAGGGCAGGAATCTATTTACGATAAACTAAATGCTTTTGTTCCTTTTATTCCTTACATTTTCCTTGGAGACTTTTTGACATCTTTTTGCGAGGCCGATATTTCTACTTTCTGCTATTCAATGTCATCTGCAACGATTGCGATGCAACCATTTAATTCCTGTTCCTGAAATGTTATACTCGTCTGGACTGACCCATGTAGATATCTAATGCCATCTACAAACCTTTCTGAAAAAGGTCCAAAACATGAAAATATAATTCGGGAACCAATACCACAATTCGATTCTTGTTCATTGATCGATTCCATCCAGAAAACAATCCCGGTGCGCCATCGAGTCGCGGAGAGAGAGAGTGAGAGAGACGGAGACCGAGCGAACAGACTTTGAAGGATGCGACGCATAGAGAAGCAATTAATAATCCCAAGACGAGAAACCTCGGTCCAAGGATCACCGACAAAATGGTAGAGACTCTCGACGAAGGATGCGCGCGAACGAAAGAAAAGAAAGAATACTTATACGCTGTGTGATGCTTATGCGAAGAGGACGAAGAGGATGGAAGGGAAAAAATACGGAAAAAAAAGAAGACGGGGGCAGAGAAGACGAAGAAGCTAGGAGAGGAGAGGAAGGACTCCTCGCGTTGCCCCGCGGGGCTCTGACCACCTGCTGCCCCTTTGATACCGCCGCTGGAATCCCATTTGGCCGTGTAATCCGTCCGATATTCATTGACGTCGCTTCGCGCACCAACACTGCGCGTTTCGCGTCACTTACACGAGGGAGGGAATCATTTTCTTGATTCTCGAGCGTTTACTGATTTGTCTCGGATACACGGATGAATCTATTGACACGTCATCGAGTGTCGTCGGCGTGACGACGAATTTCAAGATGAATTACCGGGGTTTTTCTTCGGCCTCAGAATCTTGGGAACAGGTCTTAGGTACGAGTGAAAAAAATAACAACACTGCGCGTAGACTCGAGAGCAAAAAAATGGCAACGGTTTTCCATAAAAGGGAGACAAAACATTGGGAAGTGATTCATCGTACTCCATGCATTCGTGACACGTCTTTCCAAATACATTTTTTACAAATGGCGTCATTGGTCGTGGTTGCGACATATTAGGAATTCACTAAATAGAGAAAAAAAATGTTTCTTTAAAAAGAAGTCGGTCGCTAATAAAAAGAGTTGTTAATTCAATTTTAATTCTAATTCTTACAATTTCGTAACAATAACTTTAAACCAGGCAAAAGAATATTTTATTGTTTCAATATAAATTGGATTATAAAAATAAGAACTAGAGTTAATTTTAGGACACTTATTTGTGGCAGCCTACAAAATAATTGTTTTTGAATCAATGACATTTTTTCCAGTATCGAATGCTATTATAATTCTTTTCATTTTAATCTATAATCATAGCCAATCCTCGATTTTAATAAGCGTCCTAAATAAAGTTTTTGTTTAATGAAAAAATCCTTTTTTTGCCCACGTGTTTATTTTTAGCACTGGCGATATTTTCTAACGCGAATAATTTCTTTGAGCCCGGTGGTCATGAACCATTTATTTTTTCTGCATATAGCAACCCAGCCCGCCTCGTGCGAGAGTGTCGGAGGAAATTGCGATGCCCCGGGACGTTATGTGCGGTGGCGAACGCGGCGGCCACCGGAGGACTAATGAAAATCAAGATTGCAAGCGTTCACATTCTCACGCGCGGCGCGCTCGTCGTTGCAGCCTCGGCGAGCGCTCGTACGGTCCTAATTACAGTGATTATAATGGTTTAACAAATTGCGTACGATTATAAAGATTGGTAGCAGTGCTCAGTGGCTACCTGTGATTACGGATATGATTAATAATTTTCTGCTAATACAGTGATGCAATTTGCCTCCAAGATGTGCTCTAAAAGTTGCGCGCGTTCTTTCGCGCTCGCGCGTCGGGAATAAATT
The DNA here is from genome assembly GCA_963932165.1 of Pimpla rufipes. Taxonomy (NCBI): domain Eukaryota; kingdom Metazoa; phylum Arthropoda; class Insecta; order Hymenoptera; family Ichneumonidae; genus Pimpla; species Pimpla rufipes. The sequence goes on from OZ010636.1 coordinate 9,255,576, forward strand.
CTGCGCCTATTCGCGATCTCGTTTACGTATTCGTCGACGTCGTCGAGTGTATATCCGGAATGAACCAACGGGGCGATATTGACGAGAGGAAATTATCCTTCAATCTCGTCTCGTGCTCGCGTTTCATTCGTCGGTTCGGTTCTTGTCGAACGTACGCGCGAGTAAGAAGGTTGGGACTTCAATGGTCGATTAATCAAGGGAACAAATTGATTCGAGCTGTTCGGCGCGGGCAAGAAAAAGAGAGACGAGTGTCCAGCGCGAGCGCGGTGACTATATACGTGGAAGCCATTTTACTACCCGACGAGACGCAGCCAGATTGACCTCCACAATTCCTTGGTTTTCTATTACACCGATAACTGCTATGAAACTGCAATCAATCAGCTTCGTTTTAATGTCACAAAATGTTGTAAACAAAACAAAACAAAAAATGAAATTCGGAAGCTAAAAAAAGCTTCTACAATTTTTTTTTATTATATTTTCCGCTAAACCGACAATGACGAACCTGCAATTAATCAGTGTAGTCGCTCTGTGAACAAAATGTGAATAATCATATTCACTTATAAATAAAAAATATAAATATAAACGTAACCCACAGTAAACAGCCAGTCCAGAAAGCATATCTTATAGAATACAGAAATGATTAAAACAATTATTACGAGCCTGTATAATTAATCAACGTAAATCCCTCTCTGTGAAGAAAATCTAAATAATCATGTGCATCTAAATAAAATAAAATACATCTAAATAAAATAAAATACATCAAAGTCTCCCAGGAGGAAAAAGAGCAACCGGACATTCCATAACCCACATATCTCACGACACAGAAAAAAACACCCCGAAGCATTTCCAGAAAAATGTATTTTCGATTACACCAACGGTCAACGCTTATTACAAGCCCACAATCAATCAACCTCGTCCCACTGTCACAAAACGTCCAGCAGCGACAAAAAAAAATAAAGTACCAAAAACTAATCCCTACGACATCGTCCAAAAACGTTTCTGTACCCAACAATCCCCAGAACGTCGCGCAACCCGCGAAGGGTGGCTCGGACAATCGTCAAAAAGAAAGTGGAATCGAGGGCGCCATTATTACATCCACAAACATCGCGAGTACAAAAACCTCCGCCACGCGAGGAAATAACGAAGTCCGAAAACCTTCTTGTCACAAGGCGCGCGTTGCCCGTAGCAAAAAATCTTACGCCAAAAAAAAAATACCCAAAAAGGCAGTCGTCGAGGAATTCGTCGTCGCCATGCAGAAGAAGCGCAAGGCGAATGTGTGTAACACGCTCCACGAAGGAAGAAATGGCGTTCGCGGAGCGTGTATAAAAAGTTCGAATGCGTCGCAGAGACCGAAAGGTCTCCCTTTTTCGCTCAAACTTCCGGGGGGCTTCACAACCAACAGGAGAGAGGAGAGCGCGACCGTCATGTACAAACCCGGAATAGTCGCCTCCTGCTGGAGGTGGCCTCAACATCGGGCAGTGTCTGCACCCTGCAAAAGGGAAGGGATGGAAACCTCTCTCTCTCTCTCTCTCTCGCTCCTTTCATCCCTTCCCCTCTCGCTCTCCCCCCAGCGCGAGAAGAAAGTACCACGGCGCCCCTCTCTACCTTTTATTCTTTCGCCTTCTTTCTTTCTCCATCCTTTCACCGAGGGGGCGAAAAAGGCCAGTGGAAGCGAAAGGGCAGCAGCAGCAGCGGCAGCGCGAATAGCGAGGGGGAACACGGCGGAATGGAACAACCCCGCAGCAGCTCACCGTCGACGTTTCCAACCCTCGAGGTCTATCCTCTGGTCGACGTCCGCTGTGTTCGCCAGCAGCAGTGATGCTGGAACGTAACAGGAACCGAGCGGAGCGTGCAGGACCAACAGCAGCAACAGCAGCGAACACCGGGACAGCCGCGCTGATGCCGGAGAAGCGCGGCGCGCGAGCCCCGGGTTTCTCTCTCGCTTTCCTCTGCGCCTCTCCTAGTCAAACCAAAACTCGGGCATGATTAATGGATCCGCGAGAGAGCCGGCAAGGAGAGCGGACGAGGCGAACCCGGGCGAGCCGCGCGCGGGCTTCAAACAACAAACTTTTCCCAAGCAGCGGCGGCGGCCGCCACGGAATATCGCCCGGGGAAAAAAAATATATATAAGAAAGAGCGGGGAACTCTCTTTCTTCGCATCCACCCTTCAGCCGTCTAATACCCCCGGGCTCATGCGGCAGTCTCTCTCTCTCTCTCTCTCGATCTGGGCTCGCGCGCTCTCCACGACGACGACGACGACGACGGCCTTTCATTTCTTCGCCCTGCATGCGCGCCGAGTCCACCGACGGAGCCGTCGAGCTTTCTTCCTTTCACCCCGCTGGATCTTCGCGCTTATGTGTGTATGTGGTACACATAGCGTGTGTATGAAGTATCTGACGTACGGTTGCTGTGGACCATCCTTTTCATTCTTCTTCTTCTCTCGATTCAGCGTTTAGGTGGCCTTCGCAGCCTTTTTTTTCTGACGTTGAATGTATTACTGATCCAACGCGGGATGTATTCAGTGTGTCAACTCTGTGCGGGGTTGGTGTGAGGATGCGCTGGCTGAGGCGGCGGTGGCGAGATTGGAAGGCCTTTTTGTTGGTTGAAGAAAATGTATTTGTTTTTAAGTGGTGTGTGTATGTTGAAGGAAAATCTTAAAATAATGTGATGCTGGAAGGAGAGTCGTGCATTTGAATCGCCAGTTTTTTCATTTTGTTATCAAAGGCGGCAATGCTGCGGTCGTCTTTTCAGCGTTAGGTGATTTTTTAATTTAAGTTCATAACCATCTCTTGATTCAGATCGAAACTAAATTCATATTCATCTCGTGCTTGAGATTGAACTTAATTTCATATTCATCTCTTGCTTCAGATCGAATTTCTTTTCATATTCGTCTCTTGCTTCAAATCGAACTTAAGTTCAGATTCGACTCCTTTTAGGGATCGAAATTAAATTCATATTTGTCTCGTGCTTGAGATGGAATTTAAGTTCATATTCCTCTCTTGCTTCAGATCGTACTTAATTTAATATTCATCTCTTGCTTCAGATCGAACTTAATTTCATATTCGACTCGTGCTTCACATCGAACTTAATTTCATATTCGACTCCTGTTAGGGATCGAACATAACTTCATGTTTGTCTCTTGCTTAAGATCGAACTTAAGTTCATATTCGTCTCTCGCACAAGATAAAAATTCGGACAAAAATATCCTGTCTTTTTTCACTTTCCACATCATCCAATCGAAAAAGACAATCCAGAATCAAGACCACGATTTTTCACTATTTTCAGCACTTAACATTTAAATAGCTTTTCCAGCCAAGTCTTAATAATTTTCAATCAACTCGCGCCAAGGTGGAGTCGTAGCTCAGTACAGGTACAGTTATCACCAGCTCCGACCTCAGCAGAATCCCCGGCAGTTGCAACACAACTGCCGATCACCCGTGCGCACCGCCGTCATCGACGATCCACACGACATGCATTTTGCGTCGAAGGAGTTCCACGTTACGAGAGTCCGGTGTATCATATCCACTCGCGAAATTCCATTATAAGTTTATCGATGGCAGCGCCGCGTCGTGGAAAATAAATGCGCGGCGATCCTTCGGGAACGGGTTGAGCGCGAGACGCGCCGTGGATCCTGCACATATCCCGGGTGTCCGGCGATGGTCGAGGCGGGTGCAGCCAGCGGTCGAGAATAATAAATCGACTGGTGGAGATGGCTAACGGTATATCTCCATGCTCCATACACTCGGCCACGCTCTTTCGCACCTATATAGACGCTCGCTGTGTTCTTCCCATCTCTATATATACACGAGAATAACTCGCGGCCCAGCGGCCTACAATGCCGTTGTGGATCGTTTCGCGGGCGCGCGAGAGAGAATCAGCGTCCGCCGCGCGAGCAAGAGAAACGCATTAGAACGCCTCGTGGCATGGGACGAGTCCGCTGCACGAGCTCGCGTCCAGGTTGCGCCGCGACGAGACCGCGGCGAGTGGATCTCCTCGACGTAGCCGGTGCAAGAGAGCTCCGAGATTGAATTTATGAGGCAACCACCGCCAAGACGTGTCGGGAGGGTCGGCCATGACAGCTGGAAAAATTTCTTATTCTCACTCGCCGCGCGCACTCCTCCGCAGTGCCGATCAGGACCCGCGTTTCCGTTGCCTCATATCGAACGTTCGACAAATTGCGATGGGAAAGTTTGTGCATGTAATTATGGGCGCAGGGAAAATCGGTGGTCGTTTGTAACTTGGCGGATTTATTCACGAGGATGAAAATTGTCTGCGGGAATTTCGGTTGGAAGGCAACGGGAATTGTTTGTATAAACATTTGATGGATAAGGTGGAATGGAGGTAAAGGAGTTTGGTTGATAGGTCGTTGACAATTAATGTTATGCTCAGCTACATATCCACAAAAAAAAATCTGGGAGTGATGACAAATCGGTTGCTGTATTAACGCATTTTTGTTGTAGCTGCAATGTTTTTAGCTACCACAGAAATTTTTTAGGTACCCCAGCAAAACTTTTGTTGTCACTTCATTAGTATTTTTCTCTCTGCAACACTGAGCTGGAAACGAGATCGGTTGGTTTAACAAATCCAGCTGTCATTGACTGTCAAGTAAATATTTAGTCAGCTTAACAATATTTTTTCTCACCTTAAACATCTGTTGGTTTGATGAACCCAGAAACTGTTAGAGAAACAACCAAATTCGTTACTGTAACTAAACATCAATTCGGCAATCGGTGACCGCTAGATTTGGTTGACCCAACCGTCTCTTTCCTCTTTGTATAAAATGATGATCACCTCTCAAACTGATTATTATTGCATCGTGCGTGACTTATTTTCCATAAACATCTTGGTACCATCCCTATTAGGTGTGAGTATCCTATGTAACGGATGTTTTCGGGGAGACACAACAGCCATTGTAAGTTAATTGTCTTCCAATGCACTATCAATCTCCAAACCTCCATTCACAGCTAAAAAAATCATTCCATACGCGGCAAATCTATTCACCGTCGACAGCAGTAATAGATTAATCCTTCACGAAACACCTAATCGTGTTTCAATCAGACAAGAGCATTGAAAAATTTAGATAAGGATTTCTCGAACGAAATTCATTTCGTGCGTCAAAACAACATTTCTTCAACTCGACACTGATGTGGAAATGCAGATATTTGCACTGTGCATTTCAAAGCCAAATAGGAAAACAGCTCACCGAAAATTGTTCGCGGATTTTACTCACCATTCACAGCTAAAAATCATTCCATATGCGGCAAATCTATTCACCGCCGACAGCAGTAATAGATTCATCTTTTCTGCACGAAATACCTAATCGTGTTTCGATCAGACAAGAGCATTGAAAAATTTAGATAAGGATTTCTCGAACGAAATTCATTTCGTGCATCAAAACAACGTTTGTTAAACTCGTCACTGATGCGAAAATGCAGCCACTTGGAGTGTTCATTTCAAAACCAAATAGAAAAACAGCTCACCGAAAAATTGCTCGCGGATTTTCTGATCGGTGAGTATAAAATCCCCGAGCAATATTGCAATGGTGCATGACTGCATCCTATTCCTTATCGTACCATTGTGATATATCCGAATAATCCAGCATATGGCGTACCGCAGGCAAAACGAAGGCATTCGACGGAAAAACGTCAGTCGGGCGTGTGCTGGAAACGTGGATTGAGCGTCGCAGCCGGCACACGCCGGGGCCGCGGCTCCCGTGCACGTTCGACGCCACGATATCCATATAAACCGGTGGCCGCGCCAGTGATGGGGCTCGATTCAGCGTCGACTCTGGAAAACTCGCATCGTCATTGCCACGCGGTTGTGTGTACGTTGCGGAGGGCTCCCGGGAACGGCAGCCTTAACACGGACTTTCACGACCCATTGTACAAGTAATAATACAAACGGTTGCACACAGAGACACGGACTGTGTCGTGAACAACACGGATAGTCCGGCCTGGAGCTGATCCGTACACAGATGGATCCGTTATACGCTTCGAACTAAACTTGTATACCGAACTTGTCATCGAACAAGATCAACGCGTCCCGGGGCTTCCGGCAGGACGTGTTTTGCTGGCAAAATGTGGGTTATCAAGAGAGACAGATTGGGTTGGTTTATAAGCTGTAATTAATTTTCTTCGAATTTTTTTTATCGCGACGCAAATGACAAATAAAACATGCTATATTTATTTATTTTTGTATTCTATTTTTTTGGTCCGAAATTTCTCGGTGAATAAATAAAATTGTGTATTGCTGCACTTTTTTGGGAATGCACGATAGAAGTGAAATAAAATCGACACACTGAATTAGTTGCATCATTAGTGTCATGAATGGAGCAAGATTATTATTGGGTCACTGAGCAAAATTGCAAAATGTGGGTTATCAAGCGAGACAGATTAGTTTGGTTTATGCGCTGTAATTAATTTTCTTCGAATTTTTTTATCGCGACGCAAATGACAAATAAAACATGCTATATTTATTTATTTTTGTATTCTATTTTTTGGTCTGAAATTTCTCGGTGAATAAATAAAATTATGTGTTGCTGCACTTTTTTTGGAATGCAGGGTAGAAGTGAAATAAAATCGACACACTGAATTAGTTGCATCATTAGTGTCGTGAGTGCAACAAGATTATTATTGGGTCACTGAGTCGCGTAGAGCCAGAAGCGTCGCAGCGAGGATGGAGTGACAAAAGAAACAAAAAAAAAAGAATTGGTACCGTATGATAATGGTGTTTATTAGCAACGGCTACCATTTGCAGGCGATTCACCTGACGAGGGCATTGGGCCCGTCGAGCACGAATGCCGAAGACCTCGGGCTACGGTAATGAGAATCAATTGGTCACTGCCCTTCGCCGCCGCCGTTGGTGTTGCCGCTGCTGTCGGGATCAACACTGCGCGTCGGCAGTCCGCCGCCGCCTCTCTGTACTCCCTTCTCGTTCCGTCCACATTATTCTTCTCCTCTCTTCATCATCATCCTCTTCTTGTGTAGCGTTGACGTAAAGAAGCCGACACCGAGGCGCGCGCCACTCGATAACTAATAGCGCGCGAGCTTCGGGCCCAGAAGCGCGGGATCGTAACGATTGGGAGGTTGTGAAAGATACGCAGGGCCTCGACTAAATCGTGACGCGACAATCAACGTTGTATTATAATCATAGGTAGAAACGTTTTTGGTCGTAAATGGAAAAAGCCGGCACCTTCCGAGGTTTTGACACAAAAGGCGACGTTGAGTTTTGCAGGATAGAGGCGTCAATATTGACGGAAATTTACCTGCCTTGAGGCAATTTTTAAGTGTCTAACCTTTTTATTCACATTTTTTTTTATAGAATCAAGTATTGCGATTTTATCGCGATTTTTTTTAACTTCACAAATTTAATTTAATTAAGTAACAAAATAAAAAAATCTGTCAGTTATTTCGTTAATATGTATTTAAATTATTTAATTCTCCCATTGCTCGAAAAATGACAAATTAGTTTCCTCATATTTTTTCACATTACGCATACACTTTTTTAAGGCAGGAAACATTTTTGTTCACACTTTTTATAGAACCGAGTATTGTAATTTTATAGCGATTTTTTTAATGTCACAAATTTAATTTAATTAAGTAACAAAATAAAAAAAATATGTCAGTTACTTCGTTAATATCTATTTAAATGATTTAATTCTACGATTGCTCGAAAAATTACAAATCCGCTTCCTCACATTTTTTCACATCACACATACACTTTTTTAAGGCAGGAAAAAATGACTGTCCGGATGCCTTTATATCATTTTTACATTATATAATTTTGACATATTTAAGATAAACAAAAAATGTCTATGCGTGAACTTGGTCCCGATTCCAATGTGTCAAACGTCACCTATTTACGGGACGACAAACTGCGGAACATTTTACATTTTCAGGAAGAAAAAGACATAACCACAAAGGACAACTGGAGGCCATGACGTTTTCACTGCCGCTTCCAGTCCGGCTTACCGAGGAAGTTGCGTCAAGTTATCAATCCATATGTTACCAAACGTCAGTGCGATGGGCTCCCGAAACTTTGCATTGGCTTGTTGGATCCAGTTGCGGCGATGTCGGTACTACTCGGGGTCGAGTCTACGCGAGGCGCACAGGACGAAAGGAGCGAGGATTGGAAGAACCGTACCTGTGGATCGGTGCCCCGAAAGTTCGGGTCCCGCCCGAGTTGATTAACGATCGCAGCATCCAGGACGTGGTGGGTGGCGCATGCCTTTGTGACAGCGCGGCCGCTCAGACGCTCTTCGACATCGCCACCAGCACCGGCTGAAGCGGCGCGCACCAACGACGGCAGCCACGGCTGAAGTAGCCTCTCACGAATTATTATAACTATCGGATGTAGCGAGAGACCCCCGAATGGTCTTGTATCGGGATGCATCATCGACTCGCCGCCCGGTTCAACATATCGACGAAAAAAGGCTGCTGCAGCCACCCGGTTGATATCGTCACCGAGCCGCATTTGAATGGACATGTTGAAACGTGTGACCACCGGCGTCATCGGATTCATTCATTTTCGATTCCAGCCAACGTTATGAGGCTTTCGATTTTTTTTTTTTTTTTTTTTCATTGATGGAATGGATGTTGCAGAAACATGGATATTGCACTTGCATCACTTTGATATACAGGCTAGGTACAAAAGCATACCTTGATGTACTGTCCGATTTATAGAAGGTTTGTTGATCATCCAAATGGAACGATTTTGAATTGCTAGCTTCGACAGTCAATTTCGTTGTAGATTCCAGGATCAATCGGCATCCGAGTGTATTGAACGGTGACAAGTTTTTACGACACGATTCATAAATATCAACAGGATAAAATACACATTTTGTTTTGCTTTGTCGTACGTTGAGTTTCAATGTATACGACAAAACAATTCATCGGCAGAAATAACAAACGACGAAATAACTCAACATCAAAATGACACACAACAAAATGTGTTTTTATGAGTTATTTTGACGATGAAATATTTCGTCATCGTATCGCGTTGATATGAAACCGTATTGAACTTGTCCTCGGGCAATGACAATAACGGACCACATGTTGTGCGTGTTGAGTTGTATCTGCAATTCTATTTATTTATTTATTTATTTATTTATTTAATTTATGGGTCAAGTCGTACAAAACGAAAATTCCGTGCAAGTGTACATAAAGCGTGCTCGTTATGCCTATGTTAGAAAAAAGGCAGTAACAAGGTTATAAAGTACAGTCGGTCATTAAATGCGAATCTAAAGTTTTGTACGCAAAACCAGCGCAGTTCGAAAAACCTGACGAGGCACACCGAATATCTGGTCAACATCAAAGAATGTTTTTTGTTTCTTTTAAAACACGCCCGTCATATACAGCATTTGCCCTTTAAAGTAAGGCTCAAAACTACGAGTCCAACTTTAACACGCTCTTTCATCAAAAGATCCTTTATTTATCATCCAAACACCGCGATACCAAATTACAATCATCGCTAGTCAACGTTGACGCTGACTCCAGTATCAATCAGCATAGCAAAGCTCAACCAGTCCACAAAAACTGTCCGACACCAAGAGACGAAAAGTTGCGCGTTTGTGCTACAAATGAAAATGACTGCGGAGTCCATTTTGGTTGGGCAATGAGTCCGGTCCAGCGGTGTTTACGACGGCGGGAAGCGAGAGACGAGAGCGACGAGAGGAGAAGAAAAGAGGCACGGGAGAAAGAAAGGCGGGTAAGACGAGGATAAGGGTAGATCTGACGAGGGTACGTACCCTATATTGGCAGGCGTGGCCGTGCGGGGGTTGCGCGAGCCGGGGCCGAGGGGCTCGCGCTTCGAGGGATCGCTGATTGGTTCGTGGCCTCGCCGGGATCCTCTCGTTCCTCGGCCGACGGATCCTCGGCGGGTTCCCCCCGCGGAGCATATACGATGGGAACCCCACGGGGGCTAGAGCGAACCCCCGGGCCGCCGATAGCCCGCCGCGTATCGCGCGCTCCCTTAATAAAATGCGCATTTATATCGGGGCTGATCCCGGCTCGGCTCTACAGCGCGCTTATATTGCTCTCGATAGAATTTGCCGGCGCCACCGATGCGCCGAGACAGCGGCCAGGATATATCCCATTAAATACAGCATGGCAATCCGGCGAGCCAGCCTGTTATAAACAGCGTCGTGTAGCCTCCACCCTATCCCGTCGACATGTCGGGCGCTCGGGCGGCTTCGGATATTTTCGACGAACCTTTGAACCCTGAATCATTCCTCACGGCGTATCGCAGAATTTGGGAAAGGGGAACATCGAAGCAATGTTTCTGAGAATTAAAAAAAAAAAGAAATAGGATCGTAACATGTTGCAAAATGTGAATTAGTATTTGTTTTGATTAAGCAAATCTCATTTTATTTTATACTAGCGGTTGTAGTGGCGTCAAATTAACGTTCAAACTTTACGAAATCGAGAATTTTTTTTTTCGATTTCGTATAATTTGAAGATTCTATCCGATTGGAAATTTCCCGCTGATTCCGAAAAGCACCGTTGTTTGCCCGAAAAACATAAAATTCGATGAGAAAAATGCAAAAAATGTTTCAGACCCCCAGAAATCGCAAAAAAACGAAAGGGGTACCCCTTCTAAAAATTTGCAATTTTTGAGGGTCTGACTTTAACATCCTGTAAAAAATTCAAAAATCAAGATATCGCGTTCCGCTTTGCGGCATTCTCTTCGATATAGTTTTCTCTGGAACGCAAAAAGAAAACCCAGGTTTGGTCGATCGAAAAAAAAGTAAGCTCGATTTTAGCAAAGTGACGAAATTTCGAAAAAAGTGAAAAATCGCAACTCAACTTCCAACTATTAAATTTCGAATAAATGCTTCATTTTCTACCTCTATAATCAGAATAATTTCCAGCGTCAACCAATTTTTCGCTTTCCTCCATTACATTCAAAAATTAATTAGAATAAATCCAATTTTTCCATTGAGTAAAGAAAATTACAAATTTAAATATAGACCACGGAAGTGCATAAAGTCTCTTTGCGTGCCTCGACGTTTAATTGGATCCAATAAAAGCCAGACAGGACGACGCGCAGTCTCATAATTGGAGACATCTGTGGTTAGAGGGGAACCAAGAAAGACGAGTCGTTCGAGAATCTCTAGACAACACGTTTTCTCTCTCTCTCCAGCTTTTGATAACATCGTCGTTTCTGTCGTGTCGTCGAGGGAGGCCCTCGCGATGCGGATCCAGAACAAGGGATACAAAGTTTTCCAGGATGACGTAGAGATAGACGCAGCGAGCGGGAGCGAGACGACCGAGAGTGACTGGGCGATCGCGGGAGCCTCCCGGTGGATCGGTGATTGATTCACTTTGAATGATTAAAGAACGCGGAAGGAGGACGTCGCGGGGGTGGGGGGTGAGGACGACGCGGCTGCCGGCGCGCGAGGGTCGCCTCCGCGGAATAATGGCGCTCGATAGACTCATCAAAGTTTCACCGTCGAAACTTTAAGAGCTCTGAGGCTGCCAACCCATCGCTAGGCAAAGTGGATGGATCCTGATGGTCGCGCGCAGACTCCGGAAAAATCTCAAATCCGGACGTGTATGAAGCCTGCGCGTATGTAAAGTCGTCGAGAGGAATTTTTCCTGCACTGAGAGAAAAAACTAGTATTGGCAACTATAAAGTGATAGTCATAAAGTGGCAATTATTTTTTATGGGTACAACAACTATTTTTTTACCATTTTCTTATGGGTACAGCGACTATTTTTTTACCATTTTTTATGGGTACAGCAATTATTTTTTTTACCATTTTTTATGGGTACAGCAACTATTTTTTTACCATTTTTTATGGGTACATCAACTATTTTTTTACCATTTTTTATGGGTACATCAACTATTTTTTTACCATTTTTATGAGCACAGCAACTATTTTTTTACCATAAGGTAACTATGACGCAGTTATCATGATAATGCAGTTATCATAACTATTAATTAATTACAGTGAACTATAATAATAATAGCATGAACGAAAATTTGATAGTTATCACCTTATAGTTACCAAAACTTACAGGATTTTTCTGAGTGTGGAAACTGGACACGAAGGGCCAGCGCGATCAGGACGCGATGTGGATGGAACGAGACGCAGGCAAAGTGCGAAAGGGTTACGGGATACGAAGCAGTTTGTAAGAAGTCAAAGTTAAGAGAGTCGAGAAAGACGCGAGGCGGGAGGAAATGCAGATAGTAACTTTCGAAATTTCGATAATTTACAGCCTGCAAATAATAGCGATTGTAATCAAGCGGAACCAGCGGTTATTGTGCGCGTCATTGGAAGGGAACAATGGCGAACGGCAGCGGTAGCCGCGATTGGCCGACGTCGATTTCCGAAGGGGATGGCGAGCAGCGCGCAGTCCGTGGTGGCCGGCGGACCCCAAGCAGCCCGGACTGTTGCCAAAGGGTTAGGTCCCGTCGGTCGGTCAGCGACGTCTGATTTATTGCCGTGCGAATCGAATTTTTTCCAGCCAGACAGCGGCCGGGCTCGCCGACTACCGAATACCCGGCCGAATCGTGCGGGCGATCCGCTCGAGGAGCTCCGCACGTGGAGACGGACGGCCGAAAATCCTACGCAGAAGTCGGCGGCGAAGTAGGTCAGAGGGATGGAAAGCAATCTTTCCGTCCGTCCCTTTAAAGACGTCTCGCTTCGAGAGGAAGAGCGTGGTACACTTTCTGACTCTTGGATGAAATAATTTCCGGTGGAGTTGCTCTTGAAGACAATATGACTTGGACTGGGATTCGAAGACAGTGGCGAAATAGTCTGAAATTATTCTTTCAGTTGAGTGGAACAGAAGAGGAGGTCATATTGAGATAGAACTTCAGCCTTGGATGCTACAATTTCTGATGATTCTCTGCAAGATTATTGTATGGGTTAGGAAAAGAAAATAGTGGTAGCAGTCTGAAAGGTTTTTATCCAGTTGAGAGACAGAAGAGGTGATCATATTGTGATAGAATTTCAGCCTTGGATATAACAATTTCCGGCGATTCTCAGCTAAATAAATGCATCGTCTAGGAAAAGAAAATATTGGCAGCAATCTGAAACGTTTTCATCCAGTTGAGAGACAGAAGAGGTGATCACATTGTGATAGAATTTCAGCCTTGGATGCAACAATTTCCGATGATTCTCTGCAAAATAATTTCATGAACTAGGACATGAAAATCGTGGCAACAATTTGAAAGTTTTTCATCCAGCTGAGAGACATAAGAGGTGATCATATTGCGATGGAACTTCAGACTTGGATACAATAATTTCCGTCAATTCTTGGCAAAATAATTTCATGAACTAGGACAAGAAAATCGTGGCAGCAGTCTGAAAGATTTTCATCTAGTCGAGGGTCAGAAGAGGTGACCCTCATATTGCAAACCAACTTCAGACGTGGATGTAATCATTTTCAACAATTCTCTCCAAAATAATTGGATGGACTAGGACAAGAAAATAGTGACAGCACTCTCAAAGGTTTTCTTCCAACTGAGAGAAAGAAGAGGAAGAGTCGCATATTCGCGCACCTACCGCAATTCTATCGAGCCGCACAAACACACAGACATCGCTACGGGTGAAAAGCTAGCGGTACTTCTTGCGGAGGCTCATTGTACGTTCATCGGTCATGGCTCATCAGCCGCATCGGCGAGTTGTGCGCTACGCGCGTTGCAACTCTTTTTCGCAAGTCTCGTGCCTCGCTGCGCGGATAGGGTCGTCGACGAGAGGTGTCCCAAGGCGCCAACTCGTGTCTCCCCCGCCTCCACGAAAGTCCTCGCGCGACCGGGACGAGCGGCAGTGGCTTCTTTCTTTCCCGACGTCTTGCGGCACCCGATTGCCTCACCGTAAATCTTCAAATTAACAATAAATACACCGCAAATTGCTCGGTTTTCGACGCTTTGCCACGCAAATGAGAATATTGTCCCAGGTGAGTCGTAAAACGCTAGGAATTGCCGGCAACGCCCCCCGAACCTGCCCCCTCCCGGTTTCGTGTCTTGTTCTCGAACCTGCGCGTCCCTCGGGACTCGTAGGGAATCTTAGGATTTTCCTTTCGCTCGTGCCGACTTCGTTCCTTTAGCAACGCCACGGAAATTGTCTGTGGTTAAATCGTGGAGGAGTGAAAGTCACCTGCAAAATTTGAGACTTCTCTCCTCGTGTTGTGTCCCTTAAAAAGCTCAGGACCTTTTCCTAATTTTTTTTTTGCCTAAGGTTCTAAACTCCGGAATTGGAAGATCCCAAATATAATTTTCAAAAACATTATTTATAAATAAGGTAGACGTACCATTTTTGGCCACCTTAAATCCAATTGTGGCCATTACATTCAAACGAATAAAGAAAAATATTAAACTGAATTAAAAAAAAATCGAGTAGATCATTCAGTGAATTTATATCAGTTTATAAGAAAATAATTATTTCAAGAATATCCCTCTTTTAAAAAGTTTATGAGTAACGGAAAGCATTGTTAGCAAACTATTAGAGCTGTGATTGGTTGCCAGGAAAGTCCGTGATAAACAAAAACAGTTTGGTGTCAAATTTGAAAAATGTCATAAGAGGACAGGCGGGGCAGCACCCGTAACCTTTTAAAGCTTTATAAGAGCGCAGCAACGAAAAATGGATTAACCTATTATAGGTGATATTTTGAAATAAAAATTTCCGAGGTCGATTTTGGCGATTTTCGGTCCGAAGCCTGATCTACGATTTCGGACAGAAAAAATATTTTTTTCGTCGCCAAAAAATATTTTTTTCAAAATCGATTAAAAAAGGTTAATAACCAGTGTTTTCGGGGGTAGAATATGCGACTTGAGAATGATGGTATAGGTTAAAAGTCGATATTTTGAAAAGAAAAAAAATTGGGGTCGATTTTCGGCCCGGAGCCGATTCTACGATTTCGGACAGAAAAAATATTTTTTTCGTCGCCAAAAAAATATTTTTTTCAAAATCGATTAAAAAAGGTTAATAACCAGTGTTTTCGGGGGTAGAATATGCGACTTGAGAATGATGGTATAGGTTAAAAGTCGATATTTTGAAAAGAAAAAAAAATTGGGGTCGATTTTCGGCCCGGAGCCGATTCTACGATTTCGGACAGAAAAAATATTTTTTTCATCGCCAAAAAAATATTTTTTTCAAAATTGATTAAAAAAGGTTAATAACCAGTGTTTTCGGGGGTAGAATATGCGACTTGAGAATGATGGTATAGGTTAAAAGTCGATATTTTGAAAAGAAAAAAAATTGGGGTCGATTTTCGGCCCGGAGCCGATTCTACGATTTCGGACAGAAAAAATATTTTTTTCGTCGCCAAAAAAATATTTTTTTCAAAATCGATTAAAAAAGGTTAATAACCAGTGTTTTCGGGGGTAGAATATGCGACTTGAGAATGATGGAATAGGTTAAAAGTCGATATTTTGAAAAGAAAAAAAATTGGGGTCGATTTTCGGCCCGGAGCCGATTCTACGATTTCGGACAGAAAAAATATTTTTTTCGTCGCCAAAAAAATATTTTTTTCAAAATCGATTAAAAAAGGTTAATAACCAGTGTTTTCGGGGGTAGAATATGCGACTTGAGAATGGTGGTATAGGTTAAAAGTCGATATTTTGAAAAGAAAAAAAATTGGGGTCGATTTTCGGTCCGGAGCCTGATCTACGATTTCGGACAAAAAAAATCTTTTTTTCAAAATCGATTAAAAAAGGTTAATAACCAGTGTTTTCGGGGGTAGAATATGCGACTTGAGAATGGTGGTATAGGTTAAAAGTCGATATTTTGAAAAGAAAAAAAATTGGGGTCGATTTTCGGTCCGGAGCCTGATCTACGATTTCTGACAAAAAAAATCTTTTTTTCGTCGCCAAAAAAATCTTTTTTTCAAAATCGATTAAAAAAGGTTAATAACCAGTGTTTTCGGGGGTAGAATATGCGATTTGAGAATGATGGTATAGGTTAAAAGTCGATATTTTGAAAAAAAAACTAATTTCTGAGGCCGATTTTGGCAAGTTTTTCAGGCACGCGCGCCAGCGCGTGTGATTAGCCCAGTAATAATAAAAATGGCAACAAACGGTACAGTGGCCACTATCGGCGCATCCACCCTATGAGAAATAATCGGATATCTTATATTACACATTAATATATAAATATTAACACTTTTCAGAATGCTCAAAATCCTAGTGCTTTATTGCTTCGTCCTACAATACAATCTAAAAAAAAGCCACGTCGCCCGCCCGAGTTTTCAAGGCCGCGGGAAGGCGGAGGATTGACCCGAAAAATCTCTGAACTCAATCCGAGACCATTAGCACGGGAGCGAATCGGTCGCGTAATTTTCCCGGTCCGCGCGAGTATACGGAGCGAGGCTAGGAGAGCCGAACGCCGTAAGTGAGGATGAAAACACGGGGCCCCGTCCCGGAACGGACTTTTTGAAAAATGAACGCGTTCTCGAGACTCAAAAGTGGGCCCCGAAAATGGTCTGAAAAAATACCGACAATGCGAATCCATTAATCTTGACGGGTGCTGCCGCGGCGTGTGTTGCGCCTGGTCCTCTGGTCTAACTCGCGTGAACCGAGACTAGTCGGTCGGACGCGAGGAGGTGGAGGACGGGCGAACGCGGGAATGGCTGCAGGACGCGAAGCCGCGCAGCTTCGAAACATCCCTTTGCACTTACACCTACCACCAAACCCTCGGTGTGGTGTACATGCGGAATCGGTGGACCGGCGAGCGAGGAACCTCTTTCTATGTTTATCGCGGAGCCGGAAGAGGCACAGAGACCGTCGCCTCTCGGACGGTCATCCTTTAAACGTCGAAACCGAGACCGCGTTTCCCCCGCGCGCGCGGAGCGAAGGACAATTAACATCCGAGGAAACTTAACTGGGTTAGCCGGGCCAACGGGGGTTTCTCTACCCTTCGACGAGGAAAATAAACGATTTTCGTGTATGTAAACGTGTTTTGTCCCGGGCACACGACGAGACCGTCAGGCGCGCGGGACCAGAGGCTGCGAAAAAGGTCTTCCAGTTGGATCCTAATTGCCAACGAGGTCGAGCGTGGAACGGAAGGCCTCTTAACCCCTCGCGCACTTGACTCGTTGACCGGATTTCTGACATACTTTTGTTGGTTAATGTGCGAAGGGTGAGTGGGTCAGATCTGCATTTACGTATGGCAGATTCTTTCTCTGCAAGATCGATCGCATTTTCGTATAATTACACACAAAAAAATCGTTCTGATGGAACGATTTTTATTTGAATTTTATTTTATTTGAAATTTTATTTTTTATTTGAAAGAATTTTATTTGAAACAAATAAAATTTATTTGAATGAAATTAACATTTATTTCAATGAAATAAATAGTATTTTAATGATTTTCTGAATGGCCGGCCTAATAGAATTTATTTGGATCAAATAACATGTAGTTAATTCAGGTAAATTTGAATTTCATTCAAATAAATTTTATTTGTTACGAATAAATCCCATCAGAACGATTTCTCTGGGTGCAGTATCCAGATTTTCTGAATACTGATGATACGCAGCTGATTCGTAAAAATGTGAAGAAGAGTTGCAGGCAACCCGACAGCCAATCGGAGAACGAATAACCTGACGACGATACTTATATCGAATATTTTCCTGCTGATTTATTTGAAGACGGATTCGTCGACGGGACACTCGTCGAAATGCAGAAATTTGTACTACATTGGATATTTGAGGCACACTTGAACTGGGTCAACCGTGAACTAGGCCTGTAAAGGCTGCTGCCCTTGAAGACAACAATGCAGGACAATTTTGCTCCACTATGAAAACTGCGACGCCGAGATCGTTGCACAGATGAGAGCGAAGGGGTGAAGGACGCCGAGTGGTAATTACAAGGGTCGTAGGACCCATTTTTGGCCTTCACCTCGTTACCTCTTTCGCTAAGTAAACAGCGAGAGGTCAGGGTGAAGGCGTCTCAAGAGTCAGGCATCTTTCTAGACTTTTGGACTTTCAAGTCACGTGAGTTTTCCTTCAAAGACCAAAAAGTCATACAAACATTTACACTATTTTAAATTCTTAATCGACCTCTCAATTTTTTTCGCCTCAAGAGTCAAGAGTCAGTTTTCTAGCCTTTTAGATTTTCAAGTTAAGTGAGTTTTCTTTTAAAAACCTAAAAGTCATACAAAAAATGTACACTATTTTTCTCTCTTAATCGACAGCTCAATTTGTTTCATTAAATTTATTCAGGTACATTAATTTGTAAACAGAATAAAAAAAATAAGTTAGCTGGATGATGGCGTAAAATGCATACATTTTTTTGCGTACATTTCTGACTCCGTGGTGAAAAAACGAGATAGATGCGAAGGACAACTGAACAGCGGCGGAACGAGACGACACTGTTGGGTTTATCAAAGCAGTTCAGAGTCAGAACTAGTGGAGTGGAAAGACGAGCAAAGAAATAAAACTCATCGTCCTCGTCGTTGACAGACTCACTCATGAAGCACTCGGCGGAGCAACGATCCGAGCATACACTTGGCGCATCGAGTCGCGCGCGCGCGCGCGACACAACTCAACAGTACTCGCCGTGGCGGCGAAGCAACGCGCTGATTACCAGTCGTTAGTGCCGCCCGGGAAAGTGACGAGACACTTTGTTGCCCCGGAGAGTCGTGAGGCACGTGATCCTTCTCCAATTAGCGGTTCCCGTTCTCGGACGTCGAGTCAAGTTTTTGCCGATTATAGACCACTGAAGCGGAGAACTTCAGCGATTGTTTCGAGAGTTTCGTTCGAGAGGATCATCGGCTGCGGCTGGCGGAGAGTGAAAAAAAAAAATTGTCCTTGACACGAAATAAAATGTTTTATTTCCAACGGAGGGAAAAAAAAGCTTTGACCATAGTTGGTCAACGGAGACGACGATCCTGAACAGTGAACATTTTTCTCACAATCTTCATTCCTCTTGCGGTATTTTTTTAATAGGGAGTGAATCATATTTTTGGTTTTTCTTTTTTTTTTGTCAAGTTACATAGAAAAGGCAAATCGAGGCTACATCTTGAAACAAACCTAGTTTGTTTTGCAGTCGAGAATTTTGACAGAAGACGACAAATTCCGGTGACATTTTTTCATGATCGTATTTTTACTGGCAGCATTTTATAACAGGGAATTAAATATATCATTTTTTTCTGTCAGGTTATATTTGCTATAGCTACACATCAGAAAAAATCTGGTTAGTTTTGTACACGAGAATTTTGACAGGACACCACAATTCCCGGTGCCATTTTTCTCACAATCTTATTTTTTAAACCATTTTATAACATGGAATGAAGCATATCATTTATTTTTTATTTTTTCCAACTACACCTTGGAAAAAATTTGGTTTATTTTGCACACGATCATTTTGACAGGACACCACAATTCTCGATGCCATTTTTCTCACAATCTTATGTTTTTAAACCATTTTATAACATGGAATGAAGCATATAATTTATTTTGTATTTTTTCCAGCTACACCTTGGAAAAAATCTGGTTTGTTTTGCACGCGAGAAGTTCCGCAGGGCACCACAATTCTCAGTGCCATTTTTCTCACCATCTTATTTTTGTAAACCATTTTATAACATGAAATAAAGCACATAATTTATTTTTTATTTTTTCCTGCTACACCTTGGAAAAAATCTGGTTTGTTTTGCACGCGAGAATTTCCACAGGAGGCCGCAATTCCCGGTGAGCTTCCCGGGCGCGTTGAATGCGTGCGCGGCGTCAAAGGAAGCGAGGAGCCCCGAAGAGGAACTGTCCCCGGAGATCGGTGGGGTCCTCAGGCGCGTCCCGCTGACACGGAAGGTGCGGGCGGATCCGCTCGCGCGCCATGACTCAGCGAAGGAAATCGAATCTCGAGAGACTCATCTCGTCTCTCGGTCGCGGCACGACTTTTCCTCGAGCCTTTCGCGCTTCTCCCCGAGCCCTGACATCGCCTCGTGGATCCACATAAATACACCCAACACGCGGCGAAGAAATACAAAAATATTTCGCGTTCGAAAAATTGCGGAGGACACGCGTGCAAATCGCAGCTGAGCGATCGCTCCCTGGAAAATAATTCAACGCGAATTAGAATCCTCACCATAAAATCTGTTTCTCTCATCTCCACCGTGAACTGTCAAAATATTGAGCGGAAGCTGCGCGTTACACGAGGATCGATCGACGAGGATCGATCATCGGGACGTCACATTCAATGACTCGAAGTGTCGTCGCATTCAAGTCAGATTCGAGAAAATCAATCATTTTCGCATTATCGACCATTTAGCGGTACATTAAACGCTAAGGTAAACAGGTGATTCCGACTTTTGATATTTGCGAGTCGGAGTTAATAGCGCGGCTATCAATTCATTTATCTCCTTGTCACAGTGGAGACTTAATTAAAATTTTCCGTGATTTCGCAGCGCGCCGAATCCACGAGGCTGACATTGGGACTCCGGCAAAGTTTCGAATCGTCATCTTTTGACGCCAGCTGCCGCTATCTTTAGTATCGCTGATCAACAAGTTATGACACTGCGAGAGCTCGCGATATTACCCAATATAATTCCGACGTAAAAGATAAATCGCCGCGCCCACGCGCAACGAGGGCCTCGTGTACCGCTTGGTCCATCGGTGCTCGTCGGTTTCGAGGTGGCGGCGCGCGGTGTATATCGCCTCTTCGCCGTGGACCCCGGCGTTATTAAAACTTTACTAATGGGCTATAATGAGCACCGCTCCGCCTTCGAGATTGATATTAAATTGTGAAGCGGCGCGTTTCGTGCCGCGCCTTCATTTATCATTATCACGAGAAAGCACGAGAGGGAGACGAAGCGGTCCTGCGTTGTCCTTTGACCAACTATGCGGCGATAACCGCTCGGCGAACGTAAGCGTGAAAAAAACCGCTTGTTGCAACATTATTACATCAACCCGGGGGGTTTGAAACTGGTGCGAATGGAAAAAGTGCGATCTGAGCGAATAATTGACAGTCGAACATTAGGACTCGAAATAAATGACAACATTTAGACTGATGTAACGAAATAAACGCCAAATCGAATAAATTTGTAAATCAATTTTAGTAATGAAATTTAGTAATGAAATTCAGAAAAACTGGAAATTTCGTCGTACTCAGAATTAAATGGTAAAATAAAAAAATCTCATATTCACTTAATGAATTTAGAATTTAATGGTAAAATAAAAAAAACTCTTACTCACTTAATAAATTTAGAATTTATTGGTAAAATAAATAAAAAAAACTCTTACTCACTTAATAAATTTAGAATTTAATGGTAAAATAAAAGAAACTCATATTCACTATTGACAAGCTTAGAAAAAAATGGAATAACCGTAGTAAAAAATCTATAACATTGATCACGGCATGACCAAGGCTACAAATTTTGTACCAGCGAATTTACTTTCAAAATATGTATTAATTGATACTTATTCAAACAATTATTATACACGTCGAGTCAGTGAAAAATAATTGCAAATTAAAATTCGATGAAACTTTATTTATATTTATGTCTAAAAAAAAAAAATACCCTCGTCAGCCGAGAGTACAGACGTTGGTGTGAGGATCCTCGGTGTATATCAGATCCGAGAAAAAGAGCAAAAATATAGAACGACGTGGAAGGGCTCGGTCGCTCGGTCTCTCCGGAGCGAAAGAGAGAGAGAGAGCGCGGGTCTCTCGTCTCCGGTCTCTCCGCGTTTCGCGCGAGCGGGCGCTAAGGGTGGCGGTGGGAGTAAAAGGGGGTGTCATGCCCGGAGACCCGGAGAGGTGATTGATCGTGTTTCGCCGGAAGAGCCGAGAGAGCTCTGCAAGTGAGGACTACGACGACGAACGTCGACGACGACAGCGACGATCGGGCGGGGGTAGATAGAGAGCAGATAGAGAGAGACGCGGGCGAGGAAAATGTCGAGGGAGAAAGAGAGATAAACGGGCGCGTGTACACACCGAGAAATGTATAAAGGGAGACAGAAAGCAGCCTCGTCTATCCCACGAGAAAGAGTATAAAAGCTGCTGCTGCTGCTGCTGCCCCCATGGAAAAAAGTATACTTGAAAGTATAGTTTTTAAATATCCATTGTATATCTCGGATATATAAAAAAATTCATATATATTGTTTATATATCTTATTATATATCCGAGATATAGAACTTTCTGCCGCTTTATATATTACGTATTTATATGAAAAATATATACACAATATATACCGCATATATCTTTTTTGAATACCAAATATATAATAAAAATATGTTGAGCACATTTTTTATATATAACCATATACATGATTTATACTCAGCATAAATATGAGATACATATTAGGCACTTAATTCATGTCTAATTCATGTCATGTGTGTTCATGTGTGTTCATGTGTGTTCATGTGTAATTCATGTCATGTGTGGATATATTCTCTATGTACTTCTTGTCTATAGAAATTGTATCTTTCATACATCTGTTATATACAGGGCTTGATTGATTCATAGACGCGGAATATATCGAGAATATATTCTTCACAAATTCGCTACATATATCAAATACATGTATGTCACATCCATTATATATCCGTCGTATATATATCAGATATATAGAGGATATAGAACTTTTTGCCGATATATATAGTGGCCAAAAATTATATATCCGTTATATATCTGAAGTATACTTTATTTCCATGGGGGTGCTGCTGCTGCTGTAGTAGCTTCACTTTGGTATTGGAGGAAGCGAAATATATAGAAGGAGAAAACATTTTCAGATACGGGACAGCCAGTGATGCTAGAGACGACGAGGCTGAGGGGAAAGAAACGAAGGACGTCAAGCCGCAAAATACGCGGAGACAAAATCCTGGCTCGGGTCTTCGTTGCTGCCGTCCTCGCTGGAACTCGGTCGGTCGGTGCGTCGGGCAAAAATCGCCTACACGCGATCAGCGTCGCGCTGCCTCTCTCGACGAACGCTGGCAGCGAATTCCACGCTAGGACACATAGGGACAACGAGGAGGACGAGATGTGTCGAGATGTGTGGCTGGACAAAAGAAAAATAGAAGTACAGACACTTGAGCGCGACCCGGAGAGAAAAACCCAAGTTTCTATCTCGCTTTCTCTGTCTCTCCACCGATGTCATTACGAACAAAAAACAGATGACGCGGCTCTCAGCCTCCTCGCCGCCGAATTGTCTCTCTGTGCCTCGAGCTTTTCTTCCCTCTTTTCCGTCGCCTTTCGTCGCGCAACTTCTCGCCGGTACAACTTCAGTAACCTCCGGTCGGGAGTGCGGATAAATTCACGTTTTGACACCCGGAAGTACTCGAGACTCTCGGTACTCTAGGCGGCGAGTCGCTTCTATATGGTTGGCGAAACATCGAATATTTGATTCGTATATAAGACATGGAGATTTGAATCATGTATATGAATTATTTTTCCATCTTTTTCTGATATTTTGTCAACCGGATAAAATTAAAACCCTATTTGGATTGGAAACTTGAAGGCAACATTTTGCTGCTTCGCACTTTGACACTCGGTGAAAAAATAGGCGAATGGAAATCATGAATAATTTCGAGAATTTTATAAAAAAATTGATGGTAGCTCGATCGATAAAAATTTATTCGAAAAATAAAGATTACAATAAAAAATCGCTATCTGTAGGTTTAGCCGTCTGAAGTAAAAAGCAAAAACCTCGAAATTCAAAATATAATGGGTCAACAATTTGTACACTGGTTATTCAAAGTCACGCGTCAATGAGATCGCGAGGAAATTCGAATGAGAAGCCCCTATTCCCAATTGTGATAGGTCGCTGGGTTGGTTAACCAGCCTATTACTTTGGAACGCGACTGAACGATGTCTGCCCGCCAGCATTTTGGTAAGCATTAACCCACTGTTCCCTTCCACCGAAACTTCTCCCAGTAAACTCAACCGAGGGTACAATGAACAAAAAAAAAGTGATAAAGTATCTGAGAATGTGAGATACGCCCCGAAATTTCATATCGAATTCCCGATACTCGTGGCACAAAAATATCCAAAAAGTTGGTGCGGTGCAATTCGGTGGTGGAAATTCGTCACCGACAGATCGATAGAATCCAGACGTCGCATGTTACTTTTCTCTTTCTATTTCCCTCTCCGCGTGAGTGAGAATAATTTATATGTATTATTCACGGTTGCCTCGTCGCGCGGGACGAGCGCAGGCAACTGTCGCGCGTCTATTGTACGCGTACGCCGAGGGTCTCTCTCTCTCTCTTTCTCTCGCCGATCGCAAACGGAGTGTTCGGCCCGTCGACGTTCAGCGCTCTGTCCGCACGACACTTCGCCCGCTGTCGCTGATGCTGCAACGACATTTCTCCTTCACGCTGATCTCTTGATTTGCGAAATATCCCGGCGCGTTGCGAGCGCGGGGATCACTTTTACTCTCGCCGTTCAAATATTTGTCCCCGCGCATTTGGATGACCATTAGCAACGGCGCAGAGAGAGAGACGGCTGACAAAAATTATAAGCGTGTAATTCGCGACGATTAATCTAAGTGAATGCGGGAGTTGGGCGTTTTCCTGTGGTACCTACGGTTAGCCACTATCATATGGGTTATTATAAACATACAGTGCATTGTGTTTCAATGTGCGAGGTGGTGGAGCAGGCAGTTTTTTTTATTTTTTTTAATAAATTTATTGATACACATTTTAAATGAAGTTTCGAGCATAAAAAATGTTTACGTTGAATGCTGTTTTTTTGTACTGATAACTAATTATTTGCAGTCGAATTTACGACCGTCGTTAATATATTTCACGGAATTCTACATTACGATATGAGGGCGGAATTTTTTTTTTCCAACGAGCATCATATACAAAATTTAACTTCACAAGCTATGAAAATAGAGTGGTGACGTCCATTAATGCAACGAGGGAAGACCAAAACATACAACAATTCCAAGTGTGTAATTCGCGATGATTAATCTGAGTGAATACGGGAGTTGGGCGTTTTCCTGAGGTACCTACGGGTGGTAGCCACTTTCATATGGGTTATTATAAACACTGCGCATTGTGCTTCAATGTGCGAGGCGATGGTGCAGGCATTTTTTTAGTTTTTTTTTAAAAGAAATTCTAAATTAAATCTTGAGCATAAAAGAATCCTTACATAAAATGTTATATTTACTAAAAACGAATTATTCTTAATCGTATGTACGACCGGCCTTAATATATTTTAAAAAATACTAAATTAAGATACGAGGGCGAGAATTATTTTTTCCAACGAATATCATTTTTTCTTCACAAAGTTAAATTTTACTTCAGAAAGTGTGAAAATAGTGTGCAATTATGGTGAAAACTTCCATTATAGATGCAACGAGCGAAGACCAAAAAATACTTCTAATTCCAAGTGTGTAATTCGCGACGATTAATCTAAGTGAATTTCGCAGTCGGGCATTTTCCCGAGATACCAACGAGTGGTAGCCATTATCATACGGGTTATTATAAACACCGCGCATTGTGTTCCAATGCGCGAGGCGGTGGAGCAGCGGGCATCGGTCGCCGCGACTCGGCGACGAGGCAGCAGCCGCGCGCGCGGCATCATAAAACGCAGAGTGAGTCGACTCTTTGCGTAATGACTCGGCGTGTTTCGTTTCGCGCTGCAGTCTCTATCTATATCGTGGACCACGCGCAAACTGTTCCTGCGGACGCCGCCGCCGCGTGTACTTGGCCGAGTGTGCCGTAAGAACACTTTCTAGAGCACGTTACGAGAGCGGCCGATAGTGCGGATCCCGATGGTCAAGGCGGCGGAATCCTTGTGGATCATCACCGACGGAGCAATTAACGTCAATTGTTTTATCTAAAAATCTCTCACAAAAATTAATGGGGTCAGCTAAATTTGTTGCACAATTTTTTGTAGAATTGTACACCCATTAAAAAAAAAAGTTATTCATTCACAAAATGTGAATAATAAAATTGATAAACAAAACATAAATCAATAAAATCGTTTCACAAAATGTGAGTCACTAAAAATGATTTACAAAATGTGAATCAATAAAATTGTTTCACAAAATGTGAGTCACTAAAATAGATTTACAAAATGTGAATCAATAAAATTGTTTCACAAAATGTGAGTCACTAAAATAGATTTACAAAATGTGAATCCATAAAATCGTTTCTCAAAATGTGAGTCACAAAAATTGATTCTCAAAATGAGAACGAATAAAATTGATTCACAAAATGAGAACGAATAAAATTGTTTCACAAAATATGAGTCACTAAAATTGATTCACAAAATGTGAATCAATCAAATTGATTCACAAAATGAGAACGAATAAAATTGTTACACAAAATATGAATCACTAAAATTGATTCTCAAAATGTGAATCAATTTAATTGATTCAACAAATGAGAACGAATAAAACTGATTAAAAATTAATCAATTCTCAGGGATAAAAAAACCTTACGTAACCTATTATTTATACCAAAAACAAGTTACTCTCGATCCTAGGTACGACCATCGTTGATACATTCCAAAAAAAAAATGTCGGATGCCTCGACCAGCCGTCGTCCACAGCGGAAAATTATTTCATCGATTAAATTCACCAGTAAACACATTTTTTCATTACTCAACAGCGTATTTGGAAAAAAATTACGGTTTTTTTTTCGCTCCAGATCGTAGGCGTGTTGGTCGCAAAGGACGTGAATGTCGGCTGTGCGTGGGAGTACCACCCCCATTCGGAAGCCACGAGGGTTGCTGCACGTAAGGGTAGCGTGTGGTACCCGGGCGTCAGCAGTAGCAGCGGCAGCAGCAGCGGCGCTCACGGGTTTCCCGAGCTGACAGGGGTTGGCCTCGTGCTACGTCAGGGGTGGGGATCGGTCGACGGGGGGTGGGGCGAGACGTTTCTCCCGCGAGCGAGCGACGAGAGACGCCGCGCCGTCCAACCGAGCTGGAGGGAACTCACCAACCGCGCCGAGTTGCCAGACGAGTTTGTGCCGAGGCTCCGCGAGCTGCTCACTCACCCGCGTGACTCTCCAGGACACGAGGCTTGGCTCTACCCTTTCACCGCTCGAGCCGTCGTCGCAGGGAAAAAATCGTTACGGTCCCGCTTGTTCGTCGGGCACGAGTTTCAAAGTGAAAATTGTGAAAAATATTCATGAGGAATAAAAACAACAACAAAAACGTATATTTTTTGTACCAGTGATTGACACGAGAAAAACACAACGCGATCGAATTCGGCGTTCAAACAGTCCGAATTCATCAGCGACGTTGCCGATAAACGCGATGGACTTGGTTTAAAAAAACACACACAGCAAAAAAAAGGAGAAAAAAAAATTGTGCAGTGAAAAATTGTATCGACTATTTATTTGTATTACCCGCGCGCGCTCGCGATTACACAAATAAACGCGAGGATCGATCGTGTCCGGTGTGTCAACGTCCGGAGTCGCGAGAGCCACAGGGGTTGCGCGAAATAGCGCGAAGGGGGTGAAGAGGGACGGAGAGAGAGAGTGGGAGAGAGCGATAAAGAGCGGCAGAAGTTGTTGCACCTGCCGCACTGGTATCGCGGGGCGCCACTCACATGTTGCATGTGTGCCTGTTATCCATCATGGTCGCGGGCTCGGGCTCGTTCTGATTGGTTCGCCAGTGGGGTCACGTGGTATGGTAATTGGTCTCCGGTGGGCGGGGACCGAGGCTGCTGGTGCCGCGGACTAGCGTCGTCTCTCTCTCTCGCGCGCGCCGCAGCCCGCGCACGCTGCTCGGGACTAACGGGCTGCTGTTGCCCGTACACGGAAGATCGCGGTCTCGCGGTCCGCAGTGAGCCTGGGAGGCAGCTTCGTGCAACCAAAAAACAAAGTGTCGGACAAAAACCGAGAGTGTGTAGTGCCGATTGTAATCCTCTGGTTGAAGCCAAAAAAAAAACAACGCACTGAAAAAAGTTAAGCCCCAAAAGTGACTCACTGATGACGTATCAGAAGGACAAGAGAAACGCGTAGCTCCTCAAAAAAAAATCGAGGGGTACGGATCACGAGGATGGAAGATCGTGTGGTGATGATGTGTTTAAATGTGTTGTAAAATTGTGCACGACTTGGATCATCGATCAACTGTCCGCAATAATTTGCCACCGTATATAGAGTCCTTTTCGAAACCGAAGTCTCGGTAGGCCTGTGCGATCAGGATGAGTTCCTTCCTGATGAATCCGTCCGGCGGTTATCATCAGCAGCATCAGCAACCGGGCCCGCATCATCATCTCGCCGCGACGTCGGTCATGGTGGACCCCAAGTTTCCGCCCAGCGAGGAGTACAGCCAGAGCAACTACATACCGTCCACGGGCGCGGATTTCTTCGGCGGCGGTCATCATCTCAATCATCCGCAGTCGCATCAGATGCAGTACGGCTACCATCAGCATCATCATCAGGCGGTGTCCACGCCCTACGGCGCGGCGTCGGCGGTGCCGTTGAACGGCGGCTACGCCGGCTACGGGGGTTACTACGGGCCCCATCATCCTCATCATCAGGTTCACGCGGTGCATCATCCGAGTCTTCATCCCCATCACCACGCGGTCGGCGCGCTCGCGATGCCACCGGAGGCTCAGCAGCCGCCGCTCACCTGTCCGCCGTCCATGCAGAATCCTCAACCACCGCCTCAGCAGCAGCAGCAGCAGCAACAACAGCCGACGGTTCCTTCGTCCACCGTTCTCGGTTCCACGTCGCTCTCGCCTTCCATCCTGACTAGTCATGTCCAACAGACGGATCCCCTTCAGCAGCAACATCAGCAGCAACATCATCCGCCGCCTCAGACGCAGCAGCAGCAGCAACAACAGCAACAGCAGCCGCATGACGTCAACGTGTGCAGCCCGACGGGATCGGGATCCTTGCATCGGGACAACTCGCCGGATCTTCAGCAGCAACAGCAGAATCAACATCCTCAGCAACATCTGCAGAGCTCCCAACAGCAACAGCCTCAGGCGCAGCATCATCTGGACGATGGGTCTGATCCTGATGACCTGGAGGACGATCAGATGATGGACGGATCGCCGGGTATGCTGGACGACGACGAGGACGACGATGAGAACGGGGATCGTATTATTTATCCGTGGATGAAGAAGATTCACGTCGCAGGAGTCGGTGAGTTGGATACCGGTGTGTGTTATTTGAATATATGTCTCGGTATAGTCAGTTGGGATGGGAGGAATTCAGATTGAGGACTGTTGTTGAAAATATGTTTCGGTATAGTCAGTTGGGATGGGAGGAAGTCAGATTGAGGACTGTTATTGAAAGTATGTTTCGGTATAGTCAGTTGGGATTGAAGGAATTCACATTCGGGACTGTTATTGAAAATATGTTTCGGTATAGTCAGTTGGGATGGGAGGAATTCACATTGAGGACTTTTTTTTAAATGTGTTTCGGTATAGTCAGTTGAGATCTAAGGAATTCACATTGAGGACTGAGTAGAAGTGGTTGGCGTGAAAGGTGGCAAATATTTGGAAAATTAGGAGAAATATGTTTTGGACAGGAGACTCAATCATTCCGGTGCGATGTTTGGATATTAAGAACCCTCGGGACACACCCATTGTCGAATTTAGTGTGCGGTTTACGCACCTTGCACGCATCCAATTCGACGATTTATGTCGAGTCGCTCGGCTGTCTGGTTTGCGTCCCGGCGCGCGGCCGTCGTTTACCGTCGGAAGACTTATGAGGCGCAATTTATTTTCGCGGCGCCTATTCTGCCTCACCTGTGCGGACGACCCACCTGCGTGCGGACGCCTATTCGTTATGGCGTCGGTTAGCCAGGATTTATTTCGCCTTTTCAAGGACATATCGAGACTGTTTGAATCTGAGTTGTGGGGTCAACAATTGAAATATTTTTGGGCACCTGAAGAGCCAAGTTACACTCATCCGATATTAAATTGACATCATATACGATATAAAAAAAAGTCAGTCCCTTGTATCGACGATGTTTATTAACATTTTCTTCAGAATGGAGGCCGCATTTTCTTCCAAATTTTCTTCAGAATGCAGGCCGCATTTTCTTCCAAATTTTCTTCAGAATGCAGGCCGCATTTTCTTCCAAATTTTCTTCAGAATGCAAGCCGCATTTTCTTCCAAATTTTCTTCAGAATGCAAGCCGCATTTTCTTAAAAATGTTCTTAAAAATTAAAGCCCATGTGATATTCAAGAGATCCCATTAAATTGTTGTCACTTTCTTCTTGATCCGATGTCAATCGAGATCGATTTTGATCCACAACTATAGCTCCCATTTTGTGTCCACATCAAGATATTCAATGTCTATAACGAAGTAAGAAGGCAAATCCTATGCGGGTGTAGCTGTAATCTGAATCCTTCTATGGCTCCACTACAGTCAATCCCACAAAAGCCAGATTAAAATATCAATACATATCGAAGATCTACAATTCGTTAGCTCCCTTGTTCCACAGTCAGACGCCCAATATGGCCGATCATTTTCGCCAGCGGCTTCGCGGCAACGCGGCTTCCCAGCCAGCGTCTCCCGTGGTTCCCTCGGAACCCAAAAATTTCCGCAACGTAACATCACCCGAGTCCCGCTCGGCTCTTACCATACAACCCCGTCCGTCCAGAGCGTGCATTACCATTTTCGTACAATGACGAGAAGAACCAACCGACTCACTCCAACTTGCAAGTATCCCGTGGCTGTGTGATCCCTGGGAACAAGGCGCGGGTTTTCTGTGTTCACGAAAAAACGAATATCACGCGCCTCAATCGGCCCAGTTCGCTCTGCCGAAATGGAGAAAGGCTTCTCGGCCGTGTGGATTGTCACGAGTCTATATTTCTCGCGTCCATAGCGGATGTTTCCTCGGGCGCATCAGTCGCCGGCGTTCCAGCCTCGTATCTCGCTCGCCATCGCAGCTTCAGCCATTTCGAGTCCTGGTTGAATCGAGAAAAGGATTCCCTCGGCTCCGGAACGCCGCAGTCCGGTTTGATTACGTTTTGCGGTTGGTCCTCGCCGGTCCCGTCCGCCCGGTATGCGAGCCAGCCGTCGGACGCCACGGCCGACGCAATCTCTCTCTCACTCATTCCCCTCTGGATGCCAAACAGCCGGACCGCTTGGAGGCACCGGACGCCGGTCAGCAGCGAGGAGGGGCCACGGTTGGTGGTCAGCACGGAGCGGAATGGAATGCGTCTGCACGGATTCTAGAGTCTTGTCCGTTCCTCCATTTCCTGTGGTTTAGCCCGGACCACCGGGAACCACCGCTTCGCTGTTCCTCTGGCGTCGCCTCTTTGGACGTCGTTGACGTGATTTTTCGTTCCTCGCACTTTGTGTGATTTGCATTTCACGAATTGATCACAAGCAACGGAACGACATACACGTCTTTCTAGGTATCTCCGAATGGCGTTTCCCATGAATGCCCGTGAAAACAAAACAAAGAAAACGTCCTTACGTCCCAAAAGCCGACGGAGCAGTCCAGACGTTCACCAAGAGAACCAAGAAAACTCGGCCGTCACCGCGTTGCTCGCGGCATCGACTATTATGCCCACGTCCGTCAAATGTTTTTTTCCTCTACGTCTCTCACTCGGCGTGTCGTGTCGCTCGGGACACAAATTCAGACGCACACAAACACATGGAGTGTCGTGTAGAGACGGCGGTAAGCGGCAAAAGAGTCTCGCGTACCAAGCGGCCTTGGGCTGTGCTCCACTGGAATCGTATCACAATCGCATACGATTGTATGTGTTGATCGTCTCGCGGTTGTTTCACGCGTTACTTCGGACGAACCGGCGTCAAAACCCCACCAACCGACACCTACTACACGGTTCTTGATCCACGATTTCATTCATTCGGTACTCATTGATACGATTTTAATTGCCCCAACGTGCCTGAATCGTATCGTCCGCGTCTGGATGACATTAGCAACCTGGAAATACTACAATCTCCGTTTAGTACCACCGCTTGATCTGTCATTACCCGCGATGCGGGATGCATTACCGAGCATTGATATACATATTTATAGCGTTGGCTTTGTCGAGTGCGATCGCGAGCGCTCTCATCCATCCACAAGGCGGCCAGTCGAGCGAGTGTTGCAGCTGCATCAGGCTCTATAAAGTCGCGGGATCACAATGAGTGAGTGAAAAGGCCGCGCGGTGTTGGAGCCTCGTTGCATATGCATGGTAAACGGGAAATTGTGTAACGATCCTTTTTCTCGACTCACCGTCGCGTACTGCGAATAATCGATACTCGCTTGTTGCACTCCGGCACACTTTGGCGCTCACGATTCCCAGTCAAATCAGTCCCATTGACGATCGATCCGACCTACGAACAATCGAATGAAACAACAGGAATTTTGCGCCACCGAGAATAAGCTGAATGCTACATTGCGTCGATGATGTAGCGCGGCTCGCCGACATCCAGACGCCAACACGATGTCAATTGTGTCGCGAGCTTCAATGGCTTCAATTAAGTGCGGCATGGGTTACGCTGACGTAACCGGCTCCTCGGTACCCTGCGCCCTATACACATCCCCTCGAACAGTATTTCGCCTCAGTTCAACGCGAGCCGCCATTCGCCCGCGCGGAAAAAATCGGTATGGGAATTCTGTCTCGGAGAGAGTTTGAGTGAGAATCTCAGCAAGAGTCATGGATAGTAGCCAATCCATACTCCTTAAATTTTTTTTTAACTGTTAAACCAATTTTTTAAACTGTTAAACAAAAGTCCCGACTCGTCGGCAGGACGTCAAAAGTCAGAGGCGAAAGCCAGAATCTAGGCATTCCTACGCACGTATTTGAAGCCGTTTTACGTGAGCACATTGCGACTGCCCATTATGATTTTTCTTTAATTTTTTTATGACCCTTTATTCAATACATTAATTTGACAGTAAAAGTATCCAATATCTAGGCAGCAAAAAAAAAGTTGTTTCGGCTTTGTGCTCGAATAATCGATCGGTCCTGTAGAAATTAAGATTAATTAGGCTTGTCCATTTTGCCAATTTTAGACTGGGTTAACCGGCATGGAGCGTTCGAAATATCGAGGAAAAAAAGTCTCGCCGAGACAGAGGACCCATACAATTGGTTTAACAGTTTAAACATTTTTTTTTAAAGAGTATGGATTGGCTACAATCCATGACTCTTGCCGAGATTCTCGCCCAAACTCTCTCCGAGACAGAATTCCCATACCGTTTTTTTTCGCGCGGGCGCTTATCGCCCCGCCACACGTCTATAGCCACGTAAGAATCCTCGCAAAAATGTCCTAACACCGATACTAAAAGCCGGATATTAATTTCACAGCGAACGGCTCGTACCAGCCGGGAATGGAACCAAAGCGGCAGCGCACGGCCTACACGAGGCACCAGATCCTCGAACTCGAGAAGGAGTTCCACTACAACCGATACCTGACGAGACGACGACGAATCGAGATAGCCCACACGCTGAACCTCTCCGAGCGTCAGATCAAGATATGGTTCCAGAATCGTCGGATGAAGTGGAAGAAGGACAACAAGCTGCCGAACACGAAGAACGTCAGGAGGAAAAACGCGAACGGCCAGGCGCAGCCGGCGAAGCCGGCCAAAGGCTCGGGCGGAAGGAGCAAAGCCGCGAGTCGCTGCAACTCGGGCAACAACAACAATCAGCGGAAGAACAACAACAACTCGCCGTCGAGCGGCGTCGAGAGCAGTCTGGACGGCAGCATCGGTCTGGATCTGCCGGACGTTCACGGCGTCACCACCGGAGGCGCTGGCAGCCATCCCCATTCGCATCCGGCCCATCCCGGCTTCCAAGGTCACCCTCACTCGCTCGCCCATCTTCAGGCGCAGCTGACGCACTGTCACGCGGGCGGAATGATGGACGCGACGGGCGGCACGCTGGGCCACATGGGCTCCGGTAGCATCAGCCCCCTGGCACCGTCCACGAGTCCGCCCGGCCTGAACGGGCCGCCGGTCGTCGTGTCGCCGCCCGCCATCAAGTCCGACTACGACCTCACGTCGCTGTAACACCAGTCGACGAAGTTGACCTCGGCGCAGCCGCGTCTGTGCGACCTGACCAACTTCGTGGCCTCCGAGGAGTCCTCGCCGCATTACCAGTGGTTGTAAACGCGACGCTCAAAGTGGTGGTTTTTTTTTGTTTGTTCTGCGGGATTCGTGGATCGAACTCGTTGATGTGCTCCGATGACGACAGTGCGGTGCACGCGGATCCCAGTGAAATGGCTATCGGGTCGGACCCCGCGGGGTTCATGATGCGCGCTCTTGAAAAAGCGCGCGAACGAAGCCTCGGGATGGTCCCTGATGCGCGTTCTTGAAACAGCGCGTGAATGAAGCCTCAGGATGGTCCATGATGGCTCCTTCGAAATGGGCAAGTCTCTTGTTTGATTTTCACTTCGTTGAAGGCGGTGGGACGAAAAGTGTTCGACGAGACTATTGAATCGGGTGTTTCAATTCAAAACGTGCCATTCTAAAGGTAGAGATGGAGAACGAGGCCAGTTTTAAAATTAAGAAGAAGCGAAAACCCCGAGTGCGTCGAGTGATTGTCTGACGAACTCTATCTGTTGTGCATTTAACGCGAGTACCCGATAATTTGTAAATAACACAGCCCCTAGTTATTAACGTTGTACAAAGTGTCTGTAAAGAAGAGTATATTATCGTGACGCGTTATCGATACACAAGTGTTTACGTTCATTACATTATTGTCTAACGATAAGTGTGTGATTTATGAAGGGTTACATTTTCGTCTCAATATGCAGAACAAAACGTTTCAGTCTCGAGCTGTAAGTCTACAATGCTTTTCATTCGCGGGAATTAGGATGAATATAGGAGAACTCGACGTTCCTCCACCGATTATCAGAAGGATTAGGAAGCACCGGTGCACGAAATTCTGTCTCAACACGTTGTGTAGCATCTATTTTTGGCGCGCGAACGTAATCCATGACCAATACTGAAGTAAGGCCGAGGAAATTGAGGCGCGACGGACGCGAGAGGACGAAGGTTCGCGCCACTGATTGAGCGAGCGAGTATAGCAAATCAAACGAGATTCACGGAAGCAGAGTCGCTGTGACGATATACCAAAACAATACCATAATAGATGATACGAGAAAAAAAAAGTTATAGCGTGTAAGCGAGGCATTATACGTAATGCTTACAGCGTTTAATTGTCTCCCGGCAATTTATCATAATTAGCGTCAAAATAGCGTATACTAAGCGTGTCACGAGAGTCCTGAGTTTTCGGTCGTTGAATATAGACGTGCAGGTATTACGGCGTCGCGAAAATTGCCTGACTCCTCTTGTAATACCCCGCCAGTTTCTCCCTCCCTACCTCCTCTGTAAATAGCCTTGTAACATAAGGATTGTAATTCGACACGCGACAGTGCTTATGTTTATATTGAAATATTATCGGACAGATGAAATACAATCGTAATACGTGAATAAATGATTAAATAAATGTTTCGTAATTTATAATACGCTCACCCGTACAGTCTACTCGCATGATAATGATAACCACCATTCCCACAATAATCATAATTGTCACGTAGCTTTTTTGTTGCATAAATCTTGAAATCATTGCAAGGTCAAGGAATGCAATTTTTTTTTATTTTACTTGATGTTAGTAACTGCGGATAAAATTTTAGTCGCTCATACAAAAACGACAACAATATTTTTGGTACGAGATGAAAACGAAAAAAATGCTGCACTAATTATTTTGACTCAGCATTTAACATTTTGCTCCTCAACGATTTTCGTTGAAATACCAGAGTTTTTGTTCCACCGAACTGGCAAACTGCAAATCACATAGTAGTCAGTATTGATTCAAAAACGACTAATATATTTCCGCAACACAATAGAAAACAAAAAAGAAAATTTGACACCAATGTCACAGCAGTTAACGTTTTGCTACTCAAAGATTTTCTTTGAAAAGCCAGAATTTTTGTCCCACCGATCTGGCAAACTGCAAATAACATAGTAGTCAGTATTGATTCAAAAACGACTGAAATATTTCTGCAACACCATAGAAAACAGAAGAAAAATATTTGGCACCAATGACTCAGCAGTTAACGTTTTGCCGCTCAACGATTTTCGTCGAAACGCCAGAATTTTTGTTCCACCGAACCGGCAAGGTTCGCCGACGGCTATTGCCCGGGCACAAGGAAGCCCCATAAAAATACGTGAATGGCGAACAGTGCATGCGAGGGAAAAGGATCAATATTCGTGTTGGCTGCTCAACGCGGACGCCCGAGGAAGGGGAACTTTTATCGGGATCCTCTGGCGACCCTCGGGATGAGGTGGCAGCGGGGTGCGGAGTGGAGAAGTAGTCACGATCGTGGCGGCAAAGGCGAACGCGGGTGGGCGATTCCTCGACAAAGCGCGAGCTCCTCAACAGCTTGCTCTTGACGTGGGAGTGTAGTGACGGCTCTCGGAGAGGGTTGCAGATGCGAATGCGGGTTATAGTTGTCCGTCCCTACAAAAGCAATCTTCCTCCTCTTCTTCGTTTTTTTTCTTCTTTTCGTTGTTGCTCTTCGTTCCGGATATCTATACTCGCGCCGGCTCGAGCAATCATACCGGCTTCAATTCCACTGACGTTCAATCAATTTCATCAAGATCCGAGTATCGATATTCCCGACAACCTCGCAACGCTGCAGCTGCACGGTGGAATCATGCAGCTGTGGCGAAAAAAATATATAATCAAGACTTAACCAATGTTTTTGCTGCGCATTTGCGCGACGCAAGCGTCGAGCAATGTCATGGACGTGCGGATAGAGTTTTTCTTGCGTTAGAGTGGCACGAGACGTGTGCGGTGTGTAAAAAGTATTGGCGTTTGAGAAAACCACGTTGCAAGGTTTCTAGAGTCCATATCAATGACTGCAATGTTGTCATCTGAATGCATATTGATTGTTACAGAGGGCTTGGAAAATGCAGGCATCTGATTCTTGTAACTGAGTTATTTTCGAGTAGCTTTGACCACATCACACGAAGACTAAATGCAGTGCCCAAGTGCTTTCAACTATGATCCAAAAAAATTACGTTCCAAGCATTCAAACTTGAGTCTACCCACATGGAAATATTAATATGTAAAATATTTCAATGTGGATAACCAACCAAATGCACTTTTGCTACATGAAAATCCATATTCTTCCAACAGGCCTAACAAACACAGACAGAAATCAGACGTTAATAACTAAATTACAGTCAAGCCTTTCCAGACAAAAACCGCCAAAGCCTGTTCAAGTGGGTTCATCACATCCAACCACAGTACACGAAAACCTCAATTGCAGAATCCAAGTGCTTTAAATTCAGATCCAATAAAACCGCCAATTCCTACAATTCTAACTTGAGTCTAACGAACCAACAGCAACTTCGCCACACGAATCCATTTCATCCCAACAGGCCTAACAAACCCATAAACCACACGTTAACAACCAAGTTGCATCCAACCATTCCCTCCCAACAACCGACGCAATCCATTCACCCACTGGGTTCATCACATTCAACCACCCACGACGACTAATTACAACGCTCAGACGTTTCGGATCGCGGTCGAGCGCAGCGCGCGCGATCGCCTTCGCTCGTTGTTCGACTCGCACAAGAGGAACCGGACGGAAGTCCCTCGTGGAGCGTACAAGACAATCTCAGCTAATTAATGAAGGTCTCCGGGAAATCTTGTACCGACGATTACCGACGATACTCGCCGCAACAACCTTCATTATACCGCTCAGCCATCGTGTAACAGAATATCGTGTGTAACACCCGACACACTGCCGCAGTTAGGCTGCACTGTCTGTATATATCCCGCGCCTTGGTTGCAACATCGCGGAGTCTACCTACCCTCATCAACCCCCACAGAAGCTCCGACCTGCCAGTCGCAACATCATCAGTCGCGAGAACGGCGGAACCTCTCGAAACGCGAACGTACGCGCGGTGTGCAATGTGCAACTTTCCATCTCTTTAAAACAGGTTTGTCGCTCCTTCTTCAACCGCTGCGTATGGGATATACACGCAGCAGTTAGATACCAGGAGGAACGAGCCACGAAAAAGCGTCGCCCGGCCGACGTTTCGCTCCTCGTCGTTCGAGAGAGACGAACGGACGGTGGCGTCGATGTCGCTCGTCGTTTTATCAGTATCCCTCACTCGGCGTGGACAATCGTCGCTGGATCTACATGCCCCGCGTTGACCAGGACGTGAAATGGGTGGTCAACCATCTCGCTGCTGCTGCTGCTGCTTCTGCTGCTGTTGGTTGTGGCAATACCGATGCTGGCTTCGCCTTCGTCGAGCAAGTCACCACGAGTCGTCCGGTCGCGCGCGCCGGACCTCAGATCGGGAACGCTTCGATATAGTTATATACTGTGTTATATATAGTTTGGACCAATATTGTGTATAACGCACCTCTCACTCGAATCGCTCTTGCAGCGCAGACTCCTCGGCCTTGTGGCCACACACCTAGCTGTGCGCGCCGATACGATCGACACACCGCCGCTACGCACAACACGCATCGGTAACCCGTTTTTATGCTCGGTTTTTTGTTTCTCGCTGTGACTTTATTTTTATGTTATTTCAGCGCTACACTGGGTATGGTAATTATGCTGGATGTAAATTGTAAGGAGCGATTGCTTGATCTGTGCGACTTTGCTGGTGTGGGGAGTGACGTCATTGAGGGCCCAGGTGACCCTCGGTTCATGAGGGATTTTTTTGAAGGGACATTTTTTTTTAATTCTTGAAGAATGTGTAGTTTGAGAAATGGAACCGGCTTCATGGAACATTTTTGAAGACGATCAGTTTGGACGTTTTATTAGAAAAACAAGAATCGTTGAATCATTTTAAAATGGATTGATATGTATTAAATGGTATTAATATTTTATTTGTAGCACTTTGGCCTGATTTTTAGGAAATGTGGTGTCTTTTTGTATACAGAAGAATATTTTTGACCATTTCAGGGTTTTATAATGTGAAGTCAATACTTTATCTGAAGTGTTGCTACAGGAAAAGTTCGCACCAGTCGATGCACAAAAGTTCCTCATTAGGAATAACTGCAGAAATTAATTAGCCGGTTCATTTATCAAATCTCACAATTACAAAGCATCGCCAGTCCGAATGTTTGCTCGTCTGTGAGCTACAAAAGAGACGCCCGAGTTTCTGTATCCCGAGCTGCGACTGTACGCACCAAACTCCCGTCCGCTCTGTTAGCGAGGTCGCGGGGTCTGACATTTCGCTCGTCACCCGTTCCCGAGCGTCGGCCGACCCATCGCTTGAATGACATCCCCCACAGCAAAGACAACCTCGCATCTCAAACACCTCCTCCCTCGCGCCGGTAACCGGAGATAAGCGGTCGCTTGATGTCATCGCACGTGAGAGAATTAACCAAAACGGTACGAAAACAGGTGGAACGAAGTAAGAATTTTAATACAAAATTAATCCACGTAACGGTTGCTCGTTAATTTTCATCTACAAATTTTCAAATAATTTCAAAACATTTTTTCAATACAAATGCGATCGTTTAAAAGAATATCTTGATTTCTGAATTTTTCACAGAATTTTAAAGCCGGAAGTTAAGTTGCGTTCCTCGCGAAAAAAAAATTTTGGATTTCGCAAAGTTCGAAAACCTTATCCGATGGGAAATTTCCCGCTGATTCCGCAAAACACCGTTATTTACCCGAAAAAGAGAAAATTTGCCGAGAAAAACGCAAAAAATGATTTTTCACTTTTTTCGCAATTTCGTCACTTCGCTAAAATTCAGGTTACTTTTTTTTCTAGCGACCAAATCTGGATTTTCTTTTTGCATTCCAGAAAAAACTCTATAACGAAGAGAATGCATCTAGACGGAATGCGATATCTTGATTTTTCAATTTTTTACAGAATTTTAAAGTCAGACCCTCAAAAATCGCAAATTTTTAGAAGGTACCCCTTTCGTTTTTTTTGCGATTTTTGGGGGTCTGAAATTAAAATTCTGTAAAAAATTAAAAAATCAAGATATCGCATTCCGCCTTGCGGCATTCTCTTCGTTATAGAGTTTTCTCTCGAACGCAAAAAGAAAATCCACGTTTGGTCGATCGAAAAAAAAGTAACATCGATTTTAGCGAGGTGACGAAATTTCGAAAAAAGTGAAAAATCATTTTTTGCCTTTTTCTCATCGAATTTTATGTTTTTCGAGCAAACAACGGTGCTTTTCGGAATCAGCGGAAAATTTCCCATCTATCCGATGGGTCTTCAAACTTTACGAAATAAATTTTTTTTTTCCTCGATTTCCTAAAGTTTGAACGTTAATTTCACGTTAATTTACTCAACAATTTAATTTTCATTCCAGCATATAGCGAGCGCGCGAAGCGCGCAAGCCACTACAACTTGCTGATTATCAAAAAACTGAAAACCCATCTGCACAAAAAATTCCAAAAATGGTTGACCTACTCCACCACGAAAATACAGAGCCAACGGTTACCATCTTCCAGAGTTGCGTCGAGGCACGAGACTCAAAGACCCTCTCCGGTCTCTCATTAATTATTTTAAGTAGCGTACACGAGATCGTGAATGTATTTCCTTGGCGCGAGGCAGCTGCAGCATCCGCATTCGTTGAAATCTCCGTGTGCGGACGTCAATCGTCGTTGACTGTGTCGAGTCCGCCGCTTGAAGAATCTTCGTGCGCGTAACAAACAGCATCGGCGGGTCCGGAGCAGAAAGAGAGGAAGAGTCGGCAAGATGGGTGACGTGGGCGGTCTTCGTCGACTCCCCTTGATTCATTAGGCCCTCGCGAAGGGAGCGAGAGACGCTCGGCGCGGAGACGGAGCGCGCGAACCGTGTATTTTTATCATCTCGCGCGCGCCCGCGAGCGTCCCGGCCTCGTCTCGGGCCCGCGGTGACAGTTACCTCCGGGTCGGGTCTCGGTAGCAACCGGGAGCCTTGTTAGTCGGGCTATCGATAATATACCTGTCGCGCGCGGTGCCAGAAGCGCGCCTCCTCGATCGACCGGAGCTCCCGGCGCATCAAGAGTAATAGTGCAACGCGACGCTTTATATTTTCGTCCTCGTCTCCTGGAATATCCGCGCGCTCATATGAACGATCGAATCACGCGGAGTTTGTTATCCGCGGGAGAAAATGTTCACTGCCTCTGAGATGACTGACAACGCGGGACGAAAGTAGCCACCGAGATTGCTAAAAAAAAAAAAAGTTGTACTCAAAATGTGAGTCAAAATGACTGAACGTGTGCAACGGTGTTTTGATATTGTACAAGAAAAATTCCGGATCAAAGAATAAATAAACTTTAAGAGAAAACAAAATCCAGGAATTTCAGGAATTCGCAAAATTTGTCTTCGGAGATTTTTTTTTTTGCATCACAACAACACAATTTTTCAATAAATAATAATACACAAATTTTCGACTTTTTTCAATAAATAATAATATACAACTTTTTGGGTTTTTTCAATAAATAATAATATACAACTTTTTGTCTTTTTTCATTAAATAATAATGCACATCTTTTTCTGCACAGAAAAAAATAACGTGATGTCAGAACCGATAAATTATTAATAAACACGACAGTCGTCACGACTAATTAAAAAAAGACGCACGGAAAAGCGAAACATCAGCTGTCCAAACGAAACTTTTCTTCCGTCCGAAACATGCAAAACTCACATCGCCCTCCGCCTTAAAAAAAAAAAAAAAAATGCACAAGAAGCGAACTGTTGTGACACACATCAATTTCGAGTTACCAAAGACTCCGCGCACGTTCGGCTGCATCTCACGAGACCATCGCCAGAGAGTCTTCAACGTCAAACGTTACGCCTGAACGAACCAGAAACCGCATTCGCCCTTTCAACCATCAACGTCGTGAATTCGAGTGGCGAATTTCTCGTTATTATAACGAAGAACATTGGGAACCGCGAGATGAGTCGTTGCGACGGTACCTGTCGCTCTCGCGGCTCTGGCTCCGCTACCGAAGACGAGGAACTTGCGCGCCGCTGGCCGCCCGGACCGGCGGGTATATCTCGCGAGCGCCCGCGAGCCGGGCTCTCGCAAGCCACTCGCTCGGTTCGCTCTCGCGTTCATTAATCTTGATCGGATCAGTCGAGATAGCGGCGAGCTGTTTCGGAAACCCTCTTCCCCCCTCCCCGCCCCCCCCCCCCTCCCCCCACCCTTTAACCACCCCTCTGCAGCGGCAGCAGCCCTTCTCATCAACTCTCTCTCGCCCGGCAGCGGCACCAGCAGAAGCAGCTACTAACGCCAGTACCAGCACCACCACCACCATCACCACCATCACCACCATCACCATCACCAGCAGCAGCAGCAGCAGCAACTCTTTCTTCTTCCTCATCTCGCGGTAGAAATCTTCTCCTTCGCCCACACTCTCTCCCTCTCTCACTGCCCCTTCATCTCGTCAGGCACCTCATTCTACCATCTCCTCCCTTTTTCTTCAGTGCTTCCAGGCTTCAGGCTCTCTGGCATTCTACTTGAAAGTTCTCTCGCTGCTGCTGCTGCTGCTGTGGCTGCTGGTTGAAGCAGCCACCCTCACCCTCCGGCGAGTCTTGAGAATCGCCCGGCTGACTATTTCAGGTCTAGGTGTAATGCTGGATACGTTGGATGATCGCAAATAATTCTATTTCAGGAATTGTTCGGCTCTCGGTCTGTCGATTCTCGTTCAAGAATTATTGCCATCGGGTCGTCTTGGTTCCCACTGGATTGCCTGCCAATCTGGACTCTAGCAGCCAGCTTCTTGTGATTCATTAAAATTCTTTTTTGTGCCCTCTGGAAAATGTGATGAACGCTGCTTTCAATTTGGTGGAGCGGCTTCCTGTTTTCTTCGGTACTCCAGGCTTCGAGATATCTGGAATTCTATTTGAACGTTATCTTCCTGCTGTCGGGTAGAAAATCCGTGGCGTT
The DNA here is from genome assembly GCA_963932165.1 of Pimpla rufipes. Lineage (NCBI taxonomy): Eukaryota > Metazoa > Arthropoda > Insecta > Hymenoptera > Ichneumonidae > Pimpla > Pimpla rufipes. The sequence continues at coordinate 9,298,248 of OZ010636.1, forward strand.
TCAGCCAAAGCGGGTCAGGGCCTCATTGGCCCTATCTGGGCCTGACTCGGGCCGGATGTAACGATACGAATTTTCTACACGGGAAAAAAATATCATTGAATCAATAAAAAAGTGGATTGCGGGCTGCCAAAAACAATGTTTTTAAATTAACTCCAGTTATCGTTGTCACAATGCGATTTAACATTGAAACAATACAATATTCTTTTGCCTATTTTGGATTTATCGTTTCAATATCATACGAAGTTGTAGGAACTGGAAGTAACATTTATTTGACTACACTTATTTTTGACAGCCCGCAATCCACGGTTTTATGGAATTAATGATTATTTTTTCGTGCACTAGGGCTGTCGCTGCTACTTCTGCTGGTTGAAGCAACCATCTTCATCATCCAGCAAGTTTTGAGAAACGTCCTGTTGACTATTTTAGCTCTAGCTGCAAAGCTACCAATGCCAATGCTGCCATTTACCAATTTCAAATAATTCTATTCCAGGAATACGTTGGATCTCGACCCGCCGAATCTCCACGAATTATTGGCATCCGAGCCGTTGCCGTCAGCGACGACGAGGTCGTCTCGATTTCCTCCGGATCGCCTGCCAATCTCGCCTCTCCCACCCGGCTCCTTATAATTCATTAAAATTCTTTTTTGTACCCCGCGGAATACGTGATGGATTCTGTTTTCAATTTAGCGGAGCCCCCGCCGTGCGCGCGGACGCGCGGCCGGCGCGACGACGACGATGCTCCTGGTGGGCGCTGGTATACAGTGGAGCGTATTCGGCGACCCCTCCGCCCGGAATAGCAATGAGACAACGGTCGCTCGTCGTCTGGGCCCTGCCACTGTCTCGCTCGCGGTGATCCTCCTAGCTTTCCTTGTAGACGAGACTCTGCGTTTGGAGGTCCTCGCCGGGGTTACTCCCTTCGAGCATCGGGGCAATCGATAAATCTGCTGCGGCTGAACGAGAAAAAAAAATAACAGCTCACCGTAATTGTCTAATGTCATTTTTAGTAGTGCAGTGAAAAAAAAAAGAATTTTTCTGCTTTGAATTTGCAACTTCCTTGATTTAACTGCTGTTTTTTTTAACTGATTGAATTTCAATTGATACTGTCGTAGAATCTTTTTCCTTCATTTCCATTTCTAATTGTCCATTTAGATACTGCGTTATTCATCTATTAAAATTTGCAAATATTTTCCACATTCACCGTCCCCGATTTTCCGCGAATGAAAAAAAAAATCGATTTTGTAAAGTTTGAAGACCAAATCCGACGGGAAATTTCCTGCTGATTAAAAAAGCACCGTTGTTTGCCCGAAAAATACAAAAATTCGAAGAAAAAAGCATGAAAACCGTTTTGGCACTTTTTTCGAAATTTTTGCATTTTTTTCCTTCCCTGTAAGGAAGAAAATCGAACCTCGATCGAACCTGGATTTTTTTCCTTCCAGGGAAGAAGAATAGTCTAGTTGAAAAAATGGTCGATTCGATAATCTTTACATTCTCTGCCACCAAGTACAGCTGAATTCTCGGTTGAATTAATATGTGAGGCACAGTCGATAGCGTAAATCGTCAGCCGGGATAAGAGCAAAATTAATAAATGTGCGAACGTCCTCGTGATGTTGATTAAATATATATCCCGCTCGGAGGGTCGCGCATCCTTGGGGGATGATTTTCGCACGTCCAGCTGTACTTACAGCCCCTCGTGCTGCTGCATCGAAAGCATCTCGTGCAGCCCCTCTTCGCCGGAATTGGCGACGTCGGGCATCAACGCCCTCAGCGTAATTAATCCCGTAAGCCAGCGGCTGGTCAGTCCTCGAGCTTTCGGCCCGAGAGGGTCTTCTATGGTGCTTCAACCACCGAAATTCCTCTCTCTGCGGCTGGACCCTCAATAGCCACAACACCACTCGCTCCAGCTACAGCAAAAAAAAACAGAAATAACCGCGGATGACAGCCCATCTCAATTGGATTCCATTATATTGCTACTCGTATCGCGGCGCGACGTTCGGACAGACGACGAGCAAAAAATTGCTATTTCAAGGACTCTCATTCGCCATCTTCTTCAGCGTCTTATTTCTTTTCTGTCTCGTGTGTCTCTGGATCAACGGCCGTTTGCAAAGAAATATCAGCTTGGTTCGAAATTATTTACAGCTTGAACTGCAGGACTCAAATTCTCGACACGAATTTTGAAGCGCTTTCATCCTTAGCTGCTAAATGAGTCGGGAGAAATAATTCAGGAAGTCCAGCGCAAGACTGTCGGCTCACGAGTAATTGATGTAAATCGTTTCAAACTACTTGAAGACAATTTCGTCTGATTTTTACCTTCAGACACGCGCCTATATATTTTTTTTTATGCATTGACTTTTAGTCTGTACCATCCGTCTGAAGTCGTGGTCTATCATTTAAAAATTATTTCGGATTTCATCAACCACAATATCGTAAATATAACGTAAATAAAATGTGAATAAAAAATCGTAAATACCTCACAAAAAAACTTGGAGTGCCGTAAAATCGTTTTTAATTTTCCAAAAAAAAGTGGTGAATGCTCCAACTTTTTTTTCCAGCGGACCGAATAGATGGGTTACAAATTCATCCAGAATCTGATCGGCAATTACGTAGAATCGGGTAAAATTAGTGTTAGTCGGCTCCGACTAACGATTAGTAGTGAAACAGTAGGGCGTAGGAGAGAAAGGCTCGGGAATAAAATGGTAGATGTTTACGGGTTGGGTTGTTGTTCGGTTCGCCGTTGGCCGCGGCCTTTCCCTGCGCGACCTACAACATACGGGCTTCTCTCACGCGTCTTCGCCGCTCGATAGGCCACGCAGAGCGGGAGCGAGACGCCGAGACGGGCTCTCAAGGCCCTCTCGATACAATTAAGAACCCTAGGGGGAACAGTGGGACGAGGAACCGCCCCAGACCATTTCATCGACGTTCCAGCAGCATCCCGCGCTCACGCTGCGGCTCTCGCCATTGGAGTAGGGTCTTTTTGGGCTCGACGTAGAGGCCGGCCCGTCCCTTACGCCCTGCTGTTCTACCACGAGCTGTACGAACCTTTATGGCTGCCTGCGCACGAGACTCCGATGTGAACCAGAACACAAAACTGTGGGTAAAAAATCATAGATCTTTTAAAATACACCTGAAATGATTAAGGAGACTAATATCTTGAAATATCTTGCAAAGTATTCGCTGGAAAATAAAACATTTTTCGGAGTATTATTTATAATTTAGTGCAAAATAAAATTGATAATTTCGCCCATAATAAAATTCATAATTTCGCCCAGAATAAAATTTCTAATTTCGCCCGGAATAAAATTGATAATTACGGCCAAAACAAAATTGATAATTGCGCCCAAAAAAAATTTATACTTTCGCCTAAAATAAGATTGACAGTTTCGCCCAAAATAAAATTGACAGTTTCGCCCGAAATAAAATTGATAGTTTCGCCAAAACTAAAATTGATAGTTTCGCCCAAAGTAAAACTGACAATTTCGCCCAAAATATTCCGATTTCATGTTAGCTCAGTCTAAAAAATGTGCTTATTTTGTTGGGAGCTTTTGAGGCTGCTTTAAATCCGCATTAGCGTGGCTTTCGACGCTACAACTTTTACGAATACAGTTCACACTAAATACTGCAGCATTCGCAATTCTGAAATTGTTAATATTTCGCGTTGCTCTTTACTGAACCCATTTGCCTGACATTCTAATATCAGATGTGAAGAAATACTCGTTAAAAAATACTTGCCTTTCATTTCTGACGATTATTACATTCTTCAAAACATTGATATAGAATTAAGGGAATTCATAGTATTTATATTAATCCTTCAAGATAGTTTTTTCCATCCATTTCCCTCATCGAAGCAGTCGAAACAAACTCGAGGAACAAATGTATAATTAACACAAATTTAATCCACCAGTCGGCCACGCGTCAGCCGGTTGTTACACAACGCGTACAGATTCCGCGATCGAAGCGCAGCGCCGGCAACGGCCATCCACAGCGGTAGCGACGACGGGCGATACCGTGGTGTCCGGTATCGACATCGAATTAACATTTTTCATCTTGTTATCCGAAATAATGAACGAGCTTCGAACGAGGCCTGTGATAGATGTTTAAAGCGCGAGCTAACGGGGCCCGTTAATTGAATTCACACTTAGTCACTGAGCGCGCCCGCGGGGCTCCGACTGCCGCGGTGCCCTCGGCGCGCGGCGCTAAAAACGGCAAGTCACTGATTTTCTCGCAGCGCGCGGCGGTTCCTGCGGCTCACGAAAGTGATGAGATCGGAGCTTCCTTGTGTCCCGTTTCTTCCTCCTCATCCGTTTTCACTTTCGTCTCGTCAACCATGAGTTTAACTCACATACAGATTCGCATCAAACGCGACGTTTAACGATTAGTGTTTCAAAACAAAAAAAAAACAAAAAACGGTAATAATACGTCGACACGAAAAAAGTGAAACAATTTGGGAGATGCGTGCGGGTTCTAATATGAGGCTTTGTATCCTGCGTTACTTTGCCGGCTTGTTGCATTATTCATGTTTAATATCACAGAGTATTTCATCTCCTGACGAGTAAAACCCAACCTGGTACCGCAGCAGCAGCAGCGGCAGCGCCGGCTGTTCCGAACCCGCTAATATCGCCGCACTAAAATTGATAATTCCGCCCAAAATAAAATTGATAATTTCGCCGAAAATAAAATTGATAATTTCGCCGAAAATAAAATTGATAATTTCGCCGAAAATAAAATTGATAATTTCGCCGAAAATAAAATTGATAATTTCGCCGAAAATAAAATTGATAATTTCGCCGAAAATAAAATTGATAATTTCGCCGAAAATAAAATTGATAATTTCGCCGAAAATAAAATTGATAATTTCGCCGAAAATAAAATTAATAATTTCGCCGAAAATAAAATTGATAATTTCGCCGAAAATAAAATTGATAATTTCGCCGAAAATAAAATTGATAATTTCGCCGAAAATGAAATTCATAATTTCGCCGAAAATAAAATTGATAATTCCGCCGAAAATAAAATTGATAATTTCGCCGAAAATAAAATTGATAATTTCGCCGAAAATAAAATTAATAATTTCGCCGAAAATAAAATTGATAATTTCGCCGAAAATAAAATTGATAATTTCGCCGAAAATAAAATTGATCAGCAGAATAAAATATCCTGCGTTACTTTGCCGGCTTGTTGCATTATTCATGTTTAATATCACAGAGTATTTCATCTCCCGACGAGTAAAACCCAACCTGGTACCGCAGCAGCAGCAGCGGCAGCGCCGGCTGTTCCGAACCCGCTAATATCGCCGCACGTCAGACGAACCGACGGACGTGTATACGATAACGCTTGAAATTTGTTGCGTATCGCGTGGAAAAAAATTAGATAAAAATGTATACAAAAATTGGAACAATTACACTGCGAGTGGCTCGTAGGTTTGGCGTGGAAAGTGTGAAAACCCATTAAAGTCGATTCACATTCGGGCTTTGGACGCTACTACCGTTGCCGATGCGGAGGCTAATTAATCACCGCACGAATATATATCGTTTTTTAATTATGTTTTATCAAGATTGACACGCGGTGTTCGGTGTCCGTTGATTAGATTCTCGGTGTCGATTAACCGTCGGTCTTTTGGCGAGGGTTTTTTTTTTTTTTTTTTTTCGTTCGATGTTTTATTACGTTCGTTTGATTCGAATGTAAATTATTTAATAAATCGTATTTACATCGAGTTATCCTCGCGCAAGTTGACACCAAATTATGTAGGAGCTGCGCGGTGTTTTTTTTTTTCTTTCTGTTTCCCTCTTTTTTTCGAAATTGGAGCGGATTCCAGTCGTGCGTCGCGCTGTCGGGCAGCGATGTTTTGCCGTGATAACGCGAAAGAGAATCGTTATCGCTAAGCTGTGCCTTTTAAGCGAGTTGGCACTCGATTTGCATGAAACGATCGTTAGCAACACGACGCTCTTGGCGTTGCTTCTGTTGCTGCTGCTGCTGCTGCTGCTCCCCACCGTTCTCCACGTGCTTCGTATAATTAATATGATTTTGGTACGCGTGTATACACGCGGTATTCCCGGCGAAGATCGGGACTACACCGGCTTCGGCGGTTAACATGAATTAATAATCTTTACCACTGCGCGGTGATTAAAGGCTCATCGCGATTTTGCGCGGCGCAAAAGTCACGCGAGTAACTCGCGGCGTTCCGCGACGAATCAACTGATTTAATTCCTGCATTTTTCTATCGTTAAAATAGAGACGAAATAAATAAATACAAATCGTGTTAATCGTAACTCGGAAAAACACTCGGATTTCCCGAATCCGGGTTCTCCGATGCCAAACTAAACATCCATTTTAATGGTTGTCATTTTTTCCCATCAGATGAATTTTTATTTTTTGTAATATTATTGTCGATCCATCGACTAAATTTTATTTCCAACTCAGTCAACCACGAAAACCGTCAGCCATGGCTGTAGATTTCGTGCAGTTAACCGAGCTTTTCTCCCAATTGCGCCGGCGTCTCAATGGCGCGCGCCGGTGCAGCCCGTGATTTCCATGGCGACCTACGTATTCTCCACTTTTCCCCTTGAAGAGTCATCGATTCAGTCGCAATTCTGAGGTCCACACAGAGCTTACATTTTTCCTTCACTTTTTCATATAATTTTTTTTTTATTTAATTTTTTTTCACAAGTTACAGTAACAGCGAGCCCCTGATGTCCACGGCGACCCACGAATTCTTCACTTTTCCCCTCGAAAAATCGTCGATTCAGTCGCAATTCTGAGGCCCACATCGAGCTTCAATTTTTTATTCACTTTTTCGTATAATTTTTTATTTATTTTTTTCAAAAGTTACAGTAACAGCGAGTCCATGATTTCTATGGCGACCCACAAATTCTCCACTTATTTCCCCCTGACGAGTGGACGATTCAGTCGTAATCCTAAGGTCCACATAGAGCTTAAAGTTTTTCTTCACTTTTTCATATAATTATTTTTCTTGTTTTTTTTTTGTATTCACAAGTTACAGTAACAGCGAGCCCCTGATGTCCACGGCGACCCACGAATTCTTCACTTTTCCCCTCGAAAAATCGTCGATTCAGTCGCAATTCTGAGGCCCACATCGAGCTTCAATTTTTTATTCACTTTTTCGTATAACTTTTTTTTTTTTTTTTCAAAAGTTACAGTTACAGCGAGTCCATGATTTCTATGGCGACCCACAAATTCTCCACTTATTTCCCCCTGACGAGTCGTCGATTCAGTCGCAATCCTAAGGTGCACATCAAGCTTCAAGTTTTTCTTCATTTTTTCATATAATTATTTTTCGTTTTTTTTTTTTTTTTTTCAAAAGTTACAGTAACAGCGAGCCCGTGATTTCCAAGGCGACCCACGAATTCTCCACTTTTCCCCTCGATGGGTCGTCTATTCAGTCGCAATCCTGAGGCCCACATCGAGCTTCAAGTTTTTCTTCACCATTCCCTATAATTTTTTTTTTCTTTTTTTTTAAGTTACAGCAGCACTCTGGAAGTTCTTTTCATCGCGGAGGCCCCTCGTGCTTTTTCGGCTCACCCCGATCGCGTCGTCAGCAGCAGTCGCCAGCCCGGAGGTTGCAGAGCTCGCGCGGGGCACATCACAATGGACCGGATATTTCAGGCGGGGCGATGCGATGTGGATCGCTCGCAGGAAAAGTGAGGGTGGCGGGCGCGGTGGTCGCAACAACATCGGCGTTGATTTCCGCGGGGAGTGACGCGTCACCGCTTTCTCCCTCGCGAGCCCGAGGGGTGGCTTCTGCGGTTCTGTTGGCGCGGGGGTGCGCCGATATCCGTCGGTGAGCGAGAGTCCGCCCGTAACATCGTCACCGCTCCGGCAGGACCCGCGTCCTGCAGCCATTGAAACGTCGAACCCCCTGCCGCGGTCGCAGTATTCCCTGACGGCGACGAGGACGCATCTGCGGGGATGATAGCGAACCTTCCTTCGGCTGATATGATAAAAATCCCACTCTTGGATTCGTCTATTTGTTCACGAGATATAAGGCTGGAGCGTGTGGCAGAAAATATTCCCTGGTGAAAAATCTGTAGCATTAAATCCGGCACAAGTTTGGTACTGGTTAGGCCCTGATCGGGGCAGCCCGGGTCAGGCCCAACCAGGGTCTGTAACGCTACAGATTTCGTACCAGGATTATAATTGGTTTTGCACATTTCGTTATATTTGTCAAAATATGTTTGTAAATTGAAAAATCTTATGGTGCGAATGTGTTTTAAACGCTGATTTCATCGGCGTTTCTATTGGATTTTATATAATTTATCAAATAAATTGGGCAATTTATTCTACTAATAGAATAAGTTGCCCATTATTAGTTATTAGTAGAATAAATTGGGAAACTTTTCCTACGGATAGAATAAGTAGCCCAATATATTTTATTACCATTCTTTATTCACAAACTTGGGTAGATTTTTGATGTTCCAGAAACTGTTGAATCTAGTTAATATTGAATGACGAATAGGAATGAACAGTGAAGTTGCTGAAATAAATTTTAATTATTCGTATGCTGTCAATTTTTTTTAAGTCACTCACAGGGTTTGGTTGCAAAACGAATTGGTGACATTTCTGTTTAACTTCAAACGCATCATCAAAACAAATAAATTACCAATTTCGTGTAATACATACCGAACACTTCAACATTTGACGTGTCGCCGCTTCACTACCCCTCCAAAATGACTGCTCCAGATACCTCAATCTCGAAGCTCAAACCGTCCAAAAATCTCAACCGACTTCATCCCGCTTCGACGTGCAAGAAACGAATCCTAACGATCTGCGCCGCACTGGGCATCACAATGGATCCACCCGAACGGAAGATGCGAAAAGAGAGAATAAGTGCCCTACAGGAATACCCGTTCCACGGCAAAACCCGTCCCAGGCATAGCGAGAATTCTGGTCCGCACCTTTGGCGATGCTTTAGGCAGACATTCCGAGAGAATGCGAAAAGCTGCTCCGCTCCGGACAGCTTCGAGGCGGTCGCTGCGCGTCAGGCTGCACAGAAACGTGGTACGTACTACATACGTAGCTCGCATCACATATCCCGGTTGCATCGGGGTTGGTTGCTCGCTGCTGCTGCTGCTGCTGCTGCTGCTGATGCTGCTGCTGCTGCTGTTGGTAAAGTAAAAGTGGAAAGCATGTTGGAAGCGTAGAGAAGTCCCGAGGAAAAGAGAGAAGAGCAGCCGCGACGGCGGCAGCGCGGTATACGCGAAGCACAGAGGGGAATTGAGCGAAGGGCGAGAGCCGAGGGGAGGGCGAGGGAACCAGGAGAAAGAAAGAAAGAAAGAAAGAAGGAACCGTGAGGATGAAGGGAGACGGGGCTACAGGTCGTGGTACAGTATAACCAGGTTTACTGTACCATACTATACGGTGCATGGCTCTTCGGCGCGATCATTAATCACGTTCGTGTCACGGCTAGCACCGAGCCGCCCTGGCTCGGGGTACCTTATACCAAGGGTACACGTACGCGGAGGCTTTGGTGGTAGGTAGTACACCACGCCGAGTCGAGAGAACGCGGCGGCGGCGGCGGACGGAGTGAGAAAGCTTCGAGGCACATCTCTCGCCCGCGGGAGATGTGCTTTTCTCGGTCGGGATGTATCCTGCGTTTCGCGCTCCGTTGCAGGAAGAACCCGGCGTCATCCACCTCCGGATGTCGACGAACTTGAGATAGTGCCGCGGTGGCTGTTATGGCAGCGCTGAATGCGGCGCGAGACGCGCAAATTGTGTCTTGTGTGCGGGGGTTGAACGCAGTGTCGTTTGCGGTATTAAAATGCTGAGGAGTTTTCAGGGGTGGAGGACAGGAGAGGATGTGGACATGTTGGTGGATGTAGACACTTTTTAGGGCCCAAGGTTTTTCGGTTTTTGGTGTACGAAAACCATTTTTTAACGCTATAGTAGAAAATTTGTAGCCAGGTCCAGACCAGGCCCGACCAGGACAGAATATAACGCCACAGCTTCTATACCTGGCAAGCTGCTAGATTTTGTTTTCTTGCTGAATAATTTGATGTACAAAATTGTTAATAAATTAGAGATGTCACGTTATAGATTTATTGCAGAAAATGATTCCCCTGCTGTGGAATCGGTGGGGTAGGTTCTGATCAACAGATCAACCGCAACGAGTAATTTTTTTTGTATCACCTGATGACGAATAATGGGTTGAAGGTGATGATGGGAATGGCTACGTTAGGCAAATCCAGGGAGAATAAAAAAAAATCTTCGGTGCCGCATAATTTCCAAAGCCTGCAATAAATATCTGCGGTTGCAGATGGCTTCAAAAGTATCGGAAGTGACACGATAATTTTGATGACGACATTTTTTACATCACGCGTTGAAGAATAATGAGTTTGAGGCGGTGGTGGCAACGGCTACGATAGGCAAATCCAGCCGGAAAATTCAAGAATCTTCAGTGTCGCATAATTTCCAAAGCCTGCAATAAATATTTGCGGTTGCAGATGGCTTTAAAAGTATCGGAAATGACCCGATAATTTTGATGATCAAATTCTTTACATCACGCATTGAAGAATAATGATTTTGAGGAGGTGGTGGCAACGGCTACGATAGGCAAATCCAGCCGGAGAATTCAAGAATCTTCAGTGTCGCATAATTTCCAAAGTCTGCAAGAAACGACTGCGGTTGCACATGCGGCCGTAAAAGCATCGACGGGGACACAATAATTTTACAACCCTTTGAGAGGACCGTCGGCAATACGTCGACCGCAGGAAAACACTGTCGGTCGCCGCATTGTCTCGCATTCGAGCCGTTCCTTACCTGCGGGCGCGGGTCGGGTACGCGAGGGAGTACCGCACGGTATGCGACTCGCTACTGCACACGCGCGTGAATCGAGAATCATAAATACGTCACACGGCCGAGCTTCTGCTCGTGCCGGGCGATCGAGGAAAGTGCGGAGAGACGCGAGAGAGAATTTGCGAACGCACGAGAGGCGTCCTTGGCCCGGTTGCCGGTATTGTCCCCAAAAATTGGCGTGACTCGACTCCCCCGAACCCTTTCGCCGCGTGCCCGCGGCGAAGGGGTTGACTCCTGGCGGCTACTTTCACCATTTCTCGGATCGGCTCTCGCCAAAAACGTCCCTGTCACACGCTCACCAGGGACCAATTTGCAAACGATATTCTCCAGACGGCCGAGCTCTTTCTCCGTACATCGCCAAAAGAAATTTTCCTCGGCGAAACAGCCTGCGGAAAAACAGGCGCTGTGAATGTGCGAAAAGCAAGCAGGTATCACTCCTTCGTCACGCCTACGAATGCGTAATGACGGAAATAGCAGGATGATGCGATTCTCGTTGGAGTTGTAGATGTCCAGTTTTCGTTTCCTGCACCCACAGGAATCGTTCTGATGGGATCTATTCGAAACAAATGAAATTCATTTGAATGAAATAAAAGTTATTTGATCCAAATAAATCCCATTATTCCGCCCATTAAATAAATGAATCTATTTATTGGACGGTCTAATAGGATTTATTTGGACCAAATAAAATTTATTTCATTCAAATAAATTTTTATTTCATTCAAATAAATTTTGAATTCATTCAAATAAATTTTGAATTCATTCAAATAAATTTTTATTTCATTCAAATAAATTTTGAATTCATTCAAATAAATTTTGAATTCATTCAAATAAATTTTGAATTCATTCAAATAAATTTTGAATTCATTCAACTAAATTTTGAATTCATTTAAATAAATTTTGAATTCATTCAAATAAATTTTGAATTCATTCAAATAAATTTTGAATTCATTCAAATAAATTTTTATTTCATTCAAATAAATTTTGAATTCATTCAAATAAATTTTTATTTCGTTCAAATAAATTTTGAATTCATTCAAATAAAATTTTATTTCATTCAAATAAATTTTATTTGTTTTGAATAGATCCCATCAGAACGATTTCTGTGGGTGTGTGCGCATCTTCTCACTTCATTATTTTCTCGTTGACTTTTTTACCTTTTTTGTTTTATTCTCCGTAGAACATAAGGGCGGATACGGGAAATAAATTTTCCGGTAACACCGATAAGTGAAAAAATGTTTACAATTTATGTAGAACTTGGATTTTTCAGTTCTGTTTTATATTAAAAATTCAGCATTACAAGATTTTCTATATGACATTTTTTAAGAAGTATTTTCAGTATTATCGACAGTGCAAATTCCTTAAGCCCACATCCACAATTCTGCAAAAAGCGAGTACGGAACGAAGAGGTTGACTCCCGGCGGCCACTTACGCTATTTCTCGGCTCCTCTTCCCAAAAACGTCCCTGTCACACGCTCACCAGGGACCAATTTGCAGACGATATTCTCCACCCATTCTCCGTAGATCACCAAAAGAAATTTCCCCCGACAAAGCAGCCTGCAGAAAAACAGCCTCTGCATGTGCGAAAAGTATCCAAGTATCAGTCCTCCGTCACGCCGAGTGAGTGCGTAATGATAAAAATAGCAGGGTAATGTGATTCTCGTTGGAGCAGCACGTAGAAGTGCAGTTAGTTTCCTGCGCGCAGCTTCTTCGCCCGAGGCGCGCGCGGCGAGAGGGAGAAAGAGAGAAAGAGAGAGAGAGCAATGGGACAGCGCAGTAACACACAGAGCGGAGAGTCGGATATAAATGATAGTAGGAAGCTGAATAATTATTATAGCGAATATTATGCGAGTGACGTCGAGGCGGCGCTGGTGCCGCCGGTCGGGAAGGACGAAGGAAGCGGAGGGTGTAGCATAAAGGTGAGTTTCCATGGGCAGAGTGTGTGGAGCCTGAAAACGAGACGACTCGCCGCCAGGAATCGGGATGGAGTGCGAGCGAAAAGGCCCGCGTATCCCTACGGTCGGCTCGGTCCGCGTGTGCGTGATTCCAAGCAACTCCTAATTACCTCGAGATAAATATCACTCCGTGCTCACGAATGACGTGTGCTCCTGCAGCGCGGCCTCTCTCAGAGCTCGTCAGTCAAAGCCGTCAAGCAGTGCGCTCGCTCTACGCGGCTGGATGTTATCGCCACGGTGCACACGGCGAACCGATCCGCGGACCCCGCGTTTTATTTTCATCATCGGCTCTTATATACCGCCGGGTTATTGTGGGTATCCGCGTACCTGCGACAGGGAGGAATTATAATCGCTGGCAATAATACGGGTGAGAAAGGGAAAAAAGAAGGAACGACAATTACGATCTTTGGATCGAGGAAAAGGCGATAATCGGGCAGAATGATTTTTGAACGTTTGAGGATTGAAAGCTTGTTTGATGTGTATGGCGAACCGATCTGAGGACCGAACGGTTTATTTTTGTTATCGGCTATTATTGGCGGGTTATTGTGGCGATAGAGAAATTATAATCGCTGGCGATAATACGGGTGAAAAACGAAAAAAGAAGGATAACCAATTACCATCCTTCGTAATTGTTTTTTGAACGGGTAACGAATTTTGAACGTGTGACGATTGAAAGCTTGTGTGATCTCGTGTATGGCGTGTATGGGGAAATGATCTGCGAACTGATCGGCGAAAACAACTGAGAAATATGGTAGTTTTTGTATCGATGAATAAATCGAAAAACGGGCAAAACAATTTTTAACCGGCTGATGATTGAAAGCTTGTTTGATCTCATGCGCGGATGTATGCCGCAACTTTTGACGAGAAACCTGTGATTGATTTTCACGCACATTCGAACCTGTTGGGAGAAAACGTTTAAGTTCAATATTATGGCACCTTGGTCGTTTTTTGTGTCTCCGTGCTGCAGGAGCCATGGGAACCGATCTCGAGATCACAAGATGTCTTGCCGAATTGTTACACCTATTTACAGGTCTCTGCCAATTGCTAATATTAGGAACGTAAATAATTATCAACCTGAAACGAAATAAAAACAAAATTAAAAAAAGAACACCAATCGTGAACCGATCGATTACGAGTCGCAGCTAGATTTTTGCGGCGAGTCGCAAAAACATTGAAGCCTAATACAGCCATGGGTTCTCATCTGAACAGCAGACGTGTATGAGCTGAACGCGATGAGTTGGGTGAACGTCATTCGTGCAGGAGCGACAGGTATCCTCCGTCTGTCTCGAAGGTACACAGGTCGCATGCACTGGGGAAACAGGGTGCGCGATCACGCCACGTGAGATATTGTTTCACTGATGAAATTAATAGTGGGAGTGAACCGACGGCATGTAACATTAATCCCAGTGGTATTAGTGACACCAGCCTGAGGAGTCGAAGGAACGCGACGGGCGTATATAGGACACGCGAGATGCTATATTATGATATAGATATTGCGATTTCGGCTACAGTTTGGCAGGGTGGAGTGGATAACATTGTTTGGGCGGCACCGGCTCGGGCCACGTTTCGGTCGTCTCTCGAGCTGAACCTCTCGAGACTGTCCTCAATGAATGATTTGTGCGTCTGGGCTGAACTAGGCAAAATAAAATGTTGCACGATGATTTTGTCTCGGGACTGCAAGATTTGTTGGGTCTACTTGACATATTGGCGATTTTATGGCCTTTGTATTAATTGTTTGCCACGGAAGCATATTTTTATTTTTTATCTTGAAACTGATCAGACAAATTGTAGAAACAGTTCAAATAGGCACAAAGTCTCATTGTGATGAATTTGTATGGTTCAAACATAATTGGAAGGTTTTTGGATTTTATGGAAGAAATTGTCGCCATCTGAAATCGGTAAGCAAGAAATAGACAAAGTTTTTCTGTATGTTCTGTAATACCTGCGGAGGCTTTGATAGTTCCATGGGCTTCCGTACATAGTGTAGTCATCAGGGAGTACAGAGTGGATCGAGGAATCATTACCGGCAGCTCCATCTACCTTGCAGAAGGTTTTAGTCGTAGGAATCTATTTGCAGCTGTCGATGGATCGGAGAACTACCTTACCGACGGTTGGCAATGACGGTGACCGACATATCGATCGAGCGGTCGACAGGTGTTGGTTGGGTTTAGGATGCGAAATGTTTCAACCTCTCTTCCTTAGATGGCGCTACGTGCGCAGCAAGATTCAACCAATCAGAATGAAGGTAAAATTGTAGGGAATGCACACAAGGAGTGGGGGATAAGTCCGACTACATCTCAAGAACCCGTCGCTCAAAGTTTCTTAGGCAACTTCTTCGAGTTCGTCGGTAGAATCCATATGAAGTTGGTTTTTTTTTACTTTATTTTTTTATTCATCCCCCACACAAAATAAGAGGTGACGAGATACAAAATAAAATTTTCCGTTAACACCGACACATGAGAAATTATTTACGCCAAATTATGAAGTATAATAGTTGTAACTTCTATCTTTATTTCGTTCCACGTGATTTATATAGAATTTTCATTATTCTTTTGTCTACAATGTTTGGAAATACACAGATAATATTAAAATAATATGCTAGAACTCGAAGGTACAATAAAATATTTAGAGGTCTCCACCGTATTTTTCTTCTTTCATTACAAAGTGTTCGTGACATCCAAATATTTGTTATTAACCCTGAAGAAGATGTAGCAACCATAAATATTTTTGTTAAATGTTTTACAGGACATCGAATATAAAAAATTATATTTTATAAACTATTTGCACGAGTTTCAAATACTACAAACATATTTCTCATCTGTTTTAATATTTCGACTCAATTGTATTGGCTAAATGTTTCACACGTTTTAATCGTTGTATAAAATCATTCTGCAAATAATTCGTACAACGCTTAACAGCAATAAATCGAGTCAAGGATTTTGGAACATTTTTCAATATCTCGAATCAGACATATCTTTTTATTACTTCGTATATTCGTGGATTAACAATTCAACAATATACGATTGCCCATGCGAGATTTTCAGAAACGAGGAACATTTTCAATTTCGTCGACAGTGCAATAATCCTTAAGCCAATAAGAGTCGCGTGGCGTGTCATCCGTAAGATACCTGTAGAGACGAGCTTCTGATATCTACAATTCTACAAAAGCCCGGATCTACAGGGTAGATCACGAATGTGCCTATTATCAATCATGGCTTCCATTGACGCGTTCTCTTGTTTTTCCCCGCGAACCGCGCGTGAGCCACCTGCCTTCAGCGATCTGCAACAGAGCCGCCAATGCACATTACGACGATTCGAATTAACGCGTCGCCGGTCGTATTATAGTTTCGCGATAAAACTATTCATGAGGCTCCGCTCGTTGCCTATTATGGTACAGTTAATATCCAGTTCCGCACCACGTGTCGAATACGTGACTTCCTTGACGTTCGACGATTGACGAACGTGACTCAGCATCGGTATTAGCGATACGGACAAAGGAAGTCACGGATCCACACTCGGCGGCTACCTGACGTGACTGCCGTTCGAGGATTTAACCGGCGATCAAATTTTGTACACCCGAACTACGCGTGTCATGCGATCCACGTACGTAAATCCCGACATTTCTTTTTTTTTTCTTTTTTGTTTTCATAAATTCGATTCTGGAGGGCCAGTCATCGTATCCTCCGAAAATGACTTTCCAACGAGACGGAACGTGCGATCGCGTTAGCAACAAGTCAGGGACGCAAACGGTAGTCACACAAGGTACACAATAGTTCACTGCTACGATTTCGATCACGTATGCGTACAAACACCAACACAGAAAATCATAGTCTTCATCTCCGCGTGAACGAAACTCGCGGTTGTCAATCGTGGAAGTGGAGACACTTGACTTGTAGGTTCCGAGGGTGTTGCGAGCCTGAAATAAAAAAAAAGATTGGATCAACTCGACATACAGTGGCGACAGACGTCAAAAATTAAATATTTTGGAAAACGACAGACGTCAAAAAATCGAATATTTTGGAAAGCGACAGACGTCAAAAATCAAATATTTTGGAAAGCGACAGACGTAAAAAAATCAAATATTTTGGAAAGCGACAGACGTAAAAAAATCAAATATTTTGGAAAGCGACAGGCGTAAAAAAATCAGAGACAGAGCACCGACGATGTAAATAAATATTTCAAACGACTCGCCCTGCTCGTTGAATTAGAATTTGAAATTTCTACGGCCAAAAAATGTCGTGCACAAAGTACGAATAAAAATAAATCTGTCATCTACTGTACGTGTCGTTCGGATCCTCGTTGACGTCGAGACCCCGAAGAAGACGCGAATTCCTGTGGCGGCTGATCCAGCGAGAATCCAGCGGAGCGGATCCTTCCTCGTTGTTGCCAAAATCCTGGAGCAACTCGCGGCGTAAAACCCGACGAAACTCTCAGGACTCGTCGCACGCGGAGGACACGGGCCAACGCCCCTCGTCGACGCGCGGTGTCTCGACTATCCTTTTCGTCGCGATGGTGAAGGCGTCCCGACGCGGAACGTCGAGGCGCGCGGGGCGTCTCCTCGCCGAGGCTGCCCGGGTGAAAGCAGGGGGTTCCCGGATTCTGCGATGATTGGACCGAGCGCACCCTCCTCCACCAAGCGGGGATGCCTCCGGCCAGGGGCGTGCGAAAATATTGGTCCTCGTCCGGGGGGCCCCTCGAATTTTTTGTTGGCGCAAAATTCCATCGCGTTCCAACAATTGCTACAAACAAAAAAAAACATAAAAAATTACTTTTAGTCTCCAAAATCATTCCACAAAAAAAAAGAAATCATTCTTGAAAAAAATTAGGTAGAAAAATCATGTACCCTATTACAGTTTTTTTCTCTAAACAACCGTAAAATAAATTCCAACTAAACATAGAAAAGAAACCAACGAAAAAAAAAAAAAAATTGTGATCACTCCGATCCAATCGACTCAGCATCAGCTTTCGGTGTTTCCAACAAAAAAACAAAAAATGACTTTCACTTCCCAAAATCAGTACACAAAAAAAACCATTTCTACAAAAAATTAGGTACAAAAATCGTGTACCCTATTACAGATTTTTTGATCTCTAAACACCCACAAAATAAATTCCAACTAAACACAGAAAAGAAACCAACGAAAAAAAAATTATGATCACTCCAATCCAATCGACACAGCGTTGCCTTTCGGTGTTTCCCACCGTGACCTCTCGAAACGCTGTTGTTACTAAACAATTCAGCGAAGGAATCCGGGTTCCGGTGCGGCGAGCGACGTTCCTGCGCTCGTCCCACCTCGTGCCCGCTCGTATAGCCTCGGTCTCTTCTGTCAACCCCTCTGAGACCCCGTGGTCCCGGCCAACTGCGTCGTCTCTCCTTCTCTCTCTCTCTCCTTCGCTCCCACCATCCGGGGCTCTCGTCATCTTTTCTCTTTCGCGCCGGGGCGCTCGTATAAACCGCGCGCGCGGTCTGCGCCGCTCGCGGCTGCCCTTCGAGCGACTTGCGAGGAATCGGCGTCTCGAGTCCTCCTTGTCTCGCGCTTTCAAACTCTCAGCCTGGTCCAGGCCAAACCCGAAACGCGGCTACGCTTCTCCCCCCTGCCTCCCTCCCCCCTCCCCGTTACCCCTGCCCCCTCAGCCCCCGTAGCCCCATACAGACACCCTCGTTCTCGCTCTCACTTGCGACACTGTTCTACGTTTCGCGCGGCGTATTGATCGACCCTGGTCCCGCGAACCGGAGGCTGCTTCGCGGGCGCCCGACGGAGAGAGAGAGAACGACGAGCGAGATGAGAGGCGAGCGAGGCGCGAGAGGAGGGGATGCCACGGTGTATCTCGAGCTGTGGCTAAGGGGTTGGAACTTTAGCGTTTCGAGAGGGATATCTGCCGTGGTGGGTTCCGCGCCTTTCTCGGCGATGCTTCCACCACTGTGGGAGGAGGGGAGGAGGGGGTGAGAGGGGAAGGGGGGAGGGAGCTCACTCAATAAATCGCTACCACACCACTCGTCCCGTCATAACATCATCCACGTCGCATGCCACTCAGCCACCTATCCGCCTGTCGTTCTCTACTTACCCGCCGCTGTCCGATATAACGCCTTTCACGGATTTGACAGTGCGAGCTGACGCGCGCCAAACATTTCAACCCGAAGCCGTAGCGCGAACCAACGGGGGCTAATTTTGAGAGGAAGCAGGACGGATTATAGGCGATGTTGACGCGGCAAATGTAACGATGACAACATTTTGTACGATGTGTAACGATGACAACATTTTGTACGATGTGTAACGATGACAACATTTTGTACGATGTGTAACGATGACAACATTTTTTTTATTGTTGATGAAATTGGGAAGCGATTTTTTTAGTTTGTACACGGAAAAAAAATATCATTGGTTCGATGAAATCGTGGATCGCGGGCTGGGAAAAACAAGTGTAGGCAAATCGATGTCACTTCCAGTTCCTACAATTTTGTATGATATTGAAACGATAACTCCAGAATAAGCAAAAGAATATTTTATTGTTTCAATGCTAAATCGGATTGTGACAACTATGACTGGAGGTAATTTAAAAACATTGTTTTTGGCTGCCCGCAATTCTTGGTTTTATTGAATCAATGATACTTTTTTTTCCCGTGTACTTTTTGATATTGATGTTTGGAACGACGAACGATCGCTGATGATAGTCAAGAGTGGGGATGAGAAATATTTTTTTTAGGATCTCGAGAGATGTTTAGTTTGTTAAAAGGTTTTTTTTTTCTTTGCGGAAATAAGTAACAAAAAGATTTGCGGGAAATTTTAGAATTTTTAGGGCAATTTTCGTTCGAGTTGATGAAAACCTGAGATTTTTTGATTGATCGAAAATGGGAGATTTCGTGGAAGTTGCGAGGGTGGCGATGAAAATGAATCTAATCATTTAAGTATTTTCAGGGCAATTTTCGTTCGAGTGGAAACCCGGGATTTTCTGATCGATCGAAGACGAGAGATTCCGAGGAAGCTGCGAGCGTGGCGATGAAAATGAACCTATCCGCCTGTCGTACTCTACTTACCCTCGCAGGGTCGATGTAATGCCTTTCACGGATTTGACAGCGCGAGGACACGCGCCAAACATTTCAACCCGCAGCCATTACGCGAATACTCGGCCAATTTCGAGCGCGAAAGCAAGATTGATGATCCGCGACGTTGACAGGTCAAATGTACCGACAATATTGACAAAATTGTGTGGCATTTTTTTTGCCAGATACTTTTCGGCATTGATACGTTAAGCGCGACGATGAAATTCGCGATGGTGGAAGGAAAGACATTTTTTTTCTGCCCACGCGACATTTTTTATTTGTTAAAATGTTTTTTTTTTTTATAAAAAAATAAAATTGACTATTTTGAGGCTAATTTTAACTCGAATCAATGATTTTTTGGTCATTCAAAAATCAGAGTTTCTCTAATTTTTTAACTGATTTTGAAAAAATCTGAGTTTCTCTGATTTTTTAACTTTTTCTGATTTCCTTCAACAGCCGAGGAAGCTGAGACCATTAAAATTCGTTAAAATGTTCGTCTGTCGAAAATAAATAACAAAGATTGGCTGAAAATTGGACTATCTTGAGGTTAATTTTCGTTCGAGTCTGCGTTAACCCGCGATTTTCCGATCGATCGAGAACGAGAGAAGCCGCGAGCGTGGCGATGAATTTTTCCAATCGCGCCCCCTTCGTCGGCCGTTAATCTAGATTTTTATTGCCATCGGAGAACGATGAGGGGTTATCATCCCCTATTATACGATTCGCAGGCCGCGCTCGAAGCCCAGGAGTATGAAAATGGGCTATAAAATGCTTTCATAAAACAGGAACTTATCAGGTGGTCGGGTATCGATGACGGACACCCGATATATAACATCGAAAAAATGTTATAAATAATTTAACGTATCTTCGACGAATAATTTCAGCGTCGCCGCAGATGCGTTTACGCACTACGAAAACTGCGTGTAACAAGAAAGTCATAAGCAGTCTCGTCTTGATCGATCGAGCCGCTCCAGGTACCTCGGGAGAGGCAGAGCTAGTATAATGCGGAAAAGTAGACTGACGAAATTTATTCCGGGCTATCAACGTACACAGGCGCTGAAAGTGTCTGCGTTCCCAGACACCGTTTACGACTACGATCCACCCGTACAACGTGGTTAATGCCAAACGTGTATTTATCGATTAATTCACGAATTAACGAGGGTTTGCACTTTCCTTAAAAATTTGTATTTACCGCATTGCAATAATTAATATCCGAACCAAGGAAAAGAAAAAAAAATCTTCGCATAAATATTTCATCCGACGTAAAACCAGCGAACAGACACTTAAAATTTTGCTTCCGACACTGTAAAAAAAATCTACTTGAAATTTAATGTTCAGTATTGGAAATTTTTATGCATAAACTGGTATACTAAATTTGATATACTAGTGCAGACCAAAATTAATTTATGGCATAGTATTTTTTATTGTTTCGTCTAATTTTGGTGTAAAAGTCCGTCGATTTTTATTATTTGCTTTGTTTTTATTATAAAAGTAAGTTAATTTTTTTCACAATTGTAAATTTACATTCAATTCACCAGTTTATGAATAAAAACTTACAACCATTTTTAACAGTGAAGTCCAAATAATACTAATTAAAAAAGGAGCCACGCCTTAACGAGTCAACGTCGCGAGATTTTCAGTACATTAAATACCAACCGTCGTTGAGAAATTACTGAACACACGTATTGCGAAATGAATTTTAATTCCGTAAGGCTCTCGTTCTTACCTTGTAAAAATCGCATCGGCCGCACCGCGCGTCTGTCGGGTTCCGTCGACGATATCCACGCAGCTACCGTGCGGACGCACGACTGGCGAGAAACTCCGCCACCGACTGGTGTCTCTGGCCATTGTATTACGCTGGAATGTTTCAGCAGGAGGAAGGAACGTCCGGAGCTGTGACTCGAATATCAATGGAGCTCGCGCTCGGCGATTTCCTTCGTGAACCCGACGGCCGCACAATTCCAACCGACCGGTTGCATCGTCCGAGCACCCGCGATCCGATATCGCCCGACGCGAAAAAATCAAGAGAGCGAAAGTCAGCTTTTCGAGCTCGCCGGGAATAAATTCGAAAAATTCAAATATGTCGCTTAATTTTCGAGTTGGGTATTTCCCGGGCGTCTCTCGATGCAAAACCGCATCGAGAGACACCCGGAAAAAAAACGAGACGAATCGAAAAAATCACGAGAGCGAAAGTCGGCTTTTCGAGCTCGCCGGACATAAATTCCAAAAATTCAAATATATCGCTTAATTTTCGAGCTGGGTGTTTCCCGGGCGTCTCTCGATGCAAAACCGCATCGAGAGACGCCCGAATAAAAAAACGAGACGAATCGAAAAAATCATGAGAGCGAAAGTCGGCTTTTCGATCTCACCGGACATAAATTCGAAAAATTCAAATATGTCGCTTAAATTTCGAGCTGGGTGTTTCCCGGGCGTCTCTCGATGCAAAACCGCATCGAGAGACACCCGGAAAAAAACGAGACGAATCGAAAAAATCACGAGAGCGAAAGTCGGCTTTTCGAGCTCACCGGACATAAATTCGAAAAATTCAAATATGTCGCTTAATTTTCGAGTTGGGTGTTTCCCGGGCGTCTTCTCGATGCAAAACCGCATCGAGAGACGCCCGAAAAAAAAAAGCGAGACGAATCGAAAAAATCACGAGAGCGAAAGTCGACTTTTCGAGCTCGCCGGACATAAATTCGAAAAATTCAAATATGTCGCTTAATTTTCGAGCTGGGTGTTTCCCGGGCGTCTCTCGATGCAAAACCAGCGAGGCTATCTCGACGCGAACCAGCTTTGCGGAATAAATATATAAGCCGCGGCAATAAAAGCTTAAACGACCGGGCTAATGTTATTGAGATGAGCGGAGAGGCCCGCGGATGGGCGGAGTGGATTTTCCAACGAGAAATTGCATGCCGCCCCCTTTTACGGAATTTAGGTCCACCGGGCTTTTTGCCCCGCGCACCGCCGTCGAAAAAATATACCTCCCGCAAATTGAATCGCAATCGTAAGTTCGTCGTTAAGGAATTCTAACGGCGGCCTGATAAAATACCGATTGGCCCTCTTAGCCCTCCCGATGCCGCCGCCACCATCACCATCGGAAATTTCTTTCTCGTCGCAACGTTGGACTCTCGCCAATTGTCTTATTCACGAAGAAAAAGACCGCACGGCCATCTATGAATAAATTGATTCGGCTGAATTCGACAATCGTGAATATATAACGCTCGGGAAATTTTCCACGGGGTTCAACAACCGCCGGTTGATTAGAAATTTTGTAAAAACGATTTTCACAGATTGCATTGAGCTAGAAAAATAAATTTTCACGATTGGCCTTTTAGCTAGTTGCAAATTTATTTTGAAATACGATAATAAACGATTGTTGTTATTATTTTAACAAAATAACTGGATATTTTTGCGAGGTGAAATTGAAGAATTTGGTCTAAAGCAGCGAGAAAATCTTTTTGAATTCATTTTCCACGGGGTACACCAAACGCCGGTTGATTATAAATATTGTAAAAACGATTTTCACAGATTGCATTGAGCTAGAAAAATAAATTTTCACGATTGGCCTTTTAGCTAGTTGCAAATTTATTTTGAAATACGATAATAAACGATTGTTGTTATTATTTTAACAAAATAACTGGATATTTTCGCGAGGTGAAATTGCACATTTTGGTCTAAAGCAGCGAGAAAATCTTTTTGAATTCATCTTGGAAGCCACGCAGTTTGCCGTGATAATGATAACAATTTATTTAAAACGGTGGTCCATGGATTTGCAGACGGCGTACAGTGAATACACAGGGTCGTCCATTGAGAAGAGGCACTCCGGCGGGCGGGAGACTCCGCCAGGCCACCCCATATTTCGCGGTTCCATAATTTATTCAGCCGAAAAGCTTTCAGCTTCCGTACTCTGCGTAAAAGTGAACCCGTGGCGGAAACGTTGTCCGTCCTGGCCAATCGTCGGCCGAAAAAGAATTGCTACTCCCTCACTGCTCTGTAATATGCAAAAACGCGTTAAATTTTTGTACGTGCATTTTTTTTATTTGTTTCCAAAATATCGGTTGACTCAAAAGGTTTTTTTCTGCTGTTTTCGACGAACGCCAATCAAAGGCAAGAAGCTAAAAAAAATACGTTGGCGTTACAGCTAAGGATTTGGTTGAGTATTCCTCATACGATTTATTGATTAAGTTAGCCAGGTTATTGTTTAATATCAAAAGACCTTCTGGAAAATAACCAAATACTCAGTTGACTTACGGTTGAATTCTTGGTTATGAGTTCGAACTTGTGTTCGAAATTTGACCTCAATATCGATTTTAAGTTCGAAGTTCGATCTCAAAATCGATCTTAAGTTTATATTTACATAAAAAATTCGACCCTTATAGCCTATAATTTAACGTGTAATTTAATAACCTATAATTTACGTGGTCTAACTAATTAACCGCATAGCGCATGCCCCGTTTTCGTGTTTCCAATACGCCCAGGCAACTAGCTGCTATCGATTTTACATCTTTTATTCATAGTCCACTGTTAACGCCGCTCGGTTTATCGCACGTTCGCTCTCACGGTTGTTCGCTCGATTATATCCACGTCTGGCCTAGTGTACTACTATACTCCCGCGCCCGTGGCCCTCTGCCCCCATCAAAAATGTATCCATTAATCACGAACCCATCGAGATACCAATTGCGCGCTTTTCATATGTGATCAACAGTCCTGCGGTCACATCTCCAGAATGCAATCTGCGATTATCAGTGATCTCCATAAATCACACGTTGATAAAGCGTGAAGAAAAAGTACCGAAACGGATAGCAACCATTGTGGACGATTTGCAGTTGAATCGGGACATTTTAGCAACGATTAATAATTCGCAGATAAACATTTCACGTTGGATTCATCATAGTTTGTTTTCCTAATGATCGTGACTCATATTGATTTCGGTGCAAATCCCTCAGTCAAACGCAGGCCAAACAAAAAGTGTTCAAAAAATAATTTTTTAATTTTTTACAGAATTTTAAAGTCAGACCCTCAAAAATCGCAGAAAAACCAAAGGAGTACCCCTTCGAAAAATTTGCGATTTTTTAGGATTTGACCTTAAAATTCTATAAAACATTTAAAAATCAAGATATCGCTACCGATATCTTTATAACGATATTTTCGTTATAAAGTTTTCTCTCGAACGCAAAAAGAAAACCCAAGTTTGGTCAATCGAAAAAAAAGTAACCTCGATTTTAGCGAAGTGACGAAATTTCGATAAAAGTGAAAAATCATTTTTTGCATTTTTCTCATCGAATTTTATGTTTTTCGGGCAAACAACGGTGCTTTTCGGAATCAGCGGAAAATTTTCCATCGAATATTGTCATCAAACTTTACGAAATCGAAATTTCATTTTTTTTCCTCGATTTCGTAAAGTTTGGACGTTAAATCCATCGATTGCAGTCCAAATCCCTCAGCCAATCGCAGGACAAACATAAAATGTTCAAAAACGCTTTGACAAACCCTACATCTACGCTTTAACAAACTACTTGCTGCTACCCAACACCCCACTGTTCACAACTACAACAATCCAAAATCTGCAGACCTACTCAGAGTGTCCGGATCAAAACCCACAACCCTCAAATCTCGTTGGATCCAAATAAACAAATAAAAGAAAACGATCGGTATTCGGCCAACTTCGGACTCCACATCGCAGTCCCGTCTCGCCGGAGCTCCGTAAAAGCGGCTGAGCCGTGAGCGAGGGATCTTGTACGGTCGTGGAGAGTGAACGACGGGAGGATTCGGGATCGAGCGCGCGGTGTTTCACGGGTAGAGGAGTGTTCGGGCCATCCGCGCCGCCGCTTGCTATACGCTTTTTCTCGATCTCGGGCGCCGGGCTCGCCGGGATAGAATCCGCACGGGGATTGCGTTTGGAGGACGTTGACGCAGCTCCCGCGGGGCATTTTTGTGGACGCGAGGGGGTCGGCCGGCCGAGGGCGAGTCGAGTCGAGAGAGTCGCCGCGCTTTTCCCTCGGACGCCCGAGGTGAGAGTGCTTTCCTTTCTTCTTCATCTCCTTTCTCGTCCCGTCCTCCCTCTCGCCTTTCTCTCGACCTCCGCCTGCTGCTGCTTTTTTTTCTATTTCCTGTCGTCCCTCTGCCATCCGACGAGATCCACCCCCGTTCCCCCTCCTGACCCCGCTGCTCCTCATTGCCTCCTCACTCCACTCTTGTCTTACTTCAGCTCTTCAGCTTTTCCCCCAACCTCGTCTCATTCCTCCTCCTCCTTCTCCCCCTCCCTCCTCCTCCTCCTCCTCCTCATCCTTAGGTCTCTCTATTGTACATCTCGCGATTCTTCTATCAGTCTATCCATCTACACCGTCGGTCCGTCCTCCCTCGACTCCCACACTCGTATCTTAACAAATCCTCTTTTCGTGCGCGGGCGTTTTATTTTCGCTCTTCCCATCCTCGAGATACCGTGGAAGATGAGGTCTCGAGTGTCGGACGAACCGAGCGGCGATCTCGGCGCTCGCGCGGTTTTACGGCAAAGCGCGGGGCAATGAAATTTACGCCGGGACACCGCGGCGGTTGATGTAAGACTCGACGTTTTCTCGCGACGCGCGAACACCGCGAGAGCGCGGCGCGCATATGCAAAAGCATTTCTTTATTAAGATTGATGAGCGAGAAATTGGCCGGAGTTTAGGTGGAAATTTATGGAGTGTGAAACTTTTGGAGGGTCTCTCGCCGCGGCTCCGCTCGTCGCCTTCGGTCGTCTCGTGTGTGTGTGGAGAGTGTAGCTCGAGGAGGAAGAGCGGCGCGCGGCTCGACTCAAGAATTCATGGGACGGCGGCGGAATCGCGTCGGATGGCACGCGTCTCTATAGCGCCCAACCGGAAGTTCTCGAATCCACGTAACTGTCCGCTCGACCGAGCGTTCAATGCACGTTGGCACGTCCGCCGGAATGTCCGATATATACAGGCCAGCTAGGCGCGCGCTCGCGCGCTGCTCTCGCGTGTTCGAGTTTTCTAAACAGGCGCCGCACGTGCTTTTGCCAACTTTCGCAATAATCTGGAATCCGAGATACCGCACGAGGAACTAATGGTCGAAGCGGGTGGTCAAGCATTGTTTTTTTTTTTTAATTGTATTGGTGGAACGATGAATTAATTAGTGGAGCGTTTTGTCGATAACGATGACAGATTAAGTCGTACGACGATTTTCTCGACGAGCTCCTTCTGTCCCGCTGTCGTCGTTCTTATACCGCGAACATCGCCGCGGTATACATCCAGAAAAATCGTTCTGATGGGATCTATTCGATACAAACAAAATTGTATTCGAAACAAGCAAAATTTATTTGTATCAAATAAATTTTAATTGACCCTAATAAAACCCTATTAGGCCGGCCATTAAGTAAATGATTTATTTAATGGCCGGCCTACTAGGATTTATTTCAATCAAATAGAATTTATTTCATTCAAACAAATGTTAATTTCATTCAAATACATTTTATTTGTTTCGAATAGATGCCATTAGAATGATTTTTCTCGGTGTAAGAACGCAATAATCTGGAATCCGGGATACCGCACGAGGAACTAATGGCCGAAACGGGTGGTCAAGCGTTGTTTTTTTTTTAAATTGTATTGGTGGAACGATGAATTAATTAGTGGAGCGTTTTGTCGATAACGATGACGGATTAAGTCGCACGACGATTTTCTCGACGATTTCCTTCTGTCCCGCTGTCGTCGTTCTTATACCGCGAACATCGCCGCGGTATAAGAACGCAATAATCTGGAATCCGTGATACCGCACGAGGAACTAGTGGTCGAAGCGGTTGGTCAAGCGTTGTTTTTTTTTAATTGTATTGGTGGAACGATGAATTAATTAGTGGAGCGTTTTGTCGATAACGATGACGGATTAAGTCGTACGACGATTTTCTCGACGAGCTCCTTCTGTCCCGCTGTCGTCATTCTTATACCGCGAACATCGCCGCGACGCGCGCGGGCCAACCGGGGGAACGAGACGTGATCGTTTGTCAGAGCAAAGTGGATGCGGACGCAAACACGTTATCGCTATCCCCCGAGGTAATCAATCGGATTGTCCCGGGAGTGAGAGCTTCGCCGGGAGGAGTCAGGAAGCAACGCCGGTGCCTGATCGGAGGCTTTTGGGCATGCGGACAGAAGGAAATCTGAATCATGTACTGCGGTATCATTTTTACGTAATTACTGGGGAGTGGAAAAAGCGTTTTGGAAGTAAATTAATTGATGTGCGCGTTGAATGAATTTTTAGAAACTATTTTTTCGATTTTGTTTAAGGTTCCAATACTTATTGGTTGGTTCTATTAATATTAATAACTCATAAGTTTGTACAATTAATGTAATCTAAATAATCAACATATAAATCTAACGAATCTACTCCAGAAACGGAACAAAATGTGTTTTATTATAATCCTCAAATTTTTATAAAATTATTAGGAATTCAAAAAAGTTTTTTTTTAAATTAATCAATGTGCCCTTTGAATCAATTTATAAAAACGATTTTGCACATATCTTTCTAGTCCCAATGTCAATAGGTCGATCAATAGAAAAGTCATGTAAATCTGAGCAATTAATAAAGTCTAAAAAATTAACATATAAGTCCAACGAGTTTACTAAACAAATTGAGAATTGCAAACAATTCTGTTCTAACACTTCAAAAGGTTTCCAGAGCATAAAACAATTACTCCTATGTAAACAACGACGGAAACCTAATCATAAACCTCATCATAAACATCACGTAAATCTGAGCAATTAATAAAGTGTAAAAAATTAACATATAAGTCCAACGAATAGACTAAACAAATTGTGAATTGCAAAAAATTGTGCTTCAACACATCAAAAGGTTTCCAGAACATAAAACAATGATTCCTATGTAAACAACGACAGAAACCTAATCATAAACCGTCAACCGTAACCCGAAACCCCCTTAGCCATTCGTATTCCACGCTGGAATTCAGAACGCCGCGTGTTTTCTGTTTATTTTCCTTTCATCAGACGCGCGGGGCGAGCGGTAATTTCTCGTCGAGCTCCGAACCTCGAGCTCGGAGCTCGACCTGCAAAGCGATTCAATAAAAGCGGAAATTGTGGCACACAGTTCGTCGCTGGCTGTCCGCACAGCCAGCGCGGGGCGTGATCGTCCGATTTTAATTAAAAAAGTACATTTCCGAGGGTGGCCTGGCTGGCGAAAGTCTGCGGAAGTGACGTGGGACAAGCGAGGGGGTGGGGGGTGAGGTTGAGGGTTGAAGGGTGACGCGGTTCGGAGATGCAAAACGCGGGACCGTTACTCGCGGGCGACGGTGGAGCCGTTGAAAAGCTCCGTCGTTGGGACGAATATGGATATGGAAGAGCTCGGGGTGGTCATAGGCGGAGACATAGGGTGTTCGCCGGCAACGCGGTAATAGCGTCGAAGGGGGTTGGATCGAGATCGCGAGGCAGAAAGAGCAGGATGGAGTTAGTTGTCGAGGGTGGTGGGGTGGGTTGGGGTAGGTGGGGGGGGGGGGTTAACGGGGGGGTGGGGGAGAGAGCAGCGCGCGCGCGGGTTGCACGATTCCATCTGCCAGGCTGTCATTCCGAAACTACGTACGATGTCGGGCTGTTGGTCGACGCGATCAATACACTCGCAATCTAGATACAAAATGGCTGAAACGGTATATCGAATGGCTTTTCACGCACCATTTCGATCCCCACCCCCCGCATCCTCCCCGCCCCGAGGCGACGAAACGCCGGAGGGGTTGAAATATATTAAGTTTTCGAACGAGAGAAAAAGCGAAACTTACGACCCGATATGAGAGGGAAAACATTTTACTGGCGTCTGACTTTTTCTTCGTTTGCCTCGTGTGGAGTTCTGGAGTCTTTGACGGGGTTACATTTATTGTTTTTTTTTTTTATTTATTATTAATCTGTCGGTTGATTAGGAATAAATGCTGGTAATCTCTAATGCGATTGAGGCTGATACACGAGACACGGTGAACGTGCATTGGCCGCGTTCGACTCTCGTTCTCCCGACGTTTTGCCCCCTGCGGGAGGGGATTGAGGCAGTGGGGCTTCGTGGCGACGCCAGCGCCATCCGCCGCGTTTCGCGGGAACCTTCGGAGTTCGAGGCTGCGCCGCGAGTGGCGCCACTCGCTTCGTCCGCGCGCGGCGGCGACCGTGAAGCAGGCAGCACTCTGCAATTTTGTCCACAAATATTGACGCGGACGTTGCTAAGTTGAAGTTGTACCATTTTTTCGCTAACCAGTTTTTTTTTCTCGGACTCGTTTGGTACACATTTTTTTTGCACTGCTTCGAGGTAAAATTTCGCTCGAGGGTAAATTTGGCGTTGGTTGGTAACGATTTTTTAAAATTCCCTCGGGGGTCAAGCGGAATAATTTCACGTACCGTTCAGTCTTCAGATTGCAAATGATAAGAACACTTTTCAGATGAGTCACTGGAATTTTGTAATTCGCGTGTCAGAAAACTCGGCCACTGGAAACACGAAGCACGATAGCTGAATTGAAGAGCCAACTTTTTTTGTGAATTTATTGAAAAAAAAAAATAAATAAATTAAACAATCAAAAAAGATTCTCGCAAGGCTCATCGGAGGCGAATGATTGTACGACTGTTCGGTAGGCAGGACGCGGCCCAACTAACTCTGCGTCGAAACGCGCAATAAAAGGGGTCATTTTGAATCGGCGTGAAGTGTGCCGAAATTTATGGTCCCCCACCAGTGCGGGCGAGCCGTAGAGCCGTGGGGGCCGGCAGCGGCCATTAATGACGCGTTTGGAGAGCAACCACTTCGATTCGTCCAATCCGATAAATTTTCCTCGCCCGCCGCGCATCGCGTGGGCCATTCCACTGACATCGTTGGCCTCAATTTTCGCGCTGCACTTTAATTGCGAACGATATATTTTTTTAATTAACAAAAACCCGTAATACACCGACGGTAATTTTCACTATTTTTGCTGGAGAATTTCGCGTACTTAATTTCCACCGTCACTGCTTTGTTTTTCACATAAATTAATTCATTTATTTGAATGAATATTGAATTAATACTTAAAAAACTGAATTTGAATTAATATTTAAATATTTAAATTTAATATATTTGTATATAGAATTAATTGTGTGTAATTTTTATTTATAGAAGTAAATATTGAATTAATATTTAAAAAAAACTGAATTTGAATTCATATTTAAATTTAAATATTTAAATATTTAAATTGAATGTATTTGTATATTGAATTAATTTTTAAAAAATAGAAAAAATACGAAAAATGTATTTATCTCTACTCACCCAAAAACCCGGACGTTCTCTGGTCCCGCACCGAATCACGAGTGAGAATCGGACGCCCTGTCGAAGGCCTCCAGGTGATGCTCCCCGGCGGTTCACCGACGCACGGGGCATCGCCGGCGGAACACGAGGGGTAGTATTGCGGGGAAATGATTTATGACCTCGACGGGGTCCAGGTAGGGCGCGCCATTCACGACTCCGCGCTTCGCCGCTGGCTGCTGCGGCTCTTCGCGCTATTCTCATCTCTCGCGACTCGTGCGTGAGGCCGCTGATGTTGATCCGGGCTGGGGTCCGTTTCGAGGAGGCTGTTTTATTTCAGTACGCGAGGCCCGACAAACCGAGCGAGATGAAGTTGGGCCGAAATTCGAATTATTTTCGCAGATTAAATCAAAGTACTTTCATAATTTTTGTTTTGTTTTTTTTTTTTCGTGGTAATTTGTGATTCAATATGTGATGCAAAAGGCGAGAGGACAGTCGGAGAGACGCTAAATTTCCGGTAAAGTACAAAACTTGTTCTCGGTGCCGACGGAGGAGTGGAATGCGAAAAATGTGGCGCAGAAAGTGGCTGCCTCGGTGAAAGACGCGGGGTCCTCAATGCGGCGTGCGAACCTCAAGCGTGTCCAAGTTTTTTTTACCCTCCCGCGCGGTATAACGTAATAACGGGAAGCGTCCGTTGGTCCGTCTCGCGGTGGGAGTTTAATATTAAAACTCGTCGGTCTAATGACGAAGCCGGCGGCGCGCGAGCGGGGAAAGTCTCGGCTGCGGAGAGATACAGGGCTTGTGAGGAGGTGTGAGGAGAAATCTCGGGAGGAAGAAATATATTGCGGGAAAAAAATGTTGACGGGCAAAAACGAGGAAACTGAAGGAAAAAATATAACGTTTGTCGGGGGCTTCGTACCTAATTTTATCGGACTCCTCAGTGATGCTTCGTGATTTGTCAGACTTAATCCAGGCTCAATTACGACTGTTCGATTGAGCGTCAATCGGGGTGATAAACTTTCTAAATTAAATCTATATAGCTTGCTGAACAGCGCAATATTTTTTTGGGCTGTTTGTACAACAAACTTTTTAGAAAGTAGTTAGAAAATACAGAGCGACTTCGAAGAGGTGTGAGAAGAAATCTCGGGAGGAAGAAATATTCTGCGGGAGAAAAATGTTGACGGACAAAAACCAGGAAACTGAAGACAAAAAAATAACGTTAGTTCGGGGCTTCATACCTAATTTTACATACCAATTACGACTGTTCGATTGATCGTCAATCGGGGTGATAAACTTTCTAAATTAAATCCTCGGTCTAAATAGCTCGTTGAGCAGCGCGATATTTTTTTGCGCTGTTTGCACGACAAATTTTTTGCCTACTAATTAGAAAATAAAGATCGATTATCAGGAGGTGTGAGAAAAAAATCTCAGGAGGAAAAAATAAATTAGAAAAAAAAATGTTGACGAGAAAAAACATACCTAATTTCATCGATTGACTTCTCAGTGATGTTCCGTGATTTGTCAAACTTAATTGAGACTCAATTACGACTATTCGATTGCTCGTCAATCGGAGTGACACAGTTTCTAATTTAAACCACCGACTTGTTGAGCAGCTATTTTTTTGTGTTGTTTCGACGTCATACTTTTCACAAACTCGCAAACACACCGAACGCCTGTCGCGACGTTGCAACCAAAGTTTCGAAATTCTCTCGTATTTCTCGCCCGAACACATTCGACGCGGGATTTTTCCGGTGCTTCGCAGGTCGACCGGAGAAGCGCGATTGTGGGAGGAAGCCCGAAGAAAGGAGGAAAAAATGAGAGAGAAAAAAAATCGAAAAATCCCCCGAAAACGTGTAGGAGAAAGAAAGACGGAAGCCCTCGTGGTACGAAGTGCGGAGTCGAAAGCGGAAGGGACGGAGAGAGACGGAGCGCCGTGAAGGCAGCGGCGCAGCGGCTGCACCCCAAACGATCATCAATCATCAAGAGCGAGACAATCGAATAGCACACCCAACCGGCGAACAGCTGTCGCTTCGTTGCGCTCAAACCGGTCCATGTTACACGATGCTACCGAAACGAGAAACGCTTACAAAAATCAAGATAACATCTACTTTGCCCTTTTTTTGTCAATCCGCGAAGTGTACGAGAATTTGATAATAAATCCGAAGTTCCGTTCGTACTTCCCGCATTCGTTTTACAATTTCAACCATCTTTTGGTACAAACGTCGTATAAATCTTGCAAGTGAAATATTTTCTTTCGCAATAATAATTTGCCAAATATATATTTTTGTCTGAAAACAATTTTTGAGATAAAATTTATATATTTTTTTATCTTTATCTTTAAGCATTGTAAACATTTTTTTAAAGTTTTTTACAGTAAAGATTTTTTTTATCTTTATGCACCGTAAAAATAATCTACTTGAAATTTAATGTTCAGTACTGGAAGTTTTTGTGCATAAACTGATATACTAAATTTCATACACTAATGCAATTCAAAATTCATTTATGTCATAGCAATTTTTATTATTTACTTTAGTCTTGGTGTAAAAGTCCTTCAATTTTTATTTGATTTATTTTTACTATAAAAATAAATTCATTTTATTTCACAATTACACGTTAAATTGAATTCACCAGTTTATGACTAAAAACTTGCAACCTTTTTTAACAGTGTGGTTTGCATAATTGCGTTATTGTAATTGCTAATATTATTATTATTTCTTAACGTGCGTAAAATGAATCATAAAAACTACGAAAATTCAAATCACCGCGCACCCTGCATTTTATATTTATATCCCCGTGCGTTCGAGAACGTGTTGCGAGCGCGCATATAGATATTGAAACGACGTCGATCCCGCTCACATCACGTGTCGCGTCGTATCACAGCTCGCTACAGGATCTCCGAAGCGCGAGAGAAGTGGCTACCCCGAGCCACCCTGCACCGCCGACGCCGTCGTATCTCGTCCTCTCTACGTTTCATAAATAACTTTCGTATTACGAAAAAAATACACAATTTCAATATTACGCCCGATCTACGGCCGCGCCGATATTACCCTGACGTTTGATAGATAGACGGGGCGTTATTGTCTTTAGAAAGGGATAACCATTTGTTTCGGTAAAATTTACGCTGCGGAAGTTCGAGACTGAAAAAAAAAAAAAATTCTCGACAGCAAACTTATGCCGCTCGATATTCTCGCGAAACTCGACATTCCTTATGCCATAAGATGTGTCAAGACGTCGCGACGCGACCGCTGATATTTTCTCGTGTGAAATTAGAATCGTCCGATGGTTAGACAGACAAATGTTGAGCCGCGCTTCGCGGCGCTTATGAAAATCCCGAAGGACTCGGGTCGGTACGAGGGAAAATGGGAATACCGCGGGAAGAATCCGGGCGGAAAAGCGTGTTACGTGTTATATATAATCGCGTCGGGTATATACGCGGGGTGCGCACGAGAAATGAAAATGTGCAAGCGTCGAGGTCCGGAATCGTATTAATAACGCGCCCTTCGCCTCCCTTCTCCGGCTTTCGGCTTAATTAAATTTCCGAGAATTTTATATTATCTGTCGTGTTTTCGCTCTGTCATCTCGCGACGCCGAACTTGAAGCCTGGCGGCTGAATTTTCACGGTGGGATAGGTCAGGGCACACTTTACTTATAATACACGTGAATCTTGAATGCCGCGAAACTCAAACAATTTAAGGGCAACGAAATACAACAAAATTTTCAGTTTATCAACCACACGAAAATCTGACAAAATCCGCGTCGTCAGTTTCGGAAGATTTCTGGTTAAAAATATTCGCCTCATCGGAAGTTGGTAACAAAATTGTCTGCATCCAACCCTGTTTTACCCTCGGATCCCCCCGCGGAGTTTCATTGGCTGAGCGAACGTCAGATAGCGCTTCACCCCTGAGCCAGTAGCCACTCTTCACCCCCGAATAAAAAAATAAAACCACCAATTTTTTGAATACCAAAAAAAAAAAAAATTCCGCCAAAAATGCACTTTGAACCTCCAGCACGGATAATGAGTTTTCACGTGTACTAAACGAGGGCTAAATGAAAAACGCTTAATAGGCACGACTCACGATTGCGAGCGGGGCTTGTAAAATTTCTTCCCAGGGCCTTTCCGATGATATCGTTAGAGTGGTGAATATTAGTGAGAGCGATGAGCGGCGGAATGAGGACGCCGATTCGTTATCTCCGTGGGGGTTACAGTGGGGGGTGAAGTCATGGTAAAATGCTCGTCGTATTACTCGTTACTCGTTATGCGGACGGAAATGAGTCAGATAGTCATTTAGTTTGCTCGTCCTCCGTGCGTATTTAACCGAAGACGCTAAACGTCGCGCGCTACGTAATCCAGCGAGGGTTACGACACGACGGTTTACTTATCGTGCCCCCCCGAAATGGGGTGTGTGGCGTACTTGCGATATTTCGGGTGTACCGAGTAAAATCGATGCTATTAAAACGCGGTAGGCCCGGACGTTGCGCCGTGTCGGATTAAAGGGACACCGGGGAGCACTTATTTATGCATCTCCCGAGCCGGCCGAGCCGCACGCGGACTCCCGGGGGATCCCGGGCCACATTTCGATCGATCTGTGCGCCACGTGTTGGCACCGGTGACGTGCAAAAAATATATATTCCCGGGGAAGAGACCCGAATTACAGGGCTCTCGGTCTCGGCTCGCTTCTTCGTACCCGAGATTTGCATTGGACTAACATTTCCCACTCTCGCTCGACGCTCCGCGCGCCCGGCGTGTCTCTCGGTGTGTAGAATATTCCAGTCCCACCCGAATCCGCGGGACAGAACTGCCGGACTGGAAATTCGGTTTTACTGGTGTAGAATCGATGAATGATATCGAACCTTCATAATCGCGAGAACGATTTAACGGAAAGGCGGGAAATAATTCGGGGTGCCTGCGACACTGTAGGCTGGGTTTGTGGTCATTTTTTGTCAACGGAAATTGATACATACGCTGTGTGACTACTGAGGGAATAGAGAAATATTTCATTCTTTTTTAATAAGAAGAAATAAATTATACTGTACAATAATGATATTAGGTCAAGAATGGGACAAGAGGTGGAATTTTTTTATTAATGAATTAAAAGTGAATGTCACTTCGTTTCTTATTGGACAGAAATGATGCCTACAATTTAGAACTGTCATATTGCAGAAAAATGTATCTCTTTTGTTTTATTTTGTTCTTTGAGTACCATTAAAATGGAAAAATATTTAACATTTTTTTTAATGTAGGAATAATCCTCCTTTAAAAAGTTTATGAGTAACGAAAGCATTGTTGTCATTCTATTCGAGTTGTGATTGGTTGCCAGGAAAGTCCGTAATAAACAAAATCTGTTTGGTGTCCAATTTGAAAAATTCGATAAGGACAGGCACGGCAGCACCCGTAACCTTTTAAAGCTTTATAAGAGCGCAGCAGCGGAAAATTGATTAGCCTATTATAGGTGATATTTTGAAAAGAAAAATTTCCCAGGTCGACTTTGGCGATTTTCGGTCCGGAGCCGGATCTATGATTTCTGGCAAAAAAAAAACGTCGCCAAAAAATATTTTTTTCAAAATCGATTAAAAAAGGTTAATAACCAGTGTTTTCAGGGGTAGAATATGCGACTTGAGAATGATGGTATAGGTTAAAAGTCGATATTTTGAAAAGAAAAAAAAATTGGGGTCGATTTTCGGTCCGGAGCCGGATCTACGATTTCTGACAGAAAAAAAAAAATTTCGTCGCCAAAAAAATATTTTTTTCAAAATCGATTAAAAAAGGTTAATAACCAGTGTTTTCAGGGGTAGAATATGCGACTTGAGAATGATGGTATAGGTTAAAAGTCGATATTTTGAAAAGAAAAAAATTGGGGTCGATTTTCGGTCCGGAGCCGGGTCTACGATTTCTGACAGAAAAAAAAAAAAATTTCGTCGCCAAAAAAATATTTTTTTCAAAATTGATTAAAAAAGGTTAATAACCAGTGTTTTCAGGGGTAGAATATGCGACTTGAGAATGATGGTATAGGTTAAAAGTCGACATTTTGAAAAGAAAAAAAATTGGGGTCGATTTTCGGTCCGGAGCTGGATCTACGATTTCTGACAGAAAAAAAAAAAATGTCGCCACAAAAATATTTTTTTCAAAATCGATTAAAAAAGGTTAATAACCAGTGTTTTCAGGGGTAGAATATGCGACTTGAGAATGATGGTATAGGTTAAAAGTCGATATTTTGAAAAGAAAAAAATTGGGGTCGATTTTCGGACCGGAGCCGGGTCTACGATTTCTGACAGAAAACAAAAAAAATTTCGTCGCCAAAAAAATATTTTTTTCAAAATTGATTAAAAAAGGTTAATATCCAGTGTTTTCAGGGGTAGAATATGCGACTTGAGAATGATGGTATAGGTTAAAAGTCGACATTTTGAAAAGAAAAAAAATTGGGGTCGATTTTCGGTCCGGAGCTGGATCTACGATTTCTGACAGAAAAAAAAAAATGTCGTCGCCAAAAAAATATTTTTTTCAAAATCGATTAAAAAAGGTTAATAACCAGTGTTTTCAGGGGTAGAATATGCGACTTGAGAATGATGGTATAGGTTAAAAGTCGCAATTTTGAAAAGAAAAAAAATTGGGGTCGATTTTCGGTCCGGAGCCGGATCGACGATTTCTGACAGAAAAAAAAAAATGTCGCCAAAAAAAAAATATTTTTTTCAAAATCGATAAAAAAAGGTTAATAACCAGTGTTTTCGGGGGTAGAATATGCGACTTGAGAATGATGGTATAGGTTAAAAGTCGATATTTTAAAAAGAACAAATTTCTGAGGTCGATTTTGGCAAGTTTTTCAGGCACGCGCGCCAGCGCGTGTGATTAGCCTAGTTAATTATATTGTACAACACTAACATTAATTTACACGACATTTTTTTAGGTGATTCTTAATTTCATACTAAAAAATATGATGAATGGAAAAAAGGTGTCATTCAAAAAAATGAATAAACCATAATAAATACGTCGTATACTCGAAAAAAATTATGGTTGCGTATTGTAACTGTCATATTATAGTGAAATCCATCACTTGTTTTATTTCGTCCAACGAGGAAAGTTTGCGATCGATACACCTCTAATCGGATTATCAATGAAGGCGTCGACGTGGTGAATCAAGAGTCGCGGGAGTTCGCGTCTACACTCTAGACGGTATGCGCGATATACGGGATAGACTTGCGAAGGCAGTTTGCCGTGGGTTTAAGAGAAGGGGGTTTGGTTTGTCACCCTTGTCTCTCGGCGCGACAAGAGTAGCGTGAGAAGCCAGCCATCTTGAATGATGTATGGCGTCGGTTACGAGGTCGACTGAGCGGCCATCACTCAACAGCAGCAGCCAGCAGCACGCGGAGCGAAGGTTTGCGAAGCCTAGAGCTTTTGGGACGAAACGCGCGCGGGTTTCGTGCGCTGTCTATGCTGTCTATACGTTAGTCCTGAGCGTCGTCTCGCCCTTCTCGCAGTTTTTCCAGTGCGTACGTTTTATCTTTGCTTTTTTGCTCGAACACGCAATAAAAAGTCCACGAATTGTTGGTTCGACGACACGAGATTAGCTGTTGAAGCTCTTGGGTACGAAAAATAAATAAATGATTTAATGAGTATTTGTAACGTTTTAAAAATAATCAACTCCGATAATTGATGTTTTAATATTTGGTATTTAAGAGTAATCATTATTTGTAAAACATGCGTAAAAAGTCGTCCTTTTTGTGTATACAGCGCGTGGTGAAAGTGACGCTTTTTCCAACTCACTAAGGAGTCGAAAAGTTCGCTTTTTCGCACCAGCATCACAAAGTACTATAATGATTATTGTAATATTAAAAAATATTTTTTTTATAGATTGTCAAAATAAAAATAATTTTTTAAAAGATTGTCAAAATAAAAATAATTTTTTAAAAGATTGTCAAAATAAAAATAAATTTTGTAGTTAAACAATTACATGTATAAAAAAATATACTGAACCGTACAATTGACTGAAAATGAACACAAACCACATAAACATTGATTTCGATAAAAGTAAAGGGTTGAGTGCAGGTTTTTCCAGACAGAGCTGTACCCAATATTCGGAGTATACAACCGCTATTCGAGGATTCGCAAAAGTGTCTCGGGGTGCATATAAACGCCAGACGACGTCGAGGTGCCAGATCGGTACAATGGTGATTATTTGGGACCGACAGCGCGTAAAAGTTGCCGACTCCTCGGCGCACCTCACTTCGTTCCCCCCACCGAAGCCCAGTTTTTACAGCATAGCCGAATACCATAGTACACGCAAGATGTCCCCGGCTTGGCGCGCACGCACTGGCCGTCCGCCTTTTATTTGCCTCTAGACAATGGTGTGTATCGTCGGTGAATGATCGGTTTGCCGACCATGGCGACCCTTTCGGCTCGTGCCAAGGCGTTTATGACTGCAGCCGGCGTCACGACGACGGCCGATGCTCTACCTAAGTCTATGGTGGGCTGTATACTTGTCGTCGTATTGGCTTCCGAAGTCGATACGACAAAAGGCACGCTTTTATTGCGGCGTGTTCGGTAAAACAAATCGGCGACACCATTTTTTTTTTTCAATTTCTTACTTCAATACGATATTTTGCAATCCATGCCTCTGCAATTTTTCTGTGTATTTCAGTCGATAAATTTAGGAAAATCGCGGCAAAAATATAAAGTGACAATAATTTGTCATTTTATATTTTTATATTATACGATGACGATCACTTTTTTCAATTCAGAATAACTATTTTTCTATTACAGAAAAATCTATTTAACTGTTAAAACAACAATCAATACATTAAAAAATAAAATGATTACTTCACATAAATTCAGGAAAATTTAGGATAAATTTAAGAAAATCGCGGCAAAAACATAACGTGTCAATCATTCGTCACATTATATTTTTAAATTATACGATGACGATCACTTTTTTTTAATTTGGAATAACTATTTTTCTATTACAGAATAATCTATTTAACTGTTAAAACAACAAACAATACATTAAAAAATAAAATGATTACTTCACACTTTACCACGACTATAAAAAGTAGCCGCGTAAAAAATTCAAAGCTGCCACACTCGATATTTACGAACCCCCGATTTTTGTCTGACTGTCGAGTCAGCCAAAAATTCTATAGAGCCGAATATGAGCCACAGTAGAGTTTGGAGTAGGTTCGAATTTTGGAGCCCAAATGTCTATATATCCATATACGTTATGGAAAAAGCGCGTCAACGTTGCCGCATGTGACGCACGCTGTCAATGACAGGAGGGCCGCAATCAATAACCGCATCGGGCTTACACACGCATTGCTTCTCACGCAAGTTCCTCCCCCTCCCTCCCCCCACCCCGTCCGCCCCCTCCGCGAGCTTTTAGACGCGGCTTCGCGTGTTATATCCGGGCTGGCACCGCGACGGCTTCAAAACTGTCGATGTCCCCCTCCTGGCTCTCACCCTCGAGAAAGCACCGACGCCGTATTTAATATGCAATACTCCATTTACCCCATTGAATACCCCGACGCGCGCCGGATCCGCGGATCCACTCGACGGAGCTTCGCCGCGCGCGCGACCCACATTTCTAACCAACCATCTCGTCCCGGCTCCACCGCTACGTATATATAGCGACTATATACCTTCGCTTCTACGCTTCCACTCGGTTTCATAATCCGATCCAAGGTGTAACCGCCGAGGATCCCCTCGTGTCCCGCGCCCTCTTTATATATCTCGCGACTGGAAAAATCCACGGGGATATCGCAAACGAAGGGACTTTGGGGTGGAATCGAAAAGTAATTACACGCGACCGCGGAAAAAATATATAAATGAAAGGCGCATTGAACAATTGAATGTCGCGTCTTTGGTAAATTAAAAACATTCGTTCCTTTGATATTTATAATTTATAGATAAGATAAATTATAGATAAGAAATTTATAGAAATTTATAGATAAATCCATGGGCTTGTCCCGTTTATTATAAATAAATAAATAAGATAAATTACATTATTACAAAATATAAATAATGTAATAATGTAATTTATCAATTTATATTTATTTATATTCATAAATAATGTAATATGATACATCGGATATTTGGTAAATAAATAAAACTAGCGAACGAAGGTTCCACATTCAACGCCGACAAATCGATCGCCCGAGTTCGGCGAGTCGTGAGACGCGTCGAATTATTTCGCCGATGACCACGAACAAAGCCTAGAGATATATGAAACCCTTTACCGAACTTTTCTCCAATTAATTTCCATCGCGGGGGAATCAGGCGCGAGGCAAAAAATAAATAAAAGTAACAAAGGACAACACAGAACTCGGCGGGTGGAACCGCCGAAGCGAGAGGCTTCGGAGCTCTCGCCAAACCGAATTATACGAGCCATTGCAATTAATTAGACTTAATAAAAATTATACGAGAAGAATTGCAATTATAAACGGTTAGCCGGCACAGGGGGGGGGGGGGGGGGAGAGTTGCATGCCCTATATAGCTCGTTGCGCGGCTCCACTTTTCTGTTTCTCCCCCGCAAAAAAAAAAAAAAAAAACGAGCGGTGTACGTAGCCGCAGTTTGCGTGGAAGAAAAGAGGAGTCACGAGAGGAGTAGGAGACGAGGGGCTCGGTGTGGTACGAGGTTGCGACTGGTGCAGCAAACTCGGTTGGAGGCTTCGTCGAAGGGTGCTACGCGGGGGTTGGTATGGCTGGGAGGGGTGAGCGGGGTGGGGGGGGGGTCAGGGAGTTGTGAGGGGGTAACTCGAGGGAGGAGGGAAAACCGAGAGAGACGGAAAAAGCGGCGATAAGAAAAGCTCGAAAGCTCGAGAGAGACGGAAAAACGGCGAGGAAGAAGCGGAGAGACGGAGAGAGAGATAGATAAAAGGGCCGCGAGATTGAGAACAAGGGTCAGAGGGGTAGCGTGTGGCGGGATCTTCCTCGGGACAGGCGGACCGCTCGCGCTCTCCGCGCGTCGAACCTCCGCTCCGCTCCGGCAATCCCGGGGGTCGCTTTAAATGAGTCAGCGTTTTTATGCCTCCGCGATGTTGTCAAAGTGCAAACAGCGCCCGATAATATATCATCCCTCGGTAGCAAAGCGCACGCGAGAGGTGAGGCGGAGGGAGAGGGATGAAACGGGATGAAGAAGGAGGACGAGGGAAAACCACCCCCGTTAGTCGCTCGTCTCTTTTGCTGTCTGCCGAGCGCCGCGCGATCCTCGAGGCTCGAGGCTGTAAGTAACTGTAGCATCGGTATCGGTATCACGGTCTCTGGGTCCACCGCGACCCACTCGAGCTTGTTTCGTGATGTACGAAATAACAGAAACCTTCGTAATACCCACTTGGGAAAGTGACGGGATTCGTTGAGGTGAGAAGAGTGAGGCCTGTGCTCTGCTTTCGGTTCGAGCTCGGCGAGGGATGATCGCAGACGCAGGGAGAGGAGGGAGATGAAAAAAGGGGGATGAGAGTGGGTTTCTCCACACCACCCCGATTACGGTAAGACGTCGTTCGTACACTTGATAATTTTCGTGGTGAGCTCGCTGTGAGCTCGTGGTGAACTCGTGGTGAGCTCGGGCTGAGCTCGGTTTGAGCTCGTGGTGAGTTCGGGTTGAGCTCGTGGTGAGTTCGGGTTGAGCTCGCGGTGAGCTCGGGTTGAGCTCGTGGTGAGCTCGGGTTGAGCTCGTGGTGAGCTCGGGTTGAGCTCGGGTTGAGCTTGTGATGATGATGCCTGGAATTGAATTTTCGGCAGTTTCAGAAACTTTCATTTAATAAATAATTGTGACTAATTATTTCCTCGACATAATTTATCGCAGGCTTTTTTTTACCAATTAAACATACAACAAAACGCCATAGAACCTTTTTTCGATACTTTAATATTTTTCCAATAATTTAATAAAATGTTTTTGTTGATGTAACGTCGATCCGAACATTTTCAAAAATGTCCATTATTTTCTGTACGAGATAACGGAAACCTTTGTAATACCCATATCGTGGGAGTAACGGAATTTGAGGTGAGAAGAGTGAGGCCCGTGCTCTGCTTTCGGTGGAGCTCGGTGAGGGAAGATCGCGAGCGCAGGGAGATGGCGAGGGAGAGGGAGATGGAAAAAGGGGGTGAGTTGGATTTCTCCACACCACCCCGATTATGATAAGACATCTTCGTACACGCGATTATGTTTTGTGGTGAGAGCGCGCGGTGAGGGTGCGCGGAATTGAATTTTCAGCGGAGACGAGGGTGGGTCGAATGCTCCCGTATGCTGATAAATACCGCGGAGTAGGTGTTTAGTATTATGTTACGGAAAATAGTTGAACGGGGCGGCGATGATTGAAGGAGGAGCGGACGGCGATCGTGGATGATACGCGCGACGGTGAAACGAGGGAAAAGGAATGACTGCGGATTTTCTGACGAACAAACCTGGAAGCAAAATGGAAAAATCCAGTAAGGGGGGGGGGGGGACTCGAAAGTCGTGCTGCAAAGGGTTGGTTTGCATTTTGGCTCATCGCGTTAGCTTCCCGAGTGGATTATTTTCCATTTGCGTCGGGGGAGCAAAAACTTGGGAGCCCGAGTGTCGACCCTTAATGACCAATTTTGTGTATCAATTTTAATATCGTCGGTATTTCTGATAAACGAGGCTGCAAGGAAAATGGAAAAAATCCACAGGAGGAGAAATTC
Source organism: Pimpla rufipes (assembly GCA_963932165.1). NCBI lineage: Eukaryota > Metazoa > Arthropoda > Insecta > Hymenoptera > Ichneumonidae > Pimpla > Pimpla rufipes. The sequence goes on from OZ010636.1 coordinate 9,341,922, forward strand.
AAAACCCTTGCTCAAAGGGTTGATTTGCATTTTGGCTCATCACGTTGCCTTCTCGAGTGGATTATTTTCCATTTGCGCCAGGGGGCAAAAAGTTGAGCGCCTAAGTATCGACTCTTAATTACCAATTTTCCTTCTCGAGGTTTTTTTTTCTTCTACCGCTGAGGAATATTGGGGAGGTCGGGGAGAAAAAAAAATTGGCGTCACCGATGGGCAAAATTATTGTGCCGATGCGGCACGTGCGTCGTCGGGAGCCGAGCGCAGGCGGAAGGACGCGACAGTCTAGACGGCCGACGGCCAGAGCGCAATGCGGATTTGACGCGCTGCATCGCCAAAGCCGGCCGGCTTGCTTGGCTCATGTCCTCAGCCGCTTAGTCCGGCGACGTCTGGACGTCATCGGCCGTGGGGCCGCTGGAGCGCGCTAAATTCCCTGAATTGCCCCAGGCGCGGTCATCCCGCGCGCTGCCGGCAGGCTCGACCTCGTCGGCTCCGCGTGCGGCTTTTCCCGGTTCAGGCTCCGGCGCTTCGGTCCCCGCTGTAAATTATTACAAGGAATCACTCGGGCCCCGAGTCTCCGCGCTCGGGACTCTTAATCTCGCGCCAAGACCAACCAACGAGACGACAGTCTGGAGTCCTCCGTCTCTCGGGGTCCTTTGCAGCTAATCCGGAGGCCACGTTTTTTTTTATCTCGTTGACTGATGATTGACGGAAATTGGATAAATTCCTGGGTACATACGGACGTCAAGATCATTTTTTTAAATATATCTGTGTTCTAATGGAATAAGTAATCTTTCTGCCATCAAGATTTTTTTTTTCAATTTTTTTGCTTATTTTTTATAAATTTACATAAACTTAGAAATTTATGCTTATTTTTTATAAATTTACATAAACTTAGAAATTTATGCTTATTTTTTATAAATTTTCATAAAGTTAGAAATTTATGCTTATTTTTTATAAATTTACATAAACTTATAAATTTATGCTTATTTTTTATAAATTTACAGAAACTTATAAATTTATAATTTTTTAAATTTATATAATATAAACAAGCCAAAATATTTTTAATAAATGCAACCTCGGCTCGCAGCAATTTATGACGATTTATTTATCGTCAAACGAATAAAAAATCACAAACTGTAGTATCCAGGTTTGAGAATACAAATGAGCCAAGCGACGAGAAATGTTTAAATTAAAACATTTAAGTACAAAGTCGTCACATTTTTTCGAATACAAATGAATCGGTGGAACAATTTTGAAAACATTGTATGGACACCATATACGAATACCCAGTGGTTTGTACTCCAATAACGACTGAGGCATTCGTTTCAAACACGTATTCCTGCATCGACTCCGTAGCGTGAAGCTGACCCCTCGCCACAATTCTCGAGGCGAACATCGCGGCGAACCTCGCAGTTTCACCTCGAGCATCCGGCGGAACTTGGCAGGCAAGAGGCGAAGGAGCCCCGGTTCCATTATACGATACAAGTTGGCGGGAGCGGCAAACGCACACGCGACAGGCCACTGATTTTGTATTCAGAAAACTTCTATTATAAGATTGCCAACTTTTTTTGCCTGACTTTGAGCTCGGCGCGGCTTGACGAGCGCCGGGCTGCGGCCGGAGAATCGAAAGGAAGACGGAGGAAGTCTGCGGGAAAAATAAAGGTGGAAGGTGGCTGCGGCAAAGTGGAAGGCAAAGAAGAAGCAAGAAGAAGCAAGAAGAAGAAGAAGAAAGAAGGGGGTGAAGAATATCGAGATAGCGTGGATCGTCGTTGAAGGGTGACTATGACGCGGACGTCAAGCGCATTGACGTCGAGACGAGGCTCGCGCGAAGGACCGCAAGGACGTTCGACTTTCCCTGCCAGCGTCTCTCAGCCGTCCGACGTCGCCAAACTCAAAATAACTTCCTCAACTTTAACCTCCAGAGTATAAAAGTATACGGATGCCCTTTTCTATCTGGAGAATCTGCGGCTCTCGAGATGGGTCGCGACGGTGGCGACGCGAGGGGGCAGCGGGGAACGGGGGGAGCTGCTCTTGGTCCCGATAAAAACACGTCATATCCGTCATGCCAGACGACGCAAAACGCACGCGGGCGCGAGGGAGACGGGACGAGGCTTCCGCGCTCGCCGCATGCGAAGGAGCTCCTTACGTTTGTTCCGCTGCCACGGAGATACCGCTCGCCGCGCGGATCGTCGAACCCCTTTATAGTTTCTGAGAGCGCTGCTCTACACGGGAACGGGCGGCACTCGAATGGCAAAGCGCTTTGATATGCTTTTGCTTTGATACATAATTGCGACTGATTGTTACAATGAAATAATTTTTTGCAGGCTTTTTTTATAATTAGAAAATAAAAAAAATGGTATAGATAGTTTTTACGTTTATTAGCCCATACGCGCGCTTCTCGGGTTTTCCCAGTTGAAGCAAAAAAAAAATCATGAATAATCGAGATTTTTTTATTTTTCGTAAAAACTATTGCGTTAAGAAACAAACAAAAAAACGAATGGCGAATTCGTTGTGTATGGGCAAAAATACCTGGAAATAAAGTGTTGAAAAAAAAGTGTTTTTGTACTTCTTTCATAATTTTGTCAGTTCACTAAAATTGAGATTTCCTTTTTTTGGATCGATAGAACCAGCATTTTCTTCATTCGTTCGAGAGAAAACGCAATAACGAAGAAAATCTTTATTTCCGAATTTTTCGCAGAATCTTAAAGAAGAATCTGAAAAAATTGCAAATAATTTCCATTCATACAAAATGATTTTTTTTTATCCGAACACCTTTCCGGACATAACCTTAACAAACCTTCAAACCTTACCCTCCGAACTGTCAAAACACAATAAAACGACTGAAACTTCTCCTTGGTTATCAACAAGACGTACTCAACCCGACAGCCAATCAAAAAACGAATAACCCGACAACAACACTTATATAAAAAAAGCGAGATATTTCACCCACCAATTTTTCGAAGACTGAACATCGTCTAAACCCCAATCGGTGGTTGTCATCGCCTCCATGAAAGCCCGAAATTTCCATCGATCCTCCGTCACTCCTCGTATAATTGATCGAGACTTTTGCCCACGTGCCGGCGCTATATCCACCGATAAATTTCTCCTAATTGAAACCCTCTCTCGCGAAACCTTCCGCCCACCTCCCCGTCGGTCCGTCGCGCTGTCGACGCTCTGCAGCCTCCTCCGAGCTGCTCCATCCCCGAGAGCGAAGCTTCGCGCTTCGCGTCCTCCGGCGTGGGAAACGTAAGAGCGTATCTCCGCTTTTGTATAATATAATCTGGAAGTTTGACGGGGCTGAAGGAAGGACGTTGGCGCGGGGTGCGACGCGCTTCGCGCAAAACGGGAGCGAGTAGACAGGCACAGGAAGACGGGGGGGGGGGGGGCGGAGGGTGGGTTACGAAGGGATTGGTTAGAATATGGAGAGATAGTGCGCGGCCAGATCCGCGGCTGAGAGAGCGGAGCATAGGAAAACCGGGTTGGGTTAGTAGATGGGATAGTCCGCCCGAGTCCCATGCTTTTGCCGCGGTGAAACGGAGGGACGTTGTAGGGTGGTTGCGGGGGTGGATGGGGAGGAGGGGGAGGGGGTGACTTGCGGAGAGACAGAGAGAACGAAACGATCACGACGAAGAAGAGACGGCGATGAAGGCTGCGAGAGAGAGAGAGAGAGAAAGTCGCACCACTCGCTGTGCTTTCGCGTAAGAGGCTATAGGAGTTTCGGGTGGTGCAGGGGGGGGGGGGTGGAGGGGGGATGAGAGTAGGATAGGGAAAACCTTTCCCTGACGACCCTTAGCGCCTCGCGCTATCCCCGGTGTACGCGGTGGGTGCGGATAACATCGGCGGCTTCTCGCAGCCAGGAAATGAAAATCGCGCCGACACTGTTTAATTTAGATAAAAGCATATGTTACAGGACGCGCCAGAAACACCAGAACCCGGGGGATGAGGGGTGGGGGGGAGTGGGGGGGTTGGTGAGAGGAAGTGTACGGCCTTCCAGATGCGACTACCGAAACGCGCCGCACGAGTCCCACGAGAGGAAAAGCCACGGGAAAATCGGGCTCCCGGTGCCCGAGAGGCCCCTTCGCTATTCTCGCGCAGCTCGCGGAATTGGGAAGCTTTTGTGCGCGAGGATTTTCCTTTCGGGTGTTGTGGGAGGGCAGGCGGTGAGTGAGAATGAGAAGATGTTACGGTAGATCAGATGCTGATTACTGAATATGACAGACGTACCCAACAGAATTTTTTTTTTTTTTTTTTCAAGAGATATTATTTTGACAGTTGTCGGGCATGCTGGGTTTGAAGGTTTGATGAGGTCATTCCGGGTTTGCGATTTTTTACAATATTTGCGATTGTTTTAGGTGCTGCTTTAAAATTCTGTGGAAATCAAGATATCGCCTTCCACCTTGCGGCATTCTCGTCGGTATTGAGTTTTCACTCGAACGAAGGTAGAAAATCTATGTTCTATCGAAAAAAAAAAAAAAATAATCTCAATTTCGGTCAAGTGACGAAATTTCGAAACAAGTGCGAAAACATTTTTTTTTTTTTTTAACGCCATATTTTGATGTATTTTTCGCCGAGCACAACGAATTCGCCATTAGTTTTTTTTGTTATCTAAACTCAATAGTTTTTACGAAAGGAAAAAAAACTCGATTATTTAGGATTTTTTTTGCATCATTTATCAAGCGCGTTAATAGGCTAGTAAATATAAATAAAAATTGATGTCCCACGTCCATGAAAATCGAAAACAGCGCTAATGTAATATTCCTTGCCCTCATCGTTAACGATGATAATAACACTGGCGTCCGTTTGTTAATCCAAACGCGCCGAGTTGTCCGAGAATTGCGTATTGCGTAGCGATGATAGGATTGAGTTTGCTCGTTGACACTTTTCGCAGAATCGATTTAATTTAGGTCACCGCTTCAGCTTCTTTTCCAGCTCCTCGTGTAATCTCGACCGGCGACGACGACGACGACGACGACGTGGGAGATCGATGTCCGCGAATGTCAAGTGAGTTCGCCCACTGAGCCTCGCCCGGCTTCTGTATAAGCTTCGGTTTTCACGTAAACGTCTTATCAACAAATGCCTAATCCACGCAGGATCGTCCTGTCTGCGGCGCGGACGAGCGGAGACTTCCAGCGCTCTTTTCGGCTCGTTCTCGTAATTTATGGCGTTTTAACTTCCTAAGTATGGATTAGCCAACGAGACGAGGAAAATTCCCACTACCACTCGTCGCTCTGCTCTCGACGATCGGATCACGATTACGAACAGTTGCGCCAGACCACGATGACTCCCTGTCTTCTGCGTATCCCCCCTTCGCCTCGGTGTACTCGACGCATTGATGCACTTTCGCATCACTTTTTCCGTGTCATTATGGCTCCGGTTCTTTTTTTTTCTCTAAAAAATTGCGTTATCTGTAATGACGCAATGATAACATTCTAGTATACGTTCCAGTGGGACTCACGGAGATTTCGAAGTGGCAGCAAATATTTTATAGAATAAAAATTAGAACGTTATGTACATTAATGCGAAATTAACGTTCAAACTTTACGAAATCGAGAATTTTTTATTTTCGATTTCGTAAAGTTTGAAGACCCTATCCGATGGGAAATTTCCCGCTGATTTCGAAAAGCACCATTGTTTGAACGAAAAACATAAAATTCGATGAGAAAAATGCATAAAATTATTTTTCACTTTTTTCGAAATTTCGTCACTTCGCAAAAATCGAGGTTACTTTTTTTTCGATCGACCAAACCTGGATTTTCTTTTTGCGTTCGAGAGAAAACTCTATAACGAAGAGAATGCCGCCAAGCGGAACGGGATATCTTGATTTCTGAACTTTTTACAAGATGTTAAAGTCAGACCCTCAAAAATCCCAAATTTTTTGAAGGGGTACCCCTTTTGTTTTTTTGCGATTTTTGGGGGGCTGACTTCAACATTCCGTAAAAATTTAAAAAATCGAGATATCGCATTTCGCCTTGCGGTTTTCTCTTCGTTATAGAGTTTTATCTGGAACACAAAAAGAAAATCCAGGTTTGGTCGATCGAAAAAAAAGTAACCTCGATTTTAGCGAAGTGTCGAAATTTCGAAAAAAGTAAAAAATCATTTTTTACATTTTTCTCGTCGAATTTTCTCTTTTTCGGGCAAACAACGGTGTTTTTCGGAATCAGCGGAAAATTTCCCATCGGATAGGGAGTTCGAACTTTGCGAAATCCAAAATTTTTTTTTCGCGAAAAACGCAACTCAACTTCCGGCTTTAAAATTCTGTGAAAAATTTCAAAAATCAAGATATCGCATTCCGCCTTGCGGCATTCTCTTCGTTATAGAGTTTTACCTCCATCAAAGGAAGAAAATCCAGGTTCGATCGAGCAAAAAAAAAGTAACCTCGATTTTAGTGACGCGATAACTGAGTAAGCGTGCGATACATAAACAGCAACAACACATCAAACACTTCGCAGTTCCCACAACCGAACATGATCGACCTCTCATCTACCGAAGCATCAAGGCCTACCACGCGGCTACCCCTTCGTCCACACGAGGCGCCGCGACCCGTGTGGCGCGAAATCGCGCAAAAAGTTGATTGCAAGAAAAGAATTAGCGGAAGAAACGGCCTGGTGCGTTTTTTTTTTCCCCCACGGCCTCCCGGGGATTTCCCCTCCGCCTCGCGCCGACGATCGCCACGGTACACACGGACCATGATACGAAGGCGCGCGGCAGGGAGGAAGACCGCTTCGCGATCTTTGTTCGCTCGTCCGCGGAGCTCGAGGAGGCGCGGAAAAACCCTCAGCGCGGCGTCGAGAAGGAAAACACGCGGCGGGAATGGAGCGGCACCGAAGGTGCCTCTATATATATATACATATATACACACACACATATATATACATATATATTACAGTACACAGCGAACGAGGGTGCGACAGAGAACGTCGAAGATCGCGTGGTTTTCGCCAAAGTGCGGGAAAAAGAGGCAGCGAGTGGCTAAGCGAGACGCCGAGGGCGAAAATATTCGAGTGGAAGAAAGAGGGAACGATTGAGTGGAGAAAAGAAGAAAAAAAAAAAAAACAAGCCGTGAGAGATAGAGAGAGAGAAAGAGAGAGAAACGAAGGAGCGGAAAGAAGATCTCGCTGCAAGGGTGATTCGGGTGGGCGACGAGGGGTTGCGAGTGGGTCGGAAAACCGGTGGCGCGGATCTGCAGACAGCTCTCGCGCGGACGGAGAATGGCTGATTCTGTGAGGAGAAAACCCACCGCCACCCACACCTTCCCGGCAGCGCCCTGAGGGTCGGATGGGTGGGGGGGGGGGGGGGGGAGGGGAGGATGAGGGCTCGCGGGCTGAGGGTGCGAGAGCTCTCGGATTCGTCGAGGTCGAGTGCGAGGGAACGGCGAGAAAAAGAGCGTGGATGCCGGGTGGTATTGCGACGGTCGGCCGGCGGAAAGACGAAGGAGACAGAGGAAGAAGAAGAGGAGGAGGAGGAGGAGGAGGAGGAAGAGGAAGAGACGCGAGGAAGGAGCTGAAGCAGATCCGAGGAAACAGCCCGACAGGATGACGCTGATCAATCTCTCGCTTTCGAATTTCGCCCGACTACCAACCGATCCACCCTTATTTCTTTCTGCCGCGTTTTTTTTCTCTCTCCTCGCTCTATTTCGCGTCTCCTGCGGGAGGGACGCGAGACGGTCACTTTTTTCCCCGTAGATTCGTTGTCTGTAGCTCGTTTTGCTTGGATAAATAAATATCCGCGGCGTTGAGTTTTGTCTGGTTGCGGTGGGAGAAACTGAGATCGGAGCTGGAGTTTGTATGGTGGAATAGATAATATTTTCGGAAAAGCGGACAGAGCGGGAAGGCCATGCCTCAGGGCTGTCGGTGGTCACGTTCACCTCTTGGACGGCGTGACATTTTTCGGCAGGTTGCTCACTCGCGGTCGGTGAGGTCGGTCGTCGTCGCTGCGGCTGGGGAGATATGTGAAAGTCGACGCAGTGTCATCTGAATTCCCGGTGTAAACAGTTTCGTGTGACTTCGGCCCAAAAGTTGCCTACGAAATTTCGGCTACGTTTTTGGAACACATTTTTGGTATTTTTGGCGACGCGAAACTTATGTAATTTTGTTGACATTCCTGCGTACGACTTATGTGCATTGTTTTATTTTAACATTTCCGTGAACAACTTATTTGAATTGTTTTACTTTACAATGAATATATTAAGACTAGCGTAAAAAATATAATTTTTACTTTTTAGTCCATTTGAAATATTGATTTTCATAACTAGTTATACTTTTGCATTCAATTCTGTGTTGATTCACGAGTGTAAAAAAATCGTTATTCTTCCCTCCGCGCCTCATCCGCCGGACTGTCATCCCGATTCCCAAAAGTCGCGATAAAGCGAGACGTCCGCAGCCGCCGAGCGGTGGGGGGCGTATCTGGCTCGCGCCAGAAAAACAAGTTTATCGATAATTATCGTCGTTTTGGGGAAGTCGTTGCGACGAGTGTCGCGCGACACGGTCCCAGGTAGCGAGGAGCGCGCCGCGCGCCGAGTCGGAAGGAAGGAAGGAAGAAGTCGAGCGTCGGATCGTCGTCGCCGGACAGGTCAAGGAGGGCTCCACGGCGTCACGCCTGAGCGGATCGGCCGTCTAGCGCCGGTGGTATCCATGTCCAAGACGCCGGCCTAATACACTTAGGGCCGGCGACGGGGGCGGCGACCGCGAGGGACGAGGACAAAAGGGTTTGTTGTCGCGTTGCGGTTCGGCACTGCCGATCGCTTCCGATTGGTCGGCCCGCGCGGCGATCGGTGCCCTACAAATTGGCGTGTAAACGATCGACGTCATGTCAGTCGACGAGACGAGCTCGAACGGTGAACCTCGGCGAAAATCGGTTGGACGGAAAAATTCTCAGGACGAGGTCTTGAAAATCGCGATCGAAGCACCGGCGGAGGAAATCAAGATCGAGAAGAGAATCGGCAGCAGCGGTGGAAAAATGACTTTGATCGAATTCGGACATGGAGGCGCGGCGCATCGGACCGGCGGACTCGCGTCCACCGAGGAATCGATTTATCCCCTGTCGCCGGCCAGCGTGGAATCGGCTGTGTCGACATCGAGTTGGAATCGCAGCAACAATTTTCGCGGCGTGAATTATTCGTACGGTTTGGATCAGTCGCAGTACGACGGATGGAGGAATGTTGGGCAGGTGCAGAACTCGGTCATTGGCAACGACGAGATTCGTCAACAGCTGAAGCAGCAACATCCGAGGATTCATGGACAGTATGAGCCGATGATCGTCAAGCAGGAGGACGATGGTCGCGTCGTTCAACAGTGCAATCGGCAGAGCGCCGCTTCTGCCGCGAGTCAAGGTTGGTCCGACATTCACTGCATTTCGTCTGTAGAGTCTTTGGGTGTCTCTGTTTCACCGTCGAAGTAGTTGAGCAATCGCGTGAAAACGGTATTTTCTCTGTTACCAAACGACGTCCTGCGACGCGCACGAATTATGTGAACGTTTGTCGTGCTGCTGAGGATTTGTGAAAGTCCACCGGGGTTCAGGAAAATTCGTTGTCGAGGATAGCGGAATCGATGAAAATTTAACTCACTCGTCGTAGATTTTTTTTCTACATTAATTATTGCTCTTACATCATATTTCGTATAACCTGCAGAGGTCAAGTCACGTTTTTGGCATAGAAATTGATACATGTTGAAACTGGCCAAAAAGCAAGAAAACCTGCTAAAAAAATTCCTGAACACGGTCGTCATTTCTAAAATAGCGCCTTTTTTGTTTGTTTGGTATAAAACCAAAACATAGTTTGGTATAAAAACAAAAAATTTAACTCTCTCGTAGTGCATTTTTTTTCTACATATTTTAATTTTTGCTCTTACCTACATCATATTTCATATAACCTGTAGAGGTCAAGTCACGTTTTTGACATAGAAATTGATACACTTTGCAACTGACGAAAATGCAAAAAACCTGTGTTAAAAAAAATTCCTGAACACGGTCGTCATATCTAAAATACCGCCGTCGCATTCGACGTAGTTTGGCATAAAAACAAAAAAATCAAGTTTCATGCTCTCGACGTCAGTCGAACTTTTTACAATTGCCGCAATTGAATCGAGATTGATGAACGCGCGCGAGGGTCGCGTTTGGCCTACTTTGGAGCATTTAGGGGAGGATTATAAAACGAATGGCGCGGCTCCCGATGTATCGCAGCGTCGTGGAAATAGAATGTCGAGTCGGAGGGATGATGGACTATCCGCGGCGGTCCGGCGTTGACAAGTTTATTGACCGCCTCGCATATACATTCTTGTGTATATCCTACAAACGCTCGGGGGGGCTACACGGCGAGTCGAGTTCACGAGAGATCCCACAAGTTCCCCAAGATCACCGTCAACGGGCCACCAGCACGTCGTCCTTAGAGTCCTAATAGGTCATTGAGTACCTTCTCAAGACCGCCAGTCTGTACGTGATACATTGCGGCCCCCCCTCCCCTGCTTCCTCCACCCGGGACAACCCCTAAACGCCTCGGGAACACCCTCGTTACCGCACCGCGCGCCGCACAGCATCGGCTTACACTCTGACTCTCCATCTCCTTCGGAGATCCTAAACCACCGGTTTCGGCGTACCTACACATAATGACTAAACTCTTCAACGAGTCACCCCTCGCGACGATCGATACTTCGCCTCAGCCTCGACACTCGCGACGCGAGATTTCCCGCGTGTAAATCAAAATCCAATGTGCAACAATAGAAATGAGCAAAAAACTAAAAGTTTAACAATATTTTCTTTTTTTTCGTGAAATTTGTCAACGAGTCTTGTAATTTTTTATGGTGTATTAATGAATTATCGACGATCGATTCTTTGCTCAGTCTCAGTTTTTCGTGAATCGAGATTTCTCGTGTACATCAAAATTTAATATGCAATAACAAAAATGGGGGAGAATTAAAAGTTTGATAATATGTTTTAGTGATTCTTATCAACGAGACTAATAATTTTGTATGTTAGTATTTTGAACTGATACGATGAATTCTCTACTCAAATATTTTTTAACGATCCAAAAAATCTCTGTCGGTGGATCCGATATCATCGAATCCGTGTCAACGACCTGCATCCGCGTCGATAGTCGAGTGAAAAAAAAAAATACGTATTTCGGCCAAGAGAATGCGACGTTTCGATAAGAAACGCGCGCGATGTGTCAACCGACGCCTCCGGGCAATTTGAAAAGTGACGCGTGTCTCTTGGCACGTATTGTCGAGAACTGGAGGCGCTCCTGTCACAACCTCCACAAAGGCCTTCGAATCAATTCTCTCTCGCCCGGTAAATCCTTCTAATTCACTGAAATTCGCTGGAGCGTCTTCGACGCTGAGTCTGCGAAACCGTGAGGATCGCGAAATCGTGTTTCAAGAGCGCCCGGGGAAAGCTCCGACGAATCCCGCCGCGAGGTTGTAAATTTACGAGCAGGACAAACCGTTTAATCCAATATCACACGGGCGTACTGGTAGTATTTTGGGGCTTTGAGTGGCCCAGCGGGAATCGTAGCTTCCTCAGTTGGCTACCCGGGACCCCCGCTGCGAACCGAGCTCGGGACTCTCGGCATGTTCAACGTTTCCCGACGCCATCGGCGAGGCAACCGAGATTTTTCTAGCCCCGGTTCGTCACTTCGTACCCATCGTTGGTTATTAGTCAAAAGCCAACGCGATGAAGACATCAAACTGTTATTCACGCGTGAGCTCAATAGTAGAAATATTTTTCGGCAGAAAAACGTAGTATTACTTCACTTTCAATTTAAGCAGAAGAATTTACGCGTAATTCACCAAAATGATGTTAAGTATAGGAAGCGAGACAACCGAGATTTTTTCGAACCCCGATTTTGGTAATTTCGTACCCATCGTTGGTTATTAGTCAAAACCCAATGCGATGAAGACATCAAACTGTTGTTCACTCGTAAACTCAATCGTAGTAGAAATATTTTTCGGCAGAGAAACGTAGTATTATTTCGCCTTCGAGTAAAGTAGAAGAATTTCCGCGTAATTCACCAAAATAATGTCAAGTATAGAAGCGAGGCAACCGTGACTTTTCTAACCCCGATTCGTCACTTCATCAAACGTCAACGCGGTGAAGACATCAACTGTTACTTAATCGTCAATTCAATCGCAGTAGAAATATTTTTCGGTGAAAAAACGTAGTATTACTTTGCCTTCGAGTTAAGTCGTAGAATTTTTGCGTAATTCTCCAAAATAATATTATTTATAGAAGAAAAGCCAACCGACATTTTTCTAACCCCGATTGGTCACTTCGTACCCATCGTTGGTGATTAATCTAAAGCCAACGCGATGAAGACATCAACTGTTATTCAATCGTCAACTCAATCCTAGTAGAAATATTTTCCAGCGGAAAAACGTAGAATTACTTCGTCTTCGAGTTAAGTCTTCGAATTTCCGCGTAATTCCCCAAAATAACGTTAAGTATAGAGGGGTTTTTCCTTGCACTAATTGCGACTTAATACGCGTCCCAGCAACGAACGAAGCCCAAAGGTCGTTATACTTTTTCGACTTCGTGTACGCAAGGTGCATCACTCGACGACAATTTGCGTCTGTATCGCGATCCTCGATCTTGTCAGCGTCGAACGGCTTTAATGATATTCCATAGGTTTCATTGCACTTGCCGCTCGTGAGCCACACGAACGCTCGTAACTATTACGTCGGTGAATCAGCGATAGCTCATCTTTTTCCGCACGCGTTTAGTGCGTGTTATTAGCGGCTCGCCGCGTGCGAACAGTCGCAACGTCGCCCGAGTTCATTAAGCGCGACATACACTAAACGACAAATCGTCCTCTATGTTACAGCTGGAATTCCACGTGGCAACAAGCAGTCCAACGGTAAACGCGCGAGAACCGCCTACTCGAGCGCCCAGCTCGTCGAGCTGGAGAAGGAATTTCATTGCGGACGTTACCTGTGTCGCCCTCGAAGAATCGAGATGGCCGCTGCACTCAGTCTCACCGAGAGACAGATCAAGATCTGGTTCCAGAATCGTCGCATGAAGTACAAGAAGGAGCAGAATCAGAAATCGGTAGGAAGTCCTGGATCAACCAAGTCCGCGAAACAATCGCCGAGCCAATCGCCGGTGGCTTCGAAGCACTCGACGTCAACGATCAAGCGCGATCAGAACGCCCAGGTGTCGTGGACGACCCAGAACGACGTCAACCGAAACAAGCAGAGCTCGTTGTTGGGTTCGACGACCTCTTACGCCGATTACCCGATTAACGTGGCCGATCTGGCATCACCGGTTCACAGGGAATACGAGAGAATTCCTGATTGCGATGTTAGAGAGGATGGTTATCACTATGAAAACGACTTCATGAGCTCGATACCGATTCAGGACCACTGGAAGTTCTGCGAGAAAATCGACGGGCTCGGCCAGACCCAGCAGCAGCAGCAGCAGCAGCAGCAGTTGGACCAGACCTCCTACTATCAGCCTCAGCAGGTTGGATATGTGGAGGATCATCTGAGAGAGAAGGTCGCGTACTACAATCAGCAGTCGGTCTGGAACATGCAGCAATTCTCCCAGGTCAACTGTGGCTTCCAGCAAACGGAGATCGGTTACTCGCAGGAGCCGATGAGTTATCCCGGTTATCCCCATTCGTTTGCCGAGGCAAACGGACAGGTGGATAACTACTCGCTGCCCATCCTGCCTGATCTCACCTCGTGGCTTCAGCAGAATCCCGATCAGGCCCAACCGATCGCGCCCGAGCGAAACTTCGAGGACATCTGCGTCAACGATTCGCTCGAGAGTCACGAGGTCACCGCGAACTTCACGAGCCTTTGAAAAATGGAGGATATATGAATTAGTTGTGAATTCGAGGAGTGCCTAAGGAACAAGAGTGCCAATGTAAATATGGAAACGTCGTCAGTCGTGCCTTTGCTGAAAATTGTATGAAAACAAAGCCAGTTAGTCTAATCGATAGCGCTAATAATTTGTAGTGATCTGCAATATTATTTTTATTAGTATTAAGTACACTTAATTGTAGTCATATTGTTGTAAATATATTTGCTAGATTGTAGGTGTAGAAAAATTGTACTATACGTTGGTCAAGTCATTAAAGTATATAATTAATTCTATATTGAAGATGTTTAGTTATTGTGTTACTCTATAATGAGAGGAAAATTGATTACATGTAAAATATTTTTTCTAGCTGTGTTTAACATTTTAAATACACTTTGAAAAGCGATACATCGTTTTTTTATGGACCTAAAAAATTGCTACTAGGTGATTTGGAGGAATTTAAACCTTTTGATGGAAGGAAGAGAAGATGGTTGTTGCAAATTTTCTGTAAAATATTTTTTCTAACTGTGTTTAACATTTTAAATACACTTTGAAAAGCGATACATCGTTTTTTTTATGGACACACGAAATTGCTACTAGAGGATTTGGGGGAATTTAAACCTTTTGATGGAAGGAAGAGAAGATGGTTGTTGCAAATTTTCTTATTCAGAGGGAGACAGGTAAGTTGGGGCGCATGATGTGGCGCACAAATATATTTATATCCAAGGAGCACGGGTGATATGCGAGACTGGATGATGCGCGCGGCAGCGACAGAGAGGAAGAGAGATAGAGCGAGCGGTATATGGAATAAGCGGCTCGCAAAGGGGTGCGAGGGGTGGATCTTGCGTACACGAGGAACGCGTGGAGTGGGTACGAGGAAAGGGTGCCGGGGTTGCCGTCGGCGTCGGCGTAGGGTGAACGAGGGGCGAGAGGGGTCGGTAGGTTTCAACCATGATTTCCATTCGCCAGCCATCCATCTTGTTTGAGACTGGAAACTGACAGATAGACGTGGATCCGAGTGCCGGTGACGTGGCAAGTCTTGCACGGTTATATATACGTGTGTTCGTGAAACTCCGGTTACGTATATACAGAGTGATTCAGAATTGAGGCATTTCCTTGCGGAACTTTAACTTTCGTTCCGGTGAAAAAAAAAATCGAGGTTTGCGGTTATTGTCATTTGTCATTCGGAATTTTAATAAAACTTATAGTTTGTTGCTTGACAATGAAACAGAAACAGTTGTGACGTTTGTCACATTTATGGTTTCAGCATCTGAACATCATTATTTGACTCAAAAAAGTTTCTCAAAATTGTACAGACTGTGTTTATTTAATAATAAAATTTTTTATTTTTAGTAATTAACATTTTTATTATTAATTAATAAAAAATTGTATTATTAAATAATTAAATTTTTTATTTTTAAATAATAAAAAATTGTATTACTAAATAATTACTTATTTAATAAATTAATTTAAATTAATTTATTTAATAATTGTTTTGTACACACTCATTTTTATTTAATAATTAGTATAATAGTACAACAAAAAGATGTGGTTTACACAAGGCAGACAAAAATGAAAAGTTGAAGAAGTGTCGAATATTGTGAAGAACTTTTTCTCTTTAGGATCACCCTGTATTAACCCACACATTTCTGTACCTCCTACGGACAAGTCTACTCGCGCAACTCATTTAGCTATCGGAACCTCGCGTCTTCTGGGGCCACTGCAGACGTATCTTCACTTGTCACGTGACGCTCCGTCCTCGTTCGCAATTTTTGTCGAAAATCGAAGTACAGCCTCCTCGAATTTTTTTCACCTCGACTATCAATTGCATTTTTCCCTCGCCCACCTTCGAGACATCTGCGGGCAGCATTTATTTCCGCCGCAAAGAAACTTCCACGCCGTTCGTATGCTGCCAATAAATACAATAGCCCCCGGGGGTAGGGACCGCCGCAGAGTCCGCGAAGATCCGGCACGAGCGTACATATTTGAATCTGAATCGGGCATTCTCACGATCCGGATTTACCGAGGAATAAGATCCGCGCGCGAAGGGCCACGACTTTTATCCCGCGGGGATGAATAATGGATGGATAATGTAGGAATTGACTATCACGTTCGCGAAGGAACTACTGATCCTCCGGGGGGAAAAACGAAAAATGCAGCACGCATGTTTACATATATTAAAATTTATTTTCAAATAAAAAAAATGAAAGAAAAAGCAACGAAATACCACGAGTGAAAAAAGTGTGGCTGATTTTAAAGAGGAAAATAAAAATGACGTCCAAAATGCAAACACACTGAAATTTCATGCTTGAAAATATCCTGTACCTTATTGTAGGGCAATATTAATATAAGGTACAGGACAAGAAGTGGAGTTATGTAGGAATTGACTATCTCTTTCGCGAAGGAACTAGTGATCCTCGGGGGGAAAAACGAAAAATGCAGCACGCATGTTAACATATTAAAAAAAAAGAAACGATTAAATTTTTATTAAAAAAAAAGAAACGATTAAATTTTTATTAAAAAAAAGAAACGATTAAATTTTTATTAAAAAAAAGAAACGAAAAGCAACGAAATACCACGAGTAAAAAAATGATTTTGATGACGAGTAAAAAATGATTTTAAATAAAATCAGTCACAGAAAATAAAAATGACGTCCAAAATGCAAACACACTGAAATTCGTGCCTAAAAATATCCTGTACCTTATTGTATCGCAATATATTAATATTAAAAAAAATGTATTCACTGTGTAACATCTATCTGAAAAACGTGGTGGACAAGAAGTGGAGTCTCGGAGACTCCTTGAAATTCAGCTGGCACGTGGAACCTCGCAGTCCTCGAGTCACAGTTAAAACGCAGAAAAATTGAAATGGGAGACGCGAAGAATGAATAAAGATCAGCGTGAGAGGGAGACGGAGCGAGGCCTTTTCGGGGAGGGGGGGGGGGGGGGGGGTAGCAGGGTCGGTGGTTGGTAGAACGTGAATCTGTTCTCCGTGCGCGCGCGAGAAGTCGAGGGTAGCTCGCGAGGGCACCGAGGGGGATGGGAGCCCGGACGCCTGGACTCTCGCGCGCTCTCTCCGTGCACGCGAGTGATATTAGGTAGAAACGCATGAACTTTGATATATTCGAGGCGCCTTGGGGAACCTCGTGGAAGGCACCATGCTGCGGCAAGTATCCAAACTATACGTGATCTGCAACTTTTCCGGTAGCATCTTTTCGCGCCGGGAAAGCTGCCGCTTTTCTCTCTATCTCTCTCTCTCTCTCTCTTCCTCCCTTCTTCCGCCCCCTCGTCACTTCTTTTCCTCGCCCCGAGACATCGATATAACGACGAGCGATATTAAATTCACGCGGTATTCTTGACTCGCTTATCCGGTTGAAGATTCCGCCGCTGCCTCTGTCGAAGTGCCCGACGGTTCTTAAAAATATTCCAACCAAAACACGTTTCTTTTTTTCGTTTTTATTCACGCTCGAGTGATCGAGAGGACGGAGACGTTTTTTTCAAAAATACTCGGCACTTTTTGTTACTGCCAAGTGGTGAAGAAAATTGCGGAGACTCTAAAAGTCATCTAAACGATTGGTGTAGTGATGATAACTTTAAGATAACTTTTTTTACTCGAGAAAAGTTAAACAATTAAATTAATTTTTTTCCAGGAAAAAAGTTAACTTTTTACAGATGAACTTTACCAGGGTTGCCATGGTAATGTTGCCATGGTAACGGTTAACGGAATCCTAATGCCTGAAGTTGGCCACGACTCCGGATTTGCAGCCAACTTCACACCCTCTCGATTGTCCTACACAGCGGCGGCGGCGGCAACGAGATATTTTTATAATATAGAGAAACAACGTAGAAATTTACACATTGCCACCTCATTAATTACATTTTTTTTCTTAAAATTTCAAACTAACATTTTCTGAAATCATTAAAGCTGCAAACTACAAATTTACACATTGCTTCCTCTTTGATTTACATTTTTCATGAAACATTCTCCACGATGAGGAAGCAAAAATGAATAAACAAGCTTCCCCATAGAGTCGGCCACTGTACAAATAAATTAGAAAATATATTCGAAAATATATTTCCATATTTTCAAAAATGTCGAAATACAGAACTATCCACGATCGCGCAGCTGGCCCAAAACACCAGCTCCCCGAATTTGGTTAATGGGCCTCCCGAAATGATTTAAACCCAAACACGGTATCCGGACAAAATACATTTCGCGTCGTTACGGTGTGAGAACTCGAGACGTCGAAAAGGCGCGGCGCTGTCGGCGTTGGCGGCCGGATGGCGGCTCGGAAAACAACGGAAAAATAATAAAAAGAAGCGGCGAGCACACTTGGGCGCGCTTGGGCGGAATCGTCGCCCCGGAAAAAGAATGAGGGCGCTGTCAGCTGGTGGAAATTATTCTGATTATGCTAATTCCGGGTTCTATTCCACTCCTTTACCCAGCCGCGTGTCGTCCCTACCCACCTCCGCACAGCCATTGCCCCGTAGCATTGCCTCCCTACTGCTGTCTGCGCCATCTTTCATGGCTGATATTTATAATATAGGGGCGACCAAGCAGTTTCAAACTCCTTTTGGCTCCCCGCGTGCACCGTATCCACCGCGCATTCTGCGAGCTGGGTCACCCCCCCCCCCCCCCCCTTTGCACCCCCCCCCCCCCCCCACCCACTCCTTCCCTGACAGAACCGCCACCAACCGAGCACTCTTATCGATGGCACTCGGTTCTCCGCAACGTCGATGAATTTATTCATACTCCACCCAAAAATTGTTCACTGTATTTCCAAGCGCAGTGTGTGCTAACCCCGTTCTTTTGTTCCGCAAAGAAGTCAGGACTCTGCGAAAATGATATATAGGATCTATTGAAATTTATGTCGGCGACATAAAACGCTTTGTAATGTTCAGTTGAGCACCTCGAATATCGAAGTCGCAGTTCATCAAGTGTCATCAAGTGTTCGGTTGATGGCGTTGGTGAAAAGTGTAATTGCATTTTGGGTGCTGCACCATTGAGGACCATTCGCGATTGAAAAATGAAAAATAAAAATGACGTCCAAAATGCAAACACACTGAAATTTCGTGCCTAAAAATATTATACACCTTATTGTAGGCCAATATATTAATATAAAAAATGTATTCACGGTGTAACTTCTATCTTTAGTTCCACGAAGAAGTCAAGACTTTGAGAAAATGATGTATAGGATCTATTGAAATTTATGTCGGCGGCATAAAACACTTTGTAATATTCAGTTGAGCACCTCGAATATCGAAGTCACAGTTCGTGTCATCAAGTGTTCGGTTGATGGCGTTGATGAAAAGTCTTAATTGCATTTTGTGTGCTGCACCATATTGAGGATCATTCGCGATTGAAAAGTAGATATTAAGTCACAGTTTTGAGCATAAGATAAAAAAGATAAAAATCTTAGGATTTGTTGTCATTTTCTGCGAAATGTTGTAGCTGGTATTGAATATTTTCCAATAAGATGACACATTATGCGATATAACGTGAACACGAAGAATCGCGTATGAAACTAACGACAGGTACCAATTTCCATAATTATTGACCTTCACGAAAGCGGCGCGTGAATAATGAATGGACAAAAAACGATCGAAAAAAGAAGCCAGTGCGGTGGTATAAAACCCAGACCCCGGGAATTGAGCGGCAGCTCACTGAAACCACACGAGAGGGTCGAGGGCAAATGAGCATCGTAGGCAAATATCCCCTAATGTGTGAGCGATCAGATGTTTGGCCTGCGTAAAACCAACTGAAGTGGCTTCACCCGGGACGTCCACGTATTACCTTTCAAGCATTATATTCCACAGTCTTTTATCACGGCACACAAACATTCGCAGATGTCCGCCTCGATTCGACGTTCAACCACGAGGATCATTACCGTTGAATCGTGTGCTCGAGTTCGACTGTTTACAACGCACTCGGGAATAATCTTTATCTTCCATTGAATTTATCCACACGCACCCACGCAAAGTTATTCAGCAAAAGAAAACGTATTACTCAATAACATCAGTGACAAACTGTGCAAATTCGCTTAATCCTCTGAAGCATACATTTTTCTTTACATTTGATTCACTTGAAATTCGGTACTAGGTTAAAAATTTGTTATTAATGAAAAATCGGATGGAAGTACGTGACATATCAGTATGTCACTGTGTTTTAAAGGGCTAAGGGCTGCTTTCGTGCACCTTAAGGAAGCGATTTCTTTTTCTTTTCAGAATTCAACGCAGATGGTTCAATACGCATGGTACGCGGCGATTATTTAAATTATTTTCTTATTATTATTACTATTGTTTTTCTTCTTATTATTATTATTATTATTATTTATTATTATTTTCTTTTCTTGCACAATATCAATGATAAATTATGACAAGTCTTAAGCGGCTGCTGCTTAAGGGCTGCTTTTTTGCAGCCACTCGGAGCATGAGAAAGCTATTTTTTTTTGCTTTTCATGTATTCATCTAGGTGGTCCAGTCCTTATGGCACAGTCGTGAGGCACTCGTCGTACACTGTGCCCTGCGTACCCCGTAATTTTTTAAATAATTTTCTATTACAACAATATCAATGATAAACTGTGAAAAGTCGCTTAAGGGTTGTTTTTTTGCAGTCACTCGGACCGCAAGAAAGCGATTATTTATTTTCTTTTTTTTTCAAGAATTCAACGTAGGTGGTCCAGTACGTATGGTACAGTCGTGGGGCACACGTCGTGCACAGTACCCAGCATACGCAGCGAGGAGAGCAAGCGTTGATTAATCACAACGACTGTATTATTTCCCGCTTACAGGCGGCGCGTCGGTCAGGCTCCCTCGCAACTTCCTCTCTCCCTCTCTCTCTCTCTCTCTCTCTCTCGTCATTGCCGGTCGCCAGTAAGCTCGGGCGTTGCGCGCACCTCGCGTTCCCGTTCAAAGTATGTAAGTGCGGGACGAGCATAGAAATTCTGGGGCATTCACGGGATAAATCGGCGCTCTGGACGGGATACAAAGAGGCGCCCGCGCGTATGGTGCGCGCGCGTTGCCGGTGCGCTCCTCGCTCTGGCTGTGCTCCTCTCGTCCTCTCGTCGACGGTGAAGGCCTCGCGCGCGGGCTACAGACAGGTTGCGTATAAACATGTCAGGCTGGCATGCTCGCCGTGCCGGGCGTTCATCCATCACTTCTCCGGGGCCAACGTCGCCGCGCCGCGCGTCTCTCCCTCGCGCTCGCTCCACACTCTTCCTCCGCTCTTCGCCCCGACGCGCGCGTCCTTCTTCTTCGTCGATCGCCCGCCGCGCGCCTCGCCCCACGGACTAAGGATTTCGTGTACTTCATGCGCCTCCTCGACAACGAGGATTTCTGTGTCTAACGCACGGAACATGACTTTTCTTCATATTTCGCGGGGTCGATAAGAAATTGTTGCGGAAAGTGGGTTTTTTTTTTTTAAGTGCACTGATGAATTTGTTAATACGATAATTATTTTTTGTTCGAGAAGGATTTCTTGCGAAATTTGAAGTAAAAATTAATTTTTGGTCAGGAGCCGAATCTATGATTTTTGATAAAAAAAAAGTCGCGAAAAATAATTGTTTTCAAAATCGATTAAAAAAGGTTGTTAACCAGTGTTTTCGGGGGTAGAATATGCGACTTGAGAACGATGGTATAGGTTAAAAGTCGATATTTTGAAAAGAAAAAAATTGGGGTCGATTTTGGCGATTTTCGGTCGGGAGCCGGATCTACGATTTCTGACAGAAAAAATATTTTTTTCGTCGCCAAAAAAATATTTTTTTCAAAATCGATTAAAAAAGGTCAATAACCAGTGTTTTCGGGGGTAGAATATGCGACTTGAGAATGATGGTATAGGTTAAAAGTCGATATTTTGAAAAGAAAAAAAAATTGGGGTCGATTTTGGCGATTTTCGGTCGGGAGCCAGATCTACGATTTCTGACAGAAAAAATATTTTTTTCGTCGCCAAAAAAATATTTTTTTCAAAATCGATTAAAAAAGGTCAATAACCAGTGTTTTCGGGAGTAGAATATGCGACTTGAGAATGATGGTATAGGTTAAAAGTCGATATTTTGAAAAGAAAAAAAAAATGGGGTCGATTTTGGCGATTTGGCCTGCCTGCTATCTTCCGCAACTGCAGTCACCTACTCTATGCCGATGATCTCGTGGTCTACCGGCAGTGCGATCCGGACGATCTTGCCGCCTCACTGGACCTCCTCAACGGTGACATCGCGCGGATTCACGGCTGGGCAATTTTAAACTCGCTGTCGTTGAACGCCTCGAAGACTGATGCTATGGTCCTGGGGACTTCATGGTTCCTCACCCGTCTCGACTTCGCCTCTCTGCCCCGCCTTTGCGTTGCGGGGAGGCCGATCGAGTTTGTTGCGTCTAAGCGCTATCTTGGCGTTATTATTACACCTACGCTTGGGTGGGGGCCTCAGGTTTCCTCGGTCCGGCGCCGTGTCTTCGGGGCGCTTGTGCAGCTCAGGCGCTCTTCGGGGTTGTTTGATGCTGCCACGCGTGCGCGACTTGCGCTCACCGTGCTCTTGCCTCACCTTGATTATTGCTCGGCTGTGTTGTGTGATGTCACCGGTGACCTTGACTCCAAGTTGCAGCGGACATGCAATGCTGTTGTCCGCTATGTGCTTGGGATTCGGCGCGACGACCACATTGGAGTGTCCGTTGGACGGCGTTCGCTCGGCTGGCTCTCGGTAGCTAACAGGCGGAAATATTTCATGGGCTCCCTTTTCTTTTCATTGGTTCACTCGGGTGTCCCGTCTTACCTGGCCGATCGGCTTGTCTTTCGGGCCAGGGCTGACACTCGGGCTGCCAGGGTTATGACCCTTTCGCTGTCTGCGTCGGCCGTGCGAACGTCGCTCTATCGGAAATCGTTTTTGGTTAGCGGGACGCATTTCTGGAACAGACTTCCGCTCTCGGTCACGGAGTCTCCATCGCTAGGTGCGTTTAAAGCTCGTCTTTTGCGGCATCTTTTGGAGCTCGAGCAGCGTGACGCTCGGGCTGACGGTTGAGCGTGTGTGCTTGTGCGGCGTATCCGGTTTTTCGATGCATTTTTCATTCCATTGTAATTTTTATTTTTTATTTTATTTTATTTTATTTTATTTTTTTTATTTTTATTCTCACCTTTGTTCCGCTTTATGTTAGTTTTTAAGCTTCGCTTTTGTTTCGCTTTTTTAGTCCTATGCTTCATCTCTGTACTCTTGTTTTTACTTGCTTTTGTTTCTTGCGCTGTATTTGTGTGGCTGAGGTCCTTAGGGGACTTGTCCCAGGATCTAATAAAGATACTGATACTGATACTGATACTGATTTTCGGTCGGGAGCCAGATCTACGATTTCTGACAGAAAAAATATTTTTTTCGTCGCCAAAAAAATATTTTTTTCGTCGCCAAAAAAATATTTTTTTCAAAATCGATTAAAAAAGGTCAATAACCAGTGTTTTCGGGGGTAGAATATGCGACTTGAGAACGATGGTATAGGTTAAAAGTCGATATTTTGAAAAGAAACAAAATTGGGATCGATTTTGGCGATTTTCGGTCGGGAGCCGGATCTACGATTTCTGACAGAAAAAATATTTTTTTCGTCGCCAAAAAAATATATTTTTCAAAATCGATTAAAAAAGGTTAGTAACCAGTGTTTTCGGGGGTAGAATATGCGACTTGAGAACGATGGTGTAGGTTAAAAGTTAATATTTTGAGGAAAAAAAAATCTGAGATCGATTTTGGCGAAAAAAAATGCAGTCACGTGCCCTAGCTCGTGTGATTACTCTAGTTAATATAAAATATATAGAAATTCAGAACTCTATCGGGGACAACCAGAACTTATCTTGTTTGTTAAGTCTACGGGGTATCGAAGCTGTTAAAAAAAGTGGAACGTAATACGCGAGGGGAACAGAACGACGCGAGAATGGAAAAAGAAGCTGCCTAGAGCGACTCGGTGCGCGCACCGGTGTTAGTTACGTGGGGCTGCACCCGGTGTGACGTATGCTAAAACGTCAGAAAACGCGGCTGGTGGATGAGAAAACGTCACCGCGCGGTGAAACCGTTGTCGTCACTCGGTGCGGCCTGCATTGTTGCCAGGGAAATCAGACGAAAAGCCCCGATAACTAACGGCATAATAAATGAAGTCTTCACGGGGCTGTGCGCAGGTTATGCTATAGTATATATGTACGTCGCACTAGCTAACACACGAGACTGATACGGGGACGTGGTTCGTCGCAGTCTTTCATCTTTTAACATGCTGACAGGTTTCGCCGAAGAGAAATCTGCTGAACCTCGTGGAAAAACCAACGATAAAAAATACAAAAAAACGTATTATTCACCTATTCGGCTATTTGTAAGTTATTTGGTAGGAATCCTCATTGATCGTGTTCTTTTTTAAAATAAAAATTGCGTTGCGTTTTTACTTTTAATAAAAATCGCAAAAAATCAAAAGGGTTACCCCTTCTAAAAATTAGCAATTTTTGAGGGTCTGACTTTAAAATTCAGTAAAAAATTAAAAAATCAAGATGTCGCGATCTGCTTTGCGGCATTCTCTACGTTATAAAGTTTTCTCTCGAACGCAAAAAGAAAAAGCAGGTTTGGTTGGTCGAAAAAAAAGTAACCTCGATTTTAGCGAAGTGACGAAATTCCGAAAAAAGTGAAAAATCATTTTTTGCATTTTTCTCATCGAATTTCATGTTTTTCGGGCAAACGACGGTGCTTTTCGGAATCAGCGAGAAATTTCCCATCGGATAGGGCCTTCAAACTTTACGAAATCGAAAAAAAAAATTCTCGAGTTTGGACGTTAACTTCACGTTAATTTTCTTAACGATCTAATTTTTTCGTAAAAAATTATATATATATAAGATATTTTGACATTGATATTTAGATTGCAGAATATTATCTGCACTCGAAGTTGAGCGCGAGCAACGCTTGGACGACGACAAAACGGCGAAGAGCGCGGAGGATTTTTTTCATATCAGAAAGTCATCGAGGGGCGACAGTCACCGGAGATGGTCGGTGATTGATACCTGCCCACCTCCTGGCCACCTTGGCTCATCATCATCAGAGCTCCCCGAGAACGCGAAAACTCCGCGACACCAGCGCCACCGCTGTGTCGCCGTCGTCGTCGACAAGCCAGCGGTGTTGCTAATTCACTGATAAGAAACACTCAGCGCGCGGTCCTCGCTCCATCGCATCCGAGCAACCGGCTCAATACTTATTGGTTCCTATCTCGGCGGTAAAGGCTCACCGTGCTCTATACCGTGGCCGCGGTATCGAGAAAGAAACTCCCGAGTTACGGCCCTCCCGGACCACCAACACCGCTGCCGCACGTGTACTTTACACCGAGGAGCAGTAAACTCCGCTGCGAGCGATTTGCACGCCCTTCGGATGCTCCGCAGTATCAAACTCAACGTTATATATTTCCAATGGCCATATTTTAATGTCCTTTTTAGAATTAAAAAATGAATTAACTAAATTTCCATATAATTATGAAATCAGTGTCTTTGTTAAAAAGGCATTTTACTTGCTATGCAAAAAAGATAGATTAAGATAATGAATCATTTTATCAACAATTTTTTACGTAAGATTCCCAATTTACATTGAAAAAATTAGTATTAGTTAAAGAAATATCGGTAGAAATTTTAGTAATGCACAAAAAAGATACAAAGACGAGGAATTTTTTTAATGTCCTTTTTAGAATAAAAAAAATTAATTAACTACATTTCCATAAAATTATTAAATTAGTGTATCAATTAAAAACACTTACGAAGCATTTTATAACCATTTTTTGACACAAGGTTCCGAATTCACATTAAAAAATTAGTAGTTAAGGAAATATCGGCAGACATTTTTTTTATCGCGCCAAAAAGATATAAAGACGAGGCGACACGGCGGAAGGTTGTGGTGGAACGGTTGAATCCTCGAGTGTCGGGGGGGTTGATATAGGTAAAACAGGGTTCCTCGGTATTTTCCTCGGAGTGTTCGCGGGGAGTAAAAGAGCGCGCGTGAGAGGAGAGTGAGGGAGGCAACGACGATAAGACGCCGTGAGTAATGAGCAATGCCACGAGTGATATCGCGAGCGAGAACGAGATACTTCTCTCCGGGTTGGCTGCCGGCGAAAGAGAAGAGACCAAGAAGCGCGAGAAGAGAACGACGAAGGAGGAGGAGGAGGTCCCGCGGCATCGCGCGAAGGAAATTTCGCGTCCGAAAGACAGAGATGCAGCTACAAATCAAGTTTTATACCGAAAAAAAGTTCATTATTGGTTCGCCATAAAGAAGGAGGTGGATGCGGAGATTTCGCCCGAGAGGAGAAGAGAGAGAGAGAGAGGGAAAGGGGTGGAGGACGGGGGAGAAGCGTTTATGGGCATTGCCGGGTATAAGAGCCCTGAAACTTCACGAGGGGATGAATCCGAGATAGAGCAATGAGTCTCGGAGCTACGTGGAACGAGAAAATTCGCTGAGTACTTTGTACCAATTTTACGGTTATTCTCATGTACCACACATTAAATTGCGTTGGAAATATATTTTAGGGAAAATTTCGAACCGAGTTTAGACCGATGTCTAAGACGAGTTAGTAGTTGACATTGTTGACTTTGATTTAACTATTTTTTCGACAATTCCTGTTAAAATCAGCTACATCACAACAGTCATTTCTGAGATATAAATTTATATAGATGGTTTTCCAACAGTAAAAAAAATGTTTTAATCCAGCCGACGGAAAGCTACAATAATAAGATTTCTTAGAAATTTATTAAGTGCCAACATTAAATGATACAATTTCACCTACGAATGTCAAAATATAAAACTATTAAATTTAACAAATATAAATTTTATATCACAATTTTGCTACATCACAACAGCCATTTCTGAGATATAAATTTATATAGATGGTTTTCCAACAGTTCAAAAAAAAAAAAATAAAATGTCTTACTCAGTCGACTCTGGAAAGCGACAATAATAAGATTTCGTAGAAATGTATTAATTGCCAACATCAAGTGATACAATTACACCTACGAATGTCCAAATATAAAGGTATAAAATGTAATAAATATCAATTTTTCTCCATACCGAATTATTCATTTTCTGCCCAAAGATAAAAAACTGAAAAATCGAATTAAACTTTCGTGAGTCTTACCGAACGAGGAACGCCAGCGCGGAAGCGTCGTTTAAGAATGCGCCGTCAAGCTCGTTGCGATCACGGCTGCGGCCGCGAGTTAATACTCGCGAGAGAGAGAGAGAGAGAGAGAGTCATGCCTCTTGTGCCCTCGGGAAGGTTGCCGCTCGCGCATTCGCTTGTAAATCTCGACGTTGTCGTTTCCACGTCCTGTTTCACTGTTTTTCACCAAATAATTTCAGCTTCATTCTTCATTTGGCTTGGCACAAACTGCCGCAAACAAGCGGCGGTTCGGGGGTTCGCCCGGCGGGACTGGTGTCTCGCCTTTCGCGTAGCGTAACTCGACGAAGTCGCCGCGGCCAACCGCCAGCCGCATTTATATTAAAACACTAAGAAAAACTTTGCCCCTCTAGCGCTGCGCTACGGTCTCGTCGGTTCTCTCTCTCTCTCTCTCCTTTCCTCTCCATACCTCCGCGTTACCAGGGAATCGTTAATTTTCTGCCTCCATTCGCTTCTCGTAAATCCCACGGTCCTGCTGCTGCCGCCGCCGCCGCCGCTGCTGTTGGTGGCTTTGGCCCTGCTGCAGCAGAAGCACCGGCTCGTATTATATATCCCACACCGCTGAAATAATACGAGCAGGAAATGTTGACCATTATTTTTGTCGCTCGCAAAACCGGGATATTTTTCGACTACACACTTTCATTAAAAATTATGATTCCTACCCCCGGGGCTGCTCGGGTTGTTCGCTCGCGACACGGAGGGTCGTTCGGGACTTTGGAATTTATGGGATGCGTCGACGCAAGACTTCGTCCCGTTGACGTCGCGCAGCCCGAACGTTGCCTGAATGTGCCTTGGCGTTGAGCTTCCGCGACGAGGCGAGGCGGAGGATAGGAGAGCAAAAGCGGCGAGGGTCCTGCGCGATCATTGACCAGACTGCGTGCGATGGGACGCGAAGCTTTCGTGGGATTTTCCACCGGGTGCATCGTTAGACGAGCGAAAGATCGCCGGGAGAGGCGAGAGGCAAGGTGAAACACCGACGTGAGCTCATGGAACTTTTTTTCTGGCAAAGATGTTGAGAACAGTGTTGGATTCCATCTGGCTTGGTCTCACACCTTGGTGCAAAAAATCTGACGTATCCGACGCTCTGGATTCGCAGCATCATGTATTTAATTCATACAGAGTGTTTGACATTCAGGCTGAATTTGGATCTAAATCGACATGGCTTTCGACATGGCTTTCGCAGTCCGCATCCAGCCCAGTAGAAAACAAACGCAGACTTTTTTCCGGCAAAGAAATTGAGAACAGCGTTGGATTCCATCTGGCTTGGTCTCACACCTTGGGACAAAAAATTTGATGTATCTATCGTTCTGGATTCGCGAGCATCGCCTGTTTATTTCATACAGAGTGTTTGACATTCAGGTTGAATTTGGATCTAAATTGACATGGCTTTCGAAACTGGACGTCCTGATCACGACGCATTCAGGGATCCGTGAGGCCTAATCCGGGCCCAACCTTCGGATGAACAGGTTGTGACCCAGCCTTGAACCAGGACCTCATGCCTTATAATGGATCAACAGGCAAACCCTCATATGGGATCGACCACAGCCTGGATCATTGCGTAATGTTTTCCTAAAAGTCACCCAGCATCTCCGTCTTGTTTTCATTCACTTCAGCCTCAGAACACGAGTTGTTACCCGTTTTTCGACACCGCGAAAAAACCTTTGTACGTAACTGAAAACGTTTCACACACCCACGAGATAGCGAGACCCACACGAATTTGTTTTGAAAGCCGTCGGATTGTAGTGCGTATTACGAGGAGTAAGCAAGAGCGCGCGGCTGCCGGCTGGCTATACAATTTACCTGAGCGCCCGGCGTATACCTACCGCCGCGATAAACCGATGCGAGCATAAAGACGCCGGGTGACAAAGGAAACGGCGGCTCTTTAAAAAAGACAACAAAATATGATAAATGGTCGTGGCCGAGGCGGACGAAGTGACGCGATATGCGGACAGCTTTGCCGGTGTGGATACGCTTGCTGACATTGTACCAACGATACGCGGTACCGACTCTCGCGCCAAGAGCCTCGGGGCATCAGCACCAATTACGGACTCGCAGCGTGCGCGTCTCGACGGCGGAGGTGAAGCAAGACAAAATATAACGAGATATCTAACCGAATAACACACGGGATTCTCGCTCCTGGATATTTTTACGTGACACGAGGTGCTCACGAGTTTGATTGAAAATTGACGATATTATTATTATTGTGATTCATTTCTAGAAAAGCTAGACAAACGAACGTGAAAAAACGAATTATGTGATTGTGGCACCTTATTTGGAATTCACTGTGGAGGGATGGGATTTCTATGCTATGCTATGGCAAGCTGAGTTATGATATGCCAAGCTATGCTATGCAATGCAATGCTATGCTATGCTATGATATGCTATGCTATGCCTTGCTATGCAATGCTATGCTATGCTACAGTTATAGTGAACGTTAGAGTAGTAGCATAATATAGCGTAGCATAGCACAGCATGGCAGAGCATGGCATAGCATGGCATAGCATGGCATAGCATGGCATAGCATGGCATAGCATGGCATAGCATGGCATAGCATGCCATAGCATGGCATAGCATGGCATAGCATGGCATAGCATGGCATAGCATGGCATAGCATGGCATAGCATGGCATAGCATGACATAGCATGGCATAGCATGGCATAGCATGGCATAGCATGGCATAGCATGGCATAGCATGGCATAGCATGGCATAGCATGGCATAGCATAGCATATTATGGCAAACGCAGCATATAGCATGGCATGCCATATAGCATGGCATGCCATAGCATAGAGAACCCAAGTTGGGTTGGGTTACCCAACCCATGCATTATTTTTGTTTTTATTCGTCTTTGAGTGTCTGCAAACTGCAGTAATTGAGTGTACGTAACACAATCCCCAGTTTCTGAAGTCAGCCAAGGTTCACTCGAACATTGATGGCGAATCACCGTAGAATCCTTCGGGGCAACGAAGTTTCCGTTCCAGCAGACTCGAAACTCCGGACGGGTTCCCGGTACCGGTAATGGGAGGCAGTGGTCGGCTCCCGCTCACGAGCACCTTGAGAATAACCATCGCCGTGTAACACGAAACGCTCTCAACCTCATGGACCGGATCCCCCGCGCACTTGACTGATCGAACGTCAAACGCTAATAAGCAAGCGCCGATTGCTGCCGCAGACCAATTTCACTCTTGGCCTCGAGGACTGGCCGCGCGCCCGTTCGACGTATCCCAATTTTTTTTTTTTTTTCATTTCCCCTTTTTGAGGCGCGCTTAATTTCGTTTAATTTCCTCCTGTTCTTGAGTTCTCATGAAACATGGAACACTAATCTGAATTACGCTATAAGATAACATTCACGTAATAACTTTGGTATCTTGATTTCTTTCGAATGGACGAAATTCAATGGAAAAAAAAGTTGAAATAAGATTGTAACCATTTTAGAATATTCCTAGATACACCACTGTGTAAAATAAAATAAGCTGATTTACGTCTCGACTCCGGTATGAATCTTCAGCAAAATTTGAATTGAAAAACTCCAAAGAATTTAGTGAATCCACATGAGGTGGAAGCTGAAGACTGCACCCCATAACGAATGCATCTTCAGCAAAACAAATAAATCTCTTCAAAATAACAAACCAACGCATTCGCGACGAGGATATCAAGACCAAGGCCAGAAACCTTGCAAACAACATCACAATTCCTACAAACGCAGTTTCTTCCTGAAACGAACGCCGTGCACGAGAGAATCCTAAGCATCCCATCACGCATTCGCAAGTGAATCATCGCATAATTGGCCTGAAGTTCGAAGAGCAGCCCTGCTTAGGGGTTTCCGCGTTCACGATTAAATCCTCGTGGGAACGAACCTCCGACCACTATCGAATCCTCGAAGAAAGGCCAAGACCGGCGAAGCAGGATCGAGGACCGGTATTAAATAATCAAAGTGCGCATTTGCAAGGCGATCATCGCCGCGCTGCCAGTTGACTTTCCTGGATTCTCCGGCATTAGGACCTTGTGAACTTGCCATTACGACTGCGGATCCCGCGCGCGAATGGACGTCGGGGGGGCACGAGAGAGAAAAGAGGAAGGGAGCGTAGAAACGACGAGCAGCAGCGGCAGATAGCGGCGGAGGAACAACCGGGCGAGCGCCGGTCCCTTATTGCAATGGCTTTTGTGCTTGACGTTTGACAAATAAGAAACGGGATCCAGGCGTATCATTACCCATCCTTCGCGGTTGCAGCGCGCGGTGCGCCCGTCTCTTCTCGGCTCTTCCACCGCTTCAACGGTGATGCGATGAGCTCTCGGTTCTCTTCTTCCCGATGTCGGTGAGCGGCGCGCGATGCTCGTCCGGCTCGTCGCGCTTTGTTGCGCCTCCACGCCGACCCCGGTCGACGTCTCGCTCGCAGCTCTTGGCCCCGGCCGTCGTATCCTCCTCTCGAAAAACTCCTTCGGCCGATCTAATAACGTCGAGGACGCGCCGGCTCATTAGTCAAAAGTCCAGGGGTGGACGCGGCGAGACCGTCCGCCAGGCCGCCGACGAGTCGTCGTCTTCTTCTTCTTCTTCTTCTTCTTCTTCTTCTTCTTCGCCGTCGACCTATTACGCGGGTATAGCTGTGTTCTACCGTATAGGTGCGATCCGACCGCCGCTCGACGCCGTCGCCGACGAGACTGGCCGACCTGCCACAACGTTCTGGATGAACTGGAGGCTTTTGCGACGATGTCTCGAACGAAAACAACTATTGATCGGAGCCAATTCGATTTTAAGCTTAAATTAATTTGACGCTTTGTGGAATCGAGCGATAATGTTTGTGACTACGTTTTAATAAAAAAAAAAAAAAATATAGTTTTTCTCTCACTTTTACAACATATTCCAAAAAACCACGATGACTCTCTAATATTTAAGTTCAAAATAAAAATCGTCATCATGATGAGAGACGAAAATTTTGTAAATATTTGCAGTTATCTTAATCGTCATCATCGTAATCATAATGACGGACAACAATTTTGCAAATATTTGCAGTCTGTGATCTACATTTTTTAAGTCGTAAATTAAGAATAAATAAATAGAATATAGTGATAAAATAAGAATAAATAAATAAAATAAAGTGATAAAATAAGAATAAATAAATAAAATAAAGTGATAAAATAGGAATAAATGAATCAAATAAAGTGATAAAATAAGAATAAATAAATAAAATAAAGTGATAAAATAAGAATAAATAAATAAAATAAAGTGATAAAATAGGAATAAATGAATCATATAAAGTGATAAAATAAGAATAAATAAATAAAATAAAGTGATAAAATAAGAATAAATAAATAAAATAAAGTAATAAAATAAGAATAAATAAATAAAATAAAGTGATAAAATAAGAATAAATAAATCAAATAAAGTGATAAACTAAGAAGCGATCAGTGAATGCAAGACCAGCATTGGCCGCTCCAACCGTTTCGCAGCCGATCTACTCCCATCAAATTGGCTCCGCCACCCCCTTTCATCTCCAGCCCCGCTTCAACCCTTCGTGTATATTCGAATACCTGACGAATGCATATAACGACTCCTCTAAGCCTCCGTCTTCCGGAACTAACACACAGCCCGCATCTTTTCTTCCTCCTCGTGCGGCTGCAGTGCTAACGTAGCAAAGCGGGAAGTCGCGCGGCTGCGAGTTCCGTGCACTGCGCGAGAGCGCAGAGACTCAGAGCGCGAGAGTGATGGATGACCCCCCCCCCCCCCCGGTCTAACAACGGTTGCCCTACTGCTACGTGCTTCCTCGCTCGCGTCTCGTCGTTCCCCCCGCCGGTTTCCCCAATTAAACAATTGCATTCGCATCCATCCATCCGCGGAGATCGCGGCTCGGGGACTCCGGACGCCCCTCCGTCGCTCCTCCGCGCCACCCTCGCCCCCCTTTCGCCCTGTATTTTCCGTCGTCCGCGTTTCCTCCTGCCTCCCTGCGCAACGAGAAAGTCAACTCGCGTCGCGATTTTTCCTCAAATTGCAACGAAACACGCGCGGACGATGCGCGCCGGGATTTCGTGCTAAAAAATAAAGGACAAATAATATCCACGACGCTACGTGACTTTGGCGGGAAATTGGCTAGATTAATGAACGGTGGATACCGCTGGAATTTTTTTTCGCCGAGTAATATCGTTGACGTACATCCGGATTGCTCTTTTTGCGCCGAGGTGACGTCCGGACTTTTTTTTTTTTTAGTGTTGGGATGAAAAAAAATTGGTTATCGAATGCGGAAGGAATGGAATGTCGAGATATGTCGGATGGTCGCGTCGTGGCCGTAATGCGTAATCATAATTCCAGAACCGACGCGCATCGAGTTTGTTCCGATCCGGAAGCTCGAGCGGTCGCCGTGTCACGTTCGCGTCTCTTCTGAAATCACGCGACGCTCTCGCGCCCTTGTTCGCTCAACCCCTCGCCGCGAGTTTTATGTAAAATC
Source organism: Pimpla rufipes (assembly GCA_963932165.1). NCBI lineage: Eukaryota > Metazoa > Arthropoda > Insecta > Hymenoptera > Ichneumonidae > Pimpla > Pimpla rufipes. The sequence goes on from OZ010636.1 coordinate 9,375,294, forward strand.
CGATGCGCCTGTTAGTTTATGCGGGCGGCATACATTGGAGGTGCCCCGGCCGGACGTGCCCTACGTACCAAGCCCAAAGCGACCGAGATACTCGCCCGCCTCCTCGCAGCTTCCGTTCGCCGCGCTCTGTACGTTTGAGGGCTATAATACGTCGATTCTCTCCCCGTCCCTTCGCGAAACGTCGACCGTACGCCTCACCCTTCGTTTCGTGTTTGTGGTCAAAGTTTCTGATATCGCTTCTATAGCTTCCATGATCGTTGTCTATTAAAACATTGTTTCATGAATGTTTAGAGTTTGAAAATAATAATTGAATAATAATTAGATTAGAAAATAATAATTGAATAATAATTAGATTAGAAAATAATAATTGAATAATAATTAGATTAGAAAATAATAATTGAATACTAATTAGATTAGAAAATAATAATTGAATAATAATTATAATAATTGAAAATATAAAAGAATAATAATTGACTCCTCGAATTTTACATTTTATATGTTTTCCAATTTTCGTAAAGTTAATATTTCATAAATTGAGGAAATAATGTGGATCGACGATAAGTGTCCTTAATTATAAATAATCTTGAGTGGGACCCCCATGGAAAAAAAGTATAGTTAAAAATATATTTTTCGTTATATTTAAAAATGTATATAAAATATGCTTGAAATATATATTTTAAGCTTATACATTTCAATCCCCGACCAACTGTTGAGATCTTATTTTCTTTTTATTTGTTTTCCGCACAATTGATTTTATGCATTGTCAATTTTTGTACAGAGTCATAAAATAAAAGAATCGTAATTCTGTTTTATTTCAACACTCCTCAAGTTGTGCTAGGTACTTTAAGATCAAAACGCCCTCAGATAAACCGTCCTTATATTTACCACCTTCAAAATGTATCACATTCAGTGAAGAATATTTTTTCCCCAAAACAACGTACCATAAAATTGCAGTAGAAACAATTAATCAATCATTTACATCTTTATTGTATTTATTTTTTATTACTACACTCGGTCTACTCCCAATTTTTTACGGATCCTTCGTTGACGCCTTCGCTTCGCAAGATGCATAGACGAAAAATATTCCACTGTCCGAAAAGGCCAAAAGGCTTCGTCGTGGCGATATAGTGAGAACGAAAACTACTGGTATTATACGACTGGATAAGAAAAGACGGCGCTAGATCCAGGCTCAGGTCTCGCTGACGTTTGACGTCGCCGGCGGCAGTCGCTCGGCCTCACTTGCCCCATTCCTTCCTGACGCGAAACGCGGGGTCGGGTCCCACCGTAGCGCCGTTGAAAAATGATGCACCGTAGCTGTCGCCGTATAGCCGCGCGCGCGCGCGCGCGGTACCTCAGCTAAAAGCACGAATACTTTTTCATCTCTCGGTGCCGCCGGTGGAAAAGCGGGAGGCGCGCGGGGCCGCCGCGTTCTCTGCGAACCGGCAAAAAGCTTCGTCGGGATCCAGCGACGCCTAGACAGTGTTCGTCCCGCGTAGCTGGACCTTCCTGCCTCTCCCCCTGCCGACGAGCTTTTATATCTCGCTTTAATCTCCGACACACGTGTGTCCCGATCCTTTATAATACTACGTAACATTGCGCAGGAGATCGCGAATCGCATGCTTCACCTGCTGGTTCCATCCGCACTGCTGAAATGCGAGATATAGTCGCGCGTTTCTATGGGTGACGCTGATTCGTTGGTTTCTGAGACGTAATGAAATTGAGAGAGTGAGACGAATATCAGTGATTTTGCATGACACTTTTTTTGTAAGGTTTATCGGCATATTTCTGAATAATTAATCAAAATGAATAATTTTGTTATTGTTGTTAAAATTAAGCAAAATGAATAATCGATCACAATTAATTTCTGAATAATTAAGAAAAAATAATCAAAATTAATCACCTGCTGTTTCATATTCACTGCTGAGACGTCAGATATAGTTTAGCTTTTCTATGAGCGATGCTGGTCTATTGCTTTTTGGGATAAAACATAGAGGATGAGATTTTGTGATTTTCATCAGGGATTTTGCATGCTAAATAATTTTTATAATATTCGTTATTATATTTCGTGAGTTATAAAAATAACCGCGTTGGTATGGAAAGAAAGGACTCGCTTTAAAAAAAAAGTGAACTCACAGTTTTTAAATTTGAAAGGTAAAGTCGATGATGAGGATGATACTTCATTAGAGCCCTAAATTGATGTTACGCAGCGTTGACGAGACTGTCAATCGAATATTCTATTTTAATAAAGACGTTCCAGGTATCGCCGGAGGAAAAAGAGAAAGGAATGGAAAGTCCGCGGTATAGAATACCATGATAGACTGCATGTACGTTCTGCAATATTGTAGCATATGCTACAGAGTCCCAAAGCGGCGACTCTCCATCGTTCTTTTTCCTCCTTCCGTCCTCGCCGGGCTTCATACAGCGGCGGCTCTTGATCCGAATATATCGAGCCTAACATATGTGGAATACAGAGAGAAAGCGACTCTCGTGATCTGCCCCAATATGTCTTTGTAGTTTGTATCAGTGCCACGCGTACTGATTTACATACATTTTCTTCTCTTCTCCGTTGCCGTTCTCCACCACAGAAAAGAGAAGAAAAAAAAAACGAAATGAGGGCAGATAAGTTTTACTATTTACTGCCATGCCTGCTGATTTACATATATTTTCTTTTCTTTCCTTTTCTGACACCGTTCTCTACTACCAACAAAAAAAAAAAAAGAAAAGAAAGAAACGGGGGCAGATAAATTTCACTAAAAAAAGAAGAAAAAAATAGAATGAGGACAGATAAGTTTTACTATTTACTGCCATGCGTACTGATTTACATATATTTTCTTCTCTTTTCTGACATCATTCTCTACTACCAACAAAAAAAAATAAAATAAAAATGAGGGCAGATAAGTTTACTAAAAAAAGAAGTAAAAAAATGAAATAAGGGCAGATAAGTTTTACTAAAAAAAAAAAGAAGAAACAAATGGAATGAGGGCAGATAAGTTTTACTAAAAAAAGAAGTAAAAAAATGAAATAAGGGCAGATAAGTTTTACTAAAAAAAAGAAGAAACAAATAAAATGAGGGCAGATAAGTTTTACTAAAGAAAGAAGAAAAAAACAAAATGCGGGCAGATAAATGTTACTACAAAAAAGAAGAAAAAAATGAAATGAGGGCAGATAAGTTTTACTACAAAAAAAAAAAAAAAAACAAAATGAGGGCAGATAAGTTTTACTATTTACTGCCATACGTACTGATTTACATATATTTACTTCTCTTTTCCGCTACCATTCTCTACCACCAACAAAATAAAAGAAAAAAAAAATGGTACGAGGGCAGCTAAGTTCCCCTAGATTCGGTCAGTCCAGCGTAGTTGCGACCCGAGTTCGCGAGTCCCGAAAGCCGAAGTCCTGGACGGAATCTGCGAGTAATAATAGTTCGCTCGGGGTCACTTTTGGCCAGCGCGAGAGACGCGGCGATGTTGCTCTCTCGCTCGCTCGACGCTCGGCGGACGGTTCCACTGGCTCGTGCTGGGGGTCTCGCAACCCCCGAGACGACCCCCTGCGCGGCCCGGCCAGAAGACAAATGAGCCTGAGGTGAGAACTTGCCCGATAAATACCAAAGGCGACACAGTGTTTGACCAGGGAGCGTAGCGAGTGCCGCAAGAAATACTGCGTGAACCGAGCACAGCGATTTTCCTCTCCCTCGCGCCGCCCCCGTTCGTCCCGCTTTGCCCGGCAGCGGCAGCTCCGGCACTACGTGGGGTTGTCTTGCCCTGGCGTGCAGCCCTTTCGCCCCTACGACGCGAGGAACGTTCGTGGGACGTGGTGACCACTGGTCGGCCTTCTCTTCGTCCTTCGCCTCGACTCGTTTGCCCGCGCTGTCTTCTTCCCTCGACGGCGACAGTCTCACTGCTTGCAACAACCTGAGCTCGTTAACTTTTCCTATGCTTCTCTCTAAGTCTCCTCGGTAACCCTTTACTGCGTAATTCTTAGTGCAACGAGGAATTACTCTTGCTGACTGGACGCCTAATTTTTCGATGTTTAGACACTTTTACGGAGCTTAAGGAGGTTTTCGCCGCTCATTTTGCTTTAAAAAATAAAATTACAAAAATTAGACAAAAATCTTTAAAAAATCATACGTATTCAGAAAAATTAATGAATAATTTTCATCAGAAAAAAAGTTGGGTTGCCGGGTAAATTGTTGAACAATTAATTTTTCATTAATATGTTAATAATATTTTGGGATTATTATTATACAAAATCAATCTTTTCAGTGCCTTCTATATGCTTGATTTTTTTCAGATTATCACCTTATCGAGAAGGGTTCGAAATTTTCCTCGAAACTCACATGTAACGGAAAAGACATCAACTCTTAATGTTCGAGGTTTGTTTTATTTTAATGAAGAGAGATAATTTGTGTTTTCTACAATTATACACTGCAATTTATCGACTGACAGATTCGAAAATGTTTTCCAAGTTTACAATTTTCTTTTCTTCGATTAAATAATCGCTTTCACCGTACAAATAATTTAGAAAACTTAGAACACATTTCCTTTCCATCAAAAGCGTAATTTCCAACAGATACAGAAGATTTCAACGACCACTTCACAGTCTCAGCTGTCAAGAATCCTAAAAAAATGACTACCTGATCACATTTCGACGCAACACTACTTAACCTCCCGGCATTTTCTTCAACCTCCAATAAAACCATCGATAATATAATTAAAATAATAACAACAACACCCCTTAATGTCTTCTTTCACATCTTCCGTGCGCACCTCGCGCGTTCTGCAATCCGTTGCACCTTTTGCATCTGATGATTCGCGCCACCAACCCCGCGGTTTCATAATTGCTGATGCAACGCGAGACGCGTTGCATCGAATCAACATTTTTTTCTTCCCCGGCGCGCAATTTTTATTCAACAGCCGGACATTGGCAAACTTTGTCCAAGCGGCGGGTCTCGAGTCACGTGAAAAAGGAGGTAAAGAGCCGCGCGAGAGAAGCGCGAGCGAGCGTCGTGGAAAAAAAAAATTGCGGAGCACGCGGGCCGACGTTATTAATGACACGCGTCCGGGGCGCATAATATTCATTACCACAAATAGTTGATTATGTACGTAGACCATGCTCGCTCTCTCTCTCTCTCTCCTCTCGCTCTGGTATATTAGCCGGGGCCAGGGAGCAGAGTGCCGGCCCGACAAAGGACCAGCCACACGGTGAGGCCATGACGAATTAATCTACTGATTAAAGCAATCCTCTGACACCGTGGCTGCTACCACATATTTAATACGTCACCGCGGGAATCAAATGATCGCCGCCTCTCGCTCCCTCTCGCGGCGCGCCTCGATTTTTCCCTCTCCCCGCGCCCCGCTCTCTCTCCCACGATAAATATCAGCCGCGTCGCGCTGCTTTTGTTTCACTCGAAGGATCTTCATTCGTCGAGGCTGCTGCGCGATGCTCCGTAGACTCCAATCGCTTTTCCAACCCACGATAATATATTAATCGATTAATTTCGCGAATCGTTTTCAGCCCCCGAAAGCCGTGGGCTATGAGGCGCGTGTTAAACGCGGTTTTGAAGAGCCTAGACTCGGTGCATCGATGAGTTGCATAGCGAGTAATGAATTTTTGTCGGCATGCGGCGAGAAATACACCAGTTTCTTGGTTACAATTAGACCAGATGCGCGCTTACCGAGTAGATGTAAAAATAATAAAAAAATCGAAAATAATCCAATTTTTTGAATTTTGTTGTCAAAACTATCGGGTTTAGAAAAAAATAAACTTGAATTCGTTGTGCACGGGTAAAAATACATCGAAATTAGGTGTTGAAAAAAAGGTTTAAAAATAAAAAGTGTTTTCGCACTTTTTCGAAATTTGTTCACTTCACTAAAATGGAGATTACTTTTTTTTGGGTCGATCGAACTTGGATTTTCTTTTTTCCTTCGAGAGAAAACTTAATAACGAAGAGAATACCTCAAGGCGGAATACGATATATTTTGATTTCTAAAATTTCTGAAAAATTTCAATTTTCGCCATACATACCCTTTGCGTTTTTTGCGATTTTTTTTTTCGATTTCGTAAAGTTTGAAATCCTATCCGATGGGAAATTTACACTTACAGGCAACCTAACAGCCAATCAAAAAACGAGTAACCCGTGTATATCGAAAATCCGAGATATTTTACCCAATAATTTTTTCAAAACTAATTTTTCCCGCTCCCCCCATAAATATAAAGCGCGTCGCGCCTCTTTCGTTTCACTCAAGTCATCCTCACCCATCGAGACTGCAATACTCTCCATCCTCCAGTCGCTTCTCTCCGCCGCCAACAAATGTCTCGATTAATTCCGCAAATCGCGTTTCCAGCCCCCGGAAGCCATAAGCAACATCGACTACATAAACCGATCTCAAAGAGTCCAGACTCTTAGTGTATCGGCGAGTCGTATCGCGAGTCCTGAATCTCCTTTGACACGCGGCAAGAAACCCGACAAGTTTTGCTCGGTGTATTTCTGTAACCCAGCTCGACGCCGCGGTTCTCGGGTCTCGTACGGCCCGTGGTAGCCGGCCGCGCTCACGCACGCGAAGCCGCACTTAGCATCACGAATTGATATCGGCGAACCGGTGCGCACCGCTCGCGCTCCCGTGACTAGAAACATCAAAGCTCTCTAGCTCGGGCTCCATACACGCGTCACACACCGCTATCAGCGCACGTATATATGCGCCAACATATCGCACATGGCGGTGCCTCAAAGCCGGTTGGTCGGCACTTGGATCGGCGGAGCGTGTCACCCGGCACGCCCACGAGTCACGCGATGCATCTTTTACTCCATTTCGCGTCGTACCGCGTACGACGCGATGGTAAATAACTCGGGCGCGATCGATTCGACTTTTTGCCATGTTTCGCCTCAACCTTCGCGGTGTCTCGGCAATTTTTTTTGTCTTCGTTTTTTTGTTGTTCTTTTTTTTTCTTTTTTTTTAAATAAAATGTCTTATATTTTACATAAAATATTAAAAAATTTTATATAAAATATTTCTATTATTTTTATATAGTATATTTCTATTATTTTTATATAAAATATTTCTTTTTTTTAAATAAAAATCGAGGCGTCTCGGCAATTTTTTTTGTCTTCGTTTTTTTTCTTTTTTTTTTTTAAATAAAATGTCTTATATTTTACATAAAATATAAAAAAATGTTATATAGAATATTTCTATTATTTTTGTATAGTATATTTCTATTATTTTTATATAAAATATTTCTTTTTTTTTAAATAAAAATCGAGGCGTCTCGGCAAACTTTTTTGTCCTCGTTTTTTTTGTTGTTCTTTTTTTTCTTTTTTTTTAAATAAAATTTCTAATATTTTATATAAAATATAAGACATTTTTATATAAAATATTTTTATTATTTTTATATAAAACATTTCTATTATTTTTATATAAAATATTTTTATTACTTTTATATAAAACATTTCTATTATTTTTATATAAAATATTTTTATTATTTTTATATAAAACATTCCCATTATTTTTATATAAAATATTTCTTATGTTTTAAATAAAATGTCACGTTCCCTCTTTGACGCCCGGTGGAATTGTGGGAATTGTTTTTGTTCGGTGAATCGACGACGACGACGACGACGACGACGACGGGGAGACCGGAAACTCGGAGTACCAGGCGTGACTAGATCGTAGAAACGCGATACCAGGTGGGGCGCGCGTTAAAAGTTACCGGGGGATCGCGTGTCGGCCGCGAGCTGCGAGAGCCCGGCGAATAGGTACAGCGACGTCCAGGCCGCGCGGGTTACACGGACGATGATACCGGTCGCGATAGGCCCGGAGGTCCGAGGGACAGCACAAAATGGCTCCGCGGGTTCTCCGGGCGAAGGGTCGCCGTCGTGCTATGGATGTCGCCATCGTGCGGCTCGCCGCACCACCGTGTGGACTTTGGCGTCGACGCACGCGAGGAACCTCCCACTGGACGTCGCGATCGTGAACGGTTCTCCTAACGCGGGCTTGGTTCAAAATTATTTGAAACACGTTTTATGCAGCTCGCCACCGTTTTACGTGGAAGCCATTAATAATCCTGCTGTATCTCCGTGGCATCGAAATATTTTTTGATGCTATCGCTAAAGGCACTTGATACCTGATATTATGAAAAATGGTAATTTCTAATTTGCCGATAGGCAACGATTTTACGTTTCCGTTTCACGCTTCTGACTTCGGCGCTATGACGAATATTGAGGATTGTTTTTGAAAACACACATTTTCGGAACATGAAACGAAGTTTCGGAAAAAATGCAAAAATCGATACCTTGATTTTTATTCTTCATTCAATCAAGAAAATTGAGGCTTGTTTTTGAAAAAGACATTTTTGACATTCTCTTGACCTTCAACATTATTTGGAACACGTTTTTTGCTGCCTCAGGTGTTACTCTGCGGAAACCATTATTCCTGTTATGTCTCCTTGGCTCCTGATATTATTAAAAATAATAATTTTAATTCACCGATCGGTAACTATTTTGCGTTTGTCTTTAACGCTTTTTATTTCAGCACTAAACCAAAACGGGACTAATTTTTCAAAAACAAATTTTTGAAACATGAAACGAAATTTCTAAAAAAATGCAAAAATCGATGCCTTGATTTTTATTCTTCGCTCAATCATCGATCGATGTCTTATCGATCACCAAAAATGGTGAAGACCGTCTGACACGTAAGAGCGAATATGTTTTATTAGTCGGTGAGAACATTCGCACGAGACGAATTTTTTCTGAGGCTCTCGGCTCAGAAATTATGCTCTCGCTTCGTAGACGTATCCCGGGATTGGCGATGGTAGCGTCGATACGATCTCGAGATGAGCGAGAGCCGCGCCGCCTGTGCGTGCGGGCTACGAGTGGAAATTACATTCGAACGCCACCGCTCACGCTGCACGCGTGCGCGATACCCCGAATCGTCAAGGCGCCGCGCGGCCGCGCTGTCTCGCTATCGCTTCGGGGCCTCTGTAATAATATCCGTAATTATATATTATAACACGTATACAACACACCGCGTCGCGTACATAGTAGCCCTCTCACCGACCGAAATTCGGCACGATCGCCTCGCGATACCAGCCGCCACAGAAACGCGGCATAAGCCGCGCGCGGCGCATTTGTAACACGTATAATTCACCGACGATCGCGGAGACTCGATAAGCCTCAAAGTGTCGAGCGTTGCTCCGGCGACGAAGCGTGCTGACAGTTCGCGTGAGTGTTGGTGCCCTGAAAAGTACGCTGACTGTAGGTACAGTCGAACCTCTCGTAGTTTACGTGTCACGCCAGACAGATCTGATGATGATTACCACACGGAGAAATGTTCTGGTAATGATTATCACACCGGGGAAATTTTCTGGTAATGATTACCATACGGAGAACATTTTCTGGTAATGATTATCACACGGGGGAAATTTTCTGGTAATGATTACCATACGGAGAACATTTTCTGGCAACGTTCATGGCACGTAGTAAATGTTCTGGTAATTATTACCACACGTAGTAAATATTCTGGTAATTATTACCACACGGAGAAAATGTTCAGGTAATGATTGCCACACTGAAAACATTTTATGGTAATGATTACCACACGGAACACATTTTATGGTAATGATTACCACACGGAAAACATTTTCTGGTAATTAATACCACACCGAAAAAATTGCCTAGTAATGATTGCCACACGGAGAAAATTGTTCGGTAAACATTGCCATACGGAGAAAATGTTCTGGTAACGATTACCACACGGAGAAATTTTTCTGGTAATTATTACCACACCAAGAAAATTTACCCCACGGTGAACATTCTCTGATAATGATTACCATGCAGAACATTTTCTGGTAATAATTACCACATTCCGTATAGTGAACTTGGTATATTCTGCCACTTTGGCGATCATTCCAATATTCCTGAAAACCATTGACCGAGTGGCAACTAATGTCGCAAATATGGATTATAAAAATCGTCTCAATAGTTGAACCAAGTTTTCAATACTAGATGTGACAATCGTTACCAGTAAATATCCTCTGTGCACATTTAATGCATTCTATAATTCTATAATTATTGGAAAAATTGACAGACCGGCGAATTAAACCGCATTTACTGTACCCTACGTGGTAATAAGTGCCAGAAAATTTATTCCGTGCTGCGAAATAAACGAGTAACGATCGCACATCTCATTGGTCGCTGCTACGTCCAATAAAAACACTATACGACGCCCCCTATCCCCAAGCTACGAGAGACCAAATTACGAAAGGTTCCACTGTACATAGGTGTGATCACGAAACCGATGCTTTCACATATAAACCCAAACCGCCCATTAAAAAATCAGTCATGATTACATCAAAAGTGCAGACCTCGCACGAGTTCAGCTCGGTAAATTCCTGCTGAGCTCGGGTGCAGCCCGCTATTTTCTCGCCCCTCTTTTCTTCGTCTTGCGCCCCGATATCGCGGCTGCGACGCAAACCCATCGTTTGCCGCAGAGTGCGGCTTATCGAGTCCCAACAGCAGCGTATCACGGAGCCTAATAGAAACCGCGAGCTGGCGCTGCTGTCGCCGGTCGGGCGACGTACAAAAATACATATACTCAGTACACACATACACGTCGATACATTCATGCACACAAATACCCAGAAAATTCCCATCGTCTTGCGTTCTCTCTATTCACCTCGTCGGAAAACCCACACCGCGCGACTGCCACCCGTTTTGTGGCATTCGAATTGCAAATACCAGAATGTTTGCATGTTGTTGTCACCGCATCGGTGCCCGGGGGTGGTTTTCGGGGGGGCGGCGGCGAGGGTGGGTGGAGATCGGCCCGGAGGGTTTCGCTTCGACGAGACCGTCGGCCGACGATGACGCGAGAAGCAGCGGCAGAAATGCAGAAGCGAGAGGGAAACGCGAGGAGCCGCAGCAGAAATGCAGAGGCGAGAGGGAAACGCGAGGAGCCGCAGCAGAAATGCAGAAGCGAGAGGGAAACTCGAGGAGGAGACGCGTCGCCCTTTTCCAGGCGCTTTCGCGCTATCCCGCGCTTCGTCCTCGAGAGGAAATGGAGAGGAACCGACTCGAGTCGCACAGATAAAGACGAATAAAAATAGGCGAGAGCGAGCGAGCGAGCGGCGGGCGAACACTCGGAGAAGAAACCGGGAGAAGAGCGGCCGAGATACAGCAAGAGGGAGAGGGATGGAAAATGTACGCGCGGGTGGATGGAGACGGCGTTTCCTGCCCGGGGAACATTAGCACCCCTCGATACTCCCCGCAGAAGCGCGTCTCAACCGAGAAAAGAGAAGTCGCTCTGGTTCGCCTGTGTGGCCCGGCAGCAGCCTCGAACCTTCCTCGTCTTTCGCCGCTTCTCGTTCCTGAAACTCTGGGGAAACCTCGGGCTCGCGATTTTTCGCTCGCAGGACCTGCGAGACCTCGGTTGGTTTTCCTGGTTTCGTGGTTAACACGACTCCGGCACTGCTGTGTGATTGGATCTCTGGGCTCGCATATTCGATCGTTACGGAAATGCTGAAATTTGTAATCGATTAGGATGCAATGGTTTTTGGAAATTTTGGTAATTTTCGAAGCGGTGAATAAGTGGGAAATGGAAATTATTTGCTGGGTTCCCATATGAAAATAATTTATATGCAAGATATATAAAAGATGTATTCTAGATATACAAGATATATTTTTGCCGAAAAATTCTATATGTCGGATATATTTTAGGATATATACGAAATATACGCGAGGGAAAAATATATCTAAGATATATCCAAAATATATTGAAAATGTATTTTTATTATATTATCGTCCGAAAAGTTCTATATGTCAGATATATTTTCGTGTATATTTCTTTTCCGTGGGGGTTGGTGAATATAGTTGGGGTCTGTTTTTGGTACAATTAATTATATTTTAGTCCATCGTTTTTTACAATATTGGTGGACTTTTCTGTAATGAACCAACCCGAGTGAAAAAGAATAATATATTTTTTATATAGTTTATACATACAGCGGTCATGTATGGATTTGGGCGTATATTCCATGTTAAACTTGTATATAATGAACATATAGATAATTAATTTATGTCTAGAAGATATAAGAACTTTGTAAATTATATATATGGAATTAATGATGAATTGTGCGCTGACTACATACAGACTGTATACAAAATTGTGAATATATATGCCCAATTCCATATATGAGCGTTGCACATAATTTTATATAAACCATATATTTTTTTCACCTGGAAACTGAATCATTTTTGTAAATTGTATTTAAGCATTTTCCCAAAAAAAAAGACGTTTGAAAAAAACATTTACTACAAGCAATTGAAAAAATTCTTTTTTCTCTCAATACTAAAAACGAGGCCATTTATCCATGCCCAATAATTACCCACGATTATATATTTCAAAAAAACATTTCCAAATCCATTTCCATCCAAACCTCTCTCTGCTCCCATTACTACAAAATTCTTCCGGTGCCCACAAGCGTCAAACCTGACGAAACATTCCCCAAAAAAAAAATTCCACAAAAACATCCTTCCTGGCCCATACCCCCCAAAAAAAAAACAAAAAAACCGACAAAAACCAGTATGGTGGCCCCGTCGATTATCGGCACCTTCAACGCGACCGCGCGTCATACCTTCCGCACCCATGGGACGCGCCGGACAATTTCTGATACGGCGGGAGGGATCGGGGCCGATCCCGCCGCAGCCCGGGACTCATTACGATAATACTCCCTAATAACAGAGTGCAGCAGGCGAGGCGCACGGCGGGCCCTGCGCTCGCGATTGGGCGCCTCGGGCCCGGTAATAGCGGCCGCGGAGCGGTGATTATTGGTGCGCCGGTCGGGGCTATAGGGCCCGATCACGATCGAGCGGGACCCGCGCGGCCTTCCAACTTCCATAACACCGATCGGCAGTCCCTATCTACTTCCCCCCCCCCCCCCCCCCCACCCCTTCGCACTTCGCCTCCACGTTTTCTTATTTGTATTCTTCCTGAACCCGCTTGTACCCCCCTCACCCCCCTCACCCCCCCCCTGCGCCCCTCTTCCTCGCCGTCGGTCTAAACACACCCATTAAGGCTGAAAATGCGACTTTGATGATCGGGTGCAACGCGCGCGCCGGTCGAGCCGCACGTCGCCTCTATGGGACCACCGCGCCTCACTTCGCCATCGCACCGACATCACGTATGGGGGCTACGCGCGCACCGACGTCGTTGATCTCCAGCCTCTTGTTGTTCCTCTCGCGCACGAATATATATATACGAAGATGAATATAAATATATATATATGTGTATGTATGTACAGTGAATTTATGGTACAGGACGTGCGTTTAACATTTGAGAGAGAGAGAGTGTCTCGTACTATAGACGCGTGCAATCAACAGGTATCACGATCCGTCCGAGCAACCCTCGATGCACAGCGGCCATAATTGCCCCCTGCTGGACCCCACTTTATAATTCTCCTCTCTCTTATTCTCTCCTCCCCCCTCCCCCCGTTTCCCGGCGTCGTGCCTCCGGAGGCCTGAGCTCTGAATTTAAGTAAAAAAAACTTCATTACATTTATAATCGTGACTGAATTTTTTATGAGCCCCCCCGGCGGCGTTTAAACACGTGTTGTGTTCGGCTAGGTTCCGAGAACATTGGAGAGATCTGCCTCTGGGGGCGACCGCGAAACAGCTGGTGAATATTCTTACGACTGATGGTGGAATTCTTGAAAAATCCAGGGGCGGTCGTTTTTGCGACGTTTCGGGGTTGAAGGGGTTTCCGGAATTATCGAGGTCGCAGATTTGGTGGTCTGCTTTGGGTGTTCGACGAATCTGGTGGCATTGGAGGTGGAAATTCGGTCGATTCGTGACGTGATATCCTTAAATTGAGTAAAAATTCATTTATCAAATTAATAAACGTAACTGTATTTTTTATGAGCATCCAGCGGGGTTAAAAATCTTGTAGCTCAGCTGCAGATTATGGAATGTTCCAAAATGAACTGGTTAATATTCTTACGACTGGTGAGAGTTTTTTTTAATCAATAGGCACCATTTTTGGAATATTCAGACTCAAAGGGATTTCCAAAATATTGTGGTCTCAAATTTCTCGGTCTACTCGGAAATTGAGTTGATTCATGACACGCGATTTCGTGGAAATTGAGCAAAAAGAAATTCATTACATTTATAATCATACCAGCACTTTCTATAAACTTCCAGCGTCGTTTGAACTCCTGCTCTTCAGCTATGTTTCCAGCTCGCTGAATATCCTATATAGAATTTTCTAACAGCTGCTCAATAATCTTACGAGTGACGAAAGATTTCTTCAAAAATCGAGAAGACTTCATGCGACGTTCAGGCGTTCAAAGGGGTTTCCATAAACACTGAGATCTCGAATTTCCCACTCTGGGTGTCCTCGCAACCCCCGCAGAGTCGAGAGTGGAACTTCGATCGACGAAGGACGAGGGATGATGGACACCAGTGGACAATCGTCTGTCATCGTTTTGCAGCCGAATCTCCTAATTGTTCCCGGCTTAATGATGTTTCCTCGGAGCCACATTTTTTTTCCTCATCTTCGGGTCAACGTTTAGGGTCCCCGTTTTTTTTTGTGCTCGTCGCGCAGTTTCCTCGACGAAAATTCCGTGGGACCTTTTCCTGCGCGCACATTTACGACGCCTCGGAGCGCATGTGGGCCGCACATATTCGGACCTCGGTCGTGCACCAGCAGTCGCAATTTATTTCAATTATAAAAATATCATTGTCCTTTATGACACCGGCAGGTGTTGCCCGCGGTCAAGGGTTACGGTTTTTTTGTCGGGAACGCGCGGGACGGTATAAACCTTTATAACCACAATTTCGTGCCTCGGCCACTCGAGGAAAACGTTTTGGGAAACCGCACGCGAGATGTGGCGCGTTTGCCTCGTGCCCTCGTTCTCGCGTTTACTCGACGGCGCTGCAATGAAAATTTTTCTGAGTCACGATGCAGATATTTTTCGTATTTTTCAGAGGCGAAGATTTACCTCCAGTTTTCAGGGGCGAAATCCCTTCGATCTCAACGCGTTCGTTCGATGTTTTACACGGAGAGAAGGATCTGATACGTTTTACCATATTTCTAGTAAAAAGTATTGTCAATTTCTGGTACAGGGGAGAGATAATGCCATCTATCGAAAAGAACGAGAACGATGAGAATTTTTACCACTAAATATGGTAAAACATATTATACATATGTTAGAAATTCTGGGTGGGGGTCAAAATAACTAATGATCAAAATAGCGAATGGTTAAAATAGCAAATTTCAAAACATGGAGCGGTCGGAATGTAGAATGTCCATCATTAGGAATCCATCGTAATTTCATCCATTCGCTATTTTGATAATTCACTATTTTTACCCACATCTTTATTAAAATGGAATCAAAATAGCGAATGATCAAAATAGCGAATGGATGAAATTACGATGGATTCCTAATGATGGACATTCTACATTCAAACCGCTCTTTGTTTTGAAATTTGCTATTTTAACCATTCGCTATTTTGACCCCCACCCGAAATTCTCATAGTTCTCGTACTGTTCGTCAGGTGGCGGCTATGGCTTTTCAATACCAGGCGCGTTGGTAATTTTTGCTATAGCTTCCGGTAAATTTTATCAGATCCTTCTCTCCGTGTATATATAACGTCGGGATGCGATCCAAGCGCTACCGGCCGCCGGCGTGAAATTCGCAGCGAAACAATTAATTACGAATCTTTTATGAATTGATTTAGCCAACAGCCTCGGCTCGCTCGGTAGCGCGCGGTAATCGCCTCGCGCCTCTAAATATTTTACATTGTCCATGAATTAAGCTTCTATTAGCCGTCGGACAATGGTGGCCGCCCTTTTTCTCTCTCCGCGTTGCGCGCCACGCTGCGGGCCGCCCGGCGCGCGAGATAATTTATCAGCCATCAAACTCCCGTCGAGGCTGTAAACGTTTCGTAATTTTTAAACTTTAATTTAATCATGACGTCTCGAGAAAAAAAATCAAAAAGCGTCGAAGCTCGGTTTTTCAATTTACGCTGATATGTTTTATTTATTTTTTGTAAAGGCAATTTAATTACCCCCCATCGAAACACGTAAGATATTTATTTGCTAGTCATTAGCCTTTCGTAGAGATCGCAATAATTCTAGATTCGTACGTCCTCGATTTCGTACGACCGAGTAATGATTTCATTCAAAGGATATTGACTTAATTTTTCGTCTCGTTCGACTGCACGAAGCTCGGTTTTTCAATTTATTCTGATATGTTTTATTTATTTTTTGTAAAGGCAATTTAATTACCCCCATAAAAACACGTAAGATATTTATTTGCTAGTCATTAGCCTTTCGTAGAGATCGCAATAATTCCAAATTCGTTCGTCCTCGATTCCGTACGACCGAGTAATGATTTCACTCAAAGGATATTGACTTAATTTTTCGTCTCGTTCGACTGCGCGAGATGAGAACTCAATTTTCTTGAGACAATGAATAGCCGCGAGGTATATAGCGAAATAGAAAGAGTACGCAAGGCGACCGAGCGGTTGAGCTGCATTTAAATCTGAAGAAAAAAATCAAAAAGCGACCAAGCTCGGTTTTTCAATTTATCCCGTGCAGAAATTTAGTCAGGGCTGTATACTGGGCCCGTACAATCTTCCCTGACTAAGTACGGGGCCCATCGTGGAAATCTAACTGCAGCCCGTATTGGGCGGTCACGCTTTTAATGCTTGGGCCCGTATAGGACGATAAGACTGGGCCAATACTGGATTCCAGTACTTACCCCGTACTAAATAAATAAATTTAAAAACATGATTTTGTGCTAATTTATAGCACTTTTAATTGATATTCCGTCATTCTTATACACGCTAGTGTATTTTTATCGCTGAAAAAACATTTATATATTTGACATGGCCGGGGATCGAACCCGGACCTTCCAGATGGTTGCTGCGCCTTAGCTCACTCGGCCATCCGGATCTTGTGATTGTAATAATTTTTTTCCTTATTTGAATTACTAATATATGAAGTATAAAATTAATGTAGTATAATATAGTCAGAACTCTATAGATTTATATTATGAAGTTTGCTGTAAGACTACAAAAAGACTTTGATATTTTTTTACGGGAGTTCGGAAATTCGGTTGCCCCTAATAGTCAGTACTTTATTGAGTGACTTCTTAGCTGACCCTGACGAGCAATACTAAGATGGGTGACTGTTTGCCTGACCCTGACGTTCACTATAGTTATTACATTATATTAAATAATTATATTAAAGGGTGACTGACTACGGAGACTTGGCGAGGGAGTCTTATCGTGATTTTTAATGGGCCAAGTATGGCCATAGTTTGGATTCCCTGTTATGGCTTCCACGAGAGTGCCATGAAATTATTTCCTGGACCCTGTGTTGGGCCAAGTAGGGCCCAAGATTGGATTCTCTATCATGGGTTCCACGAGAGTGCCATGATACTATGTTGTGGAGCCTGTGTTGGGCCAAGCAGGGCCCACGATTGGATTCCCGGCGATGGCTTCCACGGATAAGCCTATATTGGGCCTATAGATATTCGCGGACGCCCGTTCTAATTTCTGCACGGGATGTTGATATGTTTTATTTATTTTTTGTAAAGGCAATTTAATTACCCCCATAAAAACACGTAAGATATTTATTTGCTAGTCATTAGCCTTTCGTAGAGATCGCAATAATTCCAAATTCGTTCGTCCTCGATTCCGTACGACCGAGTAATGATTTCATTCATAGGATATTGACTTAATTTTTCGTTTCGTTCGACTGCACAAAGCTCGGTTTTTCAATTTACTCATATACTTTATTTATTTTTTGTAAAGGCAATTTAATTACCTCCCATCGAAACACCTAAGATATTTATTTGCTAGTCATTAGCCTTTCGTAGAGATCGCAATAATTCTAAATTCGTTCGTCCTCGATTCCGTACGACCGAGTAATGATTTCATTCAAAGGATATTGACTTAATTTTTCGTCTCGTTCGACTGCGCGAGATGAGAACTCAATTTTCTTGAGACAATGAATAGCCGCGGGGTATATAGCGAAATAGAAAGAGTACGCGAGGCGAGCGAGCGGTTGAGCTCCATTTAAATCTGTTGAATGGGTCGAGCTCGGCGGTGGAGAAGGAAGAAACGAGCGAGGAAGCCGTCGAAGCGACGAGCGCGAGAGGGATAGAAATGAGGAAGGTCGAGAAAGAGAGAACGGGGAAGGCGAAGGACCAACTCGGTCCTTTCAGCGCGGGGATTCGCCTACAAAGGCGGAGGTTTTACTTTTAAATTTAGTACACGACCGACTTTTCCCCCGCCGTTAGCCCGGAGTCGGGTGGCTAAAGTAAAATAGGGATTTGGCCCCGCCCGGGGTTTATTTTAAAGTCGAGCAGGTTTTTCGAGAGAAGGGAGGAGAGGATGAAGAGAGCAGAAGGACCCTTGGTAAATCAGCGTCGTCGTCGTACGTAGTACGTATAAGGGCGACCACCGCAGTCCTTACGTACCGCAAGCTTCGTACCTTAAATAAAGGAATAAAAGCTCCGCGAAGTACACTCAGCAAAAAAATTAAGGGAGCAGTTAAATTTTACCGTTTTTTCACTGATTTTTGAAGCGCTGTAAGTTTGTGAAAAATGGTCGAATCGTAATAAAACAAAATGCGTTTTAAAGCTTCATATCTCTAGTTTGAAAATCAATGCAGTCTTTTTTTTTTAAGCAACACGCTCGGCATGAACCTAAGGAATAGCGGGAAGGAAATTTTCTCAAATTTTTTGTCGTTTTCAAAGTCGTCCACGGGCACAAAAAATTTTTTTCTGGCTTTGTCAATACTGGGGTCCTTTAGCCTGGTTCTTCAGCTTCAAAATGGTGTTTTGTTCATCTCTGTACGACCATTTGTCGCTGAGATATGGGCATTTAAAGGAAAAAGGAGCTTTTTTCGTAGATCATCAATATCTCATGAACTAATGATCGCACAGCGAGCTAAAGGTAGGTTTTGTAAACTGGAAGAAATGCTCTAAAAGTACCTTCTGGTACTTTAGAGATTTTATTTTTTTATGTAACCTTAATATTGATTTGAAAAAGACCAAAAAAATGGACTTTTTCCCCGTTTTGGAAAATCCACGTCAACTTGGCAGATATTGCCATAATGACTCATGTTTTTAGGATTTTTTTTAGTTCAATACATGCCCAACGACCCCCCAAGATTAAAAAATTTATGTGCTGAACCGTTGTTTTTTCCCGAAGCGTCAAAGTTTTATAAAAAATTAAAGGAACACTTATTGTTCCTTAAATGGCATTTAATGATGACTAAAATGTAAAAAAAACTTTTCCGTTGTTTTTCTCACGGTTTCGCAATAACTACTCTTTTAATTTTTGAAAAAGAGAAAAATTAAAAATTTTGAATTTTTCTGAAAAAAAAAAGTTCGTAGGCATTTTTGTTTTTTTTTTTTGTTTTTCATTTCAAAGATTGTTCATAAGAAATTGTGAGAAAAATACCGTTTTTTAAGCAAAAAAATTCAAAATTTTTAATTTTTCTCTTTTTCAAAGATTAAAAGAGTAGTTATTGCGAAACCGTGAGAAAAACAACGGAAAAGTTTTTTTTTTATTTTAGTCATCATTAAATGCCATTTAAGGAACAATAAGTGTTCCTTTAATTTTTTATAAAACTTTGACGCTTCGGGAAAAAACAACGGTTCAGCACATAAATTTTTTAATCTTGGGGGGTCGTTGGGCATGTATTGAACTAAAAAAAATCCTAAAAACATGAGTCATTATGGCAATATCTGCCAAGTTGACGTGGATTTTCCAAAACGGGGAAAAAGTCCATTTTTTTGGTCTTTTTCAAATCAATATTAAGGTTACATAAAAAAATAAAATCTCTAAAGTACCAGAAGGTACTTTTAGAGCATTTCTTCCAGTTTACAAAACCTACCTTTAGCTCGCTGTGCGATCATTAGTTCATGAGATATTGATGATCTACGAAAAAAGCTCCTTTTTCCTTTAAATGCCCATATCTCAGCGACAAATGGTCGTACAGAGATGAACAAAACACCATTTTGAAGCTGAAGAACCAGGCTAAAGGACCCCAGTATTGACAAAGCCAGAAAAAAATTTTTTGTGCCCGTGGACGACTTTGAAAACGACAAAAAATTTGAGAAAATTTCCTTCCCGCTATTCCTTAGGTTCATGCCGAGCGTGTTGCTTAAAAAAAAAAAGACTGCATTGATTTTCAAACTAGAGATATGAAGCTTTAAAACGCATTTTGTTTTATTACGATTCGACCATTTTTCACAAACTTACAGCGCTTCAAAAATCAGTGAAAAAACGGTAAAATTTAACTGCTCCCTTAATTTTTTTGCTGAGTGTATTTGGCACATTGATGAAGTTTCCTTCCTGGTTTATTTTCGCCCCCGCGAGACTGCGCGCTCGTTTTTTTGGTTAGTATTTCACTGCAACTCAGTGAACAGTTTACGATGTGGGGAAAAGCGGACAATTTTTCTCGTGAAATGTTTTCATAAAATACAGAATTCGTGATTTTTTCTGCGTTTTTCGATGTTCTGATGTCAATCATGAACAATTACAGAAAGTACTGTTTAATTGCGTAACAATTGTTGCTGACACGTTTCTTCGTTTTGCAAAGTTCGAGTTCTAAACCTTTAAGAATCTGCTATATTATCCGTTGTATTATTATCAACTATGATAACCATTTTTTTTACACAGAGAAAAATATCAATGGAGTGATAACAATATTTTTGCTGTGGTAGCTGCAAATTTGCTGTGGTATCTAAAAATGTTGCTGTAGCAGCTGCAAATTTGCTGTTCTATCTAAAAATGTTGCTGTGGTAGCTGAAAATTTTGCTGCGTCGACAAAAAATTCGTTAATACACCAATCGATTTTTTACCACTCCCTGATTATTTTTTTCCGTATAAGCTCCAAATTTTTGTTTGTCTGCTGAAAAAAACGCAAACACGATGTCATCAATTCCGCTTCATACATACAAATTAAACTTCCTTCAATTGATGGACCAAAAATACAAAAATACTCAAAAAAACACACAAAAAATTAATAACAAACATTCCCCGCATCGCCCCTTTTTTCCAAGTTCAACCCGTCGAAATTCCGACTTCGTGAACGTCCGGCGAATCTCCGCGGTATCACAAAGTCGTGTATAGTGACCGGATGGGTGGCATCGCGTGGGACAGTTTTGGAGCAAACCCTCCGGATTGCTCACGACACAAATTACCTCTTTAACGGAGGGCGCGAGATCGTCGGTAATGTCCAGCTATGCGGCGCGCGTTGTCTGACGACAAGGAAAGGGAGAGAGAGAGAGAGAGGGTGAACGAGAAAAAGAATGGATCGAGGGAGAGAGAGAGAGACCTGGAGCTCCACATCCAGCGTACAGAACGGGGCGGAAAGATCGAGTGGTCCCCGGAGAGGGGAGCGAGCAGATCCTGAAAAGAAAGAGCATCCGGGCGTCACGACGCTGGGCGAAGCGCCGTCGTCGTCGTCGTCGTCGTCGTCCCCACCGACTTCGGTGGATGCTACACACTCGTCGTCGTCCACGTAATCCGCGTGGTCGTCGTCGTCGTCGTCGTCGGTGAGCACGCCGAGCGCTCTCGGTGACAAATAGACGTGGCTACATATCCGAAGTCTGATTCTCGGGCAACGATTTACCCCCACATCAACACGAACGCGGCACACCGCGAGCCGCACGAGGAGACAAAAATACACCGGCGGAAGAGACAAGTCCGAGGATAAAAGCCCTCCTACCGCTGAAATTCCTGCTGCGACGGCGAATCTCGCGCTATTCGAATTCTCGATGAGCCTGTTTCCCGAAGTCCCGACGACAAATAAGTTCTTAGTTCCTGCGCGAGAGGAGGAACGGCCGGACGTTGGAATAAATTTCGCGGCATCGATTGCCGAACCGATCGAATCGTTGATACTGGATTTGGGGTAGGTCGGGGTGATAGAAAAATGTACATTGTTGCGGTTGCTAAGCGGGAGTTGGTAACAAAGTTGGGAATCGTTTGTGGTATACTTTTTTTTACGAAATATGTAGTAAAGCTTATTGCCCTATAAAGATGATAATTTATTTAATTTAATTTAATGCATGTAAAAGGACGACTTTTCGTGAGACCTGACAAAATTTAAAAAATACTGTTGCTAAGCAAAAGTTAATAAAACTACTAAAAAGATACTTTTGCTAAGCAATACTTAATAAAACTACTAAAAAAATACTTTTGCTAAGCAATAGTTAATAAAATTACTAAAAAAATACAATCGCTAGTTTTTTAAATCAAGTCTCAAAAAGTCGCCCTTTTACCTGCATTAAATTAAATTGCGAGGGCATCAATGTTAAAATAATGTATTTTATGATCATCATTATACCTCACCCCATAGTATGAAGAAGGTAATCAATAGAAATTACTACTGCAACTGTTCCCGGACCGTCGAAAATGCATTTGCAGAATCTTCAAGTCGTCCTGTACGCTTCCTCCAGTAGCTGCGCTTTTGGAGAGTCGCAAAGTGCGGTGTAGACGCTAGAAATTAGACATCGTCGCTGCACACCCATCCCCGATGAGACCCCATCCATGGCTCCCCCTGCCAGATCGTTCCGTAACGATGTCATAAGTCGAAAACACAATTTGCCAAGACTTCTTGGCGTGAGCTTGCAGCGCCGGCTCTTCGCACACGTTGCACCTTCGCGGTTTTGATAATGGAGAAACCAATTGGTGCCACCCATCCCACAACTCTGGACGCCAGGAAATATTTTCGTACGTCGAGACTCTGGAACGTGACGTCCAAATATCATCATCGATCGACGGCGAGAAAAATTCGTAGTCATCCCCATATCGGACGCATCACGTGTATATCAACTTATTCTCTTCGCACACGTCGTACCTTCGTAGTTTTAATAATGCACGGAAAAAAAAGACTTGGTTGGATCTACCAAGAATTTGGTTAGATATGCGCCAGACGATTAATTGGTTAGATCAACCAAATTATAGGTTACGACAACCAAGTTTTCGGTGACGTACCAGATCACTTGGTAATGTTTACCAATAACTTGGTCGGTCTAACCAATTAATCCTCTGACGCATATATAACCAAATTTTTCGGTAAATCCAACCAAGCCTTTTTTCCGTATGGAGAAACCGATTGGTGCCACCCATCCCACAACTCTGGACGCCGCAGGAAATATTTTCGTACGTCGAGACTCCGGAACGCGACGTCCAAATATCATCATCGATCGACGGCGAGAAAAATCCGCAGTCATCCCCATATCGGACGCATCACGTGTATATCAACTTATTCGCGCGCTGCCCAGAGACTCATCCCCCGTATTTCCAGCGACAGCAGCAGCCCTCGACAGGCTGGCGCTCCGCATCCCTCTGGACGCCGCGCGTCCGGATCATCCATCCTCCTGCGCCGGTGAGCTGGTGACTTGCACGCGAATGACTCGGCAGCAACTGCAACGAGGCTGCCCAACCGCAGCCAAAGTTGGCACGGGGCTCTCGATGCTCTCATCGCACCCACGTGTTTCCCGTGATCTCTCCTATATACATGTAGACGAATGTACATTTTCGTGACGCCCGAGCGCTGAGTAGCGTCGAATGAGCTCGCGGAATTCGACGTCCTTCGTTGGACCCCGCGCGATGAGAGGAACGATTTATCCGCATCCATCGCCGCGCCTACGCGCTGGATTAGAATCGACTGACGTCATTATTATCTCCCGTGAGGATCGGAACTCGATCGGCGGTACCGAAAAGTGCGCAGATGATGCACAGATGCGCGATGCACCTCGTCCAATTCGTCGTCAATAGGGCTGACCGAGGGAGAGAGAAAGAGAAAGAGAAAGAGAAAAAGCGAGAAAGAAGAACCGTGACAGTCCGATGGAAAAAAACATCGGCAACGCTCGGAGCCACTGGGCGGTGGCGAGTGATTGCCGATTATGATGGACGAGCCGCGGGGTCTCGCGCAGAGGACAGAAGAAAAAAAATTTGCCGATAATAGAGCACGCGGGAGGACGCGCACTCGATCGATCGCTGCCGCGGTATATTTTTCGCTTTCATGGACGGTTTTTCGGCTACCCCGGGCGTTTTTGGCCAAAGGAACTCGAACCCGAACTCCCCACCCCGGGACCGGCGGGGCTCAATTAACCGGAGGGTTGACATATTTAATTTCCTCGGGATAATGAGAATGGGTTTTCGAGGCAGAAGCGGAAGCGGCGGCTGCAGCTACCGAGTGGGAGGGTCGGATACGGACGAAAGACGGACGCTTCTCTTGTTCGTTCCGAACTATGCGGGGTTAACGTTTGGCACGACAGGACTGCAATTAACGAAAGGGCGACGGGTTTCTTGAAATATTTTGTAAAAAACAAAAAAAAAAACGGTTGCATTGCGAACGAATATTAATGTTTTATTAACTATTTCCCAGAAAAAATTACATAATCTTTTTGTTTCGCAGGTTCGATATGTCTACTGCTTTTATCCCTACACTGAGAGAAAAATCTAGTATTTGAAACGGGAAAATTAAATTGTGTAATTATAATAAATAAAGTGAACATTATTTTGTATAGTTATAGTAACTATTTTTCAAGTTACGGTTACTATGTCGGAGTTATCATATATCTATTGTTTAATTATTGTAAACTATAAAAATAATAGCTTGAACGAAAAATGTATAGTTATCACTTTATAGTTACCAGGATTTACACAATTTTTCAGAGTGTAAGATTTCCCAAGCAGCGATTTTTTTTAGATCATTCCTAATCCCAGCTTATTACCCTCTTAGCCATCACGCCTTTTCCATACGGTATCCGAGTACAAAAGTATGAATTCTGCAACACGGTTTACATTTTTTTCTCCACCATCTTCGGCAAAGTTTTCCACAATTCTCTGAACGAAATATAAAAAAAGAAACATTTTCACTGTGAACGAATATTAACGTTCTATTAATTATTTCCCAGCAAAAAGTAAATTAATGTTTTGTTTCGCAGGTGCGATATATCTGCTGTTGATACCCCTAAGATTTCTCAAGTAGCGATTTTTTGTGACATCATCACATGGCTAATCACCCTCTTATCCATCACGCTTTTTCCATACGCGATCTGTGCGTACAAAAGTGTGAATTCCGCAACACAGGATACATTTTTTTCTCCACGATCTTCTCCAAAGTTTTCCCTAGTTCCTCGGGACGAAAAGACACCCGAGACACGGGTAACGGCTAATCGCTACCAATTTATTTAATCGCATAAAGAAGAGGGAAAGCGCCGGTAGCCGGTTGATGCGGAATTCCCGGGAGGACATGGTATTCGCATTATCCTCTGCCCTTTGGATCTCGAGGGTGGTTTCGGGCGAGCGGGGCGGAAATCGTGTGATGTTCATACCGCGCGGCCCCTCGAGAACGTAGCGCGCGTTACACACGGTTTGCGTAAGAATGCATTCGCTTTCGTGTGGTCAATACAAGAGAAACACGGCGAGGAGCGGCGAAGACAGGAGGGTCCGGGGGGTGCAAGGAGGAGAGACACGGGAACGGAAGAACGAGCCGCAAGCGACGAGAGGAACGCGGCCGCAACGCACGCGGTGGTCGTCGGGGCCCCGGGAAGCGCCGACCAAACCAAAGATTAATGCACTACACTTACTGGGGCAATTTGCGCCAAGTGTCGGGAAAGCTGCCCGCCGGAAAAGCACACCCTGCTCGCGCGGAGCGCGGAGCGCGTTGGGATATCCTCCACGGTTGCGGGGTAGATTTGTTCTCGACCCTCAGAACTAGCCGCACATCGTGGATGCGCGTTAGACACCGTGCACTCCTCCCTCCAGGACCCAACGTAAGCTAACGCCGGTAACGCCGGCAGCTCCGTTTCTTGCCGTGAGAAAAAAAATATGATAAGAGGAGGAGCAAAAAAGCGCGTGTAACTGAACGTCATCTGTCTCGGCAAGGACGTCGGCGATATTGGAACTGCAAAAAATGGCGGGGTTGCGACGTTTTTTGAAATATGTTTTGGCGGGAAAATTATAAAAATTGGCTGAAGGAAAAATTGGTCGTAGAAAGGCAATCACGATGGAATAATAATCTGTAATTTGTGGTAGATTTGATGACGTAATTTGATAAATGATGAAGACGAAAGGAAAATGTGTGTAATTTAATATTATCTGTCTGATAGATGTAATTTAATGTTATCTGCTGCAATATTTGCAAAATTTGCAAAAAATGATAAGAGGAGGAACAAAAAAGCGCGTGTAACTGAACGTCATCTGTCTCGGCAAGGACGTCGGCGGTATTGGAACTGCAAAAAATAGAGGGGATGCGACGTTTTTTGGAATATGTTTTGGCGGGAAAATTATAAAAATTGGCTGAAGGAAAAATTGATCGTGGAAGGCAATCACGATGGAATAATAATCTTTAATTTGTGGTAGATTTGATGACGGAATTTGATAAATGATAAAGACTACAGCAAAATGTGTGCAATTTTATGTTATCTGCTTGATAGATGTAATTTAATGTTATCTGCTGCAATATTTACAAAATTTGCAAAAAATAATAAGAGGAGGAGCAAAAAAGCGCGTGTAACTGAACGTCATCTGTCTCGGCAAGGACGTCGGCGATATTGGAACTACCAATAATAGCGGGGATGCGTTATTTTTTATGCTTTTTGTCGGGAAAATTATAAGAATAGTCTGAAGGAAAAATTGGTTGTGGATGGCAAACACGATGGAATAATCTGTAATTCGTGATAGATTTAATGTCGGAATTTGATAAATGATAAAGACTTCAGGAAAATGTGTGTAATTTAATAGGAACGCCACAACATTTGCAAAATTTGGTACTTAAAAAATACAAAACTGAGACGAATATAAAATTGATATTATAAAACAAATTCGCGCCTTTTCGTATTACCAAATAGAATTAACGAGATTTCCATGTAAATCACGACGAATTTGCTGTCGTCGTGGCGAACATTCGTAGATCTTGGGCGCGGTGGGGATGAGTGGAATATGAGCAAATTAAACATGCATAATTAAACGTAGCTGGCGGTGGCTCTGTATCTTCCGCCGCCGCCGCTGCTGCTGCCGCGAGTGCCACCGCTGCTCGCAGCGTCTTCTCCATACGTCCTAGCGTACCTAGCGAAGCGCCGTGCGCCACGGCTTCACCGGGTTAGCCGCGTGCTCCTTAAGGGCGCCGCAGAGCGAGACGTAAGACGCGGCCGAAGACGCTGCGCAGCAACATCTGGCCGCTATGAAGTATAAAGAGGCATGCGATATCATCCACAGTGAATGCTTAATTAAAACCTCAGACTACCCCGGAGCTCCCGCTCGCAGGGAGCAGCGCGCTTTCGCCCCATGGTCCCCCACTCGCCCACCCTCGGCTCCTTTGGAATCTTCTTGCCGCAAGAAGTAGCTCTCTTCCCGTTTAACACGACAGTCTGTGCTGTAAGCCTTCCTCACGTCCGCACGCATTTTTTTATTTTTTTTACGCTTCTTCCGCACACCAACCCTTATTGAAAGATTCCCTCTTGAAAAAAATCAGTGGGTAAAATTTCTCGCATTTTCGATGTTAGTATTTTTGTCGGGTTGTTCGTTGCCTGATTGGCTGTTGGATTGCCTGCAAGTGTTACGTAAAAAAAACCAAGTGGAGCATTTTCCGCAAAAAAAAAATCGATTTCGTAAAGTTTGAAGACCCTATTCGATGGTTAATTTCCTGCTGATTTCGGAAAGCACCTTTGGTTGTCTGAAAAATAGAAAATTCGACGAGAAAAATGCGAAAAACTTTTTCGCACTTTTTTTTAAATTTCATCACTTGAAAAAAAATTAGGTTACTTTTTTTGGATCGATCGAACCTGGTTTTTCTTTTCTGCGTTCGAGAGAAAACTCTATAACGAAAAGAATGCCGCAAGGCGGAACTCGATATCTTGATTTCCGAATTTTTCCGAAAAAAATAAAAAATCATGTTATCTACTTTGCTCAAAAACTCAGAACTCGTATTTCCAATTTACTTCGTATTGCGCGAAGACTCGGAATTTCGTGCTCACTATATTTTTTTCTAGGGTCGTGGATCCCGGAATGTTTTTTTCCTCGTCAAGATAGTGGGTTCACTTCGACAGAGGAAAGACACGCGGACGCGAGGAGGAGAAAGCGGGAAAAACGCTGTGGCGAGGGGTCTGTGGAATCGAGTATCGGGTGCGGGACACAGCGGGCGGGATACAGCGGGGTGGAAAGAGCCTACCGTGTTAGGGCTTGCGCGTCTCTCGACACGCAGACTCGCAGGGTGAGCCAGCAGTGATCCGGTGATTGACAGCTAGCAGCCCCGCAATGTGGAAGCAATTCGCGAGAGGTTCTCAACGAGACTGCACGCTAAAATGGCGACGAGACGTGTGGTTGATTTTTTAATGGCGGAAATTCGACCTTTTCTGTAACTTTTCTTCTCTCTGAATTATTTCTCACTGAATTATTTCATTAACGAAATTGTAATTACGCATTAATCGTACCAAACAGGTGACTAGAAAAAAAAATTATTTCATATATTTTAGTAAATAGTGAATAAATTATTTTTTCATTTTTTTTCAACTCACCCATCGGTTCATCGATTTTGAATATTATTTCAAATGGACAATAAATTATTTTTCCTTACATTTCATTTTTTTTCGACTCTCCCACTGGTTCGTCGATTTTTAATATTATTTCAAATGGACAATAAATAATTTTTCGTTACATTTCATTTTTTTTTCAACTCTCCCACTGGTTCGTCGATTTTTAATATTATTTCAAATGGTAAATAAATTATTTTTCGTTACATTTCATTTTTTTCAACTCTCCTACTGGTTCGTCGATTTTTAATATTATTTCAAATGGTCAATAAATTATTTTTCGTTACATTTCATTATTATTCGACTCTCCCACCGGTTCGTCGATTTTTAATATTATGCCACGTCGATTTGTCAAAATCTTGTGATATTTGACACGACAGGACTTCCTCCACTCGAACAGTGGATGATCCGCCGTAAGCGCCTGCACATATATATCCCGTGAGGTGGAAAGCGCGAGAGACGGAGACGGCGCGATGTCAATATATATGCAAACGCCGACATAACGATCTATCGGTACGTAAATATACAGGGTGAGACGTGGAGGGCGGCGGGGGTTGGTTTGAAGGGACCGGGCGAGAGTGAACTAAGTCGGGCTGAGACGAAGGCTCGGAGGGTGGGTCGAAATGGGCGGAGTACGAGCGGGTGGATGGGAGACTCGCGAGCGAGCGAGACAGGGACAGAAAAGCGCGGAGGGAAGACAGAAAACTCGGAGCTTAATATAAAACTTCATTTCGCAATCGGTGGCAGACGGAGGAAAGAAGAGGTCTGCTCGCTGCCTGCTGGCAGATAGAAATGCCGAGTGCTATGCGCTGTCGTCACAAAAAAGGGGCTCGACCGGAAGACTCCTTTACCGGGAGCGTTCAGCCGCGTTCTCTCGCTACTTTCTCCCGTCTACTTTCGGCTCTCTCCGTATACTTCGGCGCTCGAACGAGAGCTTAGCACGATATCAGCATCCCCTGGACACTTAATGAATTTTTTCTCCGCAGTTAGTTTAATCATTTTTGAGAAAACTTAGGAACATGTTTTACGAGGTACAAAAATCTTGCTGATTTTTCGTACAAATCCATCCTCGACGAGGAGGAATCCGCGTTACCACAGACTAAAGAAACTGGTAATAAATACCATATTTACAGTATAATAAGATTTATTTCACCATTCAGACTATTTTGTAACCCTCATCTGCGTCATTATAGTAGCAGCTCAGTCGAATTTCTCCAGAGGTGTTGGAAAAATCACTAGACTGACTGAGTAAACCGAGTTCACTACACCAAATCTGGTAACCGTTGCCAGATCATTTTCTGTATGTAATTATAATATTTATAACGTGACATCTACCACTTTTTAGTATTAGCGACTATTTTACAGTCGCAGTAATCATTTTATTGATCGAAAACTTTTTTATAATTATCGCTTATATTTTATATATCTTTATATATTTCATTCGCTTTATTTTATACATCTTAAATATTATTATATATTTTATATCGCTTTTTTTATAATTATTTATGTCATAAGTTACCAGGTTTTTCTCTGATCCTAGGGAAAAACACGATGATCCAGATCCATCATGATTAATCCAACACTCAGAGAAATCGTGTAAGTTCTAGTAACTATAAAGTAACTATCAAATTTTCGTTCACGCTATCATTTTTATAGTCCACGGTAATTAATTAATAGTCCTAATAACAGCGTCATAGTTACCATAACTAGAAGAATAGTTGCTGTACCTATAAAAAATAATATCCACTTCATGGTTGTCACTTTACAGTTCCCAATACTCGATTTTTCTCTCAGTCAACTTTTGCCCACAAAAATTCCGCAATAATTTTCGCGCGTACTTACCGAGAGTCCAACTGCAAGAAGCGTTTTGCGGGCCTCGCGAAGTCAAAGAAGAAAGAAAGCCCGGCTGGCAGGTCGTTTCTTCGTGACAGTCGGGAGCGAAGCTCCGTGGAGCCAAACTCATATATATACAGCGCGGTGCCCGAGAGACGCGGCGGAGTTCCGCGTACACACCGAGCGTGCGATGAAACTTTTAATAAATGGCACAGTCGATATGAAGTATAGGACTTTGACATATCGTGTGTCTGTAATGTATAGTTAAATCTGGCGGCAGATGTGGCGTGTGCTCGGGCTGCGCCACTCTCGGCGCCCCAGCGGATCGCTGCGCGCCCGCCGAGCGCGCCCTCCGCGCGAATATTTCGGGGGTGGATATCGCGGCGCGGCTCTCGCCCTTCCTCCCTGGCTCTCCGCGTCTCTCGTGCCTCGAGGCACCTCTCTCCCTCTCCCTCGAAAAATTTCCCTCGAAAATCCACTTGGAGATCAAATATTTCACCGCAGCCGAGAAGAAACTGACTCTCGACGCGCACGACCTGTCATTTGTTTATGACGTGCAAGCTGTACGTCTGGCACGCCGTAAAAAAACGCGCCTCACTTTGAACGGCCTAACCTCTCTCGGCCGAAGGGGAGAATTTATGTCGGCCCATTGAAAACATTTGCTCTGACTCCTCGAGCAAACGCGCGATTGAGCAACGAGCGTGCAGAAACGATCGTTTCCGTTCGCGTAAAATGAATCGGCGATCGCGCCCGATCGCAGGCTACTGGGACAAACGCGTGTTTCGCTTTCACGCGACGCGTCACCGGGCCGAACATCGGTGAACTTTTCGATCAAACGGCCTGTCGGAATGGGAGCTTCTCCACAAAGCGGATCAGGGTAATCTGTCATCAAAACTGCCCTGCGCCGCTTCCCGGTGACACCAGCCGGTGCCTCGACGCCACCCGTCCCACCGAGTCCGCCGCCACATCCCCGGCCTGTACGGACGTCACGCTTGCATTTGACCCTGACGATCCGGGGATTCTACTTTCCGCCGCTGGTAACCTCTGTCGGTTATGCATGGGAATGTATGTGACAATCAATATCGCGGGTATGAGATTTGCGGCGCGTTGGAGGTGCATGCGAATGCCTGCGATTATCCGATGTCTACGGTCCGAGAAATCGTGATAGTTCCGAATGGAATAAAGTGGTAACTACGATTTTTCTAGGCTATGAAACTATTTTTAGACCTTCGTACTATAAGCATTTTTTGCTGCCTTGACTGTGTAGGTACAATTTTTTTATACTAGCAGGTTGTAGTGGCTCGCTATATGCTCGAATCAAAATTAGATCGTTAAGGAAATTAACGTGAAATTAACGGCCACACTTTAGGAAATCGAGGAAATAAAAATTTCGATTTCGTAAATTTTGAACACCCTATCCGATGGGAAATTTCTCGCTGATTCCGAAAAGCACCGTTGTTTGCCCGAAAAACATAAAATTCGATGAGAAAAATGCAAAAAAAGATTTTTCACTTTTTTCGAAATTTCGTCATTTCGCTAAAATGGAGGCTACTTTTTTTTCGATCGACAAAACCTGGGTTTTCTTTTTGAGTTCGAGAGAAAACTCTATAACGAAGAGAGTGCCGCAAAGCGAAACGCAATATCTTGATTTCTGAATTTTTAGAGGATGTTAAAGTCAGACCATCAAAAATCGCAAATTTTTAGAACGGGTACCCCTTTCGTTTTTTTTTTTTTTGTTTTTGATCCAGGCCACGTTGGCCTTATCAAGACCTGACCAGGGCCTGACATGAGATCAATTTAACGCTACAAATTTTCTGCCAGGGCAGATATAGATTCCTATTTTTCTCTTTATGTTATGCACCTTCAGATAATTAAAAAAATCTTTCTCTCATCCCATCATTAGTTAAACAAATAAATTAAATCTTACCATGCGAATCACAGCAAATACAATCGACCCAAAACGAAGTCAATATTACGAAAATTCATATTCCATATTTTCGTTCAATCAGCAACAACTTCTCACTCATTTTATACATCAATCCCCCGATTTTACCTGCCCAAAACACGAGGTTCAAAGATCCCCGAAGCAGGACGACAAGTCCCGGCGCAGAAACCGCGTGGTCGGAAAGCACGTGACGACAGCATCCCCACCACGTCGTCTCTCCCGCATGCACAGCCGAGCGCGAGAGAGAGAAAGAGAGAACGTCGAATGTGCGCGGCCGCGCGTCCCGCCCACGGGCCGTCGACGTCGGTGCCGCCGCCCTTGTCGAGGCGGCGCGGCGTGTTCGGTGCCACGGGGTGCCTGAGAGTCGCCCGCCCGCACTCGCGCCGTCCGGACCGAGGATGAGCGTCGTGTGCGCCGTTTGACGTTTTTGCCCCGTTGACACACACGCAACAACAAGATAGTCAAAAACGCCGAACCAGAGAAGTCAAGAATTCAAAACCCCATCGCGAACGACACCCTCAAGATCGTCTTGAAGATCCGTCTCAACATCCGCAACTCAAACTCAAGCCGAGTCCATCTCGCATCCCGAGGACGCAAAGAGGACCACCAGCCGCGAGAGGAAAGAAGAGGAAGCGATCGTCGCGCCGTCCTCGAGCGAAAGAGGACTCTCTCTCGCAGCGCGCGGTACGTAGCGACCGCCCCCCGGGAGATTGAAGAGAGGGTTGCGCCTCGGCGTACCCGCGATACCGGCCCGCGATTGGTCGGCCCGCGCACCGCGGCGGGGGTCACGTGATCCGCGGGGGGAGACCCGAGGAGGAGGTGGTGGAGGAGGACGAGGGGTCGACGGCGTCGCGGCGCGAGCGGATCGCGGCGCAAGAAGAACAGGAAGTTGACGAAGAGGCACGCAGACGAAGAGGAATCGCGAGGGACACGCGCGGCTCTTCCCTCCTGGCCTGGTCGCGGTGGTGGTGGACGTAGGACGTGGACACTGCGCGCCGGTGGCCCCCGCGAGTGGAAAACGTGTGTACGTGTGGAAAACACTGGGAGGCAGGAGGAGGAGGTGGAGGAAGGAGGAAGGAGGAGAAAGAGAAGGAGGAGGAAAAAAAAGGAACCAGCGACGGGAGCAAAAAGTGCTCGGAGGGAGACGGAGAGGCGCGAGGAATGATAAGAGGGAAAAGGAGGTCCGGAGCTTGCGGGATATCTTGGACAGTGGAGAACGCGGTTGTCCTTCTCTCACACCTCCCGGTTGCCTCGACGTTACCACCACCACCATCGTCGTCGTCGTCGGCCACTGTTGCCGGGGCGAAAGATCTGACGGTTCTAATTCTTTTACACAGTTTTGTAGTTGCACCACCACGGGCAGACAGGCCGGTCGTCACCGGTGCCGGGTCTCACGCTTGTAACGCCGAAGCCTCGAGGCCTGGGGAGCCGCGTCTCCCTTCCACTGCCTGCTGAATCCGCGCGCCGGCAGCCTTCACGAATCTCTCTCTGTCTCTGGTTCTATCCTTCTCTCTCTCTCTCTCTTTCTCTTTCTCTTTCTCCGTTTCTCTTGCCCACTCCGAGACCCCGATTTCTTCTTCTGTTGCCGCACACCAGCCAGGCCTCTGCCTGGTCCCCGGCGCTGTTCCCACCTCCACAATACGCCTCCTCCACCTCCAACTTCCTCTCTCTCTCCTCCTCCCCCACCTCCTCCACCTCCTCCTCCTCCTCCATCTTCTATCACCGGTGTCCTCCTTCACTTCGCGTACGCCGCTCGCCGGGTTCCGGCCGATCGGAGTGACAGTGCCAGCCCCCCTCCCGGTGAACGCGTATATCGTCATCGTCGAGTTTCCTCGGTGCAACCGATCGTACGGCGGGGTGCGTGAAGGAAGATCGGCGAATAACCCGCCGGCGGTGCGTGAAGGGAGATCGGCGAAAACCTGACGGCGGTGCGTGAAGAAAGATCGGCGAAAACCTGACGGCGGTGCGTGAAGAAAGATCGGCGAAAACCCGTCGGCGTTGCGTGAAGAAAGATCGGCGAAAACCTGTCGACGGTGCGTGAAGAAAGATCGGCGAAAACCCGTCGGCGGTGCGTGAAGGAAGATCGGCGAAAACTCGTCCTCGGCGAACAGTGTGTTTTATTTTTTTCCCCCGTGAATTTTACCGCGGCAGAGTGCGCGGGATTCCTTGGGACGTCGAGAGATTCGAGTGGTACAAAAAGTTGATGGTTGATGATAATTCAGTGATGAGAAAAGTGAGTGCGCGATTGGGAATGGGGTGCGGGTTGAGGTACGCGAGTCCCATGACGACGGAGTCCGTCTAGTTTGGCCGAGCGGCGCCTGCAGGAGTTCTGGCCTGGTCGGGGTTGGAGGCGTTCGGGAGGACTTGCCGGGTTTTGATGCAAGGCAAGCAGCAGCCGGTTTACGTTCAAGAGGAGAGCCACCATCATCGCCAGGTTCACCAGGCGACCGTGGGACTGCGACTCGCGCAGTTGGGCTGCTTCGTGGAGGGCAAGGAGCTCGAGCAGCCGGGTAAAACGAGGCCGACGACACCCGTCCTGGCGAACGACGGGTGCAACGCCGCAACCGGAGTCGGTGGCGGCGGTGGCGGCGGCGGCGGCGGCGGCGGAGGCGGCGGTGGATTCTGGCTGGCCTCGGTGGCCGCGGGGGCCGGCGCCGGGGCCGGTCTGCCGCCGCACGGGACCCACCCGACGATGGATCCCGGTTGCGGACCCGCCGAGACCGGCTTCATCAACAGCCAACCCTCGATGGCCGAGTTCATGACGGCGTTGCCGCAACTCGCGGGCGACGGTCCGCTTCAGCACTCGCCCGGCGCCGGGGGCCCCATGAGCCCCGGTAATCATCATCCCGGGTACCACACGATGCTCGATCCGCACGCGGTGGCGGATCCGTCGGGTGTCAATGTGCCGGAGTATCCGTGGATGAAGGAGAAGAAGACGACGAGGAAGAACAATCAGCAAGGTAAGAGACACGGGAAGGGGGTGCCGTTTAGGCTTTACCTAAAAATGTGTGATGATGTCTGTGTGGACGGGGTACAACATATTGGTCGTATTGATAGCAGGGGAAACCTGGAGTTTGCAATGAAAAGTTGCGTCTTGGTACATGGATGAAATATGTCAATATTTGTTGTGTGGGTACCAGCGAAATCCTCGAGTTTATCGATGAGAATTGATTGGATCCGTATGAAAAACGTCAATATTTGTCGTTGCCTAAAATTTTTTTCATGATTTCTGTATATGGACAGTGTGTCAATATCGGTTGTACTGAAACCTTTCAGTGAAAAGGAGTTTTCTGTGAAAAGCCGTCTTGGTATCGATGAAAGATATCAATATTCGTTGCATCGACATCAGCAGAATTCCCGAGATTACCGATGAGAATTTGTCGTGATCCCTATAGAAAAACGTTGACATTTGTCATTACCTAAAAATTTGCCATAATCTCCGTAACGACGGTATTAATATTGGTCCTACTGATACCACCGGAAACCTGGAGTTTCCAATGAAAAGTCGCGTCTTGGTATCGTTGAAAGATTTCAACATTTGTTGCATCGACATCAGCAGAAACCTTGAGATTACCGATGAAAATTTGTCGTGATCCCTGTGGAAAAACGTTGACATTTGTCATTCCCTAAAAATTTGCCATGATCTCCGTAACGACGGTGTTAATATCGGTCCTACCGATACCACCGGAAACCTGGAGTTTCCAATGAAAAGTCGCCTCTTGGTATCGATGAAAGATGTCAATATTCGTTGTATCGACATCCGAAAACCCCTCCAGTTTACCGACGCAAAATTTGTCGCGATATCCCCCACGAAAAACGTCAATATTTGTCGTACCGCCACCAGCCGAAAATCCCGGCTGATCCGGGCTCAACGGGCGCGCTCTGTTTAGTTCATTAGAGATTAGCCCGGGGACATTTGGTATAAATTAGACGTCTGC
The DNA here is from genome assembly GCA_963932165.1 of Pimpla rufipes. Classification (NCBI taxonomy): domain Eukaryota; kingdom Metazoa; phylum Arthropoda; class Insecta; order Hymenoptera; family Ichneumonidae; genus Pimpla; species Pimpla rufipes. Next base: position 9,411,558 of record OZ010636.1, read on the forward strand.
GAAGCGCGGCCGGCTCCGCGGGGGTGCCAGCCCTCTCCGTCGGTTAATGACACTCAGCGGCCACTCCTCCTTAACCCGGTGAAAACTCAATGTAACCGCAGCCCGCATCTGGTGCGCACGGAGCAACGCGGCGTTCGTATACGTGCAGCGGTTGACCGCACGTTGTCACTCGACGCTTTATGGCTGTTGCAAACATTTGGTGAGAGACGAACCGCGCCGGTATTGTCGTGTCGTACCGCCGAATTAAGAGTGTCCGTGTATCGTGCCTCTTCCTGGCGCGGCGCACGAGAGCTCCACGCTGCGTGGACGACACGTTCGCATCGACGCGACCACTGATGACCACCGTGAAAATTGGGAGAATGCCGGCCGTGAGCGATGGCACGCACGTGGTCGCTTTCCCAACAGGACCACCATACGTCACACGAGAAACCCTTTTTCAATGAAGTATCGACGCCGCATGGCGGAAGCCGCCGTTCTGCACGAAGGATTGTCGATTCTTAACCGAATTATCGTTCATCCTAATGGCCATGTTTGTTTGGGCTGAGAGTGAAGCCACGATGTCTTACAATGGGAATGAAGTTAGTCTTCTCCAGCGAAACCACAAGATACATCCTGGCAATGCAGAAGATTCTCTATCCCGTGACGGATGTCGGTGTTCCGCATTAAAAATGGTCTCTCCTAAATGAATTATGGTCCATCCTAATGGCCATGTTTGTTTGGGCTGAGAGTAAAGCCGTGATGTTTTACAATGGGAATGAAGTTTGTTTTCTCCAGCAATGCCACAAAATGCATCTTGTGAATGCAGAAGATTCTGTACCCCATGGTGGATGTCCGTGTTCAACATTAAAAATTGTCTCTCTTAACCGAATTATGGTCCATCCTAATGGCCATATTTGCTTGCGCTGAGAGTAAAGCCACGATGTCTTACAATCGTAATGAAGTTAGTCCTCTCCAGCGATGCCACAAGATACATCTTGATAATGCAGAAAAAATTGTATCCCATGGCAGATGTCGGTGCTTCGCACAAAAAATTGTGTCTTTGAACAAAATAATAATTTTGTTCAAAGACACAAAATAATAATTTTGAACAAAATAATAATTGAACAAAATAATAATTTTGTTCAAAGACACAAAAGGTTACATCCTAAGGGCCACGTTTGCTCGTATCCAGTGCGTAAAGACTTGACGTCTTCCAATTAGAATAAAATTAGTCCTCTCCAGCAATGCTACAAAATACATCCTATCAATGCAGAATTTCCACCTCACCGCAGAAATCGCTGTACCGGATGAAAGTCAACCCCTTCCAACGATATTATTGCCCATCCTGCCGCGGTTTTCTCGTGCCAAATGGAAAAACATGATATTTTCGAATGAGCGTAAAATCAGTCCCATTCGATCCTGACCCTTACGACATGTACTCCGTGTACCGGGACACGGAAGTGGCGCATCGAAAGCTCGTTTTCCACCAACTTGTTGGTCCATTGTGCAGGCCATCGAGGAACGATAAATCTGACGGTCGAGGTCCTGGCACGCGTGCGATCTTGGTGCGAAAGGCCGCGCGCGCTATACGCATCCCACCGCCACGGCGACGCGAGAAACGGCATCGGAGGGTGAGGTCGGTTTATGGTCGTCGAGGGGGGCGAGGACAGAACAGAAGGACGAGGACGAAGAGGAGACAGGGAAAGAAGGGTGTGAGAAGGTGGCGGCGGAGGAGGACCATCGCCGCGATTTAACGGGGCGTCGGAACGCGCGGCACGGTTCGCGCTATCCCGCTCGGACGTTCTGTGCGCGCGGCGCGCCGGACGAAGCCCGTTGGGAAGATCGAGTGTCCACAACGGCGAGGTTAACCGGCCGTTGGCCGGCGGTAACACGCGGAATCATCTGTAAATTGAGCGTCAGGGCTGTGGGAGCCGCGCGTCCGGACGGCCATAACTCAACCTCACCCGCACCTCGGGGTCCCGTGCGAGCTTTCGGAGGAACCGCGAGGAGACCCCGGCGGAGTTTCCCCGGGTGTCGACGTGCCGGCTTTCGGCCAGCCTCGGCCGTTTCGCTGAGATACCTCGCGCTCGGAACTCCTTTGATCCACTGACTTGTTCCCTCACAAAAATTTATGCCCGCGAGATTTAAAGCTGAGGATAATTCAGGGGTGAAAAGTCGTGATTGTTACCACGTTAAATTTTTGTTCCATGTTGCGGAGGGAATAAAGCGGAGATTGAATTGCTAAAGTGGGCAGCTTATGCCGATTTGTTTATAGCGAGTCACACGTTCTGGATTCAATAATATGCAGTCAGTGTTTCAAACTAATTTATCAGGCACAAATATTATTTTTGCTAAAGGAGAGAGAAAAAGACGTAGCTGAAATAATTAGTGACGTTGATGAAGTTATCAGTCGCCATTCAATTAGTTGATTAGACTGAAGAAACTAATTAATTTCTACAGGATTATTTTCCCTGCAAGCCTCAAGAATTCTATCGCATTAAACTGTAATACGTTAGACAGAAAAATATAATTTACATTTAAAAAATAAATCTGGTTTTCAACAAGTACAAATATTTTTTTGATAAACATTAAATTTCGATTGCTAAATTTAATTCCATTTCCCACATTCACAGAATTATTTTTATCGCTCAGCTATAAAAAAATTATTTTTCGACGCTGTTCTTCTCCAGAGTTCAATACGTGAGACTCTCGTTCCCTCTTCGAAACTGTCAAGATGGCCGTCGGCGTGGAGGCAAAGTTTCCGTCACAGGGCGTCGTAGACGCCTCGGCACGAGGCGGAGTGGCGGACTCCTTCGAGAACTCGTCTCGCCTTCGCGCAGACTTGATCACTTCCCAACAAGTAATAAAGCCCTATCCATCCCTCTCTGTTTCGCAAAATGCTCATCCATAATCTATCGCGCTCCCTTCATCTCGCTCTTTGCCTCCGGTTTTCGCCCCCCCGAAAACGTCGACTGTGTGGCGTCCTCTCGCTCTCGCCGAGTGTCACCCGGCGGCTCGCATTAAATTCCAATCTGTTACATCGGCGACTCGCCGTACGTTTCACCGTCCAAACTACCGTGCGTGTGTGTTTTGGGTCTCGCATATGCCGCTCGTACGCGTTTCTCGGTCCCTCGATTCGTAATGCAGGGGAGAGACGGCCGAGTAACTGATTAGTACTCGAAAGCATTCGGCGAAACTTCCGGGTAAAAACCCAAGAAGAATAAAAAAGATGTGAACGCTCTGTTTTTTTTTGTTGTAAATTTAACACGTAACCCCGGCGATTCCTGACCTGTCAGCCGTGTAACCGTGAAGAATACAGAAGGGGAAGAGAAAAAGAGAAGAACGAGCGGTCCGACCGTTTCCGCGGAGTGTTTTCCCGACGCCTCCGTTCGGGACGGCTCATCAGTCAACGACCAACGCCGGACGAGCAACCTCCGGGAACAGCTCAGTGAGGCTCTTCTGGGACCCGTTCCCCTCTTTGGTCCCTCTCACTTCGGCCAAGACGACGCGCGCCAATGTGTCAATTAATCCCCCGCGCGTCTCCCGGGAAACCTCGCGACCATGGCTTATCATATCTTTGTGTCCTTCGGAAACTTGGACGCGACACAACGTGGTGAAGCGTCTGGTCCGATCTCGGTCTTCCCGAACGAAGTTCGGTCTCAGCCCTTCTGGCTTTCACGCTTCCGCTTGTCGACTCTTGATGATAAATCCGGTAACGTAAATTCCAAGATTCTCATATTCCTTCCTTGAGTCTACAGCGAATGGTATTGGTTTGCTGGTTCGATTGATGAGATGATCGAGTAAGTGTGGAATGTGTGGATTAATCCCTTGTTCGTCTTTCGGGAAATCCTGCGACATAAAAATATGGCTTAGCTTATGTTGGGAATGGCACAAAGATATGGCTTATCATATCTTTGTATCCTTAGAAAATGTTGACGCGACACACAAGCGACACAATATGGTGAAGCGTCTGGTCTGATCGCGCTCTTCCCGATCGAAGTTCGGTCTCAGCTTTGACGCCTTCTGGCTTTGGCGCTTCCGCATGTCGACTCTTGACGATAAATCCGGTAACGTACATTCCAGGATTCTCATGTCCCTTCCTTGAGTCTACAGCAAATGCTCTTCGTTTGCTGGTTCGATCGAAGAGATGATCGAGTAAGTGTGGAATGTGTCGATTAATCCCTTGTTCATTTTTCGGGAAACCCTGCGACATAAAAATATAGCTTAGGTTACGTTGGGAATGACACAAAGATATGGCTTATCATATCTTTGTGTCCTTCGCAAATTTAGACGCGATACACAACCGACACAACGTGCGGTGAAGCGTCTGGTCCGATCTCGCGCTTCCTGAACGAAATTCATCCCATCCCTTCTAGCTTTGACACTTCCGCTTGTCGATTCTTGACAATAAATCCGGTAACGTAAATTCGAGGATATTGATATTCTACTCCGAGTTGATCTATTAAATATAATCAATGTATTCTACTACATTGATTGAAGAGAAGATCAAGGAAGTGCGAAATGTGTCGATTAATCCTTTACACGTTTCTCCGGAAACCTCGCGACCATGGCTTATCGTATCTTTGTGTCCTTCGCATAAACTTGGACGCGACACAACGAGATGAAACGTCTGGTCCGATTTCGCTCCGCTTCTCGGACGAAGCTCTGGCTTTGACGCTTCCGCTACCGCCTCCCGACTCACGACGTTAAATCCGGCAACGTAAATTCGAGGATTCTCATATTCCTTCCCCGAGTCCACCGGCGAACGCGATTCGTTCGCTGGTTTGATTGAAGAGAAGATCGAGCAAGTGCGGAGTGTTCTTAAGTCCTCGGTCGATTCCGCGATATGCGTGATCGAGTGTTTGAGACTGAAGCCAGTGGCAAAGCCATTGTGCCTTTTCTCGGCGGAAGGAGAACGCGGCGAGATAGAGGAAGAAAGGGGCCATGTAATTTAAAGATTCATCGGCGAGTAAATCCAGGCTGAATTAGAGATAACTCCCTCGGGAGAATCCAAACGGCTTCGATCCTCCGTTCTCGATAGGAAATAACGGGCGAGCACCGGCGACGGGGGCGAACTGATGACGCCACTCGCGACGCTGGCGGTACCGCCACGACGGGTCTTGAGATTCTGTGCGAAAAGGCGGCTTCGTCTTCCTCGTCGTACCTTCCGTATCTTGAAAATTGTCAAGTCGTTATCTCGCCGACAGCGAGACATCCGATGACTTGAGACCAGATGGGACGAGGCTCAGGCTTAGGATTCAGTGTCCGGCAGACCGAAAACTTGATATCAAAATTATCAGGACGTTGAATGTTTTTTTTTTCGTCCGCGAAGCTGCGGTGAAATTCTAGTTTTTTAATATAACTGTCAGTTTTAGAAGTTGTGACGATGAGAGGCGTATTTAAAACAAATCTGTTGTTGCCTTGGCATTCAAACTTATACGTCAGGTTTACGTAATACCTGTTACGAAATTATCAGTGAACGTGGAGCAACCGACAGATTTTTGTAGGGGGAAAATATTTTTGAAAAACGTCACTGAGAAAACTTCGTCGACGAAGGCATCACGAACGAGACAATCGTGAACGAAAATATCGCAGCCGATTTAGTACGAAACAAGAATATTGTCATCCTAACTAGTTACAGGTTTGGCTAATGTTGTGTCCTCTCTGTGCTTCGCTAAATTTAATTCCATGTCTTTCTCCAGTAGCTTCGTCAACTGGACAAGCAATAAATATCCACGCTTTCGTAAATTCAAACGCAGTATAAAAACTTTACGAAAACAAAGCTTCCTTCATCAGGAAGCAAACGCGAAAAAAACAAATTCTTATTCAATTTGAAAAAAACAAAAAAAAAATTTAGGAATTAAAAATCAAATACAATTTATCAGCGATTAAAAACTGTCCAAAGAAATGTGGACAGAAATTTCTTCGGAATAAATAAGTGGCTGTTGTCATCTCATGCAGACCAATATTATACTACGGAAATTGTGTCATTGTGTAAGATTTCCCGGCGTCGGTCCAACACAAACATATGCTCGAATATGCCAGCAGTTAACTCTCGCAGCACACATCGACATCGTAGCGAGCCCCAACAGGCGTAGAAGTCACGTCCGGCGCGGAGCGTTGCGAATTCGCCGGGAGAATATTCAGAGCGCGTAGACACGCGCGATACACTGCGCTGCCCCGACTGTATACACGCGGCACGACGACCGCGAAGTCTCGAGGGAAAATAATAAACACGATGCAACAAATTGATAATCCGGAAACCTCCGCGTCCTCATAACCGTACACATATTTTCAACTAAATCTGTGGCCCGATACTAAAAGAACTTTCCACGCTCGTTGTCGCGCCAAATGGGCCGCTATAAAAGCTTCGCGAGGGGGCTGCGAGCCGGGAAGGAGGAGGAGGATATAGTTCGCTCTCCCCCGTGCAGCCTCGCAGCGACCCTCAGGAGTTCGCAGCCCCTGCTGCGAGGGACACCGCACGGGGGACGCCAAAAACTCGTCCCCGACTTTTCCCCCAAAATCCTAGACCCTCCCCCACCCACAACTCACACATCTTCTGTATAATTACAGCAAGAGAAATCGTTATGATGGGATCTATTCGAAACAAATAACATTTATTTGAATGAAATGAAAATTTATTTGAATGAAATGAAAATTTATTTGAATGAAATGAAAATTTATTTGAATGAAATGAAAATTTATTTGAATGAAATGAAAATTTATTTGAATGAAATAAAAGTTTATTTGAATGAAATGAAAATTTATTTGAATGAAATAAAAGTTTATTTGGATGAAATAACATTTATTTGAATTAAATAAAATTTTATTTGAATGAAATAAATTTTATTTTAATGAAATAAATTTTATTTCATCCAAATAAAACCTAGTAGGCCGGCCATTAAATAAATTATTTACTTAATGGCCGGCAAAATAGGATTTTATTAGGGTCAAATACATTTTATTGGATCCAAATAAATTTTACTTGTTTCGAATAAAATTTTATTGGTATCGAATAGATCCTATCAAAACGATTTTTCTGGGTGTAGTATCTACACAATTTACCCTAATTTTTGTCATAATTAAAATAAAAAAAAAATGCAGAACAAAAATCACGAGAAAAATCAACATTTCAGGACTTCGCGACGTCTTCGCTCTTGCTGTATTTTTACCCCATCGTAAAACCACGTGTATCGAAAATTTGGCGCATCTCCAACCGCGCAGAAAGCATCGCGGCGTGCAAAAAGTCGGAAACAAACGCGGTTCGAATTTTGTTACTCAACAGTCTCGCAGGGTGTATGCAGTGTGTGTGTCACACAATCTCGGACATTTGAGTGGTACACGCGTTAAATTTCGTTTGGATTACTCATTGTCCACCTGTCGAGATTTCGTCTCCGATAATTAATTCGCTCTGTCATTGCCGAGAACGGTGATACGCGAGTGTAATACGCCGAACGAACGCGGAAGTTTCGGTACAACCGGTGCGCCGGAATGACAGCCGCGAGTGAGGCGTTGCTGTTATGTTGATGATGGCTGACGCCGCGCGGTACGGAGAAGAAGCGCTCGACGAGAACATCCGGCACGACGATGCGAGCGTCTCGTGCGAACCTTCTCGCGGCTTCACGCTTTTATCCTCGCCACCCCGCGACGAGCACACAGCTCGTCCATTAATTGCCCGAACTAATACTCTATGCGGTTTCCTGCTTTCACTGAATTTCACCGTACGACTAATTCGTCCGAGTGTTAGAGCCCCGGGAGCCTCTATCGCGGCTCTGATATAAATTTAACGCTCCGATGCTGCCTCGTTTCTCGAGTTTTTTTTCTTACTCCGAGACACGATGGTACCGGACACGACGAGAAATTAGAAGGGTTTGTATCTGGTGGGAGAATCGCGAGGAAGGAACGAAGAAAAAAAACGCGTTGGTAGGTTGGAAGTAGAATAGTAAAACGAAAAATGGACGCTATCGAATCTAATGGAGTAAAAATATTATTCAAGCACAGAGACCATTTTGTGGTAGTGATTACCACACTCGGTGCAGTAAACTCGGTTTATTCCGTCAGTCTGACGATTTTCACAGTACTTAAAATATTCTTCTGAGTACTTAACAAAATTATTCCGCCAGTCTGGCGATTTTCACAGTACTTAAAATATTCTTCTGAATACTTAACAAAATTATTCCGCCAGTCTGGCGATTTTCTCAATACTTAAAAGAATTATTTCGCCAGGCTGGCAATTTTTTCAGTACTTAAAAAAATTATTCCGCCAGTCTGGCGATTTTCTCAGTACTTAAAAAAAAAACGTCTGAGTGGCAACTAATGACACAGACGTGGGTTAGAAAAATCGTCAGAACGGTAGAATAAATCGAATTTACTGTACTAGATGTGGTGTTTATTACCAGATTCTTCCCTGGTGCAAAAACATGCAGCAAAAATATTTTTTTCTTATTTTATGCCAAGAAATAATAAATATTCCCCATTCATCCGGTCACTGAAAATATCGTCGTGATTTAAAAGCGTTTAGAGATTAGAAGAATTTATATCCGGTGGGAGAGAATCGCGACGAAGCAACGAAGAAAAAGAAAACGCGCATTGGTGCAGGTAGGAAGTGGATTAGTGCGGAGAGTAACAGGAGCACAAGTGGTAGACAGGGCGGATGGAAAGAGTGTACAGTGAATCTCTCGAACTATTACGGTGGCTAATGAATCGTCGGACTCTCTGCGGCGCTGTTTATAAACCGTTTAAACGACTGGTTCGGTGTGCGCGGGTGGAGCGAACGCGACGGCCAGAATGGTCGAGAGAGCGCGGGCAAGGGATGAGACCCGAGGTGCGAGTTCCTGGCGTGAAACGCACTGAAAAAGACAGAGAAAGAAACGGCGCGAGAGAGAGAGAGAGAGAGAGAGGAACGGACGACGAGAGACCGAAATCCGCGGAGTGGGGGAAGTGATGGATGAACGTGAACAGGTCGCGCCAAACCCTCTCTCCTTTCGGCGCGGGCATTCACAATTATATTATTTATGAATATTATTAACATACCGCGGTGAATGAGCATCAACGGGATTGTTATTCCGGGGCCAAAGACCCCGCGAGCTTTTGACACTCGGAGATTCCATTGAAAAAGTCCGGGATCTCCGCACACGAAACGAAAATTAATGCTTGTTTTTTTTTTTAAATAAATATAAATATAAATACAAAAATATGTACTAAAAAAATGTAATAAAAAATATTTATATCGTTTTTTAAATAAATACAACAAATATTTATATTAAAAAAAAAATTATTATTTTATTATTTATATTCAATAAAAAATATTTATATTTATTTAAAAAACGATATAAATTTGTTTTATTATATTTTTTAGTACTATTTTTTTTTATGTTTTAACCATTTTTTATTTAATTTGTTTAGACGTATTTCCACTGTTAATATTTCTGTTCCATATTGTTATTTTGGTTTGAATTTAAGCACAGAAAATCCACAAAAAGTCGACAGAAAATAATGTACTTTTTAAAAATCGGGAACTTCAGACTCAGCATCGTCAAGAAGGTTGAACGTTAAGAAAACGCAATCATTTGTTCCCTTTTAATAACGAGCCGAACCACCTACTCGACGTCCTTGACACATCCCGCGTTGATAAATCGTCCCGGCGTAATCTTAGCGACGACGCGAACGGTGGAAAAGGTTTTTCCCTCGCTTTTTGGGAATCCCTGGCCGACGGACACTGGAATACAGAGTGACTAGACGGTGGGGATGGTAACCCCGGGATATGCAGAAACACAGCGCGAGTCGTGGTGGCCACTGGCGTTTTACTCTTTTCCTGAAGATTTTTTTTTTTTTTTTTTTTTTCGCGCACGCAGAGACGACGGAAAAGTCGAAGCGACGAAGCGCGAGTCGCAGTGCGCTTCTCCTTTTTATATTAAAAATGAACTGTCGCTTCCACGGAACGGCGCGACGAACGGGTATTTGACTGTACTGCCGCCTTTTATTTGATAAATCGCGCACAAGCCGGTGATCCAAGCCTCGAGGCAGAGCCCGACGAGCTGCTCAGCCATCGCCGGGCGCGTCTCCGCACCGCACCTACGCAGCCAGCACCCGCGCTGGTCATCTGAATTTCTAATGCATTATTTTTACCCCGGCTCCGGGGGACGCGAATGCCGAGAGGGTGACTCGCGCTCATCCGTGCTCGTTGCCCCGGCATGGCGGAGGGTCGACAGCACCGCGGGCCATCCGACGGAGCCTCACGCGGGGTTGACTGCTGAGGGATGAACGGAAAGCGTGAGGGAAGCCCGGGGAAGCCGAAGAGAATATTCGTCGTAGCGCGATAAAAGTCGCGGATTTTTTTATTTATATTTTCTACCACTTTTTTGTAAATTGTGTTGAATCTCGAAGTTGCAAATTGATTTATAATTTTATTGTGTATTTGTTTTTCTCAATCGCTTTGCTGGGCTTTTTCGGCAATTTTTATTTTCCTGATTGTCAAAGCATAAAAAATGTTAAAAAAATAATAATAGTCAACTTTTTTCGTAAGAAAATAAAAATAAAAATAAAAAATAAAATAAAAAATATAATAAAACAAAATAAAATAAAAATGGTAATACAATACGTTACAGAAATCAACAATGAATTTACTGAAAATTGAGTAAAAATATATTTAAAAAAATTGTCTTCGTCCGGCAACGCGTATAAAATAATCCAGCGCAATTAATTTTTTCTGACAATTGCAAAATCTTTACTCCTTGAATTTCCGACCCAAGGCGCGCAACAGCGTTTGACGTTTTGATTCAGTCTCTTTCTTCTGCCTTTTCATACAAGTCCACCGGCCGTAATGGGCCTCACAAGACGATAAAAAGGTCGTGCGCGAGTGGAGTCGCCGGGGAAAAGCGCATATATACATTCGTATATTCTTCGTCCGTCTCGGTCGCCCGTGCCCACAACAGCCTCTGTTTAGCCTTGTGCGATGCGAACTCGCTAGTCATCGAGCGATCAAAGCGTGAGCCGCGACTCACAATCGTACCACGCGCGAACGCGCGCTTTATCTCCCCGCGCTCTTTCTTCCTCCACGCCGCAAGAAATCTTTTCGAAACCCGCTTCCGTCTCTCTCGCATTTCTATTCATCGCGCGGACGCTTCGACAACTCGCGTGTAGTCTTCAGGCTTAACATTGACACCGTTCGGAACTACCGTATCGCGTGTGAGCTTCATTTACAAAGATCACAACATGAGAGTACTGACGATTCTTTTTTTTTCGAAATTGCCATTACGATTAAAAAAATATTTGCGTTATCATTTATTAATCAGAATATTATTCATGCAGGAAGACAAAATTCTGGTAACGGTTACCACACTCGGAATAGTAAAATCATTTTATTCCGTCAGTCTGGTGATTTTTCCGACACTTAAAAAAATCATTTGAATTTCAATTAATGACACTGATCAGGGTTAGAAAAATAGTCAGAATATTAGAACAAATCACGTTGTGGCATTCATTACTAGATCCTTCTGTCATTGTAGATTCGGTGCAAAAACATTTTCCCGCTTTTTTTTTACAAACATTCATTCAGTGCGATTGGATAAAGTCGGCATTTATTAATCAGAAATATTATTCATGCAGGAAGAAAAAAATTCTGGTAACGATTACCACACTCGGAATAGTAAAATCATTTTATTCCGTCAGTCTGGTGATTTTTCCAACGCTTAAAAAAATTCTACTGAATTTCAACTAATGCTACTGATCAGGGTTAGAAAAATAGTCAGAATATTAGAACAAATCACGTTGTGGCATTCATTACTAGATCCTTCTGACAGTGTAGATTCGGTGCAAAAACATTTTCCCGCTTTTTTTTACAAACATCCATTCTGTGCGATTGGGTAAAGTCGGCATTTATTAATCAGAAATATTATTCATGCAGGAAGACAAAATTCTGGTAACGATTACTACACTCGGAATAGTAAAATCGTTTTATTCCGTCAGTCTGGTGATTTTTCCGACACTTAAAAAAATCATTTGAATTTCAATTAATGACACTTATCAGGGTTAGAAAAATAGTCAGAATATTAGAACAAATCACGTTGTGGCATTCATTACTAGATCCTTCTGACAGTATAGATTCGTTGCAAAAACATTTTCCCGCTTTTTTTTACAAACATTCATTCAGTGCGATTGGATAAAGTCGGCATTTATTGATCAGAAATATTATTCATGCAGGAAAAAAAAACTTTTAACGATTACCACAATCGGAATAGTAAAATCATTTTATTCCGTCAGTCTGGTGATTTTTCCAACGCTTAAAAAAATTCGACTGAATTTCAACTAATGCTACTGATCAGGGTTAGAAAAATAATCAGGATATTAGACCAAATCCAATGTGGCATTCATTACTAGATCCATCTGTCATTGTAGATTCGGTGCAAAAACATTTTCCCGCTTTTTCTTACAAACATTTATCCGCTGCGATTGAATAAAGACGGCGATTTAAAAGCTAATAATTTTCAAGGTCCACGTTAGACCAGATCGAATTCATGACCCGTGAGGTACAATTTAGTGCGCTCAACTCCAAGGGACATTAGTCCTCCGTTCGGTGTGCTCGAAGCCCTTTTGCAACGCATACTTTTCCCGTCGACGAGACGCGCCGGGAGACGATGAGGGAAAATGTAGAGCGGGCCGGCAAAGCACGTCGTCCTCGTGAGCGAAGAGAGCGAGGGCGCTGAGGGGCTCGAACGGCGCCGGGTTCGTCCGCGGGTAATTAGCCCGCAGCCAAAAGCAGCGGTAACTCCACGCGGGACGACATCCCGCGCGAGCGCTCCTCTCGCCAAGATTTCTCGCTCTTGCACGGCGCCAGCTTAGCTTTATACATTCTTCGCCTTAAAACGCGGCGCACTCTGTTTATAAAATGTCAGGACGCCAATAAAAAGTCATGCAACGTCGAACCGGGAATTCCCGAAGCCTCGGGACGCAGCGCGCGAGCGTCTCGGTTTTATAAAGTCTCCTGGGCGAGGGTGAAAATTCCGTAGCAGCTTCATTATCAAGCTTCGCAATTACCCCGAGAGAAGCGGCGGCAACGTCGGCGGCCCCCGCGGTCTCGAGCCGCGTGTTCGCCCTCGCGGCGTCTCATAAACCTTCTGAAAGATCCACGAGAAAGCGAAAGGCGACACGACCACTTTCTTGACACTTGAGAAAAAAAAAGAAAAGAAAATACCAAAGACGTTTTCTCTCTTTGGCTTCTTTTTCGTGAAAAATTGCGATATCGCTCTCGTCGTTCCCGTCGACGGCGTCCGTATAAGGCACGACAAGTTTGAGTGGTCGTGTCGCTCGTAAAAGTTGAGGCTTGAATTTAATTATCGTAATTGAAAATACGAAAAAAATTCGGCGCCGCTAACCACTTTCTTGACGTTTAAAAAAGCGAAAAAATATCAAAGACGTTTACTTTCCTCAGCTTTTTTGTTCGTGAAAACTGCTATATCGTTGACGTCCACGTTCAAAAAGTATATAATATAAGCACGTCCAGTTTGACTGGCGATATTGCTGGGAAAATTAGAGACTTCATTTTAATTACCGCGTTGAAAAATAGGAAAAGAATTCGACGCTGTTCACCACTTTTCCAACATACAAAAAATACAAACGATATTTTATTTTCTTATCTTAAATTTCTTAAAAATTGCTACATCGTTGATTCTCACATTCTAAATCTAAAATACACACAGAGAAAAATATCAACGCAATGATAACAAATTTTTTGCTGTAGCAGTTGCAAATTTGCTGTGGTGTCTGAAAATGTTGCTGAGGTTGCTGAAAACGTTGCTGCGACAACGAAAAATTCGTTAACACAAAAATCGAATTGTTATCACTCCTTGATTATTTTTCTCCGTGCAGTGCGACAAGTTTGACTGCAGCGACATCGCTGGAAAAATTTGGGACTCGATTTTAATTATCGTAATTGAAAATACGAAAGAAATTCGGTGCCGCGAAAAATACGCGTAGGCGCGACTTGCGCCGCCCGAAGCCGGCGGAGATCGATCGTCCGGAGCGAGCGGGATGCAGGGTCGAGCGTGACTCGCGGATCTCGTGAACTCTGCGCCCGGAGGAAGGTTTCCCGGCCGGCGTGTCGGGGTCTCGCGGAGAGTTCGGCCCCGCGCGCGCGGCGAACTCTCCGCGCGCATCTCGCAGGCTGGACGCACGGCCGACCGACCAACGGATGGTCGACTGCCTTCCTGATTGATGATCGCTACCGGACTCACCGCGCTGGTCCTACTATATGCATAGTGGTGGTGACTCGGGCGAAGCACACGGACGAGCGCTCCGCGTTCCCGTGTGTAATCCTAGGGAAGCCAACAACCGACGGCCACCCGCGTACCCTGCGCCCCGAACTGCTGGTAACAGCTCAACGGATTCCACCGCGTTACTCTCGTTTTGCTCTTCCAAAGACGGCAACGCCGGTAAAATCCACGAATAATAATAATAATAAAAAAATTGGGGTCGATTTTGGCGATTTTCGGTCCGGAGACGGATCTATGATTTCTGACCAAAAAAAAGTCGCAAAATTATTATTTTTTTTCAAAATCAAGTAAAAAGGTTTTGTAACCAGTGTTTTCGGGGGTAGAATATGCGACTTGAGAACAATGGTATAGGTTACAAGTCGATATTTTGAAAAGAAAAAAAATTGGGGTCGATTTTAGCGATTTTCGGTCCGGAGACGGATCTACGATTTCTGACAAAAAAAAAGTCGCAAAACATTTTTTTTTTTTCAGAATCAAGTAAAAAGGTTTTGTAACCAGTGTTTTCGGGGGTAGAATATGCGACTTGAGAACAACGGTATAGGTTACAAGTCGATATTTTGAAACGAAAAAAAATTGGCGTCGATTTTAGCGATTTTCGGTCCGGAGACAGATCTACGATTTTTGACAAAAAAAAAGTCGCAAAATAATTTTTTTTTCAAAATCAAGTAAAAAGGTTTTGTAACCAGTGTTTTCGGGGGTAGAATATGCGACTTGAGAACAATGGTATAAGTTACAAGTCGATATTTTGAAAAGAAAAAAAATTGTGGTCGATTTTAGTGATTTTCGGTCCGGAGACGGATCTACGATTTCTGACAAAAAAAAAGTCGCAAAATTATTTTTTTTTCAAAATCAAGTAAAAAGGTTTTGTAACCAGTGTTTTCGGGGGTAGAATATGCGACTTGAGAACAATGGTATAGGTTACAAGTCGATATTTTGAAAAAAATGCTTCGGAGGTCGAATTCGGCGAAAAGTCTTTCTGATACGCGCGTCAGCGCGTGTGATTATCCTAGTATTTTTATATAAAACTTGAAACCAAATTCTTCGAGATATCGACTTTTGACCTACACTCTCACCTCGCTTACTCTACCTATAAAAACCCTGGCTTAAACCCCTTTAAAAATTATTTTGGAAAAAATTGTTCAAAAAATCATCATTCTTAATCTCTCGAAAGACGGAAAAATCTGCAATCTTTTCACATTTTTTCGCGTGAAATTTTAACGTCAGTGAAAAACAATATTTCGATGCCGATTTTCGCAAGTAACATCTACAAACATGATCAGCAATTATACAGATTGTATAATCAGGGGTCGAAATGAAACCATCATACATGGGGGAAAGGGGGGGGGGGGGGATATCTCATCCCTCCTAGCAAAAATGATGAAACACGTGACTCGACGAAAATCCAAAATAGACGGTCACGAAGTGTTTCCGTTATGATCGTATAACGAGGCTGCTAAAGCGGACGATTCTGATTTATGCGAATATATAAATCCGAGCGCGCACAAAGCTCGGTAGACAATATAAGTCCTAGGAATGGCCATTGAATTTTTAATCGAGTCGCGCAGTCATATAATATTTCATTGGCACACGCGAACGAAGCGAATGAAGCGAGCACATCGAGGAGAACAGTCCACGGTCGATGAAGCGGTTACAAGCGAACGCTTCTCCTCCCCACCGCGCGATTCCTTTCATCGGCGTCGAGCAATATTTCTTTTCTCTCCTTCCTCTCGATCTCCGCGCCCTTCATCGTTCCACCGCTTCCTCCCCCGTCCCCCTCCACCCCCTTCGCCGCCCCCCGTTCTCGGCTCTTTATCTAACAAGGAGCGAATCATTTCCCTATTATTTGCTCCCTATCGTCGCGCTGAACGGGAACGTTCAGCGCGATTCCTCTCGTTCGCTTTGGTCCCCGGCAGCGCGCATATTCAAGCGCGCCTCTTCCTCTCCACCGGCGACAAGAGGGAAACGTCCTTTTGCCTATATTTTCTGGAGGCCGTCCAAAAACCTTATCCATTGTGGTTTTATGTGAGGGGGGGTGAGGGGTGGAAGAGACCCGAGGAGAAGGAAGATGCTGCCGGTGGATGGGGCAGGAGGGGAGGAGAATGAGAGAAACGAGAGGGACACATTTTCGCTGAAAGTGCACCACCGTCTTGATTTCACGCTGGCTTCCGCGGGCTCTAATTTACAAGTATTATTTTTTAACCCTGCAGCGCGTGGCACCTTCGTCGCTCACTTCTTTTCAGGGCTCTCCGCGCGACCACCGCGTTTTCATTATTGTGCTACATCTGTACCGTACATTCTTCATGGATTACATTTTTAATATACACTGAGAAGAAAATTACTGAGCTTCAGCTTTTTTTTTTAGTCAAATTGAATTTATTCATTTTTGTATTTTATTTCAATAAATTGTGTCTCTCATTTTTTTCATTATTGTTATATCTCTACTGCAGTGGCTTACATTTTGAATATATACCGAGAAAAAGAATTGCTGACCTCTTATAGTTAATTTACTGAGCTCCAGGTTTTTTTTTTTTAGTAAAATTGAATTCATTCATTTGACATTTTTATATTTTATTTCAATAAATTGTGTCTCACATTTTTTTCATTATTGTGATATATCGGTACTGCAATGGCTTACATTTTTAATATACACCGAGAAAAAAATGGCTGACCTCTGAATATCTATTTTTTTATTTTATTTCAATAAATTGTTTCTTTATGCCGAAGAAACACGTTTATTGAAGTAAAAAAAATACACTATTATTGTATTCACTAATTTTATTTCTCAGCCGAATTTTCTCGAACAAACTTTCGAGCGTAAAGCACAAACGCGTGATTAGATCGCAATTAGGTCTGACCGGCGCGCGCGTACGAAGCGTAAGTCACCGAGGTACCGTCGGTGCACATGAGGGGATTTCGGGTTCACTTACATGTGTGTTTGTGTCGCGGCCGGGGTTGGCCCCGGCGAACAAACGGCTCTGGGAATGGGAGTCGAGTGAATTGGGACGAAGGGCCACCGCCGCCGGCCACTGGTCGCTTTAAACAATTATCACGAGGGTCCGGAGGGTGCGCTCACGAGAGAACCGCTGCTGCTGCGACAAGGGGTGATAAGTTATTGCCCGCTTGCCGCGGTTGCTTAGGAGCCGCACTGTTTGAGGTACTACTGGTCAAGTGCCCAGTTGCTTAACCTCGGATTATTAAAGGACTTTGCGCGCGTCCACAGTCGTTTTACACAGAGTAATATTAATCCTTATATATCACTCTTGAAAAATTAGTCGCCACTCGTTTTTTCAGATTTTCGCTTATCTATTGGAATTCAAGTTTGAAGTTTTAAATTACAAATTGCTTCAAGACATTGATTCAAAATAATTGATTAAAATAAACATAAAATAAAATTGTAATAGCAATGTGTACAAGTACAAATTATAATTTATAGGATACAAAAAAAGTATTATTTTAAATTATATTGTCAATGAAGCACGGTTACTAAAATAATAATTATTTGGCGAACCATTTTTATCGGAAATAAATAAAAATTCAAACGACAAAATGACAATTCACAATATGTAAAACGAGGTTTTAGGAGAAATCGGTATAAAATGTTGGCACATAAAAATAATTAAAACCACGAAACCAAGTAAATAATTAATTTAATTTGATTGTGAGCATTTAATTTGATTGTGAACATTTAATTTGATTGTGAATATTTAATTTGATTGTGAGCATTTAATTTGATTATACACATTTAATTTAATTGTGATCATTTAATTTCATCGTAACCAAATAACAAAATCATCACCTCGAAACCGTAAAACGATTCCAAACATAAACCCGACGTCCAACATCGACTTAATTCTCCGCCGTACATCGCGCACCAGCCGAAATATCTCTTCGAGTTTAGCGCCCGAGAGCGCGGATTTTTACAGTCCTCTTTATCGTACAAACGAGAGCGCAATTGGCGACACGAAAATCGTATCGGAGAGCAAACTACTTCTGCTTACCGAGGGTGGTCCGCCCACACCCCGGTGGCGCGAAGCGTTACATAAGAATCGCGGGTCACGGGAGGAAGAGGAGAGAGACGCGGGAGTCGTAAATCTCGCGCGGCGCGAAACGGGCCGAAGTGCCGGGGGTGTCGAGCGAGTGCTCGACCGGCGTGCGGGCCACCGTCGCAAGCGCCGACCGAGAGCGAGCGAGTGTCCTTTATAGCATTGTTAACAACTAATGTATGCGACCCAGCTCCTCGATCCCTTCCCTCGTTTAACATTCTTTAACATTATTATACACATGGCGCCTGCCTCGCCCCCTCACCACTCATATCCTTATTCGCACTCGTTCCTCCCGCGCCAGAACCAAAGAATTCCGCACGATTTATCTTTTCCACCCCCTCGCAGCTAGAGGAACCCCTTTCTTTATCTCGTTAGGCCTTGAGTTATCGTTATTTCCCTTAAAGGGACTCGTGGCCCTCACGATGTCCGATTTTATTAATCATTTTTTTGTAGAAATCGGGATTTCTCAGGCGGTGAAGAAAAGTCAATTTTTTTACATCGTTTGCCTTCTTTGATTTTTTTTTACAAAGCTCAGTAATGACGAATACATTTGCAGTGAAAGAACCATCGTGATTATAAATTTTGCACTTTCCAAGAAATTTCGCGAAGAATTTTTTTTTTCGCCCTTGCAAGAATATAAAACTGCGGATTTAAATGAAGAATAATAGTTTTGAGTAAAACGAAAGTCGTATTATTCAAAGACACCGTAACGTGGAATTAAAAACGCTGGCTCGCTTCCAGTAATTTTTCTCCGTCTGACGCGAGAAGTAAAGTTAATTGAGACGCATTGTTCGCGGATTTCGCGATACAAACACACCGTCCATCAGAATTCCTCTCTTCAATTCGTTGATTTGTCAACGAAAACGTTTGATACGAAAACCACGATTTTTTTCTCGTTAAATCATCGTTCATCGCCTCTTAGCCGCAAAACACTTGCATCCCATCGCGAATTAATGATTCATTTTGCAACGAGCGAGCCGCGCTTTCGCTGTCACGACATGAGAACCGCGAGCGAGCAAGACGTACGCGAGAAAATCCACGAGAGTCAAGAGGGAATTATCCGCGATCATCCACGTCACGCGGTGATCGAGGACTATATATACGAGTAATTCCCATAAAGCCGCGCGCGCGCGCATCGTCTATAAATCTTCGAGCCGAATGAAAATAATTGCAACGCCATATATTTCACGCGAGTGCAGCGCGTGATGCGTTTATCGCCGAGACGCTATGCGCTAATTAACGGGGCGCGAGAAGAACTATTAGAAATCGGCGTATAATACGCTGGAGGGGCGGAAACGCTAAAAGTTGATCGTAGAGTCGTGACGGATTGTGATTAATTGCGATACAGAGTAGAGTGAGGGGGGAGGGGGGGGGGGTAGAGCTAAGCCTGCATGTCGTGTGCTCGCTTCTCACGACCACGTGTCAAGAGGAATATCGCATTTTCTGCCGGCTTAATTTTTCATTTTTTTTTTTCTTTTTTTAGTTTCATTTTATCGTTACCCCCGAGATTCCTTTCATCGCTAATACCCACCACTGCACTAATTGTCCGCTCAATTTCTTGCCGCCAAGTGTTTCGCGAGACGTTCGGGACAAATATGAAGTATTCACTCAGCGTCGAGTGAGCCGGAACGACGACGACGACGACGGAGGCTCAATTAGCTCCCGCTGACGGATCATTCCGAAGATTACTAATTACTCCGCCGCGCACTTTTCCTCGTTTGCACTGTAACTGACTCGGTCTTATCTGGCTCGTTAATCATCGGTTGCGTCGATACGTCGAAATTTGCCACTGGCGTCGGTGCCGTCGATGCTACTGGCCAGCGTAAATCGTGGCGACCACGAAAACGTGAGGTTACAAAAAAGTGGAACTTCTTCTGGATCGTCGATACTCACGTCCACGGGTCACCCACATTTTCGCCCGAAAGGCTGGGAGGCGCGATCGAAGGCCTTGACCCTGAGGTCCGACGCGGCGACTCGAGAGAGACGCCGATGAATGGCACCTTAATGGCCTTGAGCCTCGGAGACAGGAAGTGTGGGCAGACACCATAATAACGCTCTCGTCGCTCGACGCCCACGAGTCCTTCTCGTCAACAGCCGCGTCGCGTCGTCACCGGTTCCGGTCGCCCTTCATTGTTATTTTTGGCCTTGATGATGTGATGCAGTTGCGCGCGGCGTTTGGCGATCAGTGGGTCTCGGGGAATAATTACGCGAGATGGGACAATGAGAGGACTCGGTTTCACTCAGCTGACGTGATTAAACGATGTTGCGGGCGTAATGGATACGTGGAATCATTGATAATTCGCTGGTTCAGCGAGGTTCTGATGGTTTTAGTGAAAAATTGTTAGAGATTGTTTTGCTTTGACTAATCGTTGGTACAATTGATATCGGTTTCTGAGAACTTATTTTTAAAAAATTGATCCATTCTAACCGCAGTTTTTGTTGACAGGTGTCAAGTAGTATCACGTCATATCAATGCAACCAATTCGTTAGTGGTTGCATTATTTAATCATCAATTCTAATCATTCGGTTCTTTCGGTTGTAATATCAGTAATAATTATTATTGATTATAGTTATAGTAATAATTATTATTCTTATTATATTATTATTATATATTGTTATTGTTATTATAGTTATCGTAATAATTATTATTGATAATAGTTATTACTGTAATATCAATATTGCTGTCAATATCAGTATCAGTATTACTGATAATAATATTAGTAAAAGTTATTAATAATATCGGATATCCGATTATTATTAATATCAGTATTAATTATTACTGATATTACAAAAAAGAATAATTATCGTCTGTAATATCAGTAATCATTATTATTGATATTGATACCGTTTTTCTGTGTTGCAAAACTTTCTCAGCTTAACTTAGAGTTACATAGAATGAAGAATTTTTGCCAGACACCAAAAAGTCTAACGGTACAAAAAAAACGGCGCTGTTGTTGTAACTATTACTACGCATCAGCGTTATAATGTCTGCTGTTCAGCAGCAGCACAGCCCAACAGAATAATAAAAGCTCTCTCGGAAGCGTAACGTCGCGAGTAAGAAAAGTATCTCGCAGGGTCTCGGGATGGGCGGATCGCGCGTCCTACGTGCTCCAAGGGAGGAGATACGAGATTTAAGGCTCGCGTATCCAGCGCGAAAGCCGCGACGTTGCTCTCGGGGGCGCAGCTTCTTCCGCCGTTACTTCGCTCGCGCGCGGAAGACCCACGGAGGATTTAAAATTTGTAAAGATTAAAAAAAAAGTTTTTTATCCATTCGGCGGGAGTCGCCCGCGCGCGCCGCGGAAAAAGCTGGAGAGACTGCGCGGAGTCGTTGAGGGTGGGAAAAAAAAAAACGAACGTACGGTGTGGCAGAAGCTTCGGGGAGATTCGAGGCTGAGCGATGCTGCGCGAGAAAACTGAGACTGGGCGGAGGGTCGAGGGACGATTCGCAGTCTGCGGGCGCGGAGGACTCGCTGGAATTCATGGAGAACGAGGAAGAGGCCGAGAACTGAGGAGGAAGACGGGGAAAGAGATAGAAAACTCCCCGAATCGTCGAGGGACGAGATCGTGTCCGCGCGGGAGGCTCCACGCTCCTCGCGACTTCCGAACGCAAATTATCAGAAAATTAGTTTCGCAAAAGTTCTCGCTGCCAGCGTCGAGAGGAGAGAAGCCTGGCCGACTGTGAGACACACCGGCGACCGAAGAATAAAGCAACGCTTTGGTGGGGAAATACGCGAAAATGCGAGGCCCTCGGTTTTTCGATGGTGGAACGTCAAAGTCACCCATCAAGAGGGGCAGATTGATTTTCGACTTTGTGCTCGGCTGACTTCAGGTCTAACTTTGAACAGGCTGCATTACAGTAAAGCATTAAAGTTGTGGTGAATTCCGAAATGTTATTGTTTTTATTTTTTGTAATGTAGCTGATTTAAAAAATGCATCAAAGAAATCGAAATATTGTTCGATGTCACGGAAATACGAAAAAATGCGAGTCGACCAGCTTTCTACAGCTGAAATGTCGAATCACCCATATTGAGGAAGATAGATTTATTTTTGTACAAAAAGATGGATTTTTCAATGAAAAAAAAAAAAAAAAAAAAAAAAAAAAAAAAAAACGATTTTTGTACAAAAAGATCGTTTTACGTATGAAAAGATTGATTTTTGTAAGAAAATATTGATTGTCGTTGTTGTCCCCTACCAACTTCAGATCTAACGCCGAACAAACGTCAAAGTCATGGTGAACTACGGATAGTAATTTTTGTTATTTTCAAAATCACCTAATAAGGATGATTCCAAGAGGCGATAAAAATTCAAAATATTGTTTCATGTCACGACATGCATCCGTGAATATTCCTACGGTCTCGCTTGCACTCCGTATAGCCGCTGCGCGAGGATAAAAACGGAGGGCGATGTTGCCCCCGGTGGTTTGGTCGAGCACGAAATCGAGGCTCATTCGTACGATCCCGGAACACGAAACGCCGATGGAATAAGAGAACTGGGCGAGATCGCTCTCGGTATATATAGTCGCGTGATTGCGGAATGTTCGTACATACCGTAAGCGGTTGAGGCACGCAGGGCCAGCCGACTGTGTTATCGAGACCAAGACATGGATATCATGATTCGGCTTCGTTCCTTCCGAGCTACGGAAAAGGGTGCAAAGCGAAACTTTGCACATTGCTTTCGTACGTTTCGGGTTCGACTCCTTCGTAGACGAAGCTACGAATTCTTTTTTCCCAGCAGACTCACAAAGCGATACGTGAAGACGTCCTGACCAAAATTCAGAAAAAGTCAAAGTCTCATATTAATGCACCTTGAATCATATCAAGCCAACCATTCTGGGTACATCAAACAATATTTCTTTCACGAATTTTGCACACCGAAAAACGAGCTTCAAACCTGGTTGGAGTGACATTAAAAAAAAAACACAAAGCGATACGTGAAGACGTCCTGACCAAAATTCAGAAACAGTTAAAGTCTCATATTAATGCACCTTGAATCATATCAAGCCAACCATTCTGGGTACATCAAACAATATTTCTTTCACGAATTTTGAACACCGAAAAACGAGCTTCAAACCTTGTCGGAGTGACATTAAAAAAATATAAAAAATTATTTTCACAATGTTTCCAACATTGGGATTTATTTCCGGTCATCCAATGTTGTCATCCAACCAGAGCATCAATAAAAAAAAATACCTGGTGCATCGCATTTGCTGAGACTTTCATCAAAACAATCCAAACAACCCAAACTTTCAAAAATCCTCCACCAATTTTTCAAAAAACCCCCAATCCAAACCACGAATTCGCTTCCCACCCCGAAACTCCCACGAAACCAAAAACACTTATCCCGGAGCTCCGGAGCGATCGATCAGAGTCACCTCTTGCCAATTTGTTATGCAGCTGTTGGCGGCGATGCACCGACGTGGCCGAGTCGACATCTCCACGGATTCGTCGAGTCGCGCGGTGGTTCGCCCTGCACCTCGCGGCGAGAAGGGACCGCCGGTTCGCTCCACCCCGATGATTGCAGGTTGCACCGGCACCGCCTCTGCGCCCGCTCGCGTCTGGATCGGAGCCCAGGCTTCGCTTGGGCTTCGCCTGGGCTTCGCCCTCGCGAGCCGCGAAGCGTATCCCGTCGGTCCAATTTTCCCGCTGGACGCAGACATCGCTCCGAGCGCAGGACGAACGACGACGACGACGAGAGAGAGAACCGCAACCGGCCGCGCATAGCTACCATAATCACGGGTTAGCGAAAGGCCGCGAGCGACGAGCTCACCATTGCGTGGCAGGCAGTATGGCCGCCGCTCCACCGGCGAGCTCAATCTTCTGTATAATATACCGTATACACTAATATATGTATATATACATTATATATACCCGACGCAGTCGTTTTGGCCTTACCAATATATTTCAAACCTTCCGGCACTGCGCAACCTGCTCCGACTTCCCCTTCCCCCCCCCCCCCCTCCCTCCCTCTAGAGCGAGTCATATAGGAGGGAGAAAAGTGTTATTATCATCATTCTAAACTCGCGGTGTACGCAGGGCGCATAATTCCTCGCTCGCAGCTCGCAAAATGTATAAAAGATGTATTCTAGATATACAAGATATATTTTGTCCGAAAACTTATATGTGTCGGATATCTTTTAGGATATATACGAAATTTACTCAAGCGAAAAATATATCTGAGATATATCCAAAGTATATTCAAAATGTATTTTTATTATATTATCGTCCGAAATAGTATATTGTGCAATATTTGCGTAAAGAAGGTCATTTCCGTACGAGTTGCACATACAGTTTTTTGTATCTGCGTGCATAAAACTTCACTTTTTGAGGCGATTTTGCGTGCGTAAAGTGCTTGTTTTCCGGCACGCGTGCGTAAAGTAACTAAGAGTGCGTAAAGGGGAACTTTACGCATGAGTGGTCACTTTACGCACTAGTGCGAAAATCGAGCACTTTACGCATGAGTGGTCACTTTACGCACTAGTGCGGAAAACGAGCACTTTATGCACGCAAAACCGCCTCGAAAAGTCGAGTTTTACGCACGCAGTTACAAAAAGTTCTATATTTCAGATATATGTTCGTGTATATTTATTTTCCGTGAGAATAAGGCCAGACCATGGTCCGACCAGGGCCTGACCAAGGCCCGATTTTGACTCGCACCACGCTACAAATTTCTACTCGGACAATTCAGCACTCATCGACCGTTCGGAACCTTATCGACGTTATTGAATAATCAAATTCCTGGCATAATTCGTAATATTACTTGCAAGCTGCTAAGCGTTTTGGCCTACCAATATATTTCAAACCTTCCGGCGCTGCGCAACCTCCTCCGACTTCCCCCCCCCCCCCTCTCCCGCTTTAGCGCGAGTCATATAGGAGGGAGTAAAGTGTTATTATCATCATTCTAAACTCGCGGTGTACGCAGGGCGCATAATTCCTCGCTCGCAGCTCGCGCGCAATGCGCGCCGCGTGGATTCATCAATATTTTTCCCCGTCGACGGCGACGGCGGCGCGACGACCGGTTCCCTCGTTTTCTATTTCCATGCCGCTCGCGCCACCTACTATGTAATCACGCATTTATTATTTAGCCGGGTCGCGAGTTAGAGCATCACGCTTATATTCGCGGCGAGGTAATGATAATAATAACGCACGCGACGTACGTACGTAATTCAACAATACGGACAGACAGTCGATGCTTTTTTTTTTTTTTGTGGTGCCCGACGAGTGTCGGCTTGGCAGTGCGAAACTACATCGGGTTTCACGCTGTTATTACGCGGTACGAGGAGATAGCCATGTTAAAGTTTATGCTAATGTAACAAGGCGACTCTGCACGTGGCTCGAGCGACTTGACAAGTGGGGCCCGAGGCGCGAGTTGCGTACCCGGCGCATAATTCGCGGTGAGATATAGAGATGACGAGGTGGGTGCTGGAAAAAAAAGGAGAAACGAGGATTTGTAGGCTTGGGAGGGACGAGAGGCAGGATTGAAAATTGCACGAGTGGAAAATCTGTAGCGTTATATCGGGCCCAAATTAAGCCCTGATAAGGCTAACGCGACCCTGATCAGGGCTTGAACAGAGCCTGATCAGAGCCGCATGTAACACTATACAGATTTTCTACTCGAATGGGTATAAATATCGTCGTCGTTGTGCCAGTCGAGATGAGCCGAAGGTTCAACGAGCGTTTCGTACGCACTGAGTTGTTGTATTTTGCCCTGGTGACCGAAAGTTTTGCATAAAATCGGCGGGCGTTGCTGGATTATCGTTCGACCGGGAAGACGCGAGCAAGGAAGAAGCTGACGCGCAGCGCCTCACGACGAAGGGTCTGCTTGATCCTCGCACGAGGCCTCAGCCTCTTTCTTCTTTTTTTTTACTTCCCCTCCCTCGCCGAAGACGCACAGGGATTTTCTCGTGAATGCGTGGGGGAAAAGGGAATCCACAGTCATTGAGCCGGTGGGAGACGCACCCGGTGGGGCTTTACTTTTTAGTCGAAGTTATTTCGAAAACTAATTTTAAGGATATCGAGTGTGGAGAGTCGATTCGGTGTCACGAGGGAGATTTCTGAGGGTTAATTAAAAATTGCGATGCGATCGGGGATGGGATTGATGGTCACGTTTATGCGGAAATAAATGTGAGGCTTATAAGAAAAATTGAAAAATTGAGGAAAAAAATCATTCATCCGCGTTTTTCTCGACGATTTTTTTTTTTTTTGAGCAAACAACCGAAAAAAAAATGTCCACGAAAAACGCAGGCAACTTTCGGCTTTAAAATTCTGTGAATATTTCAGAATTCAAGGTATCGCGTTCCGCCTTGCAGCATTTTCTTCTTTAAAGCGTTTTCTCTCGAACGAAGGTAGAAAATCGAGGTTCGCTCGATAAAGAAAAACTCGATTTTAGTGAATTCACAACTGAGTCTACCGAATTAAATTTTCGATACTAGTGGAAAAAAGTGTTATGTATTTTCTACATATCTACAAAGATTTTTATTTTCATTCAAAAATACTCTTGATGAAAATGTACGTAACAGACCCGCAAGTATCTGTGCGTGCAATGGACGATATATTTAATATACGAACACGGGGCTCCCTCCGGCAAATTCTCCCAGCAGTTCTTGTTTTGCTCGGTACAGTTAATTGATTGTAGTTCGAGGCCCCCACTGTTCGGTTCGCGCTCTCGTGTGGCTCGGATGCTCGTAACCCACGGGTGCCGCGAACCATAGAAACCCCCAGATCTCGCCGCGCGCGAGCCTCCCGCATTACAGCGCACAGTTTTGTTCCGTTTACCATCGGATTCTCGCCACCCTTCCCTTCTGCTCGTGCATAAATCTGTAATAAGCACAGTTTACGGCGATATCCTCGGGGTTTGCTCATTTTGCTGCTCGCTGCGAAACGACGTGTCTACACACCGCAAATTACCCAATAATATTTGTACGGCCAATCCTCTCGTAGCCGAGAGTCCTCTCATCTGCATGTAACAATTCCAAATCATTATTAACATTATTACCCGAGCATCACGGAGTTTAGTGCCACTATTTTCCACCCTTCAGGCAACCCCTTTTCGTGATTGACTTTTGCATCTAAACTTACCGGGTTTAGATATAGAAAATCGCAAACACTAATTTTTCTAACTTTTGAGTAACGTCAGCGAACCAACGATTTTTCTCCTTCGGGAATAATTCCACGATTCATGTAAAGTTTACGTAGAAAACTAAGAAATTACGGAATGAATTTTACGTGAAATCGTAAAAACGTATAATATAATAAAAAATATATTTTGAATATATCTCGAATATATTTTGGATATATCTAAGACCTATTTTTCGCTCGCCTATATTTTGTACATGTATATCCTAAGATACATTCGACATATAACATTTTTCTGACAAAATATATTTTATATATTTTGAATATATTTTCCTGTATATCTGAAATATATTATTTTTCCACGTGGGTCGAACTCTCTCTTTTTTCTTTCTCCCTCTCTCTCTCTCTATCTCTCTCTCTCTCTCTCTCTCTCTCTCTCTCTCTCTCTCTCGTCATTCATTTTTCATACGTTCGTCTCACCCCCCGCCTAATTTCTCATCCCCCGCGCTCCGCTACTTACGTGGCTACACTCCCGCTATTAGCGTCGTGTCCCAACGTCGACGAGCATTGACCTCCTTTTCCGCCCTTTGTTCCCCCGCGCGCAAGTTTTCTTACTGCGTTCTCCTCGTCGGGGCAAACAAGCCGCCGCCGCCGACGCCGCCGTCGCCGCCGCCGCGATGCCAGCCGTCCACGAGGGGGAAAACAAAAGACAAATTACAGAGAGACGGCCATCATGTGACCCTTCCCACCTGTCTATGGCCCGAAACGCCTCGTCCGGGACGTCTGAGACGAGCAGCGCCGATATATAACAGCACCGAGGAGCCGCTGCGAATCCTCCTGAGGGACGTCGAGCGATGCGGAGAGAGAGGCGAACGGAAGGATGGAAAAATAAAGAGGGCAAGATAGGACCGCGGAGATAAAGGGTGCAAAAGAAAGGATAGGAAGGAGGCTTCTTGCGGAATATCGCGTGTGTGGATTCATTCCCGCGATGAGCGCGTCCGCTGCCGTTTCTTCTTCCGCTCGCTCGATCCTCCTACCGACCTCAGCCGCCGCTATCCTGCTGTATTCTTGGCTGAATACTTCGCGATGCGCTCGGCCTCCTTTCCCCGACCTCCTTTTCCCGTCCCTCGCTGCGATCTTTCGCCTCCATCGCCTTGCCGAAGACGAAACGAAACGAGCGAGACAAAAAATCGGGTTGGTTCTCGAGCTAAAAGTACGCGAGACGAGGGATATGAAAATTGTATACTGGCTTGGATTATGTGTAAAAAAAAAGAAATGAGAGACGAAAAGTCGAGCGTCGAAACGTCGCTGGGTGATTAGGAATCTCGCGACAGTAGCGAATTTTTTTTTTTTTGGTTTGTATTATTATTTGGGCCGAGATGAGTCGTTATATTTTTGCGAATGTGATTAATTGGCTGAAACGCGAGGTGTGATCGATGATATCTGACGTGAGAGTAATGATTTAGCTGCGAAGACTTCTTGACTGCTGAATATGTGTCTGTTTTAATTTTCCTCAATTTGAGACAAGTGTCTTGACTCGTTTGAGACTAAACATTTATTTAAGACGGTATGAAAAATAGTGTGATAAATGTTTCTCATTAAAAATCGATACCAGAGGTCAATAAAGAGGTCAATGAAGCTCCTGAGTCAGAATTTCGTAACTCGGTCATAAGTCATTTTTTTCATAAAATAAATAATAAGAAATGTAATTTTTAAATGCTTAAAATTATTCGTCACTTGGTACTTATTGAAAAAATTCCTGTGAATCGCTATAAATTATTATTATTCGGTGGCAATTTCTTTAAATTATTCGTCACGTCGTACTTATTGAAAAATGTCTGTGAATCGTAATAAATGATTATTATTCAGTGACGATTTGGTAATTCTTCGATCAACCGAAACACGAGACACCGTCAACGATGTTTGATATATTCGAAAAACAGAATATGAACGACATCATCGCTCGAAATTGTCATCTCCGAGTCTGGGCAAAATATTTTCGATGGGCGACTCGCGGACGACGGAATTGCCAAACTGTACGAGACGACGAGAATTCCGCTGCGAAAACAATGACGCTCCACCCGTCAATCGTCGTTTCGCGCGGGCCACACCGGAAGATTTTTGACCCACGCCCGCGAGCCGTCGGGACGCCCGCGCTCGTCGGACCCGAAGCGACGGCCGTCGGCCCTGGCTGCGGTGGAAGCGGAGCGACTTCTCGCGTCTCGGCGCGGATCCCGATGACTGACGACCTGCCCGAAATAATACCACGCGTCCGTCATACCGATACACTTGTGGAGAGCTCCTCGCACCCTTCTTCGTCTTCTTCGCCCCGTCAATTGTTATTTCGGAGCCTTTGGACTCGCGACCGGCAACGTCAGTAACTTATACTCCGTCTGTTTTATTTTCGTCACTATTATTTCGAAGGATCACGAATATAACTGTCGAAACACTTACAAGGACAAATTGGAATAAGATTTATTAAAAAAAATGGTAGCCTCTCTTTAATTTCTTCGTGCCAAAAAAGTCTCAGCAAAAGTCGCAGTTTTTGCTGAGTGCAGCCTGTCCAAATAAAAAAAATGCAATAATTAATTATAAATGAAAAAGCCTGTCAACGCATCAAAAGAGATAATTATTAGAATCGATCCCAAAGACTTTCAACGCGATCCGCGTCCGCGACACATCGGACGTCAGACACCGTTCCTCTCGGGCACAACAGCCGCGAGAAGAGGTGAAGAACTTCCCAGTCTATTTATAAGCTCGTTATCTATTTCACTTCGCACGCGATCCCGTCACTCCGCGCTCGTCGTTCCATGTCCGTGCCTGACAGTCCGTCATCTCGCCGGCGACACATACGTACGTCTGCGTCTCCGTCAGAGTCTCGCGCGGCCCCGGCGGACTTCGTGTAGCGTACAAACGCGACCCGGGACGCAGCCGAGACTTTCGTCGAGCCGATATTTTCGTTCCGCTACGGCGAATGCGAGACGCGAGAACACTTGTAAAAATTGGGATATAGCAATAAACTTGGAATTTGAGCTACCGAAATAGACATTCGTGTCTTGTTATCATGGTGCTAAAAAATTACAAATAATGTCTTTTGGGGTAGTCGATAAACGGTGTGAACAATTTTGCTTCTTATATCACGAACAAATCAGGCCTCTGTCAGGGTCTGATCAGGGCCTGACGAGGGCCTAATCAGGACCTAAACAGGACCTAACCAGGGCCTAAACAGGACCTAACTAGGGCCCAATCAGAGCCTGACCAGGGCTCGACAAGAACCTAACTACCCACATGGAAATAAAGTATATGCAAAATGTATAAAAGATGTATTCCAGATATACAAGATATATTTTGTCCGAAAACTTCTATATGTCAGATATATTTTAAGATATATACGAAATATACTCAAGCGAAAAATATATCTAAGATATATCCAAAATATATTCAAAATGTAGTTTCTATATGTCAGATATATGATCGTGTATATTTCTTTTCCGTGAGGGTAAGGCCAGACCATGGCCCGACCAGGGCCCGACCAAGGTCCGATTTTGACTCTCACAACGCCACAAATTTCTACTCCGACACGTCAGCACTCATCGACCGAAAACTTATTGAATAATCAAATTCGTGGCATAATTCGTAATATTACTTGCAAGCTGCCACGTCAACCGTGTCCCCGTTCTCGCTATTAGCACAAGAGGACCGCGGAGCCAGAAATATTGAAGCACGAGCCGCGCGCGAGGGGTGAGGAGCGCATGGGGTTGTCGTGGAAATAGGCGTGGATCATATTTGATTGACAGGTCCGTCCAGCCAATCGCGGGAGAGACGAAAATGCTGATGAGGTCCACGTCAATCACGCGATACTTTTACCTCGGCGCCCCGGGCACACCGGCCACGGGCAAGTTTGGTTCGTGCCTCGCGCGCCGCTGGCCCACCCTTCGGCGCGCTTCGCCCCCTCCCTCCGGGCCCCCGGGCCGCCGTCGCGTTTTTCCCTCTATCTCGCTTTCTCGCCCGCTCTCGAGGGCGCCCCAAAGCGCTTCGCCCCAAAGCGCGCCAGTGGCGGCGACCCTTACATCCGCTCGCACGCCATGGGGTACTTTAGCATCTCCGCATCGCTACCCTTGACTCTCTCTCGTGCCGCGAGGGAACGCGACACCCGGAGACGGAAAGAAGCGCGCGCATAAAAAAAAATTTGTGTATATCGGCGTGGGTCTTGCGCTAACAGGACTCGGCTGCCGCGCGCGGATGGCTCGGATAATTACCGAATCCGTAACCGAGCGGAAGTTCTCACCGTTGCGCGATTTTCGGTCGACGGGAAAGAAATTTCGTCGTTCGTAGAGACAATCGTGAAAAAAAATAGACTTGTGTTCCCTGAAGATGGGACAATGAAACTGTCGCCATTGCCAAAATATTTCAGGATCCTTTGACATCTTGATTTTTCAAAAATGTAGAAATAAAATATTAAGGGCGACAAAGACATTGAGAACATTGGTGGGTTTGAATAGGTAAACTTCTCGATGACTTCGTCTGTCGAATAATTTTCATTCAGAACGAGGATGTTTTTTTTTCTCGAACAGTTATTCGGTTCAACGGACCGACACGTGTTTGAAGGGAGAGAAAAAAATGTTGTTCCGCTGATTTGATTGAAGCAACCAGTCTGGTTTCACATTGTTAGAATGCTTATTGGTCCTACGAAATAAATGTTCAGTGTGTAAGACTTTAACATTCTGCAAATCCGCATTACGATCAAGAGCCACCGTTCCGCTAGCCTCACAATAACGATAATAACATAATCGTCGGGTTTTTGTTGCAGAAAACGGCCTGCCAAGGAGACTCCGAACGGCCTACACGAACACGCAACTCCTGGAGCTGGAGAAGGAGTTTCACTTCAACAAATATCTCTGCCGTCCGCGAAGAATAGAGATAGCGGCCTCGCTGGACCTGACGGAAAGGCAGGTGGGGCTCACGAACGATTTCGCATTATTCTCGTTACGTAAAGACCTAGCGTAGTCCCTACCCTCACGAATGATCGATCGACTCACGACAAATCGCGCGGCGATTCATCGAATCTCGACAAGCAAAAAAATCTCCCCCTCAACAAATCGCCTCTTCACCTTATACAAATCTAACCGCAACGTCTGCTTTCACTCGTGTTGTTCGCAGGTAAAAGTCTGGTTTCAAAATCGTCGCATGAAGCACAAGCGGCAGACGTTGAGCAAGGAGGACGGCGACGACAAGGACGGCGGCTCGTCGGACGGCGTGGAGAAGAGCAAGAGCGACAAGATGCTGTCGATGGACGAGGACGAGAAGAAGAGCTGCCACAACTGTGATATTTCGGGCGTGGGTGACGTCGGCAGCTCCCTGGGCGAGGTCACCGACCTCGGCTCCGCTCGCACCGGCAGCAACAACAACAACACACCGTCCGCCACCAACAACAACAACAACAACAACAACAACACCAACAGCGCAGGCTTCAGCACCAACAGCAACGGCGCGTCTAGCGTCGGTAGCACAAACAGCGTGTCGAGTTCCTTCGAGAAGATGATCGCCGACGAGGATTCGAGGTCGCAGGACGGCAGCGAGGTGACGTCACCGTCGCTCACCTGCAAGAAACTCGGGATCAGCAACGAGGTGAGAGTCAAGGTCGAAGGCGGACACAAGAGTCCGAATCCGTCAAAGCATCAGATCACCGTCAGCAAGAAGTCGCCTCCATCAAGCGCCAAGGAGTTCTGCTCGGTGACGAGCAACGGAGTCCTGCTCGCTATGCCGGACTCCACGGTGAGCACGCCGGCCCTGCCGGGTCAGGCGTCCTCACGAAGCCTGACACCGTCCTCCACCCCTGGCACTCCGGTCTCCGTGCAGCTTCAGCAGGGCAGCCCTTTGGGTCTTCAGGCGGCTCACGCGGGATACATGCAGAGACCTCGGAGTTCGCCGTCGTCAACGAGTTCGGTACCAGGCGGAATGCCGGGCGCGATGATCCATCCGGTGTCCAACCCGGCAACGATGTCACCGCACGCGGCCAGGAGCATCGCTACCAACGCCCAGACTCACTTCGCTCACCAACAGCAACAGCAGCAGCAGCAAAGCGTCTATCAAGCTGCAACCCTCGACTACAGAAACGGAGTTCCGATCAACCGTCAGACCGTCCCAACGGCGAGCCAGCAGCACAGCCAGTCCCAGAACGCCTACTGCTCGCGAGACGTCGCCTATCAGCAGCGAATGGCCTACGCGAGCGAGATGCATCCGGCCCTCTACAGTCGTCAGAGCCAGGTGGTAGCATCACGAGTCGGTCATCATGGCAGAAGCGGCTCCTCGACGACCTCCAGGCCAGTCTACAACACCGCCTCCATGCAGTATCATCAGCAACAGGCTCAGTACTCCAGCGCGGCTGATTACAACGGCTACGCGTCTCAAGGTGGACCAGAATCTACAGCCTATCATGCGTCCTACCACGCGAGAAGTATGCAGCAAGGCTCAGCCGCGAATGCCTACACTGCAGGAGCTCCGCATCAGCAGCAGCAGCAGCAGAGCTACGCGACAAATCCGCAGCCCGACGCAGCGACAGAAGGCTACATGGCCGGGGGCAGCTATGGGTATCCTGGGAGCGGAACGTATCACACAACTGGCGAGAGCCTAGTGTCACAGCATGGACACCCGGCTGTGTCGTTGCAGCCAGGGCAGCAACATTATTATAGCGAGATTCAGCAGCAGCAGCAGCAACAACAGCAGTCACAGCAACAGCAGCAGCAGCAACAGCATCAACAGCATCACCCGAGCGACGGATACGTTGCTCATCAAGCCCCGATCCACTCCAGCCCCGGTGACTACAGGCCGACCGGCAAGTGTCATCCGAATCCCTACTACGAGCAGGCGGCGGCTGCTCAGCTGCACGTTCATCAGGGCGGCGAGGCGTCCAGCATACCCAGCAGTTACGTCTCGTCCCCCGATCCCTTCCCGGCACCCGGCATGACCACCACCGCGACCGCGATCGCCGCCGCGACCGCCGCCGTCATCATACCGCCCGACAGCACCGCTCAGCAGCCCGACAGCAACAACGAGGCCTACAGCGGCTTCGGCAACTACTACGGGGATCATCAGGTGGTGCACAACGCGGCCGCCGCGCCGCCGCCGACATCCGCCGACAACAGCAACAGCTCGTCGGATTTTAATTTTTTGAGCAATCTGGCGAATGATTTTGCCCCTGAGTACTATCAGCTCAGTTGAGCCCAGCCGGAGGCCGAGCACGCGGGTCAGATTGATTGGAACGAGGAACAATATTTACTCAACGAACTCTACTGAGTGTGGAAGGCGAAACGAGAGTTGTCAATTCACGCGGGAATTGAATCAAAGTGCAATCCTGAGTCTGTCGATTGAAGTGACTGTGAGGTGACTTGAAGTGACTCACGTACGTAACTTGGGAATGAGATGTGATGTCCGCGCACGTGCGAAGTGACTTTGCCGCATGATCTCGCGGACGTGGCGCATGATGGTTGTATGATGATTATTTAAGAGGGCGAGAAAAAAAAATAGTTGATATTACTGCCGACCTGATGTTGTCGCGCTAATCGTGCACTAATCGTTAACCGAATCCTGTCAATTTTCTACGAACTATGTTAATTGTTATTACTTATTTCATGTTTTTCTGTTTTTTTTTCTCTTTTTTTTTTCTTCGATATAGGATAAACGTCGATAAATCAATCGTAAGGACGCTATGAACGCTATTGATTATTCGTCGGTGCGTAGAAGCTGCGGACCGTCGTACTGTTTATACATAATGAAGGTTCCTTGTAAATAATACACAGTGTCTCGTGTACCCGAGTACGCTGCGCGGTTAATCGTGTATCGCAACTGAGACAGAGACGCGAAGGTCCACGAGCGATGCGAGGATTACTGGCAGATCTGCGTACGCTGTAAGCGCGTTGTAGGCCTGTGGTGTACGGCGTGCAACGACAACAAAATACACACACACCGTAAAAAAAATTATAGCACGTGTAAATTATTTTACAGACACCGACTCATTACACACGACATTACCACCAACACACTCGGACACGCTCTTGTCAAATACAGAATTATTAGAGAAACTTAAATGAAAACAAGTGGAGTGTTCTTTCAATCTTCGACGAAAATGTTGCGCCCGCGACACGGAAGTCCCGCCTTTTTTCTATTTCAGGATCGCGGTGAGTATACGAAAATTGAGAAAGCCTAAACTAGGCAGTAATTAATGTAAACATCCGGCGACGAGAAAAGATCAATGAGAAAGGGGAAATCGTCTCAGTGGATGAAAACGACGAGGTGGCAGAAAGAAAAAAAATGGAGTAGTCTTTTGATCTTCAGCAAAAATATTGCGCCTACGAAAAGGAAGTGTTGCTGTTTTTTACTTCAGGCCTGCGGTGAGTATACGAAAACTGACGAAGCGCGACTCAGCCAGTAATTAATGTAAACATCCCACGTCAAGAAAAGATCAATGAAAAAGAAGAAATCGTCTCAGTGGACAAAACCAGCGAGATGGCGTATAGAAAAAATGAAGTAGTCTTCCAATCTTCACCAAAAACGTTGCGCCCACAAAACAGAACTTTCGCCTTTTTTATTTTAGGCTTCCGCCGACCTGAAAAATCCAAAGCCGAAAAAGACTTTCAGCCATCCAGTAATTAATGTAAATATCCCGCGTCAAGAAAAGATACTTGAAAAAAGCGAAATCCTCTCAATGGATAAAAACGACGAGGTAACAAATAGAAAAAAAAATCAAAATAGTCTTTTGATCTTCACAAAAAAAATGTTGCGTCCACAAAACCGAACTCTCGCCGTTTTTTTTCATTTCAGTCTTCCGCCGACCTGAAAAATCCAACCCAAAAAAGCCTCTCAGGCATCCCATAATTAATGTAAATATCCCGCATGAAGTAAAGATCAATGAAAAACGTTAAAATCGCGTCTCGGTGGATAAAAACAACTCCGTTGTGGCGCTGGAGAGCTTTCGCAAAGACCGGGTGAGCGTGACGCGCCGCGGCGAGTAGAATTTACTCTCGGTTATATCGGCGAGGAGTGACGACAAATCCGGAGGACAGAGCGTCGGTTGACTCGGTACACGTTCGCGAGTGCGCAGGGGGTTGCGGGGTGTTGCAGCCGCGCTGCGTTGTTGCACGGGACACGACGAGAGTGAGAGAGAGAGAGAGGGAAAGCCAACGGCGGCGGCGGCGTGCATCGGTGAAGAATTCGTGACAATGATGGATGAGCCGACGGGAGCTCGTGATGCCCGCGTGAGTCAGGCCCATACGACGCCGCACGGTTCGACCTCATATGTGGCCTTCGTGCCGTCGACCGCACGACCGAACTGTTGCTATCGTTGCATCTGCGCTGCTACTGACGATCCACACACAACCTCCACCTCTCTCTCTCTCTCTCTGTCTTTCTCGCTCCCACCCCAACGACACGTAACACGAGACAATCCCCCCAGCGGCCACGGGCAGATCGTTCGACGTTTCGGTTCGCACCCCTCGGTGTACGAAGAGCCACGCACACTGCGCGCTGCGCGTCTCCCTCGGCTAAGTTGCCTCTGTGTGTGTACCGAGTGAGCGTATAATAAACGCGGACGTGGTGTGCTCGACGTCATCGAGATACGAGTCATTAACTCTAAAAAATCTTAACCCTCGACATTTTCCGTCCTACTTGCCGAGAGGATGGTATATGGGAGTCTCTCTGTCTTATGGGGTTTTTTTACTAATAGAATTTTACGCAACGTTTTTTTTTTTTTTTTTTTTTTTTTTTCGTCGTCTATGAATACACTGAGATAAAAACACATGGTTGAAACAACAAAACTATATTTTTACTATACAGTATAATTTCCAGGGGAACGTTTATATTTTATAGATACGACAATGAGAAAAAATAATAGCTGCAAACGTAATAATAGCTGAACTAATCAAATACATAATATCCAGTACCAATCGATATGATCGTTCCTCCTGCGAATTATATCGGTATAGTTCGACCAACAATTTTACTATATTTTTCTCTGAGTGTAGGTGTTTGTATATAGCGGAGGATTGAAATGGTGGTGTCTTATGGGGTTTTTTTACTAATAGAATTTTACGCAACATTTTTTTTTTTGTTTTCGTAGTCTATGAATAGGTGTTTGTATATAGTGGAGGATGGAAAATGGTGGTGGTGGCTCTTTTGCTCTTTGGAGAGTTAAATCTCTGGCAAAGCGATGCTTCATATAATTCTTATCGGATAATGTACTACCGTCTCCTCTTGGCCGCGGAGAGAAGTCACGGGGAGAGTTTTCGGGTCGGGCGACCGGACGACCAGAGTCAAGGGTTAGCCACCCTCGGGGGGCCGCCCCGACCGCGGGCCAACCCGGACCGACGATAAATCTTACTATCGTCGAGGGACGACTACTTCACGCCACTTCGTATCTCTATCCCGTGACACTCCACTGACAAAGATTCTCGCACCTTACTTTTCAACCCCGCCGCGGCGGAAGGTTAACCGACCTCGGAAAGTTCGGGGACGGATGAAGCGCCGTTGAGCGACTGTAACGCGATCCAATTAGCAGGTAATTCGGAGAATCGATGGGATTGGAAGTTTTGGAGTCCGAAATTCACCGTTGACTCCAAAATTTCGCCGGAATAAAAAATAGGCAATCGACATTTCCGTAAGGACAGGTGGGAAAATGAATTTTAAAAATTCATGAATTAAAAAAATACATTTTAGTAAATTTTTCAATGAATTTGAAAAATTGATTTTAATCAATTTTTCGATGAATTAAAAAAAATTATTTTGTTTGATTTACACAGCATCAACGCACGTATTGGAATACAAAATAATAAAAAAGTATAACCATGTTTATAAATCCACTAATGAATTTTTTTTATTCACACTTATTCTTTTACTTAGTATCGAAGTACCAAAGTAGTATCAAAGTAGTATCGACGCATATTTCGAAAATTCGTACGACTAAATCAATTAATCGTCACAATTGACACTGAACAAATTTTTATTGAACACGACATACGAAATTGACAACTAAATTGGTTCACCAATAATATTGCGCCTACTTTCCCTGCAAACGACATAACCAATTTTTTTCCAATTCCCATTCCATCGTATTTTCATCCACACAGGTGAAACAAAGCGTAGCAGTCAGCATCCGAGTTGGGCGAGTTAATTGAAGAGAAGCCTCGCCACACAGCGCCTCCGATATCTCCTCGTCTTTCGTTCTGCATCTCGCGATGATGAAGCGAGCTCTCGAGTTCGGGGGAGGAAAAAGAAGCCCCGTTCTGGTTTCGAGGTCGCGCGGGCCAGAGCCAGGAGAAATGTTGTTAACGCTTAAACGTTAACAAATGTGAACGGGTGATCGAGGTCCCGGGGCCGGGGTCCCCGGTTACGGGACAGGTAAAGGCTTGCGATGCGGTGACCGACGGCCGTCGCTGCGCCGAGTAGCTCGGGGGACCCGTGGCGGAGGCTACGGCGGCCGCTTTTGAGCCTCGGTTTGTCATGGTTCGCGTGATAGATGAAGGAAGCCGAGGCGCGAGGCAACGTTGCGCCTCTTGTTGTGCATCGCGGATAGCCGCGGCTCTCTCGGCCAGAGCTTCGTTACGTTGTTCGCCCGCTACACTTCGGTTCCACCGTTGCACCTACTCCACTAATGCCGAAACGCACCTTGCGCGCCTATCGCGCGTGTGGGTGTCTGTACCGCAAATAGAATTACACACAGCGTCGTTGCGGCGCGTTCGCACGGGACACTCGGTAAAACGGGCGAGTGATTGTAATTAATGACACAGCGGGACTGGCATGGAAACACCGTTGCTACCATTTTACGTGCTTTGATTAGATGGCGGGATTATTTCTTTCTTTGGAGAATTAAGCGTGTGTCGGTTTTAGTAATATTTGCGTGAGATTATACATCTTTTTGCTTTTATTGTCTTGGGTTATTCATTGAAATGTATTATTCGGGTGAGACATTTTTTGTTGCTTTTGTTTTAGATGGCGGGATTATTTATTTGTGGTGAGAATTAAGCGCGTGATGGTTTTATTAATATTTGTGTGAGATTTTACGTCTTTTTATTTGTATTGTCTTGTGTTTCTTCATTGAAATGTATTATTCGGGTGAGACTTTTTTTGTTGCTATTGTTTTAGATGGCGGGATTATTTATTTCTGTTGAGAATTAAGAGAATGGTGGTTTTATTAATATGTGCGTCAGATTATACG
This sequence comes from Pimpla rufipes, assembly GCA_963932165.1. NCBI lineage: Eukaryota > Metazoa > Arthropoda > Insecta > Hymenoptera > Ichneumonidae > Pimpla > Pimpla rufipes. The sequence goes on from OZ010636.1 coordinate 9,451,129, forward strand.
TCTTTTTTGTTATCATTGTCTTGGGTTATTCATTGAAAAGTATTATTTGAATGACACATTTTTGTTGTTGCTATTATCTTGGATTGCGGGATTATTTATTTCTGCTGAGAATTAAGCGGGTGATGGTGTTATTAATATTTGTGTGAGATTGTAGATCTTTTTATTATTATTGTCTTATGTTCTTACATTGAAATGTATTATTTGGATGAGACATTTTTTATTGCTATTGTCTTGGATGGCAGGATTATTTATTTCTCATGAGAATTAAGCATATGGTGATTTTATTAATATTTCTGTGAGATTGTACATCTTTTTGTCATTAATGTCTTGTGTTCTTCATTGAAATGTATTATTCGGGTGAGACATTTTTGTTGTTGCTATTGTCTTAGATATTGGGATTATTTCTTTCTACTGAGAATGAAGCGCATGTTGGTTTTATTAATATTTGTGTGAGATTATCATTTTTTTGTTGCTATTGTCTTGTGGGCCTCATTGAAATTAACGCCGTTAGCAGTACTGCTTTTTCCACGGATGTTGTACCCCGTTTCTGGTGCGTAACGCGACGATCGAGAGGTCAGGGATTGTGCACCGATTTGGCACGCTTCATAAATCTCGCACGGAGTTGGAGTATACGAATGTTCACCCCGGTGTCGCGGGACATCGGGGCTCTCGAGGCCTTGGGCCAACGGCGCCACACACACTGGGGATAAATGTAAGAAGATTCGGTTTTCGAGCCGTGTGCACTCATGAAGAGTGCCCGGAGAAGTGCAGGTTGCGTGGGATATCGTTGCGGATGATTAGTTGCCACGTGTCACGACAGATTTCGAGTGCCCGAACGGTTATAATCGATAGTCATGGGGCACTCCCCTCCTGGGGCGCACCCTGTGTCCATTCATTAATTAAAAAATACATAGACACAAAAATTCTTGGGATCTAATCCACAGAAATGTTTGTTTAAATATATTTATTTAAATTCAGGGAAATATCGATTGTGGCATAACTTGGTCGTGTATTGGAGGGTAAATAAAATAGTCGTTCCTACCAATCGTTATAGTTGCAAATCATACGCAAGGAATAAAATATTAGCAATAAATATTCCATTGATAAAAAAAGGGCACGTCCAATGTCGACTAATTAATTAAAAAATACACAAAAATTCTCGTGCCATAATCCACAAAAATATTTGTTTAAATATATCTATTTAAATTCACTAGAAAAACTATTATGGTATAACACGGTCATGAATAGAGGTCAATAAAATAATTCTTTCCAATGGCGAATTTACAATACGTTACAAAATCTTACACAGGGAGCAATAAAATATTAGGCATTAAATATCCCATTGATAAAAAATTAAATTAGTTTTCAGTCTATTTAACAAAACGCTCAATGACAAAGTTTATCAATACGATTCCAATTATTTAAAACAAATGTGTCACTTGGTTCGCGTCGCAACATCGCAGAAACGAATATTTCGAGGCGGCCAACGCGAGAGACGGAACAATAAAGGATCGCAGCGTGAAATGACTGATGATCGCGAGGGAAGAGAGTTGGCGGTGTAAAGTGAAGCGGGCTATTGATTCGTGGGATGCATATAAGTGACACGTCTATCGGCTACCGAGCTGCTTCTGCCTTCGTCCCAGCGCCCCAGTCATGCTGAGGTTTTAACTCCTCGGGACTGCGGAATCGCGAGGATCCGGCGCCAGCGAAGACGCGCGCGCGACTCGCGCGACGAGAAGACCCGAGCGGCGCAGATGATAAACGGCTTTCGGCTCCGAGTAAAAGCTAGCGCAAACGAGGGATGATACTAACCCCGCCGGATAACCGGCACCAGAAGCCAACGTCGGTCCCTTCTATGCGACGACTTATCCCATTCTACTCCTTTGACAACGTTACAGTGAATCGTATCGGAGATGCGGATAAATACGTATTACGGCTTATACGGAGTTTCGAAAAGATTTCTATCTTCGGCCTCTCCACAGTGACAACGATACGTTCGATAGCGATAGATTTCTTTTTCGCCGAAGTATTTAAAAAATCACAAAAGTAATTCAATGGTCGCCAAAATAACGATAAGTTGACATTATAAAAAAAAACAACAATATACAATTTTTCTTGTGTCTAGAGACTCAAAGATTTATTTTATGACATTTATTTAAATGAACGATCAAAATTTTTTTTTTAATACTCGCAACTATTAATTTCGTTTTTCTTTTTTTTTCAGGCGATTTTTTATATTCTTAGCGTAGTTTTAATGTAAGATAAAGGAAATAAGGAGGATTTGTGTCGATGTTCATGTTTTTAATTATTATTATTTGTGTCTGAAACATTCGCGAAAAATCGTTTTCAATAGTACACGGCAAGGAATGCCAGATGAATTACATAAAGTCGCAATTAATTATTTATTTTATTATTAATAACGCAAATTTATTAGCGGCAGCATTTCTTCGCTCCGCTTGGCTTCCATTTTCGAGGGAGTGGACGCATTAATCACTATCCGTAAAACAATACGTTTAATTGATACGTGGCTTAAGATAATTGGATACGTGGCGAACGGCACAGCCGCAGTCCGAGTGATGGAATGGAAATTCTAAGTTGGCCTGTCGAACGATCGATCACCACACGAACCTCGGTGAAATTCTCATTCAGGCGTTCTCGGCCTGAACTGCCGGCGTTGAACGAGCCGCTACTACCTGCTCCATTTATTATTCCTGCACCGAATTTTGAGGGTCCGAATGAAGATCAAAGCGAGACGCGCTAATCGGGGCCCCCAAATTCTCTCGCTTCGTGCCGCGACTTCCGAGAACAAATCTGGAACAGCGTAAAATACGAGGCTATGCGAATTATTATTTATATATATTTTTTTACGATTTTATAATACGTTGTGTTATGTGGAAAAGTGAGGAGGTGCGAAGAAAAAAAAGCGTCATTGCTACAAAACGATAGGACAGCGTGATCAAGATCCTCGCGGATTGACGGGAATCCAATCAACGTCCTCGTCGCGCTGTTCGGCCGAAAGAAAATAGGGTCTCCACCGCATCCCCGAGGAAGATTAATGCTCGTGCTGATTAGTCTTGGGGCTGGCTCCACGACAAGAGTCCTCGATCATTAGTCCAACGTTTGATTCCTCCTTAGTTTCGACAAATAGCTGAGTAAGTATCAACGTGTCTCGATACGAAGAAAAAGCGACGATCTCAAAGGACAACAGTTTGGAAATAAAACATACATTAGATTGGCAAAAAAAAATTAATGTGATATGTAATATTTTACATAGAATATGACGATAAATATTATCCACGTCTAAATCTAATGGAGAAGGTAGCATCTGAGAGGCTTAAAACGATGGAATAGCTTGTTGCACGTTGCTTAAGCCGTTTATCAGTCAGGATGCGCAAGGTTTGTTTATGTGTGTTAACATGGCGTCGACCTGTCTCTCCCACCCCTGGCGAGCTTGATTTATAGGCGGAGCATCTGATAGTAGACACCACCCTCTCGACTCTGAGCACGACAGCTGTTCCATCCAGTTCGGAGGCCTCATAAAATCGAACACGAGGCAGTTCCATCTGACGGCAGTCGCTGGACGGCCTGTCGAATACATAATTTATCATCCGTGCTCTGACTTACCGACGGCAGTTAACGAAATGTATTACCGACAGAAGATCGAAAAGTGTCGGACCGTCGGTCGGTAAGTTATCGACTGATGGTCACTTCATCTTTATGGTCACTGGAACATGTAGAGAAGTACAAATACATCGGATGATCCATCATCTTCGTTCTTTCTAATTTATCAGAATTAAATATGAACTTGGGGTTAATTCAGGTCGTAGAAAATGTTTACAGAAATGTATCTAACCGATTATCTTTATTATCTTGCAGAGTTACGCACAATACAATACTCATATATTATGTATGTATATATATATATATATATATTTATTTTTTGTTTATTTATTTACCTGTGTAATATATTATTAATTTCATTTCTCGTCGATCCCTTAATGTACAGTACACTTAAACGGACATGGTGCTTTGCTTATCGAATATTTACACAACGCTTTATTAAATTGTGCTGGAAAATAATAACATTATTATAGTAAAAATGTACAGTCCAATTTGATTTGTGATTCACATTTAAAAATCTTATAACTGAACTCTCCATCCATTGGTGCTGATCTACACGATTGATTTTATTTATTTTTATTCTTTTCTAAATTATAAACAAAGAACGAGCCAATCTCGAGTTACACTGTCATACACATATGCGCGTGATTAGTTAGTTTACATCATATTCAGCACGGAAATATATTTTTGGAGTCGGAGTCTATCAGCACATTGGTTTGTTTTTTTCTTTCATTTATTTATTTACTCTCATCTAGCTTAACGGTATAGTTATTTATTATTGGTCAAGTATTGTGGCCTCGGATTACTCGTCTCGAGGCGATATTTCTCTATGACGAATGCACTTTATCTCTCTTTTTGCAAATTCACGCGTAAATCTTGTTACAAAATCGAGACGAGTTGAGGTCAAGGAATCCTATGCATTGGTTCGCATATCGTGAACGTCCACATGGAGCGCCCGTTTTTTGATTTGCACAGTCGTGGTCGGAATTTACAAACGTACACACGTTGTTAGCTTAATTAAAAGGCAGATTTGAGAAAGACAGAAAAAGAGCGATAGAGAGAGAGATAAAGAAAGAGGGAGGGAGAGAGACAGATAGAGAGGAAGGTTTCTAATGTATCACGGCGTTAAATATTTACATGAAAGAAACGCTTTCCGAATTCTTCCTTCTTTCATCTTCACTATTTTTAATAATTTGTTTTACCTACTATTGCGCGAGTTGGCCCCTCGACCGATACAAGCAGGAACCGCATGTGGACATTTTTATATCTCTACTGCTTGCGATTAATGAAGTGATGAGAAATTAATTTTAATACGAAAGCTGCAAGGAATGGAGGCAGAGCATTTTAAATATACTTGAAAATTCCTGTCGTTGCTCCTTGCAACGGCCTCGGAGCCACAGCGGATGCCTAATTAATAAAGCTATCATCCCGGTCGATTGGGAGCTCGTAAAACGCTCCCTAATACGAATAAAACTATGAATCTTTCATGAATTATCTCCCGTATAACGAGCGTTATTCACCTAATCCATTAATTACAATAATGCAGTGGACAGAAAAATAGTTGCAAATAAATGCGTCGGTATTAGAAAGTAACGAGATTCCAAAGACATTGCAATTAAAAAATCGACTGTCTTCATTGGTCGTACTTTGCTCATATTTTGGTACCTACATCATGTTCCTTTTTTTATAAATCGTTATATGACTTGAATTGATGTGGAATTGTAAAAAAGTGTGATTTTCATTGTCACGTTATAATTTCATGATTACTCTTGGTTGCGAGGTGAACAGAATTACAGGTGCGTCGATATCGGACGTAAACGCGGTGCCACAACTTGTTTTCCTAAACATCACAGACTCAGAGGTAAAACGTAGAAAAGTCACATCGAACGCTAAGTTATTTTTACGCGGTGGTGATTTGAGGGCTTTTTTTTAGGTACGTCGTTCTTCCACAGCTCATTTTAAATTGTACCCATGAATCCTTCATTACTTCACTAATTACTCCCGATCCAGACTGTGATAACGATTCTCCAGTGTGTTTTATCTATTTACATGAAAAGCGTTGCTCAATTAAGATTTCCGTTCACAGTTTCAATCTGCACCTTGCATTTTTTTTAGAGCAACTTGAGTTTCGTTTTTTGGTATACCCAATACTTTATTACGAAAACCCGATGATTTATTACGAAAAAACGTGGAAGGTTAAGATGAATTGGGACAGATATGTTTTACCTCGGAGTTTAGAAGATTACGTAACTACACCGATCAATCGCTTACAGTACACTTTTGAAAACTACTTTGAGTCTCGCTCAAATTCCATTTCATTAAATTTTATAATAATTACTTTTCAATCCGATGATACCGCTCCTTTAAAATTTATCAAATTCTGATGTGCACCCAACCGCAGTAACTTTTCTGTATTCTTTTCTCCATTTTTATCTTCAGCCTCAAAATATCCATTTCTATCGACGACGATTATTTACACGAAAAAAATAGCGATCATGTCGAATAAATACTAATGATAATTTCTTCCTCTTTGAATCGTTCATGATATTTTTTAAAGCTAAAACGCGAGATCTTCCTACCATTATTATATCTTCACGATATTACATGCGCGCCTGTCCAATAAACATCTAATTATTTGTTATTATTTACAAAGAGCTTTCATTGAGTTTCAAATTTAATTTTTTTGCATTTCTACAGTAGTTTCTTAGAAGAATCTTTATTAGACTTACGAAAAAAGCGTGTCATTTTTCAAACAGAATCGGAATTCTTATTACGAATGTAATTTAGTTGTCGACTCATGAGTAACGTCGAATATGCGGCAACCGCGTCAAACGTTCGAAATGAAACCTCGAGTCGTGGTCGGACTTCGATAAGAGTTTACAAATTTGTTTTTTTTTTCATTCTCGCCTGTGCGATTATGTGACTTATTCTTCGACGACAGGCTCCGCTGTTTCTTCATTTTGCTGCTCCTCCGATTTTTGTTCTTGTTCCTTCAGTGCTTTTGCTTCAGCATCTGTAGGAAAATTATTCCGTCAATCTTGCCAAAAGTGCAAGACAAAAAGAAAAGCACTTGCACTTTAAATCGTGGGTATCAATTGAATTACCTCTGACTGCTTGATCCTTCCACAATTTTTTGTTCTCCGCAAGGCATTGAACCCACGGTTTTTGGATTTTGCATCTTCTCTCATCGCCTGTTTTAAATAAAACACAATTAATTCCTGCGCAACAAAATATCCCAATCGATGCTATAGATTATCGTACCATTAGCTGGATCCTCCGAACTCTCCTTCGCACTCAAAGATCCTATAACGGTTTCGAGCATGTCGCTGCATACTTGCATACTCGGCTCTACGATGAACTCGATGAAACCGATCTGTGATTCTGCCACGAGCGTATTGTTTCTGTCGCAAAGCGGAGAGAATGGCAGTCCCAGAGCTCGTTCCTTGTCACCTTGTCGGAAGAACTCTTCGAGAAGTTGCATTGTCCATCTGTCATCGATAACAAAAAAAAAAAAAAATCAATCCAACCGTGCAGCGTTCAATTTTTCATCAAACTCCATAATCGAAATTCCTACCTGTGATGAAGATCCCATCTCTTTGCGGGATGCGAGATATCGCAACAGTGAAGAACGAGACTGACAGCTTTGCTCTTGTCGACACTGGGCTCAGCGAGACTCAACAAGTTCTTCATGTTTTTGAGCTGCTGAAAGTGGAAGCTCATGTCAGTGGCAAGCACCATGTCGATCACCAGCGACCTGAACTCTCGAAACTCTTGCTTCGATAAATTTTGCAGGATATTGCAGTCGTCCTCCTTCAGAATTCTGATGGATAATATATTCCGTTAGCACACGACACGCGGCCTCTTGGCCCGAAGTGGAGATAGATCGATGGCTGGAGTGCATGATAAATTCCACTGTTACGTACCGGAAGCTCGCTGAGATGTGATGATTCTCGAGAACCGCGCGATCGTTGTAGAGCAACGCGGTATCGCTTCCCGACATGACGTGGAAATTATTCGTGGTACCTGTGTGCTCGTAGTCGTGAATTATGGCAGCAACGAGAGTGGCAAAGATCTCCAGATCTGTCAACCAATTCTGGAAGAATGACGCATCCATTGAATAAAAACGAACGAAACGCAAATGGGCTGCTGGATGCGGTCCAATAACCCAGTTCATCTCTGGTCCAAACCATAAGTGCGGTATGGAAGGTCTATTGATCGAAAGCACAAACTCGCTGGTCCGACAGTCGTTTATCGATGGGTCGCCATGCACTCACCATCAATCCGGTCTGGCATAAAACCCAGTGCATCGTCTGTGCGACGTCAGCGGCGTGGAGATTGTTGTGGTAAGGATTTCTGTGCCTGCAGTAACCCTCCTCGACTCTCGAGAGAAAGCTCTCGAGCACCACGGGCGGAACCTTGAACTTGTGGATCATGCCGTAGCGGTTAAGGAGGTCGTAGCCGAGGTACTTGACTGGTGCACCCATGGCCGCGTCGTTCAACGAGAAAGCGTCAAAGGACCAGTCGTCGAGGGTCTTGAAAAATGTTAACGAACACATCGATCAATTAAGTGAGAACAAATGGCCAACTGCTGCAAATCCATCTATTGCGAGAAATATGAAGCACTAGCTAGTTGGAGTGGCTCGCGCGCCACGCGCGCTCGCAACATGCTCGAATAAAAATTAGAACGTTAAATAAATTAATGTTAAGTTAACGTTCAAACTTTACGAAATCGAGAATTTTTTTTTTTCTATTTCGTAAAGTTTGAAGACCCTATCCGATGGGAAATTTCCCGCTGATTCCGAAAAGCACCGTTGTTTGTCCGAAAAACATAAAATTCGATGAGAAAAATGCAAAAAATGATTTTTCACTTTTTTCGAAATTTCGTCACTTTGCTAAAATCGAGGTTACTTTTTTTTCGATCGACCAAATCTGGGTTTTCTTTTTGCGTTCCAGAGAAAACTCTATAGCGAAGAGAATGCCGCAAAGCGGAACGCGATATCTTGATTTCTGAATTTTTTACAGGATTTTAAAGACAGACCCTCAAAAATGGCAAATTTTTAGAAGGGGTACCCCTTTCGTTTTTTTGCGATTTTTGGGGGTCGAACTTTACCATTTAAAATCCTGTAAAAAATTCAGAAATCAAGATATCGCGTTCCGCATTGCGGCATTCTCTTCCTCATAGAGTTTCATCTCGAACGAAGGAACAAAATCCAGGTTCGATCGAGACAAAAAAAAATTAACCTCAATTTTGGTGATATGACAACTGGGTAAGCGTGCGAAGCGCGCGCATGGACAGGTTAACATAAATCAAAATTTCTGATTTTGGGACAGACTTGAATTAAGGGGGGCAAGGTTTTATTATTTAGGGCAGACATTAATTAAGGGGGCTGGGATGGACAAACAACCTTCCAAAATATATAGCAGATGAAAGACTTCTACAAAGTATGCCAAACTCTTTGATGAGCCATAGATAAATCCACTGGTAATTCTACTTTGATTACAAGCTACGTAATGCCAATTAATACCTTAAGTACTCTGACAACATCAGGTGGAAACTGCATGAGGGCCGTGTTGGTGACCCTTCTTGAGATTCTCTCGACGAATATCCCGGCTCTGATGGCGTGCGCGACGGAGCGAAATTTCGGTTTCTCATCAGCCTTGCGTCTCGTGGTCGCGAGCTGCCGCGTGAAGGTCGACGCCAACCACTCGCGCACCTCCGGCGGCACGGCGTCCGGTTGCACCTCCGAGAGCTCGTCATCTTCGTCCGCCAAGCGTCTAGAGGGGAGTTCGCGAGGGTGTATTAGCCTTGTGCCCGAAGGTTAATCGCCCAGCTCAACGAAACTCTATTCACTTAATAGCGCACGATAATGGTTTGATAAATGCGTTTTACTTCTCATGATACGCTATTATAGTCGGACAATCGTGTACAGATCGAATCCTCTGACTGTATATCATGACTTGGATGCACGGATGATGACGCGAAGCGATTCGTGTCGTTTATATCTTTTGTTCGTTCTGTAGTCTCTATCGATATGTCGGCCTAACGAAATAGATGCAAAGTCAAACGCACTTTTGTGGCACACATCGTCATTGAGTGTTTCTCTTTTCGAGGCAAACTCGGGCAGTCGGATGCGCAGGTCGGTGGTACCCGAGGACGTCACGTTAAAGCGCAGCTATATATATGTATATATATATATCGTATGCAATGCTAATTTTAAAGGGCTTGAATATCCATGGTAATGGGTGGGACAATGAACGAAACGCGCGTTGGCCATGTGTTCGACTAACGCCCGGGCAAACACGACGATTCATGCGAATTCGTTCGAATTACACGAAAGCGTAATTACACGACGGGTGGGCTTCAGCCGGCGAGGCTGCGAGGAGGGGTTGCGGCGTAATTCGAGGCCATTCGGCCGTAATCGACTGAACGCAGCCAAACAACGTTGGCTCTCGACTTGGAATGGCAAAACGCTGGAAAACATCGGCTGTAACTGAATAAACCTGCGTGCTGACCGGTATACCGAAGTATTTGTTGCTCTCTACGCACTGCCGACCGTGTATTAACTCGAGAAGGAAATTTCACGAAAATTCGTCTACACGCGTCGAGATGTAGTTTTCATCTAACCAGTGTTGTGAGTCCCCATTACTTTGAGAATTAAAGTTAACGCAACAGTTTATTTTGTGGTTACGATTTTATAATGATGAGCTGTAGTGATTATAAAATTATATGTACATTTTTTAATAGCTGTAAGAAAAACCTAATTTTTAATTAAATTAAAAAAAAAATGAACAAGCACAGTCCTCCATTACTTTCGCAATGCATCAACAGTATTTCTCCATTTTTTCAATAACATTACCATGAAGTTTTATGGGAAATTAATATTTCTTGACTCTATTTAAAAGTTTATTTATACACCATATTATAATCATTACGAGTTATTATTATAAAAACATTATTATGAAGCCAGTTGTACCAGCAATTTTATTTCTATAAAAATAGGGGATTTACAACCCTGCATCTAACCAGCAGCGAGACTAACTGCGGCCAAAAGCGCCGAGGTATTAGGTCCTGAGTTAACATTACGAAATTGTACGATTCAAATAACAAACCGGCCGGGGGGTTGGGTGGACGTAACGATATAAAAAGGAGAATATTTCACGGCTGGTGTGCTAGCAATACATAACGGAATATACAAGAATGGTATAAACGGGACATGCACACGCTGGTCACGATATCTCACAAGGTTTTCAACGTAGATCGTATTATATCCCATGCAACAAAACATGGTCACGTACGTTTATACTTGGCTATGTGGTCGGGGGGCTGAGAGAGGGTTTTTGTATACGTCGTGACGGGCACCTCGCGACGGTCAGAATGAAAATGAAAATGGAAATTTCGAGATGCAAAGCTCCACACGTGCCTGACATTGACATTTCTTAGACCCCATAGCGACGTGAAATAATTGCGCTTTCGAACAAAGGCAAATATCATTTCGTTGTATTATTAAGACGAAATGACACGAGGACTGAGTGTCTCATCCCTTTCGCTTTACGAGGCGCTCGCGGCACGTCCTCTCCGGCATTCGCACGTGGGATGGAAAGTCTGAGGACATTTTTTTTCTAGTGTCATTTCGCCTTAAGGTAAATCGACCAATTACCGACAGTACAAGGAACCCACAACCGCATTGAAGCAGCATTTTTGCCGAGCATTACGTGATCCGAATTATCAGTGTCAAAGAAATAGTTAATTTTTTCCATAATTTATTTGCTATGATTAATAAAGAAATACTAAATCAAAGAAATACTTAATTTTTTCATAATTTATTTGCTATGATTAATAAAGAAATACTAAGTCAAAGAAATACTTATTTTTTTTGCATAATTTATTTGCTATGATTAATAAAGAAATACTAAGTCGAAGAAATACTTAAATTTTTTCACAATTTATTTGCTATGATTAATAACGTAGTTAGTATCCAGTAATTTCCACGAATATCCCGAGTACCAATTTACGATGTGTTAATAAGTGAAAACATTATTTATTAAATTCTCGATTAGTAACTTGAGCGTTTAGCTCATGATCAATGCGTGCGTGTCCAGCGATGTGTGGCCTTGCATCGCAAAAGTAATGCGTGAAAAATATATAGTGAAGATTAAATTCCGTTGCGTTGAGTCAGCTTTTCGTCTTCGCGGGTCAACTGGAGCGCTACACGATCCTTGAGGCCTATAGACAACGAGTCGAAGTGACGATGTGACGACAACGATTGTGATATGCCACTAAAAACTTTGCCATGAGATGTCGTTAAGTGTTGAGTTTGTGCAGTAAGGGAATATAAATATATATAGTATATCAATGAGCCTAGGGGGCGGTTAGTTGATTCGATCCGTGCGAGAGAAAGAAAGATAGAGATATAGTGAAGGTGGGATGTAGAGAGTATCTGGTTATTCGTTTTTATTGAACAAACCTACGACGCACGCTCGGCTGACAGGTGGCTGCTTTCTCCATACGCTCCGCGTCTCTACAATTGAAACACCAAGGAATACAACATCACACTTACATTACACATCGATCTAAAAGTATAAAAATTGCTTCCCACTCTTATACACATCTAGTGATAAAAATTGGATGACAGATATTTGTATACATATATAGTATAAAATTTTCGTTTAAAAATGTGGACATTCAAGGCAGCTGAGGAACATCTTTTTTTTTCACGCCTCGCGACAGTGACGAGGGAATCGGATGATTGTAAGATATCATACACGTAGGCATGCACCGCGATCAGAGATAGAAAGTACTCTGCGAGGTTCGTGATGCAATGTGTAACTTGCAACGGGCAAGAATCCGAGTACGAGCAGGCTACACCTAGAAGAAACTATAGAAGATAAAGTGGAGGTTCGAGATAGGTTGAGAGAGAGAGAGAGAAACCGTAAAAGACAGAAAGACAGGCAGGCATAGGGATGACCACATCATCATGCTGTGTTGAAGGATAATTCTTTCTTTCTTCCCTTCTTATTTCTTTTTTTTTTCTCGTTGGAATTAATCGACATTTCCTATAACGTATAGGCGTACATCACTCGTATAACACCCTCGTGTAATCGAAGAACTAATAGGTGAAATCATTCCATCGTGTGTACTCGATCTACGCGAGAACTCATCGATAGGCTTCTATTGTGTATCTTATACTTATCTAGAAATCTCGGAGGAATGTTTCTTTATCGCGATTGAACCAAAGACGAGCGCGATTCCGGTCGACGATATCGCCGGTCTATTAATCTAGAAATCCTAATGTTTACAACCGGCTGGCACACTACTCGACACGAGACCCGAATTATCGTTATAGGTGCAGATTTTTTTTTTTTGTTTTTTTTTTGTTTTCTCGAACAGATTATGCGGAAAGTTGAAAAGTCATTTCGTATCGGTTAGAGAGAAGGGTGCTTTTCAAGGCCACGCCAGTTTGTGACGACGTCTATAGTGATCTCTAGAGAAAATTCGGCTACGTGTCGTTAGTGAGAATAACGATAAGAGAACCTAAAATTGGCACGTTTGATAAATTATTACTTTCAAACTGATTTTACGTTACACAGAGAAAAAAAATCAATGGATCAACCAAATCCAGCGGTCACCGGCTGTCAAATAAATGTTTAGTTAGAGCAATGACATTTTTTGTTTCTTCAACAGTTTCTCGATTCAGCAGACCAAACGATGGTTAAGGTGAAAAAAAATATTGTCGAACTGACTAAATGATTTACTTGACAGCCGGCGAACGCTGGATTTGTTGAATCAACAAATCTCTTTTCCCAGTGTATTCAACGACGAAAAATAAATAACCAATCGCGCGTATATCGACTGCTCAAAATTGGCCGTCCGGTATTCTCACTAATATTGACTTGATAAATTCGCGCGGTTATCTCTCGTTTATGGAACACAAAATGCATTCTCGTACTTATACCATAAGTGATCATAATAACATCGAGGGGTTCGGGAGTTCAGAGGGGGCCGGGGTTTTTGGTTGTTTGGTCGTGAAAAATCTTTCAGGCTGGTTGTTAGGGGGGGTGGAGGGCTATGGTATCACGGGTTGTGGTGGTGGCGGGTCGTTTTTGTGGAATGTGAATGTTTCGCAACCTTGCCCACACGGGGGTGCGAAGCTTCCGTTTCTGGGTTGCCACCGCGTGGCCCTGTGGTCCGTCCGTGTCCAAGCCACCCCCGAGGGCCGATGATGTGTGGCCCGCCCCCCTACGCGATGACCGAGTGCTCTCACCCGAACTCACCCTGCGATAGTGCTCGTTAGTCACACGTGGAATTAGAAACAGATATATTTTTTACATGGCATTTCGAAATAACAGGTTTTGTTTTTTTTTTTTCAGACATTCTCTCATTGCTTCGCTCACTACAGCCTCCATGAAAAAAAAACAACAACACGAGTGTTCTCATCGAAAATCCATTCGCGTTGAGCTTTTGGCTGAAAATAACGTGTTAGTAGATTTCACCTCGACGCTGCTATCAACAAGGATATTTTTGTTTCGCCTATGTTTGTCGGACGAAATAAACGTGAAAAATATTGTTCAAGGATCGGGGGGAGGATCAGAAAGAATCGGTCAACGATGGACTGTTATTCATTATCTTTTTTTTTGTATAGTCGATTCGGTCGGTAAAAGTCTGGACAGTTTATCGTGAAATTTGAAAGAAGACTCTTCACACGAGAGAATTTAGTGAAAATAGTAACACCGATAGTTCATATCTTCGAAACACCGAACAGCAAAGATTATTCTCATAAATATTGGACAGTGAAAAAAAAAAAAAAAAAAAGAAACAGCGAGGACGATAACAGTGCGATAATAATAACTTTGCAGTTGCGAAGCGATGATCACGCGTGGGCTTCTTGACCGAAGGCTCTTCGCGAAATTTTCGGGTCTTTCTGCGGTTGGTCGGGTGGCAATTCGCAGTGATATAAATCATTTAATAAGGGACGTACGGGGCGGCGGTGCCGTGAGACGAAGCATGTGGGAGTACGTGACTCTCGGGGCGAAACAAAAAAAACGAGGGGCGAGTGTAACAGGGGGGAAAAATAAGGATGAAATAAAAAGAGGAAAAGTGTATTTTATATACAAAAAGAAAAAAAAAGAAAAGGGGGCGCGAAAAATCGCCCGAGAAAATAAAAGTGATCTGCCTCCTGTGAGGATTGAACTCACGACCCCTGGTTTACGAGACCAGTGCTCTACCACTGAGCTAAAGAGGCACCACCACCCTCGGTTTTTAATCTCCGGACCGTTTCGTCCCGTCCGGGGCTCTCGTTTCTTCGTTCAATTATACGTTTTCTTTTTTCTTTTTCTCGATACGAGGCCTCTAATCTAATTTAATTCTTCGGCCCAATTAAATTCCTCTGCTGTACATACAAATGCTCCGGTTATTTCTTCACGAAAAATCGTCAATCTCTTTTCACTTTATTTCGTCGCACTCTCGCGTTCGTTTGGGGAACAAGACTTACTTGGTCTCATCGATGAATACTGCTTCCAGTACGCGAGCTGCATAATGCAGATTTCGTTGAAGCAGATCAGCGGAGATTTCGCCGTGTTGAAGCTGCCGCAGCAGACACCGTAGTCTGGAAATAAAGTGATACGAAAATTGTTACGATGGCTGTAATAATAATAATAATAATAATAATAATAATAACAATAATAGTAGTAGTGGTAGTAGTAGTAGTAGTAGTAGTAGTAGTAGTAGTAGTAGTAGTAGTAGTAGTAGTAGTAATAATAATAATAATAATAATAATAATAATAATAATAATAATAATAATAATCGTGTACTCGAGACGAGAAGCACGGATTTTTTTTTATTACAACGAGAAAGCTGATTTATGTTTTAAAGGACCAACCTGAGGGCAGCTTTGTCGCAGGCATCGGGCGTGTCGACGGCTGGCAGAGAGTCTGTCTCGAGGTCGACATTGTCGAGTATCTCTTCGAGATCTTCAGACTGGCCTCTCAAAAAGGCTTCGGGATTGTCGGTCGGGGTTGGACTGTCGACGCTTCCACCCCCGCCGCCTTTAGCCTTGCCAGAACTGCGGCGTACTATCGTCAGTGTGCCTTGTTCTGAAAGAGACGAAATAATTAGTGATACAATAGCTGCTTCAAGAGTCCGATGACTTAATTTAACGAACGCTTAATACTTCAATAGCGGCGAATTATTTTTTTGCATCAATAAATTGTAATTTGCAAATTAATACGTGAATGATGAGATCTTAAACAGAAAAAATTGGGAACTTGTAAAATAATCTTCGCTTTCTTTCATATCATTAATATATTTTCCCCATAAGAAGAACCTTGTGGAATTTATTTATCACGTATAAAAAATTCATTTTTGTGTCTACGCGAAGCACCGATGTTATCTCAGGTATTTCAGTGCATGTTACAATCTGCAAACTGATTATTGTCTGATGATTGTAAATTAATTTGTAAATTGATATGTGAATCGCGAGATTGTAAACATAAAAAAACAGAAACATGTAAAATGACCTTCGCTTTCTTTCATATTATTAGCACTTTTCCCCCATAAGAAGAACCTTGTGGAATTTATTTATCACGTACAAAAAATAATTTTTGAGTCTACGCGAAGCCCCGATAATATCTCAGGTATCTCAGTGCATGTTACAATCTGCAAACTGATTATTGTCTGATGATTGTAAATTAATTTGTAAATTGATACGTGAATCGCGAGATCGTAAACATAAAAAAACAGAAACGTGTAAAATGACCTTCGCTTTCTTTCATATCATTAAATACTTTTCCCCCATAAGAACAACCTTGTGGAATTTATTTATCACTTATAAAAAATTCATTTTTCTGTCTACGCGAAGCACCGATGTTATCTCAGGTATCTCAGTGCATGTTACAATCTGCAAACTGATTATTATCTGATGATTGTAATTTAATTTGTAAATTGATATGTGAATCGCGAGATCGTAAACATAAAAAAACAGAAACATGTAAAATGACCTTCGCTTTCTTTCATATCATTAAATACTTTTCCCCCATAAGAAGAACCTTGCGGAATTTATTTATCACTTATAAAAAATTCAATTTTCTGTCTGCGCGAAGCCCCGATGTTATCTCAGGTATCCCAGAGTGCATGTTACAATGTGCAAACTGATTATTGTCTGATGATTGTAAATTAATTTGTAAATTGATATGTGAATGGCGAGATCATAAACAGAAAAAAACAGAATCATGTAAAATGACTTTCGCTTTCTTTCATATCATTAAATACTTTTCCCCCATAAGAAGAACCTTGCGGAATTTATTTATCACTTATAAAAAATTCATTTTTCTGTCTGCGCGAAGCCCCGATGTTATCTCAGGTATCCCAGAGTGCATGTTACAATGTGCAAACTGATTATTGCCTGATAATTGCGCTACTGGAAAACGACAGTTGTCCTTCGATTCAATGTCGCACTCGGGCATTTTCCTATCGTCTCTGAAAATGGGAAATGCTGCAGTCCGACCTTGGCACGTGATTGATAATCGTCAGTCGGAGACACTCCACGTCAATCGCGGCGATAACCGCCCGGTTTCCGTGAGTTGACAATCTCGATTACCAATGTATTTACTTCAAACCGGCGATTAGATAGCAATCGACCGAACGTCTTCGCGCCGGTCAAGGGAGCTGTTATTTCGACTCCGCGCTATATCACGAAAATCTCGATTATCGCCACTGAATGGGAATCCTCTGGCACGTGAAAATTTAATCGAATCGCTCGCCCGAGATTTCTCGAAAGGCTGTGGGAGGCTCGATAGGCTCGCCTTGACGGACTCGCTCGTAATGATAAGAATTGATGACCGCACGGACAGGCAACGCTTGTTCGGCACAACCGCGGATCGAAGTGTCTCACATTCCAATCTTGGCCCGGGTGGCCAGCTCGGAATCCCTCTGAGGTGATGGAAAGGCATTTACGCCTCTGTCCATCGAGGGACCACCGAGGGTTTTACCGCAAAACCAGCAAAGGGACGACGCGCTTATCTGCGGAAAGCCGCGTGATTCGTCGCGACTTGGAGATCCGACGCGTCAGCTTTTCGTATCGTTCGGCTCGCGCGAACGCGCCGGGTGGTTGTGGACACAATTCTATCGTGGCGTTTTGATCTTCGCCGCGTAATAATCGCGAGATAGAAATACAAACGCGATTACAGCCTACGACTGGATGTTTGGCGAATCAACAGCGGTTTATCGGATGGCACACTGTTATGGTCAAATATTTGTCGAATCTCTTCTGTTGTCGTATCAATTATTGTCCAGCTGCAATTAAAACAAATCGCTGCGGAATCTCGATCGAGCTCGAGACAAATTTGAGGTCGATCGTTATTTAAAATGTGTCGTGCGTTGTGATATTTTTTTTTTTGGTCTCTAAAAATACTGGCAGAAATTGTTTATCTGTAACCTAAATTATCTGTGAAGAAATTTCACTGTGTTTTCCCCTAATCGATTGCCTTGAGGGAATAACTTTTGCCAATGGTTGCGTGAGTGTATCAAAAAAATAATTACAAGCAAAGAAGGTGAATTAATTAACTACAAACTATCATCGAATTTTGTAATACGAACTCGCGTAATACGATTGTTATGTCGAGTTGCTGCCTGTTAATGTTGCCTATTATTGGCTTCTCCCTTCGGGGCTGCGTCGTTTATACTCATCATTGAATATTTACGACGTAGGACGAGACGTGAATGGGAATATCGACTGAGAACGAAACCTGAGCTGAACGACCCTCGTATACGTACGAGGGAACTGAACGTGCGACGTAGCGAACTGTAGGTGGGCGCGCTATTGGGCATACCACGAAACCTTATTAACGCGGTAAATCAACCGTACAATACCATAGCCATCAACGTATGTTCGTACATGAATTACTGTTATATTAAAATTAATTTACCAGATAATGATATTCCTACTCAATGAATTTACTCCCATTTCTTTGTCTCTACAAATATTCTTTTTCCACTTTGTGGCTAACGATTTTTGTATAAACTAAAAAAAGGTCACTCCAGGGCTGACCTTTCTTCCCGACGAAGGAGGATTATGCGAATCTGTGTCACCGGGACTGAAATTACTTATAATCAGATAATTATATTAATATTCAATTAATTAACCCTCATTTTTCGACCCCTAAAAATATTCTTTTTCCACTTTGTGACTAACGATTTATCCATAAACTAAAAAAAGGTCACTCGAGGGCTGACCATTTCTTCACGGTGAAGGACAATTGCGCGAATGTTTGGCACCTGGACTTAAATTCATCATAACCAGCTAATTATATTCCTATTCAATGAATTAACCCTCATTTCTCTGCCTTTAAAAATATAATTTTTCCACTTTATGGCTAACGATTTTTGCGTAAACTAAAAAAAGGTCACTCGAGGGCTGACCATTTTTTCCCGACGAAGGAGAATTGCGCGAATCTGTGGCACCTGGACTTAAATTATTTATAACCAGATAATTATATTCCTATTCAATTAATTAACCCTCATTCCTGTGCCTCTAAAAATATTATTTCTCCACTTTGTGGCTAACGATGTTTACATAAACTAAAAAAAAGGTCACTCGAGGGCTGACCATTCCTTCCCAACGAAAGAGGATTGTGCGAATGTGTGGCTGGGCTTCAATTAATGATCAAGATAATTATACCCCTGTTCAATTAATTCGTTTCTCTCCCATGTCTAAAAATATTCTTTTCATCTCGCAAACAACCCTTCCGGAGCAAAAAACACGGGAGTTATTCCGTCCCGTGGCTTCCGATCTACACACAAAGCTTAAAAAAAGCTTACTCGAGAGCTGACCATTTCGTCCCGGCGAAGGAGGATTGTGCGAATGTGTGGCGCCGGGACTGCCGGCGGTGCAGCTCGTGCTCGCATTTGTGTTCGCTATTGTCGACGCGGACGCCGCGGTTGCGGGTGCGGACGTCGCGACGGCGATGTCGTCCCTCGTGACTCTTCTGTCGGGTGGCGAAGCAACTGAAAGCAGCAAGATGAAATTTCCGATTAGTACAGCAGGTGTCCGGATAAAGCGAAAAAAAAAAAAAAAAAAAAATCGCATACACCGCGTACAAAGCGCCCGGAACCAGTTCTAAAAATCCCGGGATTTTATCGTTATTATTCGCTATCGGATCGTCGGTCTAGCAGACCGTAAACGTTTGTCATTTCCGTTTCAGGTATCGCGCACAAAAGCTCGTAAACGTCGGACAAATCCGGCTCGCGCGGCATTTTTTAATCTCTCGTACACCTACGAATTACTAATCGTCTCGATAAAACGACCCACCGAATGCGGGACTCCCGGCGCGTCGTCATCAAATTCGCGACGATAAATCGTGTCAAGTGGTGCGAGTCACTACGTCGTTATTGAATGGAGAGTTTCGGCCCCGTTGTTCCCGCCATGAAACTGCGTGATCGAGGCGGAAACTCGCGATCGTCATTCCTGTGTGCGTTCCCGGGGTCTATCGCGCGGGACGGAACTGCGCGAACGGTGGAACGACGGCGGGACGAATTTACTCCCGCGTTCGCTCCACTGTCGCGAATATGCAAATTCTATTGTGGCCCGCCGAAGCGGCGAGGAACGAATGGGCAGCGCGGCGACGGTAAGAGCCGAATCAGCGGGTTTGGCCTCGAGATCTCCGCGCCCACCGTCACCATCGACGCGGTAATTCAATCATTCGGCACTTGGCGACTGCCGGCCACGCGGAATTCGATACGGAATCCGAGTTACGCGTTGCGTGCACCGAGGTCGACGGTGATGCCGCGTGTGCCTCGGTCGAGAGGAGATAGATGGGTGGATATGTGGGGCGAGATCTCATTAGCTTTCCGCGGTGGCACCTTCACGGTCCCGTTTGAACGGGGGCAACGGTGATTCAGGCAGGTGCAACGTAAGTGGTGAAAATTGGAAAAACGCGAGCTGACAGTTTGGTTAAAGTATACTTCAGGTACTTTTGGTTTGTTAAGGTTATTTTGGGAAGGGTGTTCGGGAAGGGTGCGCCTAAGGCTTAATATTTCTGGAGATAAAAAAATCATTTTTTGCATTTTTTTCAATTAATTTTCTTGAAAATTCATGAATTTTCAAGTAAATTTTCTTGAAAATTTACTTGAGACTCTTTTGGTTTGTTAAGGTTATTTTGGGAAGGGTGTTCGGGAAGGGTGCGCCTATGGCTTAATATTTCTAGAGATAAAAAATCATTTTTTGAATTTTTTTCAATGAATTTTCTATTTTTTTGTAAGCAATGGTGCTTTTCGGAATCAGCGGGAAATTTCCCATCAGATGGGTTTACAAAATTTACGAAATTGAAATCTTTTTTTTTCGCGAAAAACGCAAGGCAACCTTCGGCTTTAAAATTAGGTGAAAAATTCCGAAATCAACACGTAGAAAACGGTTTTGCTGTGCCAGCAAATGTTTTTTTTTTAATAGTGACAACATTGCGTTATCTGCTAGGCTAACAATTTTGTTTGCGCGACTAACATATTTATTTTGCTAGACAAACAAATTTTTTTTACAGTACAGCAATATAGTTTGTTAGGTTAGCAGATAACGCAGTGTTGTCACTATTTTGACAAAGGATTTGCTGGCGTAGCAAAACCGTTTTGTCCGTAAAGATATCGCGTTCCGCCTTGCGGCATTCTCTACGTCATAGAGTTTTCTCTCGAACGAAGGAAGAAAATCCAGGTTCGATTGATAAAAAAAAGTAACCTCGATTTTAGCAAAATGACAACAGGGCATTAACCCTGTTGTCACTTGATAAAACTAGGGAATCAATTTATGTCAAATTTCAACCCCGCTCGACTCGTCTGAAAAATCATTTTTCATTGGGACTTAGCTCTCATACAGACCCAACAGGGTTAATACCCTGTTGTCACTTGATGAAACAAGAAAATCAATTTATGTCAAATTTTAACCCCGCTCGACTCGTTTGAAAAATCATTTTTCATTGGGACTCAGCTCTCATATAGACCCAGTGATGTCATTGACTCTACAGCGTAGAATCTCTCTTCAAGCTTCCCCCCGTTGAATGCACGTCATTCAAGCTTCCCATTCAATTTTCCTCTCTTACTCGAAACAAATCACAGTCCGCTCGTTCCTCCAAACAACTGGATGCAACACGTACGGCTCGCCGTGTCAGTCCGGACGTCCAAAGCCGCGTCCCGACGGCGCACAAGGGGCTGCAAAGCAGCGAGGCGGAGTCTAAGTCGAGTTAAGAAGTTGGTCGAAAACGCTCGCAAGCTCGTTCGCCAGGCGGTAACGAACGAATTAACGATGACGGGGCGCTAAGGAGAAACGCGAAAGCGCGCGCGTCAACGGGTGGCTGGCCGGGTTACCCGCTCCGCGAATTGCCAGCTGAGCTCTCGAGTTCTAACGACGCGAAGTGCGGCGCGCACAGTTGCGGATGATCGGAGAAGAGAACAAAAAAAAATCGAGGAAACGTGGGACGAGGAACTGCAACACAAAAAAAAAAAAAAAGAAAAACGTGCGCGCACTCGAGGAAAACAAGGTCGTTTACAGCCCTTCCTTCTTCCCCCCTCGCGCTTTTTTCTCCGACTCGGTGTATCCCAGCCCGTCTCTCGTTCCCCGTCGTCCTCTGTCGCTGACAGTTTGAACGTGAGCCTAACGAAGCGATTTCCCGACACCGCTGACGCGAATTATTGACCACGCGCCGCGCCGGAAGAGGCCGCACCACCCGCGTCGGGATATAAATGTTTTTTTCCAGCCAATCCTCCGCGGTATAGCACCTGTAATTATTTCGCGTTAGAGCGACACGCTCGTCGAGATTAATATTCCCGCGTCGCGTATTAAATTACCGGAACGCGAGATGCGCCGCGCGCTGCACAAATTTATACAATACAGGAGGCCCCGTATTTATATGGGGCATTCCACACCGATTCGACCTGGGTCGGACCCTCGACCTCTCGGATTTGGTCGAAAAGTTTTTATATTATTGGATCAACTCCAAAAAGTACTGGAAAATGTCTTCAGATTTTTTTCATTTCTTTTTTTTTAAGATTTTTTAAAGGTAACATATCGTTAGCCCAAATGTAAAAATCTGAAAACATGCTCAACAATTTTTTTTTACGAGAAGAAAGCACTTGCAGCAGAAAGCAATATTTTAGAAAAATTTGATAACTTTTCCTCTTTCATTTCAAAATTTCTTTAATAGTTTTTTTAAAGAATAAAAATAGAAGCAAAACCCGGCCCACTTTGGTTTTAGGCTAAAAAAAATGGTTATTTCATGCAGAATTTTTTGAGAATTTTTTCAGATTTTTAAATCTGGGCTAACGATATGTTACCTTTAAAAAATCGTACAAAAGTAAATGAAAAAAATCTGAAAAAAATGTCCAGTACTTTTTGGAGTTGGTCCAATCATATAAAAAAATGTCGACCAAATCCGAGAGGTCGAGGGTCCGACCCAGGTCGAATTGGTATGGAATGCCCCATATATAACTAAAATACGAGGGCCCGAAACCTCGACCGGTATAAATTCGGCCGGACCGTCGCAACGTTTCGGGAATAATTATTTGTCGGTTTAATCGAAACGCGTTAATAGCGTTATGTTTGACGATTACACATCGTTTATTTTCCACGCGGGTCGCGCCCGGCCCGACGAACAAACGGCCGGTCGGCGGGCCGGGGTGGCCGCGCTGATCGCGCCGGACTTTTAATCATTTCGAACAATGAACCGCTCGCGGAAACGTCGAAATATCAGAATCTGTTTCGGAGTCCATCGGACCTGTTGTTAGCGAGGGGGACAGGGGGAAGCGGCGAGGGGGTGGGGGGTGGAGGCCAGGGGGGTTGGCAGGGGGTGAGAAAGGGGACGAACGGCGAAGTAACAGAACGGGAGGTCGATGCAGCTGCTGCTGCTGCGGGAATGCCTATTGATCTGTGGCACCTGTCTGTTGGCTGCAAATTAGATTCGAAGCCAATCGATTTCCCACCCGCCAACAAATCCATTGTCGACCGTTGATTGGCTTATTCCGCAAATCGATTGGAGCGGCGACACTCGAATTAACGATATTCCAGCACGGTGGGCCCCGCGAGAGCCATCGTCGTCCGTATATACGACGTCAACACTCAACGGTTGATCCGCAGGCTCGCGATCGTCGATTGAATCCAGCCTCGTCACGTCGCTCGGAGTCCATTCGGCATCTTCCTGGATACCCTGATGGCAGCTCCGAGGGACGTCGGGCCGACACTGCGAGACGCAACGATCACGAAGGGAGCGTTCTGATATCTTATCTGACGCGAAAGAATACCGCGACAGGTTATTTTTTTTTCTCCTCGCTCGTCCGCATAGCGAGAGGCGCGGATCATCTCGTCCCTCGACGCCCGAAACACGTCTGCTCGGTCTGTCCTCCGGCGCTCATACTTCATGTTATATTCATAATCCCCCCTTTCCTGGAGTCCCCCCCCGCGAGCGACGCGTCTCATGAAGATTTCATTGAGTCCCACCGAAACGACGCTTATTGGCTCGTCCGAAGTTGGCCGTGAAATAAATAAAAAATATAGGGAAGACCGGGGTAAAACGGACGCCCTAAGCAAAAATTGACTCTATGACAAAACCCAAAGTGTTTTTTTTTTATTGCTTTTGACTCAAAAATTCGATATCAATTATCGATTTTGAGCGTCGGCAAAAAAAATCGGGTTAAAAGGGGCCCCCTCTCAGAATCCGGCACAAATATGAGTTAGTACACGAAATGCTACCGATCGGCATGAGTGTTGATTATTTGGGTCTTTTACTAAAATGTGGCACAAAAGCACATTTTAGTCGTGACGGTTTCGCTTTACAGACAAGAATTGATGGAGAAAAAAAAACTGTTGTTGAAGAAGCCCGCGAATAAAAAAAGCCCGGAGGACGGCGAGAAAAAAAGTTTTGACGAAGAAAGAAACCACAAGACTAACGACGGACACGGGGGCCCATTTTACCCTAATTTGTTTTTTTTTTTCGATGATAAACAAAGAGGGGGCCCGTTTTAATCTAATTCTTTTTTTTTCGATGATAAAAAAAAAATGGGGCCGTTTTACCCTTTTTTTTTTTTTTCGATGATCAAAAAAGAGGGTGGCCCTTTTTACCCCAGAAATCCGTTTTACCCCGGTTTCCCCTACGTGGATCGAGAAACTCGTGAAGGGGGGCAGGAGAAGCGGAGGGGTGTGGGGGGCGAACGGGGCAAAAAAATTGGAAGCCTTTCGCGTCGGGCGTTTGCGTTGCGAAATGCGTGGCGTATTGTGACGAGGACGGACTTTCTCCGTCGCGATTCCTCGCCCGGGTCCCGAGGGAAAGGTCGCGCGCTCCGCGTCCCCGGCCGTCGCGCGCGGGAGGTCAACCGGCATGACGTGCGACGCGGGGGATAAGGCGGCGACGCCTATCGGATTGTGAGGAGCCGCCGGAGCGGAGGGCTCGACGGGACGACCGCTGTTTCTGCTGTTGTGGCTGTTGCCGTATGTGACGAGACCACGAGGAGCTCGATATGATCGGAACTGCCCCAGTTACGTGTCTCGCCCACCGTGGGCTCTCTTTCTCCCGCTCTCCTCGCCGGCAATTTTGACGCGATAACCGTCTTACGAATGGGTTGCGCGATACCGTGTATAGAGAGATGGTATCGGCTATGACTTCGTGTTTTCCACAGTCGCACGTATCGGATATACCGCACCGGTTATATCGTTTCGAGCCCACGACTGTTTCAATTAAGTAACACAATTGCGGAGCCCCGCGGGGTACGCGATGCGGTTATTTTTCCCCCGAGGGAAAAATAATGCCGGGAATTCCGCGTATTACGATGAAAAATGCGCCGCCGCATTGTATTAAATTCAGTCGCGAGCTGAGATTATCCGCTTTGTCGTTGCTCTGCTTGTGACAACGCGGTTATTACGTGGATAATCGGAATAATAAGCTCGTGCGCCGGGCTCGCTCTGGTATGAATGTGTTTTATGTAGCAGCTGTTAAATAAAGTACACCGTGAACGCAGTTTGCAAGCCGGGAATTTGTAAACTGATCTTGGGGTTGATGCATCGGCGGGGGTAATGACGCGAGGGGAAACTGAGGGAAAAATCGGGGAGTTACGCGAAGTTGGGTACTGCAAACGGTGGATGGGAGAAGTTGGGTGCCGCAACTTCGCGCAATTTAAATTCCCTGAAGTTTGGTAACAACACATTACATCGGGCGATTAATTACAGAGCGATCGATGTAGAAAGTTCGGTTGCGAGCTCGTGCATCACTTTGCGAAGTATCGATATCTTTTGCGTGTTATTTTCGTTTTTTTTTGCCTTGTTTTTCACATTTCGTAATATTTATCTAATGAAAGAAAAATAGGCGAATTAAATTGGTCTCGGGACGAGATAATATTTAATTAATGTAATTTGTTAAATATTTGAGCAATATAAGTAATTAAATATTTAATTAATATGATTAATTAAATACAATACACTTAATTTAATTAATTTTGGTACACATTTTATTACAATAAGCCGAAAAATTAAAAACTTGGAGTTGAAGTATCAGCGGGGATAAGTAATTGAATATTTAATTAATATGATTAACTAAATATAATCCATTTAATTTAATTACTGTTGGTACAAATTTTATTCCAATAAGCGGAAAATTTATACATTTGAAGTTGAAGTATCAGCGGGGATAAGTAATTAAATATTTAATTCATATGCTTAATTAAATATAATACATTTAATTAAATTAATGTTGGTACAAATTTTATTACAATAAGCGGGAAATCTATAAACTTGGAGTTAAAGCATGAGCGGGGATAAGTCCGAAGGTCCCCAAAGCTAACGACATAATTTCAGCGGGCGCGCGGAGAGACCTGCGAAAAATCGTAAAGTTATGCGGAGTTGGGTCTCACGAACGGTGATTCGAAAAAGTGGACATAACCGGGCGACGTGCTCGACCGCTCGACGTAGGCGACGTGTTCAACTCTCTCGGCTGTCACAGCCAGAGACGCGAGGAGCGAGCGACGTGCGACGTCCGTCAGGAGCTCCGGCTGATCTTCGGCGCTACCCGCTACGCTCACCGACGTCCACGAGAGGGTTGCATATGCTATACATACGCTCCAAATGAGAGCCGGACGACAGATCGTAAAAACTCACTGACCGATGGTATAAATCATTCCGCCGTGGAGGAACGAAAGAAGTTTTAATTGCTCGTAAAGAGGCGTCGTGCGCGATGCGCACACAAAACGTTTACACGACCGCGACGGCAGAGGCGGAGGCGTCCGCCTCGCTCATTACGGACATCGATCGAACCCCTGTAACTCCGAGACCTCGTTGTCCGCAAACTCGTCACTCTTGCGGCACATTTTTTTCCCCGTCGATACGTCGAAGCACCGCGAACTTTGTGTCTGATTAATTTTTCAAGTGTTTGTTTTTTTGTCATTTTTTTTTTAATTATACCTTCGTGATTTAGAAAAAAAAAAAAAATGTGCCGCAAGAGGCACATTTTTTCCCCGTCGATACGTCGAAGCACCGCGAACTTTGTGTCTGATTAATTTTTCAAGTGTTTGTTTTTTTGTCATTTTTTTTTAATTATACCTTCGTGATTAAGAAAAAAAAAATGTGCCGCAAGAGGCACATTTTTTCCCCGTCGACACGTCGAAGCACCGCGAACTTTGTGTCTGATTAATTTTTCAAGTGTTTGTTTTTTTTACATTTTTTTTTGTAATTATACCTTCGTGATTTAGAAAAAAGAAAAAAAATACGGCAGCCACGAACAAGTGGGAGACGCGAAGCAGCTGGCGGTGTACAGGATGCGCGATATCAGCGGCGGGTATTTCGAGATCGGGTAAGGTTAACGCAACCAATCGACTCGAACTAATCGGCTTTCGACGAAGCTTGCATTGTAGTGGAAAAGCCGACGATGTTGCGATAGAGGCCCGCCCATAGCCTGCCGCAGATCTTTCGCTCCCGATTAAAACATACGGGCCGCGTGAAACGCTGTCAAGTCGACGACTCGACACGGAGCCGACTCGTCCCCATCACGCTATTCGATTCGTAAATAAATCGTGCGTCGAGTGTGGGGGCCCCGCGAGCCGCAGGTTGCAAGGGGGATTATTGTTCTTATTAAATGTTTGATGACATTTTTTAACACTTCATTTTTATTTCAAGAGCGAGAAAATTGGTTGTTTCAAGCTTGTATGAAATTCGAAAATAATTCACCAATTTCGTGGCAATTTCGTAGCAATTTCACGCGTGGAAATGATACAGGGTTGTTATTAATTAAGTGTAAAGAATTAAGCATTCGTTTTATTTGTTACAAGCTGGTTGTAGTGATATTATAGGTGATATCATGAAATAAAAATTTCCGAGGTCGATTTTGGCGATTTTCGGTCCGGAGCCAGATCTACGATTTCTGCCAGAAAAAATATTTTTTTCGTCGCCAGAAAAATATTTTTTTCAAAATGAATTAAAAAAGGTTAATAACCAATGTTTTCGGGGGTAGAATATGCGACTTGAGAATGATGGTATAGTTTAAAAGTCGATATTTTGAAAAGAAAAAAAAATTGGGTCGTTTTTGGCGATTTTCGGTCCGGAGCCAGATCTACGATTTCTGCCAGAAACTTTTTTTTTTCGTCGCCAAAAAAATATTTTTTTCAAAATCGATTAAAAAAGGTTAATAACCAGTGTTTTCGGGGGTAGAATATGCGACTTGAGAATGATGGTATAGTTTAAAAGTCGATATTTTGAAAAGAAAAAAAATTGGGGTCGGTTTTGGCGATTTTCGGTCCGGAGCCAGATCTACGATTTCTGCCAGAAAAAATATTTTTTTCGTCGCCAGAAAAATATTTTTTTCAAAATGAATTAAAAAAGGTTAATAACCAGTGTTTTCGGGGGTAGAATATGCGACTTGAGAATGATGGTATAGTTTAAAAGTCGATATTTTGAAAAGAAAAAAAATTGGGTCGTTTTTGGCGATTTTCGGTCCGGAGCCAGATCTACGATTTCTGCCAGAATTTTTTTTTTTTCGTCGCCAAAAAAATATTTTTTTCAAAATCGATTAAAAAAGGTTAATAACCAGTGTTTTCGGGGGTAGAATATGCGACTTGAGAATGATGGTATAGTTTAAAAGTCGATATTTTGAAAAGAAAAAAAATTGGGGTCGGTTTTGGCGATTTTCGGTCCGGAGCCAGATCTACGATTTCTGCCAGAAAAAATATTTTTTTCGTCGCCAGAAAAATATTTTTTTCAAAATGAATTAAAAAAGGTTAATAACCAGTGTTTTCGGGGGTAGAATATGCGACTTGAGAATGATGGTATAGTTTAAAAGTTGATATTTTGAAAAGAACAAATTTCTGAGGTCGATTTTGGTAAGATTTTCAGGCACGCGCGTCAGCGCGTGTGATGAGCCTAGTGTATATAAAAAATATATTCTCAAGTTTGGCTAAGATATTTTTTCATAACATTCCCGCGGAAATATTTAACGATCGAGAAACAAAAAAATCATTCCGCTTATTCTCAAAAACTGGACAGAGGAATTCCTTTTTTTTTTCGTCACTGTCAGCCGTTCTCACGTAACATCTGGTGACCGACGTTATCGCATTATCCACGCGCCCGTGTCAAATTGTGACAAGCATTCGTATGCACACGCGTCGTCATTCTGATTCCCCGACACTTGAAGTCACGGCGACAAACAGAAGCGCCCGCGACTCGGCCACAGTCGAGCCGGGTAAGCAAACGCCGGGGAATTTCAGGCCAAGTGCGAGCCGGTTCGTTAATTATGTTTGATGAGAAAACACGTGTGACCGGGACTGCGTCAAAGCGGAAAAGAGAGGAAAATAAAGTCGGCGGAAAAAGGTAATCAATCAACGATGCAATTAACGAGGCTGCATAGACGAGCGACGACGACTGACGACGTATAGGCCACGCGCTCGTGGATCACTGCCAAGGTAGGGCCAGCCCTACCGGTTTGATTTACCAATTTACAGGGCGCACGCATATGATTATATTATCGATGCCTCATTATATTGCGATACACGACGCCGGCCGTAGGATGAGCGATAATGCATTCTCTATGCAAGGTGCGTTTGCTCGCTGCACTGCGGGCTATGTGCCTCAGCTTTCCGCAACGCGCGCAACGATGGTGAGGTTGCAACTTGGAGCACATAGCCGCGTTGTACTACAGCGTGCAGTATTTACTATTACGAATAATTAAGAGCGTTATGGCTGCGCACAGTGCACACGGGGCTCTGGCTTTGCGTTTCCAGTTTCGTGATATATCCATATGTAGCGTGTGTTTATACACGTCGCCGTAGCGCCGCGAGGAAAACAGAAACTTTAAAGTGTTAATTAAACGCGAGAATATTGTGTTTCTTGAAACGTTGGGGGTAATGAACAAAGACGAGAGAACGCGAACGCTTTCGAGGATCTGAATTTCGCTGAGCTTGGTAATAACACGTTGCATCGGGCAATTAGGCGAAGCTCGTGCGTCATAATACATTTGCATGTTATTTGTTTTTGTGCCTTGTTTTTCCCATTTTATAGCATTTTCACTGAATGGTAACAGCCGAATTGTAGGAATTTTTCTTTTTTGCGTTAATATACTTTTAAAAATCTGTACTGCTGACGTCAACTTTATCATCACTTTTAATAAATTAATTTATAATTTTGGTTTAAGAACCATAAACATGCCTACAATTAATGTATAGGAAATGTGATTGCAAAGGGTTTGGGACCTGGTGGACGCCAATCCTATAATTTGTTTTTTTTTCTGGATTAGAGTGAAAACCCCATATTTCTGGTTTTGAAGTAACCGATTGATCCAACCGGTGAGTCCATTGACAAAAAATCCTTCATCGCAATCCTAAAAGAATAGATTTATTTCAAATTTTGTCATCGTTGAGAAAAAAAGTTGCCCTTGTATAAAAAAAACTAAACTTTTCTGCCTGACTCGGTTCCCTTAAGCGTTCAATGGAAAGTTCTTCCGCGACTCCGCGCGCCACTTTGCAAAGTATCCGAATCCTTTCTCGTGGTTTATTTTATTCAATTCTGTATTTCAATTTTTTTTTCACACCGCGCTCGCGCTTCGCGGCGCGTTGGCGAAGTTTCGCAATCGATGCGAAATAAAACATGATATCCCGCGAAGGACG
This sequence comes from Pimpla rufipes, assembly GCA_963932165.1. NCBI lineage: Eukaryota > Metazoa > Arthropoda > Insecta > Hymenoptera > Ichneumonidae > Pimpla > Pimpla rufipes. The sequence continues at coordinate 9,481,856 of OZ010636.1, forward strand.
ACGGGCATTGAATCGCAGGGAATGAGGACTAGCAGGTTTCGAGAGTCCGTGCGTGCGGACGAGCGCCCGCATGCACTACATATTCCACACATCGTGTGCATGTTGTGCTACCCCACCCGGGGAACACAGGAGATGTTTTGAAACGAGGAAATTACGTTAACGTATGCCTGTCAGTAGCAGAACAGGCGCATATGCAGCCGGTATGTTAAAACCTTACGACAGCGTGAGTGAAGGGTTTTTAATTGGGTGAGGTGAATGTATGCTGCAGTAACTCGAATCACAATGGTAGCTTGAAAAGCAAAGAGTGTGTACGCAAATATTGCGAAATCGACTCCGTGTTTTTTCATCCGTTCGGTAAAATTTATTTTATCAGTCGGATAGGACGCGAATACATGAATGTATATTCTCCGTCTGAGCTTTTAGTGGAATCGCACACATTGTTAAATCCGCTGATCTAATAAGTTTACTTACGATATTTTATCAGTCTATGACAATTTTTGGTAAAATATTTTGAGCTTTTTATTTTGTCTCACTGTGCAGCTTGTTTCGAGCTGTGGAAAAATGTAAAATTCGATCACTAATTTCTCTGACAGGAAGGATCCCTATGATATTATTATTGTTTTTTCATCCGTCCCGTAAAATTTATTTTATCAGTCGGATAGGACGCGAATACATGAATGTATTCTCCGTCTGAGCTTTTAGTGGAATCGCACACATTGTTGAATCCGCTGATCTAATAAGTTTACTTACGATATTTTATCAGTCTATGACAAGTTTTGGAAAAATATTTTGAGCTTTTTATTTTGTCTCACTGTGCAGCTTGTTTCGAGCTGTGGAAAAATGTAAAATTCGATCACTAATTTCTCTGACAGGAAGGATCCCTATGATATTATTATTGTTTTTTCATCCGTCCCGTAAAATTTATTTTATCAGTCGGATAGGACGCGAATACATGAATGTATTCTCCGTCTGAGCTTTTAGTGGAATCGCACACATTGTTAAATCTGCTGATGTAATAAATTTATTTACGATATTCTATCAGCCTCTGCCAATTTTTGCAAAAATATTTTAAGCTTTTTATTTTGTCTCACTGTGCAGCTCGTGTCGAGCTGTGGAAAAATGTAAAATTCGATCACTAATTTCTCTGACAGGAAGGAACCCTATTATAATTTAACTTGATCAGAAGTGGAACGAAGTAACATCGTTACCACGAAATAACCCCACCGTAATTTGAGCCTCCGGAAACGTCTCTGACATATTAATGCTCCCCGAATTACAAGTCTACCGGCGGTTCACATCTTCACCACGGAATAAATCTCCGGGCCTTTGAAATTGATGAGTGCTTCCGGGCAGAACAGGCCGCTGAGTTACTGGTGTTTTCCGCCTTCCCGATAATTAGATCAGTCTACTAAAAACTGTCCACGTTCTTTATTTATTTTATAAATCAAATCCTCTCAAAATGTTAAAAACACTCTGTAATAAAATTCATTAATTTTTTCGCCATATTTGCATATTTTTCTGTCAAAAAAATTAAACAAAAAGTATTAAAAAACCAATTAAATGAAAACAATCACAAACCTAAAACTGTCAAAACAATTAAAAACTAACGAATCATAGAAACGTTTGCCTACAATAAAAATATAAAAAAATCTCCATCACTCCCGACCTCTCTCAACTCTTTTCCAAATCACACAATCCGGACGTCGCGTTACATCAGCGCGGAGGCGAAAGCGATACATCAAATACGTTTAATTAAATCGCGAAAAGTCGTAGCTCCGCTCTGTATTGGCTCGTTCATTCTCGTGCTCGCTCTCCGCGCCATTGTATTTACTTTTACGTTACAACTTGCTCGCCAGGCTGAGACAAGACCGATCCATCCTCGCTGGCAATTTTCCCTGCCGAGGACGGGGTGAGCGCGAGCGAGGCGAGAGCGAGACGGCGACGCGAAGCGGCTGTGAATACATCCCGAAGAACTTGGGTTGTGCAACAGCCCCGGTGTCTCGAGAGTTTTCCGCCGGGAAAACGGGGATTGCTCACCGTTGGAAGGCGCAACATTGTTATTCGTCAGGATGTGCCACGTCCAATCAGAGCCCCGCGGGGGTAACTTTGTCAGCTTTGCCGAAGACCTTTGCGCGCCGTTTGCACCGGGGCTTTCCTCGTGCAGTTTGCCTCTTAGTCTCCAGGGCGATTGCAAATTTTGTATTTCTACGGATTGTGTGTGCGCTTCCCATTGTCGCGTTATACGTACGAGCAAAAGTGTCTTTGGATTACGGGCAGAGTGAAAAATCCATAATTCTGGTTTTGGAGCAACCGGTTGATCCACCCGATGGGGTTCATTGACAAAAAACCCTTCGTCGCAATCCTAAAAGAATATATTTATTTTTAATTTTTTCATACGTGAGAAAAAAAGTTGCTCTTGTAACAAAAATAAACTTTTTACCCTTGTAACAAAAATAAACAATGTTGCGCCTTCCAAAAGCGTTGGAAGGCGCAACATTGTTATTCGTCAGGATGTGCCACGTCCAATCAGAGCCCCGCGGGGGTAACTTTGTCAGCTTTGCCGAAGACCTTTGCGCGCCGTTTGCACCGGGGCTTTGCTCGTGCAGTTTGCCTCTTAGTCTCCAGGGCGATTGCAAATTTTGTATTTCTACGGATTGTGTGTACGCTTCCCATTGTCGCGTTATACGTACGAGCAAAAGTGTCGGCGGGGCGCGCGCAAAAAGGCAGTTCGAAACGTTTGCCACCGGGTAACACGGAGGGAATTGCGTCGTGGAAAAAGTCAAGCTCTACCTATATTCCATACTCTCGCGCGGGGAAAAACTCGACATACTTTGCCGTTAGGCTCCGCGCGAACGACGAGAGTTCACCGAGTCGCGCGCCCCGGCCGCGCGACCGCACGAGGAGCGCGCTATTCCCGACGAAATTGCAGCCTGAATTTCGCTCAACGTGCTCGGGGTAAATTGGATTTTTTTTCTGCACGCTCGCCATCGGGACTGTGTACGAAGTCTCGTTGCGAGACCACGTGGGCGACTGCGACTACGAGTACGATGTCTCTTTACTATTGTTCATTGATGTACTGAAAATACACGATATAATCTCCCGAATCTCGGCGTCGCGAAAATGTCTCGATGACTTTTGGCATTTGGTCGAAAAGCAAATGGTTAAAATCCAGATGTCAGAAATTTAATTCAGAAATATGTGTTTTAATTACGGAGTATATTGAGGTATTATTATTTTGACCATAAGAAAGGAAATTGATAACTTTTATCAGTGACATTGTTACAATTTAATATTTTAGAGGTTGTTCGTTCTCAACCAAAGTTTCCGGCACTTACTGGGTTAAAAATGAAAACGTGTTAGTTTAACTCATTATGCATTAAGATACATTTTTGAGTATTTAATAAATTTACTTATTTAATAAATTGAGTATTTAATAAATTGATTTAAATACTCAATTTATTAAATAAATATATCGATTTATTTAATAAATTGAGTATTTAATACATTGATTTATTTAATAAATTAAGTATTTAATAAATTGAGTATTTAATACATTGATTTATTATTTTATTTTCTACGTTTTTCTTTTTTGCAAGGCATAAAGACGATGCAAATGTCTTTAGCGCAATGGGACATGCATATTCCATACACACGAGTCTCATTGAATTTCCCATCCGACTGGGTGTTTCCCGCGATACGCGAGCGAAAACCCGGTGAGTACGTGCGGCTCGAGTTCAGACGCATCGACCCGCACGAGAGCGACTCCTTCGCCTCGGCGAAACCGCGACCGCCCTCGCGGAGTGTGTTCCCGCATTTGCGAAACTTCCCGAGGATTCGGGTGGCGAGGTAATATCGAGGTGATTGGATCAGCGCAGCGCGGGTGTATCTGACATCGATGTAGTTCCAATCAAGACCTCTCGAGTCTTTGTCGGCGATCAGCAAGATCGGAAGGTATCATCGTCCCATCGTTACTTGTTTCCTTTGCATATTCGGAGCCGTCACGCACGCAGCCGGTTGGTTAATTTCGTCCATAAATTCTCGCGGTTTCCGGGACGAAACTTCAGCGATTTGTAAATAGTTAATCGCGAAAGTACTCGGCGAGATTAAGTCGCGAACGTGCATGCCGAGGTCCGTCGGACTCGCGCTCGTGACTCGAGAGAGTCGAATATATTAAAACGTCTTTTATAACAAAGACGAGTAATAACCACTCATTAATTTAGAGTGCCCGAACCATTAGCCGAATTTAATACGTATTTTCCATCGTCTGGTACGGACGAATTTACGGCCGGTCTCGGTGAATGGAGCCGTCTGAAACCGGGGCAACCGATGAATCTTGGGCGCACGCATTCCGCTGCGACCGGCGCGCGGTTCCTCCCGGCGTGCCGGTTTTTATCTCTCGCGCGCTTCGCCTCTCTACATACGCGCGTTCTCTCGGTTTTCGAACCGGCACGCCCCGGCGTTCGCTGGACACCGTAATAGGGACAAATAACCAGCAGCCGTTACTACTTAAGAGCGAGAGGTTAACTTCGACTCGAACGCGTTTGGCCCGTGGGAAATTTTAACTGGCGGAGTTGGGCTCCGCGCACTCCTAAATGCCCCTGATTCATATTCACGCGGTGGCTTCGTGATAGCCCCGACGTTTTAACACGATTTCATATACGACGACGACCAAGTGGAAATGTTTTAACGATGTGTCGAACTTTACGGCACATCGGTGCAATAAAATATTCGTATCGCGATGGTTACTTTTATCGATCGGCAATTAATATGCGGAATGGTCGCCGATATTTTTATGGGAACTTTTTTTTAATTATATTGCCAGCCGTATTTTCGGATGGCAATCAAATATGGAAATACGATTTTTTCATAAAAGTTCGATAATTTGATTTGAAGATATTCGAAAGTTCCACTCGCGTCTCGTCTAGACGAATCGAGAGATCTGATGAGTTTTACACTGTTAAAAATAATTTCGCATATGATTCCATTACGAATAAAGGAAGCTCATTTATATAAACTGGTATATTAAATTTTATATGCAAGAGAAATGTAAAATTACAGTATTTTCTACTAAATCCTATATAAATGAGGAAAATTAATATGATAGTTAAAAAATGGAATGTACACATTTGGAAAATTTCAGAACGTGCTGCACACGTATATTAAATTTAATGTACCAGCTAATGAATTAAATTTTCAGTCGTGTAAATTCGTAAACCCTTTTAACAGCGTAATTGACTACAGTTTTACCGTCGATCAAAAGGTGTTAGGTAGTCCACTAAATCTTCATAATGCGCGCTGCTTTTGACGGGCTCTGTTTGCGATAGCCGCAATTATATCCATTAACGAAGGCGCCGGATGATTTATTGGCTCTAATCCGTGCTCGACGCGTCGAACGCTCAACACGTAGCGATCCGAAAACCGAAATTGCAAATCCGTATCCGTAGTCATGAATGCGGCGTTTCGTACGCAGCTCGCGGCGCGATGTATGATAGATAGAACAGGCTGTCCCGAGCGATTCGCGGCGAGACCAAGAAAAGCTGCGCGTTGAGCCACCGTTTGTTTAGTATTCGACGGGCGCTCGGCCGTGGAATACACAATTGATTGCATTTTAATCACCGAGCCCCGCACTCCGGATTCGACGTTTCTGGCAATAACGAGTGGGAATCCACTCGAGTGCCCAATATGCCCCGCACTTGGAGAACCGTAAACTTTTCAGCTTCCTCGCTTCGACTACAATTTCTCTTATTTGTTATGACACGTCCATCCACTCTCTCGCTCTCGCTCTGCTTTTGTAGCCACGAATCTCGCCTCAAGGACGTTCTCGAGCACCTGTTAAATACGCTCGAAACAGATATCGCTCAAAGAGATTCCAGATTTAATATCACTCCGACAGCTAAACGTGAATCCTCTCAGAGGCGACATTTATCGAGCTTTTAATATCGTGTACGATGGAATTCGCGACGAAGAGCCTTTCCCCACTTGGTCGAAAGCTCGTAATATCGTCTTTCGCAAATAGGGTAGAAGTACCATTTGTGACCATTTTCACTGTAATTTATTTTTAATATTTGTTTTTCTATATACGTATGCTGATACCTCGAAAGTATTCATACAAATTGATAAAATTGTCAAGCTCATTTTTATTTTATTTAATGATTAATGACATAAATAATTAAATCCTTTTAAACATGGTGGTCACAATTGGACCAAAGGTGGCCAAAAACGGTACTTCCACCCTACATGGCCGGTTCAACGCGCTCTGCGGCGCCACGCGAGCCACCCGTATCCGCTTAAAATTACAGCGACTTTTTACGACGAGATCGAATTTTTTTTTATCGCCGATTTTTATTTTCCGACAATGAAAATTCATCGCAATGGCGGGTACGCTGGTTTTTAACAATGCACTTTTATAGCCACGAGGCGAAAGGGTCGGGGCTGCTGGACGCTGCTGTAGAGAGGATTTCACGAGTATCCGCATTACTCTCGCGAGGGGACCCCGGAGTTTCGCAATTATTTCGCAGGATTTTCAACCTGACCCGGCCTTTTGTCCGCCAGAAATTGTAATTTGCGTGAGGATAGACCGCGTTCGGGATACAGGTATATATATCCGTGGGTTAGCGTTTTTTCTATCCTTCGCAGCCTCCTTCAAGTGGACCTCTCCTCGGGCCATAAACGAGGTCCCGCAGTGTCGCAAAGGGGGTAGCAATTCTCGACGTAATGGAACGAGAAATTAGTTCTCGGTTCGCGCTGTACGTGTTTCGCCGGAAACGAACTGTACACGCTGTATCCACGTGGGAAGCTTCCGAGCTTGGTGCGAAAAAAAAATACGGTCATCGACTCCTTCGCGCGTTCGCCATTTCGATCTAGGGTAGAAGTACCGTTTTTGGGGCCACCTTTGGTCCAATTGTGGCCAGCAAGTTTAAAAGGATTTAATTGTTTATGTTAAATAAAACAAAAATGGGCTTGACAGTCTTATCAATTTATACGAATACTTTCGAGGTATCCCCCCATGGAACAAAAAATATATTTAAAGTATAGTCAAAAGTATATTTTTGTGTATAATAAATATACTTTTTGCGTAAAATTAGTTATGTCGAGTATACTTTTGGATGTACTTAAAAAGTACATATTATGGCGCATATACTTGAAATATACTTCCCCATGTATTCAGCATGTATTTAAAATGTATAATAAGTATAAAATATAAATTTCAAGTATATTTTGTATATATTTTTGAATATAACGAAAAATATTTTTCACTATACTTTCTTTCCATGGGGGTCAGCATTCCAATATGGAAAAACAAATATTTCAAATTAATTACAGTGAAAATAGCCACAAATTGTACAGTGACCACAAATGATACTTCTACCCTAATATTTTTAAATCCACCCGCGCGAACGTTCTTCTCACCTCGCTCGCAATTCGTCGATGAAAACGACTGACGATCGGATTACGCTCGATGTCTCCGAAGCTCCGCTTCAGGAAACTGCTGAATGAAATTTTAGTTTAATGAAATTTTGCAGTGAAAACTTTTCACGAGCTTCCGCGAACACTTTCTAAGCGAGATGCTTCAATGCCGGGAGATAAAAAGATTAAGGACATTTCCGCAAAGTGGCGGGAAAGTGGGCCACTGAGTACGTAGCACCTGCGAGAAGGTGCCACGGCGCTTCGTTACTGCAACAGTTATTGGCTTATCGTTTAAGTTCGGAGTTTCGAGCCGTTTCGTTTCACTGCCAAAACAACACCCGAATCATCGCCGGACGAGCCTCCTTAACGTAAACTATTCGTGCCACACGCGTTGCGTGTCAGCGGCCAAGCACATTTTTCAGATTGTACGACTTTTTACGCAGTTGAACGATACGAAAATAGTCACATCGGTTCTCTACCTCGATTTCACACACGTGACGGTGCTCAATTAGGGGATAAGCATCAGCGAAGTCATCGAAAAGAGCTTCATCCGCTGTCGAGCCTAAGAGGCCGGATTTACTGGTCGTCAAGATAACAGCGACAAAAACAGGTGTGTGTGCACACAATCGCCCCCGGGTTCTTGACGCCCGATCGATAAGAAAATCAAAGTTGCTCAGCGCGCCTACCCGAACATATTTTCCTGTGCTGATTGCAGCCAACTTTCTTCATTTCGACGCGCCCGTCCGAGGTCCAACTGATTAAGATCGACCGTTCGAGCTAAACTTCCCTTCCGGAGTTATTCAATTATTCTCCAATTTAATTATGAAAATGCGGGATATTGAGATTCTGTAATTTCCGCGCGATCGGCCGATGCACTTTGCATAATAGTTCTCATAACACTGAGTGACTTTGACGTCCTCCTTCCCCTCCGCTCAATCAGCATCCTTTCGTCCTTCCGACGTTCGCAGTAAATTTTAATCACGATATCGAATTTCGAGGGTCCCCTGCCGCGTCAGCTCAGGGCAATTCGCAGCAGCATTGAATTCCCGAAACTTGGAATGGCAGCAACGCGGACAACCGGACGCCCGTTGATGCACAGTTTCCGACAAAATTCCGTCAAATCTTCCGGTTCTGCCGACGCCGAATTAAACCCCGACTTGTATCGATCCGCAATCTGAACTTCGAGGCCTGACCTCGCGTTGCGCTAGTTTAGCGATAGAGAAACTGCGGCTCAGTCGATTCGTATCTTGACACGGAAATCTGGACAACTGCAAGTACGAAATAACTAAGGATCTATAAATAAACTTGGTTGATCCTGGTTGAAGATTGAGAGAAGATAAAAAAAATTGCAAAGGTGAGGGAAGGTGTGGAAAGGCGAATAAAATTGGGTTTCCAATTTTCGTAATCGTGAGGCGATCAAGAATTGAGAAAACAATTTGTGGACGACTTTCTGCAGCAAAAGCGATATTACGCTTTTGGTTTCATTAAATAAATGGAGCAAAACGTACGGAAGAAAAAAAAGAAGCGAAAATTACTTCATGTACAGGTTTAATGGAAAAGATATCGTGATTCATTTGGTCGGTAAAACAAATAGCTTTCGATTTCTTTCGGGCGAACGCCGATGGAGTCAGCTGGAGAGGCGGTAATTAGCCTTGTTTCGGAGGGCACGTAATAACACAGAATGTTTGCTGGTTGCCGCTCACCAGTGCTACCCACGCTGAGACCCGGCGCGACACGACGAAAGAAAAAGGGGAAAAGAAACGACTGTACGTGGATCGCGTCGCTTTCGCGCTGTTCGCAGTACATTTACGACCAGTTCGTAATAAACAGTTAAAGAGATTGCCGAGTAAATGGGTGCATGTACATTTTGTATTGGTAGGATGAAAAATACTCATTTAGTATGAAAAATGTGACCGAAAAAATATTCCTGTTCCCAGCAATACCCCAAGATTTATTTTAATGAAGTATACGTCCCAAAACTGTCCCACCCATAAATGTCCAATAATTATAGGACTTTCTATAATCGTTGCATTTTTTAATGTTCGGTATTACAGATTTCGTTTACCTAAACAAATTATTTAGCAGAAATGTTCCACAAAACTATAGCAAACATTTTGTACATTTAATTTCATGTATTCCTCTTAAAAAAATCAGTGAGTAAAATATCTCGCATTTTCGATATAAATATTGTTGTCAGGTTATTCTTTCTCTGAGTGGTTATCGGGTTGCCTGCAATTCGTTGCTACCCAACGAGCAGTTTAAAAAATGCAAAAAACTTGATTATTTTCACTCTTTTTTTTACCCCAACTAGGTAAGCACATCAAGTGTGCGTTTGGCCACTCTGGAAAAATGCCTACCATTGTGTTTTTCACTGAATGAAAGAAACTATATTATGGATCACCGACTATTGCAGTTTATAGGACACAATTGATCGTGTGTATTGTACCTCAGACGCAGCTTCAAACACGATTAATACCGTAATCTGGTGCAATACCCTCGCGAACGCATCACCACTTATCAATAAATGTCGTACAAATGGAATCCGTGCAGTAACGGTGTACCTGTCGTTGCCGTGCACCTGGATTATTGATTATTGGCAGGCGAGGAAACCCCGAGGAGAGACGGTGAAATGTTATACACAGTGTGGCGCGTTACCTGGGCGAGTGGCAGGCAGAGATCCTCCAGAACCGTCGGCCGTTAAAGCCGGCTCGGCTCCCCAGGCTGCTTCGCCAGCTCCTTCATCAATCCTACCCATAAACCCCCCGGATCCTGCTCCACCGGAGCCTGGGAATCCTGGATTACACCGGCTTCTTCGTGTCCCCTGCTTCTCAGCCGTATCTTTCTCGGCCGCGACGCCCCGACAGCCGACTGTGCGGGTGGCCTTTCCCCGGTGGGTGTGAGTGCGAGAACACGCGCGCAAGCGTTCGGCCAAAACGTTATGTTCACCGCGAGTGCGAGATTCCCCCACGCGAAAAACTTCGGTAAACTCGAATCCTTTCATTCCATTTCGCGAATCGACGAATTATTGTCTTACCACTTTTATCCGGCACCTAATTGATGAAACAGAAAACTTATTTCCGTGTGGTAATACTTTGTATTCGGCAATAAATAGCAGTGTCGACCAATTGATTGGTGTAGTGAATTCAGTTGACGGATTTCTGCTGCAAATAGTTTCCATCCTGATTGAATTGAATTTGGAAAAATAGATGCAATACGAGTCGTCATTCCGGGTCTGTTGCGACCGGATATGTCAAATTCATAGATCCGATTTCCGGTACAAAGGCGACCAAATCAACACCTTCGACACTTCATTTTTCATGATGTCGACCTTTCGCATACCCAATCTTTCTCAAATCGTATACAGGGTGTAACATAACTATTGTATCAACCGTGGCACTTAGGTAGACAATGACGTGCTGAGTAAAAAATCATTGGGGTAAAATGTCGTCCGGTCAAAATTGACAAGGTGAAAACACGGTGAGTACAAGGTGAGAACAAGTTGAGAACAAGGGAGAACAACGTGAGAACAAGGTGAGAATAAGGTGAGAACAAGGTGAGAACTAGGTGAGAACAAGGTGAGAGCATGTTGATAACAAGGTGAGAACAAGGTGGGAAAGATATTAAGTAGCCGGATATTTCGTTGAACAATTTTGTCACATTGGTTCAACTTGCAACGCTCGTAACTCAGTCAATTTTGACCGGACGACATTTTACCCCAATGATTTTTTATTCAGCTCGTCATTATCTACCTAAGTGCCACGGTTGATATAATAGTTATGTTACACCCTGTATTTCCATCCGAAAACAATGTTTACAAACCATTTTAAGGACATACAGAATTGCATACAAAGGTACGTCCCGAGGTTCCTGATTTCAGAATTCATAGACCAAACATTCGGGCAAAAAGTTCCGCAATCGAATTCCCGAATTGTGATTGGCGCACCGGTCGGATGCAGACGAGTAGCCGTATGCGCTATACAGCTTCATCGATCGACTCTGCGTTCTGTAACTCCGCACTCCACCCGCTGGTTCTGCCGCACTACATTCAGCGTATGCACTAATCGACCGCCAGCGCGTACATCAGCGAGCGCGACCAAGTCGATCAGCGGACACTCCCAAGCCCCCCAGCATTCCACGTCGCATTACCGAAAATAAAAAGCCGTTAAACTCAGCCGTCATCTTGGAGGAAAAATAAAGATTCTGCGTTCCTGGAACTCTTCAGTCTTCCGGTTCATTTGATCACCACCATGACCATCGTTGAGGAAGCCCGGCTACACCAACGGCTCACTGCCGAGCTTATATCAACTCTCGCAAATATAACCCTCCTTTCCTCATTCCTTCGGGCTCCGTCGAGCGTCGACGTTCTTCAGGCAGCTCGCTCAGTCGCTTCGAGCTCTCCTAACCCCGGATCGCTCGAGGTATTATCGTGCTTTCCGTCTGTGAAGTACGGACCTCGCTTTTCCCGGCGTGCTCATCTTTTTTGAGCACAGACCTATCGGGCACATGATCTTTTTTTTTTCTTCCCCTGAACGCCATGTTCTTCCGGTGTTGGTAAACGTTTTTCAACTCGATAACGACTACGGTATATTTTGCGAATAAAAAGTCCTGGCCTTTGTGGTTTATTTACTGTGGAATTATTGTAATTTACTTCCTTTTTAGAGTAGGAATAGATATCGAAATGTCCCAAACATGGAACTACGTGTTGCGCTTTTTCTGCGTCACCCCGAATGTTGACACTCGCCTTCGTTTCATTCACTTTTACGGCATGTGACCGAGAGCACAACTGGTCGCAGAAAGTTGACGGGGAAAAGTCGCAAGAAACTTTTCCATCATTCCGCCTTCATCTATCTCATTCGCTGTTTCCTCGGGCGAGTGTCCGGGAGCTACTTCTCGTTTCTAGGTGCGAATACGTAAATACTAGAGGGATTTGAAGCCATGAGGAATAAATAAAGACCCACGGAATAAATAAAGACCCGGTGTTTCTTCAAGCCAGTGGTTTTCAGAGAGATAAAAATCACCACTAACCGCATCCAGCCCATTTTCCACCTACTATTCTTTTACATGAATCATTCATAACCTCCTACTAAATATAAGTAGTTCACGCTGGTTGCTCTTCCTGAGTGCCATGAAAAATGTAAGATCGTCGGATAATCTCCACACAACGTTGTACACATTTTTCTAAAAAATAGTCATTGCGCTGCTAATCAGCCTACAAATAATGTGAGCAATTATACTCAACGCGCGATGAAATATCACGTGAAGGCTAGAATATACAACTTAAATAGGCCAACTTATGTCGCATTTTTTTCTTTTTATATGTCTAATACTTGAACAAATTTGGTTCATATGGGACCGACGCGTCGGTACTGCGTGAGGCCTCATAAGCCGGACAGAGAATCGAGCTGCAGAGAGGGGCAAAAAGCATGTCAAAAGCGAGAGGAGATTGTGAGAGGAACGCTTCTAGTCGAGCCTCTCTCGACTTTTCACTTCGGTACCTCGCTCCCTTGCGGCGGACTCCTCGCCTTTACGATATTCTCCTGCCGCGACTGCGAGTGCTGGCGCGACCTTCCTTCGCCCGTAGAAGCAGAAGACGGAATTACGGAACGTTGACGGCGCCGCCGCGGGATTGAAAAGGGTAAGGGAAGAAAGCGCTCGGCTTGTGCTTCGCAAAAATCTTATACCACAACGATGAGGACTGAGCGACGGGCGAGAGAGAGAGAGAGAGAGAGTGAGAGAGAGGAGGGGACGCCGGCGAGTCAAGCGAAGAAGATCGCTCGACCTTACTCAGAGAAACCCCTTACCTCTAGGAGGAGCTTTCCGCATTTTCCTTGGAGCACCGCCAAAGATTTCTTTTCCCACTTACTGATACCTACGTATGCGGGTCAGGGAGCAGCGAGAGCAAGAAAGGCGCGAGAGAGGCTTTTTGCAAAAGAAAATACGCAAACGCTCCGGCACATGAGGAGTCTTATAAGCAACTTCAATTTCTCACATGAAATTGCAAAAGACTTGGAGGCTCCACTGCGGACGAACATTCATATAAGTCAAAACATGAAAGTATCAGTGGCATCTTGATTGGAATCACTTCCGAACGGTTTGCCAATAAAAGTTGTCGCGTCACGAAAATCGAATTCCCTTTTCTGGCAGGCGTTTCTAATCGAATTCTTCCGATAAGGTATCTTTTCTGACGTGTGACAGATTAAAGGATGTTCGAATATGTAGGTTTCTGCGGAAAAACTTATTGTCTCAGCCTATCTATTAAAACCAAACCAGGATTTTGCTGCAATTTGTGATTTATACTTTCTAGAATGAATAATGTGGTTAGAAAAAATGATCAACAATAATGAGATACACAGGCATTGCATAGATACTTCTTTGCAAACGAGTATCCAATTCACCCCACAGAATATCAAAAGACGTGAGCTCAGGTATGCATCAACATTGATAACGTTGCAAATAGAGAGCAACTGCAACATGCGCCTTCACGATCGCTTTTCACCCGCGAGACTCGCGGAGTTTTCATTCATTTTCTTGGAATTCGGCCAAAGACGTTTCAATAAGACAACTTCAACAGAAGCAACAAACAGGCTGAGGGTGAGAAAGCTTCGCGAAAGTTTCGAAACGATCGGACTCTCGAGGATTCGTCCGCGAAAAAGATGGTTCAATGCGGCGCAACATATACGCTCTAATATGAGGAAAGTGCACACGCCGCAGCTTCTCCACTTACGCCGCTACTACCACTCGGTAAAAACGGTTTCGCTGGACGCCACAGACGTTCGTATGTTGTCTTTAACGCGGGGCATTAAAGAGCGCGCGCACCACCGACAGTTTCCCGAATTAGAATGCTCTTTCTCTCACCCGTTCTAAATCCAAAATTAAGTACCCAAGTTCCTTGCACCATTCCTCGGTGAAATGAAGTGGACTGGAAAATGGCTTGCAGCCGGGTATCCCGAAGTACCGCGTAACTGCTACGCCATTCTAACGACCGCGGAGCACATAAATCCGCTTTTCACATATGTGTACCAATCTAGCACCACTCGAGAAATGTATTGCGGTTATATCCCTCTTATATGTGGCATAGGTATACAATACAGGTAACGGCACACAAGGGAGAATTTACTGAGCTGTTTGCTGTCGAATATGAAATGTATCTCTCAGAAATCAAACTCGCGCAAGCTTCGTTCGTCAATGAATGAAGTCTGCATTTAAGCTATCATCCCAAGTTCGTCGGAATATAAAACCCGGCTCGCTTTCTCCGCACGAGATACGTTTCGATGTAGTTTTATTATCGTTTGCTTTTAAAAAAAAATCTCTCGGTTGACGAAAGAAAATATTGACAATGCCCGAGGCTCATGCTATCTGGAGGGGTCATTGGATACTAACGTGAAATTGTTGCGTGCTTTTTGCTACGATTAACGAAGACCAAGCACAATGTTATCGCAAAATGCTGCAACTATGTACGACTGTTATTGTTCGTGGACAGCGATGTTGGCAATACCTGCGACTGATGCTATCTTTGTGGATTGCTATTTAACACGAACATCAGTTGCATGCGCGCGTTTTTTGTACGATAAACGACCAGACGAATATCATTGTTGGATCGTCACCTTGACATTCGGGCAGATGCGAAATATAAGCTATACAGCGCAGTCGAATATATTTCACCGTTTGTGATGCTAACGAGAGCTTCTTTGAAGACCATTATGAACACAATCGACAGCTTGTGGTATTGTAACGTGCTGTCGATTTCACGTTACTTCCGGCCTCGAATCGAGTCGTAAGATTATAAAAGGCGTAACGGACGAAGAACTGCGCAGACGGTGTCTGGATATACTGCATTTCGTGTTCTTCAAAAATATAGAGAAAGAAGTGAGTTTCCCGGTAACATGTGACATCGTCAAGAGTCTATAACGATGTTACAAAACTATTGGAAATCTTGTAACTATATCATTCATGTGTACTTCAGGATTTGTTAAAAGTCATGAGGGTCCTTCTGGGAGCATTGGTCGTGATGACCCTTCACGGCCTCGGCGTTACCGGAAATCAAGAGTGGTGGCAAACAATGTCACTTTATCAGTTCTATCCGAGAAGTTACAAGGACGGTGATGGCGACGGTATTGGAGACCTCAAAGGTACGTCTTACTGGAAACTCAATACGTGGGACTTTTTCATTGTGTCACATTGCGATCGTCATTTGCAAAATATATATATGACATTCGTCGGTAGGTATCTCGAGCAAGCTTGATCATTTGAGAGACTCAAATATCGACGCTTTCTGGCTTTCGCCGTTCTATCCAAGTCCCATGGTAGACTTTGGTTACGATATTTCAAACTTCGTTGACGTCGATCCTGTTTACGGAACGCTCGAAGACTTTGATAACCTTGTAAAGCAGTCTCATGCTTTTGATATCAAAGTCATCGTGGACTTTGTGCCGAACCACAGCTCCGACAAGCACGAGTGGTTCCAGAAGAGCGTCAAGAACATCAAGCCTTATAGTGACTATTACATTTGGAAGAACGGTACTATTAAAGAGGATGGAACTATTGCTCCACCCAACAACTGGGTACGAATTATAATTTTTTACGAATGCATTATTTTATTTTTAATTCTCTTGAAGCTTGCACTTGATCTACATGTTATGTGCGGACGCCATAGGATGCTGATTGACGACTGGATTACAGGTCAGCGTGTTTGGTGGACCGGCCTGGACGTGGAATGACGAGAGGAAAGCATTTTACCTCCATCAATTCAAATCGCAGCAGCCAGATTTGAATTACTTCAACGAGGATGTCGTGAACGAGATGAAGGTATATTCTAAAAATGGTTCAACTATAATATACATCTAGTCTAATCATATTTGGTTTCGTTTCTGGATCGGTGAATAATAAACACTATTTCCTAATGTAGAATGTTCTGAGGTTTTGGATGAGGAAGGGTGTGGACGGCTTCAGAATGGATGCTTTGCCATATATATTTGAAGATGAGCGATTCCTGGACGAGCCTTTAACCGGAAAAACCAACGACCCCGACGATTTCGATTACGTTGAACACATACACACCCGAGACCTTCAAAAGACTTACGATATGATTCAGCAATGGCGCGATGTGCTCGATGACTATCAGAAAGTCGACGGCGTGAGTCGCGTAATGATGATGGAAGCCTACGCCTCTCCTTATTACACCATGAAGTATTACGACTATGGAGCGCATTTCCCTTTCAACTTTGATCTTATTGGCAAAGTCGACAGGAACTCCTCTGCAGCGGATTTCAAGAACCTCGTAGATGACTGGATGACCCTCATGCCGGCAGGTGCTACTCCCAACTGGGTGGTCAGTATAACATTTTTATATAAAGCTTTTTGATTTTTTGAGATCATTTGGTGGGTGTGAAAAGTTGGGACATCACGTAAATAAGATAGGCAAAGTTGTGAACCCTAGAAAGAAAGCCCAATTTTTATCATTATTGTAGGCGGGAAATCACGACAACCCGAGAATGCTGACGCGTTTCGGATCTCGCCGTGCTCAGGCCGTCACCGCGATGGTTTTGCTTCTGCCTGGAGTCGGTGTCACTTACTACGGCGATGAAATCGGAATGCAGGACACCTGGATCTCGTGGGAAGACAGCGTGGATCCGTCCGGGTGTACAGCCGGAAGAGATGGTTATGAGAGTTCGTCGAGAGATCCGGAAAGGACGCCCTTCCAATGGAATAACTCCACTTCCGCCGGTAAAAACGCGGAAATAAGTTGACCGTGTGTTGCTTCCGAACTCGATTTACTTAAATTCCCTCTGGGTATCAATCACTTGAGAATGTATGAAAACCGGTAAATCAAGACGTAAATATAACACTACGTTATAGGATTTTCCACGAATCCGAAGACGTGGTTGCCTGTAAATCCAGATTACTTGACTCTGAATCTTGCGGCTGAACAAGCTGCGAGTGAATCGTTCTACAAACTGTACCAGGATATATCTTCGTTGAGAAAGTCGCCAGCTGTCCGTGAAGGAAACCTCGCGACTCGTCTTCTCAACGCTAACGTATTCGCCTTCTCGAGGTAAACCGTATTTTTTCTGCAGTTTTATTCCATATTTGTCTAACGTCAAAATGAATGTATTTCAGGGAAACAGAAGCCGAGACTGTCTATGTTGTTATGAACTTTAGCGATCAACAACAAGAGGTGAATCTGAATGCGTTTGAGGATGTACCCGCTGAACTCACTATTTACGCTAAAGCATTGAACTCTAGCTTGAAAAAAGGGTAATACAGATTTTTATATTATTCTGTTCATACTAAGTATTGTAATCAAACAAGTGTTTGCAAACTCTAATATAGTATATTATTTGGGCGCTTGCGAGAAATTGAGTCTCGCATAAACGTAACATTTCAATAACTGACAATGCCAAATCAATGTATGAAGTATTTTTATGCATTATTTTTATGCCAATTTTATTTCTATCTTATCCATTACAGAGATAAAGTAAGCCCTGCCAGTCTCCGAATTCCTGCGGACGGGGTTGTGATTTATGTCGCCTCGAAAACTTCGTAATTGCTGCTACTATGCATGGATTTTGGCCACAAGTTAATCCACCGGAGCCATTAAAGAACATTTCTACATTGGACAAACTTAAGGAACAGTGTCATTCTATTCGGCAGCTCCTGAATTTACTTATTTGTAGTTACATGGTGTGCATTAGATCTGATGGTATACACAACACGAAATAAAAAATACAAAAGAACGATAGTAATTGGCTTATATAATTTCTTAATAAAATGTATAGTATAAAACCTAGTAAACAATAGTATAAATAATAATAGTAATAAAAATAGAGTTACCTAGTAGAAATAAGTCTTGTTAAATATTTCATTAGTGCCGGTATAAATATTCCACGTTTTCCATAATGTATTCGAATGCAAACGTAATTGAGAATGGAAGAAAGCAATTGAAAACATGAGTGTCAACGACCAAAGGCCGAAGAGATTTTATCTTTAAACTAGTCCACGTTTTTCTATTCTTTTTTACGTTATCAAATCACTTCCTCCAAAATACGTCACAAAATCGTGAAAATCTAAAGATAATTGTGGGCTCGGGATTCACAAATCAAATCAACAGCGCCACGCCTACCCCACTCTGCCACCCGTCTGTCCGGTAGAACATCGGTAGCTGTGTATAAAAGCGCCAGCTGGTGCCAGCAGTGTCAGCAGTCAATGTGATACTCAAAAAACAGCAGAAACGTGAATCTCGAGTGAGTTCCACAATACTGGCAGTCGCTCCAAGTGCTTACATGTCGTGCCTCCAGAACATTTTCATATCGCTTTTTTATCACTCTGATTGCCATAAGTCTTACGTTATTCTGATAACACACCTTTATTTCTAGATAAGTTGCCGAAAAAATCATGCAGGTTTTCCCGGGTATATTGGCCCTGTTGAGCCTTTTTGGCCTGGTGGTCAGTGCCGAGCAAGAATGGTGGCAGACGATGTCTTTGTATCAGATTTATCCGAGAAGTTACAAGGACAGCGACGGTGATGGCGTAGGAGATCTGCAAGGTAGACCTCTCAAACTGTTCTGATATTTATTGTTCATATACAGCTATAACTATTCTATAACGGAGTTATCGGAAAGTTATAAAATAAAATACAATTTGAAGTTTCGTTACGCTACTCACCCAGTAATGGAGTGCCATTAAAACATATCGCGTTTATTATTCTGTTGTCAGCAAGAGGAATAATTATTTCCGGTCTTGCGAAATAGTGAATTGTCATACACTTGTGAAAATAAATCGGCACGTACGTGCCAGTTACTTTTTTTTTACGAATATGCAATTACGCGCACCGTTGTTGTTACAAATCTCGAGGTGATCTTAATTATTCGCGACGATGTGTCATCCACCGTCGGCCCCAGCCGAGCTCGTTAGATCGAGCGCTCGTTTACATAATCATGCAATCCACAACAGTGAACGCAGACCTGACGCCACAGTTCGTTTGGCACCTATCGAATGTTATTCTCACTGCAACTCTATTATTGTCATTTGGTCGTTGTGTAACTTATTTCTTTTTTCTTGCAGGTATCGCTGATAAGCTGGGACATCTGAAAGACTCGAATGTCAATGCTTTCTGGCTGTCGCCATTTTACCCCAGTCCCATGGTGGACTTTGGCTACGACATTGCCGACTTTGTTGATGTCGATCCTGTTTACGGTACGCTCGAAGATTTTGAGAAATTGGTGAACCAAGCTCACGCCTCCGACCTGAAGGTCATCGTGGACTTTGTGCCAAACCACAGCTCTGACAAGCACGAATGGTTCCAGAAGAGTGTCAAAAACATCAAGCCTTACAGCGACTACTACGTCTGGATGAATGGTACTGTTCAGGATGACGGTACCATTACCAGACCGAACAACTGGGTAAATAATACACTTTAAAAAACGACTCATATCGCCGTTATTTTATGTATTCTGGGGCTGAACTGACAGTCAATCTTATATATATATTTTGGAAAGTTGTTTGTGTCCCAGCACCCTTAATTAAAGTCTGCCCTAAATAACAAAGCTTTGCCCCCCTTAATTCAAGTCTGTCCCAAAAATAGACATTTTTATTTATGTTAACCAGCCCATACACCTTACTAAATTTCGAAAAAAGTGAAAAATCATTTTTCGAGTTTTTGTCGTCGAATTTTTTTTCGGGCAAATAATGGTGCTTTTCGGAATCAGCGAGAAATTTCCCATCTGATAGGGTCTTCTTTAGACCCTTTACGAAAGCGATTTTTTTTCTCGATTTCATAAATTTCTCGATTTAATTTTACTTTAATTACCTTGCTCAACCTGCTAGTTTCATATATGGCCATTGTTGGAAAGAGTTAGTGAACGAAGACAGTATTTATCGGGGGTATAGAAAAAAACTTATTTTATTAGATCAAAAAGCTAGAATGCAAAAAGTAAGTAATAGAAAAAGTCTCCAGTCACTTCCGTCATGAACCACCTCAATCGATACTCCTATCTCTAGAATATGCCCCGTAAACCGTCTATGCGGTATTGTAGCGGCTAATATGACTGACAATGGTGGTAATATTCTGATCGATCGTATTAAAGGTCAGTGTGTTCGGCGGCCCAGCGTGGACGTGGAACGACGAGAGGCAGGCTTATTACTTCCATCAATTCGCTCCTGAGCAGCCGGATCTGAACTACGACAATGAGGGAGTGGTGAGGGAGATGAAGGTACATTGAACAAAAAAATCTTGAATTTATATATTCGCTAGACGGCTATAGAAAATCAAAAAGTGGACGTTTCATCGGATTACGAACCAATGTCGCTGCTTCCTTTTTAACCAGTATTTAAAGTTATTCACTTTCTTCATTTAGGATGTTTTAAGATTCTGGATGGACAAGGGTGTCGATGGATTCAGGGTCGATGCCATACCACATCTTTACGAAGATGAGAGGTTTCTGGACGAGCCATTAACTGGAAATACACAGGATCCCAACAATTACGGATACGTCGATCATATCTACACGAAAGATCTACCAAAGACGTACGAGATGGTTCGACAGTGGCGCGAGGTTCTCGACGAGTACACAAAAAAGGACGGCAAGGCCAGAGTCATGATGACCGAAGCCTACACCAGCGCCGAATTGACGATGAAATATTACGATTACGGCGCACATTTCCCTTTCAACTTCTGGTTCGTAAACAGCGTCAACGAGCATTCATCTGCATCAGATTTCAAGGGCGTCGTGGATCGCTGGATGACGGGCATGCCGGAAGGTGCCACGCCTAACTGGGTGGTCAGTACAATTTGTGGAAATAGAAATTACAAATTACGTTCTCCTATGCCTTTCATGCATTGTTTTCCTCGAGCCGTGTGGGACATTATTTATCCTTTCATTACCACCCGATAGGATATTCCGCTATGTGACTCCCCCATTCTTGGTCACCCTGCGCGAGCCATTGTTTTATTGCAGAACGTCTGGGGGTGCCAGCCCCT
The DNA here is from genome assembly GCA_963932165.1 of Pimpla rufipes. Lineage (NCBI taxonomy): Eukaryota > Metazoa > Arthropoda > Insecta > Hymenoptera > Ichneumonidae > Pimpla > Pimpla rufipes. The sequence goes on from OZ010636.1 coordinate 9,503,238, forward strand.
GCTGACTGAACGAACGCTTAATCTTCGTTGAACTTGTAGGCAGGAAATCACGACCAACCGAGATTGGCGACGCGTTACGGACCTCGACGGGCTCAGGCTATTACCGCTATGACTCTACTTCTGCCCGGTGTCGGGGTCACTTACCTCGGTGACGAAATCGGAATGGAAAATACTTGGATTTCGTGGGAAGAAACCCAGGATCCGCAAGGGTGTAACGCTGGAATAAATGGTTATGCGAATGCCTCCAGGGATCCAGAAAGAACTCCCTTCCAGTGGGACAGTTCTACTTCCGCTGGTAAATTTACTACAATCTTGTTTCGATATCAGGTGCTCGATACTTGGAATCTCATCAAGCAAATAATACATATTTAAATTTTCACAGGATTCTCCACGAATTCGAATACGTGGCTGCCTGTAAATCCGAATTACAAGGACCTTAATCTCGCCGCTCAAAAAGCTGCGGCTGACTCGTACTTCAAACTATACCAGGACGTGTCTGCCTTGAGAAAGTGGCCGGCCATTCGAGAGGGTAAACTCGTCACTCGACTTATCAATGACAATGTTTTCGCATTCTCGAGGTGAATATAAATTTATTTCTTCTTAGCACTGTCACCAGACGATTTAATCAACGGACAATAATGTTGATGATAATGAATGTATTTCAGGGAAGCACAAGGCCAGCGATCTGTTTATGTTGTCATGAACTTTAGTCGCGAACGAGAAGTTGTAGATCTGAACGTTTTTGACAACATGCCAGCTGAGCTCGTCATATACCGTGCAACGCTAAACTCGAACCTGATCACCGGGTAAGAATCTGTTTCTATTTATCTCCACGTTATGCTCACACTTAAAAATAAACGTTTGTCTATTTGTTGCTCAATAACGTCCAGACAATTGAACCGATTGCTTTTATGTGCTACGATGTAGCCGTAGTAAAAAAAAAGAATAGTATTCATTATGATCGTCGATACTGCGACAAAAACGATGAGCATTATTCTAGTTGATTGACGAGTAATTGGCCTGACGGCAGCGTAAAAGATAGCACAGAGATAATCATAAGATGACAATGTTCTCTTGCTGATGAAAATTTGCACGCTTACAGTTCTGTTTTAAACATTCGTGAAATAATAATTTAAATGTATTCTAACGTTACAGCGACACCGTCAGTCCTGCCAATGTCCAAGTTCCTGCAGAAGGCGCTGTAATTTACGTCACCCCGGAAACGATGTAATCGCTTCTATGATGAAAGGCACTTTATCGATAAATTGCAACTCGCGCTGCCTCCTAACAGTGACTAATGAAGGAGAGTTCGATAACGATGCACACCTAACAAATACCTCAAGTTTTATTGCTCTCTCACCGGTTGTATGATTATTACTACAAATGATGAATAAAACGTACTCGTTGAAGTCGTTTGTACAGTAAACAATTTGATGAAATACTGCGAGTGGTTGCATTGTTTGCTGTATGTGTACCCATTTTTATTCATTGTGTATAAAAATAAAGGAAGATATTTATTTAAAAAATTATAAATGTGTTTGCATTTCTCTGCTTTATGCTTTCCTAATCAATAGCTATTTGAAGTTTAAGACATGCATATTTTTTAAAGCCCAAATGAAATGTTTGATCAATGAAGAATTATATCTTTCGGGAATTCGAAGGCTGTTATTAAAAATCGCAGTAAAACAAGATAATCGAGAAGCCAAGAACGACATGACAAACACAAAAGACGAGAAAAACGTGAATCGCGCTTGTGTCAAAGGAATCCCCGACGGCTTGAAAAACTACGGGTTTCCAGAAATTGCACAGTTTGTCTTATCGTGACTTGACTCACGCAGACGGTTAGTTGTTGTTAGACAGACAATTACTCGTTAATCGTCACCAGAACTACGCAACATTCTTTGAAGTGAAAATTCCGGGTAAGTTGAGATTGGCAGGTCATGAATAACGCGTAGTTTCCGAAGAGATGAGATTACGAATCCTGTGGAAAACTTTCACTGCCTGGAGAGAGATTGAAAAAAGTTCGTATAGAAAGTTTCAGCACTTCAGTCTTACGATAAATTAGCCTTTACGCGGTTCAATACTATGTCTAAAAAAAAAACAAGTGTTAATGCAGCCTATGATAAGCTTCATTAACACAGGACGTAGCGCAAGTTCGCATATAGTTATAGGACAATATGATTACATAAGCTTACAAAAATAAAGACAGACGGATTCTCGTCACATTACTATATTACTTCCGATAACTATAAATAATATTCGTATGTACTAAAATCGCAGCTGTCACTTACTAGTTACCAGGACCACTATGATTTCTTTGACTGTACCATCCCAGAAGAATACACTTATCGATTCCCTAACGCAATCAGCGTCACATTATCAACTATCAGTTTTTACCAGCTTTTTTTAGCTGCAGCATACCGATACCGACGTATCAGTGCCAGAATCTCTTTCCGCTAACGGTGGCTATAAAAGCTACTCTTGAACTTACCGCTTGCAGTGATTGAGGATTCGCACACGATGGCGCGAGTCAGCTGTTATTTGGCCTTGCTCCTGCTTGGCGTCAGCCTTACGGCTGCCCAGATTAAAAATATAGGATGGTGGAAAAACACACCGTTCTACCAAATCTATCCGCGCAGTTTCATGGATGACAATGGAGACGGGATAGGCGACTTAAACGGTAAGTTGATTATTTACCAAATGCTGTGACTTAGTATAAAAGAAGGTCGTGAAATATGTGTTTACTATGTTTATATTTATCGCAATTAATGTCTTAGTATTTTCATGTTTATAAAGGACATGGCAATGTAATTGTAATTTAATTTTTTTAAATTACAATTACATAATTTTTAATTTAATTTTTGTAAAATGTAGTTTTTTAAATAACGATTCATTTTCGATACCCTTTCTTTTTCTTTTTTTTTTAAGTGTTAGTAAAGGATTGGCAATGTAATTATATTCCTATAATCCTTTTGTGTTAATCTGCAACCAGGCATCACCAAGAAATTGGACCACTTCGTAGACGCCGGAATTGGTGCGATATGGCTTTCGCCCATATACGCCAGCCCCATGGTCGACTTTGGTTACGATATATCAGATTTCACGGCGGTCCACAAAGATTACGGAACCATGGAAGACTTCGAAAAGATGACGGCAGCCGCAAAGGCGAAAAAATTGAAAGTCATCCTAGATTTGGTACCGAATCACTCGTCGGATGAGCACGAGTGGTTCGTAAAGAGCAAAGCTGGTATAGAGCCGTACAAGGATTTCTATATCTGGAAAGAAGGAAAGAACGGAAACAATTCGGTGCCGCCTAACAACTGGATCAGTGTATTCAGCGGGCCAGCTTGGACCTACGACGAAGGCCGGAAAGCATGGTACTTCCATCAATTCCACAAAAAGCAACCTGACCTCAACTACAACAACGTGGCTGTACGAAAGGCGATGGAGGTTCGTATTGGATTGTGCGATGCACATGATCATCGCGTGTATTATCAAACAAGCAGTACTCGACGACTATAGAGTTTGTGAAACGGGGATAATCATTAGGTGCACCGGATGGTACGGTTAGATTAGATTAGAGTTTTATCGAGTTTACATTGAATAGAAAAACGTCCCGGTTACGGGTCGAACTGCGTCGAGTTGGATGCTCTTCAGTTTTCTGCCATTAGAGCACACGGGAAGTTTTCTCGATAAAATCGATAGCGAGTTTACTGCACCGGTTTTACTTTAAGGTTCCGACTGAATAGTGTATCTCGAGTACACTTCAGATAAAAGTGTAAAGAATAAACAACTGCTAAGGGGTGCTTGACTAAAATTGAAGAACATTATTCTTCAAAAATTCATTTTTTAAAAATAACGATTCATTTTCGATGCCCTTTATTTATTTTTTTATTTTTTTATTTTTTTTTTTTTTTCAAAAGTGTTAGTAAAGTGTTTTCTTACTTTATTTATTAATGTTTCCAAGAGGGGTGAAAACAAAAATAACATTACAACAAGGATATTACAGATATAAATCTGCTTCAAAATACTAGTTGTAATTTTTGTTGCATATCCGAACATACATGGCAGGACAAAATTGCACCTTACATTATTTTCCAGTTATTAACAATTTACTTAATTGTCTCGTACAGGGAGTAATACGGTTTTGGCTGGATAAGGGAGTTGATGGCTTCCGCGTAGATGCGGTGCCTCATCTTTTCGAGGTAGATGACTTCAGAGACGAGCCTCTCTCAAATAATCCAGACGCTACACCCGACGATTACACCTATCTCGATCACCCGTACACCAAGGATCAGCCAAAAACATACGACTTGGTGAGGAGTTGGAGAATGGTAATCGACGCTTACGCAGCGACTGAGTGGACCGATGAGCGGGTTAGTATTCGTAAATTAGCAGGGGAACTTCGAGAATAATTTACACGAACGTAATGAGCATAATGAATATCTTCCACATTCGCTTCTAGGTAATGATGACTGAAGCGTATACGAGTCTGGATAAAACCGTGGAATTCTACGATGCTGGTGCTCATGTACCCTTCAACTTCAAGTTCATCACGGATGTAAGCAATAAATCAGCTCCCAGTGAGTTCAAAAAACTCATTGACACGTGGACGACCGAGGCAAACAAGAGGAATGGTGTATCCAACTGGGTGGTAAGTGGATCATTTGAAAGTAGTACATTTAAAAAACATAATTCAAGCCATTTAAGCTTCCATAGTATTTTTCGTTTACGTCATTACCATAAAACAAATTTGAGGCGAACAAATATTAACTTAGCTGTATTAGCACGCAGAAAAAAGTACGCTCAGGACGGTTAAAAGTAATGAATTTTCTTAATGGGTTTTTACATTCTTTGTCGTAGATGGGAAATCACGATAGGTCAAGGACCGAGACCAGATATCCAGACAGAGGTGATCAGATGACGATGCTAGCCATGATTCTCCCGGGTGTTTCGGTTACGTATTACGGCGAAGAAATCGGCATGGTTGACAAGGACGACATCAGCTGGGAAGACACCAAGGATCCTCAGGGTTGCCAGGCTGGCAAGGATAAATTCAAGACTCGTTCCCGTGACCCTTGCAGAACTCCATTCCAGTGGGATGCCACCAAGAGTGCAGGTAATTTATTGGCTTGTGGATGATTTGACAAACGATGTAAAGCCCTTGATCATTAAACGACATTCATCATTTCCGGCCGTAGGTTTTAGCACAAACGCGACAACATGGTTACCAGTTCACGCAAACTATGTGAAGTCGAATCTTGCAACGCAGAAGGCTACACCGGTGTCTCACTACAACCTCTACAAAAGTCTGACAGCATTGAAGAAGTCCGCGCCGGCAATCATAAGTGGATCGCTGACGACGGTTGTGAAGAACGACAACAAGGCTCTCGCCATTGTCCGTTCTGTGTCCAACCAGTCGGTTATTCTCATTATAAACTTCAGTGAAAACGAAGCCTTGAAAGTCGACCTGACTAACGAAGTACCAAAAGATCTCGCATTGTCCGGTGACATCGCGGTCGCTACGTTGAACTCGCCATTGTTAGCGGGGTAAGCAACAAGTCTAAATTATACATACTGTGTTTCTTCCTGTTAAGTCAGCTTAATAACAGTTGGCGCATTGATTTTTCAGAAAAACGGTCGATTTAAGAAACCTCGATCTTGCTGCCAAATCCTCGCTCGTAATCGTAGTTGACAAAAAAAGGCCAACAGAATATACACTAGACAAGAACGACAACAAGGGCGGTGGAGCGGATTCAATCTCGCTTACAAAGGCTACAATCGTGTTGGTCGCTACTTTATTTATCACTCTCAGATAGTACATCAGCACAGAATGAATTCTTAAGTCGACGGCCGAATTGTGGCTGTCTAGTTACACGAGCTTTTATTTTCTGTACCAGCGGATATGACAAATAATAATGTTTTCACGATCTTATCAACACGAGTGTCCGTTTGCCTGTAAATGTATATGCGTTCTGACGTGGCGCACGGACGATCGGGTTTCAGACATCGATCGACCGGCGATTCTTCGACGACATCCCTGGAATCGCTGATGCCGGTTCGCCCGTTTTTTATGAGGCGACCTCTCGGGGGACGATGATCATATCTAAGGGTTCACCCCTATCTGACATAACTCTAGCGGTGTTTTATCATTGCTGCTGGCGGAATTGGATTCATTCTACTGTGACTTGACATCATGCGACACTATCTATTATTCCTTAATCTTTCTGCTTAAATCTGAACCAGATCATGACTCACTAAAGTGCTAAACATGATTGCACAGAAATTGTAGGTCTGAATGGACATTAAATTCTCTACCAAACTATAAGCGGCTTTTTCATCGGGTCAAAGTTTCTGTGGTATCGTAAACGTAACTTTGGTCGGCAAATAATTCAGATTTAATGTCTCTAGCATAATGTCATAATGTCCTCTAAATTTTCGTATTAATTCATGCATGTATCAATTATTATGATGAATCGCAATGTCGAAACGTGTCGCCTATAGTGCAGTACATTTGGAAACCCAGGGTGTTCGCGATCCGAGAAAATAGACTTTAAAAAACCATGTCCATCGGTTAAAGCGTTCATCAGCTTTACACGATTCGGTCGCATCGTCCCCGTGGTTGACGTAAATGGGGCTTTGTTCGGAGAAAACGAGTAGTTGAATAATTCGAGCTCCTCGCATAACACTGCAGAGCGCCGCGCACACCCTTCCACGCCACCCGCATTCGATTTTCCAACAAAACTGAATTATCAGGAGGACAGAGTCAAGAGACGAGTCGCAGAAGGCCGAGCGTTGTGACGTGTGAAAATTGCATTCACACTTCCCGACCCAGTGAGGTATCGCGTCACGCTTCGTTTATCGAATAGACACGCATTTGTTATAACATTTTTTTTTTTCGCTTCTCAGCTGCGTATGATAAACCGGCGCAACTAGGCCGGAGCGACAAAGTGCACTGAATAATCGAATGGAGCGCAGGTAAAAGGTGTTTAAAAAAAACGCGGCTGGGGAAAAAAGGCACTGGAGATAAAAGCGCAAAAAACTGAGCGCGCGCGCGCGGGGCCGAATTTCCGGACGGTACATGGCGGTGGATGGCGGAATATAATCCTCGCAACGTGTGCACTTAGCGTTTATACCGCACGTGTACTGCGGACGAGAGTATGATCCTCGGGCGTTAGGCGGTTCGTGATTTCCTTGGACCTGAGTGATGTTGGCGGAGAGAAAACGTATTCCGAGAGAGGAATAAGCTAGCGAGGATCACATGTTACTCACAGGTACGTACGTAGCCACGGCTGTCTGTGTAATACACACATATGCGCCGCGTACCTCATACGTGGTTAGATTTTACAGGGATTGCACGTACGCCAAGCGTTATACCGGGGTATAGTGAGTTAAGCTGTCCTGAAATCGTATTCGTCCCGTGGCGCGACCGCTCGCGAAGCTGGTGTATCCTTTGCAAAATTGAGGCCTGCGAAAATCATAACTTAGGCGATATCGCGATCGAGATTTCATCGCGGGGCGCCGTCGACCGGCTTAACCTTCCCGTCTGGAGATGAGATTTCGGAGGGTATCGCATCGCGAAAGACTGGACACCGTGATGAGCGCTGATGCTCATGGGACTTTTAATATCGTCACGCGTGAGAGACGCGCGGGGCTTCGAGTATCCCATCGACGACCCGACGAGGAGGCCAAAGTATAGGGATGTACATGTGAGTGCTTGGAATTACACGTTGTCTTGCTGTTATTGAAATTAAAAATCGCCCACGACCTGCGGGACGTCGAACGTGATCTCGTTGAAGATTAGCTGCCTTTCCGTGCTGCGATCCCACATGGAACTATTTATATGTGAAATATATGCCGACGAAAAGTTCTATATGTCGCATATATGTTGCATATACAACTTTTTGGTGACATATATTATACACATAAATATTTTCATGTGGGATCTGATAAACCGACTTAGTTGTTTCAACGGCAAAGAAAAAATTCCGTCGCTGCTTGACGTTCGATGTTTTCGGGCTGAAGCAAATTAGCGCGTCGAAGTCTTGAATGAACAGATGCAGTCAGACGGAATTTACTTTTCCGCGAAATATCGGGCATGTGATGAAAAAAACGAGAGAGAGACATTGGAATTTATTACAGCCGGAACGCGGCTCCGTCGGTGTGTCACATCACCTTAACGAAGGCCTGGCGGGCCCGAATTTGCAATCAATTTGCATAATGCCAGACTCGCCCGAGCCCGTGCTCTCGACTTTCATTTTAATTTACTACTTCATGCATGTAACGACGGTCGTACACGTCCGTGGTTGTGCCGAGCACGATGTTCGGAGAACGTAAACGCGTGCTTCGTACGTGCGTGTTAATGTTAACTCGATACGGGCAATAATTATGAATTGTTTACGTTGTCGAGCCACTCAAGAAGTTAATCACGATTGGTTTCGAGTGTTCGTCGCCCAATCAAACGTCGTAAAGCATTCGATGCTTTACAATACATTTGTGAGCATTTAGTACACTAAAGTCCACTAACTGGGTTTCCATTTTTAGGCTTATGATGTCCAAAAAAAGCATTCGTTGTTGGGCCCTAATTTTAGTTTTGCGCCTGCAAAAGTTAGACCGCCCATTCAAAAGCGTATTTTTTATTCCTACATGAGAGTTACACCTTGACGTCCATCCGGTGTTATCAGGACTTTGGCACGCTTAACAATGCTGAATAACAGGACAATAACAGAACCGATTACTAACTGCACCAAACATCGCTTGATTCATTGGACCACCAAATCCCTACGATCAAATGCACTTCTATCGTGATCAATGCCTATTGTAAAGTGATTTAATGAGCCCAACGAATTTCGGTCAAACGTTTGCGCGCATCTTGCATTGACATTTATCGGGCAGTTTATTACCAACCCACATTACCTTTTAACCACCATATTTTTGGCTTTTCAGCCGCGGTCGCGGTTCACGAATGTTGTTTACAACCACATTTATTATGTAATTGAATGTGCGGCCTGCGTGATTGGTTTATCGATTCTATTTCTCGGATTCCTGCGGCTAATGGACCATCGACCGGGGCCCTTCAGCCTCGCGGCTTTTACATTATTCCTCCGTAGCATCACCAAGGCATATACATTTTTCAATTCCGTTAACGAACAAACACCACACCGAGAGAAAAAATTTCCTTGATTCCCAAGAAATGGGTGGATTGAATTCTTTTCATTGATTTCAATGAAATATTTCTTTGAATATCAAAGACATGATCTCTTTGATTTAAAGAAACGATATGCCTGACGGCACCCGGTCTCTCAACGTTTGGCTCATTCGCGATAAGTCGTATTGGTGTTTCTCGCGCAAGCTGATCTGTTATGTTATAGTTAAGTCAAGTCAAATCAAGAAGATAATCATTGGTTAAACCATCGAAGTTATTGGTGAACATATCTAAGTACTATGGTACGTAACCAAAAACTTGGTGGACATAACCTATAATTTGGTTGATGACATCGTTCAAAGAAAATATAATATTAACTTAAGGATATTATTTCATTGACCTCAAAGAAATGTTTCATAGGTTGAGATTTCAAGGAAATTTCATTGAATCAAGGAAACTTTTTCTCTCGGTGCAAACTGGAACACAAACGGCAAAGAAAAATCAACGACACCGTAAGACACTTAACATCGCCCGTGAAATATCCTACACCAAATCAGAGCCAAATCTCGGCTCGAGGTTTCACCGGCGAATCACTGACCCGTTACAACGAAAGTCATTTCGATACGTTAATCCGGCGAGCGCCTCGGGCGGTGGCAGCCAACCGAGCCAGCGACTGGAAATTCATCCACAACAGTGGGCGATAGGTAATTAGGGAGTGAACGGAACGTACGGATAATGAGGGGGATCGAGGAGACTTGACACGATGCGTACGTGCGGCGAAGGGAGTACACGAGATAAATCACGCTTCGTGGATCTGACGCTGCGTGTGCATTTTACGGGGGTGTGGGGAGGGAGGGGGAAGATGGGTTGTAAAGAATCATCGCCAGCACGTGTTCCCTTAAGTACGTTCCTCGTTGCAGCCTTTTATTTTTTGCAGTGGCAAAAAGGCTTCGAGGCTACGAGGCTTCGGATGTATAAGCTAAGCTATCCGCGAGAGGTGTAAGCACTGATATGAAATACACCGCACACATGTACCAATCTCCGCCACATTGTGTATATAGATATATGTATTTCGTGCACACTCGAACCCCGCGAGCGATGTGATATCTAGATATATATCGTCGCTCGGTACTTTCGTTTCTGGGTCAACGACTCGTGTAAAGCATCGAATGCCGAATATACATGAGGGCTTACAGAAAAAGTGCTCTTCTGCTTTCATGGAATATTAATGAGAGTATTGCCGTGTGCGACGCTACACACCGTGCATTAATTAGCCGCGTTCAAGAGCCTCCCGCAGTCTAGACGCTCGCGTGGTGCTTTTATTCCTTTGGCCGGTGCGGCAGCTGCGCCCTCCGAATCCGTTGCACCTCTCGTACTAAGCGCGGTGTACATTTTTTTCCGTCTTTTTTTGTTGCAGCCTCTGTGAAAAATTGTGAAAAACGTTGATGGGCGACAAGGGCGTTGGCGTCAAAGGGACGAACGAAACGGTGGGCCGAAGGAATCGCGGCCTAACGTTTTACGGATCGATGGCTCCTCGCGGGCAACCTGATTGCGCGACCTGATCGTATATACGAAATTAAGTTCGTCGCCCCGTCGGCGGCCGCGGCGAAGCGCAGAAGCGACAAAATTATTGCATCCACGGTGTGTCGGGTGTATACGTGGCGGCGGATATATCGGCGGACCACGCAACTCAGAGAACGGCTCGGTGTAAAGGCCACAGCGCAGAAAGCCTCCGGATTAGCCGGGAGCTGTTTCGGCTTCGGAGTATAACAACGTTGAGCCAAGCTGCGGGTTGGCCGAGAGCCGCGGCCGGGAGAAATGCCAGACGGAATAATTCAACAAACAATAACAGAATCACACAACAAAGGGTTCCGCTGTTCAGCGTGGATTGTAAACAGACAATACAATGAGAAGTTATAATTAATATAAATACACCATTTTTTGACCTTTCAAGAACTTTGAGGTACTTGGATAGTAAAAAACTTCTTGTGACGAAAAAGCAGAAAAAAACCCTTTATTATGACGTCTAATTACCTGTAATTGTTGCATCAAGCAAACAAATCACGATGATAATTTTGTATTAAAAAGTACGCAATTCGCGCCAACGTGACCATTGTTGTCGATTTATTCGGGCTCTGATTGGTCGTGGACCGTGACGACCGGCAGTAGTTGTTTAATAGCGCGAAATTTTTTTTTTTTTTTTTTTCAAAATCGATTAAAAAAGGTTAATAACCAGTGTTTTCGGGGGTAGAATATGCGAGTTGAGAATGATGGTATAGGTTAAAAGTCGATATTTTGAAAAGAAAAAAAATTGGGGTCGATTTTGGCGATTTTCGGTCCGGAGCTGGATCTACGATTTCTGAATAAAAAAAAAAAAAATTCGTCGCCAAAAAAATATTTTTTTCAAAATCGATTAAAAAAGGTTAATAACCAGTGTTTTCAGGGGTAGAATATGCGACTTGAGAATGATGGTATAGGTTAAAAGTCGATATTTTTTAAAGAAAAAAAATTGGGGTCGATTTTGGCGATTTTCGGTCCGGAGCCAGATCTACGATTTCTGACAGAAAAAAAAATTTCGTCGCCAAAAAAATATTTTTTCAAAATCGATTAAAAAAGGTTAATAACCAGTGTTTTCAGGGGTAGAATATGCTACTTGAGAATTATGGTATAGGTTAAAAGTCGATATTTTGAAAAGAAAAAAAATTGTGGTCGATTTTGGCGATTTTCGGTCCGGAGCCGTTTCTACGATTTCTGACAGAAAAAAAAAAAATTTCGTCGCCAAAAAAATATTTTTTTCAAAGTCGATTAAAAAAGGTTAATAACCAGTGTTTTCGGGGGTAGAATATGCGACTTGAGAATGATGGTATAGGTTAAAAGTCGATATTTTGAAAAGAAAAAAAATTGGGGTCGATTTTGGCGATTTTCGGTCCGGAGCCGTTTCTACGATTTCTGACAGAAAAAAAAAAATTTCGTCGCCAAAAAAATATTTTTTTCAAAGTCGATTAAAAAAGGTTAATAACCAGTATTTTCGGGGGTAGAATATGCGACTTGAGAACGATGGTATATGTTAAAAGTCGATATTTTGAAAAGAACAAATTTCTGAGGTCGATTTTGGCAAGTTTTTCAGGCACGCGCGCCAGCGCGTGTGATTAGCCTAGTAATCGATAAATATGATTTCCTATTGATGCACTGCGAAACGTGAACCGAATCCCAAACTCGAAAAATCCGTATCTTCGTCGCCGGTCGTAAGAAAGAAATTCAAAGCGGTGAGAAACTGCTCAGTGAAAACTCAATAATCCACGATTCCCCGAGCCAGCGGGTCCGCGTTCGTCAATTCCATTAAACCGCATCCGGCCGAATGATTTTTAATTTAATTCCCCCATCGCGAATTTATTTTAATGACCATCGTTGCACCGACGCTGGCGCCGCGTGCGCACACGGCGCGACTGCACTTGTCACGCGACGACCATTCATCGACGCGGCGTCTCGCGCGCCGGCCGCGTCGAATCCCCGAGCGATCGCCCGGCGACCGGCGGATATTAGCGCAAATGAGATAAGTGCATGCCGGGCCAATGCACGCGGCAGAAATTGATGATTCCACGGTCGATGCGGCGGTGCAACGTTGCTCACCGGTAACGACCAGCCCGCCGAACGCTCGTTCCCTGGAAAACCCCCCCCGCACCCCCTCGACCCGCGCTCGAAACGGTCTTCGCGTGTGGATTTTACGTGATCTGCGGCGAACAAGCCACGCAGAAAGTGTACGCGGCACGCGATATCTCGATCGTCGGAGTGTCCGCGCGGCGGCGCAGCGGCGATCACTAACTCGAGCATTCAAGCAAACGCAAAGCTGCCCTTGCCCCCCTCCCCCCCCCCACCATCGGGGTATCACCGGCGGAAGGCACGACACACGGTGTAATAACACGAGGACGAGTCGGCGAAAAAGGAAAGGGCGTCGCGACGGGGACGTGAAATACACGGAAAGCCGATAGCCATTGGCTACTCGACGCCGCGCGATAACGGAGTTGTGGTCTATTAAGCAAAGTAGCCCGTGGAGCGCCTTCGTAAATTGTGTCCATCACGCTTCGCTTCGAGCATTTCGATTATCGTGTATTAAAGACGGAACGAGAGATATTCGAGCGCGGGCATATATAGCGCGTTGGAGGTGTAATTATTCATTTCGCTGTTGCTAATAGATGCTGGACGCGAAACGTTATTACGAGAAGTGTTTGGGGCAATAGCCGCGCCGCTCGATAAACTCGGGACTGACGTCTATCGCGGCATCCCTGACCAACGATGATGCATTGAACGGCCCGCGCGTCCCGCCGAGGACACGAACGCATATTCGTGCGTCACGACACTCGTGTTTCCCCCAATCGCTTTGGCTTTTATATAAATTCGTATTTCGTATTATGTAAGGCGACCCCTTTTGGACGCTATCGTGAGATTTGACTCCGAAGAAGGCTGGGAAGTCGCCTCGTAACGAGCAATTACTCGGTCGGTAGTAGAATGAATTAGACGCTTCGTGTGGTCTTATTGGATCGAGTAATTTGAATGTTACTTTGCTCCAATCGGCCAACTGGGAACTTCGTGACCGTAAGTTTTAGTTGAAACCCGAGAAGGGGGCGAAATGTATATTGAAAACTAAATTCTATATGGACGATCAGTAGTTAATTCAATAACAATACTCTCTTTCTCTTTTCTTGTTTATCGTTAAGGCGTTGATCGCCAAATTTGTACACTGACACATGGGCAGATTGTTGCCTAATGTTAGAGAAGTTATGTACTTTATTATTTTCAATAAACCATTATTATTATTAATATTATTATTCTTACTACTATTATTACTCTGTGCTCAATGACTTCAGATTAGTATCCTATATGCTGACGGCGTATAGTCGAATATGTACAAAAGACAGGAAAAGTCGAATCATCAAAAAACGACAGAGTCGATAATGAGTGATAAACAAATTCTTAACATAGCCGAAAGTCTAATAATTGATAATGATAATTACACTAGGATCTTATCACACATGTCTGATCAACGAAAACCAAAACTGACGCACAATAAATAAATACAAAACTATTCCTCACAATTAAATATCAACACCACATAATATTATCACATCTCATCATTTTCCAACACCTCAACCTTGGTCGTCAAATACGCGAAACTTTAATAGTCGGACTTAAAATTTTTCCCGAAGTACTAAAAAAACAAAATAAAAACTTCGCAAACTTTTGCAAAAATTATAGGTATAGATTTCCCTTTCTGACGTTTCAGTCCGAACATGCAAGGCACGTGACGCACACAGCACACGAGATTTCGCGATAATTCGATGCACACAGTCGGCCTGCGAACCGCGGTGTACGGCTGTACTCACCGATAACGTAACTGTATCCGTCTAGGGTGAGTACGCACTTTCGAGTGGCGGGCGAACCCACGAGGCTCGGTAGTACGTGCCTGCGTGAAATCCGCTTACCGGCGGCATAAGGGGTTACCGGCGTAGTGGCGGCGCCTCCCGCCCCCGGATCCGAGTGGCACTTGTGCACCGGGTCTTTGTTTTGTCTAGACATCTTCACCTGGCTTCGTCTGGTGTCTTTTTCCTCACCGTCCACGCGCGCCCCGCTCTCTCCAACTTCCCTGCTATCTCTCGTCCCTTATCGTCGAGCCATTTTCCGCATTGATCCGCCACCGGCGCGTCGAGGCGATCCGGCGCACCGATCACCCACCACCAGCACACTTTCCTCCTGAAACCACCTCCGGTTTCCGCGATGCCGCGCTGCTTCTCGATCGAAATAATCCCAGACGTCCATTATCGATGTTTCTCACGTGAAAACCGCCGCGCGACTTGAACGCCAACGAAAAAAAAAAAAACGAGTCCCAAGCGTTCTCGCCCTCCGCGAAACTTCGACGAGGGAACTCGACGGCTCTTTGAACTCGGTCGGCGCGCGAGAAGTCGTAAACGGTTTTTTTTTACACGCTTCGCCGTGGTAACGCGCGTCGTCACGTTGATTCGGTGTGGCCAAGCTCTCGTGGCAATGATTTTACAGCTTCCACGTAGAGGAGTCGCGCGCCCGGTCGGTTTGACGCGGTATCTACTCGGCCGTGACGTATAAGTCAGCCAGATAGCGGACCAACGCGTACAATTGTTTATTTGACATGCTAAAGCGCCGCGCTGCAGCGCCACAACGGTGAATGCGATGCTCTCGTGATAGGATTTGCGAAATAGCTGCCAGCGGAGCTTGCTGCTGTTAGCTCAACCTCCTCTCCCCGCCCTGGCTCATTCGATATTCCGCAGTCAGTGAGACGGAGGGAGATAAAGGAGCGAGCGAGCGGGTTTCTTGCTGGTTGCAGCCGGCGAGTTTATCGAGAAAATGCGTTTGCCGTTCGGATATGATTTGCGATTCACCGCGGCGAGGTGACTTTTCTCTCCCACCCTATTCGGGCGATTTCCTCGCGCAGAGTCCACGGGGAACAATCTTGCTTAACAATTGGGGCTCTCTCTCTATATTCCGGCCGGCCCGCTTGATTCTCGTCCGTGTCGTCAGATTCAATCGGAATTTCGATATTTCCTATCTCAACCCGAGGATTCGGGCCCCCTCGAAAACTCTCTCCGCTGTTTGGCCGCATCCGGCGCTTCAACCGCGTATACCGATAAACTCCTCAATCCATTTTGATGATCCAAACATAGATTGTCTTGACCGTGAAAAATACGAGTAGGGTGAGCAGCAGACACCCGAGAAGAACTTCCGGTTGATTCATACAAGCGCGAGAGATAACCCCCGTGGAAATTTCTTCCACGGGCGTCGTTCACAGCAGCACCCGGAGGAGTCGTTACCACGACTCTTTCTCGCCGCGATACCGCCGCGTCGGTTGTGTCCGATCCAGGGATCTCTCTCGTCTCTTTCTCGCCTCCGCGGCGCGGCTTCGAAAAACGCCAACCGAACAATCTCGCCTGACCAGCCCCAAACCGAGAGACAAAGCCAAGGCTATATATAGCCTCCTGTACATAGATATATATCTTCCCGCGCGCGCTCTCTTCCCTGGTTCACTTCGCCGGGGGGAGCCAATAAACGGTTCTCGAACTGCCTCCGAGCAGCCTTCGCTCTTTTCTCCGGCTTCTTAAGCTTCCACCGCTCGCCCCGCGTCTCGCTTTCTTCGTTTGCCGCCGCGATTCCGCTCCTCAGCAATTCCGCATCCGGCCTTTCCTCGGCCTTTCGCGACGACGACTTTCGGAAGCCTCGACGCCGATTGGATTTTTCGTCGCTGCCTCGGTTAGCCCGATTTGTACCGACAAAATATGTCTTCGCCTGTTTCACTCTGTGGATCGACGCTCGATTCGTCCGGGACGACAATTTCAGTTCCCTCTCGGACGTTCTCGCGTTTTTTTTTCCTTCGCCGCTCGCGTCACGTACAAACGAACTCGTTCGGGCTCGCCGATGATCGAGATATATACACACACGCGACGTGATAACCGACGAACGCTCGCGCGCGCGACGCGTCGTCGTCCGCGACGAAACCGCGAGGTTGGCCTTTGCGCGACCAGCGCGACTCGACCGCAAGCCCGAAACCGCGAGTTCGTGACACGCCCGGATGTACGTTCAGCGAGGCCTCAAAGTAAGCATCGGGCCTCCCGGTCGTCGGCGGAGTACCCGGCGCGCGGCGAGCCGCGCGACCGCTCAGCCGCGAGAATCTCCCTTTCCCCTTCTCCCCCCTCTCCTTCTCTCTCTCTCTCTCGCCCGCGTTCTTTATCAATCCCACCTCCTTTCGCCCGCGTCTCACTTTCTCGCAATTCGATAATCCGCCCGAATTGCCTCGCGGTCCTTCTCTCTCACCGTCTCGCGATCCGACCACGCGCGAAAACTCGCTTTCGCCTCGTCCGTCTTTCTCGCGTGTATCACTCGCCAATTGCCGCGCTGATAAGACGATACGCGCGCTCCATTCGAGCGGCCCATTTATTACATAAACGCAAAATGATTTCTCTCTCTCTCTCTTTTTCACAGGTGTTCAATTTTACGCCCGACTTGCGAAAGCCTCCTTCGCCCACTGCGCATGGAATGTATAACTCAGCATTGAAAATTCACGCTGTTCTCCATCCGCCCGGCGGGCATCCAGGTGAGATATCGTTCAGCGTGTCAGGTACGGTATTTTCGTGTTACATATCCGCCAGTCGGGCGAATGCACGTCAAGGCGAAGAGCAAAAAAATAAATAAATCATATACAAAACCCCCGCTAGCGGATTTTCCGTCTATCTTTCCTGAGATTCGTTCAGCGTGTAAGTGACGCGACTGCGGAAATCCTGGAAAACAAAATCACCGCCGACAACGACGGAAGAGGCCTCGCCTCTTCTCCTCCCGCTCGTTAGTCGTAGTCGACACTCGCCAATCTCGTACCTCGCTGTCTCTCCGTGTCTCGGGTACGTTTCTCACTCGAGTGCAACCCGCAGCAGCGGCGGCACGAAGCCCGGGGTTTTCTGGCGCATCCACGTACCACGACGGAGAGTCGCGCGCGCGCGCGCTACGACGTCACGCAGCCGGTGGTGGCCGTGCTACCTGTTACAATAGGCATCGCGATAATACCCCCGACGTCCCCGCTCCGCGGGCTCTGCGGCCGCGAATTTACGTCCGCGTGTCTCCCGCGTCTCGGCGACCGCAGGACGCGCTATAACGCCGGGCGAACGAGCCTCGGGAACGACGCGCCGCGTCGCTCGTGTTTCTCCATCAACGTGCGGGACGTCCGAAGACAAACGCGTTCCGCACGCTCGGCCCGCGTTCGCCGCCGTGCACTTTGTTACCAAGCCCGCGAAATATACGTGTGTGTTTATGTAGACACCGTCCACGTTACACACGGAATTATGGGAGGGGGCGAGTGGGGGGGGGGCGAGGGTGGGGGGCGAGGGGGGCGTCACGGGGACCCCACGTGCACAAATATGTTTTCAACAATGCGGCGCCGGCACACGGTTTATGCAAACACGCAGAGCCGTGTGCGGTTCGCCGGCAGCGACGACTGCCACGATGTGGCTATCGACCGATCGTTCCGCGCTTCCTTCCACTTTCTCTCTCTCTCAGTGTTTCTCTCTCACCGGCGCTCCCACCCGTCACCGTTGTCCGCTCTATATCGCTCTTCCTCCTCCTCCTCCTCCTCCACTCTTTCCTCACCGGTAATACAGTCACGACGACACGCAGAGGGCTTTTCGCGTACCGCGAATTCCGCGCTGCGTCCGGCGCGGCTGGTGAATTACGGCCACTCGGGCCACTCAAACTTTCCGCCACTTGGTCTCTCGACGGCTCGCGCGGGGCGGGAAGTTGCGATGTTTCCCCTCGCGGCTTCTCGAGTCTTAAACTCGAGACTCCCGCGGCCAACCCCCCGAACTACGACTGCAACACGCGTTGCGATTTATTCTCCTCGCGAGGTTTTTCTTTTTTTACATCAGCGTCTTCTTCTCTACCGCCGCCGTTTGTCGCGCTTGGATGCGTTCATCTTCCAAAAACAAGCTCATCCCGCGACTCCCTGGCAAAATTTCCCTGGCAAAATGTGCGAAACGCTTCTCGGCCAGTGTCTTTATATATATATTTGCGGGCATATGCGGTAACACCTCGCGGCGTCCGTGGGGACCGCAGCGAGTTCCTCGACTCGCCGGCCGGGATCGAAAAAGAAGCCGCACGCACTTCGCGCGCCAACTCGTAATCCGATAGTTGCGAGAGCCTCGGGTCGGGCTCGTTTAACGTGCGGTATAATCCCGGCGCATATACGTCACTCGTCGTCGTCGTCGTTGTCGTCAGACGCGGAGCTTCGTCGTCGTCGTCGTCGTCGTCGTCGTCGTCGTCGTCGTCGGCACCACCACCACCGCGGCGTCGAACCGAAGACTGAAGAGTGTGGACGGCCGGCCTCGTGGAAACAACGCTGCGAGGCTCTCGGCCTCGTCGTGCGTGGATCACGCACACCGCTCGCGTCTCCCTCCGTACGAAATCGTCGGTACGCACCGCGCGGTCCCACCCAGCGCCGTTCACCACCGGCAGCCCCGCCGCACTCCGTGCAGCAGCAGCTCGGCCGCCGCGTGCTCGCAAAGGGAGGCCTCCATATTCGCCCGCGTATCCATTATTCTCTTTTTATGCCAACGCGCCGTGACAAGACCCGCCGGCGGACTTCTGATGACGCTCGCCACGAGAACATCACTCACTGTTTACCCTCGGCGCGCGCGCGAGTTTCACGCCGTTAAATTCTCGCATCTCGCGGCCAGCGCGCGGTGCAGTCGTCGTCGCCGGTTGCCGAGACGCTCGCTCTTTTATTTCACTTTTTCTCCGTCGCTTTTCTTTTCGCTTCGGACACGGCTTAACGATTGTCGCGCCGCACTCGGAGCGTCGCTCGCGTGTTTGTCTTTCGCCCGGCGACCTTGGCGAACTTCCACGTCTTCTCGGGCCCAGCGGCGATTTTCCTTCTCACACCTTTTTCACGCGCCGTTTTTTTTTTACTCTCTATGTTTAAACAATAGACGGACACGTTTGACCGGGGCGGGTTTGCTTTGAGCGGGACGGCCGGCTTGTTTAAAATCGACCCTTGGCCTTTTCGCTCCTCTCCCTCCCCGCCGACGACGACGACGAGCCACAAACGCCGGCGACACAACGCCGCGCGTCGAACACGTTGACGCCGCGCTATGGTCGGTGAACTAACCACCGGCGTCGAAAACGCGGGGGGAACGGTGCGGGCGAAAATGCGTGAAAACGAAACCGTCGGTGCGGTTGCGCCTGACGATCGAAATTGCAGCGCGAATAATTGGAGGGTCTCGCGTGTGTTTCGGCGTACAATGTTTCGCCGCGGTTCTCCAGGTGTGAGCCGTGCGTGTGATGCGCTCGCGTTGATAAACCGCGCCGAAGAATCAAACGTCAAACGGGGTAATTATCGGCCAAAGCCGGATATTAAAACTCGTTACTCGTGGCTGGCCTTCGTCCTCCAAACAAGCCTTTATTTCCCGGCGCCAATTAAGTCAAATCCATGAAGCACCCATTGCCACATTCGGAGCACCCACAGATATGTACATTTTAAAGCGAGTCCCACTCGACGACACAACGCCTCGATTTAATTATTGACAAACGTCAGTCATAGTCTTCATAATTTCATAATGTTCCCTCGTTCTGTCCTCCCTGCGAGGGCGAAATCCACGCAGCGATATAATTAGCGAGAGAGGCCTCTCGTGCCGCGATCAGAGACTCGTGCAGCACGCGTTGTTTTCGTTGTCGCACGTAAGCGATAGCGCGAAATGGTCACACGTGCGACCCGAGCCGCGGTAGCGCCACAACTGAACCCATTCCCAATCCTCCACCGGTTCAACCTCTCCCCCGTTCGCGACGAGCTGAGACTCGCGCTCGCCCTCCGGCCTCTCCCTCGCACTCCCTCGGTTTCTCGACCCAGTCTCTCGTTGCCCGTCTCCCTCGCTCCTGTGGATCTCCTCCGGCGCGCACACCGGCTCATTCTTTCTCCTCTCTCTCTCTCTCTTTTACTCTCTCTCTCTCTCTCGCTCTCTCTTTTACTCTCTCTCGCTCTCTCTCGCTCTCTCTGCCCCCTCCCCCCCCCCCCTCATCGCGACGCCCCCTCTCTCTCGCCCTCCTGCCCGCCGGTACACACACATAATACTTTCTCTCTTATCACTATACCGGCCTCCGGCCTGAGCTCGCACTCTTTTTCCCTCTCGAGCGCATCGCTTTATCTCTCTTAATCCCCTGTCCCTTTCCGAGCTCATCCTATCGCTCTGCGCTTTCACTATATCTTCGACTATCTTGGTCTATCGCGCCTCTCTCGTTCCTCCTCCTCCTCCTCCTCCGTCTCCTCTGCCTCTTTCCATTACGCCGATCGGCCTGGATAGCCCTTCTCACTCGGAGTCGCTCGGTGCATCCGCGTCTACGGTTCGTCTCTGCCGCTCTCCGTCTGGCTCGCGTCGGCTCTCCGTGAGCCGTTTTCCCCGGGGTAAACGTCGGGGTGGCATCAGTCATTCGTACCTCATCGTGAATGGCATATGAATGAACCCCTCCAGTCGGGAAGCGATCAGACACCGAAATTCCGAAGCTCGGTTAATCCGTAACTTCGACGGTACCTTGATAGGCTTATTTGGTGGGTAAGAGAAGGGTGAGAGTTTAAGACATATATCTGGTGTCAGACGTTGAAACGGGTTTTATACTCAGCTGGGGATTGGATTTGTGTGAAATGTTCCGGGCGACAGTTGATTGTTATTTTTGAATCCTTGCAATTGGTGCACACGGAAACGAATTTTGCAGAATCAATGGAAAGTAAAAAAAGAAAATCAATGATAACCAAAAATAATAGTTTCTACTTCTATTTTTAGATCATAAGGTTAGAATATAAGTTTTATAAGGTTAGAATATAAAGTTTATAAGGTTAGAATATAAAATTTATAAGGTACGAATATAAAATTTATAAGGTTAGAATATAAAATTTATAAGGTTAGAATATAAAATTTATAAGGTTAGAATATAAAATTTATAAGGTTAGAATATAAAATTTATAAGGAATATAAGATATATAAGGTTAGAATCTAAGATTTATAAGGTTAGAATATAAGATTTATAAGGTTTAGATGATGTGAATATGATTTTTCATATTTACATAATCCAGGTTTAGATTATGTGAATATGATTTTTTATATTTACATAATCCAGGTTTAGATTATGTGAATATGATTTTTCATATCTACATAATCCAGGTTTAGATTATGTGAGTATGATTCTTCATATTTACATAATCTCAACCTTGGCCCAGAATAGAAATAAGAGCATAACGAGTAATTAACCTTTCTCGGCACGGTCAACCCCTGTATCTTTTATACCCTATGTGCCATCTTCCAATTCTTGTACTTTCCTCAGCGAGTCGGATCGGTTCTGCTTCCGTACACATCGGTGCACGTGACTGCTCTCCTTCCTCACTCCATGTCAGTGGCTCCATAGATTTTCCTCGCCTCCGTTTTATCTACAACACTGTCTTTATCCTTTCGGCTCGAAGCTTTGCCACGTGCATCTTCCCTCTGTGGTGATGTTGCCACTGGAAACTCCGAGAACCGTATCGCGGGTCCTCCGCTTCGAACCCCTTGCGCTCTCGTTCAATCCTGCCGCCTCACCCTAAGAGGAGTTTCGTCTGACGCCGGGGCGATGCATCCCTCCATAGGCTCTTTGACCCGAAACGTCAACCCGAGCCGTCCTCGACAACCGACTATCTTGGCGAGGGAGATTCAGGGAGAATTGAAGGTGAGCGACTTGGTTCCAGCGACGGCGCCGTCGTTTTCGTGGTAAACAAACGTGAGACCAGGATTAGATCCCAGGCCGTTGGCGGGGTTTGTCGTAGACAAACTGAATAAGTGATAAGGCATATACCGAGGTAACACCGGCGAAAATTGCAACAGCAAAGTAACTGCAAATAAATGCAGACACGCCGTGTCTTCATTTCAGTGCACGGAAAGTTGGAAAAAAGCTTGGATAAAAAGTTGATTGTGTTGATAATATTGGTGAACGTTCTGAGGCAACGAAATACGTGCAGTACACAGCAATACAATTTTATAGTGGAAAAAAAGCAGAAATATACTTTATAAAATTCTCATATCTTCTTTTAAGTCATTCGAATTGTATAAGAATAATTACTAGATTTACGAAGGAAATAGCAGACTTTCGATTTTTGTTGAAATATCCGCTTTATCGTTGCATTCATATGTGCACTGAAACAATATAAAGGGGTGAAGCAGGGTGGATGTGGCCCAGCGAACCGAAAACATGAAAACATTCGCTTAAAATCGGACACCGGCGTATTCCGTCGTGTTATCATTGGAACGTCAATCGATTTTCATACATTTCCATCCTCCCACGCTGTCAAAGTACAGAAGAGACTTTGGGTTTATCGGAGGGGAACAAAAAAAATGTTGCTCCACGTGATCCCGGATGATGTATTCCGCCAGAATTGTAGTGTAGTAACATATAAAAATAGGAATGGAAGCAGAGCATATCGAGAATATATGGTGCCGTATACGTGAGCATAATTGGCATTATTGTCCGTTGTCTGAGCTCATAAGCTTGATCCATCGTCGTGTGCCATCCACCGTTTGGTCGCCCTCTAATCCTCCACTCTCCTATCTAATCCTATGTGGTGAGATGCTCGAAGCTACATGGACGATATTTTCGACCCGCACCACTCGCGCTTTTTCCATCTCATTTTATACACCTTACTTTTTCGTCCTCTTTGCTCGTCTTTTCTGCTTGTGTATGGCGCACTCGCTAGTTCAAAGATACTCCAGACCCAGATAGCGCAGAGGGTATCAGAGCGAACAGTCTGGAAAAAAAAAAGAGAACAGCGTCTCGACCGATCTTGGACGTGCATCGAGCGAGTAAAACGGCACCAGGCCTCCCGGGCTGAGTTTTCATAACCGTCTGGGTTTGCTCACGAACACACCGGGCGATAGACTCAGCCGAAGCAAAAGCATCGGAGCACCTCGTCGGTAAACTAGGAGTGAGGTAAGCCCGACCTTTTGAGACTTTGAACTCTCGGAATTGCGTTATGGGATTAAAGTCCTTGCCAGAAATCCGTTGAGTCCTCCGAGTAAACTGTGTTCGGCGTCCACCGACATATCCCACCACCCACACAGACCTGTGACCGCCAGACAAGAAGAGATGATGACACGGACTTTCGTGTCGAAGCGCCAACTCACGATATTAGCAATTTCCTCGTTCACCGAGAAAACAAACTTCTTCTTTTTTTTATACGAGATCTTCACAGCGCCTTGATGATGGCGCGGCCGACGCGCCAAGTATTATAATCAAACGCGTCAAAGGTATACGTAATATTTTTTTTTTTTCCCATGAAAATTCAGCGTTAAGCTAATTTTCTCGAACTTGGCGCGAATTTTAAGCCGCGAACTTTGACGAGATGGACTTTCCGGAAGAGCGAAGAGGGACGGCTCGTTCAATGCTGTTGAAAGGCCGTGTTACTGTCACGCCTATGCATATATAATGCAAGCGACAGTATTAAAATCGGACTGTTAAAGTCGCAATGGGCGAATGCGAAATTGCTAAACGTTTAACGCGGATGGGAATGATATAGCTACTGATATTTCATTCCCGTTTCCCATTGCAGACGACGCTCGGGAGTAAAGTATACGACCCCGCCATATAATGCTGTAATGCATCAATTCGTGTCGTGCCGCTTAATGGAAGAACACCGATGCTACCCGCCACTATAACATCGTCATTGCGTCGCAGCGGGCTCACTATGTACCAACCAATTAAACGTATAATCATAAAACGCGAGGAAAAAGTACGTGCAGGTCGGGCGGATGCTCTAGGCGGCTCGGGACGACCCTTGCTCTTTATCTTTCAGCCGTGGAATAATATCATCGTGTTCGTCGTCATACCGGGCTTATCGCCAATATTATTGTTCCGGCATAGTTACATGACGAGCGCGTAAAGGTTTAATCAGTGTGAAAGATAAAGGGTTACCTTGAATTCAATCCTCCCTTTTCCAATAAAGACGGAAAATAAATAGATCGAGAAATATTATCACTTGGCAAAGAAATGAATACTAATATCAGAATCTAATGTAAACAATTTAAACTAATTCCTAAGCTTCGTTTTTTTTTTTTTTTTGTGAAAAGTGCCACCTTAAAAGTTTCATCCGACTCGCCTACCAATTAAAAAATTAATTTGATCGTGACGATAACAAAGTCATAACGATTTTTCATATCCCTGGAAAACGAGGGAATAATAAAATATACGGTTGACCTGCAACGAAAGTAATAATCGCTGAGTACTCCGGAAGGAAACATGCGGTGGAATACGTTGAATAGTGGTTCTAATGTAAAACAGTAAAAATATACTCCCGAGTTGTAGGACGTAGCGGAAACGCCGTGGATGTCCTGAGAGCGTTTTAATGAGAACTCACCTGAAACAGAAGGGAAAACAGAAAGGTTAACTAAATGTAGATTAGTGCCGATGTAAAAGTTCTAGACGGTGGATCACTCGAAGTCAGCTTCGGGGTACAGAGTCATGTATATTCTCGAATTTGTATACCTCGTGGTGTGAGAAGGAGGGTGAACTTTGTAACCTAATTGCGATGACGTTAAACGTATTAATTAAGCAACGCTAACGCAGAGCTCACGCTCGGTTGGTCGTTTATTGAGTTGTTTCGTTTTCGTTTCGGAACCGTTGGGAAAGGGCGTAAAATTATGAAAATCGTACAAAATCCATCGGTAAATTTCGCAACGAAAATACGCGTTTGGAAGAAAACGAAAAGAAAGTACGGAGAAAGGTACGAATACTTCAATTTGGACGTCTAATCAAGTTTGAAGCGATGAAAGAACGTACGTGGCATACATTTAAAGCAATTCGGATGACCGGTTTTCAGCTGTGGGCCAATTTACTTGGCAAACGTTTCGTCGATTCGCTCGATATTTGCGATTGGGTTTGCCCAAAGGGTTCTCGTCATCTCTTTCGCTGCGCTCATCCATAATGCATCCAGGTTTCTCGGCCATTTTTCACGTAGTAAAAAAGCGAGAATTGTTAGGTACACACGTTCAGGTGGCGAGGTCTGTCGAGTCCCGGCCGCCCGGTAAGGACTTATTTATATGCGTTTACGTGATACCTCTCTAATTGATTGTTCACGTCCCATTCATGGTTACGCTATGCCACGTTCAATCTCACAGGTCATAAAGCCTTACTATACACAGTTACTCAGTTCGAGTGTCTGAAATGATGCAGTTAAGGGGACGGCAAGTACAAAAACACATCGTAATCGACAGCTGTGCACTCAGCAGTATATATTAGCGTTCATTTATTTTATTTTCTTTATCAAGGAATATTTTAAACAGTATAAAACTACACAACATTTTTTCAGATCATTGTAGTCAACTTGCTGATGCCAGCAATTTATAGTACTAATGAATTATTGAAAGTTTGACAATAAAAATATGTTTTTATATAATTTATTTGTGTCATTGTAATTACAAAATACATAAAAGTTACATAGGTCCAACCCTACTTAACCTAACCCTACTTTACCTACATCACCTAATCTAACTTTGCCTAATATTACCAATTATGCCTACCTTAATTCTAAATATCCGCACCTGTCTTAACTCCTCTTAACTTAATCCTACCCATCTTTATCCTTCCTAATCCTACCTCACGAACTATGTTGCTTCACAAAAACTGTATGAACGATGTGGTTTTTTAGAAAATGTAGGCAACCACTGATACGACTACAATAAATCAAAGTACACTTTAAGGACGCTGCGTCAACATATCAAACTTTAAGCTAAATTCTATACACTCCAATAGCGCCGCAAAGTCATCAAAACTTTCATCCAAACACCGCCTCTTTCTGTCCACCACTTTGTTATAGAAACTAACATACAGCGCTCGCAAAATCGTCTACCGTATGTACTGTTAGCTACCTGTGCATACAACTGACGCAGCGAACACCGCGACAAACTCGGAAACTCACTGACAACTAGAAATATAATCGGTCAGCCGTGCATCAGTCAACCCTAGCCCCTACCGCGGTCACTGTCGCGTCGTCGGTGTGTAGATAGGGACCTCACCAGATCAGACTTCGGCGTGCGCGCGCGTCACGTCGTATCGTCGAAGCCTCTTTGCTCTCCCGATGATTAAGCGAGAGCAAGACGTCGCCGAGACGCAGCTGTCGCACATACGCACACGAGTGTTCGTCTCTCCTCCGTCGTCGTCGTGGTCGTCGTGGTCGTCGGTCGCGACGCAATTTAAATAGTGAAAGTGCGAAGGCACGAAGTGAGATTGAATAAGGCTCTCGCATCCGCTGTGGCTCGCGGATGGATCTCGAACGTCAGGCGTCAGAAGGAACGCGTAGGACGCGCGGCATGAATAGGGATGAGGAACGACGCGATATCGTCCGGCTCTCAGTGCATCTTCGCAAACGTTCCCGCTCCCGTTCTTCGCATAACTCTCATCGCACCAGAGGCATCGGACGCTGTCTGCTCACGGTCGGCGCAGTTTAAAGCCCGCGCATGTACATAGAGATGCACATACACACACACATACAGTCGTCTACACATGGAGACTAACGTACACCCTCCCATCGCAATAACTCTCCCGCTGCGGACTCGCGCCACGAACTTTCGCGTCAGCTCCGTCTCTCGGACTTCCCGCACCCTGTACAGCACTCACATCGGAGGCACTCCTCTCCGGTGTAATCTCGACTTTAACACGCTTATACACCAAGTACACCACCTCGTACCAGCGCTTGTCATTGTGATCTCCTGACCTTTACCCGGAGACCTTTTTATCACTCTGAGCGCGAGAGGGATACGCTATTGCGGATCCCGCAAACCCATTTCGCACCAACGGGCCACTATGTTTCTCCGCAAACGGCGAATTCACGCTGGCGGAATTCCAAATCTCGTAAAATATGGACTAATGCAGCGGGGCTATTTAAAAGGCATACTCGTTTAATATGTTGGAGTAGATGGTAGAAGTTTGGAAGACTTATCCTACTTACGAGAGACCAACTTGACTTGAAATTGAATTAATCCTTTTTTCTAACGTCAGAGTAACAGTGAAACCACAACAATAATTATTCCTTTTTCTAACGTCAGAGTAACAGCGAAACCACAACAATTATTAATAAGGCACGGTCAATATCCATATGTCTGGTAGGGTGAATCGGCCAGTTAATGGACAGTTAAGCAGACGACAAAACCCATTGAATGGCCGTTTTTTGTGCACGTGATCTTGTGGAAAGTGTCCATTTTATGGTCACTGTCTATTCACTGGTCGATTCACCCTACTTCTGGACAGGTCTAGACAGTCGATAACTTTGGTTGCGGTGACAGAGACTACCTGTCAAGAACTGGTGCGAATGTCATGTGATCGCTGAATAGATTTGTGGGGGTCACTCTTTCCACAATGCCAAAATGACCCTGTAACGACCTGCGACGAGTTCTGCAATAACCGTGCGTAAATTATTGGTCATTGTAAAGAGAAGCCACATCCGCAATATACCAGAGGGCTCATTGCAAACAATAGTGACTATTAGCAGGCAGGAGTTGCGAACAATGATGTAGTACATGTTATGTTGGTTACATGAGTCGACAAAATTACGTCTGCTTTGTAAAAATGATGTTTCTTTTATTTAACGTAATTATTCATTTGCTTGACATATCAACATATAAGTTGAAATTATTTAGGAGCGATGTCAACTGCTTGTAGCGATAATTTGTGGCTTGGAATTCAATGAACTAAGCAAAACGCTCAACAAAAGTACACATTTCTAAGAAAATAATATTTTTTGCTGATACCTCGGCATGAGTGAATTTCAGTATTTAGAATTAATGCGATCATGGGCGTAACATCCGGAACATCTGTGGCGTGCGCGATGTAGGCTTTCCCTGCATCCAAATCGATCCAATGAGAATTACAGGTTTTTATCCCCGCGTCACATTCAATATACCGTCGTAACAAAGGATTCTGACGTCACAATGGCCAGCGAGTGACGTGGACGAGGCGGGCGATTGCGTACCGCAGAAAGAATAGAAAAGAATGATAGAGGCGCAGACGGCGGCCGACGATGGTCGCGGAAGCGGAATCACGCGCGGCCTTGATCCACTCGTAGGAAATCCATTAGTAAAGCCGAGCAGTGTCGCGGCCCGTGTGAAAGTGATACTTATTGTCGTTTGAGCTTTGTTTCCCTCGTTTGTAACTCAGGAGCTAGTGGCAATTAATTTCGAGGCGATAAAAAAACTGTTTGCCGATTCTCCCAGATATGGTAACCGCTTCGTGGCTGTAGAGCGGATGGAGGAAAATGTTAATCAGCGCGTAAAGCGATAAAGAAAAAAAATAAACGAACAGTGAAAGAGAATACTCGGAGTTGCGTTTATATAAACGCTTTTTTCCAAGCACATTAATTTGTATGACATTATGTTGATATCGTAATTTATTGGAAAAGATACGAAATCGATACCGCATGGCTACATGATGATCAGATCAACCCTCCAGTGGGATACTGGGATTGCTCAAGGCAACTCGCAATGATCCCACTGGATTATTATCTCTGTACTCGGGATGCAGGGCGATTCCCGGTGGGACGGCCAAACGTTGTAACTTATCAAAGTCTAGTCCAAAGGCATCCACTATTTTTTTTTTTTTTTTTTTTTCAATAACAACTATAATTAAAACAGCAGCCATGCTTCGAAAATGTGCTGTGAGATTGGAGTATTCCAAAACAGCAGCTAATAGATTCACACTTGAAAAGGCCTAAAGATTTTGATTCCCACCTGCCATTGAAAAGGTGGTTATAATCATTTGTAAAGAATAGCCTGGTCGATAGTTTTCTACGCCCTACAAAAAATCAACTTTAGCAACAGAAGGTAATTTTGTTGTTGTGCCAGTCAACAGTAGCTTTCAATAAAAAACGAAGTCGTCCATCTCTTCCCAAGTTACCCTACCTACACATTTTGTCTCCTCGTCTCATTCCACCTTTACACAACATGCAAATTAACATCCACATGGTTATTTATCATCGTGATGATCGATTATCCATAATTCGCAAAACACTGTGCATTTATTATTTGCAGCTGCTGGCGAAGAAAAAGCGAGGCCGGGCGGGTACGAGATGACGAATTACGGTGGCAAGCGGCGCAGCGAGAGACATGGAATATGCCCAAGTATCGCAGTCAAAGCTGTCGAACTACTGTGTACCATATTATTATCCGTTATACGGCCGCGATTAAGGCTGTAACGCGTGAATAATATACCGTTGAGAGCATCACTGGGATACTGGCGGGCGTGCTGCGAATACCTGCGAAGATTCAGGCGTCGATGTTACCAGCATCCCCAAGCTCTCGTACACGCATACACAATGGCCAAACATGTATAACGGCAAGTGGATGCAATACATGCATGCATAAAGAGAGCATCAGCTCTTCTCGCTCCGGGAATTGAGATCATAAATTCTCACATTAAAATGACGGCGGATATGGTGGACAGCACAAATTCGTGGTGTACCAGCAGCGAGCTGCGTTATCCACCAAGCTACCGAGGCAAGGGCGAGTATGGTGACCACCTAGAAACTTGTCGTTTGCGTTACCTAGCGCTGCTCGTCGCAACCAACGTTCCAGCCGATCTCTGCCTTACCCACATCCCCTAACATGGTATAATTGATCCCTACTCTTGTCCACCTGTGCGCGACGGTGAACTGGGCATATCATCAACGGCGCCATATACAACGTTCTTGGAAGCATAAGTACGATCGATTTGTACATAAATAAGAAAACATTTTTCTCATGGGAGTAGTTCATACATTTCTTATGTTTTATGACACAATTGTGTCATCGACTCGCTACTATGCGTAAGTTAGGGGCGCACGATATGTTATTTACCGATTTTTTATTCTTTCACTTCCGGTTGCCGGCTCTAGACTAATTGCTGACAACGCTATCCGTCGTACGCGCATCGATACGCCCGGGACAATATACCCGGAAGAATAGAAACATTGGCGGTGGGTATCGATCGGGGGTGGTCTCGATGAGGGGCAGAGATACCCCACGAGCGACGAGTTACTCGAGTTCGTTTGGCGCGACGCCAGCGGCACATAGCGCGCGCTCGGCGTTGAATGCGACGACCGAAAGTGCGCTATGCCACGATTTTCCTAGCCTCCCTCGACCCGGACTCCTTCGTGTGTCATCCAGTGTGCGCACGTACACACGAGCGATGGAACACAGCCTTAGAGGTACTTTACAGAGACGAGAGTGGGTAAGGTGTACCTTGAAGGGACGCCTCGCGCGTCAGCGTCATCGTCGTCGGGAATATTTCACAGGGGATAAAAACGAGTGGATTGAAAGTATTCCGGCATGAGGTAAACGAGAGGAGCAGCGCGAGTTCGCAGGGCAAAAAGGGAGGGAAAAGTTTGTTCGAGTCCGTGGTAGCTGAGAAATTCATAGTTGGAATGTTCGTCGGCGATTCTCATTAAAGCGAGGAGATATACCTACTTAGTAGCGACTCCCGGGCCATTGCCTCGCAGTGCACGGGGAAAAAGGAGGAGAAAAGTTGAGCAGTAGTTGCCCCGACACGGCGAGGGCAAGGAACCTCTTGCCGCCGGAAGACGGAAGTCGGACGTGCACGCGAGTGACTGCAAAAATATGAGTCTTCGTGTTTTGGACTTTTAACCCGCGGTAAGAATCGCGTGATATGTTATTAGCTGCACGTAAAACCTCTACGCCCAGAGTTCTTTTTTTGCCTACCGTGCTGAGAAGGGATTCGCTAACTCGTAATGGTGATAAAAAAAAACTTGCAAAACGTGCAAAAGTTGGCTCGTGTCTACGGCGGCAGGTATTTCCAAAAGAGAAGATTCCTGATTCCCTGTGAACTTTTTTCACTCATGTTTGGGTCTTTGTACCCCTTTGGTACGGGCATTCGCACTTCTTTGCTATTGAAGACGAGACAATTCGTTGCTGTTCTATTTTTGACGAAGAATTTGTCTGTTAACACATACCTCGTTCAGTATTCACTTGCATAAATAAGACTGAACCGTCCAGTAGGTAAGTCTGGTGGCGGCTAACAAGGAGGTAACAAAACCTTAACCGTACCTGGGTAACCCTGAATGTTTTCTTTGAAAATTACTTGAATGGTAAAATGAACAAAAATTTTTAATCCTTTCATCTACCAAAAGACAAAATTCAGTAAGATTAAATCAGACAAAATCTTGATCAGAATGGCACAGGAAAGCGAACTGGATAAGGTCGGAGGATGGCATATCTACATATATAATCTTACCGTATCTAAGCCTGACATGACCCTGATCAGGCGATTTTAACCCCCTCCCTAATTCGGTTACCGTATCACTTGCATAATTAAGACTGAACCGTCCAGTAGGTAAGTCCGATGGCGACTAACAAGGAGGTAACAAAACCTTAACCGTACCTGGGTAACCCTGAATGTTTTCTTTGAAAATTACTTGAATGGTAAAATGAACAAAACTTTTTAATCCTTTCATCTACCAAAAGACTAAATTCAGTAAGACTAAATCAGACAAAATCTTGATCAGAATGGCACAGGAAAGCGAACTGGATAAGGTCGGAGGATGGCATATCTACATATATAATCTTACCGTATCTAAGCCTGACATGAGCCTGATCAGGCGATTTTAACCCCCTCCCTAATTCGGTTACCGTATCTAAAACTGCTGCGGACATCGTGTGACAGCAGGCATTCCTGATGAAATTTGTCCTCGGATAGAAGTCCCATAAATTAAAGTCTATGCAAGCATAAGGTATACGTGGGTATATGTGGAAGCGTCTGCATGCGCAACAGCGCGAACGGAGTGCAAGTAGGGTTAATTAATCCATAACTAATTTCGAGCCGTGTGAATTTGGTTTGCTCTTTATATGTAACGTGCTGGTGTGAAAATATGAGCTTCTGGTGTTCTTGTGAGCTTCCGGGCACGTGTGATTCTATTCACGAAAATTGCATACTGATCAACCAAGCTACTTTTGAGTTTACCGCGTTTACATAAATCGACGGACGCCAAATGTCAGATATAGTTAGAATAAATGTTAGAATTAAGAATAAAGATATATACTACTGAATGTATTCTGTCCAGATTACAATGTTAACGCAATGTCGCTCTCGAATCCACTAAAATGTAAATTCCGGTTATCAATACCTCCAATGGTGAATATCCTGAAACAAAATGTTTATCTATTAAACTGCTAATAAAAATACAAAATTTAATATTTGTTAAAATGACAGTTAATTTATGATAAAAAAAATGACGCCCTAAAATAAAAAGATGGATTCTATTCATATTTACCTACATTAAAAAGCATACTAAATATTTGTGAAAATGTGGAGATGAAGCCTCAATAGAGACCACGGGTAAGAGGGACATACCTCGCCTAGATGTAAAGCGTGACCGCGACGACTCTAGCGGCGGCTGTAGGAAGCCATCGCTAGGCGACCTACCCCCACCGTTGCAGTTGCAAGACCCGTATGTAAGTGCACAATTGACATCGATGCAAATCGGTTTCCAATTGCTTATAAGCCAGAATGTTCTTTTCGCTTGCTGACAGTAGTCTTTTGTTTTCCGGGAGCGTGTAAACCGAAGGAGAGGTGAGATTCTGAACAAACGCGAACGCGTCAACGGCTTTCCGCTAGAAAGTTTTTTTTTAACTTTATCTTGCTTGTGTCCTTAAACAGTGATATCGAGGATCATAAGGTTTTTAGTTTCGGGGGGCAAAGCGGTGAATTTTTCTGTTCGATATCATTGTATCTGTAGTAATCAAAACGAAATACGAAGGCACAAAAGTTATAGTTTATTTGATTCTCAACGACATACAATCGGAGCGCAACAGAAACGCGTCTGTCAGTTGTCAAGGCCCGATAGTGACTGTTGTTTGTCATCGCTATGTCGTCAACTCGCTCGTTTGTGGTTGTCAACGTGGGTAACGCGAGTCAGTCATGTGAACGTTATCCGGATATTCATAACAATACTATAGACATTCTCCAAATACTTTGATTAAGGAAGTGTCTAGCCGTTGGGAGACAATATTTTTCGATATGATAGGATTTGGCAGTAAAAAGACTGGAATGTAATAACGTATTTTCAATATAAGAAGTTTGTTCCATTTCCACGTGCAGTATAACAAAAGCCATGGCTCGTCCAGCTGGTGAGTCATATCTCACCAGATTGCAAAAGCCAGCAATGGACGACAGGACTCAAAGTAACAATGAGAATGCTCAAAATAAGCTTGGATACAAGATGGAGCTAATTTGGTTCAACATCATTACATTATCAATGATTCACTTAATGGGGCTCTATGGCATCTACCTTTACTTTGTGTCCGGAAAGTTCCTGTCGGTTGTCTTCTGTGAGTATCTGAATCGACAAGCAATACTAAAAAGTTGGTGTTAAGAAATGTTCAATTACATAATGTACATAAGTCAATTGCATTATGCTCTTTACGCATTCCCATTGATGGAGGGGAAATATTTTCAAACCCCATCGCCAATCCTACGGGTCAACTTTAATAGTATTCTTATAGATCCACTATTTAATATTGCCAGGTTACGTCTATGGCAGCATAGGGGGTATCGGTATAACAGCAGGAGCCCACAGGCTCTGGTCACACAGATCGTACAAGGCAAAACTCCCGCTGAGGATAATAC
Organism: Pimpla rufipes; assembly: GCA_963932165.1. Taxonomy (NCBI): domain Eukaryota; kingdom Metazoa; phylum Arthropoda; class Insecta; order Hymenoptera; family Ichneumonidae; genus Pimpla; species Pimpla rufipes. The sequence continues at coordinate 9,537,565 of OZ010636.1, forward strand.
TTATGGTGATGCAGACAATGTCGCTTCAGGTAGTGATCTGTTTATAACGTTAACTCATCTTTTTAGACGAAATCTGCAAGCGTACCTATAATACAAGTGAAAAGACACATATGTTAACTCTTCCAGACTCCGATTTACCATTGGGTAAGGGATCATAGGGTCCATCACAAGTACACAGATACGGACGCCGATCCGCACAATTCAAGGAGGGGTTTCTTTTTCTCTCACGTGGGTTGGCTAATGATGAAGAAGCATCCGGAGGTCACGAGACGTGGCAAAGGAGTTGATATGAGTGACATCATTAGTGATCCAGTTATAGCTTTCCAGCTGAAGTAATTATTAAACACTAATGTCAAACTTGTTTATGAATTAAAAAATTCTAAACCCCATTCTTTACAGACACTATTGGATACTCGGACCATCATTGGCTCTCATTATACCGACCTTGATACCTGTGTATTTCTGGGGGGAATCTTTAAAAGTTGCATTTTTCATAACAATGAAGAGGTATGCGATGATTCTGAATTTCACTTGGCTCGTCAACTCGGCAGCCCACATGTGGGGCTTCAGACCATACGACAAGTAAGTTTCCTTGTTTACTATCGAATGTTCCATTAATAATCTGTGCATAAAAAAATGTATTGTTCTTTTTGTTTCAGACGACTGAGTCCCACGGAAAACTTGGGCGTTTCGCTCCTGGCGTACGGTGAAGGTTGGCACAATTATCATCACGTCTATCCTTGGGACTACAAGGCAGCTGAGTTGGGCCGCTACGATGTCAACCCGTCAACAGCATTCATCGACTTCTTCGCTTGGCTTGGTCTTGCCTACAATTTGAAATATGCGACAACAGAAATGATCGAGAAACAGGCTACAAAGAACGGTGACGGTCATTGGGTACAAGCTAGCGTGTCGAATGATGAATATTAAATTTGTTCCAAGCGAGAAACAATTGCTTGAAGCCATATTGATACTGAGAATCAAGGATATTCACATTGTGAACTGAAAAGTTCATACGACCGAATAATGTTCACGAACTTCAATGATTATACTGGAAAAACAAACCTTTTTTTTATTTCGATATGTAACGATAGACGTATATACGTTTCGTGGTGTTGTGATGGCCAATTGGGAAATATACCCCTCCACGAAGTTATGTTAAAGTTATGTTAAGTATAAAGGCACTAAGGGGATTCGTATATTTGCGCACTTCGCATATAAGCCCCCTCCTCGGTTGTCGTTCATTTCTCGGATCGTCTTCTGTTTTCCCATCCGATCACCTGTTGGTTTTGCTCTATATCGACTTTCACTAACCGACGCCGTTTTGCGATCGTCATTCATATTCCGCGTCATTGTCTTTCGTATTTCTACCAACCGTCTTTCATTACCCCACGATTGCTTGTATGAATTTGTGTGCTTTATTCACCGCGCTGACGGCGACGTTGAACACTTTTTATATAATCGCTGTTCATATCATTCCGTAACATTACGTAACAATAGTACAGCATATTTCCGATTCGAAAACACAACACAACATAATACAACACGACAAAACACAACACTATTATGTTTATATAAATACGTACAAATATATTATAATAAAAAATGCAAATGAAATTAAATTTAAATATCGACTCCTGAATATTCTTGTTATATAGTTAGTAAGTAAAATTGATTATCGATAGATTTGGAGAAATAAAATTGAATGGAGTGTTAGTAATTAAGATGTGTCTCTTTACATCAGGTCGTCTCTCAGTCAGCCCATATCTAGAATTATCGACGTATTATTTCCAATGCGTTGTGACGTCGTACCTGACATGAAAGGCGCCCGACACCTGGCGTAACTGGATACATTAGCCCGGTGTTAATGTCTTTGATGCAACATAATTAGCGGCGCCTCTGCCGTCATGTCGTAACGCAATTACTTGACCGGACGGGCGTGACTGGGAAAATTGCCATATAGCCCTGTATGTTCCACAACATTCGACATAGAACGGACGCACCTGTTCCGATCTTGAAAATACATTAGGGTTTTTATAGCAACATATAATTTGTTAATTTAACGCTTCTGATTTTATGAGGTAGTAAAATGATAATTTTATAACCCAAAAACTGCGTTTCAACTAACCAAACCGAGAGTACCTTAATATGAAAAAAAAAAAAAGGAACGCAAAAAATGGAGGGTCGTCCAGAAAAAGCTAAATGGCTTTAAAGTCCCAAGCGAGAGGTGTGGAGGCGTGGCGAGGTAAAAGCCTTGCGAAAATAATCCTTTCACAATAAGGTTTATCGCACCAGAGCAGTACGCCATGGCTGTGGAAAGTGCCCTCGGCGTTTCCGCGGGGTTGAAAGGCATATTATTGAAATGAATTCGGTGGAAACGGCTGCAGAAGTAGCAGCAACGTTGACAACGGTGAGATGGGGCATGCGATATAATGATTGGCTCTCTGAAAAGGTTGTCATTATCATCTTATACATAGCCTCGAATTTAAAACGTCTGTAGAAAAATGATAAAAATATTTAATAAGAGAAAGATTTAAAGAACATTCAATTTAATATAGCACAAAATGAATCATTTGTAACATGCGAAAAATTAATTTTCTTTTTATACGTCTCACGATAACGCTCCTTTTAATTTAGAGATCATTTTCGTTGTAACCATACGACGATTAGAATAATAGCATTTTGAAGCGTCCACATACTATCGGCAAAATGTGGACATCGGATGATGACGGTAAAGTAGTTATCGAGTGTACATCTTGTCCTACAGCAATCTCCGTTGAGAAGACGAGCTCTCGACGATAAACAGAAACTCGGCTAGTGCGCTTTCCCGCGGCTCTTGACTCCGCTGGCAACCCTCTCTAATCACTCCCTATTGATCCGACTCTGAATCGCTCGCTGACTGGATTGCAGTAGTTATCGCTCTGTTGGGACTCCTAAGACCCGAGGCAGACGGTGAAACTTCGAATGGCAATCGGCTTACATACCTGGTGCTCTTCACTAGGCGAAGGCTCTATAACATGCCAATTCACGGAACTATTCGAGGTCGGATGATTTCGAAACATCACATCCGCCTGTGTATCCCAAATTCGATAGTTAGCCGTCACTAATGTTTTATTGACGATACAATTACCGGACTAGGGCGGGATTACCAGATCATTAAAAAAAAAACTCTGGCACAACTTTGCGTCACCCGACAATTTCTTATGAAAGCCTAAGATAATCCCAAAAGGCGGTAAAATGCTTGACCAACTTTCCCGTCTGTTCGCGAGTACTTTCAGCCTGCTCCTTCTTCGCCGTACACGCTTATTGGCTTTCTGCTCGGGCCAGCAATTTGTCGCTCTTAACTCCGCTGCAGGTCGGAGCGATGGTAGGGACTAAATAATCCCTGGAGGATGTTTGCCACTCCGGCGGGAAAAGAAAGACAAAGCATTTATTTGCACCTCCACTTTCTTTTCATTTCTCTGACAAGTTTTCGTTTTTTTTTATCGTCTTGTTATCTATGAAAATAGGTGACATGTACTAACTGGATTCTTTCTTGATGCGTGCTTGATAAATAGCAATTTCGCTGATCTCCTATCTAATGACTTATATTAATAACGGCACACAAAGAGCGCCTGAGAATATACTGGCAACTGAGACGAACCCTTTGGAGGGTGCGTGTCCTGGGCTCGTGTAGTTCTACACACGGTGGGTGTGCATTTCACCCTTCCTCATTTTCACTTACATAGACGCTGAACGTAAGGTGAGACGGAGAAAACCTCGACCCCCGTCGCCGTATGAACAGCGGCCGTGTATCACACACCCTGAGCGATAAATTGTGTGTCTGGACACTGTGATAAAATCTCGTGGCGCTGGCACGTCCTATCTTAACTGTCGGTGAGAAGATACGACCGTCTATAAAGCGTTTCGCAAAAGCTAATGCCGATCTAGCTAGATGATTTGTCTATAACGATCCGGCGCACCGCTAAAATTGTATTGATCTTCCAGGCTTAAAGTCCATGTTCGCATTTGGCATACAAGTTTCACAAACTTGATAATATGATAATTTTCAAGACATTCTGTCTATTCGCTTCTGTCCACACAATAAGATTTAATAATATTTTAATTAAAGAATTCGCTGTACGTGGTACAATTATAAAAAGATTAACAAGTTATATTGTATTCTAGATAGACAAAATCTACTGAATGAGAAATGTCCTTGTCGGCTTCAAGTTCGCAAAGATCTTTGATCTGTGATAGATAGTAAACAATTTTCATCAGACCAACAGCAAATTTACGGAATCTTCGCATAAAAGTAACTTTCACCCGAAGGATAATCCACGCTGACTCGATAATACTGTTACGCAGAACTTTAAGTTTAAACCCGGTATAGATAGGATTGTGCTGGCCCGCAAACCCGATAAAAACTTTTCACATTTAATGCTCTTATGCCGGGGAATTCGAAAGGTGAATTCAGGGAAAGTTTATGGAGCCTCGCGTTTGAAAATTCAACATTTAACAGCGTATCTCGAAGGTTATAAAATTTTATAGCGGGCGAAAAAAGTGGTTGAAGGATATACCGATACTTTTTTTGTGCTCCCATATAAAGTGTACATTGATTAAATCCATCCATCACGAGCCTCGTGCTATTTCTTACACGTGTGGGTAAAATTTCACGACGTTCACGTTGCCCCCACGAGATTTACTGACGTTTCGACGTTTAATCGGTCAAACGATACACTTTCCAAATGACGTTAAAAAAAACTGCGCTATGTCATCGTAGCTCGGGATGAGAGGAGGACTAGAAAGGGCGAGATAACGTCAGAGACCTCTTTATCTAAAGCCAGGTATGTCTACTCCAACTCCCACTTCATCAAGAGGAAACCGGACACCAGACCAATTATGTTTGGCCTTCCTGATTAACGAGCCTGAGATTTCCACTCGGTTTTCCTTCTTTCTTCCTTTTCACTCCGAACAAAGCAACCTTTTCTATTCTCGACTTCTGGTCCTTGTGCTGCCCTCGCATTCCTTAGTTTTCTACTCAGAGTGAACAACGTGGGTGAAAAAGGACATTGCTGATTTATGCCGGATACTGCGGAAGTGCGATGTTTCTCGTAAATCGATCGAATACCCTCTCAAGAAAGAACTTCATATTTTATTCATTCGCTAACTTCCTACCCTCTCTAAATTATCCCATAGGTGCCCAAAAAGCTGCACAGTTGCAGAATATTAAAGTAGTTTTGAAGGAAAGTTCAAAATTTTCACTCCGTCCTTCAATAATTTTATTTATACATATAGGCCGGGCGAAATACCTTTTCATAAGAAAATATATCATGAATATTTCATAACATCGATGACGCATTCTGATCAAATAGGTACGCTACCTGAAGTAGGCATAACTCTGCTGTGGGACCTAATCGTTTCGTTGCTTCTACCAGTAAGAGTACGTTTCAGTCGGCGAGGCTTTCGCACAGATGGTATTGATCCCTCAAAAATCATTCCTGTTCAATAGTACCCCTAGTGCCCTTATAGGCATCCAATAAAAAAAACTATGTAAAATATTAACTTGGTAAATTCTCGTTTTTTCTAGATATATGCAAACTATTCAATAAATTAATTTTTACATTAATTATATCAGAGTAAGGTGTTTTTGGCCTACCTGAATATCAATATTCGTTTCGGCCGGTTCAATAATTTTCTAGACAGAGCTGTGTACACTTTTGAAGATCTTGACCCACGCAGACATGTTCATTGGGACATTTAACCTGAGCCATGTTTCTCGACGCTTCACGACATTTTCATTGCCCTCCCATGACAATCTCTGAATTTCTTTTTTCATGGCAGCAAAGCTTCCTTTGTCAGGAAGCTAAAAACAAAGGGATAAAACAACGCAATTGCTACGAGGAACGCGTTAGCCAGACGGCAATCTAGACGGGAGTTTTATTACGCACTAAAAAAAAAAGTGAGAGAGAAACAGTGACGAAGTGAAATAGGGCAGACGCATGGAGCCCGTCCGCGCCAAGCTTGCGTGCGTCGAGTGGGTATTCAGATAAGGTGTATGGCACAGGGAATACTGCAAACGCGAACTCTACTGCCCAGCCACAGTACAAGTTACACATGAAAAGAGACTGACGGGGAAGTGCTGAATGTAAAACGTTAGAACAATTGTTATGCTTCCAAGAATAGATTCGACAAAATAACCGCGCATTTTCAGGTTTGAGTTCATAGCCTCAGGCGATAAACAAAATCTGAAGAACGAATGTTACTCGTTATTCTTCTGGAATAAGCCCTGCTTATCAGGAACATAAATGTTAAAACATTTGGTTAATCCTATACAAGATTAAGGAGACGTCTTTTATTCATTACGAAGCTATTAAATACTCACAGCTGCAAAGGATATGAAGTTCTTATTCACCCCCAAGCACTCCACATGCAAGTTACGTTCAGTTATCGCATTTGACAGCTCACAGAATTGCATCATAGAATTGAACGTAACTCGTTATTCTTCTGGAATAAGCCCTGCTTATCAGGAACATAAATGTTAAAACATTTAGTTAATCCTATACAAGATTAAGGAGACGTCTTTTATTCATTACGAAGCTATTAAATTCTCCCAGCTGCAAAGGATATGAAGTTCTTATTCACCCCCAAGCACTCCACATGCAAGTTACGTTCAGTTATCGCATTTGATAGCTCACAGAATTGCATCATGGACAAGGTAAACGCTGCGATTAGTAACCCCGTTGCTTCTGATTGTGCAATACTTGTTTTTCTACCCTCATCTTATTAGACAAAAAGGACCAAACGCCCACATTTACAAATGCCATCATTGATTCTTCTGCAGATCCAGCAAACGACCGTTCCTCCAGAAACATGAAACATGACATCTCGATACTCAATTATATTTCCAATGATCGTTAACCTCCTTAACGAGTATCATAAATGTCAGGGCACTGCATTTTTCTCTTAAAATAAACATGTGCTACCAATTTCCCATAAATCACGACCGAGTGTGCGCGCCCTCAGTGACGAATATTGTGTAATATAACAGCCTCGCTAACTTGACGCTTAGCAATGAAATTACGTCGGCCGTAAAGCCTCGTCTGCTCGAAGGGCCTCGCGCAGGTGTAGCCGTTAGCTTCTGGTAGGATACCTGCCCAACGTAATATTCCTTCGAGATCTTGAAGGCGGCTTACCTGCGCGTAACGGACCTTATAAACACAAGGGTGAGATACGGTAGCTGGAAGGAGATCTATTTTGCATATACAAGGTAGAGGATGGTAATTATCGCGCTAGATAAACGAAGGAGCATGATCGCATTTCCCGCGAGCTTTCTCGTTAGCGCGGGAGAAAGCCAGATGAGTGGTAGGCTCTCGCTGCTACGGTAATCACGGATGTTCATAGTTATATCGTATCCCATTGCGATTAAGGTCGCTGACCCGAGCTAAATTGGATCCTTTGTAAAAAGTGACCTTTGCCTTATCGTAGGACAGACGAAAATATCAACGCCTTCTCAGTCCTTCGAGCTTTATATATAGTACATATACATGCAACGACTATATATCTGACAAGTTAAATTAGGTTGAAGATGCACGCCGCTTCTGCGAATCGAGCCTTTATTTCCAGTCCCGACCGGACTATTCTCCGCTCCCTCGGACCTTCGCTTAATCGACTCTATTCAACCCCGCGGCTCCAACCCTTGGTCAACCGCGACGCCAGTCGCTCCAACTCCATACACGCTGCAGTTACTTCGTATTGGCCATCGTCAAACCTCTGTTTTCTTCCACCCGCCGTCCTGTTCGCCCCTGTTTTGTTTAAATCAAACGGCTCACCTCGCAACGTCAGCTAAAAAAGTCGAGGGATAAAATTGCACACAAAAGAGTTGCAACCGGAGAGACTACCGCGGTGGATAAAAGAATAGGATAAGCAACTCGGACACCTGTCTGGCCTGTCTTCCTTGCGCATTCATTACGTTGTCGTGACTATGAGGGGGGAAAAGGAAAATCAATACCACTAACGTGCTCTCTCGTTCTCCCTCTCTTCAGTTGCTCTTCCACCTTCTCTGTCGTGTTCTCTTGTTTGCCTTAGCCTCCTTCGTGTCGTGACTGCGCTATGTTTGTTTGCGCGAAACAATCATCGAGGAAGCAACGCTACGAATGATTTTAACTTGCCGCTGGCGAGAAAAAAATGCGAAGAAAAAGTAAGGGCAAGTGGAAGCAGCGCCAAAGATGATATAAAGAAAATCGGTGTGAGGGCAACGTTGAAGTCCACTTGGAAGAAGCCATGAAGGCGATTTTACCGACCGTCGACGTACGACATGCGGTGACACGTCGAGCCAATAAAAAAGATTATTCGTTCCAGATAGCGCAAGAAAGTACGTCGAATTTCAATAACCGGCAATGAGCACAAACGCGGACGTGACACGAGGTTGAATTGTGTAAATTAAATTGGGCGGAAGATAAGACGTCTCTACCGTAAAATGAACGATAACACTCACCGCGCGCCATTTATTTTCCCTTTGAATGTAATCACTCGAGCAATCTCCGCGACCGAGAGAGGGTCAGCTGGGGATGTATAGAAAATTGTGAGAGGAGAGAAGAGAAATTGTGGAGCCAGCGAAGACGATCCCGCGAGACGATGTGTCCAAGACCGAGCGGCAACTGACTGCCTTCGTTTCGGGGGACACACTGCGCGCTGCCACGCCGGAAACCCATCTCCCAAAGTTTCTTGGCACTCCCGGCGGAAACCTCCAGCTCACACACACACATACGAATAGACTGGCAGAACATAAATAAAACAATCAGTTCTCGTACTCGTCCATCGTTGCCTTCCTGCCGGTTCCTCTTCGCCAAAACCTCCTTTGACTTACTTTTACAAGTCACGGGTTTCCGCCTTGGAAAGCAATAACAGCGATCCATCACGTGAACTACAAACGCGCGCACCCCTCGCGATCCGGCTTGTCAAAAATCGGCGCGGAATGCGCTACGCGCGGACTATTAATCATTCCGGAGAAGGAAAATTAGTGATTTATATTTTTATGCTCGGAAAGTTTGCTAATAGATGTCGGCGCGCTTGTTCTCACCATTCCTAGCACGGGACATCGGTCAGCGAGGGCGAAAAGTCGAAATAGATAGAGTCACCGTGTGCCGGACACATCAGGCAGACCCTCCAGTCGCCACGCAGTAGATACGACCAGTCACTTGTCAGACTTTCTTAATATCCTTTAGTAGTTCTACTTCATCAATCATGTTTATTCTTCGGGGTACATATATCTTCCACTTCGTAGAATCTGTACCGCACATGTCGAGATAAAAGCATTTCATGTATCGTGAAAAAGGCTTCATTTGTCGGGCTTTATTAATTGTAGCAAAAGATTCGAATGGTGTAGAGTTGTTGTTGTAGTACGAAATAATTAGCCAATTTTCGTTGATACGTTAATTTTCTATAAAAAATGTTACCATTCAGAATGTCTACAATTTACATGCCATGGCGTTGCCATGTTAAATGTTGTCTTCGGGGTACATATATATTCCGCTTCGTAGAATCTGTACCGCACATGTCGAGATAAAAGCATTTCATGTATCTTGAAAAAGGCTTCATTTGTCGGGCTTTATTAATTGTAGCAAAAGATTCGAATGGTGTAAAGTTGTTGTTGTAGTACGAAATTATTAGCCAATTTTCGTTGATACGTTAATTTTCTGTAAAAAATGTTACCATTCAGAATGTCTACAATTTACATGCCATGGCGTTGCCATGTTAAATGTTGTCTTCGGGGTACATATATCTTCCGCTTCGCAGAATCTGTACCGCACATGTCGAGATAAAAGCATTTCATGTATCTTGAAAAAGGCTTCATTTGTCGGGCTTTATTGATTGTAGCAAAAGATTCGAATGGTGTAGAGTTCGTGTTGCAGTACGAAACGATTAGACAACTTTTGTTCATACGTTAATTTTGTGTAAAAAATGTTACCATTCAGAAAGTCTACAATTTACATGCCATCGGGTTGCCATGTTAAATGACTTACGGGTACTTTTCGTTTTTACCCGATGCACTTTAAACTTTGTGTAGACCTGGAAAGCTGCGGATTGTAAAAAGCAAGGCAGGCCCATCACGTACGTCCGTTCAATCATTCCGTTTCATGGGAATCCGGTTGTCTCCCATGAACGCTGCTCTCCGCATGGTTCGTGGAGGTAAACAAGATTGTGGAACCTCGACGCTTGGACGTCGATTCCCTTGATCGAATATCCTCGACCATCGTCACTTTCGCTCTCCCGTACCTGTCGCTTCAATTATTTCGTTGGCTGTCATCACGTGACATCCAACACGAGATTCGATTTCGCCGTCGTCATCGACATACGTGCCCGGGCGGGAATTCGTTTTGGGATTTTTTTTTTTTTTTTTCGACGAGCCAACCCATCGATCGTTACGGTTACCTCGGAAATGTCCAGTCAGTGTGGCCTTGGCCTAACGAGTTTCCGATTATATGACCCCATCAAGACGAAATTGACCGATACGTACTGTAACCAATTGTTGCAATTTGAGGCTCCGTATCTGGGACACGGAGTCTCGATTATCGCGGTGGCTGCGCGTTTTCCATTATCCCATGAGTTCGTCCTCTGGTCATAGGCGAAGTCACGGTCAACCCACGCAAACTGTTCCGCCCTTTTAATTGGGCATTTTATGGCTACGGAATTCACGGCTTTGGCTGTTCCGCGTAGAAGGTATTTCCAAGTTCTCCGCTAATGAATGCCATTACATTAGACATTACTGGCTCAAGTGGCGGTAGCGACAACAACTTATATAGAACGAAAAGTCGTTTCCGATTTTATCGTGGCGCCGAGGGTCTCCGCTGAGACCGACGACAAGACGCGGCTACGCGGCTGCTGTTGGCCGTCAATATTTTACAGCATACGGTGGTCGTCGTTAAACATTGTCGACGTTGTATCGGTAATACTAAACGCAAAGTTCTCATTCTTCATTTTCGTGTAAACTCGCGTGTTTTCACCAAGGTTTAACGGAGTATCTATCGCTACTGGTGCGATAACGAAAAGACGGAGGGTGCTGAATTTCTCATGAAAGGAATTTACACCGAGGTCTCCCGCACCGACAATACGTCTGATAACTTCAATGACTTATGTAAGAAGCGCTCAGAGGGGGCATCAAAGATACAGGGCGGGCTTGTTTGCTGTCACTCGGGCCGGCGCTGATCTTCATTTGAATTTTATAGATTGGGGAGTGGTGCGCGAAGAACCAACTTTCCAATAATGGAGGGTCCGCTCGGAATGAAACTTCTCAAAGGCCATTCAGGGATTCACCGAAGACCTTACATTCCGATCGGGTCAGAATCCCAAGGGCGAACCTTTTGTACCGTTGTCATGTAATAAAAATAAAAATAAAAGTGTTGATGATTTAATACTTCACGAGGCCGGAAATTAATGGATAATTTAAAAAGAGGTGAGGGTGCTTTTGCAATTTCATGAATCTATAGAACGATACGTGTGGCTGACCACATTAGTCTTGATTTTGCTGGATGAAGATCACGACCCCGACCTTGGCCGTTGTCACTTATTCGTACGTTCCACCAAAAATTGGTTTCGCAGCGTGTATCGTTTCTTTACACGTCCTTCGTTTCTTATTTTCTTGCCCGGTCATCTTGGCATCCCCGGGAAAATATGGCATTCGTCCAGGTCACAGCTACAACGCAGGGTGAGATGAGAATAAACGTTATATACGGTGCACGTGTGGGCGTTCGACCAATCTTACGTTGTTCCGCGCCGCGCCGCGGTCATGCATGTGAAACGAGATAGTACGCGAAAGGGGTTACGTGCAAGAGCAAATAATAAAGTACGGTCATCCGCTCGTGTACTGCTCTTCATGCATTTTTTAATTTGTATTTACGACGTCCAACAAACGCCAGCTGGCTGAAACAGAACTGTTAAATTCAAGGCCGCACGATTATTCATTTCGGTCTCGGCCATAGATTTGGAGACCTTAAGAGTGGAAAACGTTTGAAGTCGCGACCTTCTCTATCGAATAATTATTTTACAAACGAGTACTTAACTATTAAACTAGTAACCTCATTATTTCGCTCTTCAATATGTAATCAAGACAATTATTTTATCTTAATTACTGTTGTCTAAGTAATTTTTCGACCATTTCCACTTTTAGAACATGATAATAGATATCGTTCACACGCTACTATTTATCATTTGCGTAAACAGTCAATGTCACTTTGACAATCATAAATGACAAAAAATAGTTGTTGGATACCGAACAGAATAATAAGTAGATTGACTATCAATGCAAATCGATCAAGTCGAACACTACGAATTACGAAGTTTCTCGAATAATTTTTTAAAAATTTCATTGTTTATTATTTGTAATTTTACAATATTTTCATGCATTGACATGCATTGACATTTTTACGAGATCCTTCGCCGCACTTTCAAAAATGGTTGGTCAGCCATAAATTTGGATTCACAAGCGTGGGGTCGCCGCGAACATTTACATTTTTCTCATTGTAAATTTCCGTAGGGTGAAATATTCTCGGTGCTATTCGCAGCGCATACGGTTCGGTATCTTTCGCCATCTTCGGTTCCCACTGCTGGGACCCAGCATACATTTCGCAGCGTCACAATCGCGCCGTAAAGTGAACCAGGTCGGTAAGCCGAATTCACCGCATTTTCCATGCGCAACAAGATTAGAATATCAAGACGATGTTCGCACGTACCGCACGGCACATGCATGTATTTTCTTTCTCGCCTGAATGGAAGCCCGAGAAAATTTAGTGCGACTCAAACCGATCGTCCGTTATTGCCTTGCGAATCGAAAGCTCCAAACCGCAATACAAGTGAGAATTCGTTATTATCACGATCCATCGATCCATCGATCTATCGAGTGCACACTTGGCGACCACCTTTTGCGGAAAAGGTAAAACGAGGAGCGTAAAGTTCAACGACGTGAAAGTCATAGTATTCACGCTTCTTTCGTGTTACGGCAGACTGTTACGATCGAATCGTAAAATAAATGTTACTGCGAAAACTCGGGGAAACTGTGGCACTTGCGGTGCGCCAAGATTGTCCCACTAGACTGCAAGTGAGGAATCGCTTGGGGTCAAGTATTGAATTATTTTGAGGCACTTTTCATCTTCAAATTTTTACGGGGTCGTCCAAATGTCTTTTTCAGCAAACGTAAACGTTTTTCCTAAAGAAGAAATAAATGTGCATCATTTCTATCGCAAAAGAATTCAAAATTATGCAACTGAGCTCACAAAATTGTGGCAAACCTCAGACCTATTAATTTCAACACATTTGTCTTTAAATGTAAAAAACAGTGTAGAGCAGGACATTATTTTACTCACATCAATTCACAATCACACTGAAATTTCAAGGATTGAGAAAAATATTATTTCTATGAATCTATTACATTTAGTCAGTTCAACGCAAATATCATTCCCAGTATCAGAAAAGAACAAACAGGATGCGAATTCTCAACAGGGTTTCGCATTTGTTTGTATTCTTATGTTTCAAGTTTTCTTCTTCTTTCTCATCGCTACGGTAACATGTGTATCTTCGAGTGTTGAGAAAGTATCCATCATAAAACGACGTCTCGGACATAAATTTACATCGATCTCATTGAGCGACTAAAAGAAGTTCTGCCTAGTGTCGTAAAATAGAAGAGCCGTTGGATAAGAAATAAAAGCGGAAATTGAGCGCATAAAGTCCGGCGATTTTCAACTGACTTTGCATTCGTTTCCCGCAGTAGCAGATGGCGTAGGGCGAGGCCGTAAAATAAATTTCGTCCCCAGCTTATGCACTGTTCGCACGATCCTCCACCAATTCCACATACACCGCAGTTGTATGCAAAGTTTTACGCGGTCGCGGCAGTGGAGAACAAACGACGGCCTACCGGGCTATGAATATATATTTCCGCTCCTCCCACGGTAGATTAATTTCGCTCGATAACCGCGCAATAAATTGAAACGCTTAACCAGGTACAAAAATAATTGATGGGACAATGATCGAGGCATCGGCATCGAAAATTGTGCATTGAAATATGTGTGACGACCTGGAGTCGAGATCGTATTCAGCGAATTTGATATGAAACAAAACATTCAGCCCGCTCCGCGGCTTTTCCTTTGATCTTCGTGCCTGCAGTCTGTATCATCAGCGAACGTGACACATGTGCATCTCGTAACGAGAAACAAAGCCAGAAGCCGGAACAGTTGAAGACGGAATCATAGCATTGCATTGTTATCTCGTCGGGTAAAACAAACAAATGTTAAATTGTAACGTTCCGCATGCCCCACTAAATTAGTTAAACCATTATTAGTTTGCGCTTTCCTGTGCTTGGAGGCAACAAGCGTGTACGAGCGTTTCATAACAATTTCGCATACGAGCGTTGCTGTAAGAGCTGACAATAACGCGTATGCGACGATGAAATTTAAAGTCTTGATAACGGTGCAACTGTGGGAAATGGTTGATGTAATTTCTTTCCCAGAGTGCTCGGTCGCGTACACATAGAGAGAAATTTATGTGTTGTGACAGCAAAGAAAAGTGACAACAAAAATTGTTTTGTTAGGCTGACCAATCTTTTGTTCGGCTGTCAAATCAGTTTTGCTAGGCTGACAAATCTTTTGTTCGGCTGGAAATTCTTTTTGCTGGGCTGAACAATATTTTTGTTAGCCTAACAAAATGATTTTTGTTGTCACTTTTCTTTGCTGTCACCACAAAGAAATTTCTCTCCGTGCAAACACGGTACATGGCCTAAACGTGAGTGTAGGGTCTTTCAGTTTTAATCTCTCATACCCCGCACTCGAAATCGCCAGCGAAATTAAACTGTCGATAGGACCCATTAGAACAGCGAGAGCCGTTTTATCGTCCCGTTTGTTTCGGTGGCCTGAGAGTCACGGCAACGCCATCCGCCGTATATGCATTTACTCGACAAAAAATAAATTCTTCGTCGTTACACGAGTTGATCCCGTTTATTGACATGATGGATGAGGCAATTCAGGAAAATCGACCTCCGACGATTTGTTCCGATCCGTATGGCCTCTGGGGAAGAGAAGTTGGTACGCGCGGCGGAGCAGCGATGACTCGAAGCACCCAGCATCCGGATCGAGCTGGCAAGTGATGGATGTAAAGCCTCGTAAAAACCCTTGACTCTCGGCTCACGGCACTGATTGAACCAGGAAAAAAAAATTTTACGTGCATCTAAATTTGCTGTACTTGGAAAAAAATTCTTTTCACTTTTAGTAGCGCTTAAAGTAATTGACATCGTTTAAGTAATCGTACATTTTTAATGTCCTGCGGCCTTCCAGGCGATCAGAATAAATTCGAGAAAATTATTAAATATTTCAGTATGGAGTCCTACCAAAGTATAATGACAGGGTTGCGTATCGATCACGTGTGGCCGGCCCCACTTGATGGTCCAATCCTCACAATCAATAGTTAAATTACAGTCCCATGGCAACGTCGAGCAAGCCCAAAATAAAAACGAAAACCTTGGAACGTCAAGCGAAGCGATGATCCGATAAGTGAGGTACCCGCCGTCCTGATCCTCGGACTGCTCGGCCGGGTCAACCCAGAATTGGTTTTAAAATATCGTGACTTTTGTCTACTCCTTAAAGTTCAAAACATACTTTCCAACCGACATTATTAATATTTGAAAAATGTTCACTTTTAAATTACAAAAATCCCTTGTAGATTTTTCTCATATCGATAAAGTCAAGACATATTTCTTCCTACAAAAAATTGATTCTCCGCTGCCCAAAGGTTCGACAGATTTGCTAATTAAGGTCAGACGTAAGGAACTAATTACATTACAGGTCAGATGTGTTTCCGTTTCCGTTTATGCCGAGACTCGTTCCGAGATAAAATTAAAATTTAGAAAATGTTCACTTTTAAATTACAAAAATCCCTTGTACATTTTTCTCGTATCGAGAAAGACAAGATATATTTCCTACAAAAAATTGATTCTCCGCTGCCCAAAGGTTTGACAGATTTGCTAATTACGATCACACGTAACGAACTAATTACGTTACAGGTCAGATGCGTTTCCGTTTCCGTTTATGCCAAGACACGTTCCGAGACAAAATTAAAATTTGGAAAATGTTCACTTACAAATTACAAAAATCCCTTGTAGATTTGTCTCATATCGATAAAGACAAGATATAATTCCTACAAAAAATTGATTCTCCGCTGCCCACAGGTTTAACAGATTTGCTAATTAACATCACACGTAACGAACTAATTACGTTACAGGTCAGATGCGTTTCCGTTTCCGTTTATGCCGAGACACGTTCCGAGACACGTTCCGAGACACGTTCTAACGGAACCGCATGGGGAGATCACAGGGGCGAGAAGGTACAGCCGCCTCCCATCGCACGTAACGCCGCACTCGTGTTCCACGGCAGTGACTACATTGTCCTCTTGGGATTAGCTATTGCGAGCATAACAATGTAAATTAAGATGAGCGGATTTAACCGCTGCGCAGAGATGTCCTTGACCGTTCTCAATCAGACGTTTCCCAGGCTCTTCTCATCCGACGCTCCTTCTCATCTGCGCTCTCCCACTCGCTTTCTCGTAATAGATGTCTAGGGTATATAACTTGGTCGAATCTACAATTCCGCACCCAACCCCCGCACCACGGCGGCCTCGTCTCGCGAGGCTTCCCGCCGTGCAAACTCCTTCCCATGCCTCGAGCAAATGGAGACATGACAACGACAGTTGCAGATTCCGCCGGAATATCGTCGTAATACGCGGAACTTAATTCAGACCCGGGACAATTCGCTCGACCAAGGGGGGGAGAAAACAACAATTCGTAGCCCCGTTTTGACTTGGAGGAACCCGCGGTACTTGGCGAGGGAATATCTGTACAGCGTCGAAAGGACGATTTTCTTTCCTCGGCAGTGACATTCACGCTTCAGAATTCTTGAGCACCCTCCGCCGAGGAGAATTCGTCGTCTGGGTAGATGAAAATTTACTATTCCATGAGGACGTCAGACCTTAATCGGAAACATTCGGGGCATGCTGGCTTCTACAGTAGTCACGGTATTCAGCCAGGCAAACTATGCATAGCCTGCTTCTTACTCGCCGTAGTCGCATAAGGAGGATGCATAGACACGATTTATCTCCTTATTGAGCCGGCGCTGAGGGGGGGTTTGAGGGAAGAGGGGGACCAATCGAACTAAGATTTAGACTCTAATGGCACAAGCGTGTCGGGCTGCTCGTCAGGTGAAATGGAAACCCAGTGGTTCGACAAAATGACATTTAAACTCTCCAGCGGTTGCAGGGATCCTGAGAGGCCTTCTAACGGCACTTAGTGCTCCACGGGCGCGCCAGGCGGGCTGTTTGCGCAACTGCAATTTGCATTTGAAGCTCAATTTTCGTTTAAATCTTTCCGAAAAATCCGTAAACCGTTTCGATGAAAGGGTTTGTAGGGAACATATACATATTTACAATCAGGGATAGAAAAACATGAACTAAAACTAATTGAATATCTACATGATAAAATTTTGTGTTAAAAAGAAAAACGAATGACTCAAAATATCTCTTCGTTATTGGCAAGACATTAAACTTTGTTCATCGGCATCCACCAGGTCTTCCCCGACTAAGCCCTCCAATGTTTAAGGATATAGGAGCACTAGGCTTAGTATTAGTTTAGGTTCTAGAAATTTTACATTTTGCTCCCAAGATACCATATTTTGTATCTGCAAAATTTTGAGACCCCTTAACGAGCATCCGGGCGAAAAATTAATTCTCAAAAATGAATAATTTTATATGGATTTCACAGAGATCATACAGCAAAACCGGCATGCTCGTACTTAAGTCAAAAGTTCGTACAGATAGAAGTTAAATACCGCCGAAAAAAAAAATGTAATACATGAATTGAATATCGTAGATTCCAATGATATTTTGCTAGGGGCATGTCAACGACCAATTTATTAAGAATTATTGAAATAACGCGACGCTCTGCCACAAATTTCGACAATATGGCCGCGCCCTAACCGGTTCTGACACCATCGAGTCAACCATCGAGTCAAATCAGCAATTTTGAGAAGGTATATGCTTGTCAACATGCCTCAATAATATTCTTCTCGAGTCAGACATTATCTTTACAACTTTTAATAATATTAACTTATACTAATAATATTAACACTTAAATAATATTAACACTCGTTTATATATAAAATAATATTAACGAGTGCTGCCAGCGATTTTGTTTTAAATTTTCAATTTGAGATATCGTATTGAGTAGCACGCGGCGCTCCTGCATCCTTAAAACATTCGAAAGTGTCTATTGAACAACAGCAAACACTCTCACCCCAGTTGACGGGGAGCATCCTTAAAAAAAAAAAAGTTTACCTATGGTGTACGTCGCTCCATCCAACTGAAACGTGGCGCTCTTGCATTTCTTGAAGAGCTTGTGATGAGGATAAGGTGGCGGCGGCGGTGGTGGCGGTGGAGGTAGTCCAGCCCGGCTGCTCCGTCCGTGCACCGACCCACCCTTCGCACTTCTGTCACTCATATTTTATCGCGCCACCATTACTCGATTGCGATTTAATGTCCCGCAATATCGCGCCCCCGATGGGAAAAAACTTCAGCCCGCAGTAACAGCAGTCACGAACGAGCATTTAATTTGCATTATTGCCTGCGGAGCCCACGGCACAGGGTTGACGCGGGGATCGACTGGTGTGACGAGCGGCCCGCGCACCGAGCGTCGTCTGCAATAACATTATTCTAATGAAATTCTAATAAAGCACCGCGGCTCTCGCAAACCCGTCGAAGCCTCGCAATCATAAAAGAATAAAGAGGAATCCGCGTCTCGCGGTCGTTCCAGTCGTTTTTGTCCCCTTTGTCTCTACCGTCACTTTGTTACGACAAGATCATAGCTGACATCCGACAAGCGAAATTAGTCCGAAAAAAGGCGGTTCTGTCTCGCGATATCCGTGAAAATAACGCCGCAGTCCCCACGTAATATCAGTCGGAGGAATACCGTTTCCGTAGTTACAGTTATAAATTCGTGGAAATTCGAGGAAACATCCGAGAAACCGTACCAGCCGTTCGCCCGTGTCGCAAACGCGATGAGCCTGTCGTGCGAGCACGTATTAGGCCCGGAGGTAGACTGCGGCCAATCACGACACTGGATTCACAGGGAAAGTTACGAGCTCTTCCAAATCTGAAGTGCAGGTAGAGGCGATCGCGTGCCCAAGCTCCTGTGGCGCCTATATATACGCGGAGCTTCACAGTTAACGGGACTAACACGCAGAACTGAACTCAGCTGGGAAGAGAGACAGAGAGAGACCAGAGGCCGCTGCACTCTGGTCGTCGATCAATGGACTCGGACGAAATAATTGGTGGCGTTCCTGCCGAATTCCATCGATAAATCGGCGGCATGTCGATATTAGCTCCAAGGGCGGCGAACGCTTGGACGCGGACCTCGTGTCCAATTGTTCTTCGTTAAACCGCGGGGCGCTCCCTCCGTGTCCCTCTTCCTCGGCCGTCTCCGCGCTGCCCTCCCACATTATCGCCGCGGGTCTAGAAACGGCCTCCCTATATATTTCCCTCTCGAAGGCGGCTCTACACGGTTCTCTCTCCTATTCTCTCCAACTCACGTCACCCGCGCTGTTATTGAGTGTTCGAAGATTCTCCGCTATGACGGCTCCGCGGCGGGTATAGTAAGTTGGGCTCACGGCCATTTGCATCGGGAACTACTGGCGTCCGTATTACAGCCGCCAATGTGGAACACGCCAGCGCGAATTCCCAGCAGTTCGTCTTTCACCCTCCCCCCCCCCCCCCCCCTCCTTTATTCCTTATGATCTAGAATTCAACCCTCATCTACGAAATCGCTGAGGGAAAGGAAAGGAAAAAAAAATCGTGGCGACCCTAACGGACTGCCTTTTTCGTGATGCTCTCAGCGAGAAATTCCCCGGGGGACGAGCGGAAAAAAAAGGGAAAACATCGACCAAACCAGAAACCCCCGGGAATGACGATATAAAAAAACGGGCCGGACCGGGGTTTTTTCCTGGGTTGCCTACGTTTTTTTTTTTTTTTTTACTTTATTCGTAATCGCGCCAACAGATTCTCTCCGGTCGATAAATGTCGCGTTACGGTCACGCCAGAGCTATAAGTCTTTTGGGTCTCGGAGGCGCAAAGCCCGGGCGACACGGTTCTGTCTCGATATTTTGGGATTCGGGGTGAAATGCTAAGAAGGATGGAGTGCTCGAGGGGAGGATAAGATGTGGAGGGGAAGTGGAAGGAACTGGAAAAGAACGAGAGAAGAAAAAGGTAGTTGGCTGTTTTTACTTTAGTTCCCACGATCTAGCAATTATAGCCGGGGGTGCGATTCACTTGATTGCGCGGATCCGATCCAATTTTCGTGGTACTGTTGGGAAGTCGGCCGTGCGAACAGGGTAGATGATATCCGCTCCAGAGAATTGGGAGCTGTGGACCCAATGGACATTCTTTGAAGAGAAACGCCGCCTGTGTTTCGACCGAACGATATTCCGGAGGGGAAAGTGGGGCAAAACGGCACCTACGGGCAAAATGGAAAACGGAACTTCTGGGAAATTCAACTGCTGTGTCGATGAACTGTATTTTTACATCTCAACCACATACACGCGAAAAAAAAACCTAATAAAATCTCAGGTAAAAAAATGACTTCGTTAGTCGTGCTTTACATACGCTAAACTCGCTCATCCATTTATGATTTTTACGCCATAAAATCATATATTTCGTACAAGATTTTATTATATAGAAATGAGTAAATTCGTTTATTTCACCAAAACTTTTTTAAAAAGGAGACTGCAAATGAAATTGCTTTCTTGCTACGGATTGCAAAAGTTTCAAAAAGTTAGAAACATTAAAAGTTATAAAAGTTGGAAGTTGGTTCTCATAAATGTTAAACGCACGCCTGAATTTTTATAATTTGAATGGTCTTTCAAAAAATTACAATGCGTATTTCTGGATATGTATTATCGAGTTAATACTCAAAGAATTTTAATGAAAAATATAATGCATTTAAAAACAACGTAATTTTCAGTTTCAAAAATGAGATAAATTCCGTTTAATGAGTAATATATTCTCCCCAATTTTTTTAGTTTCCACAACAGCACAATTAAAAATCCGATTTCGTGACTTTCCTGATGTCATATCGCATAATCCATCTATCGCTCGTAATAACTTTTCCGATACGAAATAAATTATCGTTCTATTTTTCCCTGGAATACGCTCGAGAGAAAAGAGTATCCGACATATAAAACCTGCAATTGAATTTGACAGAAAACGTCCCGTTTTCCCCGACTTTCCCCTGTCGATTGCTCCCACCGGACCCGCCGAGCGCTTTATTTTTTATTTATCTTTTTTAATTCGCCGCACGAACCAGTCGGCCCGATCGGGTTTGCCTTCTGCCCGACTGACTATATACCCGCGAATAAAAACATATCGGAATATATATCCGCATAGCGAGTGTGATTGACGGGCGAACGTCTGTTACGAAGCCAAACGAGAAATCCTCCTTTTTATTTCCCGTATATCTCCCTACGTAAAATAAAAAGCCAAGAAAAAATCTCTCTTCCCCACCCCGCGAGAGTAACGCTAACCGAATTCCTCTCGTGTACTCACAAGTTAAACCGTCGTGTAAAAAAAAAGCCCACGGGCTCCTCCACGTTGCACTTACTTTTTTCGGAATTAAATGCTTCGAGCCCCGGAGACGCGCACACTGACACACACTCGGCCCGTCGGTTTTCTCCAGGCGACTCCGGGATTTTTCCCCGCAATTTCACTGGGATTGCGTAATTCGCCGGCTAGGACGGCAGGACGCGGAGTGCCGCGCGAGTAAAATCAGTTTGCGGCGAATTTCCCAGCGGGATTGCCGAGCGAAGAAGACTTGGCGAGCTTCAACGCGCGATTCCTCTTTGCCACCCCCGGGAGCGACTTCCAAGATGCATCTTTCCCCGCGTCTTGCCCGTCACCCGCCGCATGCATGTGCGTCAAAAAAAAATACCGAATGTACTCGAACGTCCGATTTTTCATCCGACCTCCCCGCCGTACTTATGTTCTAATATTTATTTTTTTTTTCTCTCTCCCAATAATCCCACACGTCTTCTATGTTATTTTATTGATACGGAACGAAGCTGGCCCGCGCGCGACTCGTGACTTCGTGTACTGACGATACGCGACGACTCCACATGCCTCGTGGCCGCGCGGCTCTCCTCTCCCTCGCTGCGACGCCAAACCTCGAAAGCTCTCTCCTCGTCTACGGAGTCGCGCAAGCGTGAAAAGCTCCGCGCGGCGAGAAGGTGAATACCGCCGTTCGTTTATATACCGCGAGTGGCGCCGGACGATCAGAGAAACTTTTCACGCGCGCACATAGGGAGAGCCCCGGCACGAGTGGTGGCGGCTCGGCTCGCCTGCAGCGCGCGCGGCGCTGACTGAACCGCAGCTGTCGGGCGCGATCGGACGATCGATAAAATTCCCCACGTAAAACTATTCGCGAGTCCTTAATTGCATCGGTAAACCACCCGGTCCGATATTTATCTCTCGCGATAAACTGCTCTATAACGAGAAAATTATTGTAACTCAAGCGCGCGCGCGCACGAACGACGCTCTCGCAGCACTTCGAGACAGAGTTGCAAATCCCTAATTTTTGGAGAAATAAAATTGATGGTACAATTGGCTTTGTAATTATGTTTTTTTAATAATTTGTAATTATGTTTTTTTTAATAATTTGTAATTATGTTTTTTTAATAATTTGTAATTATGTTTTTTTAATAACAAGTCGTAATGACTGTAATACGATTTGTAAACTTTTAAATAGAAGCAGGAAATATTAATTTCCTATGAGACTTCATGGTAATCTTATTGAAAGAATGGAGAAATACTGTTGATGCATTGAGAAAATAATGGAGGACTGTGCTTGTCCATTTTTCGCACAATTTCTCCCAAAATTTAATTAAAAATTTGGTTTTTCTTTCGGCTATTCAAAAGTTCACATCTCACTGTATAATCGCTACAAGTCATCGTTATAAAATCGCAACTGGAAAATAAGCTGTTGTGTAAACTTTAATTCTTAAAGTAATGGGGACTTACAACCAGAGTTATGAACCCCTCATTTTTATAGACATAAAATTGATGATACGATTGGCTTTGTAATTATGTTTTTTTAATAACAAGTCGTAATGACTGTAATACGATTTGTAAACTTTTAAATAGAAGCAGGAAATATTAATTTCCCATGAAACGTCATGGTAATCTTATTGAAAAAATGGAGAAATACTGTTGATGCATTGAAAAAATAATGAAGGATTGTGCTTGTCCATTTTTCGCAAAATTTCTCCCAAAATTTAATTAAAAATTTGGTTTTTCTTTCGGCTATTCAAAAGTTCACATCTCATTTTATAATCGCTGCAAGTCATCATTATAAAATCGCAACTGGAAAATAAGCTGTTGTGTAAACTTTAATTCTTAAAGTAATGGGGACTTACAGCACTGCTTCGAGCGTACCGCGCGCGAGAATTTGACTGAAAAAAGCCTCGCGTTACGCAGGCGTGAGGAAAAAAAATCGCTCGGGCGAAGTTGGCGAGAAATATTTTTACATTGCGCGTTTTGTCCGCGGGGATAACACACACGCGGGGTGTTGTTACCGACGGCAAAGCCCGAGCGGAGCGCGGCGAGTGCGAGAAAAGCTCCGGGCGTTTGAGGCGGCGCGAGAGGGATGCTGGGAAGACAAGGGGTGTAAGCTGATAGGCCGGAAAAGCTGCTGAAAGCAACGAAGCGGGAACGTCACGGTTCAGGAAACACCGCGCTCTCCGTTGGAGCCTCTCCTCTCTCACGTGAAATCTTCTCGGAGCGTGAGCAGCACGAGTGAACCAACCGAGAGGGAGCTTATTTCTCTCTGGTTCAGCCTCACGTGCTGGTTTCGCCGCTCCTCTCGCCGCGATCGGATGTACAGTTCGTCTCCCTTGGGCATCCCTACCGCCGCATTAATCGCCGCTCGACGTCGCTCGATTTATTAATGAACGCTATTTTTATATTCGAAAAAAAGAAGGGAGACGCTGCGAAACTGGGACAAAGCGTGCGTACGCGTGAGCTTTTCAAACCGATATGGCGTTCGCGCGTTTCAATGGGAAGCGGCGTCAAGCGAACTAGGCTATGAATAATTGTGCGGCGCATCCTCGATATGAAATGGTTGGTCAAGTCTGTTTGAAATACGTCATTAAAAATGCGTACATTTTAGATGTGAGTTGGTACGAAATTAGTTGTGTATTGGTGTTTTTGTGTTTTAGGCTGAACATTTTGTTTCAGTAACGTCCACAACTTTTATGGTCTCACGATGAATGCACTCCAAAGACTGACTGACAAAATATTGAAATGTACTATGTAAAGCAAAACTTCATTTTTATCACCTCCAAAAGATTTTCCGTGCATTGATTTTCCGTATTGTGTGGTGCATCCTCGATATGAAATGGTCGATCAAGTCTATTTGAAACACGTCATTAAAAATGCGTACATTTAGATGTGTGTTGGTACGAAATTAGTTATGTATTGGTGTTTCTATGTTTTAGGCTGAACATTTTGTTTCAGTAACGTCCACAACTTTTATGGTCTCACGATGACTGCACTCCCAAGGCTGACTTATCTATGGTGTATATAATTCATATGCAAAATATTGAAATGTACTACGTAAAGCTTCATTTTTATCACCTCCAAAAGATTTTCTGTATATTGAATAATTGTGTGGTGCGTTCTCGATATGAAATGATCGATCAAATATATTTGAAAAACGTCATTAAAAATGCATACATTTAGATGTGAGTTGGTACGAAATTAGTTATGTATTGGTGTTTCTATATATTAGGCTGAACATTTTGTTTCAGTAACGTCCACAACTTTTATGGTCTCACGATGAAGGAACTCAAAAGGCTGATTTATCTATGGCGTATATAATTCATACGTAAAGTATTGATATGTACTATGTAAAGCAAAACTTCATTTTTATCACCTCCAAAACGTTTTCCATATATCCTTGGACCCTGTTTCCTCTAAGATGTTCTTCAAATCAATTGAAATTCTTTCATAAAAACAAGTTTCAATCATACTTGGAAAACAGTCATAAGGCCTTCAAAAAATATCGAGGTTACAGTCGTTCAAGGAAACGTATCTTACGTCTCCGGGAGTCAACTCTATGCACTGTGTGGATACTCTGGTATTCAGGACGGATAAAGTTCAATCAGTGTAGAGGGTCCGCCCTACACAGGTTAATAATTCAGATAGCTCCATGCGTAGGAAGTTCCGAGGGATCTACGCACACAGCGCGCGAAACTCGAGTCAAGAATTGATAAAAATGTAAATCCAACGGAATTCGCGAAAAACGGATCGACGAGAATTGCGAGTTCGACAAGTCCTGCGGTTCTCTTGCACCCCACCCAAGATTGGCCCCGCGGAATATTCGATATTCTACGACGAATATCGTCGGGAAATTTATGCACAAGTTGAGGCAATATAATTCAGCGCCACCACCGGGTATTCCGGTATCGCGAGTCAAACAGATAGTTCGCAGGAAATACTTTTCCAATATGGAGAAGTGGATGCTACATCGGATCTTGTTCCCCCGGTGACAAACTTGAGACCTTTTTCTCTCAACTTTTTTCTTCTCCCACCCTTACCAACCTTGCCGCTCGTTCCGCTTCCGGACCGTCATTCGCGTCCCTCGTCACTCTTTACTCTTCGTCGTTTTCCTCTTCCATCCGCACCTGCCGAGCGTACCAAGTTTCTCTCGTTGTGGTGGCTTATCGTTATTTGTCCCGCATTTACCTCCGCCGTGACTCCGACAATGATGGCATCGACGCGGGCAAGAGTAAGCAAACCCCCCCCCCCCCCCCCCCCCGGAGAAAGGGATGAAAAATAATTGAAGCAAGGGATGTGCCACCGCTGGTAGCGGTGACGCGTACGCCCCGCAGGACGAAAGGTCATGGGTCGCGGCATGTTCGAGAGAATGAAAATAAATCGAAGGGAAAAGCACGAGTGGGGAGCGAGAGGGGGGAAATGTATACTCACACCGCGCTGCACGTTTGCCACACTGATCTTTCACAGGTCTCGTCGGTAATAACGATTTATCATCGACAATAAGGTGCGGTTCGTTCGTCCGGACAGGTGGATCGTGTTTAACTTCATGCTTCTCCCGGTCGCTATAACGACTCGGGTTCTGTTCGGTAAATAATGAGAAAAACCTGGTAAAGGGTGGGAATATTATGATAGAAATTAACTGCATGCAGCAGAGAATAAACGCACTAATGACAGAATTTAAGCTGGACTAATGGACGAAACAAAAGTAAGCTCCAAAATAAAGGAAACAAATGTTCACTTTTGGCGTTTTTTTTTACCGGAAATGATTAATTATACCAACAGATTTTAAGAGCTTCATTCGATACATTCAATACGGCAAAGTGCGGCATATATTTGTGGGGGAAAATTATTATTGAATGGGATGAAGCAGCAATTTGTTTTTCCGTTAAATTTGTCTAACAATCTGTTTTCTAATGTTATTCGTTACTAATGGAACCAATTCTACATTACTTAATCCTATCCAACTTAATCCTGCCTGATTTAACCGTACCTAAATTAATCCTACGTAACTGCATCTTACCTAGGTCAAATCAACTTAATTTGACCCTATTTATCTAATCCAGAGGTCTGAAAATCTGTTAAAATATTTGTATAGAATGTACACAGGTATATATTTGACATACTATACAAACACGCTCTAGATGCAATACAGCTTTCGATGCTAATTTTTTTTTTTAATAATTTATAAATGTGTTGGTGAAAAGGCAGAATTTCCATCATCACCTACATAACGAAAATGTACTACTTACGATCTTTTACGACGCACAAGTCATATCCTTGTTCCACTTCCGCATGCAGTAACTGCAAGCACATCTTTTTTTGCGACAATTTCATTACTATACGACCACTGAAACGTTACGAAAACGAGAACCGTATATCCACGTCGTAGGATTTCGATCAGACATCTAATTTCCCAGCGCTATCTACTTCCAATCGAGTGAGTGGATTGCTCTGAGGACCTACGCAGTTTCCCGATACACCGACGCACGCATTGCCGAGGGAATCTGTCGCGAATCCCCCATGTGGGCGTGAAATCTCACTCGGTGACATCGAGAGTGTCGATTATACCCCCGTGATAGACGGTTCACAGCTCTTTATCCCTCCTCATCGAAATTCTTCTTCTACGTTGCCTCCGTCGCGCGGCTAGACCGCATATAGGTTGTAGGTAGGTGTCTTTCATGCCCCTGGTGAGATCAATGCATTAATGCATGTGGCAGCACCATAAAAAATGACCTATATCCAGGAGACACGAAGGGCTATAAATTAGCCGTATTTCAGGAATCCCTGTCTAAGCCTCTTAGCGAACCGAAACGATAGACATAAAGAAATCGTCAAAGCTTCTCGATAAAACAGTGATACGATGCGCGGGAAAACTCACCCGCGACTACGACCCCATCAACTTCTTCTTGAATGTCGAGGGTTTATGAGGTTAACCTGGAAGATAAATGGGGCTCAGAAGTTTGGTGTATAAAACTGGATGGCTGGAGAGAAAAAGTCCACCGTGTGATGCGCTATACAGTTTGGATCACCAATGTGGTCCTCAGAAATATTCAGGCTTTCACGACGTCCCGGTGATATTGCGGAACCTGGACCAAGTGGAATGGAATATGGACCGATGATGACGTGTAATGACCGGCTCGACCCTTTTGTAAGGATTTTCAGCGAGCTAAGGATTATTCCACTGGTTTAACGCTGATTTCACTGCTTCAGAAGAAAAAAAAATGTTTTCCAGAATAAAAAATGCAATTTCCTCAAATTATTTTAGACTGTGTGTTTATTTTTTATGGCAGCGATAAACCTCCGCCTAGTTGATTTTTTTTTTTTTTTTTCGTTTGACCGCACGCACCCAAAATCTTTAGGGCTCTAACAATTTTACGGCCAGTTACCCTCGCCCTAGATCAAACGCCCACAATTCGGAAAACTGTGTGCTACCGGAGTTTACGAGTATAAATTGCGCAGGGTGCATTGCAAAAACGCCATTAAAGAAGGGTATAACTATTTTCCCGGGGGAAAGTGTACGAAAAAGAGGAGTATAGTATTACGTTATGTGGTCATGAAATATGTGATAAGTAGACCCAGGCCCCAAAAGTTGCTCCCTATTTTATTACTATTTTATTATTACTATAACTAAATTGTTGCAAACACGGGGCAGAAAATTGATTTCAAAATTGTTGAACTATTCATAAAGAAATCTTAAAGGATTTTTCAGTCGATCTACATTTACAAAAGACTCTTTCACATGAAGTCGATGCTGAAAGCATCACGTTCAACTTTTTTTTATGGATGATGCTACCAATCTGATTAGGATTTTGTGGTTCAATGAAGACAGTGGTAATGAAGATACTGCGTAAAATCCGATGACTTTGCCGCACATTGAAATAGCAGAAGCACAGCCTGGAATCACAGCAATAAACAGGGATATACTCAGCAAGAAGATACCTCACAATGTTACAGCCACCTCACTCCCACCGAGTTCTCGACTTGCAGTTTCTCGTCTCTTGGAGCAATCACAAACTCCCAAGACTCAAGTTTCAGCGGGGCTTATCCTCGTTCGTTCTCGCAGTGATCCTTTCAGCTGCAGAGATAATGGAAGTGAAATCTTCCCTAGTCCCTTCGGATTAGCTGATTTATATCCCATTTCATTACTTTTTTATACCCTTCATTGATCGAAGATTAGAAAAATGTGGATGAATCCGATGTCAATAGGCGTTCCCGATTAGGCAAAAAAAAAAAGATAACGCATTTATCACATCGGCGGATACGAGGAGGGTCGCGCAACGTTGAACGCTCTTGATCTTCTTTTACGATTTTTCAAACTTCGGATAAGATATAAATCATCGCTCTGCGCTGGAGTAGAAGAGGCAGTACGATCCCTCCGATGTTGGCGTATGCGTGCCTGCGGCAAGTTAAGAAATTGCCTCTTCTTTTTTTTTCCTCACCGCGTAACGTGCAGCAAATAATAGACTTGACCTTCCCACACAGATTTGGCTTATCAGGTTAGCTTGTGAAACACCCTAAAAAATACGCTCTAGACGTCTTTATCGCGGTTCCCATAACGCGAGGGTGACTCCACAAATGGTCTTTGACGGTGGCAGCGACTGAGAATGTTATTATTTACTTTTGAGACGATGGTCCAATCATCTATTCCGTGACGAGAATGTTGATAAAGGCCTGAAAGACGTTCAGGTCCAAGACCTTGGAGAGACGCTCACCCCAGAGTCGAGTGGATCTTTCACGCGTTTTGTCGGCTCTGCCAACACGTTAACCACCTTCGACAAATACTCCGAAATCTCGCCTCGAGAAACGTGGCAACGAAATAGAAATTCGCTCGAATCCTCAACAGCACGAAGATCCGTGGCAAAGGTGCGAGCACACAGACGTACGTCAATATTGTGAGCGCTAGTTTCGGGCTGGCGAATCGCCGAGAATGGAAGAAATTGGAGAAGCGCTACACGCGAGAACGTCAGGGGTGGTTTGAGGATGGTTAAACGCACGAGCGGGACGACAGGGTACGAGTGTCCTTGCTACGAGGCCTCTGGCTGAGCGGATTCGCCCAACCTCTGGGGTGTAATTTAATTCGAGGGTTGGATGAGCAGCGACACTTATAGGTATAGTAATAGCGCGTGGAAAACGGGCTTCTGAATTGGCGGGAGGAAGTGGGCGACCGAGCGAGGGAACGAGTGCGAGGAGGAAAAAGGTGCAAGAGCCAAAAGAGGTAGAATAGAGACGAACGTGGAAAGCACCGGGGACCCTGCGACCCGAAGTGAAAAAAGGGGTGAAAGTAAAAGTGAATGTGGGGTCGAAAAAAAAATTCATTTGCGAACTCCTTTCTGTGCGATTATTGAATAGAGAGACGATGATAACGAAGAAAGAGAGGTATTTACGACAATAATGAGTAGTCATGTAGTTGTCATGAGGGTTCTGTGATAATATTTATAAAGCACTAGTCCGCGAGGCTAATTGGACCACTTACGGCTTGTGTGCCCAGCTTCTGTTGACACGCGCATTTCCGGCAACGCGACGAAACGACTGAATCGTAAAATGCACCAATCTACTCTCGTCGTCCAGTATTTGAATGGTATACAGCAAAACGCTCAATCATCCGCTCCGAACGCCTGCGCTAGAATGTTTTCTTCGCTAGGTATTTGGCTTATTTCCAACGCGAAGTCGGTAATGCGAGGGCGAAAACTACATGACGTATATGTGTGTTCACTGCATTTTTCTGTGCAACGTTTTTTTGGAAGAAAAAAAAATGGTAAAACGTAAATTTACCAAAAGTTTCCGCGAGCTTTTTCGCCCTTTTTCCTCGGCATGTGAGTAATTGCGCGTGAAAACAGTCTGGAGCCTCGAATTCCTCGCACTCGCGGCAACGGGAGGATAAATTTGTCGGAATGGTCGAATGATGGCGCGGAACTAGTTGTCGCACTTTGGGTGTGAGAAAAGGCGAGTGCATTTAATGCAGCGTGACGCGCATGCGAGCGGTAAGATCCCGTCAAGCTCACGTGATAAAAGCGTTAGTATTCTGTTTATTCGCTCGTACCAAAGCCGCAGACCCTTTCCGTAAATGCCGCCGCAGCCGTGTATCACCCCCCACTTTACGATGAACATTCACGATACGTCGTTAAACGTGTCCATAGACCCGAGGCCGGTGCAGCTTCAAAATGCAAATCGACGAGAACAATTTTCCATAGTACGGGAATAGTGCTTCAGGTGCACCATAGAAACAGCGACGTTGAAGTCGACAATAGTGCTGAGTGGCAGGAAGCAGTAAAAGTCGAAGTTGGTCAGGCGACGTCCAGGATTCGTGGAAGGAAAAGTTGACGGGAGGTTCGCGTTTCGCTTGAACTACAACACATTCAATATGGTCCTACATTCGTCATAGTTTACATGGCCATAAATATTTAAGTGCACGCAGTGCGAACACACTGGGATGAGATATATTAAACAGGTAGGTAATGAATAATAAATAGTAATAATAGCAATACAAGACAATCTACTAAATGGTAGTGGATGAGTAGCGGATGATAACTAACGCATAAATTATTGTTTAGCATGTTGGTACACACATCCACCCCGATCTCTCTGCATAGATACATATAGCGCTAATGTATGTTTGTCTCTTGTACACAACGAATCGTAATGAGAAACGTCGGTTGCGAGATCGTTGCTGTATAATTTCCCCAAAGTCCACAGCCGTTAGACCTCGATCGATTTTCAGCAAATTTGCCTTATCCTTACATTACGAGAATGGTCTGGTTGTCCTTGTGTGCGCAGGTTCTGAGTACATGCGCCATATACACGTTTTTGTTGAAGGGACGAGCGCTTCAAGGACTCGTGTTTTTGTTACCTTCCCGCGGAGGGTTCATAATTATAACTTCCACGACGAGTGTTTGACTCGGTACGCAGAGCAAAAAGTTGCAGTTGGTGCGATCAGATAATTGCGAATGTGAAATATGGATGAGTGGGACACATGACAGTGTCGTAAAACTTGAGATAATAAGCAGCACAAATGTGTGCCAGGCAATGCGCAGTTGGTTACATTCGCTTGGAAGGCAGCACTAAATGACGGTAGAAAATGTAGGCCATTTATAGCTCCCAGCAGAAGGCAAGACTGGGGCTGATCCGGACAAGGGTAAAGTGGAACAAGCCGTATGGAAAATCAATTGGTCCGCATATCCTTTTGGTATTCCGAGCTTCCATTTGACAAAATACAACTATCGACAAACGGTATGGCAATTTAAAAGACCTATAGTCAAGCCAGCAAAAACATATTTTCGCAATCGTCATCAGAAGCTTGCGCTATAAGAGACGACGGAAATCAGACATTCAATCAGTACCAGAAGGCGGATTACGTGCATGATCGAATCCGTGGTCGGCAAAGTGAAGTTTGGAATTTCTCAATTGAATGGAAATTTTCGTTGGGATGCACCGCAGAAATGCCGGAATTTCGCTTTCAAGTTATTGACGTCAGATTCAGCCCCGGGCGTCGATGGTCTTCGGAGTAGCGGAAAATAATTAATGACAGTGATATATTACGTTTTATCAGTCTATTAACTTCAATCCTACATGCTACTCCGGTGAACTGTTATGAAGCGGCTAGCCTTAGTCTAGTCTAAACGGCATCTCGCCTATCCAGCATCTATCCAGATCTAGGTGCCATTTAGTAGTAACAACGTAGTAACATCGCCACGTGTACGGCGCAGTTCCGCTCCAATGCCATCCAGCCTCCACTACGTGGGAGAAAACAGCTATAAAACGTAAGAGGAAGACGTATACCAGATAAAAGATCGAGTAAGAGGGACGGGCGTGAGTAAAAGGAAAGAGATCGAGAGTGAAGAAGCTGACGCTGAACACGAGAAGGGGGCGAGAGGAGGTTGTTTTACGAGAGAACGGAGGGTGCACTTTGAATGGGGCATCCAAGTGGAGTACGAGAGCACGGTCAGGAGGCTAGAGCGTGTGTAATGGCTCGTAGACACGGTGCGCAGCAATTTTTTTTTTCCCCTCCCTTTTCTTTATTCTTCAACCTTCTTCCGCTTCTGTATCTACATGACCCAACTTCGTCCTTCTTCCGCGTCGCGCCGTTCTCCACTGAGGGCACGAAGAAACGGATGCATTCCCCATCGAGTGCGTCTGCCCTGACGTCTCGACGTCGAAAGACCTCCCAAGAATCCGATTATTGCAGCCTTGGAGGGCCAACGAGCCAAGGCCTCCAAGATCCATCCCTCAGGATCCCGTATATATTTCATCGGATTCTGATATGTGCGAATACTTTGAAAACTTTCGCCCGTCGAGAAGAACCTTCAACCTTGGCTTTGTACTCCGGTACCCGCGGTACCTACGATCCAACGTCGCGTAAAAGGAACCTTTATTAAAAAATTTCTCGCGTATTAACCGCCGCGTAATCGCTATCTGCCCACGACGAGAAGCTCAAGAGTTATGAGGGACGCGGGAAGTGTCAGGAAATTAAAAATATTTGGACCCAAGGTTATCGTGAACTACACCACTTGAAGGTGACGTTCAAAAATACCTAGAAGATTGATCGTACCTTCACCTAAAGTGACGTTCGAAAATCGTCACATTGATTCGTTGCAGTAAATATTTCGATATTACGTCAGCGGACATGGTCATCCTGTGGTTTGCAACGCTTTTCGTGACTACGAGTACTCTGGAGGGCTTGAGCTGAATTGAAAGCTTCGCGCGTACAGATTCCTGTTCAGCCTCTCCAGTGAATCTACCGCTGGGACGTTACCGACGGATCCTAGTTTTCCAGAGCGCAGCAGCGACGGCTGGTACATCCCGTGGTAGCGTCGCTACCATCCCTACCGATCCTAGGGGATGAAGAGCGTCGGATGATAACCGAGGGGGTCAAAACGTGTAGGTAGATAACCCGCTTGTTGCCTCATCCTCCACTCAGAAACAATCCTACCCGCCGCACATTCGGCGTTCTCAATTTTCCGCTCGAGTTCAAGAACACTTGGAATCAGTGCTGCGAAGCGTGTCCGCAGGAAATTCATTTATCAAACATATATATCGTGAGGTAGGGCTTATGCAACGTGACTGTCATGTACCGGAGAAAAATCGTGTCACCCGCAGCGCTCCTCGACCTAACGTAGTGCGAGCACCTCTGTCACTAAAACATCTCCTGAGAAACGTGTGTACGATAAATCTCTCCTATAAATAAGTATCGACCGTATATTTTCTCTCGCGAAGGGTGAAATATGTGCCCGTCAGGACGACTGCATACCGGCGCTTCTCGCTTGGTGCAATGTCGCTTCTAAACCGGTAGTGGAGTTGAGTAGCATACACCAGCAGCGGGGTCTGCACTCGAGATCGTCCACAAGCGCACAAGCACATAAATAGCGAGCCAGGTATACATGCTGTTCAACAGCAGTTAATTTGAAGTTCCGGAGACAGACATATAGCTTGAAGGAAACTAACTATACTGTTGTACTGTGTGCATTTAACCCACCCCTGGCGTTTTACAAGCACAATATTTTAATTTCTTGCGGTTAAATTGAAAATATTTCTATTTAACTAATTTGATGGACTGTCATGATGAAAGGATTTTTTTTTAGCTCTTTTATGATTGGTCTTGTTGGACTACGTAAGTCTGGCAGGTCCAGCGTTGTTTGAAGATCCTTTTCGCTGTCTGATCCTCCAAGCCGAGGTATAAGCTGGGGGATCAGTCCAGATCATGTGATGTCAGTCTGACGACGGCTACTCATTATCCCTCTATATTATTAAAATGTTTCACTACCACCGCCGCAAAGGGCAAAGCCGAATTACCCATTATTCCTTATTAAGTACGTGGGTTTAGGTTAGGTAGGATTAAGTTAAAATCAAGTTAAGTAGGATCGTGTTAGATGGAATTAAGTTAGGAAGGATTAAGTTAAAATCAAGTTAAGTAGGATCGTGTTAGATGGAATTAAGTTAGGAAGGATTAAGTTATATACAATTTAGATAGATAAAATTAAGTTAGGTTGGATTCTATTAGATAGAATTAGGACAGGTAGGGTTGAGCATGCAAAGCGGGGCAGTGTCCCCAAGTTATTATTATTACTAGCAGGTTGCAGTGGCTCGCGCGCTCGCTACAAACAGACAAACAGACAAATAACTGTCCAAAATCCCTCTTTTAAAAAGTTCATGAGTAACGAAAAGGATTGTTAGCAAACTATTAGTGCTGTGATTGGTTGCCAGGAAAGTCCAGGAAAAAAATTGTGGTCGATTTTGGCGATTTTCGGTCGCGAGCCGGATCTACGATTTCTGACGGAAAAAATCATTTTTTCGTCGCCAAACAAATATTTTTTTCAAAATCGACTAAAAAAGGTTAATAACCAGTGTTTTCGGGGGTAGAATATGCGACTTGAGAATGATGGTATAGATTAAAAGTCGATATTTTGAAAAGAACAAAAATTGGGGTCGATTTTGGCGATTTTCGGTCGGGAGCCGGATCTACGATTTCTGACAGAAAAAATATTTTTTTCGTCGCCAAAAAAATATTTTTTTCAAAATCGACTAAAAAAGGTTAATAACCAGTGTTTTCGGGGGTAGAATATGCGACTTGAGAATGATGGTATAGGTTAAAAGTCGATATTTTGAAAAGAAAAAAAATTGGGGTCGATTTTAGCGATTTTCGGTCGGGAGCCGAATCTACGATTTCTGACAGAAAAAATATTTTTTTCGTCGCGAAAAAAAATATTTTTTTCAAAATCGACTAAAAAAGGTTAATAACCAGTGTTTTCGGGGGTAGAATATGCGACTTGAGAATGATGGTATAGGTTAAAAGTCGATATTTTGAAAAGAAAAAAAATTGGGGTCGATTTTGGCGATTTTCGGTCGGGAGTCGGATCTACGATTTCTGACGGAAAAAATAATTTTTTCGTCGCCAAACAAATATTTTTTTCAAAATCGACTAAAAAAGGTTAATAACCAGTGTTTTCGGGGGTAGAATATGCGACTTGAGAATGATGGTATAGGTTAAAAGCCGATATTTTGAAAAGAAAAAAAATTGGGGTCGATTTTAGCGATTTTCGGTCGGGAGCCGAATCTACGATTTCTGACAGAAAAAATATTTTTTTCGTCGCCAAAAAAAATATTTTTTTCAAAATCGACTAAAAAAGGTTAATAACCAGTGTTTTCGGGGGTAGAATATGCGACTTGAGAATGATGGTATAGGTTAAAAGTCGATATTTTGAAAAGAAAAAAAATTGGGGTCGATTTTGGCGATTTTCGGTCGGGAGTCGGATCTACGATTTCTGACAGAAAAAATATTTTTTTCGTCGCCAAAAAATATTTTTTTCAAAATCGACAAAAAAAGGTTAATAACCAGTGTTTTCGGGGGTAGAATATGCGACTTGAGAACGATGGTATAGATTAAAAGTTGATATTTTGAAAAGAAAAAAAATTGGGGTCGATTTTGGCGATTTTCGGTCTGGAGCCAGGTCTACGATTTCTGACAGAAAAAATATTTTTTTCATCGCCAAAAAAATATTTTTTTCATCGCCAAAAAAATATTTTTTTCAAAATCGACTAAAAAAGGTTAATAACCAGTGTTTTCGGGGGTAGAATATGCGACTTGAGAACGATGGTATAGGTTAAAAGTCGATATTTTGAAAAGAAAAAAAATTGGGATCGATTTTGGCAAGTCTTTCAGACACGCGCGCCAGCGCGAGTGATTAGCCTAGTATATATAAAATTATTAGGGGGCTCCGCTCCCCGCGCAGTTCATATGACAACCTCTGCTTCCTTGTTACATATTCTAAAACTATTTCGTCGATGCCACAATTTTAGTGAAGATATCCATGATAGGGACGTAGACCCAACCCTACCTAACTTAACCCTAGCTAGCCTAACTCTACTTTTCCTAACCCTGTTTAACGTGACCCTACCAACTTTACAGGGAATTCTGGGTAATTCGGCCCAGTAATCCCAGCTATGGCGGTAAAATATTTGTATAACATAGGCGAATATGGGAAATTCAAATTTTTTAAATTACTTATGTGTGAGCAGGATACACTTTTTATACGTTTGTATCACCTCGAGATTTTGGGGAGAGCTAAGGCCTACAGTCTTAGACGCATCATAATGTCTCACCGGCAAACTAATTTATACATACTTCGTAGTATAGTTTACGAAGTTGTCCAAAGCCGGAAACTCAATTTTACAGTGGAATTTCGAAGTACAGAACTCCATCAAAGTGTTGTTGTAACGTCGTCCACGATGTACGTCCTTATCGATTCACCGGAAACTCCGCGGCGTCAGGGCGAAGGAGGCTTATAACTCGATTGTCCGCATCCTTCGTTGCCTCCATGCCGTTCGACTTTGAGGAAAATCGATTAATTGAGTAATCGAATCGGCCAGCAGCCCCGTCGAAGGTTAAGCCAACACAACGGGGAGTGACACCAGATTTTTTACGCCCGACAGGTCTCGACGTGCCGAAAGCACCCGACGAAACTTCAAGTGATAGATCGTCGCCTTCTGAAAAGTTGGCTGTCACGATATTAAATCGAAAATACCGAAAATGATGCATATAGTCACCGGTTTGTTGGTACTGCGGTCGGTTACGAACTAAATTGTTGACAACAAGTTCAGGTTACCGAAAAATATCGC
This sequence comes from Pimpla rufipes, assembly GCA_963932165.1. Taxonomy (NCBI): domain Eukaryota; kingdom Metazoa; phylum Arthropoda; class Insecta; order Hymenoptera; family Ichneumonidae; genus Pimpla; species Pimpla rufipes. Next base: position 9,574,780 of record OZ010636.1, read on the forward strand.
TTTTCCGAAAGTTGGTTGTCACGATATTATATGGAAATTCGTACTGCGGTTCGGTTACAAACTAAATTGTTGAAAACAAGTTCAGATTACCGAAAAATATCGCTTTTACGAAAATTGGTTGTCACGATATTATATGGAAAATATCGAAATGCGATTTTTGCCGTGAAAGCCGTTGTCGACGAGTTCAGTTTAATATCATATTTTATATAAGATGACGGGCGCTTCACCGTACGTAATCTTTTATTTTTATACAAGAGCCCAGCAGCCTGAAGACTTGGGGCACGCGCTTCACTGAACCCGTTTAGCCCAGTTCGATTTTACATTCTTGGTTCGCTCGGTTTTGCGCCGATGAAATCAATTTGCTTGATAGACACAGCGCCTATCATCGCAAAACATTTTTTTCCCGGAGCAACGGGTGCTTCTATTTTAATACGTTAGAGTGTACGTTCGGGAAATATCAATTTAATCGACTGACTCTTTTGTATTCAGCCACCGGCTTCCAGACGATTAATTTCCACGAATTTATCGGAGCAGAAAGGTCGATAAGCGTCGCGATAGACACTCTCTCTCTCGCCTGTCCCTCTGTGTCGCCCACGACCCTCGTAGAAATCAATGGGGAAACCATGCCCGAATTATGTAAATTGTTACGTGTATACCAAGTTCAGAATGTCGAACTACCTGCGAACATATGCTAATAAGTCAAGCAACGTGGGAAGACGAGGGTGTACGAGGAAAGTACCATTCAGAGGACTCGGTACGTCATGCATTTCACCGGAGGCCCTTTGTCAGCTTTAAAGAGATACTGGTCGTCGCCGGAAGAAAAGCTTTTCATCGCTTGCCGTTGGAAAAGAGCAGTAAAGGCTGTCAATTACGTCAGAACCTCGAGTTTTCTTTGCCAGGTACAATTTTTCATCAGTGTAATATTCGTCACTAGATAAAGTTAAAGAAAAGTCTGTATACTTTCAGGTGAAATATCTATGTATTCCACTTATTCGAAAAAGTGGAATGAAACTTGCTAAAACAACCCGAAAAATATATCTACTAACCAGAGGCGAGTATTTAAAAAGTCAAATGATCAGGCCTGTAGTATTGAAGACCTTTATGTGAATAAAGGATGAAAGCATTAAACAAATTGTATTTGCGCGTTCGAAGAAATGTTCATGAAATAAACAATTCAAAATGCACTTTGCTCGATTGTTTTATGATTATTTTAAATAGAGTCTTTATATCTCTAATCAAATGACTACAGTAAAGGTGAAAACGTGAATTCGGTAAGCCGAAAAAAAACGATCACGTTAAAAAGTTAAACGATGGCATTCAAATTAACTATAGCGTTATTCGTGAATTAAAAACTTGTGGTCGTTATCGAATATATTATTCACAAAATAACAAGAACAAAGCGATTGTCACAACGACGACGTATGGCATACGTTTTAGCAGGAAAATACTGTACAGCTGTCGATGTGTTTCCAGCCATGTAGTCGACGTGCAGTACATGGAGTGGTATTGCTGAATCGTCACTAAAATATAACCAACCGGTGGTAGGTCCGGTGCGCTGCCACCGGTGTTCCTGGCACGATGAGCTACGGCCAATTCAGCGGTTGTACTCGTAGTACTTGTACAAATGAAAGGTTAATCGGAGAAGTCAGCTCGATTCTCGTAACTACGACTGACCCGAGTTAATTGAATTTCACGAATTTATGAAGATCGATAAACCCTTAGAATTCACGGTAACGCCGGTGACACGTTTCGAATTCTACCCGTAAGACGACAGACGGTGGATAACGAAACACGGAATACGGAAAGGAGAGAAAGAAAAAGCTGAAAGGCGAGGCGACAAAGAAAAAAAATAAATAAAACTGGTCCTTATCTCCAGAGGGTTTGGCGCAAACGAGGAAGCCGGAGAATGGGAAGAAGGAGGAGTAGCTGGGTGGCGGGCCCTCACCCACTTATCACTGGGGGGTGGTCGCTCGGTAGCCAGGCTTGAAGATAAGCTCTCCTTTTGCAAAGAATGCAGATCGGTTGCCGATACACCTCGGATGCATCCAAACGAGCTTATTATTCGAGGCGTCGAGGCCGACAACCTGACTTGAACATATCAGATGGACCGTGCACTCCTAGTGAGAGAATGGGGAAATTCTCATACGTTACGATAATTTGGCCAACTGAACGATTTATAAAAACGTATGATATTTTTCACACAAAATATGAATATGTATCCTGAAAAAAACGCGAAAATGTTTTAGCGTTCCTTTTGTGTTTGTTTCCTCAGGCTTATTTTTGTCGCGAGGGTTGGGTAATGCTGTTCAATAATATGTAGGTCAATCTCAAAATCGCGATTTTAAAGATTTCAACCCAACATAAACGTTGTACATTTTGCTACACTGCATTGTCGATTTTGCGTAGGTATCTCGTAAGGTGCATTCACTCGCATTAATGTTGCGCAATACGGAATGAAAAGCAGAGGAAACACTGTTCAGTTTTCATTGTCTGTGAAAGTCACTAGGAATGGCAGGAAATAAAATCGCCCGTTACAAACTTTTATTACAAATCAGAAATTTCGTGTACGCTTGTCTTAAATCTGTTTTACGGCAGGACGATTACATCCGGCTGCGAGCAATGAAAGAATCCGAACGACCAAGTTTATACGTTAATACGTATTTTATGGCCAGAATTTTATTTTTGTTACATTTCCTGAGAGATACCCGATAAATTTAAGTGTCAAACTGGACCTGGAAGTTCTCATTTTATTTGTTTTCGATTCAGATGGCCCGGTAGATAATACGATCACTCGTAATACATAGCAGACCCTTTGAGACAATGAAAAAATGCGTCAGCTTAATCTGTTTTTCAAGAAAATGCAATAAATTCAAGTACCAGGAAAGCTTTTATTAGGTCGTCGACGGATTTCGCAGAATCCAGCGAAAAGGCGAAGATTGAAAAGTTTCTTCCTGATCCAAGTGCTGCATCTAGGGTGCAAGCATATACTTATGTGACTCAGAAAGTTTTTTTTTCCGGTTCCCGCGCTCGTAAATTAGCTTTTCTTATCATTAACATATCCCCGACGTAATTTAGGCAAATTTGAATTTTCACGATTCGCACCTGACTCGACTGCCAGAAACGGCTGAACTGCGCGAGATAACAAGGCTAACGATCGCGCCCTAATGCGCGAGATTCGATATTCCTCTCCTAACTAGCCCGTTGGCCTGTTCGATATACCGAAAACGGCCGTTGGTCAATCGCTAATGCAAGTTCGTCAGATGCATTTATCGCCTGGTTCGCTTGTTCGACGCGAGTCCATTAGAGCAATTACTCCCGGGACACGGTCACGTACCGGGTGGCTCGATTCCTGCTCCCGAGGATTCCTCGATAAATATAAACGTGACCTCGAACGTAGATCTAAACATAGTCGAGTAAATTTAATTCGATAGACGGGGTTGGGCGCGAGGGTATATGTCGCGGTGGTGCACGGGAGAACTCGCGGCAAGAAATCTTCATTCCGGTAATGCAGAAAACGAATCCGAACTTTGAACCTTCGGGCTTTCAGCAGAGGTCCCCAATAAACTTCATTATTGATAACCAATCGGGCCTCCGCCCAGATAGAAATGATTAAACGAAACTAAAATATATATATATTTATCGTATCGTGTTACTGAATACATAGACAACCAAACTTTTCAAATTTATTTCAGTGAATTCTATACGAATGGGATACAACAAATTATATATTCCTCTGTAAAATTAACGTCCTGCTACTAACAACTTTTGGCAAGGTAACTAAAAAATATTGAACTTCATTTTCAGCAAAAGTAAGCTAAACAAAAATGTTGCACCCGGTAAACTTAAATAAAAAAAACACAATGTGTACAAATAGCATAAGTGACAGTGATAGTTTAGTAGGAATTTCGTAGCCAATGCTAAAAGCCTATTGGCACCTAACGTGGAATTTATTTTTTGCCTCTCCCGAAAAACCGGCTTAAATCATCGAGGAGCCAGAAGCTTGTCCCATTTTTACCATACTTTCATACATTAACTCAAAATACGGGCCCGATCTCCAGAGCCATTCCAGAAAAAAATTGTATCAAACAATTGGAGTAAAAAAAACCTCACTTTTCCCGTCAACACCAATTTTTTTTAAGAGGCTCTGCCTCTTAATGTGGCTGAAAAGCTTCGAATACTACAAATGTGCCGCGGAGCGTCTCGTCAGCCGATGTAGTAGTCGGTGTATAAATCTACGTGTCACAAGACGCTGCAAGGTCTCCTGATGTTATGTCTACTTCCAAGTGTCTTGAAGGTGACAAACACACGACGTTCATACGGAAATAAGTGTATCAAGCTGACATGCACGAACCATGCAGTGTTAAAAGTGCGAGTTATCTTCGGCAAGACTTTCGAAAAATTGGTATAAACATTAAGGGGGTCGTGGGTCTCAAGACAAATAATCCAATAAAGTATGGAACGAAGCCAGCTGCCGGTCTGTTAAGCGGCTTACGTTTATGCATGAGCGTGAGCGGGCGCGTCAAGGGGTATGTGAACTTCCGTCCCGGTGACTTACGTGTGTTTACCGCGGCACCAAGTGTCTTATATCTTTTTCTTCGTCTGTTATTTGTGCGTCACCCCTGCCGGCCAACCGAGGGAGTCGTTTATAAGCACCTTATTGGATTCCATAAGGCCACGAGCGGCCACCGTTCTTTCCTCCCCCCGAAAACTGTCCATCAATCCTTTCACCCGCACAATTTCTTCATTTTTCGGGTGCCACTTCAGGGCACGAGAGAGAGAGAGAGAGAGAGAGAGAGAGAGAGAAGAAAAAACGAGGGGCGATTTTATCAGACGTGGAGTTAACCCGGGTGATATGTGAATCCTGGCGTGAGAGCTCCACGTCGCTCGGCCCTAATCAGCCGTCTAACGACTCGAGGTTGAGCGTCCCAGCAAGCGCCCACGTCTGTCAGAAACAGAGGGTTCAATCAGCAGACGGGTTTATCGCGAAATCGATAATGAACATTTTCTCGAATCCGTTGGTGCAATAGTCTCGCACTCATTTCCTGAGAGATTGAGTTTTCTCGGCGAGGATACGCGCCCTCAATACTTATGCTATCTGGCGCCTTCTCCGAGCAATTTTCAATTTAAAAGAATTACACGACAGTTTGGTTTATTTCAACTGGGTGAAACGAAGAAATTCTTCATTTCACACCTTTCTGCGTGAGACAATTTTCACTTTTAGGGGGATCTCAGTTAATAAAAGTATTAAGTTATTCGGATCTGCTAGAATTTTTTTCTATAAAAAAAACATGACTTCGGTTAATTAAACCATTTTTTCCCCTGAGATGACCCGCATGGACAAAAATATCAAATATACGCTAAAGATATAACAGATTATAAGTTGCATATTATTTGACTTATATGCACACATATACACATAGAAATGCACATAGAAAAATTCATAATTACTCGCATTTAATTGTCCAGACATATTCGCAAATTATGTCACATATTTTTTACATATATGTTACATGTCAGAAATATATATGAAACATATATGTTTCGTATATTCAGAACAAACATAGGTACATAAAACTTACGAATTATATAAAACATCATTCTTACGCGAAGACGTGTGAAAGCGTTCAAATGTACCACGGGACAATTTGTACTTTTATGGGGCAGTTAGTAAAAAAAACATATCGCAATTCCAAGTCCTTCAAAACTAATGGAATTTTTACCCTGCAAAAAAGAACATGGCTTCGGCAAAACGCGATTCTCTCCTCCATTCTCGAAGACGTGTGAAAATGTTCCCGCCCATACCGAATACAGAGGATAAGAATTTATCAGCCGGGAGTCAACTGACCGTTGGCTCCTCGGCGTCCTTCGCGAGCGGGATGGTTCGAGGCTGAAAATTTATCGGTCACACGCGAGAAACGTCGAACGCGAGGATCATACGGGCTCCGGTTGCTCGCTCTCGGCTCTCACGTACGACGGAAATAGCGCGAGCGATGCTTTCTCAGCCGGGGACCCGCTTGGCACGCTCTCTCCTCGCTCGCCTTCCCTTCATCGACGCTTCTTTCTCTCTGGCGAGAGCTTTCTTTGCGATCACCCGCGGCTCGGTAGGTGACGGCGTAGGTAACTCTCTCCCACTCTCGCGCTCTGCCCTCGGGTTCGTCGCAGCCGAGGCGGAGAACGTGCAGAATTCAATTTGCCGCGGTCAGGGACTGTTTTCCCGAAATCGATTCTCACCGGTGTCGCTGCTGCGACTCACGTCACGAACAGTTTCCTTTTTTTCTTCCCTCACTCGCCTCGTCACCGCGAGTCGCAATCAGGCCCGAAAACGTCTCGCTCTACGCCCTCCTGTCAACTCGAGGCGACGAAACTGTGCCGAACTCGTTCAAAGTGTCTTTGTGCGCGATCTCGCGCTTTTGACGCCTGTGAATAGCAAGCGGAAAATGAAAAACGCAACACTTTGTCCGGGCACCGACGGGGCGAGCGCGTTTTCCCCGGCCATTCGAATCTGAATACATTTATTATGGTTCAACGATTAATTAAAATGGAAATTAATGCGCCAGCTGGAGGAACAGCGGAAAGAGCGTTTTACGAAATCATACCGCGTCGATACTCTTCAACGTTCGTTGAATCGTTGAATCTGTAATTCGTTTTCTCCGTTAACTTTTCCGGAATGGCAGATTGGATCCGTTTGGATTCGAAGTCAGATCGACGAAAGGGCGTATTGCATATATTGCGGAATCTGTGTTGATTACATTTGAACCCTGCGCTATAATAAGTTGATTTTAGAGTCCTTCAATCATGTCCAAAGGAAGAAAAAAAACCTAGTTGGTTGCTGTAAATCGACGTTTGTTGATGTTCAACTGAATCGTTGATTAATACAACCAAACAAAACACGTCGATTACACGGAAAAAATAATTTTGCTATGCCAGCAGATCTTTTGTTAAAATAGTAACAACATTGCGTTATCTGCTAACCGAGCAAACAATTCTGTTGTATTAGCAAAAAAAAGTTGTTTGTCTAGCAAAAAAATATGTTAGGCGCGAAAAAAATTATTAAGCCCAGCAGATAATGCAATATTGTCACTATTTTAACAAAAGATTTGCTGGCATAGCAAAACCGTTTTCTCCATGTACTTCAAAATTATTTCAACGCAACAACACAAATCGTTGTTTTACAAACAAATATCGTAGTCCAAAGAACTAAAAATTCGAACGTCAGCAGACACGGATTTACAGTCAAAGCAGCTACATTTTTCCGACAAGCTGCATCCCCATCGAAGTTCCGATCCACTCCGAAGTTCGGAGTGCGCTTCAAAAGAAAAAATCAAGGCTGAAACCCGGCGTTCGACATGGCAAACGAGTGTAACTGCGGGAAGAGCAAACTGCAATTTCGGCGAGTGCGGAGCGGCTGATCAATCGGTTGAGGGTAAAGTTCGTCATTCAGAGATGAAGTTTGCGGGAAGGTACAGGAGATCGATGTTATGACGCGGTCGAGAGGGGGAGAGAGAGAGAGAGAAAGAGAGACAGAGAGGCAGCTGGGTGGGCTGATTGAACCGCTATGTAGGTTGAATTACCGCCAATCTCTAGTGTGCTATACAGCCGGGGCATTAGCACGTCGCGATTGACGTTGAGTATAATACGATAGTGGCGAGTGCACACGCTATATAACGCCAGATCATCGGACCTCGTTTCGCGAGGGGTGGAGGAGACGCTCGGTGTGGACCTCCCGGCACCGCTGTGACAAGTTTGCGCGATGACATACTCGAATCCGCACCCAAATGGTACCGATGCATCACTGCCACGATGAAAGCGCGAGATCGTCCACGCGAGAAAACACGCGCTAATGCACTGGCGATTCAAGCTTTCACAAATGTTTTTCCTTTGAAGAAAAATGACGTGAGAAAACGAGAGAGATGGAAAGAGAGAGAGAGACACGAGCGATGCCATCACGCGAACCCTTCAGCGTCTACGTCGGGATTCGTGTTTGCGAATATGATTGAATTTTCCGGGTGGAATCCACGCGGTGGCAGACATAGAAGTTCGCGGTTCAATTAAATCGGGGATATGAATTTCTCGGGTGCGCGGCGAAGCCGCCCCGCGCGCAGCCTCGTAAATTTCATCTCGTCGCTGGCGTCTGCAGCTTTGCAGACGTCACGTGAAGCGGTTATTACCGTCAAACTCCTTTCACGCGTTATCAGTTTTAGAGCCGAAAGTGAGAGGGACGCCGGGAGTACGGAAGCCCCGAGTTGCAGCGCGACTTCCATCGCAGACGCAATTCCAATGTGAGGATTTCGTGCGGTGATTGCGCGAGACCCGCGCGGCGATACTATAAAATCGCGTCTTGTCCCATCGGCCCGCGCGACTTTTACGACTGACGGCGATGAGCGTCGCGGTGCCCCCTGCGAAGAGGTCCGCCGGAACTTCAACGGGCTTACAGCGTCGCCGGCGAAGAGGCCGTCAATGACGGAACCACCGCGCCAACTTTGTGGCGTGCGAGCGACGTAAAGAGATATAGACGGAAGAAAAAATGAGCCGTGATAAGAATTCCTGGGCCGGGGGTAAAAAAAAATGACGCGCTCGTCAGGATTCGCGTTATACGACTGGATTTATACGCCGGATCAACCGCGACCTATAGCGCATAGCGTCGCCCGGTCCGTTTCCCAATTCTCTTTTTTATTATCATCAACACCGACGAAAGATTATCATGATCTGAAAGAGCCCGGTCGAAAATTGAGACGGCAATCCACTTAGCCCGTCGGGAGTCCTTTTGCATTAACGACGAATTCGAACAACAGTGAATTCTGGAGAACGAAAAAAGAAGAAAAAAAGGGCGTCGCGGTGCCCCCTGCGAAGGTAACGACGGTGACCGCGCGAACTTTGTGGCATGCGAGCGACGTAAAGAGATATAGACGGAAGAAAAAATGAGCCGTGATAAGAATTCCTGGGCGGGGAGTAAAAGAGAATGACGCGCTCGTCAGGATTCGCGTTATACGACTGGATTTATCCGCCGGATCAACCGCGACCTATAGCGCAGCGTCGCCACGGTCCGTTTCCCAATTCTCTTTTTTATTATCATCAACGCCGACGGAAAGATCGACGTGACGGGAGGGCCGGGTGACCTGAAAGAGCCCGGTCGAAAATTGAGACGGCAATCCACTTAGCCCGCCGGGAGTCCTTTTGCATTAACGACGAATTCGAACGACAGTGAATTCTGGAGAACGAAAAAAAGAGAAAAAAAAAGAAGAAGAAGAAAAAAAGGAAACCTTCTCGCCGAGAAAGTAGGGATTGTCACGGCGGAAAGGGGGACGAGCGAGGCTATCGCATGCGGTTGAATTAAAAGCTTTCGGTTCCGGCCTATGCGGCTTTGGTGGACGAAAAAGAGGGCGCGAAAGTAAAGCCAGGCGGCAGTGGCGGCGACGGCAGCGACGGCGAAGGAGAATTGCGTGGAAGAAACGCTGATGAGGAGTCTGCGAGGGACCCCGCAGCGGGACCATGAGAGAGATCCGCACGTCGGATATAGGATACAGATGAAACTGCTATATACTTATGCAGACGAAAGTCTATGGAGTGTCTCACCAAGGTCAGGCGTTAAGGAGACCCCGCAGGAGCGCCGAATGGAACCCTCGGAATCTGCTCGGCGAGGTCATGCTGAATAAGTCAGACGTGCGGGCCGCGGAGTTGACCGAATCACCGGAGGAGTCGAGGGCCGAATGGGACAGGCGACGTAACTAAAGGTCCCTCGGCGCGAACCCATAAGAACCCGATCCACTTCGGGGACGACGTGGAGTCGAATTAAAAAAGCCTTCGTTACGGCCTACGAGGCGGTCGCGGTTCCCCGGTGGTTCGGCGAGACAATCGTGTGGAAAATTCGCTGATGAGGATAATGCAGAGTGCCGCGTGGATGAATAGCCGGAGAAAGCCCTTTGGGATATATATATATATATAAACGCGAGGCAGAGAGGCGCGGGAAACTCGGCCCGGGGATCACGGAAGAAATATAACTCGGAAAAATCCCTGACGAGGATCTTTCGAGGTGGACGACTCAGCCCTCGAATCCCGCGACTCGCGATTACCGCAGGTAGCTATCAACGTTTGTGTCACTCGGGCCTGGGCCGTTTTGCAATTGTTCGGAGTGGCTGTGCCGCCGTCGTAGAGAAGAGACGAAAGCTTTTTATTTTAATGACTGACAAATGGATTTATATATCTGTATACATTCGCTGCGAAGCCCGGGTTCGTTAGCGCGGCACGTTTATTGTAATAATGAGCGTCGGGCGCCGGATGACCCGAATTTGAATACATAAATCATTTTAATTTGTTGGTATTCGCCGGTCTAATCGATGGGTCGGACGGTTATTTAAATGAGTAAAATCATTCATTCATTTTCATCGCTGTCGAATCCACGGGCACAATGAAGATGCAAAGTAGGTGTGCTCCGCGCCCGCCTACATTGATTTACCATTTCCGTTTTCATTTGGTCTCTTTTGTTTCCCCAGCTAACGGCCCACACGCCGTTTACCGTGAGCCTCAATTAGTGCTCGTGAACGCGCATTTCGGTAGCAAAATGGCACGTACTTACCGGGCTACAAGCTAAGCACTTTCCAATATTACGACTCGTCAATCTACTCCACCCCCGCGCGCGCCCCCCGCCTCCACGCTTCGCGAGCCTCTTCCCGTCATCACTTTGCTACGGAGAATACTGTTTCGGACGCAGGGCTTTGCTATGCACTTTCGGGAAGTTCGGGCACTCCATATATACTCTGGTAGACAGGTATTAAGGGGTGGATTTACTGTAATTTTCGTGGGCGAGATTTATAGACCGATTGGCTTGTCATGTTATAGATCACAAAAGCGAGGAGAAAGTGAACTCGTTCAAATTAGCTGGGATGTTCTTGTTTTTTATAGTACGACAAATTATTTTCGGTATACTATTTCTGATGAGTGTGACTTTGCAGCACGAGCCGAAGGCGAATTGTATACAATTTTACTTCTCAAGTTGTCATTTTCGTGGGCAAGATTTATAGACCGATTGGCTTGTCTTGTCATAGATCACAAAAGCGAGGAGAAAGTGAACTCGTTCAAATTAGCTGGGATGTTCTTGTTTTTTATAGTACGACAAATTATTTTCGATATACTATTTCTGACGAGTGTGATTTTGCAGCACGAGCTGAAGGCGAATTGTATACAATTTTACTTCTCAAGTTGTGATTTTCGTGGGCAAGATTTATAGACCGATTGGCTTGTCATGTCGTAGATCACAAAAGTGAGGAGAAAGTGAACACGTTCAAATTAGCTGGGATGTTCTTGTTTTTTGTAGTACGAAAAATGATTTTCAATGTACTATTTCTGACGAGTGTGACTTTGCAGCACGAGCCGAAGGCGAATTATATAAAATTTTACTTCTCAAGTTGTGATTTTCGTGGGCAAGATTTATAGACCGATTGGCTTGTCATGTCATAGATCACAAAAGCGAGGAGAAAGTGAACACGTTCAAATTAGCTGGGATGTTCTTGTTTTTTGTAGTACGACAAATTAATTTCAATATACTATTTCTGACGAGTGCGACTATTTGCTCCACAAGCCGAAGGCGAATTGTATAGAATTTTAATTCTGAAGTTGTGAATACGAGGGAAAAAAGTCCATTGTCGAACCGAGTGAAGTGAGAGTAGGTATATTACAATACAAGTGCGGTAAAACTTTTTTCTAGCGAGTGGGAGGTCTCAGCGCGAGCCGGAGGCGAATGTTTTTCCAACGAGTACAGTACAACATTTTTTTTACAAAGTGTGAAACTTCCATTATCACTCCGAATGAAGTAAAATAATATACTGTGTAACAAGTGCGTAAAGTAGGTTATTTCCAGATGAGTTGCACAATATTTTTTGTAATAGGTTTGCGGAACGAGATTTCTTCGGGGTGTTGAGCAGCGCTAAAGCGAAAGTGCGCAAAGTGGCACTTTAAGCACGCGAAACCACCCCGAAATGTCGAGTTTTATGCACGCTATCACAAAAAATATTATGCCATACTTGTGTAAGAGAGCAGCCATCATACGATGTACCATAAACTGTAAAAAAAGTTCTTAAATTTAATACACTAAGAACTCTGCATTTTTTTACAGTGTAGGCAACTTGCCAGCCTGCGACAAATGGCCGTTTTCTCGCACTATTATCACCAAAGTGCTATGATTTCAAAAGAGCTCTTCATTCTTAACGTGCATCTAAAGACAATTTAAATCTTTTAAATCTTTTAAACCTGGAATATATTTTCCTCGTGATATGAATGAATGCACGTATCTCCTTGGCAAATCTATATTTTAGTATGGATATACCGGTATAAAAATAAGCAAGCCCACGCTTTCCAATAACACATTCCCATGCACGAGACCATGATGTTCTGCAGAGAATATGATCACGACCCAGTAGCCACGGGTTCTACCCAGCATGTGTCGTTATACAGTTGACCGACCCATTTTTTGTTTTATTGTCTTTTTTTTTCGCTCATCTCTCGAGATCGACTACCACGCGGCATTTTGCGCCGTGTCGACACCGCACTGTTGAAAACGTATAACATGGACAGTGATGAATATTCGCGTTCGCTGCCAGTTAAATTAAATGTCCATGTTCACGGAGACTCGAATTATTTACGTGCTCACTCTTCCTGTTACAGTTTTGTAATCATTTGTCGTTACAACCGCAGCATAAATTGCCCTTTCAAGTTCGTAAGTTAACATAAGTTTAGATAAGTGTACAAATAATTAATCACTTAATTTAGTGATTAATCTGTATTAATCGCTTAGTAATCACTTAGATCATTAAGCGTCACAACAAAGGAAAACGTTGTGATAAATGTTAAAGTATGATTGAACATGGTGATAACTTTTGAAAATTATTTTACGTTTACTAAAAAAAATTTACATCTCGTACAAGACACATGTACAATTGCTATAGGAACCAACACTGTACATTTTTTAGCTCATACGCTCTTCGATACAGATGCGAAAAATATTTTCCCTCGTGTATAGACTTCAGCTTTGGTAACTTATCAACTGAATTTTCTGCAATAAATTCGCGCTCGAAGTTCGGGAGCTCTCGTTCTATGTAACGATAACAATCCATCAAATTCAGGCGGAGCGCTTGAACAAATAGACGTAACTCGTTGCGAAACAAACCGTGCGCAATTATCAGCTATTGGGCGCACCAGGACTGTATGATACGGATTCTTTATTGTTTTCACTCTGCCAAGTTATATTCCCGGAAACTTGGCGAACGAAACTGAAGAAAAGAGAAAGCCGGGGGGGGGGGGTTTGTATCTTCGAAGCTCAAGTGCACGCGAGGTATATCGACGAGTTTTTTTCCCCAATTATAAGTTATCGATAACTCAAGTTGCGACTGGCCACAGTCCAGTGGCTCGGCGAAGTCCGCCTCTCGGCTCATCCGCGTTTCGAGAGTCCATCGATCATAATTAGGTCGAACCTATCTGATGTATCCCGGTCTATACACACTGCAACTCGATCATTATCGCGAATCCCAATAACCCAGTAACATAGTCCGTTGCGAGATATTTTTCCAAGGGATAAAATCGGCGCTATTCAGGTTGAGCGGTGTGTACGACAGGCCTCGTATATGGAATCTATAATTACGACTATAAAAAAAGACGTAACACAACAACGACTTACCCCTCACATGTCGCTCCTTGTCCATCGCCACGCGAGTCAAGCCGAGTAAACCACTGATTCCCCGGATCACTGCATCCTGAAACTTCTCTATCTTGATCGATCACGGATTTATTTATTCATACAAAACCCTCCGGGCACACCCGGACGACGATTTTATTGTGTTTGCGGGATGAGCTTTTGCGAATATCGCATATAAAAAATAATATATATATAATGGACGTATGAAAATATATGAAAAATCGTGGAGGAGAACGCGCGTCAGCCACCAGATGAAATTCGTTAAAACTCGTCGCGGACACTGCCTGGCGGCACCGGCGAAACAAAAGGAGACGAAAAAAACGTCGTTACCTATGTAAAGCTCGCGGCCTTTTAATTCGGCCGCACGCACTCTCGTCGTGTGCCGTTAATATTTAATATACTCGTGTGCGTATAAACTCACGCAATCAAGCCTCGCAAAAAAACTGGTTATCCGACTAATCCCGTTTCCCGCATCCGCCCAGTCATGAATGTGTAATATTCAAATTTCGAATATGGCGCGTGGCGAAAACAAAAATCCGATTAATCAAGCGACGCGACACTTGGCGACCTGTCTCGCGTCGATTCGAAGCCGAAAATCACGGGAAGCGCTATCGATATCCTCCGGTACGGTCGGCCGATTGACGAAAACTTTTGCGCCCGACACGTTGGTCGTCGTCGACGAGCCCGCGGACCGAGGGTAAATAATTCCCGAGCAAACGAAAACTGTGTCAACTTTTTTCCCGGCACAAACGTCGCTGGTGTATCGCGGGTATTCAACTAAATGTCGCAGCTTGGATCGGTAAGAAAAATATTTGTCGCGAACGTGAAGGCGGAAAAAGCGAGAGCACGTTTGACTCGGTGCTCGAGCGAAAACGAGCGTGGTCCCACTCGGGAGTACTTGGACAAACTGGCGCTGAGTTACTGGCGGCTGGCCGGCCTTCGCGCCCCGTAGTCCGCGGGAGCGCGAAAATCTGCGTGCGCAGCGCTTCCTATCTCTCGTATCACCCTCCAAGAATTTATTCTTGAGCCTGCCCCGCGCTCTACCCTCAAACAGACGCGTCGCAATTACCCTCCCGATTAAACCGAGAATACGAATTTATGATGTCCCATCTATAAACTCGTTTGTGTACCATAAATTCGCCACCCCAATATTTCCGTGTCCTCATCATCGTGACACACTAATCGGGGTTCGACTATGGTAACAAAAAAAAAACATCTCATCGACTCACGGAGAGAAGGATCTGATAATTTTACCATATTTGTAGTGAAAAGTATTGTAAATTTCCGGTAGAGGGGAGATATAACGCCATCTATCGAGAAGAACCAGAACGATGACAATTTTTACCACGAAATATGGTAAAAAATATTATACACATGTTCGAAATTCTCATAGTTCTCGTACTGTTCGTCAGGTGGCGGCTATGGCTTTTCAATACCAGGCGCGTTGGTAATTTTTACTACCGTGTTCGGTGAATTTGATCAGATCCTTCTCTCCGTGCGAATGAGTACACGGAGAGAAGGATCTAATACTTTATACCATATTTCTAGTAAAAAGTATTGTAAATTTGCGGTAGAGGGGAGATATAACGCCATCTATCGAGAAGAACCAGAACGATGACAATTTTTACCACGAAATACGGTGAAAAATATTATAAATATGTTAGAAATTCTCATAGTTCTCGTACTGTTCGTCAGGTGGCGGCTATGGCTTTTCGATACCAGGCGCGTTGGTAATTTTTACTATACCGCGTCCGGTAAATTTTATCAGATCCTTCTCTCCGTGCGGATGAGTAATTCGCGAGATCGCGAATCGCGAAAAAACCTGCACACAAAAGGCCGTGGGGGGGTTGAAAATCGAACGCTCGTTGCGCCGTCACCGAGAGCATCAACTGTCGGGTGGTTACAATTCCCGAGTCGATAATCCACCTGCCGAGGAGCCAGCGGGGAGACTCCGCGACCGCATTGACATCGAGTTTTATCCACGTAAATCGATCAGCCGTGATCGGGTTTGGGGCGGCTTAAGATTTCCTTCGGCAGACGCTCGTGTGTGTCTCTGTGTGTGTGTGTGTGTGTGACGCGCCCGGTGTATACGAGAGCCGCGCGCGAAGAGGGCGAGTGTAACAGAGAGGAAACCGAGTGACCGCGAGTGAGAGATAGAAAAAGGAGTAGGGTGCGCCGCACGGGGACGCGAACGAGGGAGCCCAGATATTAATACGTGAGCGTGATGATGCTGGGTCGCTTTGTCGATCAACGACGTGTAAGATCCGCTCCCGGCGTTACAGACCCTAGATAGCAGGCCTCTCGGCGTGTGTAGCGTTGTCCTCTCCTCTTCACCGAGAGCGCCGCGCGACGCCTGCCTGACACTTTGTATCCGCAGAACATCCAGCGCAAGGTGAAATCCTAACTAAAGGGGATGGTTTTAATGGCTCGTGAGCCCGTAATGCGACGGCGACAACACACGGCCGTGTATTCGCGGCGAAACTCTCGGGGAGCAGCGCGAACAAAGAGGCGAGCTGGACTAGTTCAACTGTATGCGGCCTGCGCCCGGCTACCTCAATAACGTCCATCATGCCTTCCTTCGGCGGGACAATCGGTATGCGCGCGGTTATTGGCGAACGCCGGGGGTATTGCAGGCATTGGCATGACCGGTTCGGACCAACGCGGAGAGGGAGAAACTGCCGCATTGGGCCACTCGCGACAATGGACCGGTTGTGTCGTTGGACCGGTTCCGTTTCTCCTGCTGTGTGTGGGACACGACAGACGATGATGGCTGTTGGACCTTATTTAGGGTATCGAAACAGAGAGACATGAGGTGAATTTCGGCGAGATCGATAGAGGGTGCAGGCCGCAAGGGCGTTGGAGAGCCCTTAACCTGAATGTTCAGTCTAAAAATGGATCACTGTTAATTGAAGCCATCCGAGGGTGTTAGGCGTACGTTAATGAGCCTTCGCTGTTATGGAGGCTCGTTGATCAAATTTAGACCGTTTGGGAAAGTGGATCAGTCGTGTCGTCGGACGATCAAGTTTGGACCATTTGCGAAAGTGGACCAGTCGTGTCGTTGGACGATCAAGTTTGGATAATTTGCGACAGTGGACCAGTCGTGTCATCGGACGATCAAGTTTAGACCATTTGCAAAAGTGGATCAGTCGTGTCGTCGGACGATCAAGATTGGATCATTCGCGAAAGTGGACCAGTCGTGTCGTCGGATGATCAAGTTTGGATCATTTGCAAAAGTGGACCAGTCGTGTCGTCGGACGATCAAGATTGAATCATTTGCGAAAGTGGACCAGTCGTGTCGTCGGACGATGAAGTTTGGATCATTCGCGAAAGTGGACCAGTCGTGTCGTCGGACGATCAAGTTTGGATCATTCGCAACAGTGGACCAGTTGGATCGTCGGACCACCTCCGTTTCTCAGACATGTGACGGTAGGTCATGGCACAGTGGATTGGACCTTATTTGGGACACCAAAATAAAGACACGACACGAGTTTTAATAGGTTTGGTAGTCTCAAAAGGCAAGGGTCGTCACTAAGCCCTTAACCCGACTGCTTGATGTCTAAAAAGGGGGTTCTTAGTTAAGCCTCTTGAAACGTTAATACCTGGAGGACTTCTTATTAAAGACACGTTAACGAGCAGGTCGCGGTAGAACTTAACCCTTCATCCCCCAAGACCAGCCATCGCTCATTGGCATACAAGTCTCTCGCTCCCCGGCATTACTGTTCCCAACTTGTATTTTTGTTTCCGAAACGTGCTGAAATTTCCGCGAGATTAGCCGGCGATTACCCGATAGACGTACAACTTCATGCCAGCTCTCAGTCTCCAATCCCTATCGCGACGGAACTTCCTAACTCGGCTATCGCTGCCACGCTGTATCCTCCGTTTATGTAAATACATGTATAGCCCCCGTCGCCAATTCCCCGGGACCCTTTCACGACTGTTCTGTTGCACTTGGGATTTATGGTAATAAACCCGTTAACCTGTAATATAAACATATGCATCAACGAAAACTCGAAGGACCATCTGGTGACTACACTGTTCCCGTCGTCTCGAGGCCGCGGATCTCGCTCCAGCAGCTTCGACACATTTCCGCGATGCCAGCTGCTTCGTATTCCACCCTGTAAGGGAAAACCTTGTATCCAAGTTGAACGTGATCGTGACGAGCATCCAATCATCCCCCTCGGCGCCGCGGGCTCCTACCGGTGTAACCTTTGTAGTACGCGGCTCGCCTCGCCAATACGGAGTCTATTTAACTCATTACAGGAAATTCAAAGTGCGCTATGCGGGAGATCCATTGGTTAAACGACTCGTGAATGCGGCAGATCCATCGCTGCTGCAGCAGCAGCAGCCGTACCATGTTGTACATGATGTATACGTGCGCGTGAAGACGGGGTGTGCAGCATCGATAGGACAATCTGGTGGACGACGTGTGTGCGGGTGTTCAACGAGCGTGTGATGCACGCTCGGTGGTGTGCAGGACCCGGAACGGAGGAACACGTAGGCACTAAAGTACATCGAGCGTCGTCCTGACCCGCGTTCTCGTCGTCATCATATCGATACAAGGACATACAGACAGATGGGTGGCTCGATTTGCACAGAGCGCATCGTGACCATTTAGCACGCGTTGTTAGTTCGCCGCCACCCCCCTTTGTCGATCCGCTCTCTCTCTCTCTCTTCTCCTGTTCCATACGTCCTCCGCTAGTCCTCCGCGCTTCCCCGATATTCGATACCTGATGCAGGCTTGCGTTTCTCCGGCCCCTTCCGCGTTATCCCACACCACCCGACTGTACAGACGATGCACACGGCGCCGCGGCGCACTGTCGACTCGGTCCCGGTGCCACGTACGGGTTTACACAGACGATATACGATAGTTCGAGCCAACCGACACTCTGTCTCGCGGTGTATACAGACAGCGGAACACGTTGTGAGCAGGAAAGTGCAGATGCAACGCGGCTACAAGGGCTTCGCGAAATCGTTGCATATGCACGTTGAACGAAAAATCCAGGAGAAGCAGAGAGAGAGAGAGAGAGAGAGAGAGAGAGGAAGCATCGAGACGTCCCAGGACGCGGCGAACTATTGCTCGCCGATGAACGCGCCCGGGAATATGTGTGTTTGTTCAGCCAAACGTGAAGCTGTCGCTGTCGCTTGGGCTGCTGATGCACCGCAGGCTTTCCGCGCGAGATTTCCCTCACACGCGAGATGACCGCAGACAAGTCGCGCACTGACTGCCGCACTTCGCGCATGGTTAGAGGATGTCCTGGGGGAGGCGGACCGTCAATTTGGAAAGTCAAATGCCATCGGAATTATTCGGATGACACCTGTTTTTTTTTTTTTGGCTTTTGTTTTATGACGTCCCACGTTGGAACACAAAGAGAATTCGTTCCGCCGGTGCGGAGGAAAAATCGTGAAAAGCTGTGAACACTTTTTTTTCGCTTCGATGACGTCGTCAAATTTGTGGAGAATTGGTACGCAAACTGTTCATGTCTACACGGAGAGAAAATTCTGGCGCTAAATCCTAAAATACTTTACGAGTTGTTATAGAAATTATGAGAAATATGGTAATAACTCATTTTCTCGTCAATTGTACAACGAGCTACGCATTCTAATGCTTCAGCAACGTTTAGGCCTGAGCCCCAGTTGTGCGACTTATCCTCCGATTAATAAACTAATCTCGAAGTGTTTCTCAAATTTTTCTCACCATGTGCATTCAAGAAAAGAATGGAATTTACTCTACGCGTAGTTCCTTTTGGCCTATGATAATAATGGTAATAATAATAATAATAATAATAATAATAATAATAATAATAATAATAATAATAATAATAATAATGAAAATTATTTGGCTGACACCCGTCTCTTTCTGGGCTGTTTTTTTTATAACGTCACGCGTCGTAACACGAAGAGAATTCGTTCTGCTGCGGACCGAAAATCCCGAAAACCCGCGAGCGCCATTCTCGCTTCGACGACGTCGTCAAACTCACCCAAAATTGTTCTGCGAATTGTTCAAGTTCCCGAAAAATTTAATTTACTCGCGCGCCTAGTGCCCCTCGGCCCGATAATAGCGGTAATAGTGGGTCACCTTCCTCGCAATGCGGCTATGTCTACGGGAGATCCTAAAATCCAATTTGAATATAAAAGGTCGCCCAAGTATGGTACCAACACGACCCGAGCACATATTGTAACCCACATACCCACACGCGCTCATGACGTCCTACACGGTCTCGGGCACACATAACTTTCAATTCGTCGAACCACCCGTGCCCGAGTTCTTTTCACATATATGCATTCAGACGTATATCCTACTTCGTGCCTGGCATAAAGATCCGCGAGCACGGCGAGAGAGTGAGACACGGGCCCATAAGTGCGTGAGGAGCGGCCAAAGAAGTTCCGGGGGGTGGGGGGGGGGGGGGGAGGTTGCGGGGGTAGACCGCGTTTCGTAACTCGAGGGACGAGCATCCAGGGAGACGGGAATGAGGCAGGGATTGTGAGGAAAATTGCAGGAAAAGGATCGCAGAAAGCCCGGTGAGTGCCACACACCGACGAAATACAAAAGGGGGACGCGAATGGCAACGGGGTATGAAAAAGTTGTGGCTCAAAAAAAGGAGGGTGAAAGTTGATGGCGTACCGAAGGCGCGCGCGCGGACCGAGGTGCTCGACGGGTCTCCCCGGTCGCCGTGGAAAATCGCGCGTTTGATCGCGAGTTTTTCGCCTATACGATGTTTATTTTCAGCCTCCGAGACCGAGTCTCGTTATTCCCGGTGAAATTTTTCGAATTTTCCTGCGACGCAGGTGGCCCACTCGGCCTCAAAGCCGCTTAGCTCCCGTCTGTCTACACCGGACTCGTCGCTCTCTTTCCCTCGTGCTGGAAACTCGCCGCGAGTGGGGCTCTCGACGCTAATAAGTCGTCTCATATACGTCTGGTTTACCGACCGAGTGGAAAAATAACGAGGCGATCCTCGTCATTAGCCCGCGGAGAGACGGATCGAGAAATATCGAGAGATAAAACCGGCCACTCCTACTTATCTCCTCTGTCTCTCTCTGTTCGATTCTATATATAAACAGCGCGGAAGCGTTCCTTTAATGAGTTTTCCAATAGAATCGATTAATGGCTTATTTTTTTTTTGAATTTCCGGCCAGACGGATATCGCTGTCCGTAGCGCACGGGTATAAATGGCCGACTCCACTTCCATTATTCTCGAGTTCGATTGCGCGCGAGTTTCCAGCTTAGTCCCGACAACTTTTTCTCGTATAGGTAGGGGAAACCGGGGTAAAACGGGCCTCCGGGGTAAAACGGGCCCCCCTTTTTTTGATCATCGAAAAAAAAAATTAGGGTAAAATGGGCCTTCGTCTCCGTGGTAAGTTTTGAGGCTTGTTTCTTCGTCAAAACTTTTTTTTCCGTCGTCCTCCGTGATTTTTTTTTATTTTTTATTCGCAGGCTTCTTCGGCAACAGTTTTGTTCTCCATCAATTGTTGCCTGTACGGCGAATCTGTCACGACTAAAATGTGCTTTTGTATCACATTTTAGTAAAAGACCCAAATAATCAACACTCATGCCGATCGGTAACGTTTTGTGTACTGACTCATATTTGTGCCGGATTCTGAGGGGGGCCCGTTTTACCCCGGATTTTTTTTTTTTGCCGACGCTCAAAATTGATAATTGATATCGAATTTTGGAGTGAAAAGCAATAAAAAAAACACTTTGTTTTTTTTATTAGCAATAAAAAAACAAAGTTTATTGCTTCTTTTAAAAGCAATAAAAAAAACAAAGTGTTTTTTATTTTTTCTTTATTTTTTCATAGAGCCATTTTTTGCTTAGGGGGCCCGTTTTACCCCGGTCTCGCCTATAGGACGCACCTTCTATACGTACGGATCGGGCAGTCCGGATAGGAACGACGCCTATCGGTTCGACTCGCGCAGCACTTTTTCCTCGAATATGTGTATAGTTTATACGTGCCGATAGGATCGACCCGAAGCCAGGAAATTGGAGACACTGCGCATTTCGCGATTCCGTTTTATCCCGCAGTTTATACGCACGTAGACACGAAGTATCCTCCACTGTATCCGGACAACCGCCACACGGATCTATACGACGCAGCTTTCAGTTTTTCGCCCTTTTATTATTTTCAATGGGGTTCCGAGGGCTTCCGGGGGCATCGATCGACGCGACCCGTTGTCACATAGTCGCGTCGCGGCGCTCTTGACTCTTTATTCTGGGTTCGCTCATATATACATGTATGGATATTTCTCAGTCGCCGTCGAGCGAACATCGATATCGCGAGTACGGAACGAAACGCGAGAGACAATAAAGAGAATAAGTTCCGCACGGCCGACGCTCGATTAAAACGTGGGCTTTCATCGCGCCGCACGTTGACGGTATCCGCGGCATCTCTCGCGCAACGCGCGCGCTCGCATCGACGCCAAAGAGCCGATGGATTGGTTACACAGCCGGAGTTGAGCACCGAGCGAGCAGCCGAGCGATCCTTGAAAATTGCAAACGGAATCGCTGATTGGAATTTTTTTCTTTTTTTTTTTTTCGAGAACCAACCGGTGCGCTCAGCCGCCCGACTCGAAATCTCTAGGGTATCCTCCAATTTCACTCAATCCCATAGCGTCGAACACCTCTCGCGCCAACTTATTCATCCCCCTTCCGCCATCGTCACTGAGATTACACAAATGGGCGGCTTTAAAGTTTTATCAGCGAGGGTCGGAATGTGAGGAATATTCGGCTTCGTTCACCGAACTACCGCGCGAATAAAAGCCTGTGCTTGGGAAAAAGTGCGCGATGCCGGTGGGATCGATCGGAGGGAGGATTCCGGTAATTTTATAAATCTACCGAATGTATTCATTAACTTGCAGTGATACGGAGCAGCCGTTTCCAGTGAAGGCAGATGGTGGTTCTACCCTGAGGTAACTACGTAACTGAACAAGATAATGGTTTTAAAAAAACTGAAATGAGGGGAGGCAGGGCTTTAATTATTTTTACCTCGCTCGGTGCGATAATTTTCACACCTTGTGAAGTCCAATTTCCTACAATCCTCATTGAAAAAGTTTCATCGCACAGTATCATAATGTACTATTCTGTATACTAACGGTGTATTTATTCGCACACAAATGGCCTGCATTTTTTTAAATGTGATATTAAAAACTACACCAAGACGCCGTCTATATAAGTCCACACCAATCACGTTGATAACGAACGGTGTTAATAAGCGAAAAGTCTTAAAATATATCGTCACTTTACACAGGAATAAATTTAACGAGCCGGCTGGTGTTAATTTTCACACCGTAAAAATGGTTATACTATTAACACTGTAATAAGTAACAATAGGAAAAAGTCCACACCAGCAGCGTTGGTCACCGTATATTTCCAACACTGTAGAACTAGTCCAAAGTTGGAGATCAATGCAGACCCTTAATCCAGACCAGTGTAAAGTTGCGGTGAATACTTCAATTACATCGCCTTTAACGGTAGATTTGTCCGCGAATCTAGAGAGACCGGCGGTCACCGAATTTACGTACGGTCATAAGTGCTGTGCGGATTTACTTGACCACAGCAGCCGGGTTTAACGACTTGTGAACAGGATAACTCTGAGCGATACGTACGACGCTGCGGGCGAAGTTTGCGCGAAGGGTTGAGGAGAAGGGACTGCGGTTTCCAGCGACAAATGCAGCAATACGGGCGGAACTATCTGCGGACTGAAATGCGGTGACAAATATGGAATGGTGTGTACATATGGACCACTTAGGTTCGGCGAAAATCGGGCTTCGCCATGTTTTCCGTTACAACGTAAAAGTCGGGCATTTGTCGAGATAAAAAAGAATGCGATATTTGGTTTCTCCTTCGATACACAACAAAGAAATGAAGCTGAGAAAACGGATAAGAAAAACGAAGGGCGAATGCGTGCACTTGAGCCACTCTTTGTTCACTACTTTGCGAGGCTAAGGTGAAGGTCTCGGGAACCGGACGCAAAACGGCACTCGGACACCCAATAGCTTCGGCAGTGACGGGAAATGTACGGGTCATTCCACGGCTTATCGACAGGGTCGTGACCCTCATTGTCTTCCATGTGAGATGTTGTAGGGCAACATGAAAAGGCCCTCACGTCATTTTATTCAGTCAAAACCAAAATTTGAATGTTTAAAAAAGTACGATAACGATTTTTTTTTACCAAAATTTGAATGTTTAAAAAAGTACGATAACGATTTAACATTTTTTTTTTTAAGTTTAGAATAGCAATTACAAATAAAAATAAAAGTATTTTTTCAATTTCCTTAGATTTTTAGTCGGGGAGATTTTACTATTTTCGATTAGCTTTTTTGCTATATCGAAACCATCTAGCTCCTATAATTTCGGTGAAGTCGAATTTACAAAGAAACTAATTAATTCTTTTTCCAGGATAATGAAATTGCTGTGTAACAAAAAAAACGAAGGGTGCTGGGTGGTTCAAAAAAGTTACAATAGACGAACAATCGCTCTGGGATGATATGACATCAAAGTTGAAACCATCTAGCTAATATAGTTCCAGAGATACCGTCCTTTGAAGTTACATCGACGAAAAATTAATTAAATTTTTTTCCATGAAAATGAAAAAGAAAAAAAAATCATATCGCCCTACAAAATCCCAAAAGGAAAAAAGTAAAAAAAATTAGGGTCACGACCCTGTCGATAAGCCGTGGAATGGCCCGTATATAGGTATATCCAATCATGGCCACGTCGGCCACTGGTTCCTGGAAGGATCCTGAGACCTTCAGGTCTCTCTTTCCTGCATCCTGCCTGAGCTACAGAAAGACTGCGTCGAAGAATCCGAGAATCGAAAAAACGAAGCTTTTTACGAATTGGACCGCTTTGTTCGCCTCTCTGCGCTATCCTCCCTTCTTAGCTCGACTTCAGGGCTCACTGGCTTTACCCGAGTTGTCCCAGGAGCTTTTCGAAGGTCGTCTATCTCTTTGGAGAATTCTCGCCACGTGTATATCTATGTAGATACGTAGATATGTACACCGTACAGTAAACTATACTCACCTATAAAGCCTGCAGCTCGCTGTACCAGCTTTCAGGTTGAGCTCGCACTCTACGTGGTTGCATTCGTCTCCGGTATTCGACTATCACGAGAATAGACGGGAAATCCTCGCTAAGATAAAAAGGCGAGTGTGGAGGGCAAAGTGTGTCTGAACACTTTATAATCGCGAAGCTTTTTTTCCCCCGCGAATGGATGTCAAGTAATGGGCCTACTTTGGATTGAGAGTGACGCGAGAAGCGATGGGCACTATTTTTTAACGCCCCGATTGTGCCCCGCGGGCTGAAAGACGGGAATTGTGAGGCGATTAGCTAATTGGAGTAATTTGTTGTCTGTTGTGTTCTCGAAAATGATGAAAGAGATTGTGACATTCATGTTATATGCATCATGACTGAAAGACTTTGCAGTAGACGACTTTAGTGTTGAACACACTTCACACTCTATGATTATTCAAGCCCTCAGCGAAATTATACACGCGTGAAAATTTTCATAACAAAAATAGCAAAAGCTTTCACGTGCAAGATACTTTTTTTAGGTTTACGAGATATTTGACCAACTGATTTTTCAAAGAGGGACTCTTAAAAATCTTGAAAGGTTTTACGTGCAAGATACTTTTTTTTAGGTTTACGACATATTTGACCAACTGATTTTTCAAGGAGGGACTCTTAAAAATCTTCAAAGGTTTTACGTGCAAGATACTTTTTTTTAGGTTTACAACATATTTGACCAACTGATTTTTTAAAGAGGGACTAAACTCTTTTATGAAATGTCCTTCGACGTTCGTACCTAAAATTGCGTCCAGACGACATCGCATTAAGTCTTAATGTTCTTTGACGTAGCAGCGAACTCCGCATTCGCGAGCATTGGCAACGACAAAACCACTTTAACGCTGATAAATGTGCAGCTTTACCGAACTTCGGTTAAATAAACGACGGCAAATGGCCATCTGATGTTAAACTTTTATCCAGTTCGTTTGATTTACTGTATATTGTTGTTACATTTTCCACTTTCACGTTTTCCCCCCCTTTGTTTGCTCTCCGCTTTTTCCCTCGGGACCCGCGCGCCACCAACTCCCGCGAACTTGTAATGGACATAACTTTTTAATTGACCGACTATACTCACCAACAATTACCGCAGAGTGCGCGCGTTTATCAACGATTTGGCGGAAAAATCTCGTTCCAAGCCCGACATTACGGTCTGTGGGTCGCGTCATTTTCCGGCCGTGTACATCAGCGTTAAAAGGGATGGCTGTGGTGCATAATCAACGACGCGTCGCCGTGCGTTAAGTATTCAGCGCATGGTGCACGCGGAGCGATGCAGTGTGGGGAGATTTTCATCGTAATTATGGAAAGCGAACTACTATCTCTTTGAGCCAGAACCGGAGCAGGCCTCTACTTCGGTTCCGAAGCTCACGTGTTTTCAAGTAAATTGTAATATTTTGCATAGTCGCAGCAGGCGGAAAAACTTTACAGCCCGTACGTGCCTTAAACCGACGCCCTGATGCATTTTATTTAAGACGTTTCGCGTTGCGGGAAAATTTTCCTCTATTTGTTTTCTTTGCATAAACGGGACGAACCGTTTTTACCGATGTTCAAGGTTCCGGTTGCTCCAACGCTAGGAAACTTTGTTACGAGATTCTGGCATGAGTGTCAAAGTTTGCAAAACCCAAGCTCGATCCTCGCCACAGTTCCGCGTCCAATCGCGAGACAAATAAAACGGCAGAAATGGGCTCCACGCATGAAATACGCTCCAATGTGGTAAAATCGATCCCTCGAAATGTTGTTTTTCAGGATATCAACTTTAAGGCTTTAGTATCGTTCTCAAGTTGCATATGCCAGTGTTTTATTGATTAATGTATGGTTTCTTCGACCTTTTACATCCCGCTCTTCATTCTCAAGTTGCATATATATTCACGGGAAAAATACTGTTCACAGCCCTTTAAAAAATAATTAGAAATGTATATATTTATCAATACTAGCCCATACGCGCGTTTCGCACGTTTACCTAGTTGTCGCATCACTAAAATCGAGGTTACTTTTTTTTTACTCGATCGAACCTGGATTTTCTTTCTTCGTTCGAGATAAAACTGTATAATGAAGAGAATGCCGCAAGGCGGAACGCGATATCTTGATTTCCGAATTTTTCACAGAATTTTAAAGCCGAAAGTTAAGTTGGGTTTTTCGCGAAAAAAAAATGTTAGACTTCGGAAAGTTCGAACAGCCTATTCGATGGGAAATTTCACGCTGATTCCGAATAACACCGTTGTTTGCCGAAAAAAAACATAAAATTCGATGAGAAAAATGTAAAAAATGATTTTTCACTTTTTTCGCAATCTCGACACTTCGCTAAAATCGAGGTTACTTTTTTTTCGATCAACCAAACCTGGATTTTCTTTTTGCGTTCCAGAGAAAACTGTACAACGAAAAAAATGCCGTAAGGCGGAATGCGATATCTTGATTTTCTAATTTTTTACAGAATATTAAAGTCAGACCCCCAAAAATCGCGAAAAAACGAGAGGGGTACCCCTTCTAAAAATTTGCGATTTTTGAGGGTATAAAGCTGAATATATTTTTTTACAAATATAACAAGAAAACCAAAATATCACGATGACGGAAACTTTCATATTCTACGAAAGCCCTACAGGTGAGACGAACAAGTTGGCACCGTTTTGCAGTACCCTCGACTCACCCGCAGCAACGTTTATGGCAAAAACACGACTCAAAGAAATAAAGCATAGTGTCGTCCGCCGCGTTACGTCGGAGTCGCCAGTCAGCGAGAGACGAGACGAATTATCGCCGTCGCATCTCGCGAGACGTCTGGCGTGCGACCTTTTCTTGCGTCATACGTGCGCCTGCGCCGTAGATCTCATTAAATGCGCCGTGCTTGACCCGGTATTGTTAATTACACAGCAACTACGAGGGGCGCGAACGAGAGAATCCCGAGCGGGGGACCCCGGACACGGTGGGACAAAGGGTCGCGAGCACGCGAAAGTAGAAACGGCTTGTGCACGTCCTACTCGTACTTCGCGAAGTTGGGCGCGCGCCCCGCAAGTCCCGTTCCGGCAGCCCCTAAGCGGTCGGCCAAGTTTCAACTTTCGCGAATAATTCACGATCTCTTCCCCGCCCCTCCTCCCGCGCCTTTATAATATTCCCTTTCTCGTAATCCACAACTGAACTCGCGTATATTCCCCCCTTTTTTTTTTACTTTCCCCGGCTTAAACTGTTTCTCGCGGTAGCGGTGCGAAATTTAGCAAGAAGATTTTATGTGCTGGCGTTCTGCCCAGTTGAAATGGTATCGCGAACGAAGGGAAATTACGTCATTAAAAATGTTGCATTAGTGCAGTAATGGCGCAGTTCGGATCCGGCGCTGCGGCGAGGCTGCTGAAGGTGCGGCTGACGCGCTCAACTTTAAACCGGAATATCGACAGCTTCAGAGTTCGAACGACGTTGAAGTAGTTTTTGCGAGGATACAAATTTTCAAATGTTACTTTGCTTCACGTAGAGCAGATGTATCTTTTTAGGAGGCCGTTAGGCTTTTTTGTGCTTTGAGGATTTGGCTAGAGGAATAAAATATGAAATGGAGTAATCACCAATAAAGCTCGTAAATCAAGTACTAATTTTTAAATGCGGATTTCCAGCAACGCGGCAATCGCGTTTATTCTAATTTCGAATAAGTTCAAAGGCATATTCGGCATTTAATAAATATCTATGATATCCAAACAAATATTTGAACTCCCCAAACTGTAGAATGCAATATCGTTGCATACAAATAATTTCCACGAAAAGGTTTGAAATCCAATTTTCATCGTTAAATAAAAAGTGTATTTTCATCCTTCATGTGCTCCGAAATTTTTTATTTTTAATACTCGTTAACGTCAACAAGTCGCTCCACGGGCGGTGAATATCAAAAAACATTTGTTTTTGCATTCGAATCCCTTCCTTCGTATTACGAGTGGAATCTCGCTGAGCTCCTTTGGTCCTAACCCTTCAAGCCCGTTTCGTCCCATAAAGGGGAAAGCATTTCGACCAAAGTGGGAATAAAATAAGAATGATAAAGCAAAGAAGCAGGAGCAACAGGGGCGCCCGATACGCGAATCCGAGATTTGTGCAGGATCCGAAGAGTCCCGTCGTGGCCACGGCGACTGCCAGGAAGGATCGCGAGAGCGTGAAAGTAATTCGTGTAGCTGTGTACAGAGTAGGCGAGTGACAGACATGGAGCGAGCACCCTGCGGCCAGATGTCGTAAAAGTTAACGAGAAAACTTCTCTCGCTCCCGATTACCGTCGTCGTCGTCGTCGTCGTCGGCGCGACCCTCTTCCTCGGTCGCGTCCCGAGGTATATAGAATGGGGTACACCGGGAGCGGCGGGCGACCGAGTGAATGCGTTTTAGAAAACGGGTTGCCCGGGTGCAACGCCGAACGTCGCATGCATTTTCATGTCCACCGTATAATCCACCATACTTTATACCCTCGCGTGCTTATCTCGAGCAAAACGTCCACGTTAATTCAATCTCGTGTAGCTACGCCATCCCTCGTCGGCGTTCCACTTACCATAATATTAAACAAAACGAGAGGCTCACGGAACAAATGTATACCGTAGTTATAATAATCTGTCCCATAAGCCGGCTCACTCTCTCTCTCGTCCCGGTCGCTATATACGATTGCTTCTATGTTTAACGAGCACCCCCTGCAGTGTGACGTTATACTGCATGTCCCTACTGTTGTGCCGTTAATTCTCGGATAAAGTGACGATTGTTCCGCAATCTTCGTGGTCCGCATATACTTATCGGTGACCGGGTACAGTTGGAACAGCGTTGGATTACCGCTCCCTATTTATTTTATGCTATTCCATATTGATTATAATAAATTGTTTTTATTTTTGTTTCTCACCAATCTTTGTAACTACTTAGTTTCTCTTTTTGGTATAACTTGGTCTGTTCTTTTGCCGTCGATTGTACAATCAATGAATGAATAACTAAAAAGCGACACGTTCGTTATCAGAAAATAGAACTTTGTGCATTGCTTTCTCAAGCATTTTCTGCTTCCTATTTATTTTATGCTATTCCATATTGATTATAATAAATTATAAAAATAGGAAACGCGAGAATGACATTACGTTTTTATTTTTATTTCTCACCAATCTTTGTATCTACTCAGTTTCTCTTTTTCGTATAACTTGGTCTGTTCTTTTGTCGTTGATTCTGCAATGAATGAATAAATAAATAAAAATCGACACATTCGTTATAAAAAAAGAACTTTGTGCATTGCTTCCTCATGCATTTTCCTTTTTCACAAAGCCACCTCTATAAAGAAGCCAAAATTGTCATTTTTTCTAAACCACTTTTCTCGACGTTTTGAACCATTCTGAGTATCCTGACATGAAAATCTCGAGAAAAAAAACATTTCACGAAAACAAAGCTTCCTCCGTGAGGAAGCAAAATCGCAAGTAAATTCCCACGTCAATTCCAACGTTGCACCCGTTGAAACGATCAACAGATTGCCAACAGTCGATCCGTCGAACCGAGCGAGCGCGCGTCAATCGTGAAAATAAAATAACCATCGGTTGCCAAGTGGAGCCGCGGATTTTCGGGTCGCTCCGACTCACCCCGGTCTATCCCACATACTTTATCCTATTCCCTGCAATTCACGAGACGTGCCATATCGCGGACTTTGTGTCTCCTCTTAACGGCTCTCCTCGTGTATCCATAGCTGTAACTACCGGCTCTCACGTGTCCGCAAGTCTCGTGCGCGAATGCTCGTCGACGTTGGTGCGGGTTAGCCGGGGCCACCCCCGTCCATACCCACCCACATACGTGTACATATATACGTACACAGGGAGAGATCTCTCTCTCTCTCCTCTAGCCAGAGGCAGAAACGAGCAAGAGACAGAATGCAAGAGGGAAAAACCGAGCAGAAGGTCCACTCGTCCATCACTTGACTGTCTGGAGGATTGCTTTCGCTTAAGGAGGCGAGATCCCCGAGTTTTCGCTCGGGCGTTTCGTGTTCGCGAATGGCACACCGCGCGCCGAGGGAAACTGCAACCAAGCTGCCGTGATATTCCGCGTGGCCTCGGCGCGGCTCGTCCCTCGTATTTAATTCACGCGTAATCGTGCCGCAGCCGCGGAGTTAACCGCGGGTTCAGCCACTCCTGACTCATTTATAGAATAACGCATGGCTTAGTCTTCATTATGTTTATAACCTTGCACACCAATTGTTTATTCGCGTCCGTCCGACCGTCCCGTCACGTCCGGGTCGACGTATATATAAATATACGGTTTGTGTGTGTGTGTTTCATATGTATATATGTATATGTATACCACCACACACGACCCCTGCAACTTCTATTTCCTCTTCTCGTATTTTAAGCTCGGCTGTATCTGTGGCGCTTTTAGAGCACAGACTCGTCGGGTTTATCGATTGTACGAGCGCGCGTTTACCGCTGTCGAGTACCGACCGCGCGCGCCCTCCGACTCTGCGCCGCATTGGCACTCGATGCTTTTTATGGAATTCGCGGCCGCGCCACCGCCGGAAATTCGATGATTTTATTTCTTTCCCAGCGGTTTCGGGATGCACAGTCGCGGCGACGCGAATTTATCTTCTTTATGCGCGAGGCGGACGCGAGCCCCCGGGTCATACATCATGCAGCGCGTCGGATGTGTTTGCAGATATTTTTTACGGGTTCCAGTTTATTGAGGCGAAAAAAGTGATTTTTTTTTAATGGTCGCTGTGACACGTTTCTAAGGTATAAGGTGATGATTTAGTGAAATGCATTTGACTTTTTTTTATTAGCCATATTTCACTGAAGCCGATAAATTGAATTTGATGTATTCAATTAAGAAATTATGTCTTTATCAAGGAAATATCTTGTAGTAGAGAACTGAAGAAAATATTTCACCAATTTTCGGAATTTTTTCCATAATTTTGTGATTCGATTTATTTCATCGAAATAGATCACAATCAAATTCTTGCATTCCTGAAACTTGATTAATTTAGTGAAATGCATTTGATATTATTTTAATCAACCTTAATTCCCTCGAAATACCACAATTTACTAACGAAATATGTTACAGCGAAAAACCACAGAAAATATCTCAATGATTACAAACATTTTTTTCCCGAATCTCATGATCTATTTCGTCGTAAATCGAGACACCGTATACAACTCGCCAACGTTTCCCGTACCCACAACCTGACTAACTTAGTGCAATGCATTTGATATTATTTTACTCAACCATAATTCCCTCGAAATACCACAATTTACCAACGAAATATGTTACAGCAGAAAACTGCAGAAAATATCTCAATGATTTCAATCATTTTTTCCCGGAATCTCATAATCTATTTCTAATCTCATGATCTATTAATGAAATGCATTTGATATAATTTTATTTAACCATAATTCCCTCAAAATATCACAATTTACTAACAAAATATGTTTCACCCGAAAACTGCAGAAAATATCTCAACCATTTTTTCCCCGAATCTCATGATCTATTTCGTCGTAAATCGAGACACGGTATACGCCTCGCCAGCGTCTCGCGTACCTGGGAGCGCGTGCGAGAAATGTTTATAGCGCAGTTAGCGTCAGGATTGCACAACTCGGGTGTGCATTTAAACGAATTCCGTCGCTCCCGGGGCGCGAGGCCGAAGGGTGGCGATCGAAATATAAGCCACGGTGTAGGTCAAAGAGAAAAGGAACAGCACGACACGAGAATTATTCATTATTCCACCCCATATTGGAGATTCCTGTCGTTCGATTACCGAATACCTTCGTCGTACAGTCTCTCGGCGGAGGCCCCGCCGGGTCGCCCGGCTTCCTGTCTCCGTGAGATTTCCCGTCAGATCCTCATCCTCCCACGCCGTATATAAGGTGTACATATCCGCCCCCTCCTCTCTCGCGCTTTAGTTCCTGCAACCCTTCGCGTTGTGTTATTAAAGTTCAGTGGAACACTCGGATGGCGCGGAGCGCCACCGCGAATAATCCCGATGTGCCGGAGCAATCGCGACGGCCGGCGTTATAGCCCCTCGAACAATAATGGCATTTAAATCCCACGCTTCGATCAATTACAGCACTGGTCCTCCGGCGTCGAGAGGCCGCAGAGGATCGATTATGCCGCCCTCGACTCGCGACTCTCTCGGCCCTCTCGCCTCTCCCGCTCGGCGTCGTTAATGAGAAACTGAATTGAGCAACCTGAGAAAATGCCTACGATGTAAAGGAAAAAAATAAAAAGAATCAACAAGAGTAGAGACGGTGGAACGGGTCGGGGAATGCGAGTCGGGGAATTGCAAATTCGTCGCTGTACAAACCTTCCAGGCTCATGGAATAACTCGCATGAATTTTGTACTCCCCGGGCATTTATTTAAATTGATTCCAACCTGCTTCGGTATATTTGCGCCCCACGGCTTCCGTGATGTATTTCGAGAAACGCAATTTTTGCGGCAGGTTGTTTTTATGGCAGTCAATCTGTTGGGTGTTACTTTGATTATATACTGTTCAGTGATCTCGCGTGAGGCTTCCTGAAATTGTCGCTTTAAGGCGAGGCGAAACCACCATGAGTGCGAGAGAGATATAATATAATTTTCGGAACAACAATACACGGAAACTAGACACATGCCTGAAGAAATAAAAGTTTTACATCATGCAGAATTGAAAGAGGAATGATGTAAAACTTTTCTTTTTACCGGAAACGTTAAGCATCGTCGAAATAATTGTTTACAACTTTTATTACCGACTTACTTGTTGTCACCTCGCCTTAATTCCCTGTTCCTTTAATGCTTTTCTTGACTGTGGATTATTTAATCGAATTTCTGCAATCGTTGCTCGAACAAATTGATTTTCTGCGAAATAACTGAATAGCGTAACAAGGTTGAATAAATATTAAATGCTTGGGCCTTTCAATTGGGCTTGCAAGTTTAAACATTGCTACCTCGCACGAAGGTCAGTGGAACGGATAAAAGTCGCGTTTAGCGAGCGGAAATAAGTGCTCGGGTCGAAGGTTTTAATCGGGTCAAGGTATAAGATTTCTGTGGCTCATTTGTGCTCGGTGTCGTTTTAACGTGGATTCACGGTGTCATCGTCGACTAAGTTGTCATTACTCTGCGGCGGGATTAGCGCTAGATGCTATTAAACTTAGAACATAGTTAGGCCAGCCGTATAGTTTCGCGTCGAGCGTCGTTCGATATTGAAATTGAACCCGTGGTATACTCAGTTACTGCGTAATATATAACACTGTACATGTTACCGAGACGGCGACGTAGCCATCAAGCACTATACCGAAATTGGCGAGAGGTGATTCGCTCTGGTCCTTCATTAATTACGATGGAAGAGACTAAACTCTCCAGCGAAATGGAAATATATCACAGCGCGGCGGAGGGTAATACAAATCATCAGTTACCCTTAGACGGAAATAAAGAGGGATCGCAAAAAGAGGCCGTTTGTATCTTATCTTGATTCCGGAGGGTAACCCTTGATCTTTTTAAATCGGGTCTCGCGAAAAAAGAAAAGCGTGAAGCAATTTATCATCCGGTCTCTCGAGCGTTACTTTCGGAGTAAGAGTCAACGAGGCGGCCCGCCGGAGCGCTTTCCGCAAAAATATGTCTGAGAAAAAGAAAAGCCAACTTCGAACTGAAAGTTGGATAGGTCACACGGGATGACTCGGAAACACAGACGGCCGTCTCCGACTTGCGAAGCCGTCGGTTTTTCTTGCGACCCGATGAAACGCGTCGAGAATAGCAGATATTGGTACTGATATTTTCGAGTGATTTCCCAAAATGTTGCAGCTTCGGAACGTCGCGAATTTTCCCAACAGAAACAACAGTTATTTTCCGTTTTACATATTCATCGTAATAAAGTTAAGTAACGAGATGAATAAAACAGAAGCAGGCGAGCAATTTTCATTTGGATTCTGTAGTCAATGCTCAACGTAAAAGATTACAAAAAAATCGGTCGAGTACGTAGAGACTTATTAATTGATGAGATACTGTTTCCAATCAAATTAAGCACAGAGAAATATCCGTGATAAAATCCGTATATGCGAATCGGAGTGATAATTAAACGAGTGAATTGGAAAGTAATAACTGAACTACTCGACAATCCATATAAGATGGATTACTCAGTAATCAAGAAAAGTGTACCAAGAATCGACATAAATGTGTCATAATACTCCAGATTCCCTGCAGTCAAAGCACACACTATCGATTGCCGGTAGTCGCACCTTCGGATCGCACCGAGACTTTCATCTCACCTGACGTCTCTCTGTGCGAAGCGAGCGTCGAAGATCAAGCTCAAACAGCTGCAAGTGGCGGCGTTGTTAGCGCGAAGGTGTCGACGGATCTCTCACACCTCCACGTCCACACGTTTCTTTCGCTCGGGCGGTCGACACCCGCGCGTAACTCACCTCGGATTCTCGCCACTCGAGAGTGCCGCAACTCTCGCCCCGCACGTAGCTCGCCGAGTAGGAGGAACAAAACAGAAGCGAAGAGAACAACCCACTTTCATTTCAGAACGTAAGAGAATCGACACGGAAAACGATGTTCCGGCACGCCACTGTATGCAGAAGGCTCCGCTGCACGTTCGACACACCTCGGTTAGTTACTCAAAGCCATGTATATTTCCTTTCGTTTTCTCTATGTACTTTCTCAGGAGGGGTTGAAGACCGTCTTTTTCCTTCGCTCTTGCTCGCGGTGCTTCCGCTCTCATCCAGAACCGAAAGGTACCGAGAATCCCATCCTAATGTCTCCTCTCTCGCGAGCTGAGCGAGGGGTGTAGGTATATAATATACTTTAATCAAAGTTTGAAGAAAAGGGTGCTTGAGGCCAGGCACCGATCGTGGCATCCGAAACTGCGCACTCGGAAGATATATTAGGAATGATAGAAAGTTTTCCATTGTAAAGTCGAGAAGCGTGGAAAATCGAGTTTATTCGGCGTGGCCCAGTGAGAGGGTTCTTCTCCGCGTCTGAAAGGTCCAACCCCGCGATCCCCGTCGCTTCATCTGCGACTTCGCAGTTTCACAGTTTTCCACGAGTAAAGAATACTTTTCTCATATACGAGAAAGTTTGCCACGTTTTCCCTTATTCTCGTGTAAGTCGAGTTGTTTTTTTTCGTCGCGGTGGCCAGACGACACCTTGACTCTTTTGGTACCGATTGGGGACCTTCGGGCTACCGCAACGTGAACGTCAACCTCGGGTTAATTATACATTTTGTTTTTTTGGTCCCCTGAGCCACGAGTCCCTGGTTAATTAAAAAATTAATCGAAAAAATAGATTGTCTCGTGAAATCCAAACGGGTTGAGAGGTTCCAGCCGTATACGATTCTAATCAGCGGTTGCAATAGTTTTTACAAGAAAATCGAAAAACTTGATTTTTTTCGATTTTGCTATCTTTTTCTTTGCATCAACAGGAATGATAGAAAGTTAAGGTAGATAAGTCCGCGAAGAGCACGTGTGATAAAATTATTTTTCAAATTCGATTAAAAAAGGTTGTTAACCAGTGTTTTCGGGGGTAGAATATGCGACTTGAGAACGATGGTATAGGTTAAAAGTCGATATTTTGAAAAGAAAAAAATTGGGGTAAATTTTGGTGATTTTCGGTCGGGAGCCGGATCTACGATTTCTGACAGAAAAAATATTATTTTCGTCGCCAAAAAAATATTTTTTTCAAAATCGATTAAAAAAGGTTAATAACCAGTGTTTTCGGGGGTAGAATATGCGACTTGAAAACGATGGTATAGGTTAAAAGTCGATATTTTGAAAAGAAAAAAAATTGGGGTCGATTTTGGCGATTTTCGGTCGGGAGCCGGATCTACGATTTCTGACAGAAAAAATATTTTTTTCGTCGCCAAAAAAATATTTTTTTCAAAATCGATTAAAAAAGGTTAATAACCAGTGTTTTCGGGGGTAGAATATGCGACTTGAAAACGATGGTATAGGTTAAAAGTCGATATTTTGAAAAGAAAAAAAATTGGGGTCGATTTTGGCGATTTTCGGTCGGGAGCCGGATCTACGATTTCTGACAGAAAAAATATTTTTTTCGTCGCCAAAAAAATATTT
The DNA here is from genome assembly GCA_963932165.1 of Pimpla rufipes. Taxonomy (NCBI): domain Eukaryota; kingdom Metazoa; phylum Arthropoda; class Insecta; order Hymenoptera; family Ichneumonidae; genus Pimpla; species Pimpla rufipes. Next base: position 9,611,520 of record OZ010636.1, read on the forward strand.
TTTTCAAAATCGATTAAAAAAGGTTAATAACCAGTGTTTTCGGGGGTAGAATATGCGACTTGAAAACGATGGTAATGGTTAAAAGTCGATATTTTGAAAAGAAAAAAAATTGAGGTCGATTTTGGCGATTTTCGGTCGGGAGCCGGATCTACGATTTCTGACAGAAAAAATATTTTTCTGTCAGAAATCAGATGCTGCAATGAAAGTTTACAATGTCCCGAATGTACAGCATGCAAAATTGGGAGGGAACGAGACGTCTAAATAATTTTTAACGATTTTTTAAACTGTCAAACCAGGCATCCACGTCGGGCAGTCTACACCAATCTCTTTTGTCTAGACTTCTTTTCCCGACGTTTCAGACAATTTCATGTGAACTGACATGAAAAACTCGAGAATAAGAATTTCACGAAAACAAAGCATCCTCTATTTTCAAGCAAAAGTACCCAAGTCCAATACTTGGACGTCCAGTTTTCTTTCCGCACTGAAATTCTGAAGAAAGCAATTAAAAATCCGAGATCCGCAGGGACCTCGTGGTTGCCCCATAAACCATGCTCCAAATTGTATTTACTCGCCTTATTTTCATTGCAAAACTGCTCCTTGCAATCCCGGCAAAGACCCACATACACACACACATACATTTCAATATCGCAACGAGAAATGCGCCCCACAAACTCTCGCCCTCGAGTTAATTGGCTGAGTCGCAGCGGAACGTTTTTGTTCGAAAAGTTTGTTGCTCTCAGAAACGAGTGGACCACGACATTTCTCCGGGCGGACACGCCGAACGAGTAGCCACCGGGTCGCGCGATATCGCGTCGAGAGACTCGACCTGCACCAACCGCATATTCGTTCGCCGTGTCCCGAGGAAACGCGCGTCGCGGTGCGACCTTTTTCTTTCCGCGCCGGCGGACAAGAAGCTTTTTACGCAATTGGCAGCGGCCTCGGGGAAAGCCGAACGACAAGGTGGTTACGTGCATACCTATCGCGTCGCTTCCATTGTACAAATGCGCCTGAAATACCTCACTTTTGTTTTATTTACTCGGTGCCTTCCACTTCCTCGCCACTTCTCTCGATTCTCCAATGAATGATTCATGGCCATCTCGAGCGCGTCGAAAGCTCTCAAGATAGTTGGGGATATATTTAGTGGCACCGTTGGCGCATGCTACCTGTCGATACGCTACGTCCCCGTGGTATATGTACTTGACGCCGCTGTCACTGACCTCTCGAAGTCTTGACTATCCTCTTGTAGATCGGCGAGTATCCCGAGGCGGACGGACGCGGCAGGCACTCGAGGAAGAGCCGCACCACCGAGTCCGCGCTCGTCGGCAGGCACACCACGGTGCCCATTTCGCGAAGATTGTAATGAGTCGCTCGGCGCAGCAGCCCCGCGATTCGGGGATAACGAGTCTCTAATTGGAAATCCACACAGTGTCGGACCCTGAAACACATGAACGGAGCTCGAGTTACGAATTTAATTAGTTCCACCCCGACGCTCGGTCGGGGTAAAGTACATTTTCGAATTGGGCTCGGCTACTCGGTGATCTCGTTAGAGACGTGGCGGACGCGATTTCGCCGAGTCTCGTTGACGGCGGGGAATTAAGATCGGTCGGCGAAACTTTGTTTATCCCCGAAATAACGTTGCAGGTCGTAAACTCGTTTGGAGGGTTCATTATTAGTCGCGCTCGAGTGGACGACCGTGAAAAGCGAATGGAAAATTCATGTCAATGGATCAAAAAGCATGCAATCACTGGAATTAATCAACAGCGCCGATTGAACTATTCGTATCTCTGGGGTTCGTTCTCGGCCCCGTCGTCCCCACGCGCGCGAGCGCAACACCCGCTGGACGCCCGCATATGCGCTCGGTCATTCGCGAATTACCGCATCCCCGATGCCTCCCGGAAATGATGAGTTTGCGTTCGCAATTCGTTAATCCGCACGCGCGCGCAAGCGCCAAGCCGTTCGGCGAAAGCAAACGAGCGAAACTATCAGGCCATGTGGAAGTTCCTGAACGATTCGTGTATGGATTATAAACGCGGTTTCGAATGGACTGCCCGATGATGAATTTGCGCCCAAAACGCGCGGGCGCGAGACCATCGTGTATGGGTTTATTATGCGGGACTTAGGATTCAATGCTGATTAATCGCACCGCACCGCTCGGTTTGCTTTTCCGCGTTCGCTATCAAACGCGATTAGGTAACTCACAACCCGACAATGCAGCGCGGAAAATCCAGCCCGTACGGAAAAATCTAGCCCAAATATTTCCAAATGAAATTGATTATAAAAAAAGCACCGTTTACGATCCCCATCGCAAAGCAAACAATTCCGGGCATCAATTCGGCGGCGCGCAGTAAAACCGTGTTTGTTCAGGACTATGCGAGAGAACCTGCAGCGTTTACACGATTCGTCGTGCCGAGATTGCGCAAGAAAGGTTCAACTCGTTTCGCTGCAAACGGCGGCGAGTTTTTGCATGACTGACGCTGGGCGGAGCGCGTTTTCGTTTTTTTTTTTTTTTTTGCCGGATTAACAGTGAAGAAATTTGATCGTTACAGCGAGGACTGCGAGCGGTTCTTGCGCCTCGGCTCGGCAGCTACATCGGTGGACTTTCATCGCCGCGCAGTTGACTTTATGCCATTTCGCCCTGTTGAGCTCGTGTCGTATAAGGTAAAGAGCCCGGTAAACAACCAGGAACCGGTGGCCCAACACGCGGCAGGTCGAGCCGTTATATACAGGTACAGATTTTTTTCCCCCATCTGCGTCAAAGCGCAGAGGGCGCAGAGGGTGCTGCTGGCTCTGCTTGCTTACCGGGATGTTTATCTTACAGTTTCCTCGTGTAGCAATGAGGTCCGACCCGTCGAGTGGATGCGCGGAGTTTTGAAACGCGCGGAGACTCGGCCGGAGCGTCTCGATGCCTCCGTTTTTTTTTTCACGTTCCTTTTTCGAAGAAATTTTTCTCCCGATCCGTGGCCAGGCCCCAATTATGAGTAATTAGAGAGCTGTCCCACTTTCGTCGCCCTCTTAATTAACCGTCGCACGGCCGAGACAGATTCGCTTCCTTCCATTCGCTTTTTTCCCCCGGGAACGTCGGTGCTTCCGTCGGCCTGAAATCGATTGATTGGTTTTAATACACGATCTTTATTGCGGCGACCGGTGTGTCCGCGCAATACACGCGGGTCTTGATATAGTGGTTGCATGAATGAATTAACTCGTCGTCGAGGCTTCTACGAGATACCTGAGGACGTCTAAATATAACGTTCGCCACTACCGTTCGCACTGATCGAATCTATCTATCATCCGCCGCGTCTATTCACGCTACACTCTCTGTGTCTAGTTTACGTGCATCATTTACATTTTTTCCCATTCGCGCGACCGGGACGAAGGAACGTTGATCGATATATCTCGGAATGTGTAATGACAAGCGAATGATTTATCTGCGGATTTCTAAACGCGGAAATATACATCAAGCCCGAGGTGGTGAAGTTCAATTGTGTTCAGAGAAAAATCGATTTCGAGATTTTTTTAAATAATAAGGGATCACTGTTGAACACGTTGGCTACAAACATTTGTAACATTTTTTACTGGATATTAATTGATCGATTATTTGTTAATAACGTGTAACAAAAAAAAATTGGTAACTTCCCAAAAAAAAGATTTTTTTCTAAAAAAAAAGTTTAAACTCGAAAAATCTTGCATATTTTTGAGGATACATCACAACTTTTTTCTCGATTCACCGTGAAAACCAAATTCCATATTGATAGCACGAGGAATTACCATGACAAAAGAATGCAAATTTGACTTTTATTGATTGGTGTATTAACGAACCGATCCGGGCGATGTTGCGCGCGATGCAGCCGAAGCAACATGTGACGTGCGTGGGAAAAAGTGACTTGCGCAACTCGGAGGCAAAAATATTATCGTGGATTCTAAAATGAGGATAGCACGTGTTGCGTAAACGCGTAACAAGTACGCAACAGGCGTTCACGTACGTGCAGTAACGTTGAATCGACGATGGAAAGGTCACGACGCGCGCCGCCTCGCCGCGTGGCGAATTTTATTTAAACTATGTAACGCACGCCGTGGTCAACTCACTCCGGGATTTAGCGGTGTGTATTATTGTCGCTCGGGGGTGGGAACCGTGGCGGTGCCTTGCGGGCCGGAGGCAAACTAAAATGTTGCGTTGTCCCGGGCTGAAATCCAGGCGCACCAGGACTCGGCATCCCTAGTTTCCTGAAAACCGCAACGCGCATGCACCTGCAACAATACTTAGCCCGCGACCCCACCGCCAGCCCAACCAAGGACACTCTCGATCTCGTTCCCAAGATTTTTTGTCGACCAACTGTCCGATAATTTAACACTCGATTAGACACCACCCCGCGCTCGTTATATGGATTTTTCTTCGCCTTTTTTTCTTCCCCTTGTTTTCTCACGTCACACTGTCTATTATAATTACGTGCTCGAGGATGAAAAGGTTGAATGGTGAGGAAAGGGACTCGGGATAGGGCTCGATAAACAGGCTGAGTCTGTACATCGCCCACCGACCAAAGGATTCGACGGGCGACGCGGCGCACCGGGTCAATTATCATTTCAGCATTCAATTTGCTACCGTAATCACAAGCCGTGAATATTTAACGATGACGGTTGTGGAGTCTCGATCGGTCCTTGATTCGGCTAATTATGTGCGGATAGTATTCAAAGAGGCGACTATTAAACAGTCGGGAATACGATCAATTATTATGTGATAGGCGCCTCGGGGGTGGATGGCGCAACGCCCACCGCCGGACCACCAATCACATAATTTTGTATAAGCGGTCGGAGGACACGATCGACGATTGCGGTCAGTTTCTACGTACTGACGAGTTAATTCGTAATTAAAACTAAAGCTTGTATTGTGTGGTGGGGCAAATTGTGGCAGAGGTTAATTTAGACAAGAACGAACTTACCCTTCAATTTGAATATTCTCAGTAGAAATAATGGTGGAGATGAAGGAGCGCGGAGAGCGACGAGATTAATTGTTGAATTAACCGAGGGCCAAATGAATTTGAGTACTTCATCCGGATTCTCCCTTCGCATGATTTGCGGTTCTGTCTGCGTCACTGGTTAATTGGATCCTGTAACGAAGTTTTTGTAATTATTGACTAATTCAGTTGTTGGCAAATTTATGAATAGCCGGTGAGTTACCAACTGATGGTAACTTAACGACTCGACTCGGTCGGTGGAATTTTACCTGTGATCGGCAAGATAGTTTCCTTCAATGCAGTCACTACGGGCGGCTATGCAGTGAGCGACAAAGCTGCTGCTGATAAGGAAGGAATCTTCCGAACGAGCCTCCGTTGTTACGTTTCCCAGCTCATCCGCGATGACGGAACTCGATGTTCACCTTTTTGATAAACTGCCGAACCGACAAAGTCTGGGTCGCAGTGGAGCGGGGCGGGTTGCGAGTTACAAGACGAACGCCGTATGTTTTTGTAATTTATAATTAATGGTAAAGTTTTTGTCTTACAGTAATTGAACAGTTATTAATATTCTAATGAAATTTCGATTAATTTTATACAAACAAAAGAATCGTGAGTTACACTCAACTGATTAGCGCTGATCTCTGCCACCCTGTTACCAGACTTGGAATACACTGAAGAAAAAAACATAAGGAAGGAAGGAACCACAATTTTATACATAACTTCGCTTCTTCGTTTTTTTTTTAATCAATTAATCGAAACAATCGATTTCTTTTTTCTTTTCATAATCCCAGCTCCAGTCTGGGATCACTGTGGTGGCAGAGTTCGACGTTTTTCTTTCTCTCAATCACGCATCTTCCTCTCGCACAAGCAGACACATGTTTTCTTTTGTTTCTCTCGGACTCTCGCGCATGTTCTCCCTTTCACTCTCGGTCACACGTATAAATAAAATAAATTCTAATAATGTAAAAAGAGTGCCATCGGTATTTCGAAAATTTAACTATGGTTTTGCGTTAAATCGTAGAAACTTCTCTCTCTTTCTCTCTCTCTCTCTTTCTCTTTTTTCATCGGTCGTCGCTAGCGAATTCTCTCGTCGACGGAATCACTGAAAACCCCCATCGTCTCAACACTACATTTTCATTTCATTTTCTATCGTCTCGGTGATTCCGACAATAATTACCACCTTCGTATCTCAACCCATTATGCGGTATCTAGGAGAAAAAAAAACGTAAATATCTTCAATCTACTTAAACAAAATTGGTAACCACTTCTTAGTATACGAGTACGAGGCATTCTTCGTCGCTTGTTTCGCCTGACTCGAGTTTCCGTCATCGTGAGCAAAGGAGAAGAAACGTTATGAACAATCAGAAAAAAGATATCAACCAGATTACACATTCTTAACGAACGAACGGAATTTTTAGGACACCCGAGTCAGCCGAAACCACGGCTTCCGAATGCCGTTTAATGCGTGATGACGTGTCACCGGTTTTTTGTGAGTTAATCGAAGTTGAGTTATTTTCTTTTTTTGTTCACTCATCGCATTGCGGGACCACGACATCGGGGCTCTTACGAACTAACAAGTATTTCTCTTAAAGTATTAGATATATATATTTTTTTGTATTATATTATATATATATCAAGGGATTAGTGTACTCTCTTCGTTTATCAATTAGGGGAATAGGGTAATTCGTTTAACGTTGCGATTACGTGTAACATAGACGCGTCCAGCGCATGGAAACATAAATAAATAAATTATGAAGGAAAAAAAAAGAGAGGAACCGATGTATTTACATACTCGTGACGGAGAGTTGACAAAAAAATGCGTCGTTATTGGTTTGAACATTGTGTTTTGTGGATCTATGAGGATTCAGGCTCTCTTTCCAATATCTCTTACATTAATAAGGGCACGTTACACGCCGCGCCACGGCACCCAGTGTAACCCCTATCGTGTAATTACTTTATGAATGAATAATACTTGGGGACTCGTGGAGCTCGGAGAGGGTCGGAGTCGGAGTACTGTCGGGTCTCTGTATCGACTGATCATTACTAATGGTCGTGTGTGTACGAGGTAAGAGGGATTATCTGAGGTAGAAGCGGTTTCGTATACTTGTACGCATATACACGTCACGCGACACGAACATTTACTCGCCTCCTCGTTGTCTCCGAGTACGCGAAACATTACTGAGTGAGAACAAAAAACGGTATTTTGATAAAACGATTCAACGATAATAATTGTGTCTCTATTCGCGAGTTTGTATCGAGGAGCCCGAGGAATCTAAACGAGAGAATGGACAAAGTAGATGAGGGTAGATGTTGATTTTTCACGTACATATTTCCTTTTCTTTTCATTTTTTTTCTTCTTCTTCTTTTTTGTTCGTCAATGAAACACGCGACATATTCGATCCGAAATTGAGAATGAAATTGTGAATCAGTGTGTGAACGATACAAAGAAAAATAGTGACTAACGTCATCGACTATAAATCCTTATACTCGATAACTTTCGGCTATTGCATCGGCTTGTTTTCTTTATTTTATTGTATGCATTACTTAACGACTATTATACTTTGTAGTTTGTACTTGGTTTTCATTATTCCTGAGAGAAGGACTCGCAGAGGAGCGAACTGCGAGTCTCTCCAGTTTTCTCGCGGTGGCCCCGATATCTTTTTTTTTTTTTGTTTACTTATTATTTTTCTCATCGACTCGGAGTATCACCACGTTTTTTTTATTTAATCCGTCCTGTTTATTTCCGTCTATCATTTTATCTTTTTTTTCAACTACTATCTCCATCTGTTAATGAGCTATCGTCCATCGTGAAATACCGCGGTTATACGTAAATTGTATGTACAGAGGACTCTCATTAAAAAAGCGTCGTCTCGGTGCACCCTGTATTACAAACTTGTTGTGAGGTAGCATTTGTACTTGGTGTGACGTTATATTGTGAGTCGATTATTGTTTCGGCCAGTGGACGAACCTCACGAATCCACTAAACTATCCCACAGAATGTCGCTTGCAATTTTCAGTGGATCTGATAAATCTCAGCTCCGCCACTCGCCGATCCAAATCATCATCGCGTATATTCACAGCTTGTACAATAAGTTACAAAAATTGTTTCTCTGTTTCATCTCTTTCGTCATTTTTCTTTTTCATCTCAATACGCATCGTCGTTACGTCTTAACATTAGTTTTATTCTTCTTCTTTTTTTTTGTTTGTTTGTTTGTTAAACTTTGTACTATGAATCGCGACCAAAGCTGGTCGCCTTCGCCCCTGAATCGAAGCCCCGCGTTGCGACCTCTAAATTTACCAAGTATGCGTGCGTGTACGAACGTTACTTATTTACTTTTTTCTTATTTTTCGCATTTATTACTATGGTATGTTTACTAGCTATACGATCAAACTGCATAGTTGTCAGTGCGCACTCTCTCTCATCTTCTTTTTTTTTCTCTATAGTCTCTATGATTTAGGATTCGCATTAATTCGCATATCGTGAAATGGGTTCGAGGGTTTGACTTGAAAAACCCCGTTCACACCGCGATTTACCCGCGATGGAACGAACTTGAGTATATTGCCAGAGAAGCGGCTCGGTCGTCGGTCACGACCGATGACTCGTTCGAAATTGTCGAGAAACACGTTTATTTATTTTTTATTTTTTCAATAATTTTTTTTCTTGTTTTTACCGAAAAGAGAAGTTTTCAACTTCGACAAGTACTCGCTTGTTTAATTCAATTCGTCAATTTTGCCATTTTTTTCCTTTTCACTTTACTTCTTTTTCGATTTGATCCGTCGAGAGACCGCGGTGTGAACGCTTCGCCAAAGCAGTGTCACACACGACATTTATAGAGGATTTTGAATCCATAAACACATATTATATAAACAACATGCAACATATTATTCTACGGCGTAGTGGTACAATAATTCTGTATATATCGTATATATACATGTATAAAGTATCTTTAAACCGGGAATGCCGGGTTCGCTCGGTGCGACGCGGGAATCTCAGCGCGGTATGACCGACGCTCTTCGATCGGGAGAGTCTCGAGAAGTCGCGACCGAAGGTCTTCGGCTTCCGCTGTAATCCCGAATCGACGCGAGTTCGCCTGGACGCGCTCGTCCTCCACGAAATACGAGGCTATAACAAAAGTCGCGACGACCACGTCGTCGAAACCGAGGGAAAAATATCTAAAGAACTGCAAGAGCAAATCCGAATAATAAACGAAAAAAAAAAAAAAAAAAACGTAACTAACGTCGAAGAGAAAAGATTAACCGAAGTCCGCCAAATTTATAAACAATTTTTAATCCAACAAATTTTTCAGTTACACAATATAAAAAAAACGAAAAAAGAATTGTTACACAAATCAAAGAAAAAAAAAGTAATTAATTTTCACCCGAACTTAAAGTTCCTCGTGGAGGAATTTATCAGAGCTCTTAACGGTAGTATCGTCACGTGGACTCTCGGAACAATCCCAATGATATTTTATGACTGAAGAACAGCAACAAATGTTTTATGTGTTACGGACCGAAAGAAAAAAAGTAGCGGGAGAAAAAGAAAATTCCAGCCGGACGCTCGTAACTGCGGCTGGCTTATCGGTCTCACATACATTTACATAATTATACACAGTTTTGTTTTTTTTTCTTCTTTTTTTAACGGTCGCCAAGAACAATCCGCGAACCCTCTCATCCTATTTTTGCTTTTTCCTTTTAATCCTACATTTTCATCATAATTCTACATTGATTATCTAGGTACATGATTTTTTTTTTTTCTTTTTCAATTACTCCCCGACATATCTTGAGGCTCTGTGACACCCGTGGCCTCCGTCTCTCGTTACCGAAACAGCCAAATTTTTTTCTGGCGCGACCGACCTATCGCACAAAAGACGAGGGAGCTGAATTGCAGAATTGCGAGTTGCAGTTCACCGCTCTCATCTCTTATCCCGAAGATTCGCGCTGTTGGGAAAATTTCGAATGCAATTTTCGTCAGCGACTCACGTGTGTCACATCACCGAACCGAATTGTTTTTTTTTTTTTTCTTTTCAATCGTCTATAATCGCTCGACTACACGAGTGTACGTGTAATTCGATATTATCATTTCTTGCGTTAAGTGTATGTGTGTGTAAATTATGTGTTACGCGTGTTCGTTTCATAAGTTAGTGTGATTGTGCCAGTGGATACATCGTTTGCCTTTTTTTTGTTTAAATGTTTACCCTTTATGCATCGAAACAACACGCATATATGAAGCCCCACTGCCCAAACGTACAACCCTCAAATCTTGCTTGCTCGACTCTGCGTCCGACCTTATTTCCCTCGCCGAACCATCGAATGGTACCTCGAGTTAATACTTATTCATTAATTCAACGTACTGGGCGTTCCCCGATGCCTCTTCGAGCTCGAATAATCGTACCCTGCTCCGCAGAGGAGACAAGCAAGATGCAATTATCGCTATTCCAATCCCCGATAATGCATAGTATCAATTATTTACATCACTGACAATTAATATGTGTACGTGTATATTTCTTATCTCGTGTACTCGTGTCGATTCGTAACGGCACACTCGTGTCTGTGTTACGAGACAATAAGCTTTAACCCGAAGAAGAATATTTCCACAGTCACGCCACGCTGTGTATGCGATTACGTCAACGCAACGAACCTTCAAATTTTTACTCTCGATCAATTTATATTTTTATTCCACTAATTAAATTATTAATTTTTACTCCTCTCAACCTTCCCCTTGCTATCCACGTCCGTTCGATTTTTCTTTCTTTCTTTTTTTTTAATTCTCTACAGCCAGCGAATTTCGTACTGAAACTGTAATTCGTCCCATCGAGTGCCTCGCTCAATTTCTCCTCGGCAAACAATCGTTTTTCTCGGTTTCGTTCAATTTTTTTGTCCCCCCTTTTTTCATTGCGTTCTAGAGAACAGTACGTCGGGTACTTCTCTCGTCACCGGGTGTGTTACGATTCCAATGTGAGTGTGTCGTAGCCTATGCGTGTCGCGTGTCTGATCATCAACAGAGTTACTCTATTCACGACATTTACGTGTACGTAGTGCAAGTAACGCTTTTTACCAGTTAGAAAACAAAATTATCTATGGTTCAACAACTTCGAATCTTTATACTCTTCATATCCATCCACAGTGAATCTATAATTAAACCGCTTATATCCCAATCAATCATACACACTCTCTCTCTCTTTCCTTCTCTTTCACTCTCTCTCGTTCTCTCTTCCTCCAACCTCGTCTACTCCCTACCCTCGCACACTCTGATTTTTCCGATCATCAAGTTTCACTCACACATCACGATCACTTCATACCATGTCCCTGTGCTTCTTTGCTTTGCCACGACAATGCGATTACGCTCGTGTAACAGATACCGATTCGAAAACAGTTGTGTAGACGTTATACATTATAAAGACCGGCCCGAGAATCCCGAAGTTCCGATGTCGGTGAAAAGTGTCTGGAGACTTGATGGCAAATTCGTGTCATTTTTTTTTCATGGGAATGTCTGACGGGCACGCTTCGTGCATGGTAAAAAATACGGAGTTATGCGGCGAGCGGTCTTCGAGATTCCCGGTGAATTACGGGGACGACGAGGGAGACGACGTCTCCCTGTAGAGTGAGCTGTTTCCCGACACTAATCGGCTAGAAATATATAAAAATTGTAACTGGCTATGCTGTGTTCCCTGTATGGTTTGCTAGAAAAAACTATATAATGAGGTAGTGCTTTCATTCTTTTGGCAGATCTGCAGTAACGGCCGTTACGAATTGTATGCGAACACGACTTTATTGTTTGTGTCTCCCCGATCGTCTTGGATCGGACGTGAGAATCAGAAGAGAAATGAAAACAGTGGAAAACACAGAGTGTAAACTCCACATCGCGCCACGTCGTAAACACTAAATAAATCTTTATTATCTATTGTCTTTGATAACTTATGATAGGCATATCGTTGTGAGGTATATCTTCAAAAACTTCTGTAACAAAAATAATAGGAGAGAAGAAAAAGTTTGTAGAAACGAAAAGAAAAAGCACGAAGGATAGGTACAGAGGAGAGTAGTAGTGAAGAAGGATAATCCGTAAAAACTGTATAAATACTGCAACAAGTAATATCGTGGTGCCATCCTGACTAGGAATAATCTAACTATTACGTTAATTGTATATTGTATATCCCGTTTTTCTTTCTATTTATTCGCGTTTCATCTTTCGTTTATATATTCGGTCATTCGGCTATTATAATATCTCGTACTATTCTCGTTTAGCGACTATTGCTCGGGACAAAAGTCCCGCCCGTTATTAAACATTGTAAATATGTAACAAAGTGGTATTGATTGTTCTGCCGTAGTCTCTCGACGCTACGAAGTTATCTCGGGGGAGGCAGTTTATAATCGCGATTGAGTGATTTGATTTCGAATTGCGACGCCACCCTCGAGATAAATTCATAGCGACTATCATCGTCTATATAGTTAGTTAGCTTCTGTTAATCATCAAGTAGTATCTATAGTTGTGTATGCCGTTTCGTATAAAAAGAAAACCCGTATTGGCGTTGTTTCGCATTGAAAACGTTGCCTCCTCAACTTCCAACGTGCCTCTATCCGGCCAAGTTCGGAAAAAACTTCGGTAATGTCTGTTTGGCACGGTATAACTGACGTAACTAATAAACTCAGGGCCGAGAGACGAAGCGGCAAAACTTCGTTCCTAGGCTCGATGTTCAACATGTAATAAAATAGATAAACAGTTGCGGCTTTTTTATAATCAGTTAAATAGTACCGGGTCGTTTCAGCGGCTATTTTTATAGTAACTCTGGTTCTATTGAAAAAATGTTGTGGCAGCATTCTTATATATCGTACAATATATAATCTATATGTTTGTGTATATATTCAATGCGTTGTGTATATATATATATTTTCAAATATATATATATGTATATATATTTATTAATATTAATATTTCTCTCATCTACGGCAGTCTGCGGTAGGATATTATTATTTTGTATCGCTTTTTTTACGTATATCTGTCGTCCGTCTTAAATAGCCCCTAAGGCTACACTTAGTCGCGAGGAAATAATGCTCGAGGTAAACAAATGAGAGAAAAAAAAACAAACAAACAATAAACACGCGGCAACGCTCGCGTCGTTTGAAATTCTTGTAACCGTTATCAATTAATTCATTAATTAATTACCTGAGTTGGTTGGTTGCGATCTGGTTCATTCGCTCGTCAATCATCCACTCCGATTTCTCGCTCACGCACACATTCGTTCTCGCGCACACGCTAACTCCATGACTATAATAATGCTATTTCCATTTAACTCTTGCTCTTAACTCTTTCACTCTCTCGCGTCCTCGCAGCTTCGCGACATCTTATACCCGCTACGTATCGTCATTTTTTCCCCTTTTTTTTCTCTTCCTTTTTTTTTAACAGTAGAGTTAATAAACCTTACTTGACCGTTGCACTTTCATTGACTAGTTTTGTGATTTGCAGCGTTTCGTAGGGCGGCATCGGGACTCCGGTTGCACCTGTGTCTGATGGGATTCCGATGTCCTGACGCTCGTTCAGGTTTGTTTCTCGTTTCTTGCTTTCTTTCTTTTTTTTCCTCTTTTTTTTTTCTTTTTGTGTCACATCATCTCCGTGTCTCGACTTGATAGCGTTCCAACGACTCCGTCGTAGTATAGTACTATATATTTTTGTTTTCTCTTCTCCTCTCTCTCTCTCTCTCTCCCTCACTCACTCTTAACGAGGAGGCGACGAGAACCATAACACTTGATCGGAATCAGCGATCTTCTTCGCATCCTCGTGTGTCGATCACACTCGGAAATGCATCCGGATTCGGCGGACTGTCAGCGACGATTTTTGGGGTACTGGGATGGCCGGGAGGGTGAAGGGGGAGGGAGCTCTTGTACTCTTGCTAGTTCCCAGGTAACTGTAGTAGTCGCAAGGTAGATTTTGGTACCGCGGTGAAGTCCCTCAGTTGGGCTCGAGGGAGCCTCGCAGCTTTTCCGGGCTTTGTCGCCCGGTCTGGACTTCACAAGTGCCGTCTGGACAACGGACGCTCGCGGAATCGGCGCTCACGAGCGACTCGATCGGCGCGAAGCGACGAGCGATCGTCGTGCCAGAGGCTGGGACACTTACTGCGGCACCGTGTCCGCCACCGGATGACTCGCCTGCTGGAAAGCCTTCAGACTCAACTCGGTTTTGTGCTCGCGCGCTATGTGCCGGCGTACCGTGTTGTTTCTGGTGAACGTGCGCGAGCAAAACGGACAAGACACTCGGATGCCCTGATGACGCTGTCGCACGTGGGCACGAAGATTCGTCTCGTACCCGTAGAGTCTCTCGCAGAACGGGCACTTCAACTTTTTTCCTGTAACAAACAATGGTTCGCTGTAAATACACGATCAACGTTTTTTTTTAGTTAAAAATTAAACTCGTATCAGATTGCGCCAATTCGCGTTAAGCCTTGAAAAAAAAAAAATACTCAATGGATTCAAGGAATCATAGAAACCTTGATGACATTTTCTGGGAGTGTCAATGTAGGATTCCTGTGATCAATATTCAGCGTGCGGTATCGACGACTGAGAATAACTCATCTTTAAATCAGGACACAGACATATTTTTCTCGAAATATTTTCTCCACGAAACAATTTTTTAACTAAAAACCAAGCGACCGAATGTTCCCAACAGTGCCGCAGAATCGGGTTACAGATCCCACGTCCCGAGTTCCACAAAAGGGTTAAACATACCAATCTAATGAAAACCATAGGTTTGTTCGCGAAAGATTGAATCTCCATTTTCCTAATAGTCCGCATTCACGCGACGACTGACATTGACGCGAGTCTTCTGGGAAGTTGTCGCTAATCTGCGTCATTCTTCAACAGTACCGTGGGCCATTAGAGACACGGCATACATGCATTGACGAAACAGAAGTTATCGAAAACAGTGGATACAGAGCGAGCGGCGAAGTACGCGCGTCTGTATCTGTATGTGTTACAATATAATGTGGAGAGAATCGTCGCTCGGTCTTCGAGAAAGAGACGAATCCGTGATTGCATAACGGGGCTCATCTACTCGCCGGGCAGACGTAGGCAGCAGAGGGTCTTACGGAATTGCCCGTTCGCTTCTTTGTCCATGCTCTCTCGAAGCCCTACTGTCTCTCCATTCCCTCTCTCACTCTTGTCCTCCCCCTCCCTCGCTCTCCTTCCCTCGCCGTCCTTCTCATTCGTGTCCTATGTAGAACGACGGCACGCGGAGCCTCCTATACGTGCATGCCAAAGCATGGCGAGTGGCGTAGCATGGAGAGTTATAAGCTATAAGCTCTCCACGTGACCCGGGTCATTAAGTTCCCTTTCCAGCGTCGAATGCAAGAGAGCGAACGGGTAGCCGAGGCAT
This sequence comes from Pimpla rufipes, assembly GCA_963932165.1. Classification (NCBI taxonomy): domain Eukaryota; kingdom Metazoa; phylum Arthropoda; class Insecta; order Hymenoptera; family Ichneumonidae; genus Pimpla; species Pimpla rufipes. Next base: position 9,626,832 of record OZ010636.1, read on the forward strand.
CAGGTTCGCGAGAGCGCGATTGTGCCCGTGGGCCCTTTCGTAGAAGTGACTCGCCTCGAACCCGCGAGTTCAACGCGGCGTATCGACGTCCCTCCTCTCCCTATCCTCATCGTCGTCGCTCGTGGTTGGCAACGAAGTCAGCAACCCGCACCGGGCTAATGCCTCCTTAGCTGCGTGGCCGGCGCGTGCAAGGCCAAAACCTTTTGGACGCGAGCAACTTCATTTCCATGCTCTCGCCGACTCGGTTAAGCAAACCTGCGGCCTGAAATCTGTGATCTGTTGTTCGGGCCGATTGTCCAGTTTATTGCCTTGTTTGGAGCTGACTTCAAAGTCACGGAATTTTCAGGCCTCTTTGCGCAATGACATCAGCATCAGGGGTCAGGAAAATTGACTACAGAAGTTCTTCTCCTTTCAACGACTATTTACAAAAAGTCATCCAGCATGGATTCATCGACGAATAAGTCAGCGTCTTGTTCTCCATGTGGATTAACGACCTGAGGCTACCAAACGCTCCAATTTTTCGGTTCACAACAACGAGCGACGCTGCTACTTTGTTTCAAGTTTTTTTTTTCCGGGCTATCCCCGCTCGGACGTTACCGCGATACGCTCATCGTCGCGCCCTTATTACGAATACATAAGAATAATTTAAAGCCGGCGAATTACGAAAATTGGCCCTTTCACCGCCGGCTATTTCGGAAATAGCCACGCAAATGCATCTCACGAATTTCTCGCCCCATTCGAGGAGTTATTCTCGTGGGCGTCGCCGCGCCATGTAGATGTTTGTTTCCTCGTGGTTACGGATCGCGTCTCTCGCTTTCGGGAAGTAGGTGTAGCCGCCAGCGGCAGAAGCAGCGGAAGCATCGGCAGCAGCAGCAGCAGCAGCAGCAGCAGCGGCAAAAGAAGAACATGTGTGCAACGTTTCGCGTAAGTATACGTGTGCTGAAAGCCCACAGGCTTTTCGGTAGATACCGCCTAAAAATAGAGGCCGTCGTCGACCATCCTAGAAAAACGTAATGGGGCCGTGGCGATGCTGGTGGCGCTGGTTATGTGCTGCCGTGTGGCTCTCTCACAGCTCTCGCGAACGCGCCACAAGGAACACATAGCCACACGACTCTCTCACACGCATACCGACACACTGACACTCACACACGCGAGCGCAGCCGCTTCTCGTGCAGCTGACTATGAAATTCACAAAGGACCGGCCCGCGGTCGGCCGATGTGACGCGCGATGAACAAAGGCGGAACACTTCTTCGTGCGCTCGAAGACGTGCGCTTGAAAAACGAAAAGAGTAGTAGAAAAAAAAAGGAGTGAAAAGAGAAAAAAAAAAAAAGATCCACACTGCCCACAGGAAAACGGTTGCGCCGACGACGACGTCGGCGACGACGGCGCGACGACACAGAGGAGAAGAGGATCCGGGTGAGGGTTTAACGCGGCGTCAGCGGGAGGATGAGCCCCGGTCTCGCCTCCCCGTTGTGTGCAACGAAAAAGCTGTTGCGCCCTTAAGGGATCGCGGAGTGCGAGCCGCCCGAAAGCTCTGAAGATTATTGTCAAAGAAGCGCGGGGCCGGTATTTTAATTGCTCATTAGTGTGATAAATTCAACGGGTTCCGCGCTACCGGAGTGCAGCTAGCGATTACAAAGATTTCACTTTTACTTTGATTTCATTTTATCTTTTTCTTTCTATTTTTATTTCTTAGCAGTTTAACTTCGACTTCGCGGCTTTAAGTCCATCGATCGCGAGCGGCGCGCGAGTCCGTCGCATTTCAGCGAAAACACTGAAAATTTAATTTCTCATTAAGACCGACTGACGAGTCGAGACGACCGTTGTCTCGATCCCGCTGGGCGTAATTGCTCAGAGTAATTGTAATAATAGCGGTGTCTCTTGGGGGGAGGATGGGGGTGAGGAGTCTATGCTCGCGAGACGCTCCAAAATAAAAATAAAAAAGCGGCCTCGACGGGCGAAACCCCGCAGGAGCGACTTTTGCATTTTCTTCGGGCGGAAGAAAAATATAATCCGGAGGCAGCCGCACGAATTTTGCCTCCCAGTCGCTATCGCGGAGGCATCCACGCCAGATCCGGAAACCATAAAACTAAAAGTTGCGGCGTTGATACTAATGCCCCCAGGTGCCGTGCGAATGGCTTCCAGCTGTGATTCGGAGTGCCTCGACGGATAGGAAAAAACTGGCGGAAAAACATTGTGGATTCGCGCGGTGCGCCGCGCGGCCGTCGTCGTCGTGAGGTGCGTGAGTCGAGCCAATCCCGGTACGTGTCGACAAATCCTCGAAGGGCTTCCCACCTCCCACATATATATATCTCCACCTTCGAAGAAGAAAAGGAAAAATATAAATAAAAATGACAAGAAACGAACGTAGAAAAAAACGTAGTCGACTCGCATCGAGCGTCAAACTCAAACGGTGAGACAAATATATCCGAAGAATATGACGAGGAATCCTCAAAGAATTCCTCGTCATATTCGCGCCTCCCACCTATATTTTTTATGAAGAATTAAAAAAATGGACCTACAAAAACGTCATCAGCTGATTGACATCGAGCGATCGACCTCCAAACTCAACCGGTGCGACTAATATATTTGAACAACATGACGACGAACCGTCAAAGGGCATCCAATTTGCGTCAACGAATCCTCGAAGAATTCCCACCTATATTTCTGACTTAGAATTAAAAAAAATTAACCTAGAAAAACGTCATCAACTGATTGACATCGACCGATCGACCTCCAAACTCAAACGGTGCGACTGATACATTTGAACAACATGACGACGATCCGTCAAAGGGCATCCAGTTTACGTCAACGAATTCTCGAAGGATTCCCACCTATATTTCTGACTTACAATTTTAAAAAATGGACCTAAAAAACGCCATCAACCGATTGGCATCGACCTTCAGACTCAAACGGTGCGACTGTTACATTTGAAGAACATGACGACGAACCGTCAAAGGGCTTCCCACCTCCCATATATATTTCCAACTCAGGAAAAAAAAAAGAAACGAACGCAGAAAAACGTGAGCAGCCGATTCGCAGCCGACCTTCAGACTCGAGCGGCGCGATAGATATATTTGAGGAGCATGACGCCAGTGTTCTTGAGCTGCAATGCGGCACACACGAGGCGACGGACGGGGAGCGCACGCATCGTGCGTGTCGAGGAACCTTAGGGCTTCGTATATACGCGAGCGCCGCGCATTCGTCGAACGACGATTGGTGAACGGCGCGGAGCCGGAGGGACGGGGGGTGGAGTGCGGGGAGTGCGGGGGGAGCGTGCGGAGGGGCCTCGACGAGGAGGTGCGCGGGGCGCGCGGCGAGGGAAGCAGGGAAATGCGAAGGTTGAGGAGTTACGAAACGCAGCGCGGCGTCGAAGCCGCGAGGAACGAGAGATAGACCAAGGTCCGTGGGTCTCTCGGCTGTGTCTGTGTGCGGCTCGCGGTGCGCGTGGATCCCGTGGATGATCCCCACCCGAGCAACGCGCAGCCGAATGTGGGACCCTTTTCCCTTTCCCGAGGCTCGACGCGCACACTCGTGGAATATTCACACTGACTCGGTGTGTAATACGTGGGCGAGCGAAACAGAAGAAAAGAGACCGAGAGAGGGACAGACGAAGCCCGTAGGAGTTACGAAACCGCGATACGGCCCTACCGCAACCCGCATGCTGTACCGCACCACTCGAGCTGGCAGCAACAGCAGCAGCAGCAGCATCTCTCGTTGTAGCCAACACGATGACGAGCAGCACGACAAAGAAGCCCAAACCGCTCGTGTGCCGCGCGGACTCGGCGTAGTATCGAATGATACTCTCGTCAAAGCGATTCAAATAGGGTCCAATCTAAGTCGACGCTCCGCCGAGGCCTCGGTCAACTTTTCCCACCTAGAACGACTTCGGCCTTGGGAGTGATCAGCGCGAAGATAAACCTTCTCCCACCCATGCGGATGGTTCTGGTGCTTCGTGGACGGAGGAGCCTCGAGATAGCCGAGGAAAGAAGAATTACAGCCATGGAGGAGGACCAATCAATGTTCCTGAAAAAAAAGGAAAGAAAAATAATAAAGAAAGATCCTGCGCGAGAGTCGGAGGGAAAAGAGGGCTAATTTATGGCGGCGGAATTTGGGTAATACGCCGGAATGGTTATGCCTGTTGTGGACAAGTCTCGTTACCGTAAATTCGGTCTACGGTCTTCCGCAGCGGGCGAGTTCTTCGCCGGCTTCGACTTGCCAATACGCGCCGGCCGGCAGTCGAAGTGGAAACGGCTCGGGCTAAGCGAAGTCCCCGGCGGGTCTGTGTGTGGCGGAGACGGAGAGAGCGATAAGGAAGAGGCGGCGGGCCGAAGGAGAAGGATAAGGAGAGCAAGGAGCGGCGAGGAGGCGAGGAGAGGGCTCGGCTTCTCGCGTCAGGCCTTGACCCATTTCGCCCGGTGGCGCCAAATTGGTCGTTGCTCGGGGGGTGAGAGAGGAGAGGATGTGCCGGGGCCAAGACAACGCCGAACGAGCGGACGAGCGGGAGACGCGAGGAGAGAAAGAAAGCGGAGCCGGTCGAGCCGGGGAAACGGGTGTGGGGAGGAGGGAGCGGAAACATAATCCATGGGGAAGACTGTGGCAAGGGTAAAGAAAGGAGAGGGAGAGGGAGGGGGAGAGAGAAAAAAAACACGTTGGATTAACCGGGGACAGGAAAGACGGAAAAGGAGCAGGAGGAAGGAAGACAGAGAGGAAAATCAATGCGGGCGGCTTTCGCGGCGCTGCAGCCCCCGAATTCGGGGGAGTCTCGGGCTCAACCACCCTCACCCTCACTACCCTCATTTCCACTCTCACTTTCGCTCCCCCGTCCTTCCCTTTGCCCTCCGCAATGCCGGTACCCCCCTCGCCGCTTCCTCCTCCCCCTCCTCCTTCCTACTCCTCTTGCCCACCTCGCAGTCGCAGCCCTTACGCGCGATTCTTTTCCCCGTATAGCGAGATCCTTCGTTGCATGGGAAAACCGACGGGGACTACCCCTTCGGCCCCCTTGAGAGAACGACCGAGAAAACCATAACCTGCACAACGGACAACTTTCCACCACCTTTATCCGGGCGAGCATTACCATGGAATTGTCATACACGGTGGTCCTGGTTTTTTTTTAAGCTCTTTTTTCGGATGTCAGTGGCCGTGGCGATGTGGAATGGAGTCAGCGTGTTTCCCGTATCCGGGTGGGTTAAGCGCGAACGTTGTGACTGTCAATGTTGATTGTCAATGTCGTTTGCGGATTTGTGTGTGAGACAATAAATGGTGGTTGGATATTTTACAGAATGTAATGATGTTGGTCACTGTGCAGGATTTTCTGGTTCAGGTAATTCAGCAAATGCGGTTTTGTACAACCATTTGGATGGCTGAGTTTCTGAGTTGAAGTTCTGAGTTCCCTAACTCAATCTAGCCTCCGTTCTCCGAGTTGTGCCGCAAGCATCACGTGTAAGTGAAATTCATGCTGGTTTATCCGCATTTCTTCCCTTTCTGTTTTTCCAGCACTGAATCTGATGCTCTAGCTAAATCGCTGTTTCCAAGTGAAAGAAAAGTCTACAAGAATTCCTCCACATTTCTTCCTTTCCCACTCTGCCTCATTGATGAAGACATTGATGACTTTGAAGTGGCGAGCATTTCTACGATGATCTGAAACCTACCTCCCACATTTCTTGCTACCAATCATATTTATCTTCAACGTCCTAAATCAATTTCTGATTCGCACGCATCCACCACGTCATTTCCTAAACGTAAATCTCGACTCCAAAAAAAGTGATTAAACTCCTCTTCCAAAATCGCTGTTTCCAAGTGAAAGTAAAGTCTACAACAATTCCTCCACATTTCTTCCTTTCCCACTGCCCTCATTGATGAAGACATCGATGACTTTGAAGTGGCCAGCATTTCTACGATGATCTGAAAACTACCTCCCACATTTCTCGCTACCAATCATATTTATCTTCAACTTCCCAAATCAATTTCTCATTCGCACGAATCCATCACGTCATTTCCCAAACCTAAATCTCGACTCCAAAAAAATGCGATTAAACTCCGTCGTCCCGTATCTTCCCAACACATTTCATTCAGCCGAAACCCGTCGACCGCGAGCTCCCCCAGCGTGTCGCCAGGCCCGAAAACCCGAAATTAGGCTATCGCACGGCTCACAGAGGCCTTCGGTGCGCCCGGATCGCTGGCTGACGAGCAGAGTCGCGGCTATGCGTTAGCTCGGCGTACAACAGCAGAGCGCAAGAGGCGCACACGCTTTGGTGCCACCCAATTCCCTCCGTCTCTCGTCCCGCGTCCCTCGCGCTCTTTGCTCCTCGTTGCGGCGCACCATGCAATGCCGGCTCGCTCGCGCTCTCTCGCTCGCGGAATACGCACTTTACGCGCAGTATTGATTGGTGCGTGAGCAGCAGCGCCGCCGTCGCCGCCGCCACCGCGCCGGGAAATACGTGGCGTCGCCATACGAGAGCGTCCAGAAGCTCCGGCAATGCCATCGGCACGCATAACACGGTGCGTCTGCGTGTACGCGCGCTCAGAACGCATGTGCGCCGCAGTGACGCAATGTACACGCCATATACCCACCATGCGAAAGGGACCCACATTCGTGTATGAGTATCGGGTGTCCTACCTACACTCAGCGCGTACCCACAGCGAGCCCGGGAATACGTGTGCGCGCGCGACACACGCGGCCTTCGGTACACCGAGTTGGACCTACGAAAATTCACGTTCTGACCCACTCGGGCTTTTCGGGGCTTTACTTCCTTCTCTCACGCATTCGATGCTCCGACCGCGATAAGCCGGCCCATGCGGGGAGATAGGTAGAGCGCCACTCCCGCCGGTTTGCGCTCGCTAGCTCGCTCGCTTGCTTCTAACTATAGCGCGCGACTAACTATAGCGCGCAAGTCCCCCGGCATCACCTTCCTCGCCTTTTGTCCTTCGGGCACAAGGAGGAAAGGAAAGGAAGCGAGCGAGGATGACGATGAAAGGAAAAAGGGAAACGCTCGCGCGCAGGACGAGCGAGGCGCAGTAATATAATGGTTGTAAGCCATGGGGTTCGGGGATTCGTGGCCTCTGATGCGGCCTTTTCTTCGGCTGTCAACGAGATGCAAGTAAATTTTCGGGGAGCTCCGGGTTTTATGGGGTTTGCATGACACCGATAGGGTTACGGGACGCTCTTGGTGCGTGGGACGCGCATGGTTTTTGATCCGTTTGGTGGTGACGTATTTTTTTTTTTTTTTTTCGGGGGGGAAATAAAATTGTGATAAGGCTGACTACATGGGAGATAGCGGATCTCTCGGGGATGGCACGATTGGAGATCGAAAAACGTCGCATCGGGCACGACGTCGCGTTGTGAAATGTGTGTCTAATATACGCTGTGCGTATGTATGATATAACAATGTGGTTTTGTCAGTTGCGTAGTAACGGCCAGGCGGTCAAGTGCGACAGTCACACGCGATGTGGCAGGACCCGTGGTATTAACGATAATTACGGGCGCATGCGATCGAATGTCGTTTGGGCGGCACACAATGCAGGGCTGTGTGCCGAACGAGAGATATCATTATTGGGAGTGCACGATATTCGGGTCTTTGAATTCGGCTTCGGCGATGCCCGGCGAGAGACGCGTATAACATTGATTTTTTTTTTTTTTAACGTAGATTAATTATCTAATTTTTTATACGTGTCTGATAAATATACATTTTGAAAATGTTGAGTGTTTATCAGGTTGAGGTGATACTAGAAAGCGTATAACATTGATTTTTTTTTTTTTTTTTTCGAAGTAGATTAAGTATCGAATTTTTTATACGTGTCTGAAAAATATAAATTTTGAAAATGTTGAGGATTTATCAGGTTGAGATGATACTAGAAAAATGTGTAATTATCCTAAATAATCGATAACATTTAACAATTACACAAATAAAAACCGAGATATATTTTTGGGATTGCACGTTACTCGCGTCTTCGAATTTAGTCATTTTATAAAATTGCTGCTACACATGTCACCAAAATATAGTTTTTTTATGTTCAAGATTCATGAGAAACATGAGGCATAATAAAAATGTATAATTATCCTAAACAGTGGATAAAATATTGCAATGATTATGGAAAACAGAAAAATGATAGCACTGACTAGTCAATTTTGATAGTTTCTCACGGCTTCAGAATCGAATGTTTGCGTTAAAAACGACTCGACCAACATTCGACGATTTATTTATATCAGCAGAAGCCATAAGCTTAGGGCCTGCGACGTTCGTTCCCACCGACGCCTCATGCCACCGCAGCCTTATCGTGAATTATTTCGTGACCCGAATACGACATTGCATGCCGACCCGGCCGCCCCGTCGTACGCAATTTTAACGACTCGCCGATGCGTTCGTGCGCGCCCGAAAAACTTTACGCCAAATAGCGTTCGTCGAGTCCATTAAACGCGATAATTCGGCTCGGGCCGAGTTTTCCGCGAGGGCGAAAATCCGGGAAAAAGACTAAATCCGATTCGCGCACGCATAAGGACGTTGCCATTGTGTGCGTGGAAACGCGTGTAAATATGTAAATTCGCGCGAGAATTTTCGAGACCCACGCGAATTAGCATACAACGAGCGCGTCACGCGCCCAAGTTCCGACGAATGTGGCGAAGTTGAGGCAAGTTCGTTCTCAAGCGCCTGTGGGTTATATATACACTTTATTTATTATTATTTTTTTTTTGGAGCCGCAGTTTCCAACTTTTCGACAAGTTCATGGAACGCGCTCTTTAGAAAGCACGTAGCGTGATGAAGGAGGATCGAACGTCACAGGGAAAGGGTAATGGGCGAGGGGAGGGACGGGGAATATAACCTGCGGATAAAGAGAAGGGCCCGAAGGAACCCGGTCGCTCTCTCGGTTTCCGGGATGCTCAAGGACCTTCGGTAACCATAGACCGGGAGGGCAGCAGCGGCAGTATTAGTAGTAGTGGTTGGTGCCGAACGGACTGGTATTGGTAGTGGAGGTCATTGTGGTGGGAGTAGCTGGTCGACGTTCTATCTCGATGATAAAATTTCTATGTGCAGCGAAATCGATCTTCAACTTCAGAATCTGGAATTTGTAATCATTGTCGATGATAAAATTTCTATGCGCAGCGAAATCGATCTTCAACTTCAGAATCTGGAATTTGTAATCAGTCTCGATAATAAAATTTCTATGTGCAGCGAAATCGATCTTCAACTTCAGAATCTGGAATTTGTAATCAGTCTCGATGATAAAATTTCTATGTGCAGCGAAATCGATCTTCAACTTCAGAATCTGGAATTTGTAATCAATCTCGATGATAAAATTTGTATGTGCAGCGAAATTGATCTTCAACTTCAGAATCTGGAATTTATAATCAATCTCGATAATAAAATTTCTATCGGCAGTGAAATCGATTTTCAACTTCAGAATCTGAAATTTGTAATCAATAAAGATGGTTTGACCGGCAAGACAGTCCAGGGAGTGGAATATCAAATCCATGTTGGAAAATAAAGTCTGTCATGAACTTCAAACGAAGAATTTGTCCAGCTTCAAAATACCAAGCGACAGAACCAACGCCGGAGTGTCAAATGTCGCACACCAGACGATTCCAGAGCTGCCGGTTAAACGGCTTACTGAGCCGAAAATCTGCAGCGAGCCTAATCCTCTCTCGCTCCTTCCGGTCGACGGACCTCAAGCACAAAACGAAATCGGACAGCGCCGCAGTTCGACAAACACCGGAATGATTAGAGCCGAATATTTTTTGCCGGAAAGTCAGCGGCGAGCTTAATCCGATGCACGAGGTGCGACAGGGTTCAGGCTACCGAAGAAGCAAAGTTGGAGTGTCTGATGGCCGCGCGTTGGACATCCAGGGGATTAAAATTAACTAGATTTTCGTACAGACAGCCGCCGCAGCTCGGACCGACGGACAAGCAGCCTTTTTTCGTCCGTCCAGCGCGCGGACAACCCGGTCGCACCAACCGGCCATACATTGTCGAAAACTCCGCTGTCAAAGTTGCCACCAGTAAACGGATCGACAGTGGCGCTCGTAGAGTCGCCGCCGACTGTTGACCCTCGATTCGCGCATCTGCAGTGAAAGGCGCGTTGAAGTCTCGAGCGCCGGGCTTAGCGGTTAAACAGATTTTCGAGGCGAAAGTCCACAATGAGTTTAATCCTCGCCTCGGATCTGGCGAAACCGGGGGGAAAAGCAGCGGCCGGTGGTCCGAGGTGTCGAACCTCCCGGACGTGTGTCAGGACGGCCAAAAGTTAACGCTAAATGGATTGTCACAATCTGCAGTGAGTTTAATTGTCGTCGACATTGGCCGGGAAGCCCCGAACGCAAGCTACGTTATATACGCGGAGCCACTCGGAGCTGCCACGTACTTCCACTTCGTTGCTGCTGATGCCAGCACGAATTTCGGGCGCTCCGGAGTACGCGGCGATGGCTAGTCGAGCCGGGCCAAGCTCGCGCGGACCATGGTGCGCCCGAGTCTAATTCGGGTTACTGCGAGGCCCACCGCATACTGTACACCGCCCTTGCGTCGATCAATACGCAGCGCACGGGGCGAGAGATGCCTACCCATCTCGCTCACACACTGTGTGTTTTATATAGATATATATGTATGTATAAGTATATATATATATATATAGGATATATACACTCGGGTAACTCGCGCTCTCGCACGTTCACCGTTCGCCGTGGGTCCGTCTCTGTCCCTCGGCGAATTGTCGTCGCAGCCTATGCAGTCACTGACAACTCTCGATGCGCGCGGCTAGCTGAATATCCTCCGCGAGGGAGCCCGACGAAAGCGGGGGCCGACCATTGAGTATATGACTACTGGACCCGCCGGCTGAATGAGCCCAGCCGTAACTACTTGGCCCGTAAGCTCGAACACTGCGCTTTCTGGGACTGGCAACGGATGACACGGGGAAATTGGGGTTTGGACATTGAGGATTGAATTCGGGGATTTTTTTTTGTCAGGGTTCGTGTTAAGTCGTAAGTTAAGTCGTGAACTTTGAGCAGCTTACAGCTGTTTTGCTGTCAGGCAAAATTACGTTAACAGCGTACTGTAATTAATATTAAATTACAGTACATTTTGTGAGAGCAAAGTTTTATTTTAAAAAATCAGTAGTTTAAGGAGGAAATTAGCTTTCGTAAAACCTGGGGTTACGCATATTTTTCGTACAAGTTGTGAATGGAGAAAGCTCGGAATTTCAGGCTTGAGTTGACTTGCCACATGAACGAAAAAAATAATAATTCACGAGATTCGTCGTTTTAGTATCGCGGAGAATATTTCAGTGAAAAAAAACAAATAGTTGCTCCGTGCTGACAGGTTTGTAGTTTGAGTTCGTGATTTTCTGCGCGAAAAAATGTGAGAAAGGAAAGGGGCAGAGAAAAAGGGGACCGTGGGATACAGCGTACGACAAGTGTGAGCTATAAGCGGAGAGACGTGAGCCACGCAACTATGGGATGTCTAGTATCTCCAGTGGGTTCTCGTTCTCTCTCTCTCTCTCTCTCTCTCTCGCTCGCTCTTTAGTTAGAGAGACACTTGCTTCGCTGCCGGGGTTGCCACGAGAATGCACGCTCGCTCTCCCAACTATCGTCCGCCGTTTTTGATAGTCACGCGGTCTCCGTCTGACCGTGACCCAAATAGTGTGCGGGCCACACTGGCGAGCATGACGGCAGCCAGGCATCTCATTCTGCGCTAGACTCGAGCTCTCCGGGCGTTAGATCTCCCACATGTCGGTCGTGTCTCCTCGTCGTCTCCCTGTCGGTGCGTGTGCGACCGACACACGCGAGAGTGTGTTTGCCCTCGTCGGCCGACTTTATCTCCTTCGACTCTCAACAACGCGCGACGATATGGATATCTGTGTCTAGCTGTAACTATGTGGAAGCGGGGAAAAATCAGCGGCGCCGTCGATCCGTCCGAAACGGGAATGCAAGAAAAACTGAAATCAAACCATCCATTTTTATTTTAGCAATTTCATTCCATGACAAATACTACTTAGGATCGAATTTTTAGCACAACAGTTTCGAATTTCAAACAAATTTTTTCATTCACGCATAAAACGTGAAACAATTTTTCTATCACTCGTTAAAGTTGCTCAAGAAAAATGAAAATTTGTCAAAGTTCCAGCTGCTAAAAATCGAAACCATTCAACCTTGTAATAAGGCAAAGGTTAGTAAAATATGAAGCAAGGTGCAAGAATAATTCGGCGTATCTTGGAGCGAGTTCGGCACTCGTGAAAGAACTAGAATATCGAAGGTTGGACGGAGCCCACTGCGAACGTTGCTTAACAAGGAGATAAAATAGTTAAACTTCGGTGGTCGTGACACATCAACAGCAGCTGAACGCGACAACACGGACACGAAGGCGCAAACGTCTGCGTACAATACGCACGGCTTATTTTATACCCGGGGCGCCTGTGCAATAATGGCTTTTATAGCCTGACATTCCCGATGCATTGAGCAACGAGTTTCGAGAGCTGCGACTGTATCGCCAGCGGTCGCCGGTTGATGCCACCAGCAGTTCCGTTGGAAGTTTGTGGCTCATGTGCCGCCTCGGTGCCTGCGCCCGCCCAGGGCCAGCTAATGCCGAGTTGTACATCGTACACGTCCCGCTCTCCGTGGCCCAAGAGAATGGCAAGGCTAAATACAAACTAATAGATTCTAAGAATCTACCGAGCAAACTCGTGAAGACTCTCGGGCCGCGCGCTCGCCTCGGCGGTGCGGAGAACACGAGAGATCTTTGGGGACCGCGCAAAAATTATTCCGTCAGTCACGTCGAACGAGCGCGGAAAGAAGCGAACGCTAATCCCGGCGATAGGTATATAACGGACACGGGACTAATAATGTCGAACAGTGGGCAATTGGGTCATCGCAGTTAGGCATCGACGAGCTGAAACTTCGACGAATACGTCGATTTTTCTGATGTCTCACTGGCAACTGAAACTTGGACGAATACGTCGATTTTTCCGATGTCTCACCGACGACCTGAAACTTCGACGAATACGTCGATTTTTCTGATGTCTCACTGGCGACTGAAACTTGGACGAATACGTCGATTTTTCTGATGTCTCACTGGCGACTGAAATGAAGTGCGATTCGAGAAAACCGTTGACGGAAAGTCCATGTGTAGTTCTCGTACAGAATTCTACAAATATGCTTTTAATGGGGCGGTCTAACTTTTACAGGCGCAATACCAAGAATATCGTTCAATACCGAATGCTTTTTTTGGACATCATAAGCGTGAAATTGGAAACCTAGGTAGTGTACTATAGTGTCCTAAATGCTCACAAAGGGACCTTCGATGTTACCAGAGGGGAAAAGCGTCATAGAAAGCAACAAACTCGTAGCCCACTTTCGGCTAACTAAGTCTAAAACCAATATTGTCAATGTCATCACCTGTTTTACTTGAACTCACTTCGGAAAACTCAAATACAACAACCTGTTCAATCCTTTTACTGCTGAGGGGAAACAAAATAGATGTAACAAAACCAACCGACCATCGGCTGCCCACGTTAAGCAGCAATTCGTGCAACCAGCACCGGGATGGATGACCGCTCAGCCATGCACCGATTCGCGCTCCAAGCAGGAGGGATTTTTTTCCCTCCCGAGTTTGCGGTGTCCGCACAGCGGAGACGAAAAAAAAACACAAAAACAAAGTTTATTCCAACAAAAACACATGAATTACCGCGGGAGAAGGGCATCGACCCTTCGAGACAAGAAAGTATAAAAACGATGCGACGCCCTTCCGAGTGCACTTCTCCCCCCGAAGCCGGTTGGCACGGCGAAAAAAAAAAAAAAAAGCGAAGACCACGGATCGAATTATCCCTAACTCGCGGAGTGCATGCATCGCTCTGTCTGGAAAGTTCTCGCCGGGGCTTACAACGTATCGAGGCAAAACGTTGCGGGTGGGCGGTAACCGAGCGCCCGTCGTGCATCCACAAATTTTCATAAACTTCTCGCGCACATGGGACACGACTATCGTCGCCCTCGTGCAGCAAATTGTCAATGCACGTGGCGCGCTTATTTATCGGTGAATAATGTAGGGTTCTCGGAGGGGGTGAGGGGGGGGGGGGGGTGCGAGGTGAGCGCGAGGTGAGTCAACGTGCGGTATTCGTGGGGGGGTTGGCGGCAGCGGATCGAAGGCTCCGCTGTTTCGAGGAAATATCGTCAATTATTCAGGATACCCGTAATATTAATTACACAGCGCGGCGTTTCCTTAAAATTGCCCGACCAAAAAAAAAAAGAAGAAGAAAAAGAAGCCCCGATAAAACAGTTTATAATAAAACGAAGGTGTACCGGGAGGCATGAAAATTCATCGCTCGTTTGCGGCTTATCGCCCGGTAATTAAAAGTTCGTTACACGTAGAGACAAAGCCATTGTATTAAGGAGCGAGTGGCGAGAGCATAGGCGCTGTGCGCGCATTCTCGGTGGGATGTACCATGTAGCAGCGCTCTTTTTAATTTTCAACGTCACGGACGGTGCCCCCCGATGCCGTTCCCCTATTTGCAGTGGCATCGTTAGACCGGGCGCGCTCGGCGTCTCTGTACCGTTAGAAACGATGCCGACAGGACGCCGAGGCATTGCAGGCGGATTAGGAACCGGCTCGCTACGTTTCGGAGCCGAGGAGCTGCTCGCTGGTTACGTCGTTTGACTCGGCTTGGAATCACCGTTAGAACGGACGTGGTCAACATTTAGCGCTACACGAATATAGATACCAAGCTGTGTGTATAATATACACACCTTTCGCGCGGAGTATACATATTATTTCTATGATTTCGCGTCGCGACAAGAATATACGACCCGCTAATTTAGGGAAAAATCCTCGGGTTTTGCCTCGCTCCGGAATGGGATTGGGTCTCTCTCTTTCGCTTTGGGAAATAATTCATTTCGCGCACTCTTTCGCTGGTCGCCAGACGAGGAGGCAGCCAACTGATGGCACAACCTAATTCGCAGCTTCTCCGCGTGGAACAGCGAAAAATTAACCGTTAGAAGTTAGAGCTGAGACGATGGCGGAAGTCGGCGACGCGGGGTAGGAAAAACCGGGGTCAGTTGGATCAGTCACCGTGACTCTTTTTTTTATCGTACCTTCGTGTTTTAGTATCAGGCCGGGCAACTTTATGAATAGGCAATACAAGATTCGGATAAAAATGTAAAATAAACATAATTGTACAGTACAACGATGTATTAAGATTAACATATGATACTGGATTTGGCGATATGAACGTTGCAGAAAAATTATGAGAACATTTTTGGAGCACGTAAAATATCGATAAAATCGCCTCATTTAGTTTAACTAAAAAAATAAAAAAAATCATTTATTATTCATTCTTTTTCTTCCTGCAATTTATCAATTATTCAAGTTAAAAATGTTACTTTAAAACTCATTAAAATAATTTTTGGTCAAAAATACTGCGGCATCAAAGGTCTCGTATAGTCGAAGGGCTGTGCCAAAGCATTAACTTTTTTTTTCTTAAGATGGCCTGATTCATGTGACCCCGGTCTCCTTGACGAGGTGCAAAGTTCCATGTGGACCACTCGTTCCCTGGTACAGGTTGCCTCCGGTGATCGTGTACGGTATGACTCAAACAGTCAGAATCTTTCGGCTAATGATATATCGTAGAAAACAAAATCAGCATTCAAATTCATTTCTGCGCCTCGTAGAATTTCGATTCCACGAGAATTGATGCTTCTGCAGCGTGTATAAAAATATGCGGTGGATGCCTCGTGCCTCGGAGCAGATGCGAGCCACGCTCGAGGCACTTTTCTATCGTAACGATCCATTATTAGCTGCCGCCGCGCGCGAATCCTATGCCGACTATTTCGAGAGGAGCCACGCTCGTTCTCCCTCCCTCTCTCCCTCGTTTTCTCTCTCTAACTCAGTCCCGAGCGCTATATCTGTGAGCAAAAGCAAATTACAACTACTTTGGATCCGCATAGATCGCCCGGAACGTCGTGTCTCGATAGAGAATAATGACTGGGTGCGCGGATGGCCCGGCGCTATTGCGACGAGAGTTCAACTCCACGAGGCACGGCAGCACTAATTTTTTTCTTTCTTTCCCCTTTTCTTTGTTTTCAACGCACCCGGCAATCTTGGTATCTTTCTATTAGCGGAAACGGTCGATACTTTTTTTTTTACCGAAAAGCAGCTTTTTAGACGCGTAGCATCAACGCCGTTAGTAATTTTTCTGCATCGAAGTCAGATACTGTTAAAAAAAAAGTAAAACAATCAATGTGAAATCGCATTTCAAAAAGATATCCATCTTTGCTCTCACATTTTTATTTATAGCGCATTTAGGTTTATATTTATTTCGCGCCAAAATTCCATCCCAAATATATAACCCCGACGTGTATATTCCGCTCGGCGTGGGCGAGGCGTCGGGAAAATTACGAAAAAAACAGAATTAGGCGCCGCAGCTGTCTCGAATTAGATTTCTCAACGCGATATCAGCCGCGGCTGGAGATGATCGGATAACGAAAGCATTTTTTTTTTCGGTCACACCGAGTTTATCTCGTCTCGTCTCTCGTGATCGCATCCATTTTTGTTTCGTTGGTGTTGCTTTCCCTGCAGGTGCATCTGCCTTTCCCCTCTCTCTCCGTCTCTCTTCCTCTATCCGCCCCCCTCTCACTGAAACCGGACGTGCCAGTGCTAGATTCAGGCAGGCTCGAGATAGCGATGAACCAGGAAAAAACATCGAATTGCCACACCGATGGAGCCTCCACGTGCAGCGGCAGCCGGGCGCAGTGATGCAACCACGAGTCACGCGGTGCATTTTGTAACATCCGCACTCGAGCGCCCGCTGCGCTCCACGAGTCTCGTACAATACCGACGAAATGTGTTTGGTTAACTGCCCCACTCCGACCCACTCGGGATCCCCCAAATAACAGTTGCCCAAGAGGAGAGATTGAACCGTCATCGCGTCGACGATCGAGCGTCTCTCATAATATCGCGTCAGCGAAGATGAAGATTTTTACATGCACGAATATAGATTATGTAATTAGGCAATCGAAGCGACCTTTGATTTTATAAAATGAGGATCATTATTAGCTCTCTAAACATGGTTAATTGTTAGCTAATAGAGACACTCATTGCTTGTTGCAGTGTCTGAATTATTATTTGTTATATAATACAAATGTACGATAATCAATGACATAATTGTGTTATCGTGTCTTGGTAATTATTTATCAATGTTAACAGTGTGTTATATAATCGTTATCTGAATCGTCAAATTTGTATACAAAAATGCATAACTTGATTAAAATGTTGCAACATTTTAATGAAAAACGACGAAGTTTTAAATGTTAATACTGTGATACATAAATGTTTCTGCATTGCCCAAAGTATATAAAAATGCAGCATTTTAATCGAAAGTCGCGACACAATTAATTTAGAAAGTTATCAGTGTCAGAATTATTTCTATGGGTTAATTGTTCGTCGAAAAAAAAATTCTATTTCATTTTGAACGCCGAAGTTTTGAGTCCTCAAAGTTTCCCGAGCGCATAATCTGCCCACACGTTTGTCATTCGTCAATGTTAATAATGTATTACACAAATATTTCTGCATCGCCCAAATTGTATAAAAATGCAGCATATTATTAAAAACTTGCAAAACGATTAATAAATTTAGAAGGTTAAGTATTGGCATTAGAAAGTTTCCAGTTTCAGAACTATTTCTATCGGTTAATTTTTAGTCGAAAAAAAAGTCCGTTCGATTTTAAACGACGAAGTTTTCAGTCTTCGAAGATTCGGCAGAGCCTCCATTGCACATCCCCGAGCACATAATCTGCCGGAGCACGCGTGCGTTCGCCAGCAGGTTCAACGAACTCGTGACTCACTGTGTCACTCGTGCTCACGGCATCGGCACGGTGGTCCGCAGCGTCAAACGACCCTGGACTCGCATGCGATAGTCGAGCGCGCTCGCGGATTACGCGGCCCGCTTCCATACTATCTTTTTTCGCCGCGCTCGCGCGCAACCCGCGCCCGCTAACGACTCGCGAGTGTTTTCGATCCACGGCCACCCAACGATCGATCCGTATCTCCGCGCACAACGCTCGAGCACACCGAACGCCAGTCATCAATGAATTATACCACGAATTTCGAATTATTTTCAATGTATAATACGCGGTTCGGGCTGTATCGTCATTAGTGTGCATAACTGAGGAAAGTACATTGGCCTCAATTTCATATCGTTATTTTGTTCGATAATTTTTTTTTTTTTCGGTGTGTTGCCCGCTTTTATTTTACATACCCGTATACTCGCTATTAACTGTTCCCACTCAAAATTTGATTACTATTTTATTTGGAGTTGCTCCAGATAAACTTTTCGCCTTAGAAATAAAGCGAAACATAAATGAAAAAATGAAATAAAAAATAAATATTAGTACTCGAATAATCCTTCTTTTAAAAAGTTCATGAGTAACGGAAAACATTGTTAGTAAACTATTCGCGCTGTGATTGGTTGCCACAAAAGTCCGTTTTAAACTAAATCAGTTTGATGTCAATTTTTACATAAGACAACGGGTGCGGCAGTGCCCGTAACCTTTTAAAGCTTTATAAGAGCGCAGCAGCGCAAAATTGATTAGGCTATTATAGGTGAAATTTTGAAAGAAAAAATTTGAGGTCGATTTTGGCGATTTTCGGTCCGGAGACGGATTCTATGATTTCTGGCAAAAAAATCGTCGCCAAAAATTATTTTTTTCAAAATCGAGTAAAAAGTATTGGTAACCAGTGTTTTCGGGGGTAGAATATACGACTTGAGAACAATGATATAGTCGATATTTTCAAAAGAAAAAAAAAATTGAGGTCGATTTTGGCGAAAAGTTTTTCAAGCACGCGCGCCAGCGGGTGTGATTTCAAATAAAGATATTATTCGTTCCCTTGAAAATGATTGAATTCTTCGAAGCAACAGCTGAAAATACATCGATACGTATTTTCCGAGCAGCGCTGTGTCGGGCTCGACAAACGTAATTGGTATGTTCGCTGCCCATTTATTCCGGTAGGCTCTTACGTTTTCGGGTCGCGGTCTCGCGGTCGCATAATTCGATAATAACGCAGGCCGCGGTACGCGCGAAAAACTGGACTAGGTTATTATTACCCACGTTCTCGTCCAAGCGGTTTTGAGTCCCTTCGAGGAAATCCCGGAATATTCCGAGAGTGTCGCGCTCTCTCCGTCCAAGCGTCATTACGCAATAGCCGGTTCGTTACACCGCGATGGGCATAGAGCAGGTGAACGCCACGGTCCAGAACTTTGGGCTTCTTCCTCTCGCGCGGTTGTTATAAATACACCGGCGACGTGACACACACAACCGACGTAATAATCGCGCCGAGGGAAATAATACACGCAGGGCGCGACACAAACGTCACGAGATGCGCAATTACAACACGTCGGGTGGAATTTAGCCGGCGAGCGTGCACGATAATAGATTCACGGCGAATTCACGATGAATCGCGCGGGGACCTTGAGAATCGATCGTGCGTCGGTGAAATGAATGAGTTCACTCACCGTCCGGCGTGCTGACAGTGCCGGCCTTGTTAATTTTCGAATTCCACCTTGCCGGGGCTGTGGGCGCTGGACTGAGGTCCGGTGTGGGTGGATGAGCGAGTGGCACCATGCCCTGTCCGAATTGCGCTACGTTCGGCTTTTGATCGCCGGTTATACCGTAATTGGAGGGCTCGAAACCTCGTCCACCCGAGTAAACCTCCCCCGACAGCCTCTCGGCCAGCTTCTCCGCTCTCTCGCGATCCGTCAGTCCCACCGGTTCCTGCTTTATTCGAAGATCTGCAACAGACGCGCCGTCGATGTGTCAATTTTTTTGGACCACGATGAAAACATCATATAAATTAGTTCACCAAAGTATCGGTGAATATAGATCATTTATAAGTTGTTCGTCTTATATATATTTTGGAAAGTTATTTGTCTGTTTATCTATTTGTCTGTCACAGCCCCCTTATTCAATGTCTGCCCTAAATAACAAAGCCTTGCACCCCTTAATTCAAATCACGATTTCGTAAAGTTTGAACGTTAATTTCACGTTAATTTACTTTACGTTCTAATTTTGATTCGAGCCACTACAACGAGCTAGTATTTTATAATCACAAATATGTTCTGACTTTTAAAGCCTTGACAGATCAAAATCATTTCATTAAAAACATTGGAAATATATAAATTCCAGGAAATAAATAAATAAAACTGCAATGTTATTTTGCTTTGCACCAACGATTCTTACCTTCCGCTACGCTTTCCTTGTGCTCGCCGTTTCCCCTCTCCTCGGACCTGTCGCGCTCGAGTTCCCGTTCGAGTTCCGTGGGCGTGTGGGGCGCGGTGTGAGGGTGGGTGGGATTGTCCGAGGTATGAGTGAAGGGTTGATACAGGTGATTCTCCAGGAGCAGCGGATGCGGCGCCGAGGCCGGTCGGAACGCCGCGCCGTCCCTTAGAACGCTGACTCTGCCGAGGGCATCCATCTCGCTGGGTGACCTGTCGACGGATCAATTAACGCTCGTTTTTCACCGGGCTTCCGAGTCGCGAGTAACGAAATTTTCGCGCGGACGCGGACAAATGGCTGCAAAAATCACCTCATTGACCTCGTTCTCTTCTGAGGACCCTCGTAATAATGAGCCGAACTGTAGACGTTGGGCACCGCGTAAGTTGGCGCCGGTGACGGGGCTGGGGTTGGCTCTCGCTTCATCACTCGCTCGGCCACCTCGGCCTCCAGGACCTCGGCGTTCCCGGTCCCCGAGTCCGTCGAGGAGTTATTGTTCTCGGCCGCGTGTCTGTGAGCCACCGCGAGCTTTTCGTGCTCTATCGACAGACCCTTCACCTGTTGTTCGTTGGCGTTTTTTTTTTTTTTTTTTTTCGTTTCGTTTCGACAAGCGCACGAAACAAAAGGGGAAAAAAGAGAATGTGCAATATAGTACACTGGATGTACGACGAGAGTTTCGAATGATTAACTATCCACGTGGCATCAAAATTCGACATTGTCACAATAAATACAGATGGTTTAAAAAAATCAAAATAAACAAAATTAAGAAAAAATTTAGACTTGGTGGTTCTAAGATTCGACATTGTCACAATAAGTACAGAAGGTACTAAAAAAATGAAATTATCTAGACCAAGATTTTATATTGTTACAGATATAGAAGGTATACAAAAAAAGAAAATATCTAGACTTGGAGACACCAAGATTTCACATTGTCAGAAGCATGGAAGGTACGGAAGGTATATAAAAAAATATATCTAGACTTGGTGTATGTAGTGTCTAGGACAAGACGGTGAAATGAGAAGAGAACGTACTTGAAGGCATTCCGCAGCCTTCAGGAAAGAGCTGAGTGACTCTTGGGAGACGTGAACCTCGCCGCGGTACATGAATTCGAGGAGGGACGCCATGTTGTGGGCACTCGTCCCGTCCAGGATGACGATGAGACCCGCGGGAGAGGGCGGCATACCCTCGAACAACTCCTGAAAGTGCTTGCTGCATGCCGCGAGTATGAGCCTGTGCGCTTTGAATGTGACGCCTGAAACAATGAAGCAAGGGAGAATACCTCCTTTAGCACTGAGGATTGGAAAGTCAGCGTTGAGAAGTTTTTACACAAGTAGATCTCTTACTGCTAACTCAAGCTTCCTAACGAAATGTAGTTGAAAGGGACGATCGAAACCGGTCGCTTCATATCATTTTCGTCAACATCGATTTTTGTCTCTTGGTAAATTGATACTTGAAAAACACATTTCAAGACATGCCAAATCTTAATTAAAAAAAATGAAGTATCATTTTGTCCTAAGATTCGGGGTGTATAATATTGTCGTTAATTTTGGAAAATTCGTTTTTTTTTTTAAGTGTAGGGGTCTAGCTGAGGGTTCCACAAATGCGAGAAACCTACATCTTTAAATTCTTTTTTCGAGATAGCCACTTTCGACCTATACCAAGATTATCGAGTCGCATATTTTAACCCTGAAAAAAAACACTGGTTTGAACCCTTTTTGAAGTGATATAGAAAAAATTTGTTTTTTTATTTTTCATGTCAGATCTCATAGACCCGACTATCGTTCGAAAAATGGCAAAATATGCTCTTTCTAATTTCTTCGTATCTTGTGGCTCATGATTTTTTTTAGGGGATACGTCGTCTTACACGTTTTTTTTGTCAACTCTACAGCCTTCACTCGAGACACACTTAAGTACTTCTCGCAGCGTAACGTCACTCGACAAGAATTCGTGAAAACTTTTGATTTATCGATGCAACAGCGGGTGCACGACCCCTGCACAGGGTTTCGTGCCGCCACGAA
Organism: Pimpla rufipes; assembly: GCA_963932165.1. Lineage (NCBI taxonomy): Eukaryota > Metazoa > Arthropoda > Insecta > Hymenoptera > Ichneumonidae > Pimpla > Pimpla rufipes. The sequence continues at coordinate 9,649,086 of OZ010636.1, forward strand.
ATTTCGTATCGCGATCGTCGTGTCATTTATCCACCCGCAGCCCGTGCGCCACCGAACACAACAACGACCACATAGACCAAGTTTTTACACGTAGACGCTGGAAAATAGCCCGGTACGTAAACGTATATAGCATCGCGAGACGGCAGCTGTGGCGATGCGCCGAGACGATACGACTCGATATAGCGAGTGAGAGAGTGAGAGAGCAGCGACGACGATGCAGCTCGGTTCGGTGCTCCCGCTGCCCGGTCAAAGGGTTCGCGCCAAAAGCTCGTTACACACACGGTGTTTTCGTCGAGGAACCAAAATAAATGAGCGGACCGGAGATGCGCAATTTATTATCGAACGCTCAGTTTCGTTTTCTCACGGCCCTTTTTTTTCTAGCCAAGAGCCAAGAGCCGCTGGTATTTGGCGACCAAAGGGAAGTGGCCGAGCGTCGAACCCTTTATATTTACTATATACGTATATTTACTGGAACCTACGTATACTATATAGTTGTATATATAATATGTATGTGTATATATAGAAGCGCCAGACTAGTGAGCGAGGGCGATATAAAGAACGAGAGAGCCGAGCCGGGCGGCGCGAACGACGACGCTGCCCTTTCTCGCAGGCCGCTGGTTATGTAGGCCATCTTCCGCCTCGATCTCATAATTTATGCTCCACGAACGCTATAGCACATAGCGCGCTCGCGGTATATCCCAGTACGGCGGGGGCGGCTCGGGCGCGTATCCAGTGACGACCGGGCGACCCTAAGGAACGCGATACGATATATCGCGCGATGTATCGCGAGAAGGCACGCAGGTACCCTGCTCGAGGGTTTTTCGTCTTCGCATCGCGTAAAACGAAAAAAAAATCGGTGAACCTGAACTTTGTTTTTTTTTTTTTTTTTTACGAAACTGAGGGGGAGGAAGAGGAATGGGGGAAACGGTTCTTGCGACAATATTCGCGGGAAGTGGATGTAGAAGAATGTAAATAAACATGGTAATATTCTTTTTTGATATGGTATAGAAAAAGATAAATTGGGAAATGATGATTGACATTGGAGGACTATTTAGAAGGTTTTTCGTCTTCGCATCGCGTAAAATGAAAAAAAAATCGGAGAAGCTGAACTTAAAAAAAAAAATAAAGCAGAAGAGGAGGTAGAAGAATGGGAGAAACTGTTCTTGCGACAATATTCTATAAAAATATTCAATATTAAATAAAAATTGTAATATTAATTTTTGCTCCGGTATAGAAAAAGATAAATTGAAAACTGCTGATTGACATTGGTGGATTATTTAGAAAATCGAAACAAAATGAACGCACGAGTCACCGGCGATAATTAGCACGTAAGTCTGATGCCTCATTTAGAGTGACTTGATTTTTTATTTTGGGAAAGAAATTCTTTATTGCGAACCGACGAATTCACCGAGTCATTTATCTTCCGAGCAAAAGTCGTATTCGTATGCTAGTCACAATCTGACTCAACTGACAATCTGAGACTCCATCTGTGACCTTTGTACGAGAAAAATAAAAAATATATAACACAAAAAAATAAAAAATAAATAAAAATGATGACGTTCACTTTCCACTATTATTTAATATCCCAAATAAATTTTCTCCTTCCTCGCATTTCCTGCCATCAAATGATTCCCTAATTCCGTGACATGCAAACTAACACCTTGAACTACATGAAACCGAATGCATAACCCACAACTCGGATTATATCGAGCCCTCATGTGGTACCCAACAGCCGAAGAAAATAATCCGAAAGAAGGATGCACGTGTGACGCGGTGGGCTTATCCGACCCACAATGCGGCAGGCCATACTTACTCCTCCCGTAGTCTCTCGCGACAAAGGGAAACAACAACAGTGAAGAAGTCGATCTCGAGAACGCGATATCGTCAGAATGAGGAAGTAGAGTGTGAGAAAGCCGAACGAGCGAGTCGAGGAAGCTTTGGACGAGAGCGTTGGATTCGGGGGGGGACCAGGTGGCTCGACCGGCGGAGCACCTGTCTCCAGGAAGCTAATACATATCTCCACCCTCTTGGAAATGTATCGAGTTACTTGTGCCTCGATAACTCCCCGCGGTTCGAGTACAACAGCAGCGAGTGTATCATGCCCCGAAAAGTGACTCTGTATCGCGGTGACCGCGGGCTGAGCACAAAGCCACGCATGAAAAACGAGAGAGTCACCCCGGAACGAGTTGAAATCGAGTAATGACCGCCAAAGTCCCCGACACGTCGTCATCAAAACCCTCGTTCAGCGTCTTTGGATGAACAAAAAAAAAGAAAAAACGTGCGCATAGCACGAGAGACGCGGACGACGAATGAGAGATGTACAAATGTGTGAATGGATAATGAGCCGGTCTCGATTTCGTGTGAGAACTTCGGGGAGCATCGGAGAAAAGCGGGGTATATTAAGTACACGTGGGAGCCACATTCGGAGCAGCGCGACTGTGTCTAGTGGTACGTAATTCGTTTCTCGTTTTTTTTTTTTAACGACCCGTCGTCGTGGCGTGTTTTCCCCGCTGAAGATTAGTTATTCGAAAACACACCGGGATGAGCGCGTCGCGCGCGCGCGGTCGCAGGTGCTCGAGGAGGCGCGTCGCGCGGTGAGCGCGACGCTGTGTGAACCCGAGGACCTTCCGGGGGTTCGCGTTCGAGCGATCGCGGGGAAACTGCTGGTAGGTCTGCGGTGGGCATTCGCGGGCGGGTGAACGGGAGCTCTGTGCCAGGCGGACGGGGATGTCTGTGGGTTTGTACTCGTACTTACGACTACAGGGTGATTCAGAATGATTTTTCAACTGTTTTAGTTAATCGTCCTCTGACGTGAGAACTTTCGAAATTTTTCTAAAATTAATTATAGTCGGAAGATTGATAAATTGTAGATTATTAGAATGTATTATATTTATTTGATTAAATTTGCCAATTGGAGCAACCTATTTTTATGGCTCTGAGAAATCAGTGATTAAGAATGGTTTTTCAACCTTTCAGTGAGCGATAATTAATCACCTCGTGAAAAGTTATTCACTCATTTATTTAAAATTAATTGTACAGTTATTTAATTATAAGAATTATGAATTATGAATTTGAAATACATTATGATGCTTATTTCGTTAAATTTAACAATCGGCGCCACCAATTTCGTGGTTGTATTATAATTCTTAACTAATTGAAATTAAGAATTATTATTAATAATAATAATAATAATATTAATTATTATTATCATTATTATTAATATTATTAAGAATTATTATTAATAATAATAATAATATTAATTATTATTATCATTATTATTAATAATAATACTTATTATTATTATAATTCTTAATTTCAACTAGTTAAGAATTATAATACAACTACAAAATTGGTGGCGCCGATTGTTAAATTTAACGAAATAAGCATCATAATTTATTTCAAATTCATCATTCATAATTCTTATAATTGAACGACTGTACAATTAATTTTAAATTAATGAGTGAATAACTTTTATTATTATTATTATTAATTGTAATAATATTAATAATAATAATTCTTAAGTAGTTGAAATTAAGAATTATAATCCAACTAAATAACTATCGTGAATTAAAAAAAACATCTAAGTATCTATGGGCGAGCGATGCCTACTGACGAGTAGGTTGACGAATCATTCTGAATCACCCTGTATATATAGTACGTATTTAAGGGGGCGCATGTGTAACGAGCCGCGAGAGAGGAGCTGCCGGGCCGCCCGGTCTCTGTATGCTCTCGCGTATACAGCAGTGCGCCAACATATGCGAGCCACATTCGATGAAGTTTCGCCGCCGCGTGCAGGGGCCAACGACCCACGTTGGGCCTCGCGAAGAAACTCGCTCCCGCACGCGCGTGTGCGCTTGTAGGCGTATCGCACAAGACTCTCGGCCACGAGTCTCGTGCCAACTACATTCGCGCCGCGCGAACCGAAGCCGATTTCGTGAGACTCGCGACGCAAAGTAGATTGGCCGACGCGAACTGAAGCGACATTGAGAGACACAGAGAAGAACGAAACGACTCTCGGATGATACGTGAAGTCGACGCGGACTCGTCCAACTTCGCGTGACTCGGTTGAGAAAATTGAAGCCGCGTGAAGTTTATCGCCTTTTTTTTATCGTGAGATAATGAAACGATTTTCAAATGCTCGTAAAGATTATTAGAAGATTATTAAACGAAATTAGGTCGATAATAACGATATTGGAGATACACGATTTTTTTCTGCCTCTTTAGAAGCATTTTCTAATAGTCAATAATAAAAAATAAATCGATTACACGACTGAAAATATTTCCAAGTAATTTTCGCGCCAACATCAACAGTTTTTTATATGCGTTTTTTTTTTTTAAGAAATTATATTTAATCGCCTTTTCGCGTGTAGCTATGTAAATACGCGTAATATGGAAATCAATTTTTTTCGCACACGCGCTGCACGTACAATTTTTTCACCTGTCTCCTGAAACGAAAAAAAAAAAAAAAAAAAAAAAAAAAAAAAAAAAATTTAGCGTCTCGCTGCAAGTGTCTGTTCAGTAGTGAAAACAGCACGTGTAGTCACGTAGATTCGCGTCTCTTTATCTATGATACACGCGTGGTGTTATCGTAATGCGTGTCGAGCGCTGATAACGCCCGATGCGTGTGTCGCGGAGAGCCATATTAATTCTCCGTGAAACTTTAATCTTCGCCTCGACGACGGTTTATCTCGGCCGAAAAATCGCAATATGAAAATTTTTCGGCCGGCTGCGCGCGCGCGGCTGTTTAACCTTACGGCGCTGTAAAAAAAAAAACATAAAAAAAAATACGCTACGCGCATGCGCGGCTACGTGACTCGTCGGAGGCGGCTGTGGAAGCCGCGAATTCGTGAAAAAAAAGCTCGAGGTTGCGCAACAGAGCAGTGCACTCTTCGCGGATATATCTATTCATATCTCAAGGCCAACGCGCGCTGTGACTGGAAGCCCGCGCGGTCGCTCCGCCTCTGTCCGCGTGAAGTTGCTCCGCGCTATACGCCGCGACTTCTCTCCGCTTCTTCCTTCTCGCGAATCCGAATCGCTTTTATCGCTTTTCCTAAAAGCCATTGCGTAACCCCCATGGACACTCGCGTTTCTCGCCGTCGCACAGGCGCATCGCACCCGCGACGTTTGTATGCATAACGAACACGAGGGCGGATGAACCCGTCACCGACGCATCCGGAGAGCCTTCGAATTCTTTTTCTTTTTTACATTCGCTATTTGTTTTCCCGACGCTGCGAGCGAAGGTGACCTTGAAAAGTGAGTTACATATTTTTTTAGTAGCTTCGCGCTGGGTATCCAGGTTTTAATATTGTTAATTAATAGACATGTTGATTGAGTGTAATTGAAATTAAAAAATTAAAAAATTTGTGTTACCAGCTTCATTTATATTTATATTTTGAAGTTGATTTTCATTCGATAAATCGTAATAAAAAAAAGTATAATAAAATAAAAAACGTAATTTTTTAAAAATAATAATAAAAAGGCTGAAGAACTTCGGTCAATGGCCTGTTGGCAGTTATCTTATCTAACCAACCACTGTATGGAAAAAAATGTGCATATATTGACAATAAATACAATTACTACCACTAATAATAAAAAATAATAAAACATTTCTATCGATCTGAATGTTCTGTGGTAAAACAAAAAAACTTCAAATATCAAGATTAAATTTATTATGGTATTTTTTAACTGAAACGATGTCTTAATTTACGATTTTATCGTGATGCATTTTTTTTGTTTACGTTACTCAAATCGTTTTGCACTCGTGAAAATAATACGTTTCGCGTATAGCCGGTTCGCGTATATAGTGCGATCGCGCCCATCGCGCGGCACGCTTCGCGTTATCAGCGAGTGTTGGCGACCTCGTAACCGAAGATGACGGCGAAAGAGACTCGCCACGTGCGAAGCTCCGCGCGCCGTTACGCCTGTTGCATAGTATACGAGGCGTCCACACACGTCGTACGTGTGCGGTAACGAGGCGCTATAGAGCCGCGAGAGACTCGATCCGGATACACCGTCTGTATACGAGTCGAAAAATAAACAGGAACGCCGCGCTAAAAACTCTGCACGGGCCTCTGGTTATACACAGCGCGCGCGGCTTCGACCCGCCGAACCGCCGCGCGCCCTTCTCTCCTATTTTTACGAAAAAAAAAAACGCTCGCGGGGCGCGCGCGACCCGATTTCTTTTTTTTTTTTTTACGACGATGCCGCCGCGCGCCCCGCTCGGGCGGAAAGAAAGAAGTTATGCGATACATTGCACGAGACACACGCGGAAACTGTTGGAGCGGCTCGTGCGTCACGAATTTAGTAATAGAAGCGGCGGCCCCCGTCGTCATAGTGCAAAATAGCGCGGTACACCGATTCCCGGATTATAATTAGAAAGTCTGGACAGATTTCTCGGCCCGTAACGATAATTCAAATAAATACAATCTCGCACTTTGACACCGATAAAAGATTAGAAAAATCGGGTTTAGTGATCGAAAGGGTAAAATATAGCGTGGGGCATCGATTCCTCGATTATAATTTAAAACCTGAACAAATTCCTCTTCTCATGACGAAAATTCAAAAATAAATTCTTGTACTTTAATACCCGATAAAAGATTAGACAATTTAAATTTAGTAATTAAAGCGTGGCAAGATTATAATAAAAACTAAGATAAAAAAAAATTGAGTTCAAAATTATAGTACAAATTAAGATTATATTTTTTTAAAAAGCCTGAACGGATCTCTAATGCATAACAATAACAAAAATAAAATATTAAATTTAATACCAAAAAGTCGAATAAAAAAAAACAAATTTGTATTCAAAGCGTATTTAACCCCATCGTCATAGTGCAAACCATCATCGTGCATCGATCCCACGATAATAATGTTTAAAAACCCAAAAAGTTTCTCCGTTCCAAATAAATCACAACACAGAAGACAAATTCCCGAGCGCGAAACTCGACGAGCGCTCGCGAGTCGCTCGTTTATCGTCAGGTACAGTGTGGCGCGATCAAGTATGTCAAATGCGCATAACAGCTCAATTTTCGTAATTCGTAGAAGTGGCTCCGGGCACGAGGGGTCGGCGGAGCCAATCGGAAGCGAAAGATTCGTGCAAGAGCCTCGGGGGTCAACGAACTCGCAAGGACGTTGCAGATAGCACAAAGGCGCTCGCTCGCGCGCGCGCGCGCTGAATTTTTTTTTTTTTTTCGGCACAGCCAACAGCAGCGGCAGCGACGGCAGAGGAGTCGAGCGGGCGGAGTGGGGGCCAATCGACACTCGACTTCCCCTGTGCTCGGCCAATGGCCGCGTGGGACCAAGGCCACTCTTTGCACATGCCGCCCCGGTTGCACAGTGAATAAGAAAGATGGAACAAAAAATCACACGCAGCAGCAGCGGCAGCAGAAGAAGAGGAGGAAGAGGAGGCGAGAGAGCGAGGCGAGGTCGAGGGACCGACGAGGACGAGCCCGAAGCCAATGAAGGCGAGAGAGGCTGGTGCAAAGGGGACCGAGGGGTGGGGGGGAGGGGAGGGGGAGGTGGGGGGTCTTTGAGGGAACCTGGAGAAAGAGAATTAAGCGAGGGAACGAGGAAGAAGCGAACCGCCAGAGCTGCCGCCGTGAGCGCTGCGCGCGGAAATAGGAAAAGCAAAGGTGGGGGAACAGGTAGCGAACCCGGTGCGGAGGAGCTGGTTATGCTCGAGGTACACGAGGCCTGCAACTCTCTCTCTCTCTCTCTCTCGCGAGAATCAAGAATTCCGGCAAAACATCGCATTGTTTTAGGAGACAAAGAACTCTCGACAGATGTTTTTCGTTTTGGAATTGCGCGGTCCACGTGGTGCGGCGATAGGTCCATACGGTGATTGTAGGATCGTTGGACTCGTTGCTGAAGCAAAATGGAGGGTGGAAGGGTGGCTAGGTGATTGAGATATTTATTGGAATATGTGGGATTGGAGGAAAAATTGTTTTGTATTTTTTGGTGTTGTTTGTCACCACCGAAAAAAATTGTAATGGAAAATGGGTTTGATTAAATGAATTGAAATGAATGAAAGCTAATTGGAAGCAAGACTTTCAAATTATTTTGTATTTTTTGGTGTTGTTTGTCACCAGCGAAAAAATGTTTGATGAAAAAAGGGTTTGGTTAAATGAATTGAAGTGAATGAAAGCTAAATAGAAACAAGACTTTTAAATTATTTTGTATTTTTAGGTGTTACTTGCCACCTGCGAAAAAATGTTCGATCAAAAAAGGGTTGGATTGAATGAATTCAAGTGAATGAAAGATAAATGGAAGCAAGACTTTTAAATAATCATAGAATTTTGGAAATTATGTACGTTTTGACGAGAGAACCAAAACATTGTTACATTTTTTTTCTTTTGAAGTGACTCACGTAAAAAAAATATTTTTAAAGGACGTTTCGACGTTCCACACGTCTCATTTTCCACCACGAATGTCCGTCAACGAAGCGACGCGGCGCCTAAAAATTCGTAACTTTATTTGCGTCGAGAGATCCATCTTGCGACCCTCGAGACTCTCGATGTACCAGCCGAGCAATAATATCCGCGTTATCGCGCTCCAATTTTCGTAACAACATCATCCGTCAAACACGGGTATCCGGCAAACAGGAAAAAATGCCCGAGCGCGATCGTCGTGCAGCCGAGGAAAAAAAAAGTAGGTCGCGCAGCGCTTAACAATCTTCGAAACGCCGGCGCGCGCGCGCTCGGCCTTATCAATGCGTCCGCGGTATTCTCGGTTTCACTGATTACTGCACAACAACGCACGTTTTTATTTCCTCGCCAACGGACTCGTTAATATATTAGGCACGAGGAAAAAAAGAGCGTAACCCCAAAACCACTATAAATGTACAGGATGATTCACAATAATTTTTCAACGTTTTGCGGTGACCGACAGTTCATCGTCCTTTGCCATGAGAAAATATACGCAACCATTTTTTCGGAAATCCGTTGCTGTCATTTAATCATCAGAATAGGCTAATAATATTATATTCGCAGAATAAAATAACAATTTTTTGCGTTTTTCTCGTCGAATCTTCCAAAGAAAAAAAAATCGAAAAAAACACAAGTGGAAAAAACTTCCAAAAAATATTAATAAAACAACGTAACATCAACAGAAATAACTATCGCAAAATAAAAAAGCTAAAAAAACTTTGCACTATCGTCTATCACTGACAAGTCGTAGAATAATTCTGAATCGCCCTGTGTAATTTCTATAAAAGAAAAATATTATCATCGTGTCGAGGACACGGAGTGTCAATGGCCCGGTGCCTTGTGTGCGGTGTCCTGTTGCATCAGCGCGTCAGCCTTGACTCCAGGAAGTGTACTTTGCCGGTCGTTTCACCGGCTCTGCCCGCGCGAGCGAGCGAACCGAGTTGTGTTTGCGTACGAGGCGAATACAGCGCTTTCGGTAACCATTGCTCGCCCACGTGGTTTTGGTGCCCGCTCCGGGTATTACCAAGGTTCGAGGCTCGAGCGAGGCGAGCCACCGAAACCGATTTCGTGGGCCGCGGGTGCAAGCGAGACGTACGCGACGTCGCGCTCAGGACAGAGCGCGAGCCTCTTGCACTCCGCTGGGAATCGTTAGCGCGTGGAAGCCTCGGTCTTACGCCGCGCGCGAAGCCAGAACATTGAACCTCGCTCCACGCGCACGAAAAACGCCCGAGGCGATTTTCAATTCGGCTTTAAAGAGGAGGAAGAAAAAAAAAAAAAAAGAAAAAAATTGCTGACGCATCAACACACGTTCGGCGGACCGCAAACATCGGGACTGGTGGACTATGCAAGCCGACCATTAAATCATTTGAATATCTAATTGTCCGCGCGCGTATTACGTGACCAGATGAACGCCGTCGACGATGCAATCGAGCGGCGAGTATCGGAGACCCCGGAGCCCTGACCCAATACCTTGAGACCCGAGCCGCAAGGGTCCCCCCTCCCTACGCCCCTGGTTTACTTTTTAATTCTTATCGCGATCGTCATTGAGACATGCGATATCGCTACTCGCGGTATTTGAGTATTAAGAAGAAAAAAAAAAAGAAAAATAATGCGGGCGACGATCGCGCGTGCGTTGCGTTGATTTTACTTCGCGTAAAGGTCGCGAGATAAAGAAGCGATTTGACAAAAAAAAATGAAAAAAAAAAATTTCACGGTTTAGTTTTTGTTGAACATGCATTTTGGTGGGTGAGACTCGAGGATTTGTGTGTTGACGATGAAATCTACGGTGTTTCGTCGTTCGATAAGTTTGAACATTTTATTGGATCGTTTTTTTTTTTTCTTTACTGGAACGATTTTTTTTATTTCGGTCCTCGCCACCTCCGTAAATTTCAAACCGCGCGAAGGGAGCGAGAAGCGGGTGCTATATATATATTTTCCCATTCGCACGTGCAGCCAAACCAGCCGCCGTTCGCGTTCCTATCGGATTGCGCGCGTTGCAACACGCAATCGCTATAGACGGCGGTTTGACGAGAGACTATGTAACGCGTTGCGGACGGCTTCGAGTGTCGTGGACGGTGTGACCCAGTTTTGTCAAGACCATGGCCGACCCTTCTGACCCATTAACCGATAATATACGTGCGTTGTGTATGTTATTTACTATTGTTTTGCGGTAGAACGTCTGAAATTATTTCTATCTGCTTCCCGCGTTGCATCGTATTTCGAGAGGGAATCAATCACAAGCAGCTTATCTATTTCTGATTCCTGATTCCGCGTTGTTATCATCTTGTTGTTTCTAGTCAGATAAAAAATTATATTCACACAACGTATTATTTCAGATTCGTATTTATGTGAAATAATCGCACTAATGGCCAAGAACTATGAGTCAATACGAAATAATTTCTAAAGCAAAAAAAAAGACCAAGTCAAGCTTGTGACACAAATATTTCATTTGGATACGTCAGTAAAAAAGATAAAGACAGATCTTGATGTATTTATCGAGATACCTAGAAATCGTTGTGACCTATATCGCCCCACCGATATTTGCCCACTTTCACCCACAGGTCAGTTTCCAGGAACTGCAACCTTCACATTCAACAGAATCATCATCACTTTCGCTCCGCGTGCAGGTAACGACTTCACCAATTTCCCGAACATCACCATTCAATCCACCTAGAGCTCTACAAATTTCCAAATCCTGCCCAACTCTCACTCTTCTAAAAACCATCTAAATCCTCAAACCTTATCAACCCATCGATCATCGATCAAGCAAACTCATTACCAAACCCGTAATCAAACAGTACACCAAAAAAAGTCCCCCATCTGCTAATCAATCTCGATGACTGTACACAGTACGCAATGAAATCCAAACCAAACTCTCCCCGCTAGACAAAAGAATCCCCTTCACGGTCGAAAAAATTCCCGGTGTTCTAACAGAGCAACGAGCAAGAAGAGTCCGATTGTAGATGCCGTTCATTTCCTCGTTCCTCCTCTTCTTCTCTCTTTTTTTTCTCTCCTCAATCCCCGAACCGAGTCGCTCGTGCTGTATGTGCCACTTGCAGCACGACTCGTGGTACACGGAACGTGGGTTACGTTTGAATGGCCCGAGTGCAGCACTTTCACGTCCATACCGCGCAAGAAAGCGGGGCCCATCGGTTATGCGGTCCCTCCTCGTCGTAGCCTTTCCTCCTCGCTCGTCTCGCGGTAGGTACCGTTTGACCGTCGATAGAACCCGAAGCGCCGAATGTGCATCGAATACCACGACGTCGCTTGGCTTACGTTTTACGAGCGTCCGGGTGTAGCACACTCGACTGTTAGTTCTAACTGTAACCCAGACCTACTTTACGGCCCGGGCCGCGGCTTCCCGCTGTACACCGTCCCGATTACCCTGCCGGACTCTTCCTCGTGCTGCTCCTCACGCAGCCTGCGTGTCGTACAAGCAGCGCCGAGAGATGCGGTAGCCCAACTTTCATACGGCAACATAATAGTACAACGTCCACACGATGATTAACCCCTTTGCGCACTCCGAAAACCCGACCTTATGATACATCCCCGCGGCGGATATCCCGAGCTGGTGGCAAGTTCATAATAAAAACTGAGATCAACAAATTGAGTTCAAACCTGGAGAGATTTCTCTACCCATGACAAAAATTAAAAAATAAAGTCTTGTACTTTGATACCCGATAACAGATTAGACAATTTAAATTTAGTAATCGAAGCGTGGCAAGATTGTAATAAAAACTGAGATAAAAAAATTTAGTTCAAAAGTATAATAAAAATTAAGATTATATTTTTTAAAAAAGCATGAACGGATCTCTATTGCATAACAATAACAAAAATTAAATATTAAATTTAATACCAACAAGTCGAATGGACATTTTTTTATTCAAAGCGTATTTCACCCCATCGTCATAGTGCAAACCATCATCGTGCATCGATCCCACAATAATAATTTTTAAAAACCCAAAAAGTTTGTCCATTTCAAATCAATCACAACACAGAAGACAAATTCCCGCGGCTTTCCGCTGTACACCCTCCCGATCACCCTGCCGGACTCTTCCTCGTGCTGCTCCTCACGCAGCCTGCGTGTCGATAAAGTTAAAGTTTGCATCGTTGGAAAGCAACGAAGCTGAGAAAAAAAATTAATTCTGATTAATCCAAATGATGAAAGCAGGTATAAAAAATCATGGTAATAATTAGTTGCTGTGATGACTTTTTATACCCAATTTTATCATTTGGGTTAATTAGAATTAATTCTTTTTTCCGAATTACGTTGCGTTCCAACGATGCAAACTTCAACATCATGCGTGTCGTACAAACAGCGCCGCGAGAGATGCGGTAGCCCAACTTTCATACGGCAGTACAACGTCCGCACGATGATTAACCCCTTTGCGCACTCCGAAAACCCGACCTTATGATACATCCCCGCGGCGGATATCCCGAGCTGCGTTCCATCGAAAAATACAGTCGCCACGCGGATAATCGACCGTCGTCGGGGAACCCGGGGGGAAAAAAAAGAGAGCGTAGCAGCGGGAAGGCAGGCGAAAACACTATGGAATTATATCCTCGTGTTACCAAACCGGGAGGCCCAAAGATGCACTTTCTAATCCTTCGGTGTGTAGACTTTTGATATCCGTGTGTGTGTGTCTGTTTTTTTCTTCTTCTTCTTTTTACTCCGGATACTTTCAAGAATTCATAGCGATGAATCACCTCATTAAATCCTCACACTGCATCCAAAACACCAGGTATTTCCAGATTCCTCCTCGACCTCCAGGACGATCTTCGATACTCGAAAATTCGTGTCTCCGTTTGGTCGCGAATGACGTTGAAGTTTGCATCGTTGGAATGCAACGAAATTCAAAACAAAAAATTAGTCCTAATCAACCGAAGCGATGAAATTAGGTATAAAAAGTCATCATATCAATTAGTTCCTGTGATGCTTTTTTTAGCTAATTTCATCATTTGGGTTAATCAGAATTAATATGTTTTTTTTTTATTTTCCTTGCATTCCAACGATGCGAAACTTCGACATCAATGGTCGCGATCGGCCCGATGAATTCCGGCGGTTCGCGAGATGCATCGCGGATTCGTCGGTCGGCAGCGTCTGAACTGCGATGCACCGCAGCCACTGGCGAACTGCGGGACTTGACTGCGGGGCGCGCGCGCTGTATGTGCAACACACAGCACACACATTTTCCCACCCGAATGGCGCGAAGCGTCATCGCGGGCTCTCGCGCTCGGTATTCGCGGAGAACGTGAGCGAGTGAGAGTCGCGGCGACGCCCGCGGTGTTCAACACGGGTGCAACGCTGTGTGCAACGCTCACGTGGTGAGAGAGTGAGAGAGAGCCAAGCGAGGCGAAGGAGCGCGAGGAGATTCGCGCGTGTGTATATATGGCAGATGTGTTGTGTATGTTCGACGAGGCGAGAGAGAGAGTGAGAGAGAAGCGGCGACTGCCTTTTGCGCCTCGACGCGATTGGACGGGGTAGAAACGACGGCGACCAACAGCCGTGGCAAAGGCAACCGCGGTGCATCCTACGCCGCAGTCGCTCGCCGTCACTCCTACTATTCGCGCGACGGGCGCCCGCGCGGGCCTCGCGCTTGTGTTTGCACATTCTGCAGCGACCGAGACGAGTGTAGAGGCCTCGGCGGTCCGAAGTAATGGCGACACTGCAGCGTTCCACCGTGCGACACATGCGCAACGGCGTTGCGGAAATTTCAACGCTTGCACTCTCCCGCGGTTCTCGGGCGCTTCTCGTGCTGGACGCCGGGAAATGCAACGCTCGCACAGGTGTGGAAAGGGGCGACCTGGCCTCGCCGGGTTTTCCGATGCGACACTGTGGACACACTGAGACGATTTTTTGAATACAAAAAATATGTTTTTTTGCATGTTTTATGGCAGGTTTTTCATGATGTTGAAGTTTGCATCGTTGGAACGCAACGAAATTCGGGGAAAAAAAATTAATTCGAATTAACCCAAATTATAAAATTGGATATAAAAAGTCATCATAGCAACGAATTATTATGATGACTTTTTATACCTAATTTCAGCATTTGGATTAATTTGAATACTTTTTTTTTCTGAATTTCGTTGCATTACGACGATTGAAACTTCAACATCACGGTTTTTCTGGGTTTAGAAAAATGTTTCGTTTTGAGACTCGTTGATGTATGGGAATAATAGTGAATAATTCATTATTGCAGGCATCACAGCCGGGCGACGAAAATAATTTTCAAGCGGTCGCCAGAGTGACTAGAGGCAACATAATATTTTGCTTAATTCAATGTAAACATCGCAATTATAATTTATGTTTGCATTTTGCGCAAATATTTTTTTCATTTCTTTTTTTATATAATTATTTTTTTCTACGTTGTAAAATGAATTGTAGACATTATTTCACTTTTTCTACTTCAAAGCTGGCGCAATTTTGTTTCAGAGTTATTGACTTTTGAAATAGATAACGAGGTGCTATTTTTTTTTTCTTTCAAGTGGTAAAACGTAATGCAAACATTGTTTCTCTTTTCCCACTGCAGAAGTAGCGGAATTTTATTATTGACTTGTGAAACAGATAACGAAATGAGTTGCCCGGCCTTTGTTTATTGATCATCAATGACTGTTCCGATTGCCCCACTGCTGCAGTTACAGAAGTTACCGGTAATAGTACCATTTTTTTCATGATTAATGGGTAAACACAATCTCGACGGGAAACCGGACAGTGGATAATGACATGTAATGCACGGACGAGCCCCGAGCTACCGTCGATGAGTTGTGTCAACCCTCAACCCTCGAATAGGGGTTATCGGGACTGCAGTGAGAGTCGGTGAATGCAGAAGTGCATAAACAGCCGGATCGTCCCCACTGAACGGGGCAACGCGTGATCGACGTCCCCAGCAGTATTTTTTTCTCCCTACGACCGTTGCGTTCGATAACTCCCGGAAATTCTAAGCCGCGTGCACGAAAATGTTGTTTGTTGTACCCACCGATGAGATAATTGATAAAAACTGATAGAGCTATCCGAATTTAACGCTGGTCACACGTGGAACACACGTCACTCATTCAACGACCGGCAACGACGTAAAAACGTTTTTTTTTTTTATTCAGTTGCGACAATTGTTGAGCGATTTTCATTGTCTGGCCACATGGAAGATAACAATTTGGGCTAATTTAAAAAATGGAACGTGTTTCTTGATTTAATCTCGAGGCGATTTCGAGCGTGGATCTCAATAAGATGTCACTCCGAAAAGTAGTTCAGCTCTCTACATATAAATCCACGATTTATCACCATTTTCGGACAACAAGACACAGCTGTTCAATCCACGATGCAAACAAACTTCCCTTGTTGCCCCTTCCGCGCTTCACTCGATCGTATTGAAGGCCTTGAGGTCTCTTTTAGTTTCACACTTTGCACACTCGGAAATCTGTTTTCCCATAGATTATTTTAGGACACACAGTTAGACCGTAGAAAAAAAAATCCAACCAGATTTTTTTTATTACACAATTAAGAAATGTGAATGTTATGATTATTTTGCACCTAGAAAAATTGTTATTTTTTTGTTTTTCACTCCATTAAATAGTGTAAAAAATGTAGATTGCACAATTAAGAAATGTGAATGTTATGATTATTTTGCACCTAAAAAAATTGTTGTTTTTTGTTTTTCACTCCATTAAATAGTGTAAAAAATCTTGATTGCCAGGATATTAAATTCTATCCAGTATCACATTTTTTCTCTTTTTTTTGTCCTCATTCCAAGTAAATAAAAAATAAAAATCCGTGAAACTCACCCTCGCAGAACAGGGTGACATCGGTGAGACTCTCGCTTTTGAAGAGGTTCGAGAATGCGGTTGCCAAGTTGCTGCCGAAGCTGTTCCACTTGAGGCAGAATTGTTGCTGATGAGAGTCCATGATGCCACCCCTTGGGCCAGCCCCGTGACCCTCGCCACCCCTGTCACTGCCACCCTCCAGTGCGCTCTTCCCTTCTTGATCGCAACCGTGACCAACTGCTCCTCCGGCTGCACAAAAAATGTTAATATCGGCTTATTGATCGATTCACTCGGGATGCACCGCGACGCTCCGACGTCGGTATTATTATTAGTGGCTGATGCAGCCCGACGTTTATTAACCGAGTGGATTGAGGCTCGTGTCTCGGCGCCCAGAATATAATTTACATTCGAGCCTCTCGTTGCTCGCCACAAAATTCATTCCCAAGATATTCGTCACAAAGACGAGCTCATTGATTAAAAAAATGGCACCAAAAATATATACAATTCTTTCGCCTTAGCAATGAAAAAAACCCTTATTTATCTCCCAACTAAATTTTCTGGCGAACTTTCACGAGGCTCCGGGGGCGCAAAATTCTCATTTTCCTCGGTGATTCGTACACAGAAAAGTAGTAAAAAAAAGAAAAATAAAACAACGTGACAATTTTGCGTGCACGTTGACCCGACAATCACCTACCTAGATTCGTGGTAGAATCCACTCGATTCACTGACAACCAAAAAAGAAGAAAAAAAATGCAACAACAACGGTTATTAACCCTCAAAATATTCCTCGCACAAAAAATATATCTTTTCTCACTTTTTTTCTCTCTCTCTCTCGTTTTAAACGTATATCAACTACGGAAATCCAATCGACGAACGAATCTGGCGTTCACCACGTGTTCACCGGCGCTTTCGGCTTTTCCCTCCAAAATACGTACGTCGCACAGTGGGTCGCAAAAGCAACCGGAAAAAAAAAGAGTTCAAACAAATTTCGAAACACTCTCGACGTCCTCCTTCGCTTCTCGAACCATCCGAACCCGTGAAAATCGCGAAGCACGAGGAACACCGTCGACGACGTTAAAAGCGACGAGAAACAAAAAAAAAGATCGAGTCGCTCGGTGAGATGAGATGCAGGCGGCTGCTGGGAAGGCACTCGCGCTCGGAAGGGGCCCACGCGCACTGCTGCCCTGGCCCGTGGCTATCGGCGTCGAGCGCGAAACTACACGAAAAACGCCGGTGGAGAGGCAGAGGCAACACACGAGCGCGCGCGCGCGTGTTGATCGCGAGCGCGCACGAATTAGGCTCTCTGGCCCTCCTCGTACCCCGAGAACTTACGGTAAAAATCGCGGACGCGCGCGCGCGATATCCGTGCGTATCGCGACAACAACGAAAAAACAACAGAACGCGAAAAATAGCAAAACAAAAAAAAAAGATTGCACTGCGACGAAGCGAGACGAAAAAAAACACTTGTGCGGCTACACGGCTACACGATATAGGTATAAAGCGAGGAGTGAAGTGCGCGCCCGAATCTCGTGTATATGGGTCATCGGCGTCGATGCAAATGCGGTTGTGACCGAGGAATAAAAAGAAACGAAACGATAGAAAGACAGAGAGAGAGAGAGAGAGAGAGAGGGAGAGGGAGAGAGGAAAAAAAGAGAGAAAGAGCGAGCTAGAGACAGAGAGAAAAAAAAGAGGATAGATATAGAGATAGAGACTTTAGGTTGCGTCGTGTAGCGAGCGTGTTGCGCCGTGCACACGCTGCGACTAGCTGGGAGGGAGCGAGACAGCGACAACTGTGGACAGAGGGCGTGCGAGTGCGGAGCGGTGAGGGGGAGGGGGGGGCAGTGGGGGAAGGTGTGTGGTGTGTGATGTGCGAAGGAGGAGTAGTCGTTGGAAGGGGAGGGAGGTGTGGGAGCGGGGAGGGGGGAGGGGGGGGGGGTTAGAGGCAACCAGTGAGGAGGAAGGAAAACAGCGAGAGAGAGAAAGAGAGAGCGAGATATATATTCGAATCTAGTGGCCGCGGGTGGGGCAATTGGCCCGCGGCTGCTGCTGCTAGGATTGACAAAGTTGAAATCGCGCTGAGCTGTCTTCTCTCTATCCCACATATACACACGTCTCCCTCCCCCCCCCCCCCCTCAAGCCTCCTTCCCGCCCGCGCGTCAGCCTGTGTGTAATATAGTTCCCTCCACTGTCGCGAGGACAGTTCGCTCGCACTCTGCGAGCGCTTGGATGGCGCTTCGGCCGCGGCCGCGTTCGGCCCTTACGGTGTTCGCGCGGCTACAACGTGTGCGGAGCCTTCGATGCGGCCGCACAGGCGGAGTTGATGTGGGGATATATATGTATGTATATATGTATGTATATATGTATGTATATGTTATGTATCAAGCGTTCTTTCTTTCTCCTTTGTGCGCGATGCGCTCCACCTTCCTGTCTTTCTTGTTCTAGCGCGGCTGGTGTCGAGCTGTTGCCGACCGACTGTGCGACTCTGGCTATACGACCGCTTCGCGCATACCGACGAACGACGACTTCTCTAATGCCATCCGCGTTACACACAGCGCGCTGCGTGCAAAGAGATATAGACGGCGCAACGGGCTCCGCGCGCGCGATGTCTCTCTCTCTCTCTCTCTCTCTCTCTCTCTCTCTCTGTCGAGGTGTGTTGCTGCTTGGCCGTGCGTCCCCGCTGCGGGTCTATCTAACACGTGCCAGGGCCGGGACGAAGGAGCCCGGCACCATCGATCACCGATCTATCTCCGTCTCTGTCTTTCTCTCTCTCTCTCTTGCTGACACTAAACGCGCTGCGTTTTTGTTTCGCCGCGGCGCGATATGCCGATTCGTATCGGCCGCGAGGCTAACCCCGATCGAGCGGCCGCGGGCGCACCGGGAAATCGGTTTTTTCGAACGGGCGTTTTTGGACTGGGGAATCGAAGATTGATGTATCGCTTCGAGCTTCCTGATTTTTCTGAGTGGTTTATTAAAATTAGTCAATTTGACGGGACGCAGAGGTGTTTTTTTTGTTTGGGTTAAATTAAATGAAGCTTTCGTACGAGTTTCAAGTGGTAAAGAAGGCTTTGACTGTAACACGAGGTTAATGAATTAACCGATCGGGCGTACCGAGAAATTGGTTTTTTCGAACGGGTGTTTTTGGGCTCGGGAATCGAAGATTGATGTATCGCTTCGAGCTTCTTGATTTTTGTGAGTGGTTTATTAAAATTATAGTCAATTGGACGGGACGCAGACTTTTTTTTGTGTTAGATTAAATTGAACGAAGCTTTGTGAGAGTTTCAAGTGGTAATGACAACTGACTTTGGTTCTAACGCGAGGTAAATCAATTAACCGATCGGGCGTACCTGGAAATCGGTTTTTTCGAACGGGTGTTTTTGGACTGGAGAATCGAAGCTTGATGTATCGCTTCGAGCTTCCTGATTTTTCTGAGTGGTTTATTAAAATTAGTAAAATGAATTGAACGGGACGCAAAAGCAAGTTTTTTTTTAACTAATTTAAATGAAGTTTTCGTACGAATCCCATGTGGTAATGACAACCGACTTTAGCTCTAACGCGAGGTCAATCAATTAACCGATCGCACATATACCGAGAAATCGATTTTTTCGAACAGCTGTTTTCGGTTCCCGAATCGAAGATTGATGTACCGCTTCGAGCTTCCTGATTTTTCTGAGCATTTGATTAAAATTGACAAATCGGATGGGACGCAGAGACCCAGGATGTTTTAATTAATAAAACTAAATGAATCCTTCACACTAGTTCCAAGTGGCAAAAACTGACATCGACTGTTCGGTAGGCGAAGAGACGCGGCGAATTTCCATCTCGAGTCAGTTACTCGATACAGACTCACAAATGTGTAGACTAAATTCGAGCCGCACTCGTGTCAATCGAAAAACTTTTCGCATTCTCCTCTCCTCGTATCCCCCGGAGCGTCAAACGTCTGCGAACCCCGGGTGAAATATCGCCCGGTGTGTTTCGTTCCTCGCTGTCCCTCGTCGCTCCACGCGCAATTGTTTTCTCCGGCCGTTTTCCCCCGCGCCACGCAGCTCTGACCTTGATGCGCGCTGAGTCGTGCGCTCGTGGAACGTTAGACGCGGACCCGCCGGTTCTTCTATCGTGGGAGTGTTTCGCCTCGCGTTCGGCCGCGGATGAAGAAACAAGACTGTGTCTTCTCGGGTAGAGAGCAAAGCAGTTGGCTCCACGTTCAGCCGCGGCGTTGACAGGTACAAAGCGCTCGATGATGACCACCACGTGACCACGGCTAATGATCTCTTCGACGGTGGATCGCGCCACGGAAATCCCGAGCCCGGGATCTCGCTCTCGTCTCGTGCCTTCTAGCGGTTCGGTAGTGATTCAAAAATCCTCGTAATTATAATGATAATAATTTTTTTTTAAACGCGTAGTAGCAACATCACGTCGCTTCCGAGCCACGTGGTTACGGTCAACGGTCTTAATTCTATTTTTATTTTTTATATTCATTTTTCATTTTTATTTTCATTTTTTTCTATATTCGTTTCTTCACCCAGAGAAATCGTTCTGATGGGATCTATTAGAAAGAAATAAAATTTAACAACATTTATTTGAATGAAATAAACTTTATTTGATCCAAATAAATCCTAGTAGGGCGGGCATCAAGTAAATAATTTATTTAAGGCTGCAGGACTCCGGTCGATGGCCTATATTGACAATGCGACCAGAAAACAAAATATACAGAGCACAGAAAGGGATAAAAAAAACTATAATGTATTGTCAATAAATATCGTTTACTACTACTACTAATTTATTTAATGACCGGCCTACTAGGATTTATTTGGATCAAATAAAATTTATTTCATTGAAATAAATTTTAATTTCATACAAATCAATTTTATTTTATTTCAAATAAATGTTATTTGTTTCGAACAAATCCCATCAGAACGATTTCTCCGGGTGTTGCCTTCGCCGATGGAGAACTCGATCGTGTGAGTCTAGCGGTCACCGCTGATGATCTCCGGGGTTTCTTCCGTCTCGTTTCTCATTCCTACGCTGACGTCTCTGTTACTTTCTCTCTCTCTCTCTCTCCCCGCGGCCTTATTCATCGGATATTCCGTTCCCAAGGTGTAGAGCACTGGCTGTCCCCCCATCGCGTTCCGTCAGCCGCTCTACCCGGTTCCTCTAATGCCCCACGACCCGGGGAGAAAGTCACGGGTCTCGGAGGCGTCCCGCCTGCGCCACTGCGCCTCTATCATCCGCGCACGATATGCCTATGGTATAACACTTTGTGCTACCAGATGGACGGACGGAGATGGAGACTGAGAGACACGACGATGCACAAGATCGTTTCGGTCGCGCGGCGAAGGCCGTGACGCAATTGCGCTGACTTCGGGCCGCGTGCGACGCGACTTCCTAACGCTCGCGGCATGAATACTTGGAACGTCTTTGTCAAAGACGGAACGCAAGGCCGCCTTGCATCGAGGCGTTTGTGTAGAAAGAAACCCGCTGGATGTTGCCGGATTTCAATCGGGGGGCCCCTCTGCCTAATTACAGACGCCACGCTGACGTATTATTTATGGCGCTTTTGGAATTCTAACGTTAATTTCTCCGACGTGGAAAACGAGTTTACGATTCGACGCCCGAAAACATCTGTACCGCGTTACGACACTGTGGGACTTGCGGCCTGCGCGGCTTGCGACTTTGTCGCGGGACGACTGAGCTCTGTTTTACCATCGGAGATGGGTCGCTATGAAATTATTTTTTGGTACGGAAATCAGTGCCTGATTTCTTTGATATTCCATTTTATAATAATTACAATATCTATGCTGTATGATATATATCTCGTGGGCAATTTTTAAAAATTATTTTTGTTTCCGAAAAAAAAAAAAGAAAAATGTTTCTTGTTTTGAATGATAAGAAAATTTATTCTTTGATTTCCCAAAAAAGAAAAAAAAAACTGTTTCTTGTTTTGAACGAAAAGAAAAATTATTCTTAGGTTTCCCAAAAAAGAAAAAAAAATGTTTCTTGCTTTGAACGATAAGAAAATTTATTCTTAGGTTTTCCAAAAAAAGAAGAAAATAAAGTTTCTCATTTTGAACGAAAAGAAAAATTATTCTTTGGTTTCCCAAAAAAGAAAAAAAATGTTTCTTGTTTTGAACGATAAGAAAAATTATTCTTAGGCTTCCCAAAAAAGAAAAAAAAAAATGTTTCTTGTTTTGAACGATAAGAAACAAGTCTTAAAAAATAATTTCGAAAACAGTTCACCTCTCCTCGTCGCGTGAGTCATCAGTCGAGTCCCGTAGACCGCAGTGCGACGAGCGCCACAACACCTCGAGAAAGAGAGAAAAATTGGCTACGTTTTTTTTTTTTTCGTTCCCCGCGCGAGCTCCCGAAAAAAGGCGCCGCGACAATACGTTCCTGGGGGCCGCGAAAAAAAAAAAGAAGAAATTCAGCTTGCACTCGGACGTCGGTGGCTCGGTGTAGTTTTGCGCGTGCACGGGAAGCGTGTGCGTCGGAGTAGGGACGCCCGGCGGAGGCGGGAGAGGCAGAGTCGCCGATTGGAGAGTCGGAGCTCTCTACCCGCGTTCGCCGGTCCGACGCGAGCGCGTCGGTTGCGAAGCGAAGCGCGCGCCGCGGAGGTGGAAGTGGCGAACGCCGCGCGGGGCCGCGCGGCGCATTCGGCGAAAAATATACTGCAGAGAGAAGGTGGGGCCGCACAGCGGCGTCGGTCAGAGAGTGGAGAAGCGCCACGAACGCAGCAGCCACTCGGCTTGGCTGTATGCCGATCGCGCGGTGCGCTCCGTGAAGTGGAGGGGAAATCGCGCGGCTGCCCCGCTCGAGGCAGAGAAGGTTCGCGATGCTGCACGAGGCTGTGGAAGCGGCGAAGGAGGAAAAACAAGAAGCGGCCATCTCCGCGCACCCGGAGCCCCCAATTTAGCAATACACGGCTTGGTCGAAACCGTCACTACTGATGAACAATTTATTATTTTTTATTGCGTGTAAAATATAATAATAACAATAATAATAATAATAATAATAATATTGATTTATCATAATATCGAACTTTCCGATAATGAAATTTACGTAAAAAAACATTTTCCCGGAAATTGTAAAATTAAATTACTGAAATTTAATGAAATAAAATTTGTGCTAATTAAATCGAAAAAAAGCAGTGTAATTAAATTAAAAATGTCGTAATAATCATAATAATAATAATGATTTATCGTAACATCGATCTTTCCGGCAATGAAATTTACGTAAAAAAACATTTTCCCAAAAATAAAAAAATTAAATTACTGAAATTTAACGAAATAAAAAATCAATCTAATTAAATTGAAAACCAAAAACAAAGTAATTAAATTTTTTAATGTCGCAAAAAATTCGTCAATTTTCCGCGTTTTCGAAAAAAAAAAGACAGCGACGAAGCGGTCGCGCGGGCGCGCGATGTAAAAAAAAGAAGTTGCGGATCGGGCGGCGTTGGAAAAGACGATTTCGGCGCGTTGGGTCCGCTTCGTCGCGGAGCCGAAGCGGCGGGAAGGGATGAGGAGTCGTGGTGAGGGGCAGGAGGGGGGCGGTGAGAGGGAGGAGGAGGGCGAGGGGGGCGGAAGAGTGCCGGGAGGGAACGGTGGTGGGAGAGCTCAAGGTCACTGCGGGGCCGCACGTGCGCCTTCGGCTCACGCACACAGCCGAATGACGCTGCCACGCACATGCGTCACCGCTGCTGCTGCTGCTGCTGCTGTCGCCGCGGCTGCTCGCGCTCTCTGTGTAGCGCTGCACCGCACACGCGTGGACGCACGCGCGTTCGACATCTTCCCCGCTCTATCTCGCCTCCTCCGCGGGCAGCTCTCTTTCCCGCCTCGGTCTCACCTCGCTCGCTCGCTCGCTCGCCCGTCACCATCCACGCCGCTCGCTCGCTCGGCTGTTTGTATTACTGGCTTCTCGCGAGCGATCTCACTTTCGCCCGTACAGCACACGCAATGCCATTACATACGCGCTATGTCAGCATCGCTACGTCTGTCTCAGTTTCGCGTTCGACGAAATCGCCCGTGCACGCGGGGGAGGAGGAGGAGGGGGCGGGGGGGAAGGGAGGGGGGGGGGGGGTTATATGGGCGACCACGACGATTCGACACTGTCGCGATATCAAGGCTTCGTGTGTTCGCCTCCTCTCGGGTCTCGCTCTGTCCCGCTCTGCCGTCACGTTTTCTCGTCTGCACTCGTCCATTATGTCACCGCGCGCTCTGTACCCGCTGTGACAAAACCTTATTGGGGGCCCCCGCGAGATTCGAGAGCGCGACGCTCGGCTGCACTGCCAGATATATATATAAGCCGGGCGATGCAGTGGAAGACTTTTATTACTGTGGTAAAAATGCTCGCGCATTTATGATGCCGGAAACGGTGCGTCGTCGATTAGTGCGATGAATTTTTGCGGGAGGCGATAAAAAATTGCGATGTTGTGTCATACTTGCGGATTTTTCGTAATATTTGATGCGAGGAATTTTGGCGTGCACGAGTTGGGCCAACATTTCCGAAGAATCCGCTCGAATTTTGGGTATGAAATGTGATGTTGAAGTTTGCGTCGTTGGAATGCAACGAAATGCAGAAGAAAATGATTTCTAATTAAGGCAAATGATTGCACCAAATGATGAATACATTATGTATAAAAAATCATATATAGCAACCAATTGCTATGATGACTTTTTACACCCAATTTCATCATTTGGGTTAATTGGAATTAATTATTTTTTTCAGAATTTCGTTGCATCCCAACGATGCAAACTTCAACATGGTTATAAAATGATTTCCAAGGAAACATAAAGGAGAAATCCAATGTACCAAATTTATGCGTAAAAGCTTCACCTATTTATGCAATGGAAGCTCAGTCATTTTTTTCCAACAGTGCATCCTTTTGTCTCGCAGACACTAAATGAAAAAAAAAAAAAATTTCGTCTTTTGCCTACGAATACGAAGCTCGGATAATAATTCTCATAGTTTTGATACGAGGGACGGTACGCGCGCCGCGAGATAGGGGATTGAAAGCAACGAGAATAACCGTTGGGTGCGCGGGGTGCGAGAGCGAGACGGAAGAGCGCAGCCCCGAAGGGTGATAACGCTGTGGAAACTCGCATTCTGCAGGAGGGAACTCGGCTCGTCGCTCATACCGCGGAGTATATAGTCGATACTGCAACGGGGGCTGGCTCGCTCGGCTCCTGGCTACCCTAACTCTCTCTCTCTCTCTCTCTCTCTCTCTCTCTCTCTCTCTCTCGACCCTCCCGAAAATCCCTCGGTCTCGCTCGCTCGCCGCCCACGGGACAAGGGACGCAGAGGGAGACGGCGAGAGAGAACGAAAGAAACGAAGCCAGTGAGGGAACGCGCCGTTGCTACTGCCGCTGACGCCACTGGAGGACGGTATCCCTGAGTGTAATTGCCGGAGGGTGGAAAGAGCGAAAACGCAGGCCCCCGGAATCCCGGGTTGGAAGGGTTCGGGAAGGATGAAAATTTTCGCCCCAGCCTCGAGTCTGCGGCGTAGCGCGCGCACGCGGATATATCGAGAAATATTATCATAAAACTTCGAGGTGATTTTTTTTTTTGCTAACGAGCGAGGAGAAAAATGACACGCTTTACGTGTTCAATTATTTTGCATATTCGCGGTGAGGACGTTTAATTATTAATTTTTGTTACCGTGAAAAGCGTAAAAAAACATTATTATTTTATTTTAATTCAAAACATTATAGTAATTCTGAATATATTGAGCTGTATTAGCATAAAACTTCGAGGAGGATTTGTTAACGAGAG
Organism: Pimpla rufipes; assembly: GCA_963932165.1. Lineage (NCBI taxonomy): Eukaryota > Metazoa > Arthropoda > Insecta > Hymenoptera > Ichneumonidae > Pimpla > Pimpla rufipes. The sequence continues at coordinate 9,675,026 of OZ010636.1, forward strand.
AGAAAGAAATGATATGCGTTACATGCTGAATGATTTTGTATTTTTCGTAACTATGTTGAAGGCATTTAATTATTCATTTTTGTTAGCGTAAAAAGAGTAAGAAATGTTATTTTTAATTATTCTGAGGATATCTAGAAATATAGACGAAAAGCTTCGATGAGCTTTTGCTAACAAACGAGAAACAAAAATGACGCGCGTTACGCATATAATTATTTTGCATTTTTCGTAACTGCGTTACGGAATTTCGTTTATTAATTTTATTTCCACGAAAAACGTGAAAAAAAAACCGAATTTTAATTCCCCAACGATTCCGATTACGATTGCGTCACGCAACATTCCCAGGGGTCGACGCCGAGACCCCGCAGATATTTCGATGAGCCACGAGATCGTGTTTTCTCGGATGACCGAATTTTCTGAGAAACATGCAACGCTTATAAATACACTGACCGCGAGAAGCGAGAGAAAAAAAAGGAGTGTGTTACGCTCCGCGCGTCCGCAGTGCACGAAAAAGCGTTCCAAGGGCCTCGCGACGCCGGCTCGTTTTGTGTCCACAGCACACTCGAGTTATTGTTTACAAGCCACGAGAGTCGGCTGATACACCAACGGGCGCTTGTGACTCTTAAAATCCCAGGAATCCGATCGATTCTGTTTACACACTTTCGCACCGTCGCTGCAGGCGACGCATGACCTGTGCGTGAACACCCGGGGGCAATCGGGCCTTCCGACTCAAAACAAAGCGAGAGATACGACGCGAGAGAGAGACGCAAACGATCGCGGCGGCGGCGGCTGTGCGCACGAAGTGACAAATATTTGCAAACTGTTAAAAAAATTCCCAAATTCCGTCTCATCACTCGCGCACTCGTGACACAATAATAAACCGCGGTCGCTCTGGTGATCGAAGCAAAAATCTATGCGTCACGCGTCGAATTTTCCTCCATCGGGTCGCTCGTCGCCGGCCCGAATTCGATAATTGCCGCGCGAAAAACGAGCAAAACAAAGCGTGCCGGGCGAAAAAAAAAGCCGAGCAAAACAATGGCCAAGGCGCAAGGCTACCGGGAACGCGAATCATAACAACGGATGTAACCTATACGCCGCGAGCCGGCGTGCAGGTACATGAATAATTCCCGCATTATGCGCGTAATCGATGCTCTCGCGTTGCGGCTGAAAAAGAAAAAAAGAAGAAAAAAAGGATAACAAAACGACGGAAAAAAAAACGAAGCGAGTCGAGGCGTGTTTTTCGTGTGCGGCGCAAGCGGGAGGAACGCACACTACCTCGGGGTCGCGGTCGGGAGAGCCGAAGCGCCGAGGCGCCCGGGCCCACCGCCCGCGGGACGGCAGGTGTTACCGCATCGTTGCACGCATATCCACGATGCACACACGTGTGGCCACGGGCGCGTGAATTTACCCGGAAAAACCGAAATATTCCCCCGAAGATTACACACCGCGCGTTTTATTTTTATTCCCGTCGCTGTCGGCCCCCGCGCGTCACGACGTTTCACTCGTTCTCGCTTTGTTATACACCGTATACAACGGCCGGTTGGCATCCCGACAGCCACCGGCCACGACGGCTTCTCGCGGAAAATCGTGTAAATACATTCGACTCGCCGGGTTGGCCACTTACGGTGCGAAAAATGTGTCTCTGGATTCTCCGGATTATCAACGAAACCACCGCTTCACGTCGTCACCCAACGTTCAACAGTTCCGACCGAGCACATGGAGACGACAAAAAAATCACAACACACTTCACCTTCGCGCAATTTGTCTCTCCCTCTCTCTCTCTCTCTACTAGTACTGTTATTATTATTATCTCTGATCGATATTTTTATTCCTCTACAACGCGAAACGACGATTGTTTTTTTTTTCTCGTTATCAGCTTAACCGAGGACCCGACTCGTCCCGTTGGCGCCCCGCGCTCGACTACGATAGCCCAATGTGTTTCATTCACTCTAAAAGAGAAACTCGGCTCTCGTGGCGCGCGGAGAGCGCGTAGCGGCGAGCAGCGCGCAGCGTAGAACAAAGCGCACGTGGACGCGGCGCAACCGAGGAGCCCATAGACAAGGGGAGGAGGAGGAGGAGGAGAAGGAAGAATCGCCGGTGAGCGCGAGAAAGACGAGGAAGGAGAGAAAAACAGAGAGAGAGAGAGAGAGAGAGAGAGAGAGGAAGCGAGACAGAGACGGATAGCCGGGCTACTGCCGCTCGGTTCTTCCTCGCTTCTGCAACGGCCCGAAGGAGGGGGCAGCGCGCCAGCGGCTCGCACACTCCGTGAGCTCTCGGGGCGCTCACGTCATAGCCGAAAGACGCGCCGCGGAACGCAACGCGGAAGTCGCGTGTGTATAGCAACAGAGAGAGACAGAGAGAGAGAGAGAGAGAGAAAGAGGGAGAGAGACAAGAGCTCGCGGCCGAGAAGCCTCAGTCGTGCCCTTCTCGCTCTCCCTCGTTCCACTTTTCGAGCCGAGCCCCTCTCGCTCGCTCCCTGGAAAAATTATACACGCACTCTCCCTCCGCGGCTGCCTTACTTTTATTTTCGTTAGCTTTTTTTTGTTTCCCCCCGCGGACGGAAACCGAGCGGCGATCGAGACGAGAGGACTCGTGCACCGCGCTGCGATGCGCGCGTGGCGCCGCCACGACGTAACGAGAGAAGACGCGCGAGAGCGACGCACTAGGAATTACCCGCGCGGCTCACGCCGGAGAAAAACCGCGATGGATGCCACACGGAGGGACAACCGGCGAGCGGCGCGGCTCTGTGTACTAAACGCGCGAGCGGCGAATGGCAATGGGCCTCGGCGGCTGTATTGCGCCCTGCCTGGGATCTGGCTTGGACTGTCCTAAGGCCCTCGCCGGTCGCGCCGCTGCTCTGCTCGATCTATACGGCTATCTCGCTCGGGCGAACAGGCGCGCGGCGCGTTCAACTCCCTTTCCCTCTGTACCTACAGCGTATACTGGCCGCGCGCGCGACGCAGGTTTCTCCTTTTCTCACACACGCAGAGCGGACACTCGTCGCACACTCGTTTGCGTATATATACATATACATATATATAGATATGTGTGCGCATACTTGGTCATATGTGTATGTATACTTGGTTTTTGTTCTCTGCGTCGGTTCCTCGTCGCTGCTCTACTCTTTCGCTCTCTCTATGTGCCTCTCGTTCGTTTTTTTCCTTGTGTATTCAGTGTAGAAACACACACGTAATTTTCAGTATCGTGGGCCAACTTTTGCTACGGCCCTACGCTCGGTTTTTCGGGCTTGGAAGTGGTCGGGTTACGGCCAGTTGATAGTGCGGTGCGTGCGCACTCACACATGCGGGGAGACACGTAGCGCGAGCGCGCTCGCGGCCGGCCGCCTCGTGCTGTACTCGCGCACTGATATATATCAATGCGGTTACCAATACCGACGCGAGGCGCGCGCGCGCGCCCGGCGCAGCCGTTGGCCCGAGTACAGCGATTGGCAGTCGCCGGGAGTCACACTCGGGCTGCAGTGGAAGCGACGCGGACACCGGAGATACTGGCTCGATCGTCCGATCGGGCGGCCAATCGCTGCGCGGCGTTCGCGTCGCTCTGCTTGTGCCGCGCGCGCGGGGCACCAACACATAGTCACAGCCACACACTCGATTTAGTACCAACAGCCGGCTACTCCACGGCCGCTCTCGACACACACACAACACAACCGAGAATGCGTGGCCCACGTAATCGCTATCGCGATATCGCTCGATGCTGCGGACCGAATTTTTTTTTTTTTTTTCAAGGGAATTATTATGCTTTTCCTTTGTGCGCGTGTGTATATATAAACCGCGGCTATGAAATATAGAGCGAGGGACGTTTGCGCGCGCGTGTCTCGCGCGCGGCACTTGGGACGAAATATGCGCGAGGCTCTCGAGGAGGCTCTATTTGCATTTTTTTTTTCGTTACCCGGAGCCGAGGGAAAACGCGCGCGACGAACTTGGCCTTGAGAGAAGACAGGAGAGGCGAGTTTTCTCAAGGACGTTTCGCGGGGCTGGAGGAATGCATTTTTATCGGGCCGTATAAGATTCGCCTTTCCCCCGCGTTTTCCCCCCCGCAACTCTGAGGTTTCGCGTTTTATAGAGTTTACGCACACTGAAATAAGTGGTTTTGCGGGAATATATTTGTGACGCGAATTTGTGTTGGATTTTCGAGTCTGTTTCTTATTTCTTACTATGCCATGTGATTTAAAATTATCTGAAAAATATTTCTTTCTAACATTTTCTCGGTCGTAAGTGGAATTGTAGGCAGAATTATTGTTATTAATTTCTTTTAATTACAAAATAAGTTTGCGGCTGTCCGTGATGATATTTTTATTTCACATCTGACACATTTTGCTCCAACTTTTTATCACGAATAATTACGTTAACCACTGACTAGTTTCGGTCGCTGTTGTACACTGAGAAAAATGCATGAAATAGAATGTCGAATATAGTGATTTCTACTATAAAAATAGGTATCATGATTCAGTCGCCGGCTACATTATTCATTGTCGCTCGAACCTTAAAATTCTGTCCTCTGTCAGAAATTTGCACGTACATTTTTCTAGGTGTAACACGAACAACATAGTTACAGTTTTTTTAACCTACTATTTATTTATAGCGACAACTAGAATTCGTCTGTCCTCCCCATGCAGGTTTAGAGCTTACATTAAGATAGATGCCACATTGCTACGTGAGAAAAAAAACACCGAAAAAAAAATACATCGAATGGCAATCGATTCTGACTCCATCTTCTCAAAGACACGTTCGGCACTTTCAGGGAAGAGGGACTGCCAATAATCATCACCCGAGAGCCAGCGTGACCATGAATAAGTACGTTGCCATGAATTCCGAGAGATGATGACCTTACCGCGGGTTAGTTCCTAGTAGAAGGGAAAGGAAATTCATTGGAAGGTATTTTTCGGCCCGTGCGCAAGGACAGGAGGTTAAATACTAGAGGAAGGGGGGGGAGGAGGAGGAGGAGTAGAGCCAAAGGTTTTGACATGAAAATTGCGCAACGAAACCTCTTCGCGTTACATGTTGACCGGTCTACACACACAAATTCCCACTCGGCTGCCCTTACACAAAAATTACTACACAGCTATAAATTACACAACTTTCGTTAACAACTCGGCAGCTCAGCTTCTCCCGTTTCGCGCCGACGAGTTTTTCATGATTAAAAAAAACCGTAAAAGCAAAGTCCGCTACCAGAAATAAAAAAGACGCGCGGGAATTTACACACTGAAAAAAAAAAAAGACAAATCACTTACTACCGTTTCCAAAAAAACTTCCAAATTAAACAAAAAACTATCCTCAACTAAACTCAACCCGAACGTCTTTTTCCCGGCATGTCGTAAACCACATTCCAGGCACTATTTTCCCGTCGCTCAGGAACCAAAAACGGAAATCGCCACCAAAAAAAAAAAAAAAAAAAAACACGGAACGTCAATATTTCCCGGCACCCAAATTTCGCGAGTCGAGAGTCGCGCGTCACGACAATCTCGTGACGTGTATATATATATTTTTTTTTTGCAGATGTACAAACGACAATGTGAGAAAAGGGTGGAAATACCTGGTGGATGAAGCCACCATGGATTGACCAGGGATGGTTGTTGGTTGCTGGAGCCGTCACCGACAGGGGCGTACATCCTCCTCCGACTACGTCACGCCCGTCACTGGCACCCCGTGCTTGCACCCCCGCTCCCGCCGAGCCGGCCGGCGACCACTCTCTGTCTCTCCTTCCTCCTCCTCCCTCTCTCTCTTTCTCTCGTTCGCTCGCTTTCTCTCCACTCCACCCCACCCCGGGATTCCTGCCGTTTCCCCTTCCTAGTTTCGCGGGCAAAGGGGGTTGCAAGGTTACCGCTGCTACCACCCCCCCTCCCCTCCCCCCCACCCCCTCCCAACCCTGCCCCCCGCGCCTCGCGGCCCCCGGGGCCGCCAACCACCGCCTCCGCGCGCTGCCTCCGACGCACCCCCGGCGCCTTTCCTACGCAGCCAGTCGCACGGCCATCACTTTCCCTTGCTCGCGCGTCTATATAGTACCTACACTTTCAATAGCGGGGAAGTACCTTCCAGGGCTGTCCTCGCCCACGTGCTCAGACGGGAGCTGCTTTTTTCCATCCGGTACGTCGTGACTCTCTTTTTATTTTTTTATTTATTCGCCACGATTTCTCGGTACGTGATGTAATTTTTGGCACCTGGGAGAGACGACGATGAGTTTAGGAAATTATTAGATGGGGAAATGGAGGTTGGGGATTTTTTTTTTGTTTTGTTTTTTTGGCACTGGAAGGGTTTATGGAATTTCGGATTAGGGGAAAAAATGAACTTATCATGGTGCTTTAATTTGTGTGGGAATTGAATATACTTTAATTCAGGGGTTAAGAAGGCACCTTTTTTATCGTGGGAGAAATGCGGGACAGTTAATTTGATGTATTTTTTGGTGGGGTGTAAATTGAATGGTTGGGTTTCTAAAGGGTTTTAAAGTGCATTTCAATGGAATATGCGGCGGCTTTCTCGTCATGTGGCTGTCGCGAAAAAATGAATTTAGGTAACTGACTTTTTGAGCTGTGATGGGGGTTGAAATGGGAAGGCAGAAAGGGGGTATATCTTCGAAAACAACTTCTGGACTCCTAAGAAGTCCGGTGGATAAAGCTGTCACTAGCCCAATTGCGGATATTAGGAATTATGTTTACATCAGTCTTCAGACTTTAATGTTTTGAATATAGAATCAATCGAGCTGATATCTGAGATGCCCATAGATTCTAACAGACATGACTCGCGCTAAAAATCATCTAATTATCATTAACGAGAATGAAGTGTTAAATTAATAAAAATGTCAAAATTCACGTAATTTAAAAAACACGCGAAACCAAAATCACAACCAAAACAAAAAACCCAAATGCTAAAATCGCAATATCGGAAGGACATTTTTTCGCTTCCTCGCTGCAAAGTAAAAGCATATCACCAACAATTTAATCATCCGAAGAGCCGTCCGAATCCCTCAAAAACCCTCAATCTGAAAACAAACGATCCACCCCAAATATTCCAACAATCATTCCCCCCATGACTGGTATTTATTTTATTTCCCATATCCCCGAAAACCTCCCTAAATAAGAGTCGAAAATAAAATAAACACAAAAACAATTTTAAAAAAACCTCAAAAAAGTGTCAAAATCATCAATTCCAATCAACCCGACAATCCCCATTCATTTCCTCATTTTCCCTCGCCGGAGCGCGCGAAGCCCACGATGCACGGTGCCCACGGTGGGACTGCACTTTAAATGCGGTAGGCCGGTGTACGGCCCTGGCGGCCAGGGGGTTGACGTGGAGGGGAGAACAACCTTGCAACCCCTGGCGCCCCTCGACGTGCGTAAAGGCGCCGGTGGCGGTGCGGCACTAGCGGGGACGTAGCCGGCAACGGCAACGGCGGCGGCGGCGGCGTTTTGCCGCTGGTGGGGTTCCCGAATTTTCGGTAAGGTTGGCGAAATATATACCGCGCAACGAAACTCGGGACGAGAGAGAGAGAGCGAGAGAGATAGAGAGAGACTCTCCGCTCCCGCGCGGTGGGTGGACTCTCGGGAGGTCTGCGGGGGCGATAAGGTATACGCGGACGTTTCGTGGGGAAGGCTGGTTTGGAAGGGATGCGAACCGAGGCAGCCTGCACCCGGCAACAGCCCCCGACCTCAGAAGAACTAATCATTAACCTCCTTCCACTTTCTCTCTCTCTCTCTCTTTCTCTTTCCCGCTCTCCCTCTTCCTCCTCCTCTTCCTCCTCCTCCTCCTCCTCCTCGTCCTCTTCCTCCTCCTTCTCCTCCCTCCATATTCCTGTCTCTCTCCCTTTTCGCGAACTACCATTCTGGAACTCGGTTTACCTTCGCTCTCACTTTCACCTGCTCCCCCCCCTAAGAGCGAAAGACAGCCCGCTCTCTCTGCCTCCGGTGATCCACCTTCTTACTCCCGCCTTCTTCTTCTTCCTCCTATCTACGCGAATTCACCCTTAACAACGCCCGCGCTCCCCGGTCGAAGCGGCACCCGGGTTTACCTTTACGATTACCGTAGCCTTAACCTTCGCCTTCGTGTTGCCGTTGCCGCCGCTGCTGCTGCTGCTGCTGCTGCTGCTGCTTCCACAGTTTGTAGCTGCCGGCGCAACTCTGTCACCGGGTGAAGGGGGCGACCTTTTGACCTCAGAACAGATGAGAGACTTTACCCGTTTAAGACGCCTTTGGTAAACAATAGTACGCATGGTGTTTGTCACTGTTTGCAATTGTTTGTGGATTTTGCGAGTATTTTGAGGGGTTTTCTTTTTTTTTTCAAGGTTGAAGTCATTTTTTTATTAAGGGATTTTTTAAGATTGTCGGGGGAAACGCGAAATTTGTTTCCGTTGCTGATGCGTGTCTCGCATATCCCGAATATCCGACGCGAGTCGCGACGAATTTCATCAATTTTCTGTCAATAGTTACGCGGTTATGGAATCGGTAATCTTGAGTGCTGAGTCAATAATAGAATTTGTGTTACAAACCCGGCAAAACCTTCGCTTGTTAGGGGTACAAAATCCGCAAAATTTCTCTGGGAAAAATTCCCGTCAGAACTAAAAAAAGAAACGAAAAAAAATGTAGTCAAGACTTTATCAATTTTTTCCACAATTTGTTACCTTTAAAAAAATCATCCTTCCTGTGTTATTTCTTAAATATTCTGATTAAGTTAATTCTGAGGCTAATATTTCTCCGCTGCTAAAAGGGACGAAGTCGTGATGCTGCCGACAAAGGAAACATCTCCAAATATCATCAAAACTCTCTATCAATTTATTCCATAATTTTTGAACCCTAAAAAAAATCCAAAATCCCATCGTATTATTTCTTAGACTGTCTAATTAAGTAAATTCTGAGACTAACAGGATTTCTCCGCAATTAGGGCCAAAGTCGTGATGTTGCCGAAAAAGGAAACATCTCGAAGTATCGTCAATTTATTCCATAATTTTTAACCCCACAAAAATCACCCCTGCATTATTTCTTAAACAGTCCAATTAAATCAACTTTAAAGCTGCCATTTCTCTGCAGTGAAATTAAAAGTGAAGCCAAAGTCGTGACATTACCGAAAAAGGAAACACCTCCAACTCCAAACATCCCCAAAACTCTCTATCAATTTATTCCACAATTTCTTACTCCAAAAAAAAAACCCCTTCAAAATCCCCCGCCTATTATTTCTTAAGCAGTCTAATTAAGTCAATGTTGAGGCCAATATTTCTCCGCAGTTAGGGCCGAAGTCGGGATAGGGGTAGGAAGCGAGCTGGAGAGGCTGTGGAAGCGCGCGCGAGGCTCTCAGGGTGTAGTTGCCGAAAAAGGAAAGGGACCACGGAGGGGTAAGATGCAACGCGCATCTATTGATTCTCTTGCTGCTGCTGCTGCTGCTGCTGCTGCTAGCCGTTGCTCTCGGCGTGTAGGCCTGTCCCACTCACTTTCCGTACCGCACGCACCGTACACATCAAGGGTGCACGGTGTGCGTGCGCGCTTCCCCATTCCGGTGTATGGGTAAAATCTCTCTCGGCTTTCCTGCTCGGCGTATCCGTGCGGAGGGCGCCGCGTACACAGTGCAACGTTTCGGGGGTTCTCGATGCAAGGGAGGGTTGATACGCACACACAGAAGCGTCACAACGTGGCGCGGCATGCACGCTGAGCCCGCAGCACGGCAACCAGCGTGCACTACGCAACCCCGGACGATAGACTAGAGAAACTGGATTTCACGAGCCTCGTCAGCCCCTCGACAGTATTTTTTTTTTTTTTTTTGTCGTTTGTCTTTTACTACGTGCATTGCTATCGACTTCGATCTACTCGCTTGCGCTTGTGACACGCACTCGAATCTCCGCCCGATTGAATTCTCCGGAATTGCGGAAAACTCTATGCGGGACTCTGCGCGGCTTTGGTCGTGACAAAACTCCGGCTGAATTGCAACTTGCTGAGGTTTAGTGGCGGCTTATGAATGTACCGGAAAACGATTCTTTGGCTTCCCTATGGAAATAAAGTATTTTCAAAATATATAAGTTATATATTTTGTATATATTCTGGAAAGTTGTTTGTCTGTTTGTTTGTCTGTCCCAGCCCCCTTAATTAAAGTCTGCCCTAAATAATAAAGCCTTGCCCCCACTTTATTCAAGTCAGTCCCAAAATTTGAAATTTGTGTTTATGTTAACCTGCCCATACGAAAAAAACGAAAGGGGTACCCCTTTTAAAAATTTACGATTTTGGGGGTCTGACTTTAAAATTCTGTAAAAAATAAAAAATCAAGATATCGCATTCCGTCTTGCGGCATTCTCTTCGTTATAGAGTTTTCTCTCGAACGCAAAAAAACCCCAGGTTTGGTCGATCGAAAAAAAGTAACCTCGATTTTAGCGAAGTGACGAAATTTCGAAAAAAGGGAAAAATCATTTTTTGCATTTTTCTCATCGAATTTTATGTTTTTCGGGCAATCCACGGTGCTTTTCGGAATCAGCGGGAAATTTCCCATCGAATAGGGTCTTCAAACTTTACGAAATCGAAATTTTTTTTTCTCGTGTCTGGACGTTAATTTTACATTAATTTCCTTAACGATCTAATGTTCATTCGAGCATATAGCGAGAGTTTTGTGAGGATATTTAAAGTAGTGCTTGCATTTTATCCAATGCTCGAATAACCCGAACTACCCGGACTTGACGGATCCGACACTTCAAATCCGAACATTAAGTCAAAGCGAGCCTATCCGAATACCCGAGCTACCCGAGTACCCAGATACCCGGGTTATCCGGATTATCCGAAATATTCGGACAACCCGGATTACCGGGATACTCGAAATATTCGGACTGTCCGGATTGTCCGGATACTCGAACTATTCGAACTATCCGGATACTTAAACTATTCGGGCTATTCGGATACTCGAGCTATTCGAATAATACTTTTAATGTGTGGATTGTCACAGATTTGAGATATGTGTCAATCACAAATCCACCCATTACGACCAAGAAGTGTCCGGACGATTGATCAAGTAGATTCGCGTAGATTGTGCTTTTTGTATGGGAAATATGTACAAATTTCAAAGATTACATAAAAAGCTAAAAAAATTCATACGTATACAGAAAAATGAAGGAATCATTTTTATGCGAAAAGAAACTTGGATACCGAAATATATGTTAAACAAATTTTTTAAAATAAATTTGTTAATAACATTTTGGAATTATTATTATGCAAAATTAATCTTTTCAGTACCTTTAGCGTGCATGAATTTTTTCAGATTTTCAGTCCATCGAGAAGTGTTTCCAAAGTGTTCGCGCGCCCATATCCTTAAGGTAGCTCGATTAACGGTGGGATTCTAAGATAATTTCAACCACTTCTCAATAACATAAAAATCTGAAAAAATTAGACATGTCGAATGTGCTGCAAAGATTGATTTTGCATAATAATATAAAAATGTTAATAGCAATGAATCGAGTGTGTATTGCCTCGATCTCGGAATCGGAAAATCCGGTGAGCTTAGAAAAAGTTAATTGCAAGTATGTAACTTTGTCGAGGCTCAATGGATTTTCCGATTCCCGGATCGAAACAATATAAACGTTCAAGGACCGAGAAAAGGGAAGGACATATAACGAATAGTAAGAGCTGTAATCGGATTCGGTGAGATCTCGACAATAAAACATTACGAGTGGACCGATCTACTAGGCTAATTGTTAAACACCAAAAAGACGAGTTCGCTCGAGGTGCGTGCGCGCGAAAAAGAGAGCGAGTTTCATCGCCTCCGAGCCCTTGATTAAGACTGTTCAAGTAGCCCCACTCGAGCGTTTAATTACAAATACCTGGACTGTCCAAGGGTCGCAATTCCAGATACGCCCGATGCAGGTTTCTATTTTCTTGTCTCTTTGACAATTTCACGTGCAACCTGGCATTTTCGTCCTTAACAATGTTAGCCGGTAACCTACGTCACCGACTGATGCGTAACTGGCTGTCGGTGCATCGAAGATTTAATCAAGATGGCTACTGTTGAGGACGTCGAAACGAATTAATCACGTTGGAACATTGAAGTATACCTGAACGACAGAATATTTGCAGGGATGCACTTTACTAAAACATATGAGAAATGAAAAACAATTGACTTTCGAAATTGAGCGTGATCAGGAAGGTGCAATAATTCTATCAATTTATTATAAAGGTTTTACCCAGAAACAAATATTTTTCGCGTTTTTCTCATCGAATTTTCTATTTTCAGACAAAAAATTGTGATTTTCGGAAAAAGCGGAAAATTTGCCAATCGGATAGGAGTTTTAAACTTTACGAGATTGATTTTTTTCTAAATATTCGTATGGGATTATGAACATATTTCTATGATTTTTGAGGGTTCGGCTTTTAAATTCTGTGAAAAATTCGGAAATCAAGATATCGTGTTCCTTCTTGCGTCATTCTCTTCGTTCTTGAATTTTCTCTCGAACGAAAGAAGAAAATCCAGATTCAATCGATCCAAAAAATTGTAAACTCGATTTTAGTGAAGTAACCAAATATAAAAAAGTGCGAAAATACTTTGGTTTTTTACTCTTTTAACGCCTTATTTCGGTGTATTTTTGCCCGTACATAATTCGCCGTAAGTTTTTATTTAAACGCGATAGATGTCACGAAAAACAAAAATTCATTATTTTCGATTTTTTACGTATTTTGTTTACATCAACTAGGCACGCGCACGAAGCGCGCGTATGAGTTGGTGTCTAAAAAAATGGTATCCGGTTGGTTCGAGTCGTATGTACGAGGACCCAAGTATAGTTCAAAACATTCAGGTATTCGGATAGCCTGTATAGTTTGAGTACTCGGATAGTTCGAAGCGTACGGATACTCGGATAATTCGAGCCGTTCGAGTACTCGAATAGTTCGAGCCGTCCGGGTACTCGGATAGTTCGACCGTTCAGGTACTCGAATAGTTCGAGCCGTTCGGGTATTCGGATAGTTCGAGCCGTTCGTATATCCGGATTTGAAGTATCAAATTTTACTACACGGATATCCGAACACGTTCGGATACCCATCTAATTCGGTTTCACGTGAGAGCCCTAATTTAAAGTTACCAATGTTACAATAATAACAATACAAAGTTACAACAAATCCCACATTTTTTCCATCACAGTTGCACCTCAGTCTCGTACAACAATACGCTGCAAATATTTTCCAACAGCCTCGCCAGAGCTATTACATTCAATCCCGCGCAAACTTCTACTCCAGCGAAGTTGTAATTTGGCATCGAGTTCTATGCGCCGCACCGAAGTACACATATAGCCGCGTACCGCAACACACAGCAACGGTGCGTTACAGCCCAGAGACCATAGACTCGAGAAACTGGATTTCACGAGCCTCACCAGTTCACCACCCCTCGGCCGCGTATATATTTTACTATATATGCACTCCTATCGACAACGATCTATTCGCCTCGCGCCTTATGAATTAGAATGCCGCGCGGCACACGGTGCGCCACTTAAAAAATCACGTTTTACGAAGAGGCTGCCGCTTTATTTTTTTCTTTCTTTTTTTTCTCCCTCTCTCTCTCTCGTCATGCGGCCTTTGGCCCACCGGACAAAACACCGAGACGCACCGACGGGGCTCCTCGTGTGTATTTTCTTTCTCCTCTCCATTGCGCGAGCCTCCAGCAGCGCGAGGCTCGTGAGGCAACGTCGTTCGATACTTTGTATCGACTGCATAGGAATGAGCACCCTGTAGAGCGCCACTCGAATTCTGGTTTTTTTTTCTTCTTCTTCTTCTTCTTCTTCTCTTCTGCTCACACCGGCCCAGCTCGCGCGCTTCCCGCCCCGCCCGACAGGTTACTTATCCGGTGAATTATATATCGTTCGCTACTTGTCGCGCACTCTTGGCGAGCCTCGCACGACCGGCGCGACACTTACTAAATATATCGGTTACATTTTATAACGTCGAATTACCCGCTTGACCGGTGCGCGCGATACACGCGATATACGTGTTTGCGTGTCGCGAGTGTCGCGCCGCGCATACGTTGCGAGGCACACAGGAGCGATTTGCTTTGCGTCTCCGCAGCGCGCGAGCGACGGATACACCTTGTTACTTCGAACTACCCATCAGTCCATAAATCACTCGCCTCTCGACCCTCGAAACGCCGATAGAATGTCCGGGAATAAAAAAAAAATGCCTCACCGTATGTTTCTCGGATTCGCCAGGTTGGTGTTTTGGTCGCGTAAATCAATATTATTTGACGACGCCGCAGAGGAGCAAAAAAGAGTGGTTTGTTTGATGTCAAATGAGATCGATATTATGTAATAGTTGCCGACACTTCGATGTCTTTATTCGGGGTGGATGAAATTGAATTTTTTGATGAGAGGAGAATAATTACTGCGACCGAATGTAATAAAATGGAATAAAATATCATTTTTTGCAATATTTTTATAATTCATTTTATGTGCAATTATAAATTGGATTCGGATTTATTAGAAAATATGAGGACTGATTTACCAAAAAATGTCGCACCAAGTGTAAAAAAAAAAAATTCAGTGTATTTAGGTCACGATCGGGACTTTTGTATGCGCATCGTTTTTTTTTTTATTTTTGTTCCAAATTCTCGTGGCCCTCGCGTCAATGCCACATTAGGGCACCACGTAATTGTCCGGAGCACACAGAAGAAAATACGAAAAATGGAAGAAACTGCGGCAATGCCGAGTGCTCGTTACGTTGGACACCCGTGCGCAACGCAATTATTTAGACATAGTGCTCGAGGATGCGTTAATCATTCTCAAGGTATGTGTGCTCGGCGCGTGCGCACTCGTAATCAGCTATGACCACGAACATGGAGAACTTACGGTTGCCACAGGCACCGCGAGAATTCTGAGGGAAAAGTTGCGCGAGTTTTCAATTTAAATTTCGCCAATCTGAAATTCCGTAACTTTTACGATTATAATGAAAATAATTTCATCATGTCTATCGTAACAAATTATTAATTTTTGAACTCAGACAATTTTACTTGAAGCAAATTGTCGATTTTCCAGTCAATCTGTTTAACTTGATTCAAATTGTCAATTTTGCTATCAGACAGTTTAACTTTTAAAAAGAGTCAATTTTCCTGTCAGCCTGTTTTACTTGCAACAAATTGTCAATTTTTCTGTCAGACAATTTTTAATCAAATCGTCAATTTTCCTATCACACAATTTGACTGATAACAAATTGTCAATTTTCCTATTAGACTGTTTTACTTGCAGTAAATTATCAATTTTTCTGTCAGTCACGAAGTTTTTAATCGAATCAAATTTTCAATTTTCCCAGCAGATTTTTTTTTATCAGTAACCATTGACTTCAACTTCGCGAAAAAAAAAAAATAAAATAAATCACATATTCTCGCCCAACAAAGACCAAACACATTTTTGCACGTTTAAATTCCACGAAAATTGCAAAATGCAAAATGTGGTTTGGGGAAAAATTGCAAAATGTCGTTTGCCCGTGGAATTATAATTTATTTATTTTTTCCCAATCAAATGCAAGAGGACTCGGCGTACAAATGACAAAGGGTTAACACGGGTTGCGCCGCGTATTAAGGTCGACGTGCCGCGAGAGGCTAGAGCGACGAGGACAGCTAGATGAATAGGAGAGGAGGGAAAAAAATAGGAGCAGCGTAGCACACACCGGGTAAGAGGCTTGTCAGACGCAGTGGCCGGTCTCGCTATGACACAATCAACGCGAGCGCGCCGCTGCTGCCGCTGCCTCATAAACCCCCGTGTCCCGGGGCTTCTCGCTCGTTGTGTATTTACAGAAATCGAAACGAAGGGGAGTGGATTCAGCGTTGGTACGAGACCGCCGTACCTACGCATTGTACACGTGACTACAAGTGTGTATATCGCTCGTCGATTTCAATGCAAACGCTTCTTATATGCGCGATTCCCGACGATCCCGAACGAGAAGTCATCCAGGCACGAAAACCCAAACATGCAGAAGGCAAACATTCGACGGCGCGATGCCTACGCGCAAAAACTGCCTCTGCCGATTGTCATGAGCCTCGACTCTCGACTGTGACGGTGAATTTACGATGAATTGACGATTTAATTGTGTACGGGACGAAGCAAAATATTTTCGTCGCTATCACCCGCGATGAGGCGAAAATTTTTCGTTTTGGCGATGAAACAATTTTTCGCGAAAAATGTACTGTTTACACGAGGGACAGAGGAAAAATGTATTTAGCAATTTTAGTTGTGGTTTTTGTCGTGTTTTAGACATTAAAATAAATATGTTGCTTTTATAATGTGTGTTTAAGTTATTGTATATTGTATATTTTATTGTAATCTAATTGAACCATTTGTATTTTTTTCATTATTGAAATATATTGAAAAAATTTAGTTCACTATTTTGAACATCTCCCAAAATTAATAAATTACGTTATAATACTAATAAACGTTCCAGGTGTCAATATTGCTCGTTAACTTGTCGCTACGTTGCAGTGGTTATGGTTTGAAATTGATCAGACTGTTCGCAATCTCTTAATTCCACTCGTACTAAAAAAAAAATCTATGACTTATTATTATCACGTGACTCTTGAACCAAAACGCGTTTTACCATCCAAACGTCGACAGTTTAAACAGTTTAAACGAAGTAAACGGAAGATCGCCGAAAATTCACGCGCAGCAGGTCGCGTGGTCGGCTCACCAGCGCTCCCTTCGTAAATACGCACCGAATTTCCGCAGAAAGTACTCTCCGTTTTAACATGAAAATAACGATATTTAACGTGTATCAGAGGCGCGAAAACATCGAGTACAGAGATTACAGAGTCGTAAATACACAGACAGAGATATGAGGATTGTAAAAAAAACGCACGTGTAGGATTCTGCTTACGGAAACCGGCTCGGAGTTTGTAGCATGGGAGTCACACTCGACTGTCGCCGTCTCGCTCGCACCCACGGAACATTCCCGGCTCCTCGGTCGGATATGCGACGTTCTGCACTCCCCGCGCAGTATTTTCCGCGTCCCACTGTCTCCTCCCGATCCACGAGTGCGACGAGATACTCGTGTTTTCACCGGCCGCGCGAGACGTGCGATAAACCCAGCTGCTCGCGGGTTATGTATCGCGAGTTTACGAGCCGAGGGTCGCGCCGGTCGTTCCCGGTGCAGCGACAGCGCGCAGCGGTGCCACGAAGGGTTGTTTCCGCGAGGTCGAAAAAAATCTAAACGGCGATGTGCACGCACGAGTCGTCGATCGCGATCGAATTGTCCGAAAGATGCCCGCGATTCGCGTGTGTCTCGCGTTGTCGACGAACGCGCGAATTTTGTGGAATTTTGTGTAGAGCGCGTTTTCCGCGTCCGTACGCCGCCAGCAGCGAGGGAGACTGAAAACCGTGAATCGACGACGGGGAAAACGTAGGGGGGTCATGGACGCCCCTTGTTCACGGCGCGAAACCGAAAATTCATCTCGCCGTAAACTCATGGCGCCTCCTCGCGGAAGCGCGACGCAATCCTTACGGGGTTCGTTGGGTTGTTGTTGTTGTTATTATTTCGATGGTGTGCACGAGCCACCCCCGAAGGATTTTTCGTCCGGGTGGGCTCGAGTTTCTTTTTTTAGGGAAGTGGAGATGCGCGGAGGATTCGACCAATGGCGAGTTGGTTGCGCCGAGAGCTGCAGTGATTTGTGGGAGTTGTTTATGCAAAACGATTGGCCTTCGCTATGATCAGCGATAACAGGAGAATTTTTTCGAAAAAAATTAGCGGTAGATCGGAGATATCATTTTTGACTGTAAATACTGGGGAATTAAATAAATAGTAAATTTAAATAATAAATAAATAAGTATTTAAATAGTATTTAAATAGTAAATAGGGGATAAATAATGTGGAATAAATATTGGAAATAAAAGAAATAAAAATTGTGGTTGGTTTTATTGTTTCGTAAATTGGGGATAGGATGTTTCAATAAAATGTTATGGAAAAAATTGATTTAACGATTGCAACGAAGTTGGTTTATCAACAAGACATGGTATTTATTCTTGTTAATAAACAAAGTTACTGTGTATCGTTACACATTAAACACAAACATGATATTGATAGTAGTTGTATTCTTTCCCAATACAAATACGAATCATTTAATAATTGAAAAAAATAAATACCATGACTCTTGTACTATCGTGTTTCACAATTTATGTAAACAAATGCAAGGCCAATTTTGTCCATTCAACGGCAATTCAGTCGAATTTCATTAGGTTTAATTGCATAATCTCGATATATATCGGTACCATCAAATATTTGTTGTCGGTATTTTATCTAATCTTTTCGAAACGTGTATTTCCGTTGCATTGACATACTTATAAAATTCGGCGACCTTGAGGTCCCATCGTAATGCTTAACCCATTGCTGGTCGATACCGTCGATACCGAGATAAAGAATGTGGGGAGATCGACGAAATTCCGCTCGTATCTTCGTATAATTTCAATTTATTCTAAAGTCTGTACAACTTATAACAATTATACAGCATTTCTCCGCATCTCTCGACGATCCAAGGTGCGCGGCGACGTCGAACGAACACCCGATGAAAACGCGAGTCTCGTCGAACGCCGGGAATTTCGTAATAAATAGTGCAGCCATGGATGTAGCGTCACACGCGCGCACGATGGTGTTTCACATTGAAAGGTTGACGATGTTATTTTCGTTTCTACGACTACATGCCGGGTGTACGTTATTTGCGCGGATCTAACCGACGACGACCGAGTCCTCGACGAACTCGTAAGTCGGAACCTCGAGGTTCAGAGGAGCCGGTCCCTTCCTGATTCTTCCGCTGGCGTCGTAGTGAGAACCGTGGCACGGGCAGTAGTAACCGCCGAAGTCACCCGCGTTCGCGATCGGCACGCAACCCAAATGCGTGCAGACGCCGACCACGATGAGCCACTCGGAACGCTTCACGCGCTCCTGGTCGGTCTGAGGGTCGCGAAGATCCGCGACGTTGACGCTTTCTTCCTTTGCAATCTCGGTGGCACCGCTGCAATTATTTAGTAATTATAGATATGGCTCGCACGAAAAAGACACTTTTTTTTTTTACAAAACTAGACGAATCGCCCCATTAGTGGCGTTGAAAAAAAAAATGAAAAAAAGAGACGTTTGATTTTAGAGCTCTGTATATGTTTTCAAATGATCGCAAAAGTGCGCTTTATTCACCGGTGACGGATGAACAGAGGCTTTCCGCGCCACTTGAAGACCATGCTCTGACCCTCGGGAATTTTGTTCAGGTTGACCTCGATCTTGGAAACGGCCAAGACATCCTTAGACGCGGCCATCGTCATCACGAGATCGGTGACCATTCCCTTTGCCGCGTAAGCGCCGAGCACTCCAGTGGCTGTTAATTAACGAATTTAATTGTTTATTGGTAAATTACAGTACTATAGATTTACAGACAATTACTATTGCAAGGCCAAAGTATTTTGCTAATGTTATGTTTGAGAGTCACCCTTCTACTTTTCGCACATTAACGGAAATTATCTTCAATTGCTTTTTAGAAAGGGAGTTTAAGCAATTAAATTTACAGGGAACTTCAATACATTTTTAATGGTCTTCATTCCATTGGGGCAACTCAATTAAGATTAGCAAAATGATCTTGCTCCTGTTTTGATATCCGAAATTAATTTTTTTTCTGCACTGTCTTGTATTACTTTTAAAAATATTAAAAAGTACAACAGAATTTCTGAATTGTACGCAATTAAAATTTTACCTCCAGCCAGAAGGTACGAGTAGTTGCTCCTCTCGGCCACCGTCTTCCGAGTGATGGTGGTAGGATCTTGGGTGACTTCCTTGCGATAGGCCGAGAAGTCCGGCACTTGGATGTCGGTGTGCGCCAGGCGGGCCTGAATGACTTGTGTGCTCGCTGAAAGAAAAATCGCAGTCAGTCCGAGGGCAAAAAAACTAAACAACAAACACAGTCTCGGTCCTAACAAGGCTTGATGCCCCGACAAGTCCCGCAACCGACAAACAGTGCCGTTTACTAATCGCTACAACATTTTTGGAAATAATAATAATAATGAATATCGCAAATAAACAATTTTCAAAACGTTTACATAACAGTCGCAGTTGCAACATCGTCGGGCGTTAAAACGCAATTTCTAAATTTTACAAACTTTATATAGACGACGTGATCGATAAGAGGGAGATCTGTTCGGGTTGCGGTTTACTTAAAATCGTTACATAACCCAGGGAAAATGAGTTTTTGGGAAAAACGTAATATCGATTTGAAGGAGAGTGACGATCGATGTTTGTCCTTTGGTAACGTCGAGTTGTCGAACGTTACCTATGGGTCCGGAGCTAATGCGAATCGGCCCACGGGCGAGATCCTGGCTGAGCGACCAGCCTACCACTCGGCTGACTGTCGGGGGCACCGCTACCTTCGATTTCGACGCCTTACTTGTTCCACGAACGGGTCGCAAGCCATTTGACACGACGGTGACGGTGGCCCTTGTGAAGGGCGCGATGTTCGCCGACTTCGCGATCACGTTCATTTTTTAATTATACGCAACGAGACGCAGCCTGGGAAGGAACCTCCGCGAAATTACGTTCACTCCGACGGTGGACGGGGAGAGGGGAGTTACTGCGATTCTCGTGACCGCAGCGACGTCGGGACGACGGACGTCGCGACGCCGAATTGCGTCGCGTGTTCGTCGGTAAAGTAGTGACTCTTTGTAATGCGAACAATATTTGAGGTGTATATATTTTTCGTTTGTTTTATTTTATTTGATTTATTTATTTGAAAGTCGTTTGAATGCAGTAAATTTCCTGTTGCGCTTCGTTATAGAGAAATCTTTGGTATCGTGAAAAAACAATTTGTCAAGATTTTTATGTCGGGATGCTAAAAATGTTCTGAAACGTCCAGGGTTAAATTTTTTTTTTAATTTTTTCCAAAACGAATTTTTAGGTTATTTGATATGAATACCGAAACTCCAATAGATATTTCGTAAGTCGTGAGAACGATAAAAAAAATGAATTAATGGAAAGGAGCGCGTTGAGTATTTTGCTGAAAATAAACGAGGCGAGAAATTGAAACGCGCCGCGTTTCATGCCGATCGAGAGCAGTGAAACTGGCGGTGAATCGTCGAACCACGCGGCTTCGAATCCCGTGTTTCGTTGTTTCAGCTGTTTCATCATAAGCGTTCGGTCTCCTCGTACTCTTGTCTCCATGATTAATACACTTTTATGGTAATATGGCGGTGGCGATAAATTCCTTTGATTCCTGGCTGACCAAGAAATTGCAAGCTCTAAACACCGACGAGGGGGTGTTCGGCTCGTACATCAAAGGAATATTGGAGGGCGACGAGAGCGAGGATGAAAAGACCGAGGCCCTCGAAGGCATACTTGCCGGGATAACGGTGAGGACCGTTTGGAATGTGAGGTTAGAATGCACTCGGCGTTTGCTGAATGGGATTCGGGACGAAAATAGACATTGAATTCGCTCATCCGACCTTTCAAAAATTTCGAGCTAAATCTTTTGACGGATTTTTCGTCCGACCAAAATAAACCACTAGATCGCGTTATCAATGCCCTTAAGCTGTTACGATCGAAGCTCCGTTTGCTAACTTTCAGGAGGATAATATTGGCAAACACGTAGCTGAAATTCTGGCAGCCTGGGTGGAATGGCTTCCCACCGAGGATATCGCTGGGGCCGCCGGACCCACCGAAGACGTAGAAGTTCGACTGGCTCGAATGCTCGAGTCTCGAAGCCTTCCGACGACCACCCAGAGAAGTTACACCGACGAGGAGAGACGGATAAGAGAAAATATCCTGGCCCAGTACAGCGAAATGGCCGACGAGGAGGGAAGCGAGGAGGAAGGTGAGGAGGAAGATGCCAGCGCCGATGCAGGCTTGGAGAAAAACATGAATGCTGCTACGATCGCTCAGCAGGGGAGGGAAAAGCGGGAAAGAGCCAAGCTGGAGAGTCAGAAGAAGAAAGAAAAAGATAAAGAGGATCGGTAATGTTTAACTCTATCTTTTCATTTGTTTATACTGCAGCAATTGTGTCCATTTACTATTTTGCTAAATCAAAATGTTCCGAACTGTGTAATTAAAATCAGTTGTAGTCTTTAGCAATTCAGTTTAAAATATTAAGATCAAGATTATGACTAGTAGCGACACATTAACTAAGACTCAAGAATGTTTGATAATATACAAGACTTCTAAACTTCTAATAATAATAATAATAATAATAATAATAATCATAATAATGTACAAGACTAATAATGATATACAAGACGTTTGATAATGCACAAGATTTCTAAATTTCTAATAATAATAATAATATACAAGACTTCTAAACTTCTTGATTCATCTTTATCTCTGTTGCATTTTATTTTTTCGTACTCTAAGAAACATTTTTTATCGCGTTTTCAGTGAGAAGCAGAAGCAACTGAAGGAAGAGAAGAAGGAAAAACGGAAGACACAGAAGGGCGAGCGAAGGAGGTAGCATCGTCGAGGAGCGGCAAAATTTCAATCAAACGCGCAAACCTGTGCTAACCGTCGGGCGTTGAAAGTCTCCCGATTTCACATAGAACCATACAGTCATACGTGTCACGTGTATTTATTTTTCGTGCATGTAACATAACGATATTCCTGCGTATTACTGAAAAAACCAATCATTATTAGTCTCGATCTCGATTACAGCCGAAAGTATCGTCCCTTAAATCCCGACGATTTTCCTGCTGGCGTTGAAAACACTTCAGCAGGAAAGCAGCCGAGATTCCAGCATAGTAGAAGAAGCTGATAATCGTACAGCGACACCTCACTCCCACCCTCTCGACGTGTTATCAATTTTTCTATTGTCCTTATTGTATTTACGTTTGTTGAATGAAAACTCGACGGAGAATCTGATTAATTATTTTCTGTAGCCAGATAGATATATTTCCGTATTTAATACTGATATGTTGAATAAAAAGTTCGACTAGCTTCACTAAAGCAGTTTTTGCCGCTGATTTCTTCGTGTCATTCGCGAAATTCTCAAATTCTCGGACTATGTGAACTTTAATGAGGCCCGACGTGGTGCTGATTTATTTTTTAGGTCCTCCGACGATAAAGACAGGATAACGCTCTGAAATAATATACTCGCTATAACGTGAAATCTTTGCGCACCCGAGGGCGATCGATTTATTACAAAATACACAACCTCGTACGAAACAAAAGTGAGACAGTTCACAGAACAGAACTCTCGATAACATCCACTGCAAAGATCCAACAGGCGGATCACGTGAAACAAAACTTCAACAACCATTCATTTTCTTATTTCATGTCGATCGCAAATCGCAATAGCAACAGGTGAAACCGCGATCCAAGTTTCAATTTAATAATTTAACATGTTTTTGAGACAAAATCAGTCTTCAAACAACGAGATTCATGTCCTCGGCCCGATTCTCGCTTTGCCCGAAAACGAAGGGCCAATTCCTCCGTGATATCCTCTCGAGTTCGCCGTCCAGTAAACTGAGAAGATCGTCTAGGTATCGCATTTCGTTTACATTCTGCCGGAGCGTCGCGGTTCCGTCTATCAGATTGTCGACTTTATTTTCGTTGTACTGAAAATCAATCAGCCGATTACGAACGAATGAAAATTCCATCAAATCTGCCAGCAAACAGTGAAACCTACTAACGAAGAAAAGTGTGCGACATACCTCAAAGTCTGCTCGAAGACTGTCAATTTCTTTGAAGATATCTTTGCTCGTCTCCTGCAACCTCTCGACTTTGTCGCGAAGTTCAACCAAAAGGCTGTGAGTGTCGGCGGCGGTCGGAGGAACTGCGCCGTCCGATTCGATCGTGAGGGCCAGCCTCGTCAGGTTATCGTGGCCGGTGGCTGAATCGCAGAAGCGATCTTCCTCGAGCAGAGCCGTTGCTCGATCCGGATCCCTTTCGAGATCTTCCAGTATCGACACGACTTCGTTTATGGCTGCCGTGCGGTTCTGCTTCAAACATAAAAAATGATTTGTATAGTCCCAACGATTGGACTGTCTTTGACTATCTACTCAACAAATGAATGTTGAGTCGTATAATTCTTATTATTTATTAGGTCTTTGTTGGATGGTTAAATCCTGAAGTTAAATAAATTGGAATGGCGTTGATAATTAATTTCATAAGAATTTTTTAACTATTTTTAATTAATTTTTTTTTTTTGGGAGGAACAAAAATTTCTTTAAAAAAATTCTTATGAATTTTTTGCGGTGTGTCGACTGTTTTATATTTAAATAATAAATAATAAGTACCGTGCAGTAAATAAATGCTTACTCTGCATTCCGTTGCGTTTCCGAAGCTCCTGGAGGCGGAGGCGAGTTCGTCGCAGAGGCACAACGGTGTCTGAATATCGCTGGGTGTATCGGTGCTCCAGTCATTGCTGTGAATACCGGAAGTGTCCTGCGACGGTGGCCTCACGATTTTCGCGCACTCCTCCCAGCTGGTGTTCAGCCTGTCGCAGCTCGACCTGCTGCTCGCGAGATCGAGACTTCGAAAAGCTATCGGACTCTCCCGGTTGGCTGCGGCCTCCCGCGAAACGGCCTTCGCGTCTTGCTCGATGTCCTTCTTGCTCGACGCGCGGTCGCGGAAATTCAGTCTTCGGCGATTTGTGACCGGTAGCCGCGTTTCCGGAGCTGCTGGATCCAAAAGGACCTCCAAATGCGATCCACCTGCATTCAAAATAAATCAAATGTTAACATTTTATTCAGGGGTCTTTAGAAATTAAAAACTATAAACTTAAAAATCTAACTTCTTGAAGTTTTTTTTTCATTAAACATAAATCAAATATTAACATTATGCTTTAGGGTCTTAAAAATAAAAAACTGGAAACAAAAATATAACTTCTTGAAGTTTTTTTTTTTCATCCAACATATAAATAAAATATTAACAGTATGCTTTAGGGTCTTTTGAAATAAAAAACTAGAAACATATAAATATAACTTCTTAAGTTTTTTTTTATCTGAACAGAAATTGAAATAAAAATGTGACGATAGATTGTCGTGAGATATCAATCTGAACTATTAAACAATTCTCAAGAAATTCTTTTGTAGAAACATGAAAACTGTTTTTAAAAAATCTCTCACCAAATTGTTTGCTATCGATAAGGTCGCCCAGTCGCCTCCGATGACCTCGGTATCTCCGAATGCTCGTGTCGTCGATACCGTTCGGCGTGCTTCGAGGAATCGCGAAGAACTTCGGCGAGTGCGTGAGTATCCTGTACTCCTGACATCTGACGAGCCTCTCGGGTGTGTAGCAAGCGGTCCGAGAGACCTCGTCCTCCGACTCGACGACGACTTTGAAGGAGTCGCTGTGATCGCCGGCCGATATTACAGACGAGTTGAACACCCTGCCGGCGTCTCTCTCGATCATCGCGAGGTCGAGCTCGAGATCGTCGGCGCGTTTCAACGATTTCATCTCGATGTGCTCCATCATCCCCGAGTCGTCGTCGCCGTTCCCGAGCTTCGTGAACTCTTTGGCGGGCGTGTAAATCTCCGGATCCTCGGAGTCTGTGCAGGAATTCGTCGAGCTCAGAGACGACGTTTCTCTGGTCGTCGACTTGACCCCGTTGAGCTCCGGCGATCGAAACGCTCTTCCCGAATCATTGTAGATTCTGTCCTCGATCTGCTCGTGGTCTCCCAAATACCAACCGAACTCGTCCTCGGTGTCGCTTTTCCCAGAGACGCCTCTTCCGCTCAGATAGAACATGGTGACTCTTGTTACCTGCAAATCAAATAAAAAAAAATCAGTACAATTTCTTCTATCACTTGATCGCTAAATTATAGTTAATAGCTACAAAACCAGAAAAATGACATGAGAAATATCTCGCATTTGCCGCACATATTTGGAGCAGCCAGACTTTTTTATCAGTGTATTTAATGTTGCCATTAAAATCTAATAATAAATATCGCATCATTCCAACAAAATGAGGCATGTCACAAAAAATCATTTAATCTATATAATCTAATTTGTAATCAGACGGATTTTTTTTCCCAGCGCTCAATTCAACGAACCTTCACTATCAGCGAATAAACAACGATTGACGTAAGTATAAAAGAATGCTGATTATCTAACAGACAAGTTAATTACATTTTCGTCGACGTAAAATCTTCATTGAGCGTCGCGCTTGCCAATCTCGCCGAGTTTCTCGACAACGTAAACATCCAGAATTATGATGCGCATTCGAAGGTCACTAGACGCACATGAAAACCGATTACATCGGTGAGTCGATAAATCCGTTTCTGTGTATTGAATAACACAACACGTGGTGAAACCCGCGTAAATCGGATAAACGGCTAATGCGAAATAATGATAACGGCCCGATAAATCCGACGAATCGAACGCGGGTTCAAGAGATCAACATTATATCGGGCGGAAACTTTGTTTCAATATCCAATTAGCTTCTCAACCTCCAACACTGTATAATTATCTTCCCCGTTTTCACTTTATCGCCCGGATCGAGCGATTTGTCGGTAAACGCAACGCACATATTATCGACACCGCTAACGCGCGATCGTTCAGGAAGCGGTCGCGGTAATTTTCTCTTACTACGCACCGCGGATGCGAAATATCGATAATCATCATCATAGACCGGCAATCACGGTGGACTGCGGTGAGCAGCGACAAACAACGTCACCACCGCGACAAGATCCCGAGTGTTATAGTAAATACGAACCGTGGCGAGGTGAGAGCGCGATCGTGAAATGAAACTTTGAAAGCCAATATATCCGCACGAGCCCGCAAAATGACGCCTGTAAACTCGCGTAATACACACGTGTATTTTAAGACGTCGCCGGTGACGAGTCTCGACTCACGTGCGGTACTTGTTATACATGTGTATATGGGGCGTTCCACGACTGATCGACGGGGTCGTGACCCTCGTATTCAATTTTTCTTCCTTTTGTATTTGTAAGGCAACGTAAAAAAATCCTCTAGAATTTTTTTCAATTTCTTAAAAAAAAATTTGTGTTTTTGTAGGTAATTATCAAAAATTCGTATTTCTCAAAAATGATGTCCACGAATTGTTTGAACTTTTTACAGAAAATTCTGTGTTGAAAGAGCAAATTATTGGAAATAGGCGTAAGCCTGAAATAGCAGCCGACCACAAATTTTTTTTAATTTTAAATAAAAAAAAATAAAAAAATAAATACAAAAATAATAAATAAATAAAATAAAAAAAATATGTAGCATCGTTAGCAATATCACCCACTTTCGGGGTGGTAGACGTCTCACGAGAAAAAGTTAGATAGTCAACTAAAAACTAAAGACATAGATCTAAATGTAATAAATAGGTTCGTTTATCAGACCAGGGCTAAGCTCACAATAATACGAAAACAATTTTACTTTAAACCCAAACTTTTGTGTTTTTTATTTTGAGCACAGAATTACTAAAAAAAAATTCAAAAAAATCGTCGAAGTAATTTTTACAGAAATTTAAACTTCGTGCAATTACGAAGAATTTCCGACAAAATGTGAAAAAAAATTCCAGATACTTTTTTCATATTGCGTCACGACATTCCGAGGAAAAAAATGGAGGTCACGACCCTGTAAATCAGCCGTGGAATGCCCTATATACATTCTTGTTCCAGCTACCCAAAGTCCCACTAGTCTATTACTATGTACCACGGCGAGCATATCTACGTACCTATTACGTTCGAGCGCGAACAGCGTCGCTCGATATACACGAGCGAGCTCCTATTATCCACACTTTACCGGCTTCCCGGTTAGCCGCGCCGATGAAAACTTTCCGGCTGCGGATACAAAACGCGACTGCGGTTTGCCCGAGCCCCCGAGAGTCTTCCGGGCTGCGCCGTCGGCGACTTCCCTTCCTCGCCGCCCGCGGAGATTCTCGCATCTGAACCGGTGCGACAGAGCGACTTATTTATCATTTATCGCCGGTCGCAGCGCGAAATTTCTCCTGTGGGAGCCTCGCGCACCGCTTTCACCCGGTTGTGATCTACGCCTCGTGAGATTCCCTGAGCCGCGCGGTCGTTTTTTTTCCTCCTTCTTTCTTTCGATCGGTGAAACGACTCGTGTGAATTATTGTCGGTGCGGAACTAACGCCAGGGACGCGTTTTCCGTTGGCTCCCCCCGGGATTTCTCGGTCTGTTTGTACACAAACGCGATAGACGCGCGGCGACCGTTGGCGTCGCTTCTTTGTTTTCACCCGCGCGGTCACAGCGGTCACTCTCGATGCTCGGCTGTCGGATCGTCGACTGCGCCGAGTCGCACACGCGGCTCGTGTAACCTATTCCCGCCACCGTCGCTGTAGTATCGGACAGCAGTCGCGTTATCCTCGAACGAGACGATCGACCCTACTCGAAGATTCGATAAATCGTCACCCGGGTCTCATTGATATTCAGCTGATTGTGGGAAATAGATATCGCCGGCTTTATCGCGCGCCCCACATTCCGGCGATTTGTTTACGATGACGTAAGGAGATTACGCGAGTTAAAAAAAAATGAAATAAAAATTCACGCACAAAGATTCACAGTTATTTTGTGTATTTACATGAATTTGTTTATTTGATATAACTTTGAACAACAAAACGTGTTACTGAGAATTGCACATCGAATTGAGAATAAGTATACTATATTTTTATTTATACAAAAAAATTGGACTGTATTTTAGACACATTTTCGCCACGAAATATTTTTTTTTCTTTTCCATCACCGCATCGCGCACTTTTCACGAATTGTTTATATCACTTTACGCGAGATTACGCGATTTTTTTCTAAAAAAAAAACAATAAAAATCCACGCACAAAGATTCACAGGTATTTTGTATATTTACATGAATTTGTTTATTTGATATAATAATTTTGAACAAAAAAGTGTCACTGAGAATTGCACATCGAATTAAGAATAAATATACTATATTTTTATTTATACAAAAAAATATGATTGTACTTTAGACACATTTTTGCCACGAAATATTTTCTTTTTCTTTTCATTCACCACATCCCGCACTTTTCACGAATTGTTTGTACCGCTTTCAGCACGTGGCGAGCGCGTTGAAGTATCGAGTTTGACTGAAACTTGTTATTGCCCGGCACGCCACGTGAGCGAGAGCGGCGATCCGGCGAGTGGAGGGGATGAGCCGCACACTCGATTCCATCTATTTAAGGTATTATTCACGATATCAGCCCATTTATCACCTGCGCGTTTCGAATATATATCTCGTCCGATTGCAGCGCATTGGCAGTTTGGTCGAATTACTATCATTGAAGATGGGCCAGGATCCACGGGGAATTTACCGTCGCAGCGTGGAGCGTCGCCCCCTTAGTCATCCACGATTAGTCAGAGGTGTTCGTTAACGAGGGTCACAGAGCCCCTAAGACGTGTTGCACGGTCCTCATGATCAGTGTGTGTGTGTGTGTGCACTGAGGCACTCGGTTAACCCGGTCAGCGCGAGGCTTCGACTACTATCCACAAGCCATCGGGGCCACTTATCGCTCCCCCGCCATCGCGTTCTCTGTGCAACGCTAATTTAATAATAATCCGCTGTGTGTTTAGAGTCGTCGAACCGGCGCCCGAGGCGCGAGACGAACTCAATCCGTGCGGCATCAATGGACTAAATACGCGCGGTGAAAAACCTCTCACGCTGACGGTAAGTCGTCGGGTTGCGGATGCGTATGTAATATGGGAATGGGCATCGTTTGCATGGGAAAGCATTGAAAAATATTTCGAAAAGTCGTAATTCAATAGTGTAATAATTTAGAAAAGTGGTAATTTATTAAAGTATTTAGAAAAGTAGTAAATGGGCATAAAATGCCAATTTTGAAGGTTTATTTTGTACATTGAAAGAAAAATATGGTACCTTCAAAGTGATAACTTATAATTTCTGACCCATGTGAGTAATTTTTTCAAGTTGCAGTAATTATACAATAGTGACGGTAACTATAAAATAAAATATAAAAACTGTAACTATCAAATTAGTTGCATAGACTAAAATTTCGTTTGTTGGGACTGATTTCTTTCATTTTCCAATACACAAGAGTTTTTATGATTTCGCATATTAATTAGTGTCTATGCTAAATAATAATAATAGAATGAAAATGCATTTTAAATGTTTGAAGTAGGAATAATAATTATGTTTAATTACTATTTATCAGCAGTTGCACCTTAAAATTTCCAGTTGGAAGATATATAAGATAACCAACGAATAAGTGTTTTTGTGTTTAACAATATTAATTGGTGTCTATGACAGAAATAATAATCTGGCGATTACAGTTTGATATATATATTTTTTTACAGTGGCTACACATGGCGACAAATTGTTTGCTGTTGCAGCGAACCGAATGGTTAACAATGCCTCAGGCAAATTGTTTGCTCGCAGTTCAACCAGCTGTTGGTCCGACCACTCAATTACAGGACCCACCAATAAGTCGGTTGGCACGGCTAATTACCTGATGCATATCCGACCGTTCTTTATGTTTTGCTCAGGTGAAGGAAAAAATGCGAGAAAACCGTGTGGCACAAATTCAACTACATAGTATTTCCCGGAGGCAACGCCTACTTCTCGTAGATCCTGCGCAAAAGGTATAATTATCGTATACTCTACTCCGTTTGACATATTTATGAGAACTCGAAAATATAAACGCTCAAAGTCAGGACAAAGTTTCGCGGAGCGAACGTGTTCGCTCACCGAGCACGCAATTTTTTCTCAGTAAAATTAGAACAGCTCGTTTTTTCGGAATATTTAACTGGAAACGTTTCGCTTCGAGTTATGTGTCAATAACTGGGTCAACCGTATTATTCATCACCTTATCGCCCGGTATAATCAAGGACAGAGAAAAGCATTAATTTAAAAAAAACGAAACATTTATATATTCTATGTGAATAAATTTGTACGATTTTTGCTACCGGTCAAAACATTATTTTGATCATTTTTACCCAAAGTGACCAGTGAACCAGCATTTTGCTGTATTGTGTGGCTTCAAAATTTGGGGAAAAAACGCAATGTGTCGTCAATCAAGTAACTGTTACTATTCGAAAAATAAAAATATATGGCCTTACTGCTACCGGAAACGTCAGGTTCCCGTCCCGCGAGACACCGCATTACTCATCGTTTCTCCACGACCACCAAGCAATTTATTTTACACTGCACTAAAACCGAGTATCGCATCACAAACGAATGACGCGCTTTTGACATTTTTCCAGGCCTTCGGTAACATTCCGTCCGCGCAAAATTTCGCAATTGGATATCGAAGTCGTGAACCCCAAAGAGACCGAGGACTAACCCGAAAATCAGCTCGATGACCGCGCCGGGTATCGCGCGCAGCTGGAGCTCGCGTCGAGAATTATGCAGAGCGGCAGCCGACTCACGACGACAGACTGAGCGAGACCCTCATCGCATTCCCTCGGCCGCCGTTGGCGCGTAATGCGATAACTCGATGACCCGTTTCGACGTCAACAAAAACATATCAACGCGGTACGCCGATTCTTTTTCTTTTCTTTTTCTTCCAAGCAGTTTCACGTTTAAAATCCTCCGATAACAACGAACGCATTCGCGCTCATAATTGCCGCTTGATGCACGATGATAATCTCGTTTTTTTTTCGTCCAATTACGTTCTTTTCTTTTCCAGTGATAATAGTCGAGCTCTCGCGTGGAAACCTCACGACCGACTGTCGACGCTGACGGAGAAACGAGAGACGAGCGCGAGGGGGGCGAAGGAGAGTCGCACGCAATAATTGTTTCCATACAATCAGCGCGGTTAGTGGTAACCCCTGATTATGAATTCTTATGCGTTTCCGTTGACCTCCCGGCTCAGAAAACCGGCAAGGCATAACAGTGAAATAACATAGCGGGACATTCGGCGCTACGCGAAACGATGTTGAAATTAATTTTGCGATACAGCCGCAATTAAACGCTTCTTGAAGGCAGATGGACGTAAAGCGCGTCGTATTGCAGCAGCAGCTGCAGCAGCAGCGATGCGGCCGGCCGCCCGCGCATCGACTGCGTTCGATCGAGCGACTGACGTTCGATCGTACGCCGAGTGGCTCGGCTATTTTCACCGTTTTATATCAGTCAGCCTGTGGTCTAGGGGGTACGATTAACAACTGGTTCTCGTCTATGCGGTGTCCGTCGGTATTCGAGACTCCAAGCTGACTTTCATTTTTTTCGCGACATTTTTTCGTGTCACAGGTCAAGATTTTTGACGATTTATCGCCGAAATCGCGGCGATTTTCGGGCAACTTTACGCGCGAATATTCATGAACGTGACGTCAAACGACGCGTCGTCGGATCGAGATATCGAGGTGGGATTATCGGCGAAAGAAATGCAGCGATATCGGCGATAAAGCGTCGACTGCTGCTGCCGCGCGCACTTGCGGCTCGCATTTGGCCTTGCACCTCGTTTCGCCGCAGAAGCGTCGGCGTGCAGCTCGCAGCGGAATCGCTGATACTCACCTATTTATCACCGTTTCAATGTTGATTTACCGCCGAGGGAAATCGCGAAACGCCGCTGGAATTTCGTGTACATAACGCGCTGGTCTCAGAAAGGACGTAACGTGCCCTTCGACAGACACCGCGGATAAATCGCCGGGAGTCGTCTGCAGCCGCGATAAAGCAAAAATATCGCTGTGGTCTCGTTGGATATATTGGATTGCAAACCGGTGGTTTACGACGTCTTCGGTGTGAGCTACAGGCGCCGGACTACGCGGTTAAAGCGCGAATCGCGTCTGGATCGGTCGTTGTGCTGGGTCTTTTATGAATGTTGGGATGGCCCGTGGATACCGTTTGAAATTGTGTACCACGAGAGCGGGTGACTATTGTAAGTTGAGAATTTGGAGATCGGATGATAATTCAACGATAGGGAGATCCTGATTTCATCGTTGTGTTTCGATAATCAATTACGGGATAAACGTAAAAATGTTAATTGGAGTTAAAATGTTTATTTTGTCAATATTTTTTTAACCACCATGAAATTTATTTTCTTGGTCGTGAAAAGTTGAAGTGACGAAATTTCGAAAAAAGTGCGTAAACACTTTTTTTTATTTACACATTTTGATGTAGTTTTACCCGCACACGACGAATTCGCCATTAGATTCTTTTCTAAACGCAACAGTTTTAACGAAAAATTTAAAAAACTTAATTATTTTATTTTTTGCTTCGACTTTTGTTATTTTTTTATATAAAAAAAAAGAAAAAGTCATTCGAACATGGGAAATACAGCACCGAAAATGCGAACAATACAAGTCGGTCAAACTGCACACATTGCAACACCAACGTTATCAAGAAAGTTTCGGCTTGCCGGCCGAGTGACTGATCGAATATGATGAGCCGCGCGCTGCAGTAGGTGACGCCAGTGTGTCAACTCCCGAGCCGTCGTAAACCACATCAACCGTTATCCATTCCTAAGCTCGTTCACAAATCTCATAAGTAGATACCACGGTTATCGTCGGTCAAACTGAAAAGAAAAACCCTTAAATCTATAAACAAACCCTCTTAATTTAATGTAATTCGAGCTTTGTGAAAAAAAAAAACATGTCCCAAATCTAAAAAAAAATCTTCCCTCCCCGATTTCCATCGAACCGATTAAACAGCCAACAATCAGAAATCGCGGAATCGCCGTGTCTCGCGATTTCCATCAGTCAATTTCATCAAAATTGCTTCGCAAGTCACGCATCGCGGGTGTCGCGCGCAATCCGTGTGGCATCCGAATGCGCGAGGGCTGCGCGCGCAGCCGCCGTCCGAGTGATCAGGGCGAAGCGTCGCGGCGGGCCGCGCGGCGCGGGCGAGAAGGGTGGCACGGCGGCAAAATGGCAAAATGGCAGCGGCATCGTGGCGTACGCGCGAGACGGGGTGGTTGGCCGACGGATCGATAAGGGCGCGCGGCCTCGAGCGGCCGTCGCGATAACCTGGCCCGAAAGGACTCGGCGTGGCTGCCGTCTGCATTTCTCGGTTTTTTCATGTAAGACGCGGATGTCGATAGCGTCGCCGCGTGTCGTGCGAGGAGAATCGCGAGCCGAGTCCGCAACCTGCGAGAAATACGAGGAGAACGCGCGTGTCTCGCGAGGCCCAATCGACGAAGCGCCGAATTCGAATCGCTGCTCTCGCCGCGAGCGACAATAACCGTTATTATTGCGTCACTCGTGAGTACGTAGAAAATTCGCGCGTAAATTCGTCGCTCGACGAAGAATAACAGAAAAACGCAAAGTTTCTGTCTATCTTTGTATAAAGCGTGAACGAATGAATTTTTAGGCTATGTGTCTCGAGTGCCCGAGTCGCGTTTGCTGGCGAATTGGCGACGTGAATTGATATACAACGTGGAATTCTCATCGCCGGAGTCGCGGTGCGTTCGCACCGAGCGACCGGTGAAGTTGCGCGACGGAATAATTCGCGACGACAGGTGCCGCGCGCTCTGAGCGAGGCTGGGAAAAGAGTGGCGAGATTGCACAAGTGGGGCGAATCGAGCGAGAAGCTCACGGCGGCGGTCGGTCGGTCGGTCGGTCAGTGCGACGGGCGAGGGTGAGAAGTAGCGTTTTTGCTTCATGATTCCGACGGGATCGAAGGTCACAGCTGATCTTCTCGGGCAGACGACAGCGGGTCATTTTGTCGCGACGCGAGGAACGCGGCTGTAGAGGTGGGGGAGAGGGGAGAGTCGGCCAGTGGAAGGAAAGGAAGGAAAACTCGCTCGCGACGCTCGGCGACTCTCGCGACCTTTGAGGTTATGAAGGAGGTCGTGACGCCGGCGGCCGATGATGGGAGGACGAGGGACGCACGGACGGCGATCGCGGGGACGACGATGATTCGGGACTCGAGACTCCACGCGACGACGGCGGTCTGAGGATTATGCACTGGACGTCGTGGGGCTCGTCCCCCCGCCACCGGGATTCTCGAGCCGCTCGACGAGCCCGGAGCAGCAGCGGGACGAGCCGAATATTCGTTCTCGGGACAATTGGCCTCCTATTGGTCGGCGCGCTGCCATGGAGCGTCACTGGCGAACGGGGAAATCATTGTGAGTACGAAATAAAGGATAAACGTTTTTTTTTTTTAATACGAAACGGATGTTTTTTTTTAATTTTTTTTATTGGTGGTTCGAACGCGCGCAGTCAAAAGTTGTGACTGTTTTCGCGTAGGATTTTTAATTGTGTTTAGGTGCAGATATTATCTACGTTGACTGCACACGCTATAGTCTGTGTTTGCGTTCGCTGGTAATAATGTTTATGTGCGGGAAGAAAATGCCGCTGGTGCATGCGCTGTGCGATTTTGCGGGTTGGAAAGCTTAGCTTCGGGGATCTTCGGTGTGGTGATGAGAAAAATGTTGGGGTAGAGTTGATGTGATTGGGATTGTGATTGGTGGTTGTGTTGTTACGATTTTATTGGGGGGGATTGATTGAGTGAGTGCATATTGACTTACAGGGCTTTGTTTAAAAATTGTTTGTGGAGTAAATATTATAAAAGCAACATTGATTGATTGATTAAAATCCACTGAAAAATTAACAGCCTTGGGGGATTTTTAAGTGAATTTTATTATTGTTTTGATTTAGGATTTGTTATTTTATGAACACAAAAACACAAAAATTCAACGTTTTTTCGACAATTACTTTTATGGAAAATATTTTATTACAGCTGATGCGTAAAAAAAATGGGTTTAAAAACTGTGCGACTTTGGGGCCTGATGATGTAAATTCACCTCTCGAGCCATCAGCTGAAAGATTTGTTCAGAGATTTTGGACTAATATCAGCAGAGTCGTGCCTATCATTTATTTATAAATATCGCGAAAAAATGTATGAAATTTACGTACAGCAAACGGATAGAAGGAGCTGGAAAAAACTAAAATGTATCTGCAAAAAACGACTATAGCTTCCTGACAGTATGGATTACGTCGCCACCTGTCTACAAGTGGCTACTAGACACTATAATAATTACCATATTTACGATAATTTTTACCATATTCACGAGGGTCATACTCGTAAATATGGTAAAAATTATCGAGAATCTCACACCGGTCGACAGGTGGCGCCACCACGAATTCAACAAGCCACAACCGTTCGCAGTATTTCTGATGTCCTATCACGTTTTTGTTTACATTTTCTTCATGTAGGTAACTAATTTTTGACTTGCTAAATTTAATTATATACGCATCGTGACTCGTAAATTCTTTATACGAGCTGCAATAATAAAGTCCATGTGTCAACTCGCTGCTACATTTTCTGAAGGTGGTAATTCTCGATTTCATTCCTGTTCATTTCTCCCATGCTTCAAACGCATGGTTGAGACAGCTTTGTTTAAGAAAATAACTCTATTTACAAAACGCTGGAACTGCGTTTAATTTTTCTTTTTAAGTATCATCACTCACGGCAATAA
Source organism: Pimpla rufipes (assembly GCA_963932165.1). NCBI lineage: Eukaryota > Metazoa > Arthropoda > Insecta > Hymenoptera > Ichneumonidae > Pimpla > Pimpla rufipes. The sequence continues at coordinate 9,711,271 of OZ010636.1, forward strand.
GTATAGCAACACCGAAGCGTAACACATGAGGCTTCATAAGCGTTATTCGATACTAAGGCTATTACAAACTTATAGTCGCAGTCCGGGGATATCGCGGCTATACCGGATTATATACGAAACTCGGCGAATAGACGTTGATAGTTGGAACATAAACAAAATTGCGATTTATTTTACTATAAATTTTCTTCCTGTGGGTGAATATTTTTACAAATATTTATGCAAAAATATTGTCAACATTTTTATTGCACATATTTATGCAAAAATATATACAACATTTTTTTTGCAAATATTTATGCAAATATATCTACAACATTTTTCTTGCAAATATTTATGCAAAAATATCTACAACATTTTTCTTGCAAATATTTATGCAAAAATATTTACAAATTTTTTTTTGCAAAATTCAATTATTATGAATATCACAAATTATCCCATTCTTCGAGCGTCCTCCGAAGTTGGGACAACTTTATACTTAGAAAAAAAAACACTGCTTACGCAACTCCGCAGTTGCGTTAAATTTTTTTTTCTATATCATCCGCTCCATAAATATAGCAACACAAAACGCAACGTATATTAATTGCCGTGAGGCTTCATAAGTGTAATTCGATACTAAGGCTATTATAAACTTATAGTCGCATTCCGCGTATAACACGAGCCTTCAGCGAACAGACGTTAATTGTTGGCACAAGAGAAAAGATATAGCGGCTCTCGACGCGATCGTCCGCGTCGAGAGGCGCTCGGCCGGAAAACGCCTTCGCGGATAAACGAAGCTAATTGCGAGGGAAAATTAGCGGGCACGCGGAAATCGAGCGTGCATTGTGGCTCCCGTCGACGCATTCTCCGTGTTACCCGACGCGATATCTCGGGACGCACTGAGAGCGCGGGATGCACACGTAGTACCTGCCTCGTCGGGTCGTTCGGGAAATTAATTAATTGGACCGCACCGGCGGCGCGCACCGCGAAATCGTGGCTTCCTCCTCGTGTAATTACATCGCGAGATCTTTCGTATTATATTTTGATAAGTGCACGACAGAAAGTCACGTACCGAGTGCCCCGGTGTTCCCCGGTCTTATCGGTTTTGCGGCGGCCTCGGATTATATTCGCGCGGTTGATGCAAATTTGTGACTTTCCGGCTGTAATCTCGCTAACGGAATTCTTTATTTCGACAGGGTTGGACCGGACGTTCAGTGAAAATTACGCCAACGCGACGAACGCGACGTCCGAGCCGGTTTGAGAAAACGCAGCTCACGAGTTTGAACAACGAGCATGACGCTTTATTATGATGTTGAAATTTGCATCGTTGGGATGCAACTAAAGTCGGAAAACAATTAGTTCTAATTAACCCAAATGATGAAATTAGTTATAAAAAATCATCATAGGAACTAATTGAAATGATGACTTTTTATACCTAATTTCATCGCTTCGGTTAATTGGAGTTAATTTTTTTTTTCTTCTGAATTTCGTTGCGTTCCAACGATGCACACTTCAACATCATTTATTATGGTTGTTGGGACGCGGAATTCGATACGGTTTTTCCGCCGCCTTCGCCGGTGCTAACCCCTTTAACGCTGCCACCTGCGACGCTGTTTTTTCTTGCTGAAATAAATACAGTCGCACGCACACGCTCGCCTCGCCCTGCGCCACGTCGTCAAAGTGATCTGATGAAGTGACAAGGCAGCCGGAAAAAAGTGCTGAAGCGGATTGTGCACTTTTACGCACTGCCCGATCATCGGAGCCGGTGAACCCAACGGCCCTCCCGGTGCTTTCGTAACGAGAGATAAAGGTCAACGACCTCGGGTTCTTTTTTTTATAGAAGCTTGAATTTCAAGCGGTTTTCGTCGAACGGTTTTTTCCCTTTGAAAATCCATCGCTCCGGAAATTTCGGGACCAAAAGAATGAAATGGTACCGGAGAGCCTTTGCAGTAGGAAAAAAGTACGCTGAGTACTTTTCTCAAAATTATTAAATAGTTTTTGCACAATTACACGTATTTTTGGAGGTGAAGTTCAAACTGCAAAATTATGAGTCACGCTTAACGAAAATTGGTCTAGTTTTTTTTTAAGTGGACCATTTATTAAATTAAAAATATTTAAAACAAATATTTTTTAATGTGATATCATTTGATATCACAGATGGACAACGATACTTATATCGAAAATCCGAGATATTTTGTATAATTTAAAATTATTTTCACCCAATTGAACGTACTTGCTAAGTCGGAGCACAAATTGCTAAATTACAACATCACGCTTGGCAAAAATCCAGCCACGAGTCTTCACCGCGGAAGACCGAAGTACAGAAAAATCGATGCACCTCGGGCATTATTTCAGCACGAGGACTCAACGATCCTCTCAAGCGCTTAGCTCGTAGTCGCTCAAATTTCGCGAAATAAGAACGGCGACATTACGAGCCTCCGGGCAAACGCCGGGTCGGGTTTTTCTCAGTCGCCGCTCTCGATACGCGAAACCGACGAGCTTTTAGGGAAATGTCCTTAACGCTCGTTTCGTAACGGGGCTCTTTGGACATTTTAGAAATATTGAAGTCGAGTGTCGAGCGCGGCAGGGGTTGACTTTCGCGGGTACAGACGAGCCGAGAGGGTTGTGGGGGAGGAGAGGGTACGCGGTTATGGGTGAAGGGAGCAGCCGGGTATGGGGCTGCTGCTGCATAACCGCCCGGTAGGAAATATGCGCGACTGAAGCTCGGCGAAGGGACGTTAAGGGGGAAGGAAAAGGGCGCGCGGTAAGGGGTGAGAGTGAAGGGCGAGAGGGGAAGGGGGGCGAAGCACGGAGCTTCCAGAACGTCAAGGTATACATAAATTCGCTCGGCGTGTCGATTCACCGGTCGCCATTTTAACGTCGATATATCGCTTATGCCGAGTCTCGCGGCAGAGGTCGAGAGGGGGTGAAGAGAGCGGAAGGGTGAGAGAGAGAGGGTTCGGGGAGGACGGCGGGGGAGGCTGAGAGAGCTCAGAGGGAAAAAGTGAGAACGTGAGAGAGCCGGAGGGCTTTGCGCGCAGAGGATCGAAGGTGGCATACAAAAAGGCGAAGCACGAGAGAGAAAGAGAGAAGAAGAGGGGGAGGGAAAGTACGAGAGAGAGAGAGAGAGGGGTGGTCGCTGAGCTCGCCGGAAGGGTGGACCATCGTCGCCGTGCGCCACCCTCGCGCTCCCAGCGCCCCGAGGGCCGCCTTGCACCTTTAATATTACTTTCCGTTATGGGACGGAAGTGGGTAGATTTATGACGTCGGGGTACATACGTTGTCGCCTCTGCCGTTTTCTCTGTCGCTATGTGCCCCCCCGCTTCGCCCCCGCTGCCCGCGTGAATTCGTTCCACGGGCTGGCGGGGCCAGCGGCTCACGCGTACTCCATTCTTCTCGCGTTCACGTGTGCGTGGATAAGAACTGCGCGCGCTAAGGATCCCTGGGTGTCCAGTTTTTGCCACTTTATATCCGCGGCGGTGCGCCTTTTCTTCGCATCGCGAAATATAGCAACACGAATAATGGCGCCTGCAGCCGCGCGCATTAATCTCCTCGCGCTAGCTTCGTACGTGTCGCGGGGGCAAGGGCGAGAGAGATCCGGGATTTTATTACGTAATACAAGAAGTGGTCCTCGTTACTTACTTAGAGCGTGGTCAAGGGGGGAAAACGCGGGAAGGTGAAGCGGCTATGGCAATTTGAAATCTGGGCAAATATGGTGTTCGCCCATGTGCAAAATTAGAAGGGAAGAAGAAGCTGGGTTATGGTTTCCTATTTTTTCGTCTCGTGAAAAGAGTTGGGAGCTCGCATTTTAGAAACTGAAACATTTGAGCAGAGTTAGCAGAGCATCCGATCAGGAAACTTTTAAAATTATTTCTCAATGTCTAAGCAATTGTTTCGGATCTTCTTTAATTGTGCGAACTGGGGAATACAGAACGAGTTGGTAGTGAAAGAAACTACGACTTTTGTATTGTACACGAGTAAAAATTATCATCTAATTCAAAATCTCACAACCGTCCAGGTTGACGACAAAAGGTTTTCGCATTTTTTGACGTTTTCGCTTGCTTGAATCAGGTGGACCATTTTGATGCTCATTCTCATTGTGTCACATTTTTTTGCAGTTTAACTCGAGGTTGCCCGCTACGGATTATCCTCGAAGTGGAGAGCAAACCAGGGAAACAACCGACGAAACCAGCTCCTCCTGCGCAGTATCGTTTTTCACTCGGCAAAAGCACATTCAAACATTAGCAGATATACCAGATGCAAGCGCGGTAAAGCGAAACTGCGAGTCGACGAGCTCTCGGTTTCTTGCTGCCGAACCCTTAACCGTAGCGCGTCCCTTTTCTTCACTCCGACGCTCACGCAGCCTCTGCGGATTCACTCCCCCCTTGCGACGCTACTGTCACTGTCTGGGCGGCTTGATTTCTTGCCAAAGTCCGCCTATGTATAAGCCCGGTGGCATCCGAGAGCGACGCAAGAAGTTCGCCGCCGGAAACGAGTAAGTCGCTTCCCACGTAGCATGTAGCGACGTTTTCCATTTGCGAGGCAGAGCCGAGCTTCCGGACATCCGTTAGAGGACCGTGGAGCTAGGCTAAGCGCTCGGCTAATGACTCGCCTAGATGGGATTACCCGTCGTTTGCTGTAATATTCGATGAAACTTCGCGGTGGTCACCGCAAACAGACCAAACTGCAACATTTGTACTTCAAACGTCGACGTGACTTCAATGATATAGGGTAATTGCAACACTTGCCTAACTCATTAGGAGACGATTGCATCATGGCTTTGGCATTGCGTCACGACTTCAATTTCACCGAGAGAAAAAAATGGTACTGCTGACTATAACTTTATAGTTCAACTATAGGTTAAAGATAAACTTTTATGGTCTTTCTGCCACAGGTGTCATTTTTTTTTCTTCACTTAGAGAAAAACCGTTTTTTCGAAATCGATTAAAAAAGGTTGTTAAACAGTGTTTTCGTGGGTAGAATATACCTGGAGAAAGATGGTATAGGTTGAAAGTCGATATTTTGAAAAGAAAAATTTGCCAGGCCGATTTTAGCGATTTTCGGTCCGGAGCCGGATCTACGATTTCTGACAGAAAAAATATTTTTTTCGTCGCCAAAAAAATATTTTTTTCAAAATCGATTAAAAAAGCTTAATAACCAGTGTTTTCGGGGGTAGAATATGCGACTTGAGAACGATGGTATAGGTTAAAAGTCGATATTTTGAAAAGAAAAAAAATTGGGGTCGATTTTGGCGATTTTCGGTCCGGAGCCAGATCTACGATTTCTGACAGAAAAAAAAAATGTTCGTCGCCAAAAAAATATTTTTTTCAAAATCGATTAAAAAAGGTTAATAACAAGTGTTTTCGGGGGTAGAATATGCGACTTGAGAACGATGGTGTAGGTTAAAAGTCGATATTTTGAAAAGAAACAAAATTGGGGTCGATTTTGGCGATTTTCGGTCCGGAGCCACATCTACGATTTCTGACAGAAAAAAAAAAAATTTCGTCGCCAAAAAAATATTTTTTTCAAAATCGATTAAAAAAGGTTAATAGCCAGTGTTTTCGGGGGTAGAATATGCGACTTGAGAACGATGGTGTAGGTTAAAAGTCGATATTTTCAAAAGAAAAAAAATTGAGGTCGATTTTGGCGATTTTCGGTCCGGAGCCAGATCTACGATTTCTGACAGAAAAAAAAAAAAATTTCGTCGCCAAAAAAATATTTTTTTCAAAATCGATTAAAAAAGCTTAATAACCAGTGTTTTCGGGGGTAGAATATGCGACTTGAGAATGATGGTATAGGTTAAAAGTCGATATGTTGAAAAGAAAAAAAATTGGGGTCGATTTTTGCGAAAAAAATGCAGGCACGCGCGCCAGCGCGTGTGATTACTCTAGTTGACTTAAAAAGTTGCTGCATGGTCTGAACTGCCCCTATTTCTCTCAGTGTTTGATAAGTCGTGATTCTCTGAAACAAAGAAAACATTAATTCAAGGCGAAAAAATCGTATCGCTCTGGGTTATAGTATTTTATTGACGACGTCCGAAGACTCCGCAAATTACAACGCACGGCAATCGTACAATTGTCGCGATTGCTAATTGCGTCGAGTGCAAAAAATGCCTTATCCGAAAACGCTGAAACTTCGATTTAATTCAATTGCAAGCTTGTAGTCCGCTACTTCCCAACGTTGTACAGTGATACGAGGCAGCGTTTGGCAGGGTTCGTCCATCTTGTCACGACAATGTACTCAGCGAAGCGGGAATGAAACTTTCGACCCAAATGGAAGCCGCAATCCACGTCAAACTTTGTGGCTCGAGGCCACACAGCAGGAGCACCGCCGCCAATCGTTATCGAAATGTCGTGTAAAGCGTCGTCGATTGTAATTGAACTTCTGCCTCGACCGCCTTCCGCTTCTTCCCCTTTTCCTCGTTGGGCCACTCAACGTGCAGTTTTCTCCTTCTGTCTCGCCGTAGCTGCTCACCAGATCGCAATCCCATTATCTTCGTTGCGACGTGTGTACGGTCTAATATCGTCCGACCCTAACTTTCTCGTTGTTCGAGAAGCCGAGTTTGGCCACTGCGATGGGCTCCGAATTCCACGGCTGTACAACAACGTAAATGAGAAACTATCCTTTCCATGTGTCACGCCGGAGATGTAACAACTCGATTTTACACTCAGTGCGACCTACGTCGTTGGACATGCAACGAGTTTCATGCTGGGCTTTGATTGTAACCCGACAATGACGCGAGAATCAAGTACACGTGAGAACCGAGTTGACTAGGGACCAATTTCCGGTTCATCATTAGAAATCACAGTCCACGCGAAAGTAATTGGCATATTTAGCTGCAATACGGATCCACCCCACAGTGGAGGTGGATTCGAAGTGCACAATTCTGCAATGTGCGACACTGATTACTGATGCTTTAGCGAACTTTTTTTTTTAATTTCATGCAAATAGCAAAAGACAAACCCTGCCGTAACGAAGGATATTGGCTGCCAGTCTGCCACGATTGTGTGTAACGTAAATGAGAAACTATCCTTTCTACTGTATGTCTGACGCCAGATGTAATAACTCGATTTCCCCCAGTACAACTTTGCTCGTTGGACATGCAACGAGTCTCCTAACTACGCTTTGATTGTAACTCTGTAACGACATGAGAATCAAGCGCGTGCGAATCGCGTGGACTATGGACCAATTTCCGATTCATCGTTACAAACCACAGTCCACGCGAAACCTCTTGCTGCATTTAGCTGCAATATTTCACAGAAACATTCCAAACAAAAAAAGCTCACTCACCTCATTCACGACTCGTCCGCCTTTTTTTCATAAATTATGCGCGACTTTTGAGCTTCTGCGTTGTCGTCTGCTTCACAGACCGACGAACAGGAGTCAAGAGTCTCGGGTTAACAATGCCAATATTTGTACTGTATGTTTGACGCCAGATGTAATTACTCGATTTCCCCCAGTGCGACTTTCGTCTTTGGACATGCAACGAGTCTCCCACTGAGCTTTGATTGTAACTCTGTAACGGCATGAGAATCAAGCGCGTGCGAATCGCGTGGACTATGGACCAATTTCCGATTCATCATTACAAACCACAGTCCACGCGAAACCTCTTGCTGCATTTAGCTGCAACATTTCACAGAAACATTCCAAACAAAAAAAGCTCACTCACCTCATTCACGACTCGTCCGCCTTTCTTTCATAAATTATGAGCGACTTTTGAGCTTCTGAGCTTTGATTGTAACTCTGTAACGACATGAGAATCAAGCGCGTGCGAACCGAGTGGACTATGGACCAATTTCCGATTCATCATTACAAACCACAGTTCACGTGAACCATCCTGCTGCATTTAGCTGCAATATTTCACAGAAACATTCCAAACAAAAAAAGCTCACTCACCTCATTCACGACTCGTCCGCCTTTTTTTCATAAATTATGCGCGACTTTTGAGCTTCTGCGTTGTTGTCTGCTTCACAGACCGACGAGCAGGAGTCAAGAGTCTCGGGTTAACAATGCCAATATCCACCGTCGTCCCGGAGTGAGATATAAAATCGTTCTGAAAATTCCAGCGGCGCAAGGGTGACATTTTTCGTTTTTATTTTTTTTTACATTCGGGCTCCAAACGACGCGGGGCGTTTATATCCCGCGGATGACCTAAATTTTTCGATGCACCAGTTTCTCGGTATTTTCACCTTTCCCCGCGTCCGCGCATCGCCTCTCCCTGTGTAGGCAACGGCGACGGCGGCCCTTACGCTCAGACTACGAGCCGAGCGAGTCGGGGAGACGCGAAAGCTCGGCAGCGCCGAGGATTTCCGGCGCACAACGTCCCGTGCCGCGCGCGCGGCTCACGGGAAAAGGTGGAGGGTGGTAGCCTCAAGCTCTTATCGGGCCGGTTCCTTCGTTCGGTTCGCCTGTTCCGCTGGTGGCTCGAGCGTGCAATCGATTCGAAAGCTGCACGGCACGAGGGGCAATGTAGCGTACCGAAACTACCACCACCAGCACCACCACCACCACCGCCGCCGCCGCCGCCACCCACTGCCGGCTGGCTGGCTGGCTGGCTGGCTGCTTCGTTTCTCACACTCCTCGGCCCCCGCGGGCTTCAACCGCGATACCACGAAGCTCCGAGAGCTTTTCTTCGGGCGTCCCGCTGCGAACGAATCACCCGCGCGCTCGCTGCGAATCGCGAGGCCTCGAAGCGTTCACCCGGCGGGGTGGAGAGCGGGAAACTAAAACTCAAAAAAAAAGAAGAAAAAAAAAAGAAATGAAAAGGGCTTTGGTGGAGGCGAATGAGGCTGGGAGGTGCGGAGGATCGAACAACCCAACGCACTACAAAAGAGAGTATCTTTAATCGTGAAGAAATAGAGTGAGGAGATAGGAGTGGAGAGACGTTGAGAAGCAGTCAGCGTGGAAGACGAGAAAATGCGTGATCTTGAACATTGGTACGGGGTTTATCGCGGTTAAAGGTTTTGCTGTGAAGCTGCTTTTCTGGGTTTTGGTTCTGTAAATTGCGGTTGATATGGCAATTGACGGAAACTGAGTTAAGCTGAATGTGTTGGGATGTTGGAAATTGTCAGCGAGATATTGTAGAATTTATTAGGGAATAATTAACGAAGATATTGTAGAATTTATTAGGGAATAATTAACGAAGATATTGTAGAATTTGTTTAGGGAATAATTAACGATTCAAGTCGACGAGCGAAATCAATTCCGAAGCGTTCACCCGGTGGGGTGGAGAGCGGGAAACTAAAACTCGAAAAAAAAGAAGAAAAAAAAGAAATGAAAAGGGCTTTGGTGGAGGCGAATGAGGCTGGGAGGTGCGGAGGATCGAACAACCCAACGCACTACAAAAGAGAGTATCTTAAATCGAGAAGAAATAGAGTGAGGAGATAGGAGTGGAGAGACGTTGAGAAGCAGTCAGCGTGGAAGACGAGAAAATGCGTGATCTTGAACATTGGTACGGGGTTTATCGTCTTTAAAGGTTTTGCTGTGAAGCTGCTTTTCACGGGGAGCTGCTTTTATTTTACACGGGAAAAAAAAATCATTGGTTCAATAAAACCGTGGATTGCGGGCTATCAAAAACAATATTTTTAAATTAACTGCAGTTATCGCCATAATCCGATTTAAAATTGAAGCAATAACATAGTTTTTTGCCCATTTTGGAGTTATCGTCTCAATATCATACGAAATTGTAGGAACCGGAAGTGACATTGATTTTACTGAACTTGTTTTTGGCAGACCGCAATCCACAGTTTTATTGAATCAATGAAAATTTTTTTTTGTGTAGTTCTGTAAATTGCGGTTGATATGGCAGTTGACGGAAACTGAGTTAAGCTGAATGTGTTGGGATGTTGGAAATTATCAACGAGATATTGTAGAATCTATTTGTTTAGGGAATAATGAACGATTCTTGTCGACGAGCGAAATTAATTCCACAATAAACATTCGCACAAAGCTCGCGAGTGGTAAAGTGATGTAAAGCATATTCGGGATTTCTACGTCACCTGGTTATATCCTAAAATGACACATCCGTAATACATTGAATCTCGTTACACGCGAATATTTGAAGACATAAATAATACACTTTGTACGTTTGGGTATAGTCAAATCGCAGCCCCCCCACGGTATTGCAGTCGCTGGAATACGGTTATTTTCCCGCCAGGAACGATAAGATAAAACGTCCCGGTAACCAACCAGGAACCAGCCACCTGACCAGGCTGGGCTTTAGCATTGGCGAAAAATCTATAGATACAGCCGGCTATACCTGCAAAGGGTTCCAGAGTTTGGTTACTGGAACGCTAGCCTTAAAGCCTCGCGAAAAATAAAACCCACGATTTCGCATTTCCACTCGAATATATTATTCGCCAGTGCGCGAAGCGACTGCGCGACATTCCGACTCCCTCGCGTTTCAATTACCGACGAGACGGCGTCGTGTAAAAACGAATTCGCCGGCGACGTCGAACGAATTAAAATGTTCATTTATTTGCCGCGTTACAGAGCGGCTCGCGTCGCGAAAAGCGCCCGACGGTGGTCACGGTGGATCACGCACGGGCTTAGCGCGGCGTGTAATTACGAGTTAATTAATAACAATATTGTTTCATTAATCAGAGCGCCCGAGCGTGTGTGGACAAACGAGTCGGTTTGCAACCGACCAATACGCACACAACCGGGCCAATGGAAATTGGATATCGCATCGATGCCGTGTAATGATTATATTTCCCGCTGACGATAAAAGTCAATTAACAACATATTTGTGCCTAGCGCTGGACAAATTAATCAAACAACCAATTACCGTGCGCAATTGATGCCCATGGATTTCCATCCCCGATGCGCCCTCCCGATGGAATAACATGTATAATTGATCGGCGAAACGACGGTAAATGTGCTTCGTCGAATCTTCACTCCGGGATTGTGGACAAAGTGGCCCTGACCCTCGGATTACTGTCAGTAATTACAGCCCCACTCGCGCACTTCAGAGGTACGAAAATGATTCTCTAATTTTTTAACGCATGCTTTATTTTTTATTCAGACTTTATAAATTATTTTTGTCATATGAAAAAAAAAAACATTTTATTTTTATTCTTTTTTTTTAAATACAATTTCACGAATATCCCCAAGACAATTCGAACCAGCACATTGAGAAAAAAAAAGCGTCACTATAGTTGATGAGTTTTTCTGTCCGCATCAACGGGACGCTTGAAAAATCGTCAAAACGTTGACAAAGTGGTCAGCAGTGACCCTCGCTTTTCCCTCAGTAATTACAGACCCGCTCGAAGCTCCTGAGATGATTCCTGAATTTTTAAATCCTCGCTTTCTTTTTTGTTTGTGTTTAATTTTTTATTTATTTTTTTTTGGTACGAGTGTCGAAGGTTAACAGGGCCAGGGAAAGAGCTGGCTGAACGGAGAGAAAGGGAAAAAGGGAAAAGGGTCGACATGGCATCGCCGCTACTCGAGATTAAGACTGCGCTCGTCCGTTCTCCCCGCGCGTCGAGGGACCAGGCGTCTCGAGGCCCCTACAAACCTCAAAGAAGACCGTGAGACGTCTCGGAACCCGTGGAGAGCACCGACAGCGAGGCGCGCGCGGTACAGACTAGGTAAATGTTGTCTCACCTCGTGGCGCACGAGGGCAATGCAAACAGATCCTACGGCCATATTTAACGTTTTCAACGAGAACCAAGGAACAGGATCGAATACGTACCGGTTTAAATATATACATATATATACAACCTCGCGTATATATAGTGTATAAAGCTGGGAGCCCCGGCAGCGCTGCGGGAATTGCTACTCCCGGCGTACTATCTCAGCCAACGAACTGAATAAATTTTTCGTATTTTCTTTTTATTCGGTTCTCATTCCTCTGTACTTTCCGCGTCGTCCAGATGGAAATTCTACGCGAATTGTTTGACGTTTCCTCGAGACCGTTTTTCGCCGGGGAATGTCGAGAAATGTGTGCTCAAACGGCGCGCAGCCGAAAAATATTAATTTTATTTGACGTTTGTGCAGTCGCAAAACACCGGTGTTTGCGAGAGAGTCGAGCTTTGTTTGGCGAATTAAATTTGCCCCGAGACACTCAATTCCTGCGACTCGGAAGGTGGCATTTTTATCATTTTTCTTTGATTAATTACACGGGTTCTTGATTGCGCGTTTTCGAGTTGAAATTATGGTGACTTTGTCCTCGGAACACGATTTTTATTTTCAAGAAATATTTTTTAGGGACACAGATTTTTTTAAATGTTTATTCTAATTTTTTTTTGTAATGGAATTAAAAATTGACACGGATGATTAATTACACGGGTTCTTGATTGCGCGTTTCCGCGTTGAAATTATTGTGACTTTTGCCTCGGAACACGATTTTTATTTTCAAGAAATATTTTTTAGCGACATAGATTTTTTTAAAATGTATATTCTAATTTTTTTTTTGTAATGGAATTAAAAATTGACACGAATGATTAATTACACGGGTTCTTGATCGCGCGTTTCCGCGTTGAAATTATTGTGACTTTTGCTTCGGAACACGATTTTTATTTTCAAGAAATATTTTTTAGCGGCACAGATTTTTTTTTAGTGTATATCCTAATTTTTTTTTGTAATGGAATTAAAAATTGACAAAAGTTTTCCGAAAGCTGTGTATCCGTTGTACACGCAAATACACGTGCGATAGATCCGTCTGTGTCGGACCGGCGAGGCGTGTGTTATTAAGACGCTCACACGCTACGCCGCGCGATCTTTCAGCGGTACGTCAAAGCGTCACGTGAATATCGCGTTCCTCCTCGTCCGTTCGTCGGGTCGTTGCCGCGAAGGTGTGCGCCGCTACGGCCGCGTTTATCCGTTTACCGATAAAATTCTCGGCTCACGAGAGTGGAATTTCATTTTCGCAAAGTCGTGATTTTCTGGAGTTGCTCGGCTATACGAACCGGCGCGCCATTCAGACACATAAAGTTGAGGAGGGAAACATAGAGATAAAAGTCGAACAGAAGGGGGTGGGGGTGAGGGGGGTCTATATGGACGTTGGAGGGAGGAAAAAACTTGATGAAAATAGGATTTAATAAAAAATTTTACAATCCTACTTCTCGTTTTGCTGTTTCGTTTGATGTTCCGCCCGAGCGAAGGGGAAGAAGTAGGTCTGTATATACACCGGTTGTACCTGAGGGTGAGTCCTCTAAGGGTTTCAGCGGATGCGTGAAGAGGAACGAATATCACGGAGCGAGAGAGAGCGGGAGAGAGAAAAGGCTGGAACGTGTACAGCGCCCCCCGACAAATGGCCAGTCGATGCTGGAAATGGGTTTTCTGGAGAACCTTGCTCGGGCTCCCGTTGCCGTCGAGTGGACAAGGTCGACGCCGGAATCGATTGGCTCGAAAAGTAACTATCTGCCGTCCCTGCAATCCATCCACGACACTGACAGAATTTTCCTCTCCTTCTTACGCTCCACTTCGCTTATTTCATTTCTTTTATTTGCGCTCTTTGGCTCCGGCAAAGCCATCTAAAGCGTTTTCCACATTTCACTCGTGTCCGTTGCGATATTTCTGAAAATTCGATATGATATTCCGAAATACTTCAGTCATTTATTTATTCGTGTATTTATTTATTTATTTATTTATTTATTTATTTATTTATTTATTTATTTATTTATTTATTTATTTATTTATTTATTTATTTATTTATTTATTTATTTATTTATTTATTTATTTACTTATTTAGTTATTTATTTATTTCATCGCTTAACGGATGACTAAATATTTTTTAATAAGCTCCGCATTCGCTGGATTTAGATCAAACGATTAATTTTTATATCGCACATCGTTAATTCAACGCCTCACAACTTTTACAAGGTATTTCGTGATATTTTGCTCATATAATAAAAAATGCGTTATTTCACGGTCGTTCATATTTTTCGAAATATTACAACGCCACAAAGCAGGAGCGGAGTATCAGGTTAACGATTTCCATTACCTTCGCACATTTTTCCCGTATTATCTGGCTTTTGTCGCGCGTCGCCCGTTCCCTCCCGGTTTTCATCCCGATCCCCGTGTCGTTGCCCCTTGTCTTTCCACTTTCCGGTCCTTTCCCGAACCCTTCCGGCAATCGGGAACAGAGCGACGCGTCAGTGCCAGACCCTTTCATCCGCGTTGGGTATTATGGTACACGCCATCGGCACTGCCTACCACTCCCCGCCCCCTCGACGCAGCGAAAATCCTCCTCGCTCTCGCAGGAATTGTGCAGGCGTGGAATATTGCACGAACTGCATGTACAGCAGATTTTCCGTGCTCACATTCGTGTACTGCACACACACACACACGCACGCATCTTATGTGTTTGGTATACGACAGACGCGGCACATCGCAGGCACATTATGTATAAATGTGAAACGGTATTTCGAATTCCCGATGTTTCGTGACAACCCGCATACCGGGTAAGTAGGTGCCGGGAAACAAATCGAATAAGCGTAGCACCTTTTCCCTGGCGGAAAAATTCAGCCTTCGCCTGTCCCAGGAACCAGATTTTTTCATATGAATTTTTTTCCGGCTTATGAGGATTTTCACGCGCCACGAATTATAAAACTTTTTTTCAACTCTGGCCAGTGATTTTTATATGTTATAAGAATTTTAAAAAATTCTGTCCAGTGATTTTTATTTATTATAAGAATGTTTTAAAATTCTGTCCAGTGAATTTTATTTTTATTATTGGACAAATTAAAAATTTTGTCCAGTGATTTTTATATGTTATAAGAATTTTTATAAACTTGGCCAGTGATTTTTATATGTTATAAGAATTTTTATAAATTCTGTCCAGTGATTTTTATTTGTTATAAGAATGTTTTAAAATTCTGTCCAGTGAATTTTATTTGTTACAAGAATTTTTTTTTAACTGGACAAATTTTTAATTTTGTCCCGTGATTTTTATTTGTTATATGAATAAAACAAAATTCTTTTCAGAAATTTTGATGAATCAAAATGATTATGAACAAGAAATTTGTTCAATTCTGTCCAGTGATTTTTCTTTGTTATAAGATTTTTTTTCCAATTCCGTGCTGTACGATATATGGACGATGAGAAGCGGTGTTTTCGGAACGACGCAGTAGCCGAGTGGGCTAAGCGCTGAGGCGCGCTGCGGTCCTACCGACTGGCGTCGCGAGTTCGATCCCTCGCGCCGTCACTCGAGAGATGAGAATTATTTTAAATAGTTTTTATCGGCTTATCGGCAACGTCAGTTGCTCAGGGCTTAGGATTAGGACCCACAGTCCAGCTCCTTGTGTGCGCATCAATCGTACTCAGGGCGTTTATACTGTGGATATAAAATGCAGTGCTCACGCTATGTTCTGTGCCCCCCTCACTCAATGAGCACAGTAACACGCAGCCTTGCGACATTTCTTTTTTTTTTTTTTCAAAATAATATCTTACAACAAATACAACCCTTGCATTAGTTATCAAATTTTTTATGAATTATTGTTTTACACAGTAAATTATTTTTCGAAAACGTCGTAATACTAAAAATGAAATAAACCTATACTACAAAACATTAAATTTTATTTTCACAAAAATTATTTGTGGAATATGAGATTAGAAACTAATAAGTATAATATACATAATTATAAATAATACAGATGTGTCCATTTAAATAGAATTATTGTGTTTTTTTGACACCAGCATTTTTTTTATCAACCGTTGGTCACGTGTAGATAAAATCCCTTCCGCTCACGATTTTGCGGTCTACAATTCCCGCGGTCAGAGGGCCAAAAAGAGGCGCCATCTCTCGCGCGCGGGGCGAACCCGCATGGCGCGCTCGCATCATCGGGCCGGCCAACAATTCCGTCGTAATTCGTCAATATTTGGCGGAAAACTGCGTGATATCGGGCTATCGCTCGCAAACGAGTGCCGTATAATTTACCAGTTCCCCATGTGCACGTAAATCACGTGTACACCGGGGCTGATTTCATTGACGAAACGCTATTTCCGCGCTGAAATATCACGGCGAAATCGTGGAATCCGCCGAGGTATAGCGCCGTCTTCATTGCTTATTCCGTTCATATCGATATCTGGCACAACCGGGAATACGATTCCTCGCTCGCGTTCGCATAATCGAGTGCTCGTCGAGTAAGCGGTCGAGTCTTTGGGACGCGAGCTATAGAGCCCGCGGTTGAGTT
Source organism: Pimpla rufipes (assembly GCA_963932165.1). Taxonomy (NCBI): domain Eukaryota; kingdom Metazoa; phylum Arthropoda; class Insecta; order Hymenoptera; family Ichneumonidae; genus Pimpla; species Pimpla rufipes. The sequence goes on from OZ010636.1 coordinate 9,727,380, forward strand.
CACGGTTTCGTGCGCACCGAACTCTCGCTCGCTCCAAGTAGGTGGCTCTGTGTGCGCACCGAAGTCTCCACGAGATGTTTGACGTCCCACCGGGACTCTGCGCGGGAATCGAATTTAGATTAAAACCTCCGAGCAATCTCGACTCGTCCCGTATGGCGAGGCAACGCGCCGGCGGGGGGTCTGAAAAATCCCCTTATTATCGATTATCTTGTTTGTCACCTTTTCTTGTTTTTTAAATGCGTAACAAATTCTGAATTTTTATTTTTTATGGTTTGCAATGTTTGTAATAATTATTTTTTCATATGAAAACAAACCCATGGCCCACAATTATTTCTTGATATTGACTTCCGAATTCCTTATTTTTTTCCTGATTTTTTTTTCAAATTCTGTTATTATTTATTATTTATTATTTAAAAAAGGTTTACAAATCTGGTAAAATTATTTATTCATATTAAAAGATTTAGGTTTTCGTAATATTAATATCGTAAATAATAATTTTCATTTCGTTCGTTCGCGTTAAAAAAATACAACTTTAATATCCCCGACGTAATTCGAGCCTGCGCGGTGAAAGATAAAAAAGAAGGCATCACGACAGTTGATGAGTTTTTCTTTCCGCATCGACGGGACATTTGAGGAATCGTCAAAACCAAATGCAAACGATGGGCCGTCCGCGGGATTATAAAAATTTCAAAACTCTCTCGATAAACTTTTGTGTCGGGCTTTTGTCTAGCCCGTCGCTTGGCCCCCGGGGGGGAAAAAGTCGGATCCGACTCGAGAATACGACAGCGGCGTCCGCGCGCTATTCCGCGGCATAAAAGACCGAGCGGAGCCGGTTCGGGGAAACAGAATGGAAAATCCTTGTACTCGAGCTCGTATAGCGGGTAGTGGAGGAGTAGTAGCGGCGAAGTCGTGCGCAATATCGAGAATCGATGGTCCAGTTTCGTCGAGATTATATCTCGAGGATCTGGCGTGGTCCCGACGCTTACAATCTATAATTCGCCGGGTCGCTGTACTCGCTATATCTGTAAAGCGCATATAGGACGACACGGTTTTGTGTCGTGAACCCCGGAGTCGCGCGATGCTTTTACTCGGGTTTTCGATTTCTTGAATAACACCGACTATTAGCGGCGCCTCGATACCGTCAAGAATGTCGAAACTCGACGACAGCAATTACCGTGCTGCCACATTTTCAAAATGTTCTCAAACTTTGAACGTGGTTGAAGCACCGGTTTTTGTCACCTTTGGTCCAGTTGTGGCCACCAAGTTTGAAGCGACAATATAATTGTGGAGAAATGAATCATTTTTTGCGTTTTTCTCGTTGAATTTTCTGATCTATTCGATGCTTTTTGGAATCAGCGGGATATTTGCCATTGGATAGGATTTTCAAACTTTACGAAATTGATATTTTTTTCGCACAAAACGCGAGGAGTATGTATGGAAAAATTTGTGTTTTTTTGAGAATTCGGCTTTAAAAGTATGTGAAATTAATTCTCTTCGTTATTGAGTTTTCTCTCGAACGAAAGAAGAAAATCCAGGTTCGATCGATCCAAAAAAGAGTAACCTCCATTTTAGTGAAGTGACAAAATTTCGAAAAAAGTGCGACAGCACTTTTATTTAAAAAAAAATGTATAACACGTTATTTCAATGTATTTTTGCCCATACACAACGAATTCGATTATCTATAAAAAATTCGTCAGATTTCATTAATAGTCGTTCGGTTCAGCGAATCGACTCATGTCTAAGATGAGAAAATGTGTTTTAGTGCTAACAAATTTGCAGTTTCCAGGTTACGATTGCTGTTTTTGGATATTCGGTATCTCGAATAAAATGGAGTCTCAACATCGACAATCGGTATCGTCATCGAACGTCGGAGTTCAAGGAGACCGGATTATCCTGTCACGACGCTTCAACGAAGCCACCAAGCACATGAAGTACAAAATACACCGACTTATTTGACAGCCGCCAAGTAATCGACGAAAGTCGTCTCATCGCCATTCGACGAAACGAGGAAAAGCCTTTTAGCCGTTGCGCCGAGGGCAGCCTCATTCAGCGGAGGCGTCGACACGGAAGGATTCCCACTCGGCGCGTCAATTACCTTTTGAGTGGCGAGTCCCGAGCGGCGTAAAATAGCGCGGTCGCCAAATTGGCGAGCACTCGACAGCTCGATTCCGTCTGTACCTCCGATTTGCCGGAACAGACGGCGCGGATATTTGTGGGCATTTCGCGTGAACTTCAATTACGCCGGTGGGCGCGCCGCGCATTACCCAACGGGATCGATACAATTGCCGTTATAAAAACAATTGAAAGACCGACCGTTTAACGACTACATAATATTGGCAATAAAGCGAATAGTCGACGGCGCAGCTACAGTCGAGGCTCGTAAAACTCGCGTCGGAGTCGCGAAACGAGAGGATCGCGAATGGGTTTCTCGTGCGCGCCAGTTGAGAATCTTGCAACCGGCAAAACAGCCCAACACTTTGTCTCTTTCTCGTCCATCCCTTTCTCTCTCATTCTCAACCATCCCCTTCTCTCTCTCTCCCTCGTCCTTCGATCCGCAAGACGTCTGGCTTCGGTTTTTATCTCACCTCCTGACCGTCCCGTTGGGCGTCTGTCTGCAACGAAAGAGCAGATTCCTTTGCCAGCTTCTCCGTCTCTCTCGAACCTTCCCTCCCCCCCGACCGAAGTTACCGACAGGGTTGGCGACATCGGGCGGATCGCTCTCGACCCTCCTAAGTACGGATGGGCAAAAACGTCTCCCGTACCGACTTTCGGAACAGCCAATATCTTCCCTCCCATCCCTGTCCCACCCCTTCGCCGGAGCCCAGAAGAGCTAAGCGTGGTTTGGGGCGGGGATATTGCATGCTTTGCTGGTACAGCAGCTATTCAGTCCCCATGGACCCCTTGTTTTTCTCCGGATCCTCCGCTTTTCCTTCAACCTCGTCGCGACGTCTCCGCCCGCGACGACTCCCGATATCCCCGCGGATAAATTATTACCGCATCACGGTGCGGACGTTATTTCCATCTGCTTTTTTTTGGCCACTCGCGTTCGAATTTTTGAGCGAAGCTCGAGCTGGGTTAGCCCGAGTGGACGAACTTCCACAGCTTCATTGTTTCCTCCGGGCTTTGTCGCGACTTCTTCGGGAATGAATATTTCAAACGGAACTTCCAGGCGGAAGATGTTCTCGGATTGCAAATCGGAGCGTCGGGCCTCAGCGTCCTCGTAATTCGATGCAAGCGACGACGAGACTGCATCGCGCAAACTTGGTATTTCGTAATGGGTTGGAGGCGTCGAGTGGAAAGAGCGAATGGTGCCCGGGATAAATCAATTAAGGACCCCGAATATTGGGACATCGAATTTCCGTACTGGGACTTCAAATCGGGTCTTCAATAAGACTGGAATTAAAAACTTCCACCTAGAGAACTTGGAGACTTCCTAGAGTTTTGGTTCTTATTGCAGAACCGTTTCGGGCCGATTCGAATCCCGGCAAAAACTTCATAGGATATTTAGGCACACTTTGCCAGTAGTGCCTAAATATCCCAACCATTCAGTCCAAATGGAGTCCCAATTTTTCTCCGCACCCTCATTTTTTCTTCCAGTCCTTCGTCGATACTCTCTGATTAATCGTTACATCACCACGCGGACGTAATTTCCACCCGCTTTTATGTATCCATCCGTTAAAAATTGTCCAATGCAGCTAACAAACTTTTCCATCTGATTGTTTCCTCCAGGCTTCATCGCGACTTCTTCGCCGATGAATATTCCAAATGGAACTTCGCAAGCGGAAGATGTTCCAGGAGTGCAACTCGGAGCTGCCGGCCTCGCGGTCCCCGCGCCTGATGCAAGCAAATACGGCGAACCGGAAGCCTGGAACGCGAAACCTACCGTCGGTTTTCTGTATCGCGCAAGTTTGCCGCGGTATTTTGTAAAGCTCGGAGGCGCCGAGCGAAGCAAGAGGGAGCGAGAGAGCGAGCGGTGCCGGGATAAATCAATTAAGGACCCCGAATGAATAATCTTGGCGCTCGACGCCAGAGAGTGCAGAGCAGGGAACACAAAGGCAACGCAGCACTCTCCAGACTTCGGCTGCGTTTAGTTGCACACGCCTCTCTATACGTTCAGCTCCCAACGACGACGGTGCCGCACCTCCGCCCTTCGAGCAACCCCGTGCGGATCAACTCCCCCCTCCCCTCGACGATGAGAGACCGAGTCCGCGGCTTTCTCGCCATTGTCTGAAAAGTTCCATTGAATCCGAACTTACGGGTGGCGGTGGCGATGGTGGCCCTGGTGGTGGCTACGCCACAAAGGCTTCCTTACCCCGGGAATTAATGCGCCGGAAATGGAATTTTTCGTTGTGTCAGTCGCCGCCGCCGCGACTCGAACTCATCATTCCGTGTGCGAACAGCCGCCGCGCGATTATTGTCGATTTTTGTGTCACCCTGCTCGCGAGACCGCCGGATTGGTCCAGGGCGAAACGGACCGAGGGTCGACTAGTCAGTCTCATTCGCCGTTGGTATGACGGGGAGTTGTACTTCGGGGTGAGTCTGTGTGGGTCTTGGGGCGATGGTTTACGAGCGATAAACCTTCTCGTTGCTACAGTGATGATGTGATGAGCTGTCAGGGTGGACACCGCGCTGTTGGTCAGTGTCTCGTTTTTTCTGGCTGGGGACATTTGTAATTTGGAATTAAAGTAACTATCGATGTGGTTGTAGTCTGATGTTGCTATGATGGAAATGCTAATGTTGGTGTTAAACAGGAGTGTAATTCACCGAAGTCTATGATTTTACCTGTTGTTGCCATAGATGCATTTGATCATTCGCTACTTATTTTTCAGGGCACCTCGCATCATTTTACAAATTTTCTGTTTGCATTTTGCAAATTTTCTGTTTGCATTTTGCAAATTTTCTGTTTGCATTTTACAAATTTTCTGTTTGCATTTTACAAATTTTCTGTTTGCATTTTACAAATTTTCTGTTTGCATTTTACAAATTTTCTGTTTGCATTTTACAAATTTTCTGTTTGCATTTTACAAATTTTTTGTTTGCATTTTACAAATTTTCTGTTTGCATTTTACAAATTTTCTGTTTGCATTTTACAAATTTTCTGTTTGCATTTTACAAATTTTTTGTTTGCATTTTACAAATTTTCTGTTTGCATTTTACAAATTTTCTGTTTGCATTTTACAAATTTTCTGTTTGCATTTTACAAATGTTCTGTTTGCATTTTACAAATTTTGTAGAATGAACAAAGTGGCCTGACTTTTTTTTACTGAAGCAGAGTGGCCTGGCATTTTTTTTTTACAAAATTAAACTTTTAAACTATCTGAAAACATTTTTGCCTAAAAAGTGCCACCGAAAATTGTCCCATCAATATTACTACGTCATCGATTCATCGAGGCCGATCAATTTCGATGCTCTACTCCAAAATCGTGAAGTAACCTAAATCGAGTACACGCGGCTCCCGCGATAGCTGACCATACGTCTTACGAGCCCGAGACCCTCGCGACACAGTCGATGAACTCATCGACCCCCGATATCTTTCTTCCCTGACCTCGAAGTGGTCCACGGGGGAGATTTTCGAGCGCGTGGGACGTCGCGGCACATTTCTCGGCTCTGCTCTTCCATAGCGTCTGTGTTCAAGGGACAGGGACGCCTCTCGTGTCTCGTGCGCGAGCTATGGAAGTACGCGAGCCCGCATAAGGATAACGTGATCGGTTTATTGCTCCCTCGAGAAACAGGAGGCTCCGAGTGGCGTCTGGCTTCCAACCGGAACACCGGTAGCATAGGGTCCTTATTCTCCTTTCGCGTATAGACTCCACAGTGCAGTCGATGCCCACGACATTCGTTGCAGATAGGTCAGCCCCGAATGCCTTAAATTCGACGTGTAAAAAGAAAATCCGGAAATATACCTCGCTTATAAATCAGCTACGAGAATGTATCTCAATTTTTATCCATTTGGTCTTTAACTATTCGTGATAATTGCATGATTTCTGTAAGTATGTAATATCCGTCGAATTATCAGAGAAATTATGGGGATAAATATAGAGTATTTCTTGTGTTACAAAAAATATAGAAATTTCTTTGTATAAACATAAATATTTCATAAATATAAATATAATTAAATATAAATAAGGATAAATATAGAAATTTTTTGTGTTACAAAAAATACCAAAAGCGTAAAAATTGTATAAACTTGACAGGGCGTAATTTCCGGTTGAAATACTTCGAGTTTCAAGTTTAAGGCTAAAATAAATCGCGAATATCGAGCAGGCGGCAAAGTATATATAGAGGAATTCGAAGGCGATCGACCGATCCGTCCGATCGGCCAGACGATGCTCCGCAAAAAATAGAAACTGATTACACGCTCGCCCCGCGGTGTCTCACGTCCCGCGCGTTCAACGAGGATTCGTACGCGGGACAGCCAATTTCCGAGCACACGCGAGTCGTCGTAAATAGGGTATGGAATTCTTAACAGGGCCGCCCGGTATTTCCGCGAGTTAATCCGGAAACCGGTGTTTTTCGTCTCTGCTCCCGCGGTCTCTCTCGCTCTTTCTCGCGAACCCGCGAATTCACTTATTGAATTCTCGCATGTCCGCGCGGCAGAGTCTGAAAAAAAGAAGAAAAAAAAAAACACAAAAGGAAGAAAAAAAAGTAACGTCAACGCGGAACAACGGTAACAGCTCGAATCGCGTGCATCGAGTCTATTTCCGTTTCAGTGCCAAGTCGATATCTCCTCCACTGTCTCTCGCCCCCCCCCCCCCCCCTCGTCGCGTTTTCGCATAGAATCCACTTTGTTGAAGCGGACATGGAGCGGCGCTTGGCACAACGATCCGCCGAATTCCGCGTTCGCCCGTGGAAAAGCGAATAAGGGTCGATGGCGCGAATTGCGTAACTAACTTCAACCAGCAACCGGCCCTCCTCCCCTTGCCCCCGTCCTATCCCTGACGGCGCCTGATGGTACTTCCGGGAAATCACGTTCGGAGCCATTTAGAGGCCTCGCCTTGTTCTCGCGTCGCTATAGCCCGGCTCGGTGCGCCGGGCACTAATTGTAAGAAGCCTGGAAGACGCCGCGCTCGCTGCTGCTGCTGTTCCGGGACTCCGGTGACAGAGGCTGCCGGGCAAGCTGCGAGGGTTCACTAAGAGCCTCGCCCGCGTTCGGCCCGGTGTTGCGGCGAGAGGGTTGTTGCGGTTGTATAGCGACCGAGGCAGTCGCGAAGATTCCGGGGGTTCTTCTTCGCGGGCCCCCCGCCTCCCGGAACGCCCGCGCGCGTCGGGAAACTTTCAAAGTGGCTAAATTTGTTGAAGCGGCGCGGGGTGAGGTATCCTTTGCGTCCAGATAAGTCGTATCTCCCGGACTTGGCGCACTTGGCTTTACCCTCTTCGCGCTTTAGCCCCCCCCCCCCCCCCCCCCTACACCCGGCATTGTCACTCCGACCGCCCCGGCCCCTCTCTCGCTCGCTCTCGACACTCTCGCGTTTTCTTATTGCCCAACCCTTATCACACTTGTCGCGCGGCCTGGTCGGGTTTAATTTAACACTAACAATTCTGGGATCTCGAATTGTGGCAGGGGACGGAAAAAGGCTGTGTAGGGGGAAAATGGACTCGTGGATTTGATGAAAGTAATTTTTGTGCTTTTGCATGACTGGCTAACATCAGTGATGTCTGCTATGCACGTTTTCTAGAAGAAAAGAAAATTAATGTGCTATTATTTGCATCTGGAATTAATAATGACGCCACGAGTTACACGAGGACCGCCACGAGATTTGGAAGTTTGTGGAAAATGGGTCTCGAATTAATTTGATATACTGGTTTCATATTTCTTTTGCGTTTTTTTATTGCCCAACCTTTATCACACTTGTCGCGCGGCCTGGTCGGGTTTAATTTAACACTAACAATTTTGGGATCTCGAATAGTGGCAGGGGACGAAAAAAGGCTGTCTAGGAGGAAAATAGACTCGTTGATTTAACATCAGTGATGTCTGCCCCGCACGTTCTACAGAAAAACAATAAAAATGTGCTATTTTTTGCAGCTGGAATTAATAATAACGCTGTCGACTTTCGAATTAGATTATAGGACTTCTGGTGCGCGATTGAAAATCGATTCAACGTAACACGAGAATCGCCGTGCGAGATTTTGCATCTCGTGAAAAATGTACCTCGATTTCATTTGATAAACTGGTTTCGTTTTTCCATCTTTTTCGTCAGTTGGACGATATTTTTCATCGTCGTCGTGTATTTTTAGTGTAATCGTCGTCCCGGAAAAATTCATACGACTCGTCGCTGATGGATTAAGGTTCACTTTGACGATGGGACAGAGCAAATATTTAAAACCGCCGGTGTTATTCCTACATTCATTTTCGACCACTCTTCTCGACATTTATTCAACGTATCGCGGCCTGGAAAGTGATTACTAAGTTTCGCGAAGCCAGTGAAAATAACCGGGGAATTAATTTGACCAAAGATAAACCCGAGTTTATCCGCGAGTTCTTGTGTTTCTGTAGAACCCTTTTTCCCCCGTCGCAGTTTTGCCTTCCTCGCGGTTTCGCCCTCGCACATCAGTTCCGTTCTTATCACCTCGCCACCCATCGTCCATCCGCGCTCCACGCTTGTAAATAAAATCCCCTTGCCCCCCCCCGGAATGCCGGGTTGACGCTCCTCGTGGTCGGAATTTGCGACGAATCTCCAAGTTGTCCTGGATAATCGATATGCAAGGTGCACAACGGGGATTTATGGCGTTTTACGACCATCACGCAGCGAAGTTTGAGAAGCCGGGATGGGCGGAGCCGGAGAGATGTAGGTACATCCGTCCAGCGCTCAACGTTCGTACACGAGCGTGGAAAACGAGGGAAATCCTCGAGAAATTCGAGCAGACGGAGGCGACACTGACTGCGGAATCAGCAGGCGAGAGGCGCCGGGGGTTCAGCCGTTGCCAGCATCAACCGGGCAGATTTCTATCGGCCGCAGGACCCGCCGACTCAGCTACGCTTCCCTCTCGAGTCTTTCTATTCGCCTTGCCGCGGAGCCCGAAATTCCTTGATAACTTCCCTGTGGGGATGGTTTTCGTCATTGGACGATAAAACCGACGCGTTCGAATCTTCGTACACCCTCCAAGCTTTCGCGTATTTAACGAGCTCATCAATTTTCGTCAAACTCACGAGTTTCCAGTCGCGAAAACCTGAGTCCAATATCGAAACTCCCGATGGTCGGGCATAAAATAGCTGAAGACGCGGTTATTGGCATCGTTAATAGTCGATATTGGTCTGGACTTTCAGCGGAGCAACTGGTAAAATATGCCGAGTTCACGAAGGGTCGAGACCGAAGATTCCAATAAATTGCACTCGTGGAGGCGACAAATGTTTTAAATCCTCAGAGCGTGAGGCTCAGTGGCTGCAACGAGAGCGATTCCCATCGACAGGACTCGCCTTCGTTCCAGGGTTCCCATCCAACCATCGCCCGGCGAGTCTCCTTTCCGCTACGAGCAACCGACGAGCCAGGAAACCGTCGGCGGTTCTCGCAGCAGGAAACCCAGCGCCAAGTCCTTCAAGACACCCAGAAGCTGCCACGAGCTCGCGTTGTGATCCCACAATATCCCTTTATGATTGGATCCAACAAACTTTTTCCACGTCGCCGTCCGGCGGGCGTGGCGAGTCGTGTACATCGTTTTCCTCACCCCTCAGTCCTCGATGATACCGAACGCGCGATCGCACTCGACCGACCCCTGATTATCAAACTTATTCACCGCTTCCGCATCGAAGGTGGGAAGGGACGATAAAAGAAAGTCTTTTTAATGGAAAGGTCGCGAAGGGTTTTTTCACAGTTACGTCCCTGCATCGAGAGAAAAAGTTTCCTTGATTCAATGAAATTTCCTTGAAATCTCAACCTATGAAACATTTCTTTGAGGTCAATGAAATAATATCCTTAAGTTAATACTATATTTTCTTTGAATGATGTCATCAACCAAATTATAGGTTATGTTCACCAAGTTTTTGGTTACGTATCATAGTACTTAGATATGTTCACCAATAACTTCGATGGTTTAACCAATGATTATCTTCTTGATTTGACTTGACTTAACTATAAGATAACAGATCAGCTTGCGCGAGAAACACCAATACGACTTATCGCGAATGAGCCAAACGTTGACAGACCGGGTGCCGTCAGGCATATCGTTTCTTTAAATCAAGGAGATCATGTCTTTGAAATTCAAAGAAATATTTCATTGAAATCAATGAAAAAAATGCAATCCACCCATTTCTTTGGAATCAAGGAAATGTTTTCTCTCGGTGCGCTTCCGCATCGAAGGTGGGAAGGGACGATAAAAGAAAGTTTTTTTAATGGAAAGGTCGCGAGGGGTATTTTCACAGTTACGTCCCTGCCGTCATCGCCGTATCCACTGCCTGTGTAGGCTCCGATGCCGATGCCGCCGATGCTGCGGGGAGGTAACAGGAAAATTAAACAAAAAAAAAAAGGAAAAGGAAAAAAAACCCACGTGATCCCTCGCGCGCCGGGAGAGGCAATCACGAAAGCTTTAGGTAGCTTTCACCCTCATAACTGGTCGCGGTCCGAGTAGCTCACCCCGCCTTCACACCCCGCCGTAGACCCGGTGGCCGCTGACGGGTGCGTCGGTTCCTTTACACCGGAGGATTTAATATCGCTTCAATGGGAAAGACAGGGAGAGAGGGAGACACGACGAGCGAGAGAGACTGGCGAGGTGAGTTCCCTGGATCCCAGAGGTTTCCCTCGACAGGAGGCGCGCAGCCCATGGTGTGTCAGCATTCAAAACCGCCGCACGAGGAACGCGTGGAAAATGTCCCGTCGCTCGTGTTTATGATCGATGGACTTTCGACTATCAATGACAAGGCGCCAAAGTGCCAAATTCAAAGGCGCGCAAAGCCCGCAAACTAACAGCCCTTTCAGGTCCGTCTCGCGGGAGGAAAGCACACGCGGCGCAGGATGCCCACCGCAGACGCGGCATTCAAATGGCCCTTTTTGCCGCCGTCGAGAGACCAAAAGACAGCGACGATACCGCGGGGTGGAGCTTTTATCGCGAGCCTGCAGGGCGCGCGAGCGCGCGAGCGGCACCTTTTTGCCAAGTCGCTTTTTCCCCTCATGCATTTATACAGTCGGGCGGGTTGAAGAGCCCGCCGCGGTGGGGGTGAGGAACTGTCGTTTTATGCGAGGTATCCCCCGATCGTAATGGTCGACAAATTGTTTTCGGCATTCACCCCGCAGACGCCAAGTTCTCGCGTGGTGGGGGAGGCAGGAGGGAAGGAGGGAAGGAGGGGGGAGGCTGGAGATGCGGTGCAAACTTGTGCGGTTATAAGGAGGCGATATGGAAAGGGGGGTGGAATTTCACGGGGCCGGAGGTTCATGATCGACGTCGAGCGCCGCTGCACGGGGATACCGGACGTTCAAGCGTGGCTCTTCCGTTCGCGTCGCGCGCTCGTCTCGCACGCGGAGGGGGGGGGGGGGGGGGGGCCTCCGCACGCTGATCGCTAGCGATCGTAAAACCGGCTGCCTCGTAAAGTTTCCTGAACCGAGAGAACCGTCCGCAACTCGATTTCCCGCCTGTAGCTCAACCGCCGTTTGCTGTGTACGCGCGGAGGCTCCTTTATTACGCGTTTGATTCTCGAGAACCGGAACCCGACGTTGCGCACCGCCATCCGCACCCCATTATGGGCTATCCCGGAGCCCGCGAGTCCCGCGTGCAACGCGCGGGGGGCTCCCGCCCGATGTGTGCACCAAGCGTTCGCTCTGTATACCTGAGCAATCGTCGCCCCGGCATCCGCAATCGTTACCCAGCCCCCCCCCCCTCCCCCCTCACTCGGGTTCCGTCCTGGCGTTTGCAGGATCTCGTTCGAATTCTGGAGAATGGATTAAACTCGAGTGAGCCTGGGCTTGAATCCTTGCGGGCGTAGTGAGAGCACGATGTACGTGTGTGTGTGTGTGTGTGTGTTTGTGTGAGCACGACGGTTAACCGGGCATTCAGCTCTCAGGCTCAAGTCGTATCGAGTTCCTAAAGTGTCGAAGTCCCGCGAGGCATCTTCCTCGAAGATTGGCAGTTCCGTTAAGGGATTGTGTAGCCGTGAAATAGCGCGAGTGCGGAGCGAGCGAGCGCCGGGGCAGAGGGACCACCGGCTTACGCAAGCTGACTCACCGCGCCTCGGGCCAGTATCCCGGTTCCACTGTCTGACACTGGCAGCCGGGAATCTTGATCGATAGTCCAACAATGAACATTACTTGACGCTGGGGAATACACCGGGAGGCATCGAAACTTGAACCGCCGTCGTCTTGGTCGTAACGATTTACCTTGTGCCACGGATACTGTCGGATGGAAATTTCTGACGAGTGATATCGCGCGAATTGGCGTGTGAAACATGGAATGGACTTTGACGCTGGGCTCGTAGCTGTGGAGTTTGATGGAAGATGTAATTGTCATTTTGGAAAGAGTCTTCGGTGGCTCTGGGGACGGAAGTAATTTCCATTTTATAACTTCTCGTAACGATCGTTAACGATTTACCTTGTGCCATGGATACTGTCGGATGGAAATTTCTGACGAGTGATATCGCGCGAATTGGCGTGCGAAACATGGAATGGACTTTGACGCTGTGCTCGTAGCTGTGGAGATTGATGGAAAACGTAATTGTAATTTTGGAAGAGTCTTTGGTGCGGCTTTGTGGACGGAGGAGATTTCCATTTTATAACTTGTCGCGGCATTCACGATGTTCCGATAATCCAAATTGATTGTGCGTCATCTGGTCCTGCGTACAAAGGGATGGAATGAACGCCATTCGACGTTTTATTAGCGAATGAAAAAAGTTTCAAGAGGGCGGATTTATGAGCTTGTCAAATATATTGAAGCTACCGGGGGGCAAAGATTTGAACGTCCCGTTTATAGCCCAAAGATGAAGATCCCTAAGTTATGAAGGAAACTTCACGGAACTCAAGTTAGCTTCGAAACTCGAAACGTCTTGTTCTCGTAGCAACGGTTGCCTTATGTCTTGGAAAATGTCGGATGCGAATATACGAGTTATTGATGTGTGTGAAGTTAGCATATAAAAAGTCAGCACATCAATAAAAAAGTGAAGTTCCCTTTGCATCCAATATAGTTCTACAGTTCCTGATAGTTTTTAACAATAGTTCTGTTGATTTAAGTACAAAAATCGATTTTTCGGAAATAATATGCTAACTTCCCGCAGCATATAATTTCTTCGAAAAACATCAGTTTCGATAGATTTCGACTTACTTTATAGTTCTAACAACAAAATAATAGTTCTGTCAATTGAGCGTTAACAACCTAATTATTTATTTAATTATTTATTTAAACCAGTCGCAGCTCTACGATAGTGATGCCAATACCCAGGGCTGAGTCCGGACTCTCTCTCGAGACTCTCATGAACAGTTCTAGTCCTCCTAGAGAAGAGTTCCGGGCTCTAAATACGTTTAAATAATTGTTAATAATTATTTACCACCTTATCGACTATGCGATAGTGATATGCTGGTACTCAGATACGAGTTTAAGGCACGATCCCAATTTTGCATCCTGTACATTTGGGACATTGTGAACTCTCATTGCAACATCGGGAAAAAATTCAGCAAAATGCCTCGGCTCGCAGTCGCAAAAAACGTCTTTTAAATACCTTAAAACATCGTGAAAACGTCTTAAAAAATCGTGAAAAAATTATTTAAACGTCTCGTCCCCTCCCAATTTTGCAGTTATTGAATGAATTGGTATGTGAAACGTGGAATATTCACTTTGACGCTCATAGTTGTGAAGTCAGATGTAAAAAATGGTACAACTGCGGAAAAGACTTTTGAAGAACTATGTAGGTGGAAGTAATTTCTATGTTATGACTTCTCGCTGCATTCGTGTTGTTCCGGAGTGGAACGCAGTGAATTCAATCAAAATTTGATTTCCTAGTGGAGAGAATTCGAAGAAGACGAGAATGAGCATCTCAATTTCAAGTCCTCGCAAATTACAGGCGTGAGAAAATGAACGTATGGCACGTTAACGATGTGTTTTAGGGTAATTTATGTTCTCATTTACATGATAATTTATAGAAAATTTTCGATGTGGAACAACTAGTTTTGCTCTTATCACACAGCTGTTCAGATCCTCCATCTGATGCATTTGCTATCTTAACATCCCTACCGCATCTGCAATCCGGGATGGAACAATGCGAGTTAGAAAACTTTCGAACTATCTACCATAATAAGTTACACTGATTTACGAAAAATACAAACACAAATGTGGTAATAATTAGTAGCCACAAGCATCCACGATAAATCGGTCGAAAGATGATTGAAAAACACTTCGCTACTCGAACGGCGTTAACTCAAAGCCAAAATGAGTCATCGCACCGTCTTGACCTTGCGAGATTCCGCGCGTATTAATTGAATTACCGGAGATGCGCTTTGCCGAAGTGAAACGTTGAGAGCTTATGGAATCCAGGTAGCCGCGCGCGCGGATGGCGTACACCATGACGGGAAAACGCGGCTCAACTTCCCTTTCAGTAGGGGCTGCGCAGTGTGGATAGGACAGCTCAGTTCATGTATTAATCATGGGGTGGCGAGCATAAAGTGTTCACCCCTAACGTCACTCCTACTCACCTCGACGTGTCCTCAACCTAGTAGCAGCAACAGCGGCAGCAGCAGCAGCATCGCACCGGTATAACGGCGAAGCCCTGTGCACCCTGATCCTATTGCAGCATCTCGTTGCCTCCCACCTCTCCCGGTTCTCGTCGTATAGCCAGCCCCGCGCGCCACACCACCCGAGGCAAACCTTACTCGACTGCCGGAGCATCTGGACCATTACCATCTCTCATCCCTCTCGGGCACATCCGCGGTGAACTCATTTGCGAGTGGTAACCCTTAAGCCTCCCTCCGCACCGACTGTGACGTCGCGCGCGAACGAGAACGACGACGTCGACGAAAACATCGACAACGCCGAGCTCTCCGCGCCCCCCCCCCCCCCCTCGCCCCCTCTCCCTCCCCCCCGCGAAAGGCTCGCGCCCGGCAGATACTAAATTACTCCGGATGATAATTAGTCCCGTAGTATCTCATTCGCGCCAGCCTCATTAATCTCACACCAACGGAATAACACTGTAATTTATAATTGGAATTCGGGTCAATTTAGCGCCCACCTTTTCGCGCGTCTTGACGCGCGACATCTTCGGGTATTACGGCGAAAATTATATTGCGGGTGCCGTTGGCGCACGCGAGTCTCACACGATTCTGCCGATCGTGTCAGTTTGGTATGGGCGAATGTTGAAAAATACGAGAATATGAAGATACGCGCTAAAATCGAGGTTACTTTTTTTTTATCGACCAAACCTGGGTTTTCTTTTTGCGTTCGAGAGAAAACTCTATAATGAAGAGAATGCCGCAAAGCGGAACGCGATATCTTCATTTCTGAATTTTTTACAGGATGTTAAAATCAGATACTCAAAAACTGCACATTTTTAAAAGGGGTACCCCTTTCGTTTTTTTACAATTTTTGGGGGTCTGACTTTAAAATTCTGTAAAAAATTAAAAAATCAAGATATCGCATTCCGCCTTGCTGCATTCTCTTCGTTATAGAGTGTTATCTCGAACGAAGGAAGAAAATCCGAGTTCGATCGAGCCGAAAAAAAGTAACCTCGATTTTCGTGATGTGACAACTGGGTAAGCGTGCGAAGCGCGCGTATGGGCACGTTAAGATAAATCGAAATTTCTAATTTTGGGGCTAACATTAATTAAGGCGCCTAGGACAGACAAACAGACAAACAACTTTCCAAAATATATATAAGATCAAAAGAAAAATAAGGTTCTTGGTCCGAAATATCCAAAATATTATATTTAAGATAATACAAACGGCATTAATTTCACGCACAATGTTGTCTGCCGGCATCTAAATAAACAAATTCGATTTTTCGCCCGTCCACGTTGGCCGCAAGCAGGATTTTGCCGAGCGAGGAAAACAAAAAAATAAACGTGATACGGGGGAGTCACGGAGGATTTTCCGTGTGATGACAGCTTAAAACCAAGAGAAACGGAATCAGCAGACTTCCAGAGACTGCGCTTCCTGGTTCGCAGGGCGCGAGGGAGCGAGGGAGAACGGTAGCTGCTGCGGGCCAGAGTAAACGCCGTCCTGTTCCTGCCAAGCTGCAAATGCGATTTCACTGCTGGAACTCGGCGGTGCGAGGTGCACGAGGCAGGGGGGGCAGGGGGGGGGAGGGAGGGTTTGGGGGGTGTAGTACCCGCTCCGCCTCACTCATACTGAGGGCAGAAGCGGAGGCCACGGTAAAAGCTTTGATTTTACGAACACGGCGAGGCTGTAAGCCGGTGGAAGCGCATGGATAAATTAGCCCGCCTCTGCGCGAGTGAGGAAACTCAAGCGCGCGTCCTTCATCCCCCAGGAACTTTGCCCGACAGTCCTGAAGGCACGCCCGACCCATAATTAACTCTTTGCACGATCCACCCCCGTGACGCTCGTTCGCCTCGTGAAAAATCGATTTTCCCCGATACTCCCAAAGTGCCACGGAAATATGTGTTGCGCAAATTCTCGCCCGCCCTCCTCGCGACCTCCCCCCCCCCCCCCCCCCCCCGAGTGTCTTGTACTCACGACGCTGTGTTGCTCTTGTAAATCTAATATGGGGACACTTTCCGGGCTTCCGCGTCCGATCCATTTACACTACCTTCTGCGGTGAACTCGAGTCGAGTTTTGACTCGAAGAGCTGGCGAGTCGTGAAGTAGAAATAGCAGAAACGTTAAACGAATTCGTGACCCATTTTGGTGTTTGATCAAATAATCTTTGAGACTTCGTCGCAGTCGCGAAAATATTCGGGGTGTCTGGATCGCGATACTACACAAAACTCGATTTAATAATGACGTTGAATTTTGCATCGTTGCAATGCAACGAAAATAAAAACAACAAAACATTAACGAACCCAAATTTTTATACCGGCGACAAAAAGTTATTATAATGACTAAGAGCATGACAAAATAAAATTATTTCACCCCCTAATGGAGGTGAATAATTTAAATTTTTATGGAATTAGTATTTCGTTTTTAATTTCGTTGCATTGTAACGTTGCAAACTTCATGTTTAATCAAATCAACGTAATCTTTTCAGGCGCATTTAAATACCGTAAGACGATTCACTTTTACATTTCGTTGCTTACTTATTTAATTCGTGACGTAGTCAATTATTTCTGGAGCCTATAAATATTTTACTCATCCACGTGCCAAATTTATACGCAGGATTGTCATGTATTCAAAAATTCGCAAAAATCCTGTAAACGATAATTTCAACTTTCGCAAACATTTTTGGAGACACTTTCGACGGTATGCGACGATGCAAATCTAATTCGTTCTCCAGTTTCGCGCAGCATTCCCGAGGCGAAAATTCTCGCGCAGAAGTCACGAGGAACAAATGCACTTAAGGCAAAACGTATCCCATTGGTCGTGGATTTTCTCCGCCGGGAGAGACTTTATCGCGTCTTCCTGAAAAGCGTCGCCCGACGTGAATGCGCCGTATATGCATACACCGAATTATGTAGCGGAGCCGGCGTGATATTCCGGTACAGGGCGTGCATTATGCATGTCCGATACGTGGTGGCATTATGATATTTTTCATGGAGAGCCGGAAAATGACGTTAGCCGCACGTGCATTGAAATTCTACGACGTCCGTGGCCACGTACTGCGGCTACGTATATCTCGCCATTTTTCTGATACGTCCTCCCCTCCCCAGACAGGACGAACGCACGACCGCTGATGTTTCAAACCTCGAATTAGCTTTTTGCGTGTGCAAAAAAAAAATGACTGCAATTCAGAAGACGGGAATGCGAGCAAAAAGTTCGTGGGATTTGAGAGACGGAGGGAACGCGATTATGAAGAGATTACGTTGGGTACCTCATTAGGCACAACGTCCCGATTTCCCGTTTGTCCCGACATTCCCGACGCCACATTTCCGACCTTCCTCGTCGCAGCCTCGCTCCTCCACTCGCGCTCGGAAACTTCCCGGCTTCCCGGCATCTGCACATTACGTATGCCAATAGATATAATATTCCACATACTTAAGTTGTTGCACGGTGGCCCGGAGCGCTGGTACATCCATAATTTATGAAGTCATCGCTGTCGGGCTAACCAATTGGTCGTAAACGCCTTTCGCGGCGGCTTTAAACACCCCGTGGAGAGCAGGAAGCGATGGGGATGAGGAAATTGCCTAGTTTGCAACCTCGGGGTCCCGGAGACCCCAGTTAGATTTTGTCGCTGTGACTGGAGTACACGGAATTGGAGATGGCGTTGGTTGATTTACTTTGTGACAAAAAGGTTCAGTTATCATCACCTTGTAAAATCGGCAGTGTCGATTTAATTTCGGTACTATAATTATTATAAGCACACAGAGAAAAATGTCGACGGAGTGACAACAAAAGTTTGGCTGCGGTAGCTAAAAATTTGCTGTAGTGGCTAAATCTTTGGTTGCGATAGCAAGAAATTCGTTAATGCAGCAATCAATTTGTCATCACTCTCTGATTATTTTTCTCCGTGCATTACTGTAAGTAGAAAGACCACAATGAGGCTTTGATACAACTTCAGGTTTGCAGTTATTAATTAGAATTTTTTTCAAATACTGAAAATTTGAGGGAGTTTCTAAAAAGCTGACTGTGGCGGATAGGGAACAATAAATGTGGCCAAATGAGGTTAACCTTTTATCGTTTTGCAGCAGAGCGACAACCCGACGCAAATCCCGAAACAGCAAAGAAGTGCTCCAAGGTCGATCATGAAAATCATCTCTTCTCACGCACACTGACGGAATTTAGTCTCTCGCCCCAAAGTCAAATCGGGACGGTGGTTCAGTTTCACATTTTTCGCGACGGACGGGTGATTTCGTTGGCTGTGAAGTTCGCCGCGGGAAAATGAATAAGCGAAGATACATTCCGTTTGCATTGTAATAAGCATAAACCGAGTCGCCGGCGCGAGGTTGTGCAGTCGTGTCAAGGTCTCGAGTGAGTCGGAATCAGGTACCTATGAAACTGAAAAATTTGTCGTTTCATGCAATGCTTCTCCATAAAACATTATTCGGCGTTCACCGGCTCGTATAACCAAAGATTGAAAATGCATTATTTATCTCCGTCGCTCGCATATCGAGTCTGCTTTGATCGCTCGCAGTGTTATCGCGGATTAATATCTCGTGCGGAGCAAACTTTTATGCAGTTATAGAATTCGTTTATATTTATAGAGCGAAATAACGACATTTTCGAGATTGCACTCCACGTTGGAAAAAAACAGAGATTCACTCTGTTTTCACCACACAAATCGAATATCAACAAGTTGAAACCTAATCTTGCAAAAAAAAAAAAAAAAAATTCAACTTTCATTTCCAATAAAGAATACAATATTCCGCACTGTAAAAAATGTTGAAAAATACACAAACCTAGTGTAAATGAAATGTTCGAACTTCGTGTGTGAAATGACGATTAATATCCACAGTATCGTAAATTTAGTATTTTTCTATTAAATTTACTCGACTAGGCTTTAAATTTACAACACATGTATATAATTTTTATGATTAATAGACTTGCATATGAAAACTACTTTACCGATTCGTAAATTTTTTACAGTGCGGAGCAGAAAAAGCTCCTTATATTGAATAACTAAAAAAAATGTTATACGAAAATAAAATCATAAACACATCACCTAATCCAGAGACCAAAACGCGAATCTCCCTAAACGGAGGTGAACCGCCCGAGCAAAACTTCGCCGATTATTTAAATTTGTTGATTGCGACCCGCTTGTTACCGACAATTATTGCGCCCGGACTTTAAGATAGTCCGTTCCCTCTCGCCCCGCAGCCTCGTTTAACTGCAGAACTGCGTGTTTCTCCAGCAATTGCTGCTGCTATATACGAGCGTGCGCGGGGTTAGGTCGCCCCCCGCGGCAGGGAACCCCCCGCGCGGGGTGGGGGGGGGGGAGGATAACTCGATTACCGCTCGAACGAATTCATTAGCGGGAACCGGGGGGGATGTTAGTCGGAGTTACAGGAAACCGGAAACTGTGTAGCTACGAAGGCCCAGGGTGATAGTGGCGCTGGTGGTGGTGCCGCGGCGGTGGTTGGAAAAGCGTTGTAGTTCCCTCGACGATGGCTCGCGCCGTTGCCTCCTTCGTGCCTTGTGTTCGAAGCGCCCCGCGCGCGCGCGCCGTCGTCGTGCGATGGAACCGTATTTTTCGCGCCGCCACCGAACAAATGAAAACTCGGCACACACCGGATGTAATTCAAGTTGGTTCTGCGGGCGTTGAATTACGGGCGCGAACGGCGCCGCCGGTAGCGCCGCGCGGGCCGACCGTGCGGTGGAAACTGCCTGGCCGCGTGAACGGGGTGCATTCGGAATTCGAGATATTCGAGGCGCAGCGCGAGGCGCCGGTTATATAGCCGCGACAAACCAAAAAGCATAAGAATAATAACGAGCGCGGAGTGATAGTGGGAGCGAGCGCGGAATACGCGATGATAATGGGGGGTTCTTTTTTTTTTAACAAAGTGGCCTCTTTACCGTGAAGATGCGAAGTCGTGTGTCGCAATTATACGTGCGGATAGTGGGAGATTTTTTAGACGTGTGACCCAGTTGTGGAGACTTTTTGATTTCAGTAAAAAATGGTTTCGTAGGAAAGACATATTTTGTTATTGTATCCCATTGTAGTATGTTATCTTTTTATTATTCTTGTAGATTTGTTTATTATATATGGGCAATATGCGCGCTTGCCCGGTTGTCACTTAACTAAAATCGAGGTTACTTTTTTTTGGGTCGATCGAGCCTGGATTTTCTCTCGTTCTTCGAGAGAAAACTCTATATGACGAAGAGAATGCGGCGAGGCGGAATTCGATGTCTTGATTTCTGAACTTTTCATAGAATTTTAAAGCTGAAAGCCAAGTTGCGTTTTTCGAGGAAAAAAAAAAAAAAAAAAAATGTTCGGTTTCAGAAAGTTTGAAATCCCTATCCGATGGGAAATTTTGCGCTGATTCTGAAAAGCACCGTTGCTTGCCCAAAAAATAGATAATTCGTCGGGAAAAATGCAAAAAATGATTTTTTCATCTCGGGAAATATTAGGTCATACGCTTCGCCCGAACACTCTTCCCGAAATAACGTTAATTAAGAACCCTTGAAACTTTACTCGCCCTCCGAACTGCCAAAATACAATAACACGATTAAAACTGCTCGTTTATCAGCAACGAGTTGTAGGCAACCCAACAGCCAATCAAAAAATGAATAACACAATAACAAGACTTATATAATAAACACGAGATATTTTACCCACTGAATTTTTGAAGAGGGAAAATAAATGAAGAATCACAGTTTATTTATTTATTATTTTTAATTAGCTTCACGTCCTGAAATTATACATTTTAAACACTACACAAAGCCACGCGTATCGTAGGCCCAAGTTTCAGCTGACAATCTCACCCGCATTTAATCTAAATGCGGCACTTTCACGTACAGCGCACACAGCTACAGGCATCACGGTAATCGATCGCGAGTATCGTTAAACGTGACCTGAATTTTAGTCCCCCCATTTGCGTGCACCCCGCGCTATTTGTACTTCGCGCCCCACGGTTCGTTAGGTCGAAGTTCGTTCCGTTAGTGCGCCTAAATATAACCGGTACCCGAAAGTCCACCGTATACCTCGGTATACCCTGCGTCGTATATACGGAAGCGCAGACTCGTCGCGCGCGCTTCTCTGTCTCCCGAGTCGCGCGCGATTCGCGTCCTTACGCAAACAAATACAACGAAGGCGAAGGTGGGAAAATACGGAGATGCTCCAGAGGCAAAGCTTCCGGTCGGTTATAGTAGTTTGCGAAAGGCAGCGAGAGGCAGAGGGCAGAAAGGGTGTACACACTGTCCTCCTTTCCGGCAAGCTTTTCTATTCTCGGTGGAAACAAACAGCTTTTCTTCCCTCATTTCTCGTACGGACGGCGGGCGCGGGCGGCAACGTTATGTCGTCCGCGCGCACACGACGCGACGGCCTCTCTTTCATTGGTTTGCGCCCGGCGGGGATCCTAACAGTCTCGGTTGTGCGCCCCACGCCGGGTCTCCTCGCCGGCGTGGGCATCGATCGCCCAGCCGCTGTACGCGCGAGTCAGGCCCCGTCGTTTGAAGTTCTCGTCGAGATATTGCGTGGTAGATTGCCACCGCCGGCCCCCCCCCAAACCCCCCAACCCCCCCTCTCGACCCCCCGCGCCCGCGACCAACCTCACCAAACTTGCTTATCCATCCCGCGAGTTTTCTATGGAAATATTTGAAGATAAAGAGTCGACCAGACTCGGGCGAAACCCACGATAATGATGAAACTGAGCTGGATTATTATTAACGTAAATTCCTTCAGTGAAAACATCCCCAGTCCCCTCCCCCCCCCCCCCCCCCTCATCCTACTGCTCACCTCCGGGGAAAATAAAAGTATTTCGTGAAAGAGATATTTTGTTTACAATAAGGATATAATATAGCCGCGTGATAAGAATCGAACCTGGGGTTTGAAAAACGGTGGACGTTAACATTTTAACTGCGTTTCACTAAAACATCATTCTCCAAGTTTTTTTAATTTTAGGAATTATAATCGCGGTGTGGAATAAAACGACGATAAGTAGATTTCGAAATTCGACAAAACAATTGTGACAGATTTTTCAGGAGGGGAATATTAATTTATAAGATAAATTTCAATGTAAATATCTAAGATCATTTTTAGAGAAGAGATATTCGAAAGTATTTCGTGAAAGAGATATTTTGTTTGGAATAAGGATAAAATATGGCCGCGTGATAAGAATCGAACCGAGGGGTTGAAAAACGGTGGACGTAAACATTTTAACTGTGTTTTACGAAAATGTTATTTTCCAAGTTTTTTTTTATTTTAGAAATTGTAATCGCAGTGCGAATAAAACGATGATGAGGAGATCCCATTTCGAGACTCGACAAAAAAATCGTGACACATTTTTCAGGAGGGGAATATTAATTTATGAGATGTATTTCAATTTAATTATCTAAATTCATTTTTTTCTCCGAATATAAATTGGCGATTGCAAAATAAATTCTCTAATCCCCACCGAATGAAATTATGCGATTTGATAATCACTAATGAATGTGTTTTTATTTCTGTTGCAGGTGAGTTTTGGCACTTCTTTCACATTTCCATTCCATCGAGTACGGTACAACAGTATGACTGCTCTGAGAAAATAGATTGATCGACACATCCAGCGTTCACCCGGGCTGTCAAGTAAATCCTTAGATCGCTTAACGACATTTTTTCTCACCTCAAACATGATGTTGAAGTTTGCATCGTTGGAATGCAATGAAATTCAGAAAAGAAAATTAATTCTAATTAATCCGAATGATGAAATTACGTATAAAAAATCAGTATAGGAACTAATTGATATGATGACTTTTTGTACCTAATTTTATTATTTGGGTTAGTTAGAATTAATTTTTTTTCTCAATTTCGTTGCATTCCAACGATGCAAACTTCAACATCATCCTCAAACGCATAGCTGTCGGTTTGCTGAACCGCGAAACTGTCGGTTCACAAACAGACATTACAAAAAAATGTCGTTACTAAAGCACGTGTTACCTACCACAAAACGCAAAGTAAACGGATCACCAAAACCGACAACCGTACAAATCGCAAGTTACGTCAGATCAAGATTACCTCAAACGCTGACAAGTTAAGCGGAATCGAAAATTTCGCTTCCCCATCCGCAAGTCACATCATTTGCGGAATCTCGCGACGCTTTTACACGCGACGACGTGAAAAACCGCACGACGCGGCTGTGCGTATATGCAATTTACCTTTTGTTTTCAGAATTGACCCGTCCGACCGCGCGTCAATTTTCGTTACACGTGTGTGTGTGTGTGTGTGTAACATCGATGTAACGACAGACCGCGAGAGCTCGAAGGGTCGCGTGAAAGGTTCGCGTGAACGTAACCTAACGACACCCTTCGCACCCACTTTTCCACCCCATTACGAAAATATAGACTCACGGTACGGGGCCGCCTTGGTGTGCCCCACACACATACACACACGCCGCGCGGTCTCCTCGGGTGTCTCGGGGCAAACAAAGCGCGCGCGCCGCACCGCAGTTTTGCCTTCTCGTTCCTCTTCTTTTTTTTTTCGCCGTTTCTCCGCGTGTCTCTCGCCGCGTCCAGCGAAACGCGCTTTCTCGCGTGTTGCCCTCGCTGCTCAGGCTTCCGTGAAAATACAACGCCGAGTTTGTACAGTTTTCCAAGCTGGTTATTTAGGGACGTGCCAGTGGGGCTCTTCTTGGTATTCCTTCCAAGGACCTTCCACCCTTTCCACCGGCTCCCGTCGCTGCATCTCCCTCCCCCCCTCCCCCTCCGCCTCTTCCAACCCTGTTTCCTGCGGTTGTGCACAAATGCAGTGTCTCGAATGCGAAGAGCCCGAAAGCTCTCGCCGAGTCTAGCATTTCAAGCGCGGAATGAATTCACTCCGTTTCCTCCCCCCGTCCCGTTGCAATTTAGCGACGATATAAAATGGTTTCGCATTTACCTCCGGTCTCTCGTCCCGCGGAAATAAGCGAATAAGAGGGCAGGAATTTGTTGTTATTAGAAAGAATGCCGAGTGGCGTGCGTATCGCGGCGAGATACACCGAAGGCCGGGCGCAAAGTGTTGGTCGTGATAGCGGTGTGTATAGCGGTTAAATGGCAGGCTGATATGAGAGAGAAATGAGTTTACGATCCTAACGAAGTGGCTCGTTGCGATGCCGAGCTGAGAGCCCCGCCTCATTTCTTTGCTTAACAAGCGGCAGATCGGCTGTACTGATCTTCGTATATACTTTACGATGTGATAAGGGAATTTTTGTTGTGCGTAAAATCCGGTCGTAAATTCTGATGAAATTCGGAGGTGCGATGGCCGAGGCTTTCGCACCTCATTATGATGAGACATGATGCGGTTGATTGGAGTCATTTCTGGTGAGACACGTGAAACTGGACCACAAGATTCGACGCAGGTTTTAGTAGAACTAACATTTTTTTAAACCTTGTATTATAACCACAAAGCAGGACGTTAATTTGTTGGACATTTTATTTTTTATTTTACGTTGGTAATTTTATTTTAAGCAACTAAGAAGTCAGTGCTCTAAATAATTGTATTACGTAATTTAATTAGCAATATAATTTAACAATAAACACATCCTACGAAAAGGATGATGTTTTATTCATAAAGATTGATCTCAGTATTTTCTCTTTTCGTAATAAATGACCAATTGGACCTCTTTTAACGTTCAAGATTATCAATACCGCGAAGGCCATTTTCAAAATCCATTTCGCTCCGATTCCCCCGGACCACAAACACCAGAAAAAAAAACCTTCCACCCTCGCCCCACGCGTTTCCACATCCCCGACGACGGCGTAACATTCGCAGCAACGCGCGTCACGCGATATATTGGCAACGCAGCGATTTCTAATACAGCCCGGGAAATAAAGGTCAAGTGTGTAACACGTTGAGGGATGACGATGATGATTCAGCACTTTCCTCTCCGTCCCATCGATTCCCCGGTGCACGTGTCGCCGGGCGCCGAATATCATTTCGGTCACCTCTGCGCGGCTCCCTTCGTTCCCGACAATAATTCATACAAGAAAAAGGGCGGAAGGAGCGCGCGGTTCCCGTTTAGATAGGAACCTCGGGTGCCCCAGGAACGCCGCGTTCCCTGGAATATACGAGGCGCCCGAAAACCCGCCGTCCCTCCCTTCCGCATAACCCGGAGAGCCCCACACCAGAGTTAAAACGACGCAAATATGCATGTGCACGTAGAGCAATATACAGATTGCTGTTGCAACAGTAGACACAGAGAGTGAGAGACAGAGCGCGGCGTGTCCCGAGTTTTCGTGCAACGCACGAGGCGGACGATCGCGCCCGGCCTGTATGTGTACAGCGGCGGTACGTACGAGGCGTGCTTCCGGTCAGGAACCACCCCGCCATTTCCGGACGATGCATCATTGGCACCCCTCCCGATAAAGTTTGCCCCTTCCGCGAAAAGTTTGCGCCGGGCCGCCACGGGCGAAGCTATGGCCCTCGACAATTCTGGCCGGCCCTCGCGGGGCCCCCGGGTGTGGAGCCTACGGCGAAATACACGCGGGAAAAGGAAATTACCACGGCGGTGCGTCGAGCGAAACGAGCTGCCTGCACTTCTGCACCGAGGCTGTTTCCATACCCGAGAAGATATCGGTAAACAGGTCTTAGCACTCTTAGCTCGTTATTTGCATACGTCGAGAATGCTGGTGTCCGGTTTGGACTCTTTTTCGACTGCTCGGTCCACAAGATTCGACGCAGATTTTAGCGGTGCTAATGTTTTTGTTAGCACTAACATTTTTGTTAGCACACTCGGAGAAATCGTGTAAGTTCTGGTAACTATAAAGTTGACAACCATCAAATTCTCGTTAATGTTAATTATTTTTACACTTCACGGTAACTAATTAATGGTTATGATAACCGCGTCGTAGTTACCATAACTAGAAAATTAGTTGCTGTATCTGTACAAAAATAATTGTCACTTTGCGGTTGTCACTTTATAGTTCCCAATACTAGATTTCTCCCTTGGTGCACTGCTGAAGAAAAACGGTTGTATCACAACCGTAAATGACACTAATTTATTGGACATTTTGTTTTTTTATTTTACGTTGGTAATTTTATTTTAAACGACTAAGAAGCCAGTGCTCTAAATAATTGTATTTAGTTCCACATCTTAACTATCGATGGTCCACATCTCGTGTAGCCATGAGGAGGTGACCATGAGGCCAAGTTTTGCTGCAATCGTCGTTTGGCAGCCATAAAATTTTTCCTGACCAAAGAGTGACTCCAGAATTGCTATTTTCCCACATGTCTGACTACCAACATGAGGTGACTATGACGTCAAGTTTTTCGATTGATTTTTTTCCTAATAAGTGTAACTATCTAATTTTCCCCACTCGTCTCAAATTAACAGTTCAACTTTGTCTCCAATAATTTTTTCGTTCCGACCTGCCAATAAAACTCTTCCCTCCTCGGTAACGAAGGAGTTTTATCAGCCGACGTTCTTGTTTTTTTTCGTATTATAATTACAAGTTACATGTTTCAGCGGGTCCGAATTTATTCGACGCCTCGACACCCTGTGAGGTCGTGGGCAGTTTGGCGAGAATAGCGTTGATTAACGAGTGCTTATCGCGGCGCGAAGCGATACGAGGGCGAAAGGGGTGGAGGCGCGCCCGGAGGCGCAAGAAGGATATGGAGGCTCGGTGGAGGGGCGAAGGTTGTGCGACTGAGGGTCGCGCGAGCCGCGCCGTCGAGCTGGATAATTAGCAAAACAGCGGAACTCCGTCGTTACAGACTCATTGTTTCTTCCGTCTTGTTTTTCTCTCATTTTCCTTCCGTTGCCTTTGCACCGTCTCTCGCGACCCGCCACCATCGATGTCTTTTTTCGCGAGCGTCCTCCTTTCGCGCTTCTTCTCCCCTTTGCCTTCTTCCTCGCGTCGCCGTTTCGATTATACTCCCTCGTTCCGACGCTATTGTTTCCAGCTCTTTGCTATATTTGTTTCCTCGCTTCCACGGCAGCCCAGGTACGGCTGACAACCAACGGAAACGGCGGCGGAATGGACAATCCATTCGTATAAGTGGTATCACCACTTATACGCCGAGGCTCCGTAATCGTCGAAGCTGCCATCGACGCTAGGTCTCCCGATTATTACCCTCGCTTTATGCCCCCTGGTTCGGCCGACCATGGCCCCCGGAATATTGCCACTTTGACGGCGGTAACCGTGAAAAGTTATCGTTGGACTTTTCCCCGCGCAATCAGCGATAATTACGCACTGTTGAAGGAGACTTACGCACGTTAATTCGAGTGCCTGTAGCTTCATGATCATTTGTGAAAAAATTTCGGTGGGCTCTGTATTCCTAATCGAAAGTATGTATCGGTAAATGAGGCACTAGAGTCAGGACCTGGCAGGATAACCCTGGCCTTTTCTATCGCCTGGTCAGAATTCGACTGACACTTGATTTAGGGCAGATTAGCCATCTAACAGCCACCCCAGTTCAAAACCCAGTTAAGAATCAAGTCGCAAAAACGTGTTTAAAAAAAATTGGGGAGTTGGGGTATGAAATACGTAGCACATACTTTAGCACATATCAACCAGTAGTAGCAGCAACCGCTTATTCTTCACTTCCTTGAATAATCAGACCTTAAACCATGGCAATCCTGACCCTCTATAGCGGCTGGCCTGAATTTGACAAGCAGTTAACGCACTGTGAGAAAAACACATGGTTGAAACAACAATACTATATTATTACTATACAGTATAATTCCCAGGGGAGACGTTTATATTTTATATTTACGACAATGATAAAAAATAATAGCTCAACTAATAAAATACATAGTATCCAGAACCAATCGATATGATCGTTCCTCCTGCGAATGATATCGGTATAGTTCGTCTAACTATTCTACTATATTTTTCTCTGAGTGCGTAGGATAGATTGACCGCATAACAGTCACCAAAATTGAAAACCTCCAGAATCAAGTTGTAGGCCAGGGTAATCCTGACGCTTCATAGCTCCTGACCTGAATCTGACTGGCACTTGATGTAGGTCAGATTATCTATACAACAGCCACCCAAGTTGAAAACCTTCAGAATCAAGTTCCGAAAACGAGTTTTGACACAAAAGATCTGTGGCTGAACTTTGGGGTATGAAATATGCAGCGCCTACTTTGGCATTTCAAGAGTAAGCACAGCAACAAACTCTTCGTCACCTCGTCGAATGAACGACGAGGCTTACGTGGCGGTCAAATAGGTGAGAGTTTACTGTATAACCAGGAGATATAAACGGTGTCAGGGACGAGGCTGCTCGGGTCCTCGAGAGCGGGCGGGGGAAACGTTTACGGATGACCGGCCCCTTTCATGTAGCGACGCCGAGTGAAGAAAAATAAAGAGGGCTACACTGTCCGGCTCGGATGGACCCTTCCGGCGGATCCTTTCGCTCCGCGTCGTACGAGGGAGGAGAATCGTTCCTGGCCGAGGGATTCCGGCAGGATTCACGAGGATTTTCGGGGGTAAACCCCGCGGAGCTTCGGACTCGCATGGGCGGCGCAGTGGCTCGTCGTTTCGCGTCTCGAATTTCGAATCGCGAATCCGACTATACGTGTAACCTCGTGGGGCATCTGGTTGACCATCTTTGATCGGATATTCCCGAGAACGAAGGGATCAAAAGTCTGTTCCTCGTTGATAACACCGTCCGCTGCACCGACGCCGTCGAATCCGGATTTGTTATTTATATTTATGACGACCCTTTAAGGCCACTCGAATACTCGAGGCATCACAAACGGCCATCGAGAGACACAGAGCGTTTCCCGTGTACGTATGAACATCCGGCAGTCAGTCAATATTAGCAAAAACGCGAAACGACGGTCGCCGGAGGGAGAACTAAGAGTTTTTATATTTCCGCCGCGAGCTTTAATAAATTAAAGAAAGCTCCAAGGAAATCTCGTGTTGTCTGCCGCTGAGCACTCGGGGGAATCGCCGTAAAGTGCGCTCTCACTGTTTTATATTAAAAGGCGCGGGCAAAGGATAACTTGGCGACAGAAAAATACGAGGGTTAATTCTTAGCCGCGAATTAGCTGACAATTTTTGCTCGTAATTGCTTCACAGGCGGCAGCGATCATCGTTACTGATGCGCAAAAATCTGGATCAACATAAGCCGCCGTCCAGTTCGCCTTTGATGGTAGGAATTTAATGCGACCGCGCGCCGCGGGGTCGTCGACAATATTTCCTGCCGATAGCTCGTTCGCTCCCGCGTTATCTTTCACTGTATCCTCGTTCTTTTCTTTCAGGGGGAGTGTAATCGAGTGGCGCCACTGGGTCGAGGGTGAGGGTCGAGAGGAACGTCTTCGTCATGCTCTCTTCTCCCTCCTGGATCTTATCGCGAGAGAGATAATCGCGGATCAGGAAGATATAAAAAAAAGACTGAGCGAGGGAGGTCGAGGGCCAAGATTAGGCTCTTCTTGTGCGGCCTCAACGTCGTGTAATTTCGCTTCCACGACGCTCGAGCTAAATCTCCAATCAAACAAATGGCGTCTCTGCAGCGCTGTACACGACGTTGAGTGCCCTCGGCGCGTTCGGTTTTTCAACCCCCTGATTTTCAGACGACAAAACACCCGCGCTGTTCCCGTCAATTGCCGACGCATTCATTGAAAACTCGTGAACTTTTAGAGAGCATCGCATTCTTCGCCGCTCTCGATGCGCACACAGAGAGCGCCGGGAGGAAAACGCCGTAGTCGACGAAATTTCATTCGTCGAGTTGGCGAGCGCGCGCGGCGCTTGTCAGTTGTCGGTCCGAGTCGATTCCCCAGCGGGTCCCCCGGGCGCGACGACGACGACGACGACGAGTTTTTTTCTCCAAGCGACAGCGACGACTGCGAAGACGAAGCGGGTCCTCGGAGAGATGCGCCGGATGTGGAGGCTGGGATTCAAATTGTTTTAGAAGTTGGGAAGCGCGAGGGGATGCGCGGAATCGGCGCTGAATGAGGATGAGAGGATTCACTCTTCCCGCGAGAGTAAGAGAACTTGAAACCTGTAGCACGACGCTCGTTGCAATTTGTAACGTAGCAAGAGAGGAG
This sequence comes from Pimpla rufipes, assembly GCA_963932165.1. Lineage (NCBI taxonomy): Eukaryota > Metazoa > Arthropoda > Insecta > Hymenoptera > Ichneumonidae > Pimpla > Pimpla rufipes. Next base: position 9,757,996 of record OZ010636.1, read on the forward strand.
GGAATTCCCGTCCTCGTGTCCATATTGTTCGGATGTTGTAACAAGTTTTAATTTCGTGGGGAAATGTTGGCGGACTAAATGTTAAATCGTTGTCAAGCTGTGTTCTGTTTTTTTCTTCTTGATGGTAGCATCGTCATCGCTATGTTCATCTTGCGATTCAAATTATTTTAGGCTGGAATCGGCGCCGAATGAGGATGAGAGGATTCACTCTTCCCGCGAGAGTAAGAGAACGTGAAACCTGCAGCACGACGCTCGTTGCAATTTGTAACGTAGCAAGTGAGGAGGGAATTCCCTTCCTCGTGTCCATATTGTTCGGATGTTGTAACAAGTTTTAATTTCTTGGGGAAATGTTGGTGGACTAAATGTAAAATCGTTGTCAAGATGTGTTCCGTTTTTTTTTCCTTGACGGTAGCATCGTCATCGCTATGTTCATCTTGCGATTCAAATTGTTTTAGGCCGGAATCGGCGCCGAATGAGGACGAGAGGATTCACTTCCCGCGAGAGTAAGAGAACTTGAAACCTGTAGCCCGACGCTCGTTGCAATTAGTAACGTAGCAAGAGAGGAGGGAATTCCCTTCCTCGTGTCCATAATGTTCGGATGTTGTAACAAGTTTTAATTTCGTGGGGAAATGTTGGTGGACTAAATATTAAATCGTTGTCAAGCTATGTACTGTTTTTTTTTTCTTGATGGTAACATCGTCATTGGTATGTTGACCTTGCGATTCAAATTGTTTTAATTGAAGCGAGAGAACTTGAAATCTAGTTTCGCCCATAGTGGCTGCTATTTTTAGTATCTTCTTTGCAACATGATCTACAAATATCACACCACAAAATAATTCATCGTCAAATTAAGACAGACCAAAATAACATAGCGTCAAAATAGCAAACACCGAAATTACAGCGTGTTAAAATAACACACAGCGACTTAGCTGCGCGTCAAAATACCATACAAAACGCGATAGCTCCATTTCTGTATTCCTCGCGACTGTATTTGCTACAACCTTTCGTGACGAGTTTAAATGCATGAATTTGGCGTATTTGCTTCGAATAAAGGACTTTGACACTTGTGCAACCAGCTGTAATGGCAACAGAGCACGAAAACCGGACAGCTCGATTTCAGTAATCCTCGAGATTTTATTCCCATAGCATAAAATTACGGAATTACAGTAATAATGCAACGCAACACATCGTTTTTCTATTATTTTTGTCCTATCGTCTTTAAACGGTGAATTATATTGTCGTGTGTGTTTTTTTTCATCGTTTCGACATGGAATCGAAATTTTTATCACTGGATGAAAAACGGAAAATCTCTTCTCAATGTTCACGTCGTTCATCAGTTCTGCCAAGTTATTCTCTTCAACAGGAATAATGTCCTTAAAAAAAAAAAAAAATTTAACCGACGTCAGTTCGTTCTCCACTTCTTGTTTGCAGCGTCGTCATCGCGGTGTATTCATCTTGCGCCCTTTCGACGATCAGCTCGCCGATTTTTGCTGAAAAGTCGATAAAGTAACGGGGTTGAAGGGTGACCGAGCGGTGTATGGAAGCAGTAGTAATACAGGAGCGGCAGCGGCAGCAGCAGCAGCACGAATCGCTGGAACGGAGGGTCGCGCAATCTAAATTGAATCGGAGCGATACTAAAACGACTCCACCCGTCACTCCTGGGTCTCCGCTAATGCCACCCTCTTATACTGTTGCTGCCGCTGCTGCGAGCAGCGTTACCTTCAGGCAAAAGTGCCCTCTGAAAAGTGAACGGTTATGTAAAAAAATCCTTTCCATCACGAAGGCTGAGCTTTCTTTCCAGCTTTACCGCTCCACTCGTTCCTCGATCGCGGATACGCAGCCCGCGCACAGCGGGCAAATATTTTTAAGTGTCTCGGGAGCAAAATAATTATAACGGGCTTGTGAAAAAGATTTTCTTTCTTTTGACACGCCCGATTACGACTTCCGTATAAACCCAAGTCGTTCGAGAGGAATTTTTCTATTCTTCCACGTTGCAACTTTATTCGTGATACTTAGATCCTCATCGCAGGCCAGCGCAGAAATACGCAAGTTGATAAAAAAAAACTTGACGTTATTATTTCTTCTCCGACTGGCAAAAATAGAGCAGCACGAAATTCCCTTTCACGTCGTTGGTATTCATGTCGCTTAAATTCTGTTTGTTATTTCGCAAGTACAAGAGATCCTCCTCTTTCTCGCAAATTCAATGAAAAATGAAACACGTCCCGTCGACGGTGCGTCGAAAAGCCCGAAGGATCGACTTTCGAGCGCTTAATGTTGGCTTCGGAAAATGCACAAATGAAATTCCCCAAGATAAAGTTGATGCAGACATCGCTAGCGAAATTGTTCCAGTGCAAACGTCATTTGTCCACTTTCGAGGGCGCAGCGCGAAGTCTCCTTATCATCAACCGCGCAAGCTGATGCCAAAATATACATTTCCAAACGACCCCTCGTTAAAACACAATTTCGGCCCGTCGTAAAATTGGTAGCGCTTGATGAGCGGGACCACCCTCGAGTATATGCGTTAAACTCCGCCGGTATCGCGAGTATCCGGGATTCGCGCATCGCAGGGTGAGAGCGCGGGTCCCTGACAATGTCCGAGCGCGGAGGATTAACCGAACGTAAAGGTAGCGCGACCGCACGCGCCCGCTCGGCGTTTACAGTGCTTCCTGGTGGAACTGTTGGTGCCGCGGCGATGTAACCGGAGCTACGTGCGCGCAGAATGGGAACGTAGTGGCGGTGCCGGCGCGCCGCCACCATGAGTAAAAGCGCGGAGAGAGTGAGAGAGAGAGAGAGAGAGCTGAGCTCTGTGTATACAGCCTGAGAGACCGTGGCAGTAACAACTCGTTCTCGCGCTGGTTTCGCGAGCAACGTAGGTACAACGCGACGAGGAAGAGGGATCGATGGGAGAGCTACCGCGGGGGAGGGAGGGAGGAGGGGGGGTTGAAGGGAGAGAGAGAGAGAGAGTGAGGGCGGTTTCGTGTCCGTTGCACGTAACCCGGCAGGTCGTGGCAGAGGGCGAGGGGCGAGGAGGCTCCCGTTGTACCGAGAAAGCATGCAGGGCCCTCGCCCTCCCCGCGTGTTACCAACATAAATACGCGTACGTACTGTAGCGCGCGGGAGGTTACCGTGTGCTCGTGTATTCCGCCGGAGCCCGCGTGGTAGTTAACCGAGGCAAAGAGCATGTTAGGTAACACGACTGTATATAATCGTCACGAGAGCTCGTAGTTACTAAAGTTACAAGAGATCTCCGGAACAATCAGCGCTTACGCATACACGTTTCCAGTTTCATTCACGTGAGCCCGTGCGCGCGCCGCGGCGTGTTTGGCTGTGTGAGTGTGAGAGTGAGTGTGAGTGTGAGTGACTGAATTATAGCATAGCGTCTACGACGCCGCACCACACGAAACTTACGATACGTAAAATCTAGGCTGTGTGAGTGTATACACGCATTTATGTATAGTGCGAGGTTGTGCGTGAGTGTGATTGTAACTATGAGTGTGAGTGTGAGTGTCAGTATTAGTGTGAGTGCGAGTGACTGAATTATAACACAGCGACTACGACGCCGCTTCACACGAAGCTTATAATATATAAAATCCAGGCTGTGCGAGTGTATACACGTTTATGTGCAGTGCGAGGGTGTGCGTGAGTGTGACTGTGACTATGAGTGTGAGTGTGAGTGTGAGTCAGAGTGACTGAATTGTAACAGCGACTACGACGCCGCTTCACACGAAGCTTATAATATATAAAATCCAGGCTGTGCGAGTGTATACACGTTTATGTGCAGTGCGAGAGTGTGCGTGAGTGTGACTGTGATTATGAGTGAGAGTGTGAGTGTGAGTGACTGAATTATATATAATATAGCAACTACGACGGCGTTTCACACGAAGCTCCTAATATATAAAATCCCGACAGTACGAGTGTATATGCATACATTTATGTACAACGCGTGACTGCAAGCGTGTATGTGAGTGTGAGTGTGAGTGTGAGAGTGAGTACGAGTGCGAGTGTGAGTGTGAGTTTGAGTGTGACTGCCTGTGACTGTGAGAGAGAGAGTGACTGTGACTGTGACTCTGACTACGACTACGACTGTGAGCGACTGAATTATAACGCAGCGTCTCCGCGTAGTCCTACCGCACGAAACTTATAATACGCAAAATCCAGCTATACGACGGTATATATATCCCACGTACTACGCCGAGTTACCCGCCCAGCGGTACTTCTGCCCGCTGCCGTTTATACAACGCTCGCGCGCATATATCAAACATACGTAAAACCGCATACTCACCCCTATATATTATACCTACAGTCACCCCGCGCATATGTAACACATACGCGATCCGCGTACATATATATATATACAGTATATATTTCCCCGCGCTTCCGTATAAATATAATAGCGCGACATCGTACGCACGTAGAGCGTAACGCAATTGTGAGCAATGCACAAGTTGCAGCAGCGAGTGCGGGTGTTGGCAGTGCCCGAGGCGGCTGGAGGGGGGAGGGGGGAGGGGGGGGGCGGAAGGCGGCGCGCAGTTTCGGACAAACCGTAAAATCGTGCTGGCGCAACAATGCCCGTGATTTATTTCTGTAATTTAACTAACCCCCCCTCCACTCCTCCCTCCCTCCCTCCGCCCCCCCCTCACGCTCCCGGTCCCCCGGTCTGGTCTGGTCTGCTCCTCGTCGTTCTCGGGACCCGCGGCTACCGGAGCAGGAAAGCCGAGGCTCTCTAGCTGTGACCATGCGCGCGCGGACACACGGCAAAACGGGTAATATTAAAGCTCGTGCAGGAGAGAAAGAAGGATCTGGTGAGGGGGTAGGTGGCAGGGGGGGGGGTGGAAGGGGGAGCCTTGCGCGAATTAAAACTGTATTTTACAGCGTAGCCTTCGCGTTTTGCCAGTATTGCTAGCGCCCCGAGCTCTGAATCGCTGCCCCCTCCCCTCCTCCCCCGTCCCACCTTCGCGACGCTACATACGATCGAGTTATAACCCCCCCCCCCCCCCCCTCGCCCCCCACACACAGTTTGCCTCACCCTCGTGGAGTCCGCTCGCGCGCTAACGCGTCGAATATGTGTGCGCTCGAGCAAGCGTGCTCTCGTTCGTTTATATCCGCCTCGCGACTTCGCTTTACGAGCGTATTAGTCCGCGGATTATTATTTCTCCTTTTTACTTTTTCCGACGTTTCCACCACCCTCCACCCCCCCCCCCCCTCCCCGGGCCCGAGCAGCCCCCTTTATACGTGGCGGCGTACATGAGCGTATGTATTATATAGCGGCTGCTTCGGCCGCTCGTCCTTGCGCTTTTCCACTCTCCCACAGCGACGATTATGACCGGTCGTAAAAGTCTTCCCGGGGAATTTAATTTTTACTGATGATGACGTACAGACGTTATTCTATCTTTTTTTTTATCTCGGCGCGGGCCAACCACGCACGACTTTACGACCGTTTGATGTGTTCGCGTTTATTAAGGACGAGAATCTATTAAATTAGGCGCAAAATGTTAACCGGGTCTTGTATACAGGGTGTTTGGTTGCACGGAGTGACCGCAAACAATTATTTTGTCAACGTCGATAGCTTGTGAGGAATTTCGCGTTTTGCGAAAATCCTTCTTCGCGATACGGCATGTCTTTTTTTAATTTTGATCGCTCGTTTGGTCACACCAAAGTGGAATGAGTTATGTGTTTTGTGGGCGTCACACAGCACGATTTCGGGAAATGAAACGCATGGCAATTAAATTCATCCAATATCGACGGTGAAACGCTGTACGCAGTATCAATATTGAATTTGAGTTTTTATTCCGGTCCTGTGCATTACACACGCGAATTTTCGGCGTCAAAGTGTCATAAGGACCCGTTGAAAGGGGTAATAAATGTACTGCATTGAATTATTTTGCCAATTACCAATGACATTACCGATGGATGAAAAGAACCGAATATTCATTTTTCTATCTTTAGCCTCGTGATCACTTTACATGCAGAAGTGTGTCATTATTATTATTATTATTATTATTATTATTATTATTGTTGTTGTTGTTGTTGTTGTTGTTGTTGTTGTTGTTGTTGTTGTTGTTGTTGTTGTTATCATTATTATTATTATTTCATTAATATCCTCTGGCTGGCGAGCCGGGGGACGTTTATCACACGCGAGGTGCACTTAAGAGGGTCGATCGATTATTTCAACCGAACGTCGCGCGTCGATTACGCAAATTGGTCGAGAAAGGCAACAGGCGCATCGCGCGTTTACGTATATCCACCGTGTGCGCGCGCTCGAGATGGACGAGCCCGCGATCTGCGTCAGTTCCGATGCGACGTCAATATTTGATACATTTTTCGCGGCCCCGCGAAAGTGGATGTAGTAACAAATTAACTTATCGAATTTTCCGCGCGGGACGGACGTCGACGACACGAACGCTCGAAAAATACACTCGAGTCCCCCTTGAGGACGCTGAAAATAATCCGCGCGCAGGAGCAGCGCCGAGCGTGCGGCAAAAGCGCGGAGGCATCGCGCTCGGAGGACGAACTGAAAAGTTTTCCTCCCGGGAAAAATGGCCCCGTGCTGAGAGCCCGTGAGGATTTTTATATCTAATTTAGCGAGGACCTCGGCGTGCGCGCGAGCGCCAAATTCATCGGTCGCCCCCCCTGCCCGCACGACGCTGCCTTTTCTACTTGCCCGGTATCTCCCGTCCGCGCGCGTCCTCGTTGCTTCGTCCCTTTCGCCTGGCTTTTCGCGACATTTTCTCCTGGGTATCTTTTCCCGGCTTCCGCCAATCCTGCCTTTTCCATCTTACTCGTTTCCTCTTAATCCCCCCCCCTTCACCCCCTTCGGCAGCCCCTCCATCCCTCCCTCCCTCCGCCCCGACTCTCGTGCACTCTTCAACCCTTTTCCGTCTCTCTCTCTCTCTCTCGTCCTCTCGGTCGCTGGCGCACCTCCCGGCACTTCCTATATAACCCTCTCGACGTACGTTACCGGGGAGCACGTCGTTTCGAGCGGATAACATGGAATTTTACGATCCAGCGTTATACCGTAACCATGTAGCCTGAATGAGGATTTCGCGCACCGATATGTCCTGTCCGCTCGGACTCCCGCCTCCTTCTCCTCGCTCTGTATGCGCGGGTACCGCGCGATTTTTTTTTATCTCGTCCCCTTTTATTTTTAGTATTTTTCTTTTTTTTTTTTTTCATCCGGCACTTATGGAGCACCGTGGCGATATAAAATAAAATTGTGGCGCGGCTCCGTCGTTGGCCCCTTTATACACTGCGCGCCCGCGGACCGACGATAAATAATAAAATCAGAGGGACGTGTAGGAATAAGAAAGTACTCCGGTGGTACGCGACCTGATTGCCAGAGAGCGCGGAACGCGTTCGAGTGCCCCGCGGATCCGGGAGGCTGGAACGCGAGTTCCAGACTCGCCGCTCGCTGCTCGTCGCGCGGCAGTCGCGGAGTGTTAACGTCCTCGACGATCTCGCGCGCGCGGGGAAGACAATAACGCGCTTGATTGTAATTGGGCCAAGGTTTTCCAGAGCATCCCAGTTTCGTGCGCGCCGTCGTCGTCTTCCTTTCACGCTTTATGCGTCACTCTTCGCCTATCAGCCGGTTATCTGTCGCGCGACGGTGTCCTCCGCCTCCTGAATGCGCGCAACGTGTGCCTCTCTTCCAGCTTAATATGTCAGGCCTGCGAGCGCCGGTGACACGGGGGCTCCACGTCGTCTCGCGGTGAAACACACGGGAACACACAGCTCGCACGCGCGTCGCCGCACGCTGGACTGCCAGAAAGTGGAGCGGAGACCTGACGAGGTCGCCCCAAATCCGCGCCGTTTCTATGAAAGATACGGCGTGTAAAGCGCGAAAGGGGGCGCGACTGTCACGGCTCTCGTGTGGCTGTGCCAAAGTCGCTTTTGCCGTGTCTTCCCTCGCACCGGGTCTTTCCTAAATATTATATACGAAACCCCCTCTCCCCCCGACCCCCTGTGACCCAGTTTCGGGCTGCTCAAAGTTTGACTTCACTCGCGTCCGGGCTATGTTTAAATTCCGTAAAAGGATTTCGCCTTGTCTGTGTGTGTGTGTGTGTGTGAGATGTATGGAAAAAGGAACGAGGGAATCCGATTTTAACAATGGTGCCGAGGGCCGGCACAATGGGTCGCGCGGGCTCGCGTGGACGGCGAATCGTGTCTTCCGACTCTGCCGAACCGTGTCATAGCATTGACAATGGATAGTCCAATCTGTTGGCGCATTTCGATCTGTCTTTGCCGGTCGGGCGTGTTGTACAAGCTGCACGGGGGAAAAAAGGAGGGTGGAACAATTGAGTTGGTTGGAAAAGTTAGCGGAAAATATTTGGTATATTCGACCTGAACTCTTGATTGGCACTGCTAATTGTCACTATTTGCTGCGTTGCAAGAAAATATTCAATAGAATTGTTGAATCACTAGCAGTTGATGTTACGTTATTTTATTTTATTTTATGCGCGTGTTTCCCCTTTACTTTTATTCGAATTTTTTGTTTTTCCTTTTCAAGAAGCTTGAAAACCCAGTCCGATTGGAAATTTCCCAATGATTCCGAAAAGCTCCGAAAAACGCGAAAAATGACCATGTTTAAGTATGTTCAAGATAGGTTCAAGGTAGGATTAGGTTAGGCATGGTTGAATTAAATATTCTTAGCTTAAATAAAATGGCTCCATGTCCCTATATTATCCATATAATATCAAATATTATATTGATATGGATTGGTTATTGTACGATATTCCTATCAAACATTTTTTCTATCGCCCAAATGTCATAATATCGACAGATGGGCATCGACTTTCAAATGTTATTATTATCCGTTTATCGAAACTGCACCCCACTCCGAAAAAACACGACGCGACTTGGGCGTCGTGCGGCAGGGATGCTTGAATAACGTAACGTCTCACTGCCAACGAGTTTGCCAACCTTGGTGCTTCCTTGGCTCACCCCACTACGTACTATGTACTTTCGACGAGCATTCAACCCAGCCTGTGTCTTACTGTGCCAAAAACGTCTTCACTCATGCATACACTTTGAACTCGGCTCCTACAGACGGCGAGAGCTTTAAACTCCCGAGTCTGTGTGTGGCGCTCACCTTGCGCCTCGACGTGCACACGCGCGCCGGTATTGTGAAAAACACCGATACACTGCAGGGCCCCGAGTATTCAAAGCGTGGGGCTGTATAGGCACCAGATCGGACGCACTCACCGCGAGCTGTTGACCCGCATTCACCTCTTAAACGAAGTGGCTTCTACACCCAACGTTCTCGAGATGCCCCCCTCCTCGTGCCTCCCTGACTCCCTCCCTCCCCCGTCCACGACAGCCAGGGATTTTCCGGCTCTCTTGCTCACCCTCGTGCCGACGCCAGGTGTCAGCCTGTGTACCGCACCCTTCGTCTTCCTCGATTTCCTCTTGGCACCGGCGCAGCTTCGCCGCCCGAGCCGACGAGAGAGGGCTCTATAAAGCTTCAACGAAAGATGCGCCCTCACCCCGCGCTCACCGCGCCCCGACGTTGGTGGTGGTGGTGGTGGTATTCGTATTTCCGTATTTCCTTATATCCTTGCCGATCGATCACGGCATATCTACACCAGCCCGCCGCGCCAGTCGACTCGAGTCCCGACGAGGCTCCGCCGTCTCTCCACTTCATCGTTTTACTTTGCTCTTTTATTCTTTGCTTTTGTAATCCCCTCGTATATATCTCACTCTCACTCCCTCTCTCTATGGGCGATAAGCACCGTCGAAAAGTACATTTTCCCCGGTGCGAAAAATATACGTACCCCTCGAATGTGCCGTATAAAATACGAAGTGCGGTATTATCGAAACTTCGCGCGAAGTAGAATACATTTGAGAATAGAAAACGCGGACGCGCCGGAGAAGTATAGGGCTTGCGGCGGGTATATCCCCCGGTTCTCGTGATCTTATGCCGGGCGAAAATTCGTGCGGTGAATATTGAGAGGCGGTGTCTGGTTTGCTCGACGCGATTCAGGAGGAAATGGGTGTTCGAGGTTTTTGAAAAAAAAAAGAAAAAAAAATTCTTAAGTAGTGATTCATTTAACGTTGATTATATCGAATTTCAGATGATTTTTGTTATCATTTTTCAGCAGAAAGATTCGAAATCTTAGGGGTTGTAATTTAGGAAAATTTGCTACAAATTTATCGCCTAGGCTATGCGTATTTAGGACACTCGGTAATTACGACAGATTTTTAATTATTCCAAATCCAGTCGAAGGTAATCAACGTCTGCGCCGCCTGTAGTCACCGGTCCATTCGGCGAATTAGGATGTATCGGCTATAAGCCGGTTGGGGTCGTTGGTGGCGTTGTGCATGCTCACCCCGTTTGTCTTCATAGAGGTTGAATTACCCTTGATCAACACGGTGCTCTGCCTCCATCGACGCACGCAGTGCTTCGGCATCGCCCCCAGCAGCGATACTCCCGGTTGTTCGTCAATCGAACCGAGACTGAGAGTGATCCCCGCAGTCCTTAATTAGAATCGCTCCGGTAGCGCGCTTGTAACCCGTCAAGCGCGAGATCCATCGTTCTTAATAGATTCTCCATTACTCACTGACCGAGCGTCTGAGATTTACTCGGCGCCGAAAGAGCGATGGACCGCCAAATCGGGAATAAGAGTTGAAATTGAAGAAAAGATTTTGCGGACACTTCGATATCCCCTTGCAAGAATATATATTGGCTACAAAAGAATATCCAAAAAAAAAAAAAATCTTAGAAGTCGTCCGAAAGTTATCCTTCGGATATCTTCAAAGTTGTCCGAAAGTTGTCCGAAAGATGTCGGAAGGATCTCCAAGAGACATCGTTTAAGATGTCGGAATGATATCCTAAATACATTTTTTAAGATGTTGGAAAAATATCCACAAACATTTGTTAAGGTGTTGGAAAGATGTCCAAAAACAATTTTTAAGATGTCTGGAAGATATAAAACAAAAACATTTTTTAAGATGTCGGAAAGATATAAAACAAAAACTTTTTGTAAGATGTTGGAACGATATCCAAAAGGTAACTTTTGGACAACTTTTAAAATATCCAAAATAACTTTTGAACAACTTTTAAAATATCCAAAGGAAGTTTTGGACAACTTTAAAAATATCCAAAAGAGCTTTTGGACAACTTTAAAAATATCCAAAAGATCACTTTTCGAGACCTTGGAAGATATCCAAAAAATAACTTTTGGCCCAACTTAAAAGATGTTGGCATACCTTCAGACAAACATGAATCGATGAAGCTTATATCATATTCAACCATCGATTCTACTAACCTGTTTGTATCTTTCATAAACAACCTTCTTAAAAGGTCCAAGCAGAATCAACGAATGGTTTACGAAACACATCCCCTTCTTCGATCCGTCTTCGAATCCAAAGTCGTAAAACCCGGCAATCTGGAAGAGTTATCGAAGGGTAAATTCGCCGATTCAACGAAGGCTGCTCGCGTCCTTCGAGGGTGCAGGCGAGGTTTCCGGAAAGGCGTTGAATTAGCCGAGGATACACATCGAAGTGAAGCCGACGAGCTTCAACCTCCATGAAGATCAAAAAGAGGGTTCGATGGCTTTTCCGGACCCTTCCAAAGCGGCGCAGATTTCACCGACCCGAAGTGCCCGAAGGGCGAGCGGAGGTTCGAAATTTCGGTCCGTCCGGAGAAACCCACCCCCATCCAACCCTGTTTCTCACGAGCCTCATATTCCTGTTAGCCCATTTTCCAATACCGAACCCGTGCGGCTCATCGCGGTGGGAGCGGTAATAACGCGCCGGATCGGCAAACGATAATTTAACAGAGCGAAAGCCCGAGAACGCGTTAGGAATTGATTCAAAGCTTCGCGGGTCTCTCCGCGGCCCACCGTAATTCAGATAATCCGAAAGGTAATTCATTGCCCGACTACCGCGACGTTACGTACGTGTACGCATCGGCGATGACTCGATAAATTACAGCTCGCGTTGCGCGGCCACCTAACGGAATTCCTCGACTCGCGCCGATCCCACACCGCGGGGTGTGAGTGTTGTAACGTTATACGGCGTCGCTGCCGCCGCCGCCGCCGCCGGAAACGAACGCCCGTCGAGTTATGGTTCTCGGCGTCGCGATTCTCACGTGTGTTATACCGCGGCGTGTAAACTCGGCCGGGAAATGCCTCGGCCGCGAGATAACCTCGGGTATGGAAGAGGGATGAACTGGAGAGGCAACCGGGGGAATTTCAAATGGAACTTGTCGGAGAAAAATTTGTTACACCAACGAGAGAGAAAGAGAGAGAGAGAGAGAGAGAGAAAGAGACGGTGAATATGGGCTCGAAAATATATATTTATTATGGCGCGGCGATAAATCGTGAGTGGGGATGTAAATCACGAATGAAAAATCGTCGGAGTCGGGTGGAGAAAAGCAAAGTTGTTAAAAGTCGATCGCCCGGCGATATTTCCGTAAATTCGACGTCTCTGTCTCCCGTCCCGCTTCTCGCCTCGTTTTCTCGCTCTTTGGTTGCGGTATAGCGGCGATGCAGCCGCCGCTGCCGCCCGCCCCGGCGACGACGTCTGTTTTAATGGGTAGTTCGCACCACACTGCGGATTTACGAGAGCCATCTCGACGAGGAAATTGCTCGGGATCAAAATTCGCGCGGCCATCAGCGCGGCGGTCGCATCCCCGCGCTCGCCGCCGACCGAACTGAATCCAGTTTAGAATTCGAGTGTCCTCCACCCACCGGCGGACCGCGCTCGGCTCTCTCTCTCTCTCTCGACACTCCCATCGCCGCCTGATTATAACGACGCCCGGGGGAAAAAAAACAAGTTTCGCGAGCGTTGAAAACAGACGCTTCGTATTTATCAAAATAAAATTACATAATTTATTGCATTGTGAGATTCGTTTATTCTCGTCGTCTTTTTTTTTTCTCTTTTTTTTCACGATGAGTCGTAACTTTTCGCTTTATTGGAAAACTACGTTTTCACGATTGCAGCTTTTAATTTGAAACTCGTTGAAAATTTCGCGAGAACGATTCCGCCAGTGATAACAGTCGACGTGGATGGGGATTTTCTTCTCCGGATTCGATCTCCCCGCTGGAAGAATTTTTACCCCGGAAAATATCTGTGAACTCCATTTTCTTCGAGTTCAGGATAATTAGTAAAAACATTCCGAATTTATCAAAATAAAATTACATAATTTATTGCATTGTGAGATTCGTTTATTCTCATCGTCTTTTTTTTTCTCTTTTTTTTCACGATGAGTCGTAACTTTTCGCTTTATTGGAAAACTACGTTTTCACGATTGCAGCTTTTAATTTGAAACTCGTTGAAAATTTCGCGAGAACGATTCCGCCAGTGATAACAGTCGACGTGGATGGGGATTTTCTTTTCCGGATTCGATCTCCCCGCTGCAAGAATTTTTACCCCGGAAAATATCTCTGAACTCCATTTTCTTCGAGTTCAGGATAATTAGTAAAAACATTCCGGGCCTGAATGGGAAGCCTCGGTGTCTCGAGCCGGCGAAAAGTTTCCCCGAATGAATACAGAGAGCCCCGAAGTGTGATAATTAGCTTGTCGACGTTTCCCGGCGAAGCGACTGAAAATCGTATTCGCGATGGGAATAAAAAGATCGAAGCGCAATCAGCGGCTTCAGCAAAAACTTTTCGAACGTCCTGAAAAGTCTGTGTTTTATATCCCTTCCACATTACACCGTGGAGTCCAAATTCGATAACGCGTGGATCATTCGGCTTGCAGCCAAAATCGCGCTGGAGCCAGAATCAAAAGTGGCTGATCCGAAGTCCCATTTATTCAACGTTCACCACACGACCGCCCGGTTCAATAACACATCATTGATATTCGGACACACATTTCGCCCGGTCGGGATGATCCGGCACACCGAAAACATTCGACACGCGACATTACACGACGCGAATCGTAAAACTATCTACACGCATCTGTCGACCCCAATTAATCCACCGCGTTTGTAGGATCGAACGTTTATGCATACCAGGCGCTCCAGTCGATCCACACGCGGGATGCACCGCGGCGAGCGTTCAATCGAATTTTAACCGGTCGCGCCAACCACGCGCGCACAGTTCAATCCGGCCGGGGAAACGTAATAACAAGTTCAATCACGACAAATAATATAAATTCAATTACACGCCGGCAGTTACGAATTCGTACGGTTCGCGCGGGTTCCCCGTGTGTGTGTGCGTGTGTGTGTGTGTTGCGCGTGCACACAGATTTTACCTCGCGCGATCGGACACACACGAGTCAGGTGCGGGTCGGGGTTCAATCTCGAATATTCCCGTTTTCCCGTCGCGGAAGTTGCGCGAGAGCGTCGCGCGCATTCGGTTGATGTAAATATTGGCACAACAATAATGCAGCCGCTCGTCGTGGTGTGCGAGAAACGCGCGATACACGGACGCGCCGCTTCGCCTCGTGGACAAGTCGCGTTGTGTTATGTATAGACGAGGTCGCCCCCCGGCGCATCCCATGTACCACATTATATTCGCGGTGGATATGGACGCACATCCACAGTCACGTAATGCATACATAACCAAATGCACGGGGGAATATTGAAACAAGCCGCGAGTCTCTCGCCTCGCGTATCGCGTGTACCCAGCGAAATCACTGCAGCGTCTCCGCGCCACCTGAAATCCGCGCGGCAACTAATTAAGTACCGGCGTGCGGCGCTACAAGCGCTACGCGAAATGCTCACGTTGTATGGTGTAACTGCGATGTAACGTGTGAATGTAACGATACCCTTTGTAACACCCCCCGGGCGACCCGAGGCAGTTTGAGCTGAAAGCTCGACGACAAGAGTTTTGTAAGTTGTAACTGCAGCCGTGACGATTTAATTTACACTATTCATAGAGTCTGAAGGATCAGAAAGTTATTTTATAAAGTAACTACTTGAAAAATTGAGGAAATTCAAACTTTAGATAGATATATAGATAGATTTATTTATTTCGTACCCTGGGACAAGTCCCCTAAGAGCACCGAGCAATAGCATACAAAAAAACGCATTACCATAGATAATGTGCCGCAAAGAAAACAAAATAAAATATAAATACGTTTTGCACAATAGCGCAGAAGACCGCACACCCAATCCATCGCGCACAAAAATACAAAATCGCGATGACATTGAAGTTTGCATCGTTGAAATGCAACGAAAATAAAAAAAAGAATTCCAATTAACCCAAATAATGAAATTAGGTGTAAAATCACGACAATTAGTTACTGTGGTGACTTTTTACACCTAATTTCATCGTTTGAGTTAATTAATTCGAATTTTTTTTCTGAATTTCGTTGCATTCCAGCGATGCAAACTTCAACGTCATAAATCGCGCTACAAAACTAAAACAAGGAACTTAAACTCAAAAGCCTAAAAATTAAAATAAAGCAAAGGACCAGCAAGACACGCCGAAGCCCTAGCCGCCCATTTCCCCAAAACACCTCTTCTAAATAGCCACCCTGAAACTCGCAAGAGTGCCACTGCGACGTCCGCTATCAAAAATCGAATCCCGCACATAGCACGCAACAACAAGAAACAAGCGCGCGACATAATGAGTGCGGCTCGGCGGCGCAACGAAGTCGACTCTGCGATGTCGCTGCCGAAGCTGACGACCCATACACGCACCCCTCACGAAAAATCGCTGCAGCAAATATCGCAGCTGTGCATGTAACCTCAAGCTAAAAATAGATACAGCGAGCAAATACCTCCTCTTTATAAATTACCAAAGTATCCATTTAAAAAATCCTGAAGTCTTTCCAGAAACAAATTATGCGTCCAAACAAATTGAACGACTGCGCATAGCCACAATCAAACTCCCTCGAAGCCGCGCGGCACCAAAAATCACTTCCCAAAACCCGCCAACCCCGAAAATTCACCCGGCGAAAATCAGATTAGGAATTCCCACACGTGAGAATCATGAATATTCACAAAAATTTACGTATTTCCGCATAAACGCGCAAGATTACCGCGCGAAATTGGATCGCATCATCAGCGTCATCCGGGCGAGCAACCCGAGAGCGCCCGGGCCAATCGCAAGTGGATTACGCGAGCATCGCGGTCATAGGCACAAAGCCGCGCGCATGCATTTATCATCCCTTACGCGACGCGTAAATGTAGCCTCGCTCGAGGATGCGATAATGGGTAACCGGTATATATAAGACCCGAGGATTCCCTTCGGTCCCGAAGGCGTCGGAGGCTCCTTGCGGCGCGTGCGGCAATCCCCGTGTCGTGTGCCCCGCGCTCCCGTTGCGTGCTCGTCTCCCGTGGGAATGAGTCAAGCGCATAAACTAGTACGACGATATAGGGAGCGACCGACAGCGCGCGGGACGCACCGAACGCGCGGGCTTCTCGCGTGTGTTGGTCCTGCGTGCGAGTTCGTGGCGGAATATGTGCTCATACAGGGCCAGGACGTTGTATCCTGGCGCGCGCTCGCCGGTCGTCCCCGTTGGCCCGGGGACGCTTCCGCCTTTGTCCCATGTGCAACCTGGTTCTCCTCCGGCGCTACGTTCCAGACACGCTGCTCAGCCTATGGCTCGACTACAGCAAGAGCGCTGCACATGTTGTGTTGTACGTGTGTGGATGAGAGACAAGGTGGTGTTGGGTAAGGCGGGAGAGGAAGCGGAGACGATATGCAGGCAACCTCGCTGCCCCCTCTCGAGGTTCTCCGCTTTCTACTCGGTGCCCGGAGAGCGCGATGAGACAAAGGGAAGGATCGTCGGCATTGTGGAGCGGAGCGACGGCCTAGGTGCTCCCTCGCGCCAACCGGAATTTAGTCGCAGAGCCCTCTGCCCGTTCCTCCTGCTCCTCCACCTACTAGCTGTATGTGTATATAGTATAGAGCGCGATGTGTCCCCTCGTTCTCGATGCTCGCTGTTCCATGTGCTGTATATAGCTCTATGTGGATATCTGTCCTGCAGGGGCCGTCGTCATCTGCTTTCGCCTGTGACTATCATCATGCGGCGTCGTCGAGGCTCCGCCGCCGCGACTATATGGCTTAGGAGAGTAGATTGGAAATGCAAATTACCCGGAGCATCGGCAATGAACTCGGTGCGCTGCGGCCTCCGGAAGTCGCGGCTCATCCGTCGCTGGACTTCGGAGTTGGAAGCCTTGTTACCGGTTGGCGTGCGGTTGTTCGCTTGACGGCGCAAATATTGATGCGTCGGAAGTAAGTCCGGGGGGGTCCTGGAAAGAGTTGAAATTTGATGGGTGTTGGTGGGCGCAGATGAGATTCTGGGTAGGGTCTTGACTAGGCTCTGGTAGAGACCTGGTTTGGATATGATTGTGTCTTCACCTCGTACGATGTTCGTATTTCGTGTCGTGAAATCGTGAGGATTATGGAAGTTTGGCATAAGAATCTGACCAGGGCCCGAATCTGGCCAAGACCCTGATACGAACCTGATTTGGGATCAGTTGTACCTTCACCTCACACGATGTTCGTATATTGCTTCGCAGAACCTATGAGAATCATGGAGGCTTGGCATCATATTCTAGCCAGCGCCTGGCCAAGGATGATGTTGAAGTATACATCGTTGGAATGCAACCAAATTCAGATTTTTTTTTTTCTATTTAACCCAAATGATTGAATAATAATCTAATTACTAATTAATGATTTAATTATCGGATAATGATTTGATTAATAATTTCATCATTTGGGTCAAATGAAACCATGATACGAGCCTGATTTGGGTTTGACTGCACCTTCATCAATTCGTGAATCCGTGAGAATTATGGATGTTTGGCATCATAGGGAACTCTACGACGATGTATAGCTATTTTGTGCGGGTCAAGGCCACGTACCTCGCGCAGCATTGACGTTCCGCGAGAGCCCGAGGAGTTTCCCCGAAGGAACTCGATGGCGGTTTGCATTTCACGCTTCGACAGAAAGCCAGAGACAATGGGGCAAGAGAGGGAGATGGGGGCGGGGGGAGGGGTGTGGAGCGAGGTATAAGTTTCGACGCTCGTCGATAGTTATCAAAGTTTGATGTCTCGACGGAGAAATAATTGGATTTGCGCGAAGGATTTGTGAAACTCGCGAGAGAATCAACGGAAGAGCATCGAACGACGGCAGACGGCTTTAATTAATAAAGTCCCGAGGCCAACAACATTACACAGGGCGATCGGGAAGGCTTAGAAAGCATCGGGAGATCCGTTGTACGAAGACGTGGTAATTGCGATAACGAAAAGGGTTGTTCAAACTGAATGAACCGCTTAATTCCTCGGGTCAAACGGGATTTGGGGTCTTCGAGGAGCTGCGGCAAAAACATTGGCAGACGATACGGTAATTAAAATTTGTAAAACTCGGTTTGCGCGGTGAAACATTCAAGTGAACAGTCTGCGGGCTAGTTACGCGAGCGGAATAGTAGCGGGCATCGCTCGCTAGATGGCGAAGTGGCTCGAGCGTTTCTCGACCGCGGTACGTCGCCTCCGAACACGCGTCGCGAGGCATCTCGCAGTTTCAACTGGGTCAACGAAACCGTGAATGGGAGAACCGCGCGCGTTTCCTCACAATGATAACTTTTCCGTAACAGCAACAGCGCTTGTTGTTTACCCTCGTAACTCGCCATAGACTCGTCCGTTAAATTAAATTACTTAAAAACAGTTAATAATGCCTGGAATAACGAAGTAAAAAGCAACCGTTGTGTAATTAAAGTTTGTACACTCAGCTGGTGAAATTGCTGGTAGCCTCAAATTTGTTGGGAACGGATTTTTGCTATCTCTCACTTCTTTTCCATTAATTACTCAAACGATTTCTAACTCAATCATCGCTCGCCGAGTGATTGGCCGGTGGCCAACGGCTGCATCGCTCATCATCCTCGTCTCCTCGCCACTAAAGTGGAATACACAATTGCGTTCAGTCCTTGGTGGAAAATCTGTGTCGCTTCGTCCGGCTTAAGTCAGACCCTGATCCTGATCAGTGCCTAACTTGCGCCGGTCAGTGCCTAACTTGATAGTCCTGATCAGTGCCTAACTTGCGCCGGATGTAACGCCGCAAAATTCCCAAAATTGTTATCAGAAGTGAATACCGCACTCGCATGGATCCCCTGATAACACCGTATTGACGTCAAGGTGTCGGTCTCATGTAGGAATAAAAAAGTACGCTTTTGAATGGGCAGTCTAACTTTCACAGGCGCAATACTACGATTAGGACTCAACAACGAATGCTTTTTTGGACATCATAAGCCTAAAAATGGAAACCCAGTTAGTGGACTTTAGTGTACTAAATGCTCACAAATGGACCCTTTGGTCAGGGGGAGACCCAATAAGTGCTCGGGGAAAAATCTCGCCGTTCACTTCAGTCCCGCTAATTTCTTAAACAATCAAAACTCAATCACCCCTCGCCGAGTGATCGGCCGGTGGCCAACGGCTGCACCGCTCCTCATCCTCGTCTCCTCGCCACCACAGCGAAATATATACACGATTGCACTCAGTGCGCGCACACAGCACGAGTACGCAGAGAGAGAGTCAGAGCGCACTATACGTGCTCTCGGAAAGCTCTCGCCTTTCCACGTACGCTCGCTGCAGGCTCGCTGTTCATGTACCTCGCCTCGCGTAAACTCAGCCCACGGTATATTTCGCGCTACAGTTATATCTCCGAAGCGCGCGGCGCGGCCGCGCGGCTATATATCCGCGGCGCACTCGACTGCCGTGTGTATCGTGTTATATGTGCGCCGTGTGTATCTGTCTCTGGGCCACTGTTTTCCCGCTGCGAAAAGGAAATGTGACAGGCACATGGGGACTGACCTAGATTCGGGGTTCGCTGGCTGCAGGCTGGCTGGCTGGCTGACTGTTGGTGCGCCCGGCCCTCGCCAACCCCCCCCCTGCAGTGTGCGCGACCGTAGGAAAAGCGCCGCGCAGTCCTATCGAAGGCTTCGCAGACATATTGGACATCAAACTCATGAGCGCACACGGAGCGCCAGTACCACCGATTCTCTCTCTTTCTTTCTCTCTCTATAGTAATAATATCGGCGTATTCTTCGGCAGATCTTTCCGCCCTTTCCTCCCCCCCCTCCCCCTCTCCCCACTCCTCCTACCCCCCGTGTCCCGCGCCTCCTCGGCTATGAACCCGCGGGCTTTTTCCATTACACGCTCTCGCGGAACGGCTCCGCGGCTCACGGTTTTTGCACACAATCATCGCTGCCTTTACGGTTTTCATAAAAGGCTTACGATATATATGTATCGTCGTTCTTATTTTTTTCCCCTCCCTCCTCCTCCTCCTTCTGCCGCTGCTGCTGCTTGCGCCACTGCGAGATTTATCGCGCGCGGCCGATAAGTTTATTGACCGTGACGCCGCGGCGATATACATTTTCCTCGCTTAAACCGCGCCTACGATTTTGTCGCAGGTGCGGGACTCGCGGCGGTCGCGAAAAAAAAAAAAAAAAAAAAAAAAAAAATGACGGGGGAAGAAAAAAAAAAGAATAAACGAAGACGGGAGAATAAAAAGAAATATGATGTTATTTATGTTGCAGTATATGCAACGAGTTTAACGTCGGGTTATACACGGTTATAAAGAGGAGTCGTAAGCCCCCCCCCCCGGAAGAGCTTATTTTAGATGGTTCAAACGACCAGACCGCCGCGATCGAACATTGGCTTTTCATTTGTACGTAGCCTTTATGGCGCGCGAGGAGAGTATATGGTATATAACCCCCCGTATAACAGATGCGATATACACGTGTATAAGTACGTAAGTCGTGGTCCTGCCGATATATACTCTACTTTGGTCTCGTAACCCCCCTCCACCCTCACCCCCCCTTCGACCCCCTCCACGCTCGGATTTGTCGGTGGTTCAAATCCGCGGTTAAGCCCCACGGCTAACCCCGTCGGGTGTTCCCGATTCCCCGCTCGCTCGCCGAACGAATAAGCTCCGCGCAGTTCCAGTCGTACCAACGGCGCAATCGAGTTCCAATCGCTGCGGCTTGGCTTTATTAACTACCCAATCCGCAGCCCCGCGTCGTTCTTCTCGCCGCACACCGTTCGATCTCTTCATTGCCTCCTCTCTTATTCTCCACGCCGCGGGGGAGGGAGGGGGGGGGGGGGGGGGAGGGGAGGGTACTGCGAACCCGGCGAAATATTTCGCTGCACTGTCAAATATGCAGTGGCTACGCTGTAAAGTATATGGACCACTCGACCCGCGGTTTTGCGACCGCGATGATATTCATCGATTAGACCGGTGGCACGAGACATTCGCGAAATCGGGTCACGTGAAACTTTAATTGTGCGTCTTGTAATAATTATTTTTTTAAACTTAAATCTTTAGTTTTCAGGCTTATGTACTTGGTACCTCATGACAGAGAGACGAGAAATAGTATTAATAATACTATATTTTCACATCTTAACTTTGGCGATTTTCGGGCCGGAGACGGATCTATGATGTCTGACAAAAAAATCGTCGCCAAAAATATTTTTTTCAAAATGGATTAAAAAAGGTTAAGAACCAGTGTTTTCAGGGGTAGAATATGCGACTTGAGAATGATGGTATAGGTTAAAAGTCGATATTTTAAAAAGAAAAAAAATTGGGGTCGATTTTGGCGATTTTCGGTCGGGAGCTGGATCTACGATTTCTGTCAGAAAAAATATTTTTTTCGTCGCCAAAAATATTTTTTTCAAAATGGATTAAAAAAGGTTAATAACCAGTGTTTTCAGGGGTAGAATATGCGACTTGAGAATGATGGTATAGGTTAAAAGTCGATATTTTAAAAAGAAAAAAATTGGGGTCGATTTTGGCGATTTTCGGTCGGGAGCTGGATCTACGATTTCTGTCAGAAAAAATATTTTTTTCGTCGCCAAAAAAATATTTTTTTCAAAATCGATTAAAAAAGGTTAATAACCAGTGTTTTCGGGGGTAGAATATGCGACTTGAGAATGATGGCATAGGTTAAAAGTCGATATTTTAAAAAGAAAAAAAAATTGGGGTCGATTTTGGCGATTTTCGTTCGGGAGCTGGATCTACGATTTCTGTCAGAAAAAATATTTTTTTCGTCGCCAAAAATATTTTTTTCAAAATGGATTAAAAAAGGTTAATAACCAGTGTTTTCAGGGGTAGAATATGCGACTTGAGAATGATGGTATAGATTAAAAGTCGATATTTTAAAAAGAAAAAAAATTGGGGTCGATTTTGGCGATTTTCGGTCGGGAGCTGGATCTACGATTTCTGTCAGAAAAAATATTTTTTTCGTCGCCAAAAAAATATTTTTTTCAAAATCGATTAAAAAAGGTTAATAACCAGTGTTTTCGGGGGTAGAATATGCGACTTGAGAATGATGGCATAGGTTAAAAGTCGATATTTTAAAAAGAAAAAAAATTGGGGTCGATTTTGGCAAGTTCTCCAGGCACGCGCGGCAGCGCGTGTGATTAGCCTAGTACCCACAAATTCGTTATCGAAAAAAGTATTAGAACGTCCATCACGGGCCCAGTGGCGATTCTTAAAAAAAATATTAATACCATCTGATAATTAAGCTTTCCCCGGAAACAACAGTAATCACAGTGCAGCAAAGTGTTAACAGGATTTTCAGGAATTTCACGCTTCCGCTTGTGGACGCTCCCAACGAAGGGGGTCGTTGGTGTATACAGGTATTAGCCGGTATACTGCGGGAGTTGGGTCACTGCTGCAGCCGTGCGCCGGGTATCCGCCGATATTATTCGCCAGTAATGCGGCGACAGAGCTCTCGAGGCGAGAGACGGAGAGGCAGGACGAGCCGGCGGACTGGCTCGATCGCTATCCCGGACTCGCAGCACGTAGTGTACGTAACGCAGGTACTCAAGGCGCACTATCCCTCGGATCCTGGCTGCACAGCCCCGGACGCTCCACTGTAGGTCCTCCGCACTGTTCGCCCGCGCCGACTTACCGCGCTATCTCTCTCGCTGTGATTCATATATCTGTATCGAATCGAGCTTACAGCACCTTATACCATCCGAGTATACGAGTGTGCGCTCGTGCTGGGAATACCATCGGGAGTCCGTGCTTCACCGGGGATCTCCGCCTTGTGTATATAGGTCGCGGGGCCCCGGGAGCTGAATTGCACCCTCGTCGGGACTAGCATGACTAAACTAACCCATCGAATTAGGCTCTGGAAGTGCTCGAATTTTTGTTTTGTTTTTTTATTGTTGTTGTAGTACGCTCGAGCTCTTTCGTTAAACGTAATCGTAGTCGAAGAAAAAGGTCTTTCCGAGAGAAAATCGTATTACGGGCGAGCAGGCCAAAGCAGCTACGTTAATTAATGTAAGGATATAAATGATTTGTGTTTTTTATTTTTATCATTTTACAGCAGCGAATAGCAGCATTTTTTAAAATAAAAATGAAAAATATGAGTTCCAAGTGAACATTAATTTATGTAGCTTCTTCTCGTTGTAATAATAAAAGTGACTTGTAATTTTTTGTTCTTTTAATTTTTTCAGTAGCGAAGAGCAACATTTTTTAAAAGTAAAAATGTGAGTTAAAGCTTGTTCTCTATTGACCATTTTTTTTCGTCCGGCGACTGCTACAGGTATCGATATATTTTTGATTGAGTAAAAATGAAAAATATGGGTAACCAAGTCAACATTAATTAATGTAGCTTCTTTTCGTTGTAATAATAAAAGTGACTTGTAATTTTTCATATTTTAAATTTTTTCAGTAGCGAAGAGCAACATTTTTGAAAAGCAAAAATGTGAGTTAAAGCTTTTTCTCTACTGACAATTCTTTTTCGTCCGGCAACTGCTACAGGTATCGATATATTTTTGATTGAATAAAAATGAAAAATATGAGTTCCAAGTCAACATTAATAAATGTAACTTCTTCTCGTTGTAATAATAAAAGTGACTAGTAATTTTTAATATTTTAAATTTTTTCAGTAGCGAAGAGCAACATTTTTGAAAAGTAAAAATGTGAGTTAAAGCTTGTTCTCTACTGACAATTTTTTCTTGTCCTGCGACTGCTACAGGTATCGATATATTTTTGATTGAATGAACAAACTTTCACGTTTCTTTTTTTTATAGAGCGACATGACGATCCTCGAAGCGCCGGCTCTTCATCGAGATGGATTTCCCCTGCATCGCGAAACGTATTTCGGGCTCTCCCATAACCCATAGGGCCGATATCGGAAATGAATGAAACCGACGAAAAAACGCCGCAGGAAAATCGCTTCGGCTAGACGTCTCGGCCGCCACTACTCACTTTTCCACTTCAATGAGCCGGGGTCAACCAATCCGCGAGAGTGCTGCTTGTTTTCCATCGCGCCGACACCAGACCGAAAGGCATCGCTCGGTATTACGGACGCCGCGAAAAATGCTTCAGTCTCGCGTGGCCCGCGGATCGCATCGCGAAACTACGCGTTTTTCCCTCTCCGTCTCTCTTCATCCCCATAATGAAAATCCGATATTTGTCGCGATAAACATTTCGGATAGTCATTTGTTTTCGAAAATGACGCCGGACCCTCGCGCGCCATGATTTATTAACGCTGATGGCTCGCCGCCGGTGTGTCACTCGAGACAGGAATGTTTTAGCGCGAATTTGTTTTGCGTTCAATTTCGCCGAAATTGGCCGGTGCGGGTTAAATGACGCGGAGCAAAAAAAAAGAGAAAAAAAAATCATCACGACAACCCGAAGTGAAAAACGAGGTCCCGGCGCTAAATTATTCTCGCTCGAACATTAGCGAGAGATTTTACGCAGTCAACGAGACGAGTTAAAAAAAAAAAAAAAAACCCCGCGCGCGCGAGTTCCGAGTCCCTTTCATACATGTCCGCGGATTTCGCCCGACTGACCTCGCACGCTGAAAGCATATCACACACTGCACAGCACGAGCGCGCCGTTTCCTTTTACAAGGTAGCCAGATAAAACGCGCGCGATGCACTGGGCGCCACACTGAGGGCGCCGGGGTGAAAGGTCGCGCGCGCGCGCGGTATAAAGTAACACACGGCGGGGTTACAGCGCAAAGGGCAAAATAAAAACCGCATTCACGCAGTTTTTATACCCCGGGTGGGGTCGAAAAATACTGGCGGGCGGCGGCGATGCCACCGAAAGTTCGCGCGACTCGTCACACCTGCTGGCCGCGCGTCATAATCCGCACATGACAATATTTCGCCACCGCATGTTATTAATAAAAAAAAATGCACCGCAAAAAAAAAGCCGAGACCGAAATAAACATATTAAACGAGCAAAAATCACCGGCAGAAAAAAGTGAAATCAGCGCTGTCGCGGTATATATTTATTGTGTTTCGGAGTGAGCAGCGCGCGCGGATAGCGAGACCGCGTGGCGACATTTTAATTAAAATCGCATACCGGCCGCTGCGAGCGGCCGGGCTTCGGCTACATTTTGCCTTAATTGCATCGCTGATTGGACACGGCCGCCAAAGGGGGCAATCACGAAAACCGGCGGTGGCGCGCACGTTGCCCGCTCTGCCTTTCGTATATACCGCGCGGGGCTCCCCCGAAATGCTGATTACCGTCACGGCTATAATTCGGTGCGCGCCGGCCGCAGGCCCAGCAGCCACCGGCCGTCATAGACCAGTGGCAAATCTGCCCTATTATAATTAAATTCCTGCTCGCCGAGTGTTGCGCGCCGCCCTTAACATCGCGAATCCTCGCTTTCTTGATCGTCAATCGGTCAGAGCGCCACAGGCTGGTCTAATAATTTATTAATTACCGCGCGCACCCGATGGTTGCGCGTTGATGCTACAACTCGTGCCTTCCTGGTCAGTTGAATTCTACTGTGGAGATCGGGATGGCCGGTTCACTTGTGCGATTTGAATCCTGCAGCCACTGCTCACGGTTCAATAGATTGTGGTTACGGCGGAGAAGCCAGAGAAGCCAAATTGGGCCTTGTGATATTTTGAAAGGAGAAGGAATGATAATTGATAGTGTGAATATTAATTAATGAATGAATATTTAAAAGTTCAACGGTAAAGAGCAGAAAAAAGTTATTTATGGTTATTACTTTACGTTACGATATCGAGAAGAATATATTAACGTATAAGCAATGCTCTTCGAATTTTTTGACTGTTTTGTATCCTGTACATTCGAGACACTGTGAACTCTCATTGCAGCATCGACAAAAAAATGTAGCAAAATGCCTCGACTCGCTGTCGCAAGAAACATCTTGAAAACACCTTAAAACACCTTGAAAACACCTTAAAAAAATCGTTAAAAAATATTTAAACGTCTCGTCTTCTCCCAATGTTGTATCCTGTACACTCGGAACGCTGTCAATTCTCTTTGCAGCATCGGCAAAAAAATGTAGCAAAGTTCCTCGATTCGCTGTCGCAAGAATCATCTTGAAAACACCTTAAAACATCTTGAAAACCTGCTTACATTGCAGACTGTTCTGACGTGTCCTGTAAATATTGATTTCGGGGTTGGTTAAATCGAGTTTGGTGAAAACACGTTTAATGAAAATTATACCCCACCATCTTAAGTTCGAAGTTCGATCTTAAGGGCGATTTTAAGTTCAACCCTGCATCTAAAAAATCGACCCTCAGCCTCGTTCATCCCTGTACTTGACTGGACACGAAAGACAACAATGTAACACACAAACATCTCGATATTTTCGCTTTTGCCCGTCGACGTTTCTTCCAAGGAGCACCAAGTGTAGCTCGGCTACACGGCAAAGGTCCACTTGACGCGTTACACGGGGAAAAATCGGAAAATCGGAAATCCCGGTGGTCGAAGAAATCTGGAGACTCGTGAATTTTTAAAGAAGTCTCGTGTTGCACCCGACAGCGCAAACGCTCGAGTATTTCTCTCTGAGTGGCCGGCGGAGCCTCTACCAACCGGTCAGCAGTCGTGTGCATCGCCACAAGAGGGAGGAAGGCTTCTCGGTGCTGCTGCTATCCACTTTTCCGCGTCTAACGCGCTTCATCGAGCACTTTGTAGGATACGGACACATCGGCGCTGTGCGATTCGTCCGCCAGACAGTCGCACATGCACAGACACGCACGTCCACAGTACGACCCTCGGTAACGTACGGATTTCATGTGCCTGCGTTCTACCGAGCACGTCGCACAGCCAGCACACTTATGTATATTTGCGCATGTGCTTTCGTCATGTATTTTACATAGCGAATTCACGGAACGTCAGTTCGTACTCGTGCGGAAGTGAGCGCAACGCGCGACGGTCTCGGATTTACGATTTCATAAAGGCGTCCGGTCGACAGTTGTCTCCTCGATCAATTACATATTTACTTGCCCGAATGCACAAAAGTGCGCGCTGCAACGAAATAAGCTGCGCGCGGTTTCGTTTTGCAAAATCGAAAAAATTAATTCGCTTGCCATTGATACTGAAAATTCGCAAAGTGTAAATTGGGAAATATGAGATTTTGTAGTTTTTGAAAACATTTTCAGTTTTTTTTTACCTGTGTCATTGTAGTTCATGTGTTATTATAATTTAAAGTGGTTGTACAGCAAAAAGTAAATGTTGGAACAATGGAACGTTCTTCGTCTATTGAACGTAGGGTGCATTTTTATTTTTTCACCTGTGCGGTTTCGTTTTACAAAATGGAAAAAACTCAATCCTGCCTCCTACGTCCCGCTTCACACGGGTACCGAAAAAAACTCCCAATGAGAAAAGTATGAATTAGAAGAATAAAATGTATTTTTCGACTTTTTAGTCTTTTTTAAATTAGTTTTAACAACTTTATTGTTCTAGCGTTCCAAGTAATTTAATGTAAAGTGGTTGTACGGACAAAAAGTAAATGTAAGGACAATGAATTTTTCTTCCCCATTCAGCGTGGAGCAGCGGAGAGCTCTGTGGAAGTCGGCTATTACGGTTGGTGTACGTGAGCTGTATGTAATTGCACTCACCATTGCAGGTAAATGGAGCGCGACTTCAGAGCACTATCACATTACCTGGACATGGTCGGATCGCGGGGGCCATCCACTTTTATCGTATTACTGCTGTACCCGCTACCACGACCTTCCGGTATTTTCCAATGGTACACGCGCTGCTTCGTTATTTCCGTCATTTCCACTAGTTGAGCTGACTTTTTGACCAACCCATGTAACAGCCGCCCGTATGGCTCTGGCCGAAAAAAAAAAAAATCATGGATTCCCTTTCATTAATTATCGCTGATGCTCCTGTCGGTCGAAACGCACTCACCGACCGATGGGTAAACCGCGAAACTTTTGATTATTAAAATTTTCGATAATTATTATTTAACTTCCTAGTTCGGCCAATGGCCGCCGCGCTCGCGGGGGCAAATATAATGAACTTTGGTTTTTCATGAGCGCCGCCCACCATCATCGTACGCGTCGAAGTTTACGAACTCTGTGTCAAAGTTGGTTTGCATAATTATTATCCTTTCGCAAAACTGAGGATTTATCCGCGGTTCGAGAGTCCCGCGGAGCAAACAGAATCCATCCGCTGACTTCTGAGCCCGGGGCAATTCAGCCCGCGGTGCGCGGAGGAGCAGCGCGGGATATGGCGTTGCCGGGGAATGCGGTAATTGGCTGGGCCAGGTAAGGCGAGAGACTCGTTTCGCGGAATCCTTGATGGCCGCCCCGGGGAAGAGTGCGGCGGGGATGGGAGTTAGCTTCGGGGTAAATTGCAAGTGCCCACTTTGACGTGCGGACTACCGCTCCTCGGGGGATGAAACAGACGGAACGAGCGTGGAACGGGAGATGTTTCGGCCACCTTGGCCGAGGCTTGCGGTACGCGGAAAGGGAGACAAACTCGTGCGGCCTCTGTATCGGCTGTATGCAGCCGCAGAACCCCGCAACCGGTTCAACCGGCTGTTGCATGCTGAGCAATTTAGAAGCTCCCTCGCCTCTGATTCCTAAGCTGCATTTATTCGGCAGTCCGCCTTATTGTGAACTTTAAGGGAAGTTAAAGAGCTCACGAAAAACGATTCATATTCTACGGTATTGACGAATTTCTGGCAGTGTCGATACTTTGGATGGTCACTAATGACAAAATTCTTAAGTTGCTTCCTAATCACTTTTTATTTTAGTAAAAGGCTCCATGACAGGAAATGTCGAGAATGTCACGCAGATGCAGCTTTGAATTAGTTGAAAATGGGTGAGGAAAAGTTTCGAGCAAGTTTCATTCGATGGGTAATTGAACGGGAAATTCCTTTGAAATGTCCTTCCACGATAATATGTTTTTCCAACCGAGTTTGTAATCTCTGCGGCCCAGAAAATTTAGAAGTTACCGGAACGAAGTTCATGGGTTAGGGAATTTTAAAGTCGTAAAGAACTTCACGTTCGAAAGTTAATTGCCGGCATGCCTCGCGAGAGGTTATAAAATATTCGGCGTCGCGGGGGACCGCCGCGTCCCTTAATCACGACGCCACCAACCTAAAACCGATTTCACGTGCAAAAATCGCGTCATCCCAGTGTACATCATATCGTTACGGTTATTAAAGTCCGATCGTGTGGATAATCGTTTTTGCCCGTACCCGAGTAAGTTTGGTGGCCTCGTTTCGACGCGCCTTATACTTCAGGCGCATGGTAATAACTCGGAAGTTGAGCGGAAACCTTCGTGGTTCCCCGGAAGCTACGCCATACCGCCACTCGTCCCCGTCGCGGTGCCGATAATTAAACCCCTGGCGACGGTTATCCAACGAAATTGCAGCGATAACTCGCACTGCGGTTCGCGAATTATCGCACCTACACTCTTAACGGTTATACCACTTCGGATGCTATGGCGATGTCGTACTAACTATGGACTCGCGGTGAACAAAGAAACCACGACGCCTCTACGTGTCTATTTGAGCAAAACCGAGTATAGACCTTGCTCGTTGCTTCTTCATTCTTTCGGTCAATTGCTTCCCCTATGAGAGGGTATATTCTGAGGTAGTATTGACAGACACTGAGAGTACAATTTTAAGGGTTGTACATTTCATATGCTATGGCGATGTCGTCCTAACTATGGATTCTCAGAGAACAAAGAAACCACAACGCCTCTACGTAGCTATTTGAGCAAAACAGAATATAGACTTTGTTCGTTGCTTTCATTCTTTCCGTCAATTGCTTCCCCTATGAGAGAGTATTTTCTGAGTTAGTACTGACAGTCGCTGACAGTACAATTTTAAGGGTTGTACATTTCATATGCTATGGCGATGTCGTCCTAACTGTAGATTCACAGAGAACAAAGAAACCACGACGCCTCTACGTGTCTATTTGAGGAAAACAGAATATAGACCTTGTTCGTTGCTTTCATTCTTTCGGTCAATTGCTTCCCCTATGGGAGGGTATATTCTGAGGTAGTATTGACAGACACTGAGAGTACAATTTTAAGGGTTGTACATTTCATATGCTATGGCGATGTCGTCCTAACTATGGATTCTCAGAGAACAAAGAAACCACGACGCCTCTACGTGGCTATTTGAGCAAAACAGAATATAGACCTTGTTCGTTGCTTTCATTCTTTCGGTCAGTTGCTTCCCCTATTAGAGAGTATATTCTGAGTTAGTATTGACAGACACTGTACAATTTTAAGGGTTGTACATTTCATATGCTATGGCGATGTCGTCCTAACTATGGATTCTCAGAGAACAAAGAAACCACGACGCCTCTACGTGTCTATTTGAGCAAAACAGAATATAGACCTTGTTCGTTGCTTTCATTCTTTCCGTCAATTGCTTCCCCTATGAGAGAGTATTTTCTGAGTTAGTATTGACAGACACTGACAGTACAATTTTAAGGGTTGTACATTTCATATGGTATGGCGATGTCGTCCTAACTATGGATTCTCAGAGAACAAAGAAACCACGACGCCTCTACGTGTATATTTGAGCAAAACAGAATATAGACCTTGCTCGTTGCTTCTTCATTCTTTCGGTCAGTTGCTTCCCCTGCGAGAGAGAATATTCCGAGTTAGTACTGACAGTCGCTGACGATACACTCTTAATGATTGTACACTTCAGATGTTTTGGCGAAGACCTGACTATGGATTCTCAGAGAACAAAGGAACCACCACGCCTCTACGTGTCTATCTGAGCAAACCGAAGTATAGATCGACCTATTGCCGGTTGCTTCTTCAATCTTTCAGTCGATTGCCTCCTCTATGAGAAACTTCATTCAGATTCAGTATTGACATATTCAATATTGGCTTTCCCATAGTTTCTTTAAAATACCTACTTTAAACCATTCCCTATAAACTTCACTTCAACGTTTCATCGAAGTTGCAACAAATTCAAAGTTGTCGCAAGACAAACTTTGCAATGCGAGGTCTTCAAAAATCCATCTGTTCAGTACACTTTAATGTAAGACTATCTATTTTTCATTTACGAAGACAAATCCTTTCTCGCAAACGAAAGCTTCACCAAAACAAATCTTTTTCCATACGAAAGCAACAACACGCGAATAAAACGTGAACTTCCTTTATACCTTCGAGCACCTCGACACACCATACAAAGACCGCGTGCCGGATTCTCCGCAGGTCCCTGGGACGCGAGCGACGTGTAAGGACAAGAGAGCCCGATAAGAATCGCGACGTTATAAGACGCTCGTCCTTTCACGAACAATCTTTGAAGAACTTCCCAATTGGTGGACGTGAGTGGACTGGAACGTTCCGCAAGCGCGAAAGTTGGGTGGAAAGAAAAAAACGGTTGACTCCTCTCTGTCGCACCTCCGGGACGCGGTGGAAGCATCTGGGTTCGTTCATGCCGACCGAAGTGGTTACACACTTTCCGGATCGGCCATTCCCGACAGCTATTTTCAAGCTGTCGCCTCCTCCACTCGCTTCGGCCCCGTCCCGTGAATTCTTTCGATATACCTTGAGAGTTATCTCCGCCCGTTCGCGGAACTTGTATTCTCTCTCGATACTTTTGCCCAACAAAGATAACGCCATATTGGAAGATTCGACGAATCAATAGACGAATAGCCCCCTGCCCCTCTCCCCCCCCCCCTAAACCCTACTTCAACCTGCAGTCCGCTAAATTCTGTCTGTTGTGCGCTATGCAAGTTTCAGCACCGACGACGAAGGAAGTGGAAGATACCTTGGCGAATGCGCCGTTGTCTTTATAATTTATGCCGAGTCTGCCGTGCTGACTCCATTAAAGTGCTGCAAAAATGATTGCCCGAGTAAAACCCAAGTCAAATGTACTTCCGCGGAGCAACGTCGTAATAAACTCGGTTTGTACTTCGTTACTTCGTGAAGTATTCAGAAATACACCCGGCAGAGTTGGCGGTGGTACGCGAGCGAAAAACGAGTAATCCGGAAAATTGTGAGTTACGATGTGGAACATGTCGGCTGTTGAAAGTCTAAGGGTTTACCGTGTAACGTGTCCGTACGAGGAGTGCCGCTATATAGTGTTACGGCGGGCCACGAGGGTGAGGGGGCCTCGTTCGACCACCCCTAACAAGCGTAATTGGAGCAGGTGGTCGGCGGGCTCTGCGGTTTCCGTGCATACGTAACTAACCCAAAGGTATTCCAGGCCCCTTGTTCGATTCCGGTAGGCAAGCCCTGTGTGCTGTTGTCGATTCGAGCGCACGATCACCCCCCTCTCCGTCTATGTCCTTCTCGCACCCTATCTTCATGACGGAACGACCTTCGCCAAGAGTTAGACGTTTGACCGATCGACTTAACCGCCATTGATATCGTCGCATCACCGTATTTATTGATCAGCGAAGTGCGAACACTATTTTTGTGCCAATAGCTAATTCGTCTTCATTTTCATTATATGAAGACGCGTATGGTCTAATTTATGTTTGCAGAGAAAAAAAAGCATTTTTTTGCGTTTTTCTCATCGATTTTTTTTATTTTTCGAGCAAACAACGGCGCTTTTTGGAATCAGCCGGAAATTCACCATCGGAGAGGGGTTTCAAACTTTATGAAATCGAATTTTTTTTGCAAGATATGGAAGGGTATCGAAACATTTGCGATTTTTCAGGGTTCGGCTTTAAAATTCTGTGAAACATTCAGAAATCAAGGTACGGCGTTCCGCCTTACGGCTTACTCTTCGTTATTGAGTTTTCCCTCGAGGGAAGGAAGAAAATCCACGTTCGATCGATAAAAAAAAGCAACCTCGATTTTCGTGACGTGACGACATTTTTTAAAAAGTGCGAAAACCCTTTGAATTTATTTCTTTTTTTTTTCAACACATTTCTATATATTTTTCTTCGTGCACAATGAATTCGTCATTAGTTTTTTTGTAAACGCAATAGTTTACACGGAAAATTCAAAAACTTGGTTATTTTCGATTTTCGCGTGAAAGTGATAAACTCAATGACGATTATAACTCTGCGGTGTCTGGAATGCCGCAGAACAATATCCACATTAAAGGCGCACGACGCGCTCTCAATCCTCAATTAACCGTCGTGAATTTATATCGCAGAGTAATCGCGCTAGCCGCAGAGGTAATTGGATTCGTCCTTCAAGGGAGAGGAAGGAAGGAAGGAAGAGAGTGAAGGAAGGGAGTGATACGTCTTCTTCTTCGCCAGAGAGTTGACAGGCACTTTCCCCGCCGCAGGATACAAATACGCGCCCGCGGAGCTCTCTTTGCTCCCGGAAATCCGTGTCTTTCTCTTTCCATCCGACGATCGTCCTCCTGCCGCTGCTGCTGTTGCTCCTGGGCTGACGCTTCCCTCCGCTTCTGGGAAAATTTCTGGGGTAGTTAAGTAGTCGAGTCGACACAAAGGCGAAGGATAGTGGAGTCTAGTATGAAAACTCCTCGACACGGGCTCTGTTAGGGTTCAGAACCAATTAACGGGCTATGCCAACCCCATCAGTGTCCCGCTGCTGCTGCTGCTGCTGCTGCTTCTGCTTCTGCTGCTGCAGAAAGAGGATCTCTTCTTTTCCATCTTCTCTCGCTTTATACTTTTTCGTAGACTAAGCTCTCGTCAGTATATATAACTTTGCGAGGGACGTAATCCAGTCAGAACATTTTTCTCTAAAAAAAATGGCAGCCTCATTACTGCCTAGAGCACATTTACTCAACTCTTGGATACACAGTCAAAGGAACATCGAGTTAATTCCCTGGACTAACGCATTTTGCGTTTCAAAAGCTTAAAGACAGCTACGGAAACATCTGTTTTGGCTAGTAAAAAAAGTTCTTTGCTGGTCAAAAAGCTTTGCTAGTAAAAAGTCAAGCAAACTGCTGTAAAATATGAAACCTAAAAATTGAACCTTTTAAAATCTATTTTAGCATCGTCAAAGATTCATGTCGTGTTTTATTTCCTACATTTTGTCGCAGTACTTTTCTTCATAAATTGCCAATTACTTTTGACTCGATCAATAATCATAAATAATTGATAACGAACTGGAAATAGCTTGAAAATTCTGTTGTATTAAAGAGTGAGCTGTTTCGATTTCGGTAGAAAAGTGGGACATCCATGTTTCACCCGTCTTTTCTTTTTCGTCTCTCTCGTTCCCCCCGCATCCCGGTGTCGCGTATCCCATCCGGATGGCTGGGATTGCCGCGCGAAGTCCCCGCACAGCATCCCGACTCTCGTGCACCAGAAGTCTGGCCTGAAATTTTAGCAGGTAGTTGTGCATCAGGCGATGGGGAATTCCGGGCGGGCGTTGCGAAGGAAGCCCCCCGGTTCGATAATGTCCCGGAAAGTGAGTAGGTAATTTGATTGCGCCCTAAGATAGCGAGGCTGAGAGTTGATGGAGTTTCGGAGTGCTGTGTACATCGCGCCGTATACATTCGCACGCTTACACCTCGTGGTCCGTATATACGTGTGACTCTGGGGACTCGGCGAAAAATATGTGTGCGCCAAAGATGTTCCCCGGCGCCGCTGGGCGTGCTGTACGCGCGCAGGCGCTTTCGTTACATCGTCGATCTTCCCTTCGTCATCTAATTTCGTCCACTAACTAAATGAGTTTCCTAAGTTTTATTCCAACCACGCACGCAATTCATTAGGTTGCTATTTCTTGTTGATAATTTTCCCAAAAATTCATTGTCATCCATTTATTGATATTTTTTTATACAATTTCTATTATTTTTCCAATTTCTTTTATTTTTACAATTTCTTTTATTTTTGCAATTTCTTTTATTTTTACAATTTCTTTTATTTTTGCAATTTCTTTTATTTTTACAATTCCTTTTATTTTTACAATTCCTTTTATTTTTTTATTTTTATTTTTTTTTCTTCGAAATATCGACTTTTGGGACGCAATCCCGATTTGAGGACGTCTATTTCTTCGAGCTATTCCCGCGCGAAAAGCTCTGATACCATTTTTAGTGCGATTTTGAAATGAAAACGTTATTTCTCAAGGTTCTCGTGGAACTCGTACATCCGATTTCCGGGTTGAAAATGCCGAGCTGAGATGACTCTTCCTGCGGGAAAAATCGCGCGGGCGATGCGCGGATATAATGACGCGGAGTATAATGGTGGGTTAGTTTTCCGTCGAGAGGAGCTCGCGACTCTCTTCTCCGCGCTCCAGCTAGACGGGCCGCCCTATTTTTCCGGGGGAACCCAGATAAAAACGCGGTGAATTTTTCATTTCCATCCGCTATTATTTGTGTACCGGACTCTCTTGGCGTCGGTTCGACTTAAAACTCTTTAATTATCACGGTTGAGAAGTAATGAAGATGGAGATGTAAAATTCGCCAAGCGCGGAGTTCTTCGTCATTGCGATTTTATCCTCAATGTTTTGTTAAGAGCAAACAAAACTTCAATAATACCCACCTCGTATATGCAGTAAGAATTTTTTAAAGGGAACAGAGTCTTTTTTTAAACAGATGCGCGGTGCCTTTTTATTACGAGCGTAGCGGAACTTCGAGAATGACGGTAATATCGCGAGACCGAGAACCCGACGGCACGAGCTTTGGTAGTCCTTTGATCCTTTGAACTCGCGGGCATCGATCCTGCGGCCCATTTCCGTGGGCTGGGAAGCGGAAAAACACGATGAGCGGGGGGGTTGCGAGCGCTTTTCCTCTGGCAAACCGGGAAACAATTTTTATTATAGCAAAAAAAAAAAATAATCACGTGATGCTTGTCGCGCAAACTTCGTTGCGCAAGGATTCCGTGTTAATTTACCGCGTAAGCTCTAAGGTTACCGGCCGCTCACAAGAACGTGAGCGTTAAATGCAATTTCGAAGATTCCTTTGAGGGCGGCTGGATTGTTGTTCTTGCTGCGCCGGCTCCTGTGCCTGTTGACTATGCAAGGGAGACTCAAAGGGCTGCTCCCTAAGTTGTAGCGAGCTGCAGCGGCTCCCGCGGTTTTCGTGAGACTCCCGGCTGAGCTCGCGTCGAATTACAAGGGCCTTTTGCTGCGCACGTGTTACACACATATCTGGCACGGGAAATCCTTCCCGATAGCTAACTACGTCTCGTCAGTACCAGAGGTACCATGTAACGAGATTACGGTCTGGTACTTACACACGAAATCGAAGGTAAATTCAATTTACATACTAAATTTACATATTCATTAAAAAAATCGATATAGATAATTAATTTACTGTATAGTGTTGGCAGCGCTTATTGTAATAATGAAAATTAATATGCATTCGGAACAAACCTCAGATTATACAAATTAATTTTCAAAATATCGTGCTTTATGGGATCTAATTACCATTAAATCAACTGAGCTTTGTGAAAAAGTGGTACTCAAAAATGAAAAAAAAATTACCCTCGATTCGAAAAAGTGTATCTCCTCCTACAAATGTAATATTCCGAACTGTCCATTTTCTCATGCTTTGTATACCGTTCCTAACAATCAATCGTTTCGGATTTTAAATACATTTTATTTTGCCAAATCTAAAAAATCGACATAGCTGACATTTTTTTGATTCTTTCGGTCCTAAATATATTATTTACAGAATGTAAAGGCATGTCGGAGAATTTTTTCAAATTTGTCGTATCCTCATTTCCATCAGCTAATTCCCCCTCCCCCTTGCCACAAAAGTATCCACACTAATTGATGCAGCACATTAAAATGCAATACAAACAATCGCGCGTTATTCTTGCGCTCACACAGTCCCTGTTTTACTAACCCCCGCTCCAAACCACCCAGACTTCCATCAGTCGCGAAATCCTCGCCAAACGACATTGTCACCAGTCACCTTTCCCATCACCCAAGACGCGCATCAACGTCGCGCGCGACTCCCGTTAAAACATCTCGTTCATTACGTCGTCGTTTATCACCGATTCAAAGGGCGAGTCCTGGCCCTGCTCGGGCAGAAGCCGCGCCGGCCTTTCGTGCTGCACAGCTGAAGCGACAGTAATTTTAACGTCGCGTCATTCGAGGGCCGCGGGTTGAGAGCGAGTTGGTCGTGAAAATTCGAAAGTAGGATAAAGACCGGTCCGGCGCAGAGCGAGGCGGCTCGTATAAAGCCGTGGAGAAGAGGGGGGAAGAGGGGGGGGGGGGGGGGGGGAAGCTCGACAACTGCATCTTAATTAAATGTTTTAAGCGTCTGCAGGAAGAAGCGTCGAGGAAGTCGCAGCAGGGACGACTACGACCGACGACGTCGGCGAGGACGACGGAAGGGAAGCGAGGCAACGGAATCGGCGCGGCGTAGCCAGAGAGAAGAGCCGGCCGAGCGAGGAGGAAGCTCGCGAGGGGGAAGGAATGGGAAAATAAGGGAATGGCCAAGTTCGCCGGAGGGTGCGCCGTCCCTTCCAGCGGTTCCAGAGCCGGGTGTTCCACGCATACATATAGGGAGAGCCATAATGGCGAAAACCGCACAATGATTGGCTGTTTACGAGACGGTCAGTCGCCAGTCGTTGGCACGCGACGCGTTGCCGTCTCCTCCAGGCCCTTGGCGGACCGTTCGCGCTGTGCAGTGGCCAATCGCTGATGCGAGGAGCCTGCAGAGCGGGTCCTTCTCGCTCGGTCTGCCTTAGCCCGACGCTCGAAAACGCGAGCGGATGGGAAGAAGACAGGATGGGAGCGGGAGCCCCGGCGGAAGCCTTCTCGCAATCAGCACGTTGGCAAATTAACTGCTCGACGAAGTTGTAACGAGTTCGCCATGGGCCGCCCCGCACGAGCCGACCTGCCGCCCCCCCCGGACTCCGTCTCTTTTTCCCCGCCTTTCCCTTCTCCCCGCGACGCCCCGCGCCACCGAGTCTCTGTCTCCTGGCGGGCCGTCATTTATTTTCCCCAAACGGTTTTCGAGAGATCTGGCTCTCGCCGAGCAGCTCGTCGAGTGTGTCATACAGTGATAGCCCTCGCGGTATTGCCTCTCGCCGCGCGAGGCTGCCGAGAACGAGATAGGCCGAGTGTGCGGTACCACTCTCCGAGTGCCGGAGTCGAGATACATGGTTGTGTTGGTTGGTGTACGTAGCGAAGGGAACCAGGGACCACGTATTTGACGATTCGGGCGATCGCGAGCTGCGCAATTAGGGCGAGGCACTTTCTCACATTTTTTTTCGGGAAATCTTTGTTTCGAGGTTCCTGGAAATGCTTGATGACTGTTATTGTGGGAGTAAATTGCAGATGTTTCGCTGGTTTGGGGGACCTTTGTGAGCAGGAGTCGTAGTTGCTGGTTATAAAGGTTAACAACTTACTTAGGTGTGAAACAGACGTGAGAAGAAAATTAGCAATCATGTTTAGTATTGTGACACGTATAACTGCCAATTGTTTCTGCCTTTTGTGACGTATTATGATAATACTAGCAGGATGCAGTGGCTCGCGCGCTAGCTATATGCTCGAATCAAAATTAGATCGTTAAGGAAATTAACGTGAAATTAAAGTCCAAACTTTACGAAATCGATTTTTTTTTTTTTTTTCGATTTCGCAAAGTTTGATGACCCTATCCGATGGGAAATTTCCCGCTGATTCCGAAAAGCACCGTTTTTTGCCCGAAAAAAATAAAATTCGATGAGAAAAATGCAAAAAATGATTTTTCACTTTTCTCGAAATTTCGTCACTTCGATAAAGTCGCTAAAATCAAATTTCTAACTTTGGGACAGACTTAAGGGGGAGGGGGCAAGGATTTATTATTTAGGGCATACTTTAATTCAGGGCGCTGGGAAAGACAAACAAAAAAACATGCAAACAACCTTCCAAAATATATATATATGTAAGATTTTGTCGTCACCATAATTATAATAAGGGACCATCGGCAGAATATGATTCCTAATAGAGGAACGTGGACAACCTAACTTAACCCTCTCTAACTTTAACGTACCTAATTTAACCCCACTCACTCTATCCTATCTGACTTTATCCTACCTAATTTATCCCTAACTGAATTCTACCCAACTGAGTATTTCAGGAATGCATAATTCAACTCTTATAATCCAAAATGCTGTTGCGACTACGATAGAAGAAATAATTCCGCTCCCGAGACGACGACGAGTTATGACTACATCTCTATAACATTCGCTCCGAGATCTATGCAAACTTCTCGAGGAGCTCGGTAAGACGTTGGCGTTGACAGTAACGAGCGTTTGAAATTAATTACAACCCGGTTTTTTCTCGTCTCGCGGCTCCGATTTGGCGCGCCCGCGGTTAGGTGATGATCCGTTTAACGGCGCCGTAAGAATTTTCGTAAGATCTTACGAGCTCGTAGTCTCGTAACAGAAACGTCGGCGGCTCCTTTTCCACCTCTCTCTCGTTCTTTCGCCTTCGTTCGCCTTCCGCTATCTTTGTCCCGCGACTCTCAAACCTAATGGACCTCGTTACCGGCCTCGGGCACCCTGGATCTAACGAAATCTGACTTCGTAATTGCGCGAGACTTTGAGTCTCGTACCTATAGAACGAGGAAAAGACCGCGAGCCGGGAGCTTCGATGGTGCCTCGCGTGCGCGACGACGATCATTCCGCGAAAAGTTTTTAATCTCGAAAGCCCCGGCGAAAGCCCGAAATTAGCCCGCTAATGTGTTGAGCTTCTTGTGTGTATTCTTTTCACTCGGCGATATCATCGAGGGTATAACGACGTTGACTCAAGGAAGCCCGAAGAGAACCAACCGCGCGTAACGTTCGTCTCGGTCGTCTCAGTTGAACTGCGGATAAAGTAAGTTTTTTTTTTTTTACTATTCACGTACAGCAATGACGACGAAGAGACGCGAGAGTCAAGTGAAAATCTCCGCTCGACTGGCGGTTTCGTTCAATTCGTCGTTTCCCGAGCGTCGGTAAAAATGTCGACGAAAATTAATTGGTCGTAAAAGCGAAACAATAATCCCTTTCCGTTGCCCGTCTGTATTTTTTTTTTTTTTTTTTTTTTTTCATCCCCTCGTCGTCCTCCCTCGAACGGAAGTTCGACTCGTGTCGCTGCGTTCCTTTTATTTCTTCCTGTGTATATAAAGCGACGGGGGTGTAGGTAGCATCTGCCGAAATGGTGGATTTTCCTCGTAGAAGGCTCGCGCGCAAAACGAGAGGAAACGAGAGTCGAGCCCGGCGAGCTCCGCTATACCATCGCGGGTGGATGGCCGTGGGCACCGGGCTACCAGCCGCTGTACCGGGTAGTCGGTGCATCGACCGGGAAAAACGACGCTCGGAAAGCGGGCGGTTAACGTTACCGTCGTTCGTGAGAATGCAATTATTTAAATGGCCGTCGCTTAACGACAAGTCGCCCATCTCGTCCCTCGCGCCGTGTCGGAAAGTTGCACCGCGCGAGTTGGGAAACGTGCTCGCCGGTGTAACCGGTGGCCGTGCCGACTCGTCGCGCGCCCTCGAAGGAGCGGCTCCTGAACGCGGTTCCTCGGATATCTCCGGATCGTGAGAGGCAATTCTGCCGCGCGTAAAAGCAACATTCTCGCTCTCGTCGCTGCGCCGCGGCGTCTCCTGCTGTCGTCCTGGCGA
The DNA here is from genome assembly GCA_963932165.1 of Pimpla rufipes. NCBI lineage: Eukaryota > Metazoa > Arthropoda > Insecta > Hymenoptera > Ichneumonidae > Pimpla > Pimpla rufipes. The sequence continues at coordinate 9,798,557 of OZ010636.1, forward strand.
CTATTGTGCTCATCTGAAATTCGGAAATTCGCGGCAGAGAGAATGAAAAAAAAATTGGGACTCTTGATCAGCGTCAGATTATGGTAATTGTGGATTAATTAAATCTAGGGAATCATCAGTGGGAATTAATATCTACGCTTAGTATGTTTTTTTGTGTGCAGATTGTCATTTTATTTATTCTGAACGTGTGATAAGAAATTACTGTTTTTTTCTCCCCAAAGAGAAACTTAACTATAGACCAAAAATGTTATGTCGATTTGAGGATCCAGATACGAAGGTCCAACGAACGTTGTTGTGTTTGAGAATTAATTTCGGCCTTTCATCAGCGTCAGATTCTGGTAATTGTCGATGAACTAAATCTAGGGAATCATCAGCCGGAATTGATATCTACGTTTTGTATATATTTTTTTTTGCAAATTGTCATTTTATTTATTCTGAACACGTGATGAGAAATTACTTTTTTTCTCTCCAAAGAGAAACTTAACTATAGACCAAAAATTTATGTCAATTTGAGGATCCAGATACGAAGGTCCAACAAACGTTGTTGTGTTTAGGAATTAATTTCGGCTCATCACTCGGAATCGTCTCTCGATTAGCCATTCGGCTGCGGGCGCTTTCGACAAATTAATGTCGGCATTAAGAATTAAAAAGGTTTGAAACAATGTAAAAAAATGATCATTTGCCGCGCGCAGTCATTGGGAAGCGGGTGTGTTTCGACATTTATCTCGTCCCTAAGTGAAAAGATCTCGAGACTTATGTCAGTCATTGGACGCGACGTCTCTCGCTCTCACTTTTATCTTAATCCACGTCGGGAGCCTGGAGTACCCCAGAGAGCCCGGCTCGCTGGCCACACCCTCTTCTTTCTCGGCCGTGCGCCCTCTCTAGCTTCCTCGGGTCCCTCTCGCGCTGAGCTTCGGTAATTTAATTTACCCGTCTAAAGAGGTTTTAATCGTTTCGTCGTCGCTTTCTTTTGGCCTCTCCTCCCCCCTCCTCCTCGCGTCTGTAGTCAACGTCTAGCTCGGAGAACTGGCAGCCACTGTAATATATACGGTATAGTGGCTCCAACTTCTGCTCTTACTTCTGTAAGTCGCTGTCTTGAAAATGTCGATGAACCTGCTACTTCCTGAACTAATGCAATTGTCAATTTTTAATTCGCGTATTTTCGTGAGATTTTAATTATTTTAATGATGTTGAAGTTTGCATCGTTGGAATGCAACGAAATTCAGAAAAAAAACGAATTCTAATTAATCCAAATGGTGAAATTACATATATAAAAATCATCATAGGAACTGATTGATATGATGACTTTTTATACTTAATTTCATCATTTGGGTTAATTAGAATCCATTTTTTTTTCTGAATTTCGTTGCATTCCAACGATGCAAACTTCAACATCATTTGTTTTACTGTAGAATGAAAAAGGGTAACTTTTGTGTTGGAAATTGGAAAATCTTACCAAATAAAATGAATTATCGGCTACGCGGGCGGCCTTCAAAGAATTCATCTTCATTTTCAAAGATTACGGCCACAGCAACCCAACACAATCTTACATAATTTCGAGAGCGAATACTCGGTCTCCTTTTTTCACAGTCGGAAGTCTCCGTCGTCGCTGCTCGACGTCGCCACAGTCCGAAAAATCCATTCGCACTCGGCGTCGTCGTCGCCGCCGTCGTCGTCGTCGTCGTCGTCTCCACCGTCACCCTCCAAATGGTCTCGAGGACTCGTCGCCGGAAAACAATTTCGCGTTTCTTCCAGTCACCGCCCGGATTTTTCGCCCTGTGGACCGTAATGAAACTTCGGTGTACACCGCCCAACATTTACGTCTCGCGCTTTAATCTTTGGCTTCCTTTTTAATCCAATTCAAGCGCCGGGCACCAACCGCAGACGCAGAATCACGAGAACGCTTTGTAATTGAATCAAGAATATTTTCAACAGAATGTCAGAAGTGGGACTCGAGGATCTCCCGGTGAAATAAATTAAATGTCACAAGACCCTGTTTCTTTTCAAATAATGGTTTTCGTCGTACAACAGAAAACTTCGAAGGGCTCTCGCTTCCAGTCACTTTACACTCAATTTCGCGCGTCACTTTTGAACACAGTTTGATCTTCAAATACAAATTATTTGTAAAACACATTTCAATTAAAAGCGAAACAAGAATTATGTGACTTTAAAAAATGCATATAAAAATAGGAATTTTCTTTAATTCATATAAAAATAGGAATTTTCTTTAATTCATATAAAAATAGGAATTTTCTTTAATTAATATAAAAAATAGGAGTTTTCATGAAATTAATATAAAAATAGGAGTTTTCATGAAATTAATATAAAAATAGGAACTTCCTTCAATTAATATAAAAATAGGAACTTCCTTTAATTAATATAAAAATAGGAACTCCCTTTAATCAATATAAAAAATATGAATTTTCTTTAATTAAAAACAAACAACTTTTTTCCACATTTTCAAATTTATTTCATACAGAAAAATAACAGCATTCTCCTGTCAGCTTGCGCAGGACACTCCCCAGCGAAAGGTCGAGTATCTCACGCGAAGGGATTAATTAAATTACCTCCGAGTCTGTCCTTTAGCCGGTCATGAGAAACTCGAAGTGTCCGTACGTAACCGGACGAGAGCGTAGGGTGCACGTGCTCTCACGTTAGCGTCGCGAGACCATCCAAGAGATCCCCGTGTCCGTTTTAATGCCGGTGTAAACCGGCATTAAAACGCACGAGGGGGACAGAGAGGGAGAGAGAGAGAGAGAGAGCGGCCGGGTAGCGGGTCCATGAGAGTTACTGCTGAGAGCAGAGTCCACGACGTGACGACCCTGTGAACATTGCCGGCCTTCATACGTACGACGAGGCGAGTTCCGTGCGGGCGTCGGGGTGCGAAAGATCACTAATCCAGTCGAGACACAGGCGCCGCGTACCCCGACACTTTCGCTTTCACGCTTCCTCGGTCCCTTCCACTCCCGGGACTCGTTGTTATTAATTAAAGGCCAGCCAGTCTCGTTTGCCCAATGCGAATGCGCGGCATTCCCCGAGCTCACGCGTCGTCCGACCAAGGAAATAAAAACAACGGTGCGCGAAACGGGAGAAATAACAAATATGCAGAATACCGGGGGATGATCCACGGCGGAGGGAGACGGAAGGCAACGTATACAATTGTGGCTTGTACATTGAAATTGACTCGCTTACTGAGGAGCATAAACGACTCGCGTTTTCGGCGGCAGAGATGAGCTTTCTCGGCGTTTAATTATGAGTACACGGTTTTTCATTTTAATTAATTCGCACGAAAAAAATGCACCATTAATACAAGAATTCGCATGCAGGCTGTCAAAGACAGGTGTATTTAAATTCACTACACTGTTAAAAATGTTTGTAAATTTACAACATGTTTAATATACAAGTGTATATGAAATTTACAATAACGGTAACTGAAAATTGTTATTAATATGCAATGTTTGAAGTTTTTTAAATTTTCATATTGAATTTAATATATGTCTATTGAATTTACTATAATCGGTATTGAATATTAAAAAACTGATATATTAAAGTGACATTTACTATACAAGTAATTGAATTTGATGTAAGGTGAATGGAAATTACAATATATGTATGTTAATGCAATCTATTTCTTTTCTTACACAGTGACATTTTGTTGATACCGGGTGAAATTTGTGACTTGCATAACTGCCCTACGACGATTTTTCGAATGATATTCATATTTCACTTATAATTTCCATGCGATTTATATAGGACATTTGAATAAACGAAATTCACAAGTAGGCAATAGCGTAGTGGGTAGCGTGTTAGGTAGGTAGGTAGGCATAGGTAAGTAGAGTAATCCTAGGGTCGGTAGTTCAAGTCCCATCCCAGGCGATTGTTAACAACAATAAGTATTCGTGGAGATAATTTTTTTTTCACGAATATTTATCTTTTACCCATAAAATATTATATAGCAGTGCGTAATTAAGCTGTTTGGCGATAATCAAAAGTATTTACTTTCAGTTAAATGCTTTTCTAAGTTTAACACTAAATGAATTAAATTTAATATACTGTATATTGACTGTATACTGACAAAGTAAATTCATACAGGTTTTTTTTCAGCAGGAGGAAAAAAATAAATGACAAAAAATGTGTCTGACACTCAGAACTTTTCAGACGATTATAAAACGAAACAACATTTCAACTGTACTCCGGACATATCTTAGACGTATTTTTCGCTTGCGCATCACTCGCCGCCAAGGAGAAGTTTAACGAAACAATTTGCAAATTTAACGTCGAGATAAAAATTACGAGCGGTTACTTAAGACTCGCCCGAGGTGTTTACTCCCGTTTTTCGCAGTAAAAAGTCCGCCGAAGCGGGTCAATTTCACCGTTTTGTCGCGGCATCTGCAGCGCGCAGACCTATCGTCATTTCCCTAGCGTCTGCCATGAGCGAGGAGAGCATAAAAAGGAGATATACGCGACTTCCAGAACGTACCACCCGGGGACCGGGACGGCCGGCGCTTTAAAAGGTTGAGATACGTGTTTTTAAGCAACATTTTCGGCGACCCTTCGCGCTTTATTGCTCGGCCGCTCTCTCTCTCTGTCTGCCACCAGCTCCGTCCAGTGTCTCCTGTCGCTCTTTGAAGCGCGGGGAGTCTTTGTTAATTACTCGGTTCGCTGCTCAACCACGCTAAACTCACACCACCGAAAATTTTATTCCCCCATCCACTCTGGCTACGGTGCGTGAAGCCGCCTAGCTGTGCCGACCATATTATACATATATATCCATATGTAGATATAACTATATATATATATCTCGCACACTGTTGAGCACCACACCTCGTCAGCCCCCAGGAATTATATATAAAGTCGATGCTGCGAGATGGAAGAGCTTCCAGCGGCCGCGCCGAGTGAATCCTCCGCAAAAGTTGCGAGCTTCATTTTCTCCGCAGCGCCGAGGATAATCCTGGAAAGAGTTCGTGCTTACGCGGTGCATCGCTCGCGCCGCGCGCTCTGTGCATCCCCCGCGCTGCATCCCCTGGCGACGAGAGACCATGGTAAAAAGTTTGAGATTTTTTTTCTTTTCTTTTTTTTTCATCATTTTTTTTCGCCTACCCCTTTCTCCCTTCTCGCTCCCCTTTATTTTTAGGGATGACGATATAGTCTCCGGGGGACGATATCGCGACGTCAACCCCCATGGCTCCTTCAACCCTGCCCTCGAGTCCCATTGCGAGCGCGGGATGATCCGCGCGCGTCTCTTTCTCCTCCGCGCCGCGTATAATAGTCGCCGACGCAGTCTCGGCTGGCGCGCATTTACTTTGTGCTAGACGCGGCAGCTCGCGCCCAGCTAGACGGCTCACGCGCGCAACCCTGCGGGTTGCGCAACCTTTGATCTTTTGTGGAAAAACCTTGAATGAAAACGGCGGAGGAAAAAAGTCGAGGTGGCGGCGGCGGCGGCGACTGCCGCGCGGCTCTCTTCGGGCCGGCGCATTGAGAATTGGAAATGCCCGAGCGAAAGGGAGGATACGCGAATAATCGATGCCGAAGGGATGCATGCTGAGGGAGAAAAAGTCTCTTGGATCTGCGATATTAGCGGTCGCGGTTGGCGTACTAAATATTTGGTGAGAAATTTTTTTGTTGGAGAGAAAAAAGGTGATTAAACGAACAATGAGATTATTTAAGAAATTATTATTGTAAAAATTCGTGTGGCGGTTGTTTCCTATTGATTAACCCAAAAATGGCATACATTGATTCAATAGAATTGAGTGATTTTTTTCTCCTGTGGACTTGAAGAGGTGGTGATGGTTGGAGGATCAAATATTTGTTACATTCGAGAGAAAAACAGTTGATATAGAATTTTTGATTAAGATATTAATACAAAAAAATTGAATCTGGTGTGGCGATTAACCAAAATATGGTTAGCTTCATTCGACAGAATCAAGTGATTTTTCTCCAGCGCACTTTAAGTCGTTCTTAAAAAAAAAACGAAAAAAACATCCAGGTTCCAAATTAATGACTACGTCGACGAGTTCAATCGAGTGGATTAATCGTATTTTCTCGCGAAGCTACAAAAAAGTGCTTTGTAATCTTTGCTCTCGCTGTGACACTTTTATCCCACACGATTCGGGGGTTGGGGGTTGGAGAGAAGAGCAGGAAGCGCGCGGAAAAAGCGAGAACTCGAATCGTCGAGGCTCTTTCCAGCTGTGTTGGCAAAACTCGGACCCCCCCCCGAAAGTTTCGAATGTTCGGCAAAGTTCGGCAGCCGTTCTCGGAGCCTCCTCGATCGTCGATAGTTTCGGTGCAACGGCGAGAATCGAGGGTGAGCGCGGCAGAACGAGAAACAAAAAACGACGAGGGATCCCGCGGTGCTGGCAGGAAGCGACCGAGAAACGGGCTGGCCGGTCGAGTTCTCTCTCTCTCTCTCTCTCTCTCTCTCTCTCTCTCTCTCTCTCTCTCTCTCTCTCTCTCTCTCTCTCTCTCTCTCTCTCTCTCTCTCTCTCTCTCTCTCTCTCTCTCTCTCTCTCTCTCTCTCTCTCTGGGACGGCCGGGAGCCGGCAGGCAGGTGAGGCGACGCGGATGGAAGAAAAAGACTTGTGAAATTCGCAATTACAAGGCCGCGCGAATCCCAGTGTTCTGTGTACGTACGATCCACCTTTACCACCGACGTCCACCCGCCGCGGCGCGCGCTTTGGAATCACGCAAACTTTTTCTCCCGCTGCACCGGCCGAAAGAACATCCAACTTCACGGTCCGCTGATACAAACTACCTGCGTTCAAGTAGCGGAAGCGCCCACGGGCAGATAAATGACATCTGCAAACCTCTCCTCCTCGTCGCTCCGCGCGAAACTTTCAATCCCGAACAACAAAAATTGGAAAGAAGCTTCCTCGGGTTGTGAGCGAGAAACTTTAGCAGTTAGTGATACACGAGGTATCAGCGCCGAGATACCCGAGCGAGGAGAAGCGTTCAACTTCTTTTTTTTTTTTTTTTTTTTTTTCTAGCACAGTTTTGTACTGTTTATGCGAAAACAAATATATTTTACCCAGGACTCCGGCTCTTGAATGTCGCATCATTGATAAACGGCTTTTGACATTTGTTAGGGGTGGAAATATAGATGAAAACAATTTTGCTCTTTTAACGGACTTGCTGCTTTTTTGTGTTTTATTTCCTTTTTTTATGCAGAGTTTTTCACTGTTTATGCGAAGACAAATATATTTTAAGCGGGGCTCCGGAACATTGCATGATTGATAAACGGCTTTTGGCAGTTGCCAGGGTTGGAAATAGATGAAAAAGTTTTTTTTTGCTTTTCTAAAGAAATTATGCTGCTTGTGGTCGATGGGAAGTTTTTAGTTTTCACTCAATTTTTTTGTCAAAGTATTACAATTGTGTCTACTGAATGAAAAAAGGAGTCTGATACTTTTTGGTAGCGCAGTTGTTAAAAACAAAGAACTAATTAGCTTTTGTCTAATTTTCTAGCTTTTTTTAGATTTTCGATGAAAACGTAATATACCAAAGTAGACGAGAGAACGTTCAACTTTCGAAAATTATTTCTCGATCGTCATCCATACCGATTCACCGAGTACGACTGACGAAGAATTAAACCTCTCGCTTCGTGCATTTTCTAGTCGAAGATACGCTACTCAACCGAGCATCGGACAGGAGCAACATAAAAAAGTGTGCTTCACTGCCCTACGCCAGTGGCAAAAAATAAGCAGCAAACTCTGCTCAAGTTATTCACGACCTATAAACATCCGAGCGATAAAAATAAAAACTTACGAACTTACGTTTTTTTCCTATTTTTCTCTATAACAATTTCATTTTTTCTCCTTCATCCGACAAACTCGGAAGCGTCTCGCTTCCTCAACAAAAAAAACAACAAAAAAAAATCATTTTTAGCATCGTTGTCGCAAAAATCGGCGGCGTTTTGTTATTTCGTGCGGCGTTACGACGACAGCGACTTCAAGGAAGCGTCTCGCGTCCTCAGAAAAAAAAAAACATTTTTAGCGTCGTTGCTAAAAATCGGCGGTGTTTTGTTATTTCATGCGGCGTTACGGCATCGGGTTCCGAGTGTGACTGCGCCGCGCGGTCCGAGGAGGAACTTTTCTCGTCGGCCGAGCGCTTACGAGGGCCTTTGACGGTCGCGTCGCAGTAGTGGCGCGCGCGAAGGGGTCGGTACGACCCACCCTAATTTCGCGGTGCGCACGCGCCCCGTGCGCCGGGGGCGCCCCTCGGCCGCGCCGCCGGCGCGGATATAGTACGCGTATAGTATCGCAGGAACAGCGGGTGTTCGTGCGGATCGGATCGCGGGGGAAGCGCGCAAAATCGCTGCTCAGTCGCGCGCCGGGCGCCGTGATGCTCGGACCTCTTTTTAATCCACCTCGCGCGTAATCGCCTCGCCTCGTGTGCGCCGCGTCCGCGAGAGTCTCGTGGCTCTCGGAGCAGTCGCGACGCGTCCAGTGCGGCGGTGACAGTCGCGGGGATCGCGAACGATGACCCGGCGGAGATCAGTGACGACGGGAGCGACGCGACGTCGCGCGACGTCCGTGACCATCGTGACGCGTTGTGTCGACTAATTCGCGCGAATGATTATGTGCTGGTGGTGGTGCTCGGAGGGTCCTCCGGTGCTTCGCTGGACCCTCCTGCTGGCGCTCGCCGTGTCGGCCCTTACGGGACCCTCGTCAGCGAAAAATGAAAATTGTGAGTGCAGACCAAAACACAAAAAAAAAAAAAAATTATTTTACACGTTGCCTAGGACTGTAATAACAACAATAATCGTCACAAATCTCACGATCGACCCCAAAAAACCAGCATCGAAAAAAAAACAACCCCACAAAAATCCACAAATCCCCCGATCGATTTTCCACCACAATAAACACCACTCGATTGGCCACCGACGTCTTTCCGTTTTTTACACACACACAAAAAAAAAAAAAAAAAAAAATAGAACGAAGCATCCCCCGTGTCGTGTATTCGGACGCGAATCGATATTCGGCGTCGCGCCGTAAAAATAGAATATGAACTTTGACACCTACTCTCGTATTTCCCTTTTGCCTCGTCTTTCTCTCGTTAGTGCTTTCACCGAAGAGCGCGGGTATACACGTTCGAAGAGAGTAATATTGATCGCCGGGGGCTTACATCGGCGAGAGAGCGAGCGCGCGAGTGAGCGAGGGGCGGCTCGTAGGCTACAGAGGGGGCGCGGGGGGCGGGTGAAGGGGGCGCGGGAGGGGGGCAGGGGTTGGATGGTGTGGAGGGTGCAGAGCCGACGTACGGCCGCGGGCCAAGTGAGAGAGATATTCGCTCCCTTCGTATCCCGTCTGCTGCTCTCGTCGTCCTCGCCGCCACCGCGACCCTCGCGCCCTTCGCCCTCCGCACACCGACATTGTGGCCGCTCGCTCGTTGCTCGTCTTTCCAACCAGTCAAATATATGTGGCCCGACACACGGAGACGAGAGAGACAAGCACGCCACTCCAGACGGTCTAGTGACCCAGCCCCCCCCCCTTCACTCCTCTGCCCCCCGGAGCCCCCCCCCCCCCCCCCCCCCCGCAGATGGGGTATATCCATTTCCGGCACGAAAATACGATGAAATACGTGCTCGGGTTCGCTCGTCAGCGCAATTTCTGAATTGCATTCACCGCGGGGATTCAAAAGTATTCTGAATGAGCCAACCGTAGCTACGGCGGTGGCTACGTCTCAATTGAAATTATAATCAGAATACGCGCGGGCCCGATTCATTTCGTCGGGGCTTCGAGTGGAATGGAGCCGCGGTATCGCGGAGCTGGGTAATGTGGCTTCTTTCAGGAGGGAAATATATCTGAAGAGATACCGTGGAAATGTTGCCTCGGAAATACTTGGGGATCGTTGAGGCGAAATAGCGAGTAAAGAGCGTGAAATCGTGTTTCAGGGAGTCGTGGAGATGGATGAATATTTTTGGATACTTTGGATAAGCGCGCGATAGATTTATTTTACGGAAAAAAATATATCTGTTTCCGAAGGGAAAAAAATGTTGCATGCATTTTGGTGGTGTATGAACAGATGAGAAGTGAGCACGTAATATCGTTAAAAGCGAAGATTCGGAAGAAATTGTGGTGGATATAAATATTGTGGAGTCGTTAGGATAGAAATTGCGAATAAGAGACCACGAAATAAAATTCCAGTGGGTCTCGGTAATGCGCGAAAATTTGTGTCGATACTTTGGTTCAGAGCAATCGAGCCACTTTGCGTTTTTCCCAATAAACATCAATTTCGAAACCGCTGAAAAATTCTTGTTTGCGTTACAGCAGTAAACAAATTTACGTGAAGTACGCGCAACTGCTTCACGAAATATGAAAAATTCTCAATGAAGTGTTATTAAAACACCGATATTTTTTTTAAACGTGCTTCAAGCGAAAAGTGAAGTGCAGCTCGCGGTCAATTATACTTCGTTATAAGAACGTTTAAGCGGTGTTAGAAAAGCTTTTACGGATATAAAAAATTTGGGTCATTAGGACAAAAATTGCGAGTAAAAAACTACGAAATTCAATTTCAGGGGGTCTTAAGTAATACACGAAAATTTGTATCGATACTTTGGTTAAGAGCGATCGAATCATTTTACGTTTTCCCATACGAACGTCTGTTTCAAAACGCCGGAAAAATTCTCGTTTCCACACCAGTCGTAAATAACTTTACGCGAAGTACGCTCGACTACTTCGCGAAGTACGAAAATTCTCGATGAAGTGTTATTAAAACGCCGATTTTTTTTTAAATACGTGCTTCAAGCAAAAAAAAAGTGAAGTGCAGCTCGAGCTCAATCGCGCGGTATCGATACTACGTAATAGGAGCGTTTAAGCGGCGTTACGAACGAATTTCTCCGATAAATTTGCATTACGACTTTTAAAAAAACCTTATTTCACGAAGTGCCGAGGCGGAATTGCAACGATCCACGAAAATGGTTAGCATAATTCGGGCGCCTCGGGAATTTTGCGCCCGCCCGTCGGGCCCCAATACTAACCTCATCCTCCTCGGATCGTTTGCCGCTCTCGCTTGGGAGTCCCGTCCGTTGCGCTTTTCGCCCTACGAGTCCACGACCTCGGTGAAACGTTCGACCTACATACGCCGCGAACGGCGAGGCGAGCTTTCAGTCGGCGCGCATCCGGAAAACTATCGCTCTCTCAGACCCTTGACACGATTCCACTGCTCGCCCGTGCTTATTCCCATTGTCACGAGATCCCGCACAACAGACTCGCAAAGTACCGTGAATCGCTTTTCATTCCCGGTATCATGCTGCGATGTACACTTTCGTTATGCTCTATTCATCGCGAGACTGATAATATCTGCAGCGAAAAGGACGAGAGTAGTTGATAACAAACAAAAAAATGGGACATTAAAATCTCGGAATTCTGATGCTTCCATCAGGGATCAAGGGACACGCCTGTTGATGTGTCGAGATAATTAAAAAAAATTAAATCTGGCTTGGATTTAATTTTCCAAGCGATATTAGTTTACCCTTTCTTAAAGTTAGAAATCTTCTTAAAGTTAGAAATCATTCCCGGTATAATGCTGCAATGTACACTTTCGTTATGCTCTATTCATCGCGAGACTGATAATATCTGCAGCGAAAAGGATGAGAGTAGTTGATAACATAAAAAATATGGGGCATTAAAATCTCGGAATTCTGATGCTTCCATCAGGGATCAAGAGACACGCGTGTTGATGTGTCGAGATCATTTTTGATAATTAAATCTGGCTTGAATTTAATTTTCCAAGCGATATTAGTTTACCCTTTCTTAAAGTTAGAAATAAATCAAATTAATTTGACTCTGCACGAATAATGGAACCCTTCAAATTGAACCCAAAAATCTGGCTTGTAATTAATTTTCCAAGCGAAATTAGTTTCCCCTTTCTTAAAGTTAGAAATAAATCAAATTAATTTGACTCTCCACAAATAATTGAACCCTTCAAACTTGGGTTTCATCCAAATATGAGAGACAAATTTGGCAAAGAATGTTATCCGTCCAATTTTCGACAATAAACGATTTTATTGATTTCAAACAACAACTCTCGACTTCAATTAATCGCAGAGCTCCAAGACTATTAAATTCACTGTCGAATGCCCTTAAATGGTTCCTCCGTCGTGTTTCCTTTTTTCGCCTTCTTTTATTTCTTCACGGTCTATCGAGCGAGCGATGGTTGGAAGCGCAAAAAGGGAGGAGAGGGAGGGCTAAGCTTTTCTCGGTTTTTGCATTTTCTCTATATACTATATCCGCGGAGGCAGCAGACTGAGGTTAATCGCGAAAGCGCAAGCTGCGGGAGAGAAAGAGAGCGGCCGGTGCCGAGGGGTCGGTGGATGCTATGGGGAAGCGCTTTACTACTGGGTTTCACAACGCGAGCGGCGGAGAGTGAAGCCGGCGTCCGCACTTGAACGTGCTGAGCCATTATCTCGCCGAGGCACAAATCAATCGGCTGCCAATCGATCGGATAATTCGAAGCTCGGGGCGCGGGGGGCGTTTCATCGGCAATGGCCGAGGCCCCGGCATTAAACTCGAATGTCTCGTCCACTCGAGTATATATAGTATTCGACGGGCGATATAGAGATGGAGAGAATATCTAGCCAACGGTGAGAGCCGGAAGGGCGAGCCAGCATGGTGGTACCGTATAGTCGATCGCCTCGCCATCCGACCGTAATAGCGTTCGCCTCAGTGATGACGATGACGATAATTGCAAAGTGCTGTATGACGATTTCGGCACGAGTTTCGCGAAATTCGAGAAATTTTACACTTGTTAACTCATCGAGGTACGTGGAAGATATGGATCCAAAATTCGAGGTGTGGGAGACAAAAATTGCAACAAAATGTAATAATGGATGCTTTAGTAAGGATTTTGCATAATACATATTACATATTTATTTAACGAAACGATGGCAACGTTTTGGCAGAATCGTAGATGGAAATCAGTTAGCTTGTAAATAGCAGATAATGCAATAAAACATGTAAACCCTGCAATTTAGTGTTTAGTGCAGTCGATTGCCTGGCCATTTCAGCCTTAATAGCGTTTGCCTCAGTGATGACGATGATGATAATTGCAAAGTGCTGTATGACGATTTAGGGACGAGTAGCGCGAAATTCGTCAAATTGTATTCTCGTTAATTCATCGATACTGATATACGTGGAAGGTATGAATAAAAAATTCGTGGAATCTGTGGGAGACAAGAATTCCAACAAAATACAACAACGATTTAATATGGACTTTACGTATTACGTATTTCATATTTATATCACAAAACGATAACACCGTTTGGCAAATTCGTCAAAGGGAATTGATAATTACAGAATACTCGTATTTTTGGATTTAACATCGATTCGCTTGTAAATAGCAGATAATGTAATAACATACAAACTCTACACTTTAATGTTTAGTACAGTCAATCGCTTCGCCATTCAAACGTAATAGCGTTCGTCTCAATAACGACATGACGATAATTATGCTGTAAGCCGATTTACGAACGAGGTCAACGAAATACGAGAAACTGTATTGTTATCAATTCACTGATACCGCAACGTGGAAGATGTGAATCTTTAACAATGGATATTCCAATATGGGTTTCCTCGACATGAACTGCTGCCATCAAATTTATTTGACAAATCGACAGCATCGTTTGTAGGAGTTGCAAAGAGCAATTACGAACTTCAGAATACCCGTATATTTTTCCATACATCGCTTCTGAATACCAAATAACGCAGATAGAACATGTAAACCCAGCAAGTTAGTATCAAAAAAGTAAAACACCGCCAGAGCGTGGCAACGGCAATGAAACTTTCAAACGACAGCGCAAATATTTCAGCCGTCGAGCCCCGTGCGTCGCGCACGCGAAAGAGACTGCGTTAATCACTAATGAAATCGCTAACGACCGCGCACTACACCGGTATATCCATCAGCCCAACGACCGGTCGTTTGAGCGTAAAACGGCCCCAATACCGGTGACGATAATTGTAAATCACCGAGTAACGATTGACGAAACACACGGTATTAAAATTCAGGAGAACCAGCAACAACTCCGCTACGAAAAACAAACTATCAAAAGAATCATATTAGCGAAAAAGAGTCCGCCAAAGAGACAAGACTAAGAAAAGCCGCTGACGATAATTGTAAATCATCGAGTAACGATTGACGAAACACACGGTATTAAAATTCAGGAGAACCGACAACAACTCCGCTACGAAAAAACAAACTATTAAAAGAATCATATTAGCGAAAAAGAGTCCGCCAAAGAGACAAGGCTAGGAAAAGCCACTGACGATAATTGTAAATCACCGAGTAACGATTGACGAAACACACGGTATTAAAATTCAGGAGAACCGGCGACAACTCCGCCACGAAAAAACAAACTATCAAAAGAATCATATTAGCGAAAAAGAGTCCGCCAAAGAGAAAAGGCTAGGAAAAGCCGCTTGCGCGGTATATAGAACACGTGTCCCCGACGATTTCTATTCCACGCGTGTTCGCCCGACGCCGGGGCGGCCATCGTGAAAGCTCTTTCGCAGGGGCATCAAGACCAATAGACGTAAAGCCGCATATACACCGAGGACGAAGAAGAAGAAGTCGTGGCACGAGTTGGTTCGGCGAACGTATCGTTCGGAATGCCGACCAAGCGCACGGTAATGCATTACTTAAGGGAGGTCACGTTTTTCTGTCTCGCCCGACAAACGGTATACACGCGGTCGCACTACGTATACGTCGAGCGGGGGGGACCCAGAAGAGGAGGGTATTGGACGTATAATGAAGTAGGTGGGTCGGCGCCGAAGCGCTGGGGTGGTTTGTACTCCGGTGGTAGGTGGTGTAGCGCAGTCCTCGCTGCCGCGAGGCTGAGGCCACATGGGGTTCCCCTTATGTACCTGGCGCCGACTGACTCACCAGTGAAAAAGCTGAAGCTCTCTCCCTCGGCCCTGTAGTACATACACCACACTCACCTACAATGTACGTTCAACTTGGCGTGCGGTAAGGACGTAGTACTACGCGCGTCAGCGTCGCGTGCTCAACCGACTGTGCGATGTACGACTGTGTTTACTACACAGTCGTACGTCGCGCACCCGGCATCGTGAAAACTGCGCGTACACCTGCTGCGCCGATCTCATGATGTATTCAGGGATGTGGGGTCGGATTTGTCAGGACGGACGATAATGGGAGATGGTGGCTTTTCAGGGGGGCGAGAGAGGGTGGCGTCGAAGAGGAGAATGTTTGGGAGTTGGCATTGGAAGAAGGACATCGAAGGGTCTTGTTAGGGAGAGGGTTTTTTTTTTGTTACACTTAGAGAAAAATGAGTGATGTCAATGACATTTTCTTTCTAATGGGTTCATGACCTGCTTTTTTGTATTGAAAAATATGTAAGGGATTCCGGTAATTTTTTTTTCTTAGTGTATGTTTTTGTGAGTGTTGATGGATGAGATGGAACTAGAATTGAATGATTCACGTGAGCGCCTTGTGCACGTCGCACGTGAGCGCCTTGTGAGCGCCTTGTACAAAAAATAGCCTTGTGGTATGTTTAGCACAAGGAGGATAAAAGAGTTACTATACATACAGAAGAAATAACGAATGGGCAGTTTATACCGCCAAATATGAAGCAGCGTAAAATGTATAACTTTTGTGAAGAGCAATATGGAGGTAAATCCTTTGTTTCAAAGAAGCATTAAATAATGTTCGTTTATACGGTTCAAAAAGGAGAAGACGTAATCGGGACGCTACATTTTCCTTTAGCATGTTCTACATGCGCACTCGTTATGCATTATTGCAGCTGAAGCTTGGCAGTAAAAATACTAATTTTCGACGATTTTCCTGCTGTGTTTCAGACAAGATGAGCGTCGTATGCAAGCACCACTTCATGAACGATCTATACAGGAAGATAGACGGCGCGGTACTGACGTCGCAGAGCGAGAAGAATCTCAATTGCGCCATCACATTTCAGACTCACAGCATACTCCAACGATTCATGCTGAGATTCGACAGACTGCAGCTGGATTGCAACGATCACCTTTACATCTATGATGGGGCGCACGCGGTCGATAACTACAAGGTGAGCGAACAAAACGTCGACATTAATTAAAGGAGTAAACGACTTAAGAAAATGATACTTGATTCGTATGCAGACAAATATTTATTTATTTACATAATATTTTTTTCGTCGCCAAAAAATATTTTTTTTCAAAATCGATTAAAAAGGGTTAATAACCAGTGTTTTCGGGGTAGAATATGCGACTTGAGAATGATGGTATAGATTAGAAGTCGATATTTTGAAAAGAAAAAAAATTTGGGTCGATTTTGGCGATTTTCGGTCCGGAGCCGGATCTATGATTTCTGACAGAAAAAATATTTTTTTCATCGACAAAAAAATATTTTTTTCAAAATCGATTAAAAAAGATTAATAACCAGTGTTTTTAGGGGTAGAATATGCGACTTGAGAACGATGGTATAGGTTATAAGTCGATATTTTGAAAAGAAAAAAAATTGGGCTCGATTTTGGCGATTTTCGGTCCGGGGCCGGTTCTACGATTTCTGACAGAAAAAAAAAAAAAATTTCGTCGCCAAAAAAATATTTTTTTCAAAATCGATTAAAAAAGATTAATAACCAGTGTTTTTAGGGGTAGAATATGCGACTTGAGAACGATGGTATAGGTTATAAGTCGATATTTTGAAAAGAAAAAAAATTGGGCTCGATTTTGGCGATTTTCGGTCCGGGGCCGGTTCTACGATTTCTGACAGAAAAAAAAAAATTTCGTCGCCAAAAAAATATTTTTTTCAAAATCGATTAAAAAAGGTTAATAACCAGTGTTTTTAGGGGTAGAATATGCGACTTGAGAACGATGGTATGGGTTATAAGTCGATATTTTGAAAAGAAAAAAAATTGGGCTCGATTTTGGCGATTTTCGGTCCGGGGCCGGTTCTACGATTTCTGACAGAAAAAAAAAAAATTTCGTCGCCAAAAAAATATTTCTTTCAAAATCGATTAAAAAAGATTAATAACCAGTGTTTTTAGGGGTAGAATATGCGACTTGAGAACGATGGTATAGGTTAAAAGTCGATATTTTGAAAAGAAAAAAAATTGGGCTCGATTTTGGCGATTTTCGGTCCGGAGCCGGATCTATGATTTCTGACAGAAAAAATATTTTTTTCATCGACAAAAAAATATTTTTTTCAAAATCGATTAAAAAAGATTAATAACCAGTGTTTTTAGGGGTAGAATATGCGACTTGAGAACGATGGTATAGGTTATAAGTCGATATTTTGAAAAGAAAAAAAATTGGGCTCGATTTTGGCGATTTTCGGTCCGGGGCCGGTTCTACGATTTCTGACAGAAAAAAAAAAAAATTTCGTCGCCAAAAAAATATTTTTTTCAAAATCGATTAAAAAAGATTAATAACCAGTGTTTTTAGGGGTAGAATATGCGACTTGAGAACGATGGTATAGGTTATAAGTCGATATTTTGAAAAGAAAAAAAATTGGGCTCGATTTTGGCGATTTTCGGTCCGGGGCCGGTTCTACGATTTCTGACAGAAAAAAAAAAATTTCGTCGCCAAAAAAATATTTTTTTCAAAATCGATTAAAAAAGGTTAATAACCAGTGTTTTTAGGGGTAGAATATGCGACTTGAGAACGATGGTATGGGTTATAAGTCGATATTTTGAAAAGAAAAAAAATTGGGCTCGATTTTGGCGATTTTCGGTCCGGGGCCGGTTCTACGATTTCTGACAGAAAAAAAAAAAATTTCGTCGCCAAAAAAATATTTCTTTCAAAATCGATTAAAAAAGATTAATAACCAGTGTTTTTAGGGGTAGAATATGCGACTTGAGAACGATGGTATAGGTTAAAAGTCGATATTTTGAAAAGAAAAAAAATTGGGCTCGATTTTGGCGATTTTCGGTCCGGGGCTGGTTCTACGATTTCTGACAAAAAAAAAAAATTTCGTCGCCAAAAAAATATTTTTTTCAAAATCGATTAAAAAAGATTAATAACCAGTGTTTTTAGGGGTAGAATATGCGACTTGAGAACGATGGTATAGGTTATAAGTCGATATTTTGAAAAGAAAAAAATTGGGCTCGATTTTGGCGATTTTCGGTCCGGGGCCGGTTCTACGATTTCTGGCAGAAAAAAAAAAAATTTCGTCGCCAAAAAAATATTTTTTTCAAAATCGATTAAAAAAGATTAATAACCAGTGTTTTTAGGGGTAGAATATGCGACTTGAGAACGATGGTATAGGTTATAAGTCGATATTTTGAAAAGAAAAAAAATTGGGCTCGATTTTGGCGATTTTCGGTCCGGGGCCGGTTCTACGATTTCTGACAGAAAAAAAAAAAAATTTCGTCGCCAAAAAAATATTTTTTTCAAAATCGTTTAAAAAAGGTTAATAACCAGTGTTTTTAGGGGTAGAATATGCGACTTGAGAACGATGGTATAGGTTATAAGTCGATATTTTGAAAAGAAAAAAATTTGGGTCGATTTTGGCGATTTTCGGTCCGGAGCCGGATCTATGATTTCTGACAGAAAAAATATTTTTTTCATCGACAAAAAAATATTTTTTTCAAAATCAATTAAAAAAGGTTAATAACCAGTGTTTTCGGGGGTAGAATATGCGACTTGAGAATGATGGTATAGGTTAAAAGTCGATATTTTGAAAAGAACAAATTTCTGAGGTCGATTTTGGCAAGTTTTTCAGGCACGCGCGCCAGCGCGTGTGATTAGCCTAGTTATTTCTATACAACGGTACCTCAAAAATGTCCGCGTTCCGTGAAACTCTCTCGACGTCTCGAGAGCGCGATGAACGAAATACAGCTTTCTATCGCTATTCAGTACCGTAATATAAATGTGCCTGTAATTTCGGAAATTAACTAAACTAATGATCATCGTGGGACGAAAAATCTGTGGAGACAGATTCCATCGTCTCAGCAATTTTTGTAAACTGTTGTTGACTTTTCAATCCCAACTAAAATGGATCGTAGACCCCGAACGGGTCAACCGACGGTCAGACGGACGCATTACGTTGCACCTCGTTAACGAGCCAATTGGGTTCAATTGGCTCCTCCCCCATCGTTGCGCTCAGATCTCGGTTCTACGCTGTTTCCGTCTTCGAGTTGCCCACGATGTCTCGGTAGACCGCAATCGCTCTTCTTGTCCGTCCATCTGGTCCACGCTGAGCCTCGGTCTCGTCCTAGTGACGTCCGTCGGTCCGTCCGTTTTTCCAAGACGCCTCGGGAGAGTTCCCGATTTATGTCGAGTGCGCTGTAAAGGACGCGAAATTGGATTGCCAGTTATCGCTGGATTCCACCAACGTCGAGGCACCGATTATCTTTCTGGTTCGGGCATTCCTCCCGGCTCCCTTTTCCGTCTCACCATATCAGACCATTCTCTGCGCTTTGTCTGTGCATATCCAACTTCAGTTTAATGAGCAAGTCCAGCGAGCGTGAGGACTACATCTGAAGATGTATGTAAACTTTATGAATTAATACTTGATGAGACGAGATGTAACCTCGCGATTTAATATTTGACACGCCATTCTAAAACGAGCGAAGCAACCTGGAATGAAGTTATTCGCAGTTACTGACTTCACTCAACACATGAGCGAGCACCGAATTTCACAGCAAACGTCAAATAATCGTGACGTCCGATTGTATCAAGTGACGTACAGAACTGTTAATTGGTAAAACAGCCTTGGAATATTCAAATGCGAATATATGTAGTCACATTAACGTTGTTTTCTATTGTTATCGCAAGTGGTTGATGGTTGAAACTTCGCAATTGCAGTCAATGTAACTATGAAAACAGTCAACTTGATCCATAACAGTCGACATGGACCATTCTCATAATTTTCATTTCATCGCCACAAGAGCTACCAAGATGTCGACGCATCCGCGAAACCTGCAGATATTTTTACAAGTAAAACCGCGTTTTATATTCATACTTTGGGTATCTCTTAGCCTTATCACGAAACCCGGTGTGACACAAAGACATCAAGCTCGATACACGTTCGATCATAAAACCTACTGTTTCTTTTACAGTCCCGCTGTCGTCACCGAGAAATATTCGCCATTCCTCGCGGCACTACACATTTTTATACAGCTATCGATGCCCGCGGAGGGCGATTGGAGGGCTGAATTGTTTTCCCAGCAGGCTCTGCATTGCAAATTTCCAACGAATGATCATCCCTCAGGACGAATTTCCCTCCCCCTACTCACGATTCCCTCACGAACAGACAAAGGTGCGGAGACATAATTTTCCCGTGCTTTCGCGCTCGTCACCCGTTGTCGCGACGAGGGCTGCTCGTCTCTGCGCTCGGCATTGCGCGGCCAAAGAAAACGTGAATAAAGACCCGAAGGGAAAAAAGTGCCGCGGAGCGTGGAGAGAGAGAGAGAGAGAGAGAGAGCGAGAGAGCCTCCTGTGCGCGCGTTCGCGTTCCTCCGCTCGTGAGGTTGAATTTTAATACGTCCGACCATTATAAATTCCGAGCAGGCAAGACCGGCGCAGGGTCTGGAAACTTGCACCATTAATCAAGATTCGTTTCTTCGAGGCTTCCCTCGTTGCACCCTCGGCTTGCCTTTTTTATACCTCCCCTCCTCCCTCCCACCCCGACGCCGTCTCTTCGTCTATTCTCTTTTCGTAACCGGCAAAGACACGACTAAGAACGAAGTTACCCTGACGTGGAAGTACGTGTCACTTTCAGCTGTGGCAAATTTACCATAAACTCCTATATACATCGCCACGCATCCCCGCGCACCCAACTATTTTGCAATTCCGCCGCGCGTCACTCCATCCGCATCTAACTCCGCGTATGCGCAAATAACGTAATGCGTAATATACGTGACAATGGCAAGTTAAATTCCAGCTCAAATTGTACGTCGCCCTTAGTCGCCCGAGTCGCGGGAGGATATAGCGCGGGAACTTTGCCTCGGTCTTTCCTGAGAACCACCCTTTCGTCCTTCAACGAGTACATCCAGGTGGTACATCCGCAGGAGCCTCCAAGACTACGAGTGCCACATAGCTACTTACGTTTAACGCGGGCCTCGGTGGCTGCGGCGCCGCACCCGCTGCTTGAGATTCCTCCAGCGAGGGTCCTCGCTCCAGCCGGTATGAGGTGCACACCGCTTCCTCGCGCGCGTACAAACGTAATTACATTTACAACGAAGACTCCCGGGCTCACGTATTCCACGTCGTACATACATATCACGTGTATGAGGCAGCGGAGCAGAGAGCAGACGCGACGAACGCGGTGGAAACGAGAGGCTGAGTGCGCGAGCACCTACGTCGTACTTATACAATTACACCTACAACCGCCGTAGTGGATGGGTGTAACGTTGTGGCGCGCCTGTGTAAATATGTGCGTGCACATTTTTATGCGTTGCATGGACTGCCGTTTTAGTACTGTTGCAGTGGAGCTTTTGGTATGTGCATATTAACCGGGGCCTTTTTTTAGTCGGACTTTGGACCGAGTCGGTTGGAAAATGAGCAGACCTGGTCTTAGTTCGTGTTCATGAAAACGTCGTTGTAATAAAAAAAATGACAATGACCCACTAGCCTGACCCACATGGAAATAACATATATGTCACCAAAAAGTTCTATATGCAATATATATGTTGCATATAGAACTCCTTTAGTGAGTATTCAGTACACTGCGTTGGTTTCCGTTTTCAGGCTTATGATGTCCAAAAAGCATTTGTTATTGAATGATAATCTTAGTATTGCGCTTGTAAAAGTTGTACCTTTTATTCAAAACGTACTTCTAGAGTCCTATATGAGACCTGCACATAGATTGACAATCAATGATTTTCTGTTCTGTTTTTAGAATAGCTAAATAAGCTTATTACTGTAAGTCATGTTCAGTGCACTTTCCAAGATCAAGTTCCGTTCTATGCTCCAGTTGGCGGGTGTACCATCGTGCTGGCTTTATAAATATGTACTACGTCTGCATTTTTATGCGTTGTATAGACTAGCGTTTTACTACTGTTGCCGGTAGCTTTCGGTATGTGCATATTTACAGGAAGACCGAGGCTTTTTCAGACAGACCGGCAGACGGCGGAGCAAGTCGGTGAAAAAATGAACACACCGGGTGTTTGCCACTCCTGGAGCTTAGCTTCTTTGGTAACATGGTACTTTTATCAAAAGAATTCCACGTTGGGAGGCAGAAAAACGTAAGCAGCACGTGCAAAGCGTTTGCCGTCAAATATTAATTTACACGAGGTTGCTGAAAAAGGCTACCAGGGGAAAATATTTTGAATGCCCGGAATGTTTGGCTTTACGTATATTCTCGTAGCTATTTTTCCGTTGAGGTTTTTAACGACAAAGGAAAATGCGAAAAGGTTTGACGGTATGAAAAATCGCGTCGGAACAAAGTCTTGAGGCATTTTGTTTTAATCAGTTCGAATGGATGCCTATTTGCTCCAATCGATCCAACGCAACCCCGGGAGTAAATTTTGCAAATCGCCGCGTCTTAAAAAATGCCCCTCCAAGGAATTCATAACAGACTGTTCAGGATGATTAATGGTATCATGATTAACGAAAAGTAGCGCTGACATCGACAAATGGCCCCTACGTTTTAAGTTTTACTCATTTAGAAAATTCCTATTTTTTCAGTGACGTTGTTAACGACGAATAATGCAAAAAGCCGAACTGACAGTTTGAACAATCGCGTCGAGACAAAGTTGTGAACCGTTTTGTTATTTCACTCATATTGACGCGCAGTTTACTCAATTCCAGCCAACTTAAAATCGGCGCCTCCTACGGAAAATTCACCTCCGACAAATTTCTAAGAGACTATGGAGGATGATTAATGGTAGCATGATTAACGATAGGTAGCGCTGACATCGACAAAAGACCCCGACGCGTTAAATTCCGCTCGTTCAGAAAATTCCTAATAATTAGGAAATCAAAATTGCTGTGAACCTCGCGGTTTTTCCACCGCTCTTCGCGCATATTTCCGCACAATGGTTACACGTCTCGTGTCCGTGCGAGCTCCAGGAGGAGCGGAGTGGAAGCTCCCGGCACGCTCACATTCACGACCGTATGCACGTGCACACATCGGACGCAGCCACAGGCAACGAGCCAAAGAGTAATGCAACTTTGCATAATGGCGGTTTAACTTTAATCTTTTTTATGGGCTGCGTAATGGGCCGTTGAGCGTGGTTTTTATTGCTCCTGTTCAAACAGTACAGCGGCGGGTGCGGAGAGCCTGCGAGACGAGAACCTCTTCCAGAACCGCCGCCGCCACCACCACCTTTTCACCTCCCGGTTAAGATACTTTAATTTCGCGAAGAATTATGAATCGTTCGTCTCTCGAGTCGTTCCTTAAACCCGCGGCCACTCGCTAGCATTTGTTTCGCCGCTATGCCGTCCTTTTTCGCTCTCTCTCTCTCTCGAGGCGAACGCGCGAACTCTCCTATTATTCAGCGCGGCTGAAAACCCGGAGAATTAACGAGATTAATTTGAATAATTCGCGGGTAAACGATTACACGGGGCGATGCTGTTTAATTTTATTTTTCGCGGTATGTTCGCCGGTTTTAAACTGCGAAGAAAGAGGCCCGTCGGCCGCGGACTGTGGGCCGAGTGCCGCGCCGGTTATACATATATATAAGCCATACTAATTGGTTAATCCAACCTGCGGTAATTTGTTAGGCAGCCTGGCGCTCGGTTTCGCGATAACCAATAACTTAGTGCGCGCTTACCGGGTATTTGATTGTCTCCCGAGTGCTTTGGTTCGCCTAACCGAGTGTTTGGTCGCCTAACAAATTACTCGGTTGCGGACCGGCCGATTAATCGCGCGGCGTGTGTATAATCGCGGTGCGCACTTTGGTGTAACGACAAAGCCTTTTTCTCCGTGGCAGCTGGCTAACCGCGCGTCTATTTTCGCGCAGGTCAATCTGTTCCAATCTCCCGCAGCCCGCGGTGTTAGGCTGAAAATATATTTCTCATCCCCCCGCGAGGGAATTGGGAGGTCAACCATAATTCACGGGAAGAAAATAATAGCTGCCGTAACCAACAGATGAGGTGATACAACCAATCGATCATTCTATTTCCCTTATAACTCAAATGGTAATACCCAAAAATTGGAATGGTAGTCCCAACAATTGGTAAGATGTTTCCAACAATTGGAATGATTGTCGCAACAATTGGAATGATAATCACAATAATTGGAAAGATGTTCCCAACAATTCGAATGATAGTCCCAACAATTGGAAAGAGGATCTTAACAATTGGAAAGATGGTCCCAACAATTGGAATGATAGTCTCAACAATTGGAATGATAGTCCCAACAATTGGAATGATTGCCCCAACAATTGGAATGATTGCCCCAACAATTCGAATAGTTACGCTGATTAATTTCGCCAAAACTAATCGTGAATAATTTAGGTTACCATTCGACATAGTTGGAAAATGCAAAAAATGATTTTTTATCTCTGGAAGTATCGAAATATTAGGTCATACGCTTCGCCCGAACATCGTTTCATCTCATAACGTTAACAAATCTTGAAACCTCAAACGCCCTCCGAACTGTCAAAATACAACACGATTGGAACTGCAGTGGATTGGAACAACACGACAACAATATTTATATCGAAAATCCGACATATTTCAGGCACTGATTTTTGATGAGGGATTATTATAACATGGTTGTCACTCCAAACATTTCTTTCCGTGTTGGCTTCTCATTTTTCCTCAGACACAATTGTCGGATCTCAGTGTTGACAAACTGCGGACATGCAACGCGACGACGTAACTCAGACTCCGCAACGCCGAATTGTTGAATATTTTTTTCCGTCGGAGATCCGCACACCGCCTGGGGTATGTTTTGAATATTTATAACACGACGCAGAGCTGTCGGAGGCTGTGCGCGGGGTCCGGCAGCGCACGGGTAAGCGTGGCCCCCCGAGCAGTCGGTATCAGCCGAATAATTGATAGCCACGCGGAAAACCTGCGGAGCGGAAAGGGGAGAAAAGGCGAAAAGAGCTCGCGCGATGCCGCGGGTGGTGGATAATATCGATTCGTGAAAAATTAACAAGCCGGCTTTCTCGCGGACCGGGACAAATTGTTTTCAATTTGCTGCGGGGGTCGAGCGGGAAAAGCGTGACTTGTGCATTCGCTCCCTCTCTCCCTCCCTTCGAGGGGTTTGGCTGCGAGTCCAGCGTGCACTTTTCTCCGCCGTTCGGCCGAATCGAACAGCATTTGCGTACGAAAGCCCGGCCATCGATCCTCCGCCGCTGAATCTGACAGCCCGCCGACCGAACGCGAAATACTCGCGAGATTTATCGATCGACCCCCGAAGCTCCTCCTGAGCACGACTCGCGAAACACTCGCTAATGAATCTTCTCGTTTGTCGAGCCAGCGAAGATAAAACAATCTCTCCAATTGTTTCGCCTTCCTTTTTCGCTCGACCTACCCTGGCGCAACATTTTATTCCGCGCACTGATTTACCAACCGGTGTTCGATTGCACGACTAACGATCGAATCAACGTGACGCGACAAAAAATTTATGCTCGCTCCAAGCATCCGTTTTGGTTTCAATATATTCGCCAGCGACGATTTAAGGTAGTTATGTCGGTACGCCGGAGTCATAGGCATCAGAGTCTATGTTACAAAAAAAAATGTATTATGTGTGGTATTTTGACCTCAGTAGTAATTACGGCAAAAATATCCCTGGAACTTATTGTCTAAAATCGCATTATATTGTGACGACTTTTTAAGAGTAGAATTATTTTTTATACGGATTTGACTTCAAATCGGAATTTTGTGAGGTTAGGTCACGTCATGTTACCCCGGATCGCCCACTTTAACTTGCAATAACTCGCTGAAATGTCCGGTGACTACCACTTTTTATGGTCGTATCGGTTACTTTAAGACCTAACGAAAACGTAGAGCTGTTTATATGTTTTGTATTTCATTTCTGAGATGCTTTTTTCTCGGTTTAAAAGTCAATTTTTTTAAATTCTCTATATAACGCCATGTATAAAGCTCTATTTTAAAACATTATTTACTCATTTCGATGCCCGGTAACATATCTCGGAGTTCCTCGCAAATAAAAGACGACTACTCGAACTTCAAAATATAAAAAATTCAGGTGCATCTAATGACTTTGCCTTCGTGTGATAACTACCTTAAAACGTCTCCTTTCCTTTGACCCGTTTTTTTGTGTCCTCAATACATCCCGCACAATCGGGCATTTTGTATCGCGTCCGCCTTTTATTTCCAATTACTCGATATTCGTTCTCGCAATTACCGATCACCCTGCGCTCGCGTCCATCTTCGCCGCGAGTCTCGGCGCGGCGTCGTCGTCTGGCTTCGATGTAAAAACAAAGTCGGACGAGAAGAATGGCCAAAGGTGCGCGCGACAGGCGGCGATAATTACGACGCAATAAACAAGAGAGTAATTAACGAGTGTCAGCGGGAGGAGCTGCAACGGTACCGCTCCAGTTTCGCTTGTTTCCTCTTTTTTTTTTTTTTTCTTACCCGTCTTCTTCCCTCTTGTTTTTTTTTTTTCTTTTTGCGCACTTGGTCGCCTGCACCGTCTGGGCCGCCCGCCGGTGAACCGTTCTGCAACAATGCGAGAAGACGAGCGCACAGCGGCTGCGGACCGGTGTGTAAGCTCTCTCTCCTCCCGTCCCTCCGTCTGCACCGTCACCGCACGGGGGGTGGCCGAGGGTGGTTTGTGCGCCGCGTAGAGGAGCCGCCGCGTCGCGGAAGTTGTAACGACATCGTGTATCACGGCTGCTGGTACACGTAGATTCACTGCGCGCGCTCCACCCGGGGTCCATAGTTTCTCGGACCACCCCCGAACACTCAACGCACACGGACACAGACACACGCTGGATCCTTATTACTTAAGTCAAGTCTGCTCCGGTAAGCCCCGGCTCCGATGCACCCACCGCGTCGCTGCTCGTTCCGCTGTTCCGCTCCTGTACTCCGCCCGCGCGCGCGTCTCCGCGGGCAATATGGCTCCTGCGCAAACTCGTTAACTGTACAAGCGAGAGGGCCGCTCCACGAGACAATTATCCACCTCGAGATCGTTAGTGTATTAGACTTCTGAATCGGTCGAATTTAATCCGGCGCTGATGAAGTGGTGTGTTTATTGGAAAAGCTGGGTTGCGAGGAGGAGAAGGGGTGTAATATCGGTATAGTTGGGGGGCGGTGAAAGAAATTGGTTTGCGACTTATCGCTGTTTCAAATTTGAGATGAAATGTTGTGTCTGTAAAATAAAATAAAATATTATAATGTACAATTAATAATGACGTTATATGATAACATAATAAACATTAACTTTAACATATAACATTATCATGGACACATTTAGTTTTACATATAACATTATCATGTTATATGTAAAACTAAATGTGCTAAACTAAAGTTTTACATATAACATTATCATGTTATATGTAAAACTAAATGTGTCCATTGTTGCGACTGAGTAAAATAATAAAGTCTATAGCTTTCTTTTAGGCGGACATTCTTAATTGCAATATCTTCTAAATAATTTTTGTATACGATGTGTCAGATGTCAGTTTCGCTCAGCAATTCTAATCAAGATTGCCTGGCATAACGATCGCTGCCAAACTAGTCGTCCATCTATTCATCAATAGGGTAATCTCAATATTCTTAATAATGTATAAAGTTTTGAAAAAAAGTACCGTGAAGTATTATATAAAGACTGGCAAACCAAGAAAAATATGAGAGGATTGATTAAATAGCCGAATTGACAGGGAATGCCCAATACATGGAATATTTATTTCGTGACATACAAATTTTACAAACCATATGGTAATATTTTTATTGGCGCACTGTTTCACATTTGTAAATATATTTTTCGTATTCCACGTGGAAAGTTACAGATTTCCAGATATCTATATAGTTTTAATCCAATGCCAGATCCGTTGCAGTCGAAATCGTCGTATTGACCTTTGTGGAGAGAGAGAGAGAGGGAGACAAAAGAATGTTGCGTCTCGCCTCGAAAAGTGGAAACCACGTCGAAAACGGTGCAGAGAGCAGAACGGGGAGAAGCAGGAGAGAACGATACGCAAGAGCGAGATTGCCTCCTGCGGTCGCAGTAGAATTTCTCAAGTTTGTGGCTCGCCCGCTGTAACAGTCTGTCTGTTGCGGCCGCTGTTGCTGCTGCGGCATATAAGCATCCAAACGTTCGCCTCCCCCCCTTCTCCGCCTCCCTCGTTCGTTCTCTCGCGCCTCCCGCATTCGAGGCTTGTATTGGGGTAGTTTCCACAAATGTCGCACCGTCTTATAAGTTGACCGAATTTATGTAACAGGCAACGCAGAAGTGGATAGGGAATAAGAAGAAGCCGCAGCAGCCAGCGGCAGCAGTCACGACGTTTGGCTTCTGGTCTCAACTGTAAAATAATCGAATATGTCTGGAACTTCGCCTGCAAAATGTATGCCAAACTCCGGGCTATTACGCAGCTCCTGCATATTTTATAAGTTTTGCCTTTGATTCAAGTGCGGCTCGAGATTTCTGCACGGGAAATCAGGGTTTCTGGTTTACTTAGTCGTCGAAGGAATTAAAGCTCTTCCTTATTGACGTTTTTACGATATAAACACGAAAACAATTTGCTCATTCATCGAATAAAATTTGTCCCGTAACTGGAACTCTTGGCAAAAATACAAGTTTTGGAAAAACAAAAACGAATCTCAACAGTGAAAATAACTAAATCAGTTAAAAAATAAAAAGCAATTCTGATAAAACCCTATAAAGGTTTGAAATTCTACATGCGCAGAACTTCAAAACTCCATTTATTTAAAACCTACATGTTTGTGGATAAAACTGATATTTTATCGATCAGCAACAACAGCGGCTGAAATTTATATTTTTCTCGAAAACACATTTTGTTTGCTCGCGTTAAAACGTCCTTGTTAACCAAACATATCCCCTGTTTTTGCAATAGTTAAGCGCGGCAGTTACCGTGTGTCATCTCCAGTGCACTTTTTCCAAGAGGCATATTCCACGCTCCAGCCCGCGAGGGGTAGAATTTCCAAGTACACGCGACAGTGAACCAGGGGTCGGTGCCTTTGCGAAGGGAGAGTCAGCTGCATCAATCTGCGGGACTCTCGAGTGTCGGGAGAGCCGGCGAACGGCGACGCGGTCGGAGCGCCACAGCTTTCCGAATCCGATACAGGATACAGCCAGCGTCGTCCCTCGCGCGCCATCCGAGTATCCTCGAAGCCATCTCCAACTTTCTCCTCCCCTCGTGTTCGCTCGACCAAACGACGCCGGCCCTTGTTGCGCGAAGATAGCACAAAGATACTTCTTGCCCCCTTGAAACCGACTCTGCCCTTGTTGCGTGAAGATAGCGCGGATACTTTTTGCCCCCTTTGCGAAAAAACAACGTTTTCAACCCTTGTTGCCCGCGAAGACGGCCGCGGTAAAACTTCTTAACCCTTTGCCTCGAGACACACCGTACGATCGCATCGAGAGAAAAAGTTTCCTTGAATCAATGAAATTTCTTTGAATAAATGAAATTTCCTTGAATAAATGAAATTTCCTTGAATAAATGAAATTTCCTTGAATAAATGAAATTTCCTTGAATCAATGAAATTTCCTTGAATCAATGAAATTTCCTTGAATCAATTAAATTTACCTGAATCAATTAAATTTCCTTGAATCAATTAAATTTCCTTGAATCAATTAAATTTCCTTGAATCAATTAAATTTCCTTGAATCAATTAAATTTCCTTGAATCAATTAAATTTCCTTGAATCAATTAAATTTCCTTGATTCAATTAAATTTCCTTGAATCAATTAAATTTCCTTGATTCAATTAAATTTCCTTGAATCAATTAAATTTCCTTGAATCAATTAAATTTCCTTGAATCAATTAAATTTCCTTGAATTAATGAAATTTCCTTGAATCAATGAAATTTCCTTGCAACCTTAACCGATGAAACATTTGTTTGACGTCAATGAAACAGTATCCTTAAGTTAATAGTATATTTTCTTTGAATGATCTCATCAACCAAATCATAGGTTATGTCGACCAAGTTCTCGGTTACGTATCATGGTGCTTAGATATGTTAAGCAATAACTTAAATGATTTAACCAATGATTATCTTCTTGATTTGACTTGACGACCATAACATAATAGACCAGCTCGCACGAGAAACGCCAATACGACTTATCGCGAATGCGCCAAATGTCGACGGACCAGGTGCCGTCAAGTATACACGGAGAGAAGGGTCTGATACTTTTTACCATATTTCTACTAAAAAGTATTGTAAATTTCCGGTAGAGGGGAGATATAACGCCATCTATCAAGAAGAACTAGAACGATGAGAATTTTTACCACGAAATATGGTAAAAAATATTATATATATGTTAGAAATTCTCATAGTTCTCGTACTGTTCGTCAGGTGGCGGCAATGGCTTTTCAATACCAGGCACGTTGGTAATTTTTACTATCGCGTCCGGTAAATTTGATCAAAT
Source organism: Pimpla rufipes (assembly GCA_963932165.1). Taxonomy (NCBI): domain Eukaryota; kingdom Metazoa; phylum Arthropoda; class Insecta; order Hymenoptera; family Ichneumonidae; genus Pimpla; species Pimpla rufipes. Next base: position 9,828,965 of record OZ010636.1, read on the forward strand.
CCTTCTCTCCGTGTATCCTCTCTTTGAATCAAGGAGACTGTTTCTTTGACATTCAAAGAAATATTTCATTGAAATCAATGAGAAAAAATCAATTCACACATTACATTGAAATCAAGGAAATTTTGTCTGTCCGTGCATCGCTCGTCGATATTTCGGCGTGTTCACGCTGCCTACCTATTTGTCTTGAAAAGGAAATACATCGCATGCGGGATATACGCATCCTGAGCGAACTAAGTTTTGCAAATATCGCGCGCTCGATATACCGACTTCCCCGTGGCCCCGAGTTCCCGAACTAATATCCTGTGCGAACTGCCGCCCGCGGAATACGGAGTCACGACCAGACCACGAGAAACCCCCCCCCCCCCCCCCCCCCCCCCCCAATGATCCCCAGACTGTGCAGCGCCCGCAACGACGAATCCAGTGTCTATGTATAGCGTATCGACGCCGCTGCCTCTCGATCCACCTCTGCCTTTTGGTATTTCGGTGTATCTTAAACTCCCCGGGTCAACCCGCGGGACCAGCGAAGCGAATTCAGCTGGAAATAGTTTCGCGTGTTCAATTTCCAATATATTCCGCGGGTGGAAGAATCGTCCTCACATATCATCATCCGGGGGCAATGAATGGGTATCGATAAGGCCATTTTTCCAATTTAGATTCAAATGTTGCTCTCAGTCGACTGTTTTTTCCAATAACCGTAACTTCGGGAGACTGAAACTGAACCGAATATGTGCGCACGGATAAAAATGGCTTTGGTGGGCTAACAAATGGTGACAATGAATGCGTTTATTTGTTAGCTTAGCGAAATATTTTGTATGGTTAGCGATGCATTTTGATAAGCTTACAAAGTATTTTGTTAAATTTGCAAAGTCAGTGAAACATTTTAACTATGGTGGACAAAATATTTTGCTTACTTGTGGCGAATGATTTTGCCAATGAACTTTGTCGTCACATTTGTCGTCATTTTATGTTAGCCAAGAAAAATTGTTTTTTCTTCGTACACCCAGTTTTTTTTAAACAGGGTCTTATGACTCGAGTGGACCTGCCGAATACTTTTTCTTCGTGATAACTTTTACCCTATACCATCGATCTCAAGTCGCACATTCTAACCCTAAAAAATCCTGGTATCAACCCTCTTTTACTTGGTTTTGAAAAAAAAAAAAAAAAAAAAAAAAAAAATCGCCGTGTTTTATTCGTCAGAAATCATAGATCAGTTCCCGAGTCGAAAATACCATAACCAACTTTACAAAAAAATTCCATAAAAAACCAACCTCTGACTTATGAATTTTTTACATGAGAAGAACCATCCTCGACTTTCCGTCATTAGCAGAATAATCATTCGACTTTTCAATTCTCGCGACTCGTGATCACTCTTATTTCACGAAACGAAAGTTTCTCCAAGAAAAAAAAAAGCCAACCCCGTTATAAATCCAGGATATTATCTACGCAGTCGGGGGGGGGGGCGAAAAGTCCAGCGCGCGGTGATCAGCGACGAGTGTCAGGCGCAGCGCGCGGAATGGATGGTGCAACGCGGAGTCTCGGATCCATAATTCATTTCCCCATGCATAAACTAGCCGGGCACTAATTTGCCGAGCTCGTGGGCGACGCGCGCGAGAGCAGCTCGTCCGTTCGGCGCGGCTGATCGTGCGATGCGGGGTGGAGCCGGGTTGGAGCCGATGCGGCAGGGTCGAAACGCGCGGGTTCACCTCGCCGAGTTTGGGCTCTCGAGTCGCCGGCTCTCCGCGCTATCGTTCGGCGCGGCGGAAGGGAGAGAGAAAGAGAAAGCAGTCGAGCGGGGGCTGCTTGAAACCGCGAGATGCAATTATGATAAACGTGAGAGCTTCTTCCGAGAGGCTTTCAGTACGCGTGCGAGCTTACAAAAGCCTGCGGCTGGTGAACGACGCGAGACCAAGAGAGAGAGAGAGAGAGAAAGAGGAAGAGAGAAGCTGCGAGAGAGCCCAAGAGAAAAGCTCTTGCATTCACCCCTCTTACTTCCTCCTGCTCGCCATTCTTCCAGCCCGACTCTTCCCTCGGCTCGACGACGACCCGCCGCACCTTTTTCCACTTTCCATTTCCCGCTCCCTCTCGCGACCCCCCCGAGTGTCTTCTTCTTCTTCCGGTATTTCGCGCTGTCGCGATAAGATGATGACCGGGAGCCAAGTGGGGCGGGAATACTTCGTTTTCATATCTCTCCTTACGGGGGGGGGGGGGGGGGGGGGGGGGGGGTGGAGGGCTAAGTTCGCCCGGCGAATTTCTGAACGCTGCCCATTTTCAATTGTCTTTGACGTCCGGCCCGCGAGGCTCTTTCGCTGTTTGAGAAAAGTTGAGTGTCTGCTGTGCGAAATAAATTGGTCGGTAAGTCCGACGGCCTCGCGCGGGACGACGAATGAATTTTTAGTCAGGGCGATAAAGTTTTACCACGGCTGAAGCATATTTTCCGTCTGCCGAGCCAAGTGGCTGTTGAAAAAGCCAGAGATGTCGTGGGCTTTGCCGGACAATTTATTTCCTGGATATACATGGCGGCTCGATAAACTTTTGGGTGCTGCGAGTGACGAAAAAAAAAGAAAAAAAAATACGACGAATGCGTGGAAAAATATTTGTCATTTTTTGCAGAACCTTTCTTAATTTACGCGTTTTTGTCGTGCAAATTTATCGTGGCTTTTTTTTTAAATATTACGTCATGTACAAACAAATAACTCAGCCGCGACGAGGATCAATTTATAGCGCCGCTCGGTGTCATGAAAAAGGTCAATGGGGATGCTGTGAGTGTCGTTTTTCCGGGATTTTTGTCCATCCGAACTGAATGATGAGTATTTACGATTGAACGGCGCAGAATTTATGCGGCGAGCGCGCGCGACTCCCGTGACCGACATACATATTTCGATCGTCGGTGTCGATATAGTTTATTCAGAATCCGCGGTTGGCTTAACGCGAAAGGCTCAATCGCTCTGGTATATCGCTTTCTCTTTATCTCCGCTTCTCCGTTTTCCCCGTGCGCTCCGCTGCCGCGCTTATCGTTTATTTATCGCGTAATCTGCGCGGGTGGAGCGATCGCATTAAACGGACGACAACGAGAACGATGATGAATAATATAATTACATCAATTAATTGTGCGTCATACACATTCCCTCGTACAATAGAAATCGAGATGTTGGAGTTCATTCATCAGTTTATTACCCGGCCCAAGGGCTCATTTACCGCTTTCGCTTCGTGACACCTAACCCTATATGACTGTGTAAAAACTTTGGAAATTCAATACACAAGTTTTGGAAGTTTTAATGCATAGACTCGAGTTAAATTTAATATGCAAATGTGAGAAAACTTAATGCACAGTTTAATAAAAAAATGACGTTGAAGTTTGCATCGTTGCAATGCAACGAAATTAAAAACAAAATTGGAATACCATAAAAGTAAAAATAATTCACCGCCATTAGGGGGCGAAATAATTTTGATTTGTCATGCTCTTAGTCATTATAATAACTTTTTATAGCCGATATAATCATTTGGGTTCATTAATATTTTTTTGTTTTTAATTTCGTTGCATTTCAACGATGCAAACTTCAACGTCATAACAAAAACATTAACAATATCGTGTTTATTATAGAAGTCTCTCAATTAAAAAAAAAAAAATGGTTTCCAACATAAAAGTGCCTTGAATTCACAAAAAACTTGTCTATTAAAACCAACGTAACAATTTACATTAATCTCCCAATTTCTTTTTACAGTATATAACCTTTCTAAAAACCTTCCATGTCAATACTTTACTTGCACACATCCCAAAAACGCAAAACATTCAAAGTCAGTAGATGACTCGTCACTCTCGACTCATCACTTGCACAACTCGCCAAATTCCCTGCCGAAGAATTCGTCATGACTGGTTGTTTCACCTCTCCAGCAAAATCCGCATCCACCATACGGAGTACCAAGTTCGAAATTCTCGAAATTCCCGAAGAAAATTCGGCCGTGCCGCTCTCGGTGTCACGTTTTTCCCGTCGCTCCCGATATATCTGGTGAATTTTCGACTCGGCGTGCGCGGCGTCCCGTTTGGTGTGTGTACACACACAGAGAGAGAGCGCGAGAGAGCGGAGGAAAGCGAAGAGACGCGGGGCGGCCTTTGGCAAACGGAAACCGTGGGGTGGTATATCGATCCGGCAGCCGAGGGCTGATTCATCGTGACCGAGGCGGAAGGGCTGTCACCCTCGCAGCTCGCTCGCCCTCGCGCGTTTCGCGCCGTCTCGGCCGCTATATATATTCTTTTTTTTTTTCCTCCCTCGCTTTCTCGCCCTTCCGTTATTATTCCTTCGTGATACAACACGAGCCGGCTCGAGTCGAGTTACAACACAGCGACTCGGGTCGGCCGCGCCGCGCCAATAATTCATTTTTCGCGATATAATTCGCCTCGCCCGATACCGCGTGGAAACTCCGCTAACTCGTTGAAAGCCCGTCGATTAATACGCCGCTCCCGCGCCTCTGTTTGATTTCATTTAATTAATTCCCGCGTATCTGTCCGTCGTCAGCGACTCGCTGCGAGGTATTGAAAGCCTCGCACCGCGCTCGGTTGGTACGCGTGGCTCGTCTCTCTCTCTCTCTCTCTTGCTTTCTCTCATTGTTCCCGATCTATACACGGCGCGCCGAATATTGAGAGGAAAAGAATGGACGGACGGAGAACGAGGCGGCAACAATGCGGGGGATTACGGAGCCCAGCTGGAAAGCTTCAGTAGTTCAGTCGGGGATCTTTTTAAATGCCACTGCTGACGGGGTGGGGGAGGCGAAGGGGAGGGGGACTCAACAATACAGAAAAAAAAATATAAAAATAAAAATGTATCAAATCGTGTGTTAAAAACTCGTTCGGTATTCCCGCCCCGATGGACTTTCAATCTTCTCGCGGTCTAAGCAGCTCTCGCGACAAAAGTGTAATAGCCTGAGAGAGAGAGAGAGAGAGGATGACGCAGAATAACCACTTGTGTTAACGTCAGCCTCTTCTTCCACCCCGTTTTTCCAGCGTCCCCCGCGACGCGAGGGCGACACCGTCCCGTCCCGCGAGCCACGCTGATCCGGTCTCGAGGCGCACAATGCTGAATAGCGTCGTCCATATCGCGGAATCGTCCGCGAGCAAAAAGGCGCGGACGAGGGGAAAAAGCGAGGGGGGGTTGAAAAGATAGAGAATGGAAAGTGGAGGAGCGCCCTTTACGCGCTCGCCACCCACCCCTCGAGATATATTCTATTCCCGCAAGAAGAACGCCGCGACGACGTCTATGTAAATGTAGATTAGACTCTGCTGCTGCTGCTGCTCCATTCAGACTGTGTGCCGCATGAACCCGCAGCGCTCGGTCGTTCTTCGCTCTTCGCAAAGATGGATCTAATCTCGTGCCATCTCGGCGCGTCTTCGCTCTGGCTTCTTCCTATTTTTTTTTTTTTTTTTTCGCCTCCATCTTCCCTTCGTCTCCACCCCGCTCGCTACTCGCGTCTCCGTCTGTTTCTTATGACTTCTGGCGCGTGTGGCGTTCTGGGGCTGTTTCCCTCTCGCGCCGCGAGGGCGCCGCTGGCTTCCGGCGCGGCGTGCACGAGAGAGAAAGATTTTCCTCTACTACCCCCGCTGCGATCTCCTCCGTCCTCGTTCGCCACTCGAAACGCGAGCTCGGCTCACGGCCTCGAGACTCACAATGGCCTCTTATTTGGGCTCGCTTCCACACAGTCGGGCGGACGCGTGTGTACAGGACTTTGGAACGAACGAAGAATGCCACCCCTCGATTCAAAGGATCGCGTGCGCATGTTCGAATGAGCTTTTTATTAGTTCTCGGTGGTGCGCGCGCGCGCGCGGCGTATGTGTTGCCAGAATTTCAATTAACGCTTTGATGCGCAATTCTTGTTTTTTTGTTGATGGAGGAACAAAGCGCATTGTCAGCGGGGAAACTGCGTTATTAACGGTGGGATGAGGTTGAAAATCATTTTGTTCGGGCGCTGCCGTGGCTGTCCTCTTATGTGGAATTTGACACTAAACTGAATTTGTTTATCATGGACTTTCCTGGTGAACAGTCACAGGTCGAATAGAATCATGACAATGCTTTCCGTTACTCATGAACTTTTTAAAAGAGTGACTTTAAATTGTCAGTCACAAAGGGCAGTTTGATGACGCTAATTAATACTAAGCAGTAGCATGGAATTATTGTTGCATGAATTTCGCAAAGTTCGAAAACTATCCGATTGGAAATTTCCTGCTGATTACGAAAAACACCGTTGTTTGCCCGAAAAAGAGAAAATTCGACGAGAAAAATGCTAACAATGATTTTTCACTTTTTTCGAAATTTTGACACTTCGCTAAAGTCGAGGTTACTTTTTTTTCGATCGACCAAACCTGGATTTTCTTTTTGCGTTCCAGAGAAAACTCTATAAAGAAGACAATGCGGCAAGGCGGATTGCGATATCTGACTTTTAACATTTTTTACTGAATGTTAAAGTCAGACCCCCAAAACTCGCAAAAAAACGAAAGGGGGACCCCTTCTAAAAATTTGCGATTTTTGAGGGTCTGACTTTAATATCCTGTAAAAAATTCAGAAATCAAGATATCGCGTTCCGTTTGCGGCATTCTCTTCGTTATAGTTTTCTCTTGAACGCAAAAAGAAAACCCACGTTTGGTCGATCGAAAAAAAAGTAACCTCCATTTAGCGAAGTGACGAAATTTCGAAAAAAGTGAAAAATCATTTCTTGCATTTTTCTCATCGTATTTTATGTTTTTCCGGCAGACAATGGTGCTTTTCGGAATCAGCGGGAAATTTCCCAACGGATAGGGTCTTCAAACTTTACGAAATCGAAAAAAAAAATTTCTCGATTTCGAAAAAATTGGAACGTTAATTTCACGTTAATTTACTTAATATTCTAATTTTGATTCGAGCACTACAACCAGCTAGTTTATAATAAATACAAGATTTTTTTCTCAACGTCACCAACTTGAAAAAATGAGCTGTCGGAAAAAAGAAAGTGAATTTAACCGTTCCAAATGCGAAGAGCCAACATTGAAAAGGGTTAATTATGAATAACATTCCGGAACATTTATCCGCTTGCATCGAGTAAAACGATCTGAACGCGCGAGACAGTTTATAATACACAACGGCGTATATGAACGTTGAAGCGAAAGGGGTTGACGTCTCCAGAGCCGTCGCGCGGCCCGGGGCGATATGGCAATAACGCCGAGACGATTGTCCGACACAGCCGGTGCTACAGTTAAATAACACCGACGATAACGAATCTCGAACCTGCTGTGCCATCACCGTTTGATTGTGCTGCACCCAGGGTTATGATAATCGCGCCCCCTCGGCGGCTTTCTCGCCGGTATATATAGCACACTAACGATACTTTGTGTTGCTCGCTATTTGCATCGACCTGGCACGAAGCGCTGTGTGTGCCGCTCGGGGCTATTATCCGAGTGCGAACGAAGACACAGACGGTGCGAAAGCCACTGCGGGAGGTCTTTGCACCGTTTTCCTCCTTTTGCATATCGAATTTCGTCGTGGTTCATTATAACCTCACGATCAAATCTAACAGACACTTCGTAATTGTTTGTTCGCTCGGCACATTTGATAATAGTTGCGTCTAATCAAGTCAACCTCATTGCAGATTATAGACATGTTTTCCCATAGCCATAATCGTAACAGGGGTCGTAATGGGGAAGTGGATCCAATGCTACTTAACTTAATCCTAATGAAGCTGAAAACCTGTCTCAGAAAAATCATGTCCTGGGAGGGGAGAGTGTTGGGAGTCCGGAGTGATTAGGGAATTCTGGAAAATGAGGGTATTCTGGATAGTTTCGGAATTAGAATATTCTGGGTAGTTTCGAAATTAGGGTATTATGCATAGTTACGGAAATCTGGGAAATTGGGGAATTCTGGATTATTAGGGAATACGGGAGTTCAGGACAATTACGGAATTAGGATATTCCGGGAAATTAGAGAACACAGGAGTTCAAAATAATTACGGAAGTAGGGAATTCTCAGAAATTGGGGGATTTTGGATAATTAGGGAAATAGGAAGTTCTGGGGAATTTGGGAATTCTGGGGTTATTAGGGAGTTCTGGGGGATTGGGGAATTCTGGGGTTATTAGGGAGTTCTGGGGAATTTGGAAATTCCGGGGGATCAGGGAATTCTGGATAAATAGAGAATTAGTGAATTCTGGATAAGCAGAGAATTAGTGAATTCTGGATAAGTAGAGAATTAGTGAATTCTGGGGAATTATGGGATTCTGAGGATTCAGGGGTTTCCGAATAATTAAGCCATTGTGGATAATTACGGAATTCCGGGTAATCTGGTCCTTTCCTACACACGACGATGATGCTGAAATATTTTTATACGATATAGCGACAATATCTGTCTATTTTTCAACATGTCATGCACATATCCGTAATGCTAAACCAGTGATATCGGATTATTTATTCAGGCACGTAATCATCTTGGCTTTGGTTCATTATCGTCATCCCGACGAGAATATCTGGCGCACACGGGGGAGTTCGGTGGACCGAGCGCCGTTTCTACTACTCAGGCCCTCTGATCCAATTACTATTAGTCCACTGTACAAGCCCGGGTGCGCTACATTGCAAGTAGATTGGGCGGTGGTCAGCCACGGGCCGTCAGTATGACGTACGTAGGATGCTTCATCGTCGCAGCGCGACTATGGCGCCGAGCCTATATGCATAGAGATGTGATGTTAGTTCACGTCGCCGCCGCCGCCTCTGCGAGAGATCGGTCAGCTTTCGCCATGCAGGGCGTCCACGCAGCCTGAGGCTAATTAAATATGGATTATCCTGGGCCGTTGCTACGGCCTCTCGCGCTGCCTGGCTTGTAACTACTAATAGGGAAGCGTTATATTAACGTCGCACGAGACGACGTACACGGGAAATTCGCAAACGCACAAATCAGTTTCTCAACAATTAATGCCGATGGAAAATCTCATTTTTCGCATTTTCGAGCGAACCGACGCAATTCCAATTAATTACACGGAGAGAAGGACCTGATAAAATTTACCGGACGCGATAGTAAAAATTACCAATGCGCCTGTTATTGAAAAGCCATAGCCGCCACCTGACGAATAGTACGAGAACTATGCGAATTTCTAACATATACATAATATTTTTTACCATATTTCGTGGTAAAAATTCTCATCGTTCTAGTTCTTCTCGATAGATGGCGTTATATCTCCCCTCTACCGGAAATTTACAATACTTTTTACTAGAATTATGGTAAAAAATATCAGATCCTTCTCTCCGTGTAGCGACGAAGAAAAAGAGCGTAATTTGGCATCGAAGAGGATCAAACAAACTATCATTGAGATCGAAGATGATCAGGAGTCGCCGCTGACGTCGTGCAGGCCGAATTTTTATTTCTTCATGGTTTCTTCTCGATTTTATTTGACTATTACGCAACGTGGGATCATCAGAGTAAACAAAAATTCGCACACGCAAAAATTAGGTTCTCAATCATTTTTATGCAGATGGAGAATTTGACTTTTTGCTTTTTCAAGCGAATAAATTCGACACCAATGAGCGAGAAGGAAAAAGAGCGAAGCGAGGCAACGAAGAGAAAACAAACGATTGGCGAGATCGAGGATGATCAGGTGTCGCCGTTGACACCGTGCGGGGTTTTTTTTTTATTTCTCCACGGTTTCCTCTTCCCGATTTTATTTTATTACTACGCAACCGGCACGACCTGAGGCTATCGTGCTCGTCGGCTCTTTCGTCCGTTTACCGCTGGGTGCTCGGTGCAACAAGTGTTATTTGCACCCTTCTCGAAGCAAATTACGTACTACCCCTGCAGCCGGCTATTTACAGCTTCTCCGCGGGCCCCGCGATGTATCCTTCGCGCGCGTACGGAATACGAGGAAGTAGCACTCGGATGTGAGGCTCTCGTGCCGTTTTTTTTGCTGCACCTGTTTACGCGATGTACGCGATCTGTTTATTCTGCGGTGGTGTAACTTTTTCATTACACGATTTTAATGTGTCTTGTCGTTTTTTTTTGTTGCAGGCTGATCTCTCCTGTAGAAATACTCAAGTGAGCGTCGGTGCCATCTACACGCGGACGAATTTTGTCACGCTGAAATACGTCACGGATGGCTGGGGAACCGAGTCGAACGGATTTCGACTCGTCATCACTGCCATCAAGGATCAGAGTAAGATTTTTTTCGCTGTCAATTCCTGGAAGGCTGAATTTACTTGTCGTTAATATTCAATCGGGGCATCTGAATATTGGTAACTTGTCCATTGTTACCGTGTCTCATGCAAATTCAGAAAATTATGGTAACGTGTGAGACGAGCTGACAACCGATGACACGTCGACAGGCGCTAAGAAGCTGCCAACGAATAGACGTCAGCATTGTAAATTCGCCTCATCAAATTATGTGCAACAAATTTTGCATCAACTCAGTCTAAAACTAAATTAGAACCATTATTTAAAAAACAACACGATTTGTCGATTTCCAAGAAACATGAAATCGGTTTTTCTCTTCGACTTCTTCATTTACGTCGTGGATATCCCCATGGAAAAAAGTATACTTCGAATTATAATTTTTATATATCCAGGGATATATAGAAAATTCATACTATATATTGTTTATATATGATATTATATATCCGAGATATAGAACTTTTTGCCGCTTTATATATTCTTAATTTATATCAAAGATATATAGACAATACATACCGAATGTAACTTTTGTATCCCAAAAATATCCCTCTTTTAAAAAGTTCATGAGTAACGGAAAGCATTGTTAGCAAACTATTAGAGCTGTGATTGGTTGCCAGGAAAGTCCGTGATAAACGAAATCAGTTTGGTGTCAAATTTGAAAAATGTCATAAGAGGACAGACGGGGCAGCAGCCGTAACCTTTTAAAGCTTTATAAGAGCGCAGGAGCGCAAAATTGATTAACCTATTATAGGTGATATTTTTAAATAAAAATTTCCGAGGTCGATTTTGGCGATTTTTGGTCCGGAGCCGGATCTACGATTTCTTACAGAATAAATATTTTTTTCGTCGCCAAAAAAATATTTTTTTCCAAATCGATTAAAAAAGGTTAATAACCAGTGTTTTCGGGGGTAGAATTTGCGACTTGAGAATCATGGTATAGGTTAAAAGTCGATATTTTGAAAAGAAAAAAATTGGGGTCGATTTTAGGGATTTTCGGTCGGGAGCCAGATCTACGATTTCTGACAGAAAAAAAAAAATTCGTCGCCAAAAAAATATTTTTTTCAAAATCGATTAAAAAAGGTTAATAACCAGTGTTTTCGGGGGTAGAATATGCGACTTGAGAATGATGGTATAGGTTAAAAGTCGATATTTTGAAAAGAACAAATTCCTGAGGTCGATTTTGGCAAGTTTTTCAGGCACGCGCGCCAGCGCGTGTGATTAGCCTAGTAATTAATATATTTTTGGTATACAGTTCAATACATTTCTTATATACAACCGTATAATATGATTTATATTTAGCATAATCCTATAATTCGAAGTATACTTTTTTCCATGGGGGTAACCGATTATGTTGGGTTGTAATAAATATTGCATCAATTGTGAATAAACGCAAATTAGAATAATTTTTTTCCAAGAAACACAGTTTACAGATTGTCTCGCGAAAAAAATGTCGCAAAAGGAGCGAAACTCCGGTTACACGATACAAAATCGGTTTTCCTCTCCGGCTTCTCTATTTTCGTCGTGGTTTACCGGTCGCCGACAACGCGGGGGCCCCCCGTGTACCCAACGTACGGATTCGCATTATTCAGTATACCCTCGTTTTCGCCGTTTCGCTTCCCCACGTACGATTTGCCCGTGAACGATTTAGTTTTCGTGCAGAAGCAATTCAGCCGCGCGCGCTCGCAGCGGTGGTCAGTGAATCGCGGCCGAAAGCTCGGGCGACCAACCGGCAATGTTTTCGCAGTGATAAATTGCTCCGTGGGTCAGCCGACTCGGGAGGCGATTTCATTTGGGAAAGGCCGAGGTTTTCCGGTGAAACGAGAAAACCCCGAGCGGTTCGGTGCGCACCGACGCCGCTATCTCCCGGCGACAACAGATTTTCGCGGTTTTTTCCCTCATTTCAATTCGCCCCACCAGGACAGCCCGGCGCTTCTGCTACCGAGCGCACTGCCGTTCCACGACCGTCCACCAGTTTCTCGACCTTCTCCGCCCATCCTGCACCCTCTTCTCCGTCCCCCCTCCACATTTTTTTATTATTCCTCATCCCCCGTCACGGGTTCCTCTCGTCACCGGGTTACATTGTCCGCAAACGTCGTCCCACTGTCCATTATCCATTATCCAGCAGCAGCTCGACCACATATCTCCGTTTCGGTTGCCCCGTCTTTATATCACAACGTGATATAAAGACCCTACATTACAGTCTCGAGCTTTCGGGAGCTCGAAGATATTTGCCTCGAAATATTTCGCCCTCGTGCTCTGCACTCGGTGACGACGTCGTCGTGTTTCTGTCAGCTGTGAGTGACTTTTATGAATCTGCAACATGATAACTATTCATGTTGTGGATTCATAAAAGAAACTTCGACGACTCAAAATAGGTCCGCGATGACTAAATAAAACTGAGGCTACCAATTAGTTACGACGATAAAAATATTCTTTTTCGTTGTTCGTTAAATTGTATATAATTATCAGATTTTTCCCTCGCGTCACTCAGAGAAATCGTGCAAATTCTGGTAACTGTAAAGTGACAACCATCAATTTTTTTTTCGTGCGATTATTTTTATAGTTTACGGTAACTACTTAATAAACATGACCACAGCGACATAGTAAACGTAACTCGAAAAAATAGTTTCTTCAACTGCACAAAACAAATGTCACTACATGGTTGTCACTTTATAGTTACACTGAGAAAACGGGGCTCGGGTGATAAGTAGTAAATACTATATTTATTTGAAATATGCTATTCATATGGAAATAAATATCGAAATAAAGACAATTTTTCGTACGCGTACGCGAATAACTACGAAAAATATGATACATTTTAGTATGCGGCATTGTAATAATTACGAAAAAAATCCGAACAGGTTGCAAATTCTTATGTTGGCTAGCATTGAGTACACGAATTCTGGTACTAATTGCTATAGTATTAGATTCTGGTTTTCTCCGTGTACCAATACTAAATTTTTCTCTGAGTGCATTGCATCTGCTTCCAGGCTGCATTTTTGTGGCTTTATACGACAGAAATTATTGACACTAGCGCGTGTTCGACCGACGCGCAACTGTTCAGCGATATCATCAGACGTTTTAATAGTCCAATTCGCAAAACGACGATAATATTCGGGATATTGCGACCGAGTTTAAGCATCGGTTTCAAATCGCAGCCGCGTAGTGCGTGGAGCCGGGATTATATGACAATTTTAATAATTGCCTATAGACTCTCTGGTGGGGGGGGGGGATGAGGGGGGCTGCAATCTCGATCCCGGAAGGCAAATAAAAGCCTTAGCGCTCATCCCGGCCGCGCGCTCGCGACGCCCGGATGGCGGATTCGCGGGCCGCCCATCGAGCGCGATGATTTATGCGCAATCGCGTCTCAACTTCCGCTCCATTCGAGTTTCACGCCGTCGGAGGGCCCTCAGTTTTCCCCGCTTTTCCTCGCGGTATATTTTCCTCCTCCCCCGGCTGACTCGGGGCGCGCGTTCGTGCGACGGTGCGATCGTCACTTTTCCCCGACGTTTTCTCGCTCCGGACCTCGCTTTCTCATGTCAGTTTTCCACACCAATTTTCCCTCCTTCTCACTCTCGTTTACACTCTTAGCTACATATATATATTTTTTTCTTTTTCTTTCACCATTTTTCGCGGCGCTTTTTCACTCTCAGCATCTTCCCCCCCCCCCCCCTCCCCCCTCGCCGTCCCTCTCGCTTCTGTCGGGCGATTTCAATTCTTGCCCAAGCGAAAAACGGACGCACTTTCAATCTTCTCCCTCTCCCCCCCCCCCCCCCCGACTCTCGCGCCCTTTCTTTTTCGCGACGTCCGCACGGGAGTCGCAGTCGTCGTCGCCGTCGTCGTCGTCGGTTTCGTCGTGTATATATATATTCGCACACAGTCGATAGTCGCGCGTATCGATTCCAATGTCGCGCGCTCCCTCCATTTCCGGTGCGCCTTTTCAATATCAATTCCGCTTTCCACACCCGCACCTTTTTTCCTCGCGTTCCTTTTCTCTCCGGCGTTTTGTTCGCGTTTCAACACGCACCGGCTAACGCCGACGTATCAATCTCTTCGGCGTAATCCCGGGGCACGCGGTGCGCGCCCGGCCGCTCGGTATCGCGACACCGGAGTCTCGTGTATTTCGCCGTTCATATATCTCAATACCTCGGCACATTCATCGCGCTCTGTAATACAACGCGCGTCGTGTTGGCCCCTCGGGGACGATTTGACGTATAGACGTCACTCGATCGACGGCGCGCGAACAAAGCGTTTCAACGTCGCTTCTTCCTCGCCCCCCTTCCCACCCCTCCCCACCCACCCCCCACGCACTCGTCATTATTCTTCACGCCCTCGCGCCAAGTGATGACGTAATTTCGAAAAATGCCCCCCCTTTCGTGTCTCTGCAACCAGGCGAGAAAAATGGTCGGTCGTGACGCTCGATTGCGTTGCTGAAGAGGGTGACACGTTGGGAATTTTGTTAGATGGGTTGACCGATTTAATTGGGGTTCCAGCTGCGACTAACCGGTTTGTCCGGCAAATTGAATTTGGCGGGGGAAGTTGGATGACACTGTTGAGGAAATTAGCTGGAGTATTTTCAACCCAATTTGTCCTTGCGATGTCTGACCTTTTTTCTTCGTGCACAGAAATTTTGCGGGTCCTATATAAAAACTGGAAAATTTGTCATTTGAAAAACTGGTATATCGATGGCGGTATGCGAATTAATAACAATTTGATTGACCACCGTTCCATCAGTCGCATAAAAAGTTGCTTTTCAAACGAGATATTTCGAACGAAGATCAGAGTTACAATCGAAAGTTGATTCACTAAATTTCAAATAAATATTGTGAACACATTTTGCACAGTCCACAGATAAATATTTCGTAAAAAAAAAGTATCGTCCAATGAATATCAAGATTTTAATATCAAAAGTAAATTATTAAAAATAAATAGGACGTAATACAGTGAAAATTTGCCGACAGATAAACCAGGGGGCGAAGGTGGGGAAGATGATTGTCAATTCTTGAGCAAAATTGGCCAACGCCAGTGCGACAATTGCAAATACGTTTTTGTCGTTGAATAAACTGAGGCATCTCCGCTGTAGCAACTGCTGCCGGCGTAATCGTGATTGTTTTAGTAGTAATAATTATAGTAGCACCAGCAGCAGCAGTAGCAATAGTAGTGGTATTGGAAACAGGCAGAGGCGTCGGGTGCGAATCACTGCGCGCTTCGGTACCATCGCGATTTTCCATCGACCCTCCGCGAGGCTTCGCGCCGACAGCGCAAGTTCGCCGTGGCGGCCACTAACACCAGCACCAGCGGACTTGACGCCATCGCCACCGCTGGAGAATATAGCCAGCTTCCCTTAATAACCGCCAGAATGCAGTCAGCCCGGGGGTTGCTTCCGTGCGTTGTAATGGATGAATGCCCGGTAATTCATCACGCAAACTACCGCAAACGGGGTCTAGCATATAGTGCTCGACGTATCGCTATATGTAGGCGCGAGCTGCATTCGTACATACGTAGATGCACATTTTGCCCGTAGTTACAGTGGCGGATAGGCCCATAAAGTAGGCCAGACTGGGGCAAAACGGGATACCGAGGGTGAAACGGGATACCCCTTTTTTCGGGTCATCCACAATAATTCGGGGTAAAATTGGGTGCACAAAATACATTTTTCTTTGCAGGCACTTAAAATTGATAATGAAAATTTGGTTTTTGGATGAAAAGCTGTAAATGTGTATGGAGAAAAATGAGCGGTCGCTCTAACCAACTCCAAGCAGCTAAATAGGCTCCAAGCGATGAAATTAGCTTAGGGAACCAATTATTTAGCGAGCCACCAAATTAGTTATCTGTAGCGCCCGACCGATTGCGTGTGACACCCGATCGGTCGTTTGTGACGTCCAATTGGTTAGTCGTAACAACCCACTTGGTTGTTTGTGACGCCCAATTTATTGGTTTCGACAATCCATTGATTAGTTGTAGCACCCAATTGATTGGTTGTGGCGCCCCATTGATTGGCTGTGACGTCCAGTTGATTGGTTGTGACACCCAATTTATTGTTTGTGATGCCCAATTGATTGGTTGTGACTCCCCATTGATTGGTTGTGACACCCAATTGAATAGCTGGTTAAACACTCAATTGGTTGGATGGACACCCAAAAGTTGGTTAAACACTCAATTGGTTGGATGGACACCCAAAAGTTGGTTAAACACTCAATTGGTTGGATGGACACCCAATAGTCGGTTAAACACTCAGTTCGTTGGATGGACACCCAAAAGTTGGTTAAACACTCAATTGGTTGGATGGACACCCAATGGCCACCGGTCGGTTAAACACTCAGTTCGTTGGATGGACACCCAAAAGTTGGTTAAACACTCAATTGATTGAATGGACATTCAATAGTTGGTTAAACACTCAATTGGTTGGATGGACATCCAATAGTTGGTTAAACACTCAATTGGTTGGATGGACACCCAATAGTTGGTTAAACACTCAATTGGTTGGATGGACACCCAATGGCCACCCAATAGTTAGTTCTCCCAACTAATTTCGTCGCTCGAACCCTACAGAGCCATGCGGTTGGTTAGGTCAACCACTTATTTCCCTCCGTGTACACTCTCGGTACGGCGAGGAATCCGATTTTCGCTCAGCTACCCCGTTTTGCCCCGCTGCAGACCGTTGTAGATGTTTCGTCCTATATGTGTGGATGGATGCGAAGGGCGGATGGGTGTCGGAGAGGCGCGCGGCGGGGTCTGCAAAACCGCATCTCCCTCATCGCTCCCCAGTAGCGCGCACTCGTTGACAGGTGCACCGCCTGTAAATATAGACAGAGCCATCGGCAGATGCGCGTAGAAGAAAACACATGCGACGTACTGCGGGACCGCGTGTGTTTATTCTAGTCAGGTACTTATCGTTAAACATGCAGTCGGCAAACACCACTTTTCGTTGGGATTGTCGTCCGTGTTCGCGGCACGAACGAATAAGCGGTCGGGGCGTGAAAAATAGATGACGAAGCGACGGGAGCAGAAAATTAGCGTTAATTCGTTATTTGCGGGACATCGTCGGGACCGACGTGTAAATCGCGTTTCTTTGTAGCCGCGTAAATCGCGTTAATTGTCATGCTTTTTTGACGTTGAATAATACGTTTTCTTATTTTTCAGCCAAATAATCCAAAAGTAACATTAAGTGTGTTGTGATTATTTGCCTCTTTTTATCAGTGTTGTAAGTCCCCATTACTTTAAGAATTAAAGTTTACACGACAGTTTATTTTCTAGTTACGATTTTATAATCATGACCTGTACCGATTATTCAATTATATGTGAACTTTTGAATAGCCGTAAGAAAAACCGAATTTTTAATTAAATTTTCAGAGAAATCGTGAGAAAAATGGACAACCACGGTCGTCCATTATTTTCACAATGCATTAACAGTATTTCTCCTTTTTTCAATAAGATTACCATGAAGTTTTATGGGAAATTAATATTCGTAACCTCTATTGAAAAATCTACACATCATATTATAATCATTACGAGTTATTATGATAAAAATATAATTGCAAAGCCAACGGTATCATAAATTTTAATTCGAGAAAAATGAGGGATTTACAACTCTGCTCTTGATACACTTTCTTTTTCGTCCATAAATTAATTTATCACTCCAACAATACTGTAACGAAATTTCCGAACGACACGTCACATCGCAATCATGAAGTTTTATGGGAAATGAATATTCCTCGCCTCTATTGAAAAATCTACACATCATATTATAACCATTACGACTTATTATGATAAAAACACAATTGCAAAGCCAATTGTACCATAAATTTTATTTCGAGAAAAATTAGGGATTTACAACTCTGCTCTTGATACACTTTCTTTTTCGTCCACAAATTCATGTATCACTCCCACAATACTGTAACGAAATTTCCGAACGACACGTCACATCGCAATCATCCGCGGGTGCCAATGGGAGCCACGAATTCCCGGCGCGCGCGCGCGTTTAAAAATCATCGTGCGGCGCGATAAAATCGCGCGCAAAGCGGCGGTATCCATTATTCGAATCAGGAAGCGTTTGTGGGTCGCTCGACGCGGGGGGGCCCGGCCCCCGCGATATCTTTATTAGCCGGAGGAGCGTGCGAGGGCCGCGAGGGCTCTTGCCACGTGAAAATACTATTCGTTCGCGTTATCGCCGATCTCCACGAACGTGAGGCGCGCACGAGCCGCCCGCGGATGTATTCGTGAGAGGTGCGGAATTACCTCGTCGTGGTTTTAGCGCGGGGCCCCCGCGACGTTGCACAGAGGCTGAGGCACGATATTCCTCGCTCGCTCTCTCAGCTGTTGGGGGATTGTCCACCGTTCGGCTACCGCCTCACATCCCGTCTACGCTCGAGGCTCTCGCAAAGATCGATTTCATGGATTTCCAGGGATCTACCCGGGGATATGTACGACAGCGTTTGTACGGCGTCCGTCCGCCTCGCTCGCGCTTCGCAATCTTACTTCGGGCTTAATTGATCCCCCCGGGGATTAGCCGCGGCTTCGGTTTTCTCCCGTCGTCCCGCGCACCTCACGATCTCTCCTCCTCCTATGCAGCCCAGGGAACCGGCGACCACTCGTCATGCGACGCGCGTGAAACGATCGACCGGATGCCGCCTCCTGCGATCGACGGACAAAAGGATTTCGCGCTCGATTCGGTGATATTCGGGGTTTTGGGGCTCGTTGCGCGGTCGAGCGAGCGAAATTAGAGGACTCGCGGTGCGGTCGAACACGGGACGTTGAGGATGTTGCTGAGGGGTTTGGGGGGAAATTGGTGCGGTGGGAGGAGAGGATTTTAATTGGGGATGATTTGTTTGCGTTCGACGATCGCGTAACTGTTTTTGCGATTGTTGATTGAAATGTGTTGTCGGTGATATGAGAGGAGTCGTTTTTGTAAGAATTGAAAGAACTGGTATGCTAGTCATGAAGTTTGTGGCAGAATGATAGTAAAGTGCGGTAATGTCCTCACTGTGCCTGGCACATTATGGTTCGATTAAGGAGACAGAGACTGGGTTTGGAATCGTTTTTAATGCTGATAGGGTTCGAAATTTTATGCCTCAAGATGGCAGCTCTTGACTGATAGTATCATGCCCAAGTCGTATATTTTGTTGTGGGATACGTACAGGTTACAACGTTTTTTTAAACTGATTTAAATACGAGTGCTAAATCACAATATTCAGTCTTGATATCTCTTCAGTATCGTGAAGACTCGTCACGAGCAGCATTGCAGTTCATGTCGTATTCGTATTTTTATGTTATTTGATGTGACTTTTTATGTGACTTCTTGACGTCCCTGATTTTATAATTCATAGATCCGACTTCCGGTGAAAAATCAAACTTCCGTTTTAATATCTCTTCAGTGTCTTCAAAAGTCGTCATATGCAGCCCTGCAGTTCATATCGTATATTACCTCATAAAAAACACTGATTACACTTTCATGTAATTTTGCAATAAGTTACTTCTTGACGTTCCTGATTTTATAATTCATAGATCCGATTTCCGGTGACAAATCAAACTACCGTTTTAATATCTCTCTTCAGTGTCCTCAAAACTCGTCATATGCAGCCCTGCAGTTCATATCGTATACTACCTCATGGAGAACATGTTTTTTTTATTTGAACGCACGTTACTTATTGACATTCCTGATTTTCGAATCCATAGCTCCGACTTCCGACAAAAAAGTGTAAAACCAAACTTCAATTTTTCTATCTCCCGAGCGTTGCCAAGACTCGTCACGTGCAGCGATGCAGTTCGTAAAAACTCTTTCGAAAATACCTATATATAACAATGGAAAACACGTTTTTTTTTATTTGATCATACGTTACTTATTGACGTTCCTGATTTTCGAGTCCACAGCTCCGACTTCCGGGGAAAAAGTGCAAAACCAAACTTCGGTGTTTTTCCATCTCCCGAGGGTTGTCAAGACTCGTCACGTGCAGCGATGCAGTTCGTAAAAACTCTTTCGAAAATACCTATACAACCACCGCGTTCGTTGTGCTCAGGCCTCAGAGTGCTCTGTCCGATCTCCCTCTCGTCTCGTCATTAACTCCCTCGCCCGTGAATTACGCGCCGGTGATTCGCACTAATACCCCCATACACACACGGCGCTCGCCCACATGCAGCCCCGCGGTTTCCGTCGGCGCGAAAGACAAATCGAAATTGAATGAGCCGTATGCCGCGGCGCAATCGCTATCGATATTTTGTTATCATCGAGGTATAAATGAGTCCTCCCTCCCCCCGCGTTCGCATGGAAAAAGAATGAATTCAATGAGTGAGCGTCGAGAGGCGCGGCGCGCATGTTACCGCGGAAACGCGAGGGGTCGAGGAGCGGCGGCGCGGGATACGAGGGTTAACGAACGAAAGTTTACGAGCATTTGCAGCAGTGGCAGAACGAGAGAGATCGTAAAACGATCGCAGCGAGTCTGTTTACGAGCCAACGTTCATCGTCGAGAAATCGTCGTCATTACCATCGTTAGCCTCGTCATCGGCGTCATTACGGTAACCGGCTATCTTGGGGAGGGGGGGCACGGAAACTCAGTTCCAACGCACGCAACCCCCTCACGCGACGTCGCGCGCTCCTTTTCTTTGCGACTTTCTTTGCGCCCGAGAATCGGATCGACAAGTGCATCAGTGGCCAGGCCTGAATTGAATTCATGGATGCCATGGATTTTGTGCACTGTGAAAAAAAAGGCTTGAGCCAATATGTTTCGCGGGAAATATCGCGATGATGAGTTTCAGTATCATTTTGTATAATTTGTATTTTCATCTCCTCCCAGCTTTTTGGATGCTCGAGTATTAACATTCATTTATATAGCACAAACGCTCGGAATATTCCTAAATATTTCTGCCTAAAAAAAATAAAAATAAATTACGTTGGTGGTCGTCGTCAATAGAAAAAAGTTGTCAATTTTTCCAAACCTTCCGACAATTTCAACCCCCACAATTGCTCAGTTTTCGCATGCGAAAAATACGCATCGAAGCAACCAGCAATCGACATTTTCTACCCGGCAGCAAAGAAACAAAACGGCCAACAGTTTTAATAAAACCCGAAACGAAAGAATTCTTCCGCTCTATTTTCCAATTGCACGGGAGCGCAAAACGTGTGGTGCGCCAAGGCGGAGGTTGCCGGCGCGAAGCTCGCGAAATATGCGCCTCGGGGGTGCGCGCGCGCGCGCGGAAGTACGAAAATATTCTAACCTAGCGGAGGCAGCCGCGCGGCACGTTAGGGATTGCATAGCTCGCGAGCGCCGCGGCTACGCGGCGCTCAAAGAGAAAACCCGGGGAAATGATTACACAGGAGGTTTTAAGAGAAATCCGCATTCGACCAGGTGGTACACAGAGGGAGAGACCAACGTGTCGAGTGGGGAGGGGAGGGGGGGGGCAGAGAAGAGGGGGTTAGGCAAACCTGGGGTTTCTCGCATAATGGGGACGGAGGGTACAAGCAAATGTGCGGTGGCTGCCGCAGAGCAGTGGCTGCAATTAATTAATAAAATTAGCTTAAACGTTACGTACCATTGGCACCGAGCAGCACAGAATCACGCTCGGAACACAGGCGCGCTGCCCTCTCGTGTACGCGTTCATACGCGATTACGACGTCGGTACTACCACGGTATACCTAACTACCCCGAGCGGGTGTACAAACACATTTCCTGCGCTAGCGGTATATCGAGCGCATGGGCGCGAGAGGGAGAAAACGGATCGTGGGTCGGGGGGGGGGGGGGGGGGCGCACACCTGCGCCGCATATGGGGGCCACGGGCCATGTAGATAACCTCTCTCGTGGCTCGGAGCGCCTTCTGCCTCTCACTCGCGCGCGATCATATAGACACACGAAATTATAGAATCGTTTGCACAGACTCCGCGGGCCGGAATTATACACACGCAGGAGACGAAGACACGCGGCGCCGGGTAAAAGGCATTGGGTCAATGGCCGCTTGAAAAGTTGTCACTCACGATTTGGAATCGAAATTCCAGACTTTTGGTTTTGAAAAAAATTGCCTGGCGATTGTGGTCCCCTTGTATGTGATTTCGATTTTAGGGTTATGTTTTAATTTATTTGAGATATTGACTGAAATTTGGGTGAGATTTGGTTTGGTTGAAAATGCGATGGTTTCTGTGGGAGTCGAAAACTGCTGAGAAGCAGCTTAGCATGTTTTTTTTTTTTTAGAAATTTCGGATATTTGTGGAGCGAACGCCTCGTTGATTCTCGTTATTTTCGCCAGATGGCGACACTTGGTACGTGCCTGCGTACCTTCAATTCAATTTCGACGTTCTTTCATTTAATTTATTTGAAATGTTGACACTTGGTTTAGTTGAAATTACGATACTTTTGGGAGTGTCAAAGGCTACGAACACAGTAGGAAATTCTTGTGTAGAAAATTTCTGCTAGAATATTTGCGGTACGAACTCTCGTTGATTCTCATTATTTTCACCAGATGGCGACACTTGTATCGCGTCTACCGTACCGATAGGCCAAATTCTCTCAGACACGCGGAAATATTTCTCAGGTCCTTTTTTTCACATAAATTTGATTTCTCTTTCCCAAATACAAAAAAAAACATTCCCTAAAATGTTTTCCTATATTTATGCAACATAAAAAAAATCTATTCATTAGTTTTCATTCATTTTCGACACAAAATCTAATACATTCAACAGCAAAGCCATCGAGCAGAAATTTCTCAGCTGAATCCACCATAACCACGACGAATAGTCGTCGGCGTGTCGCTATCTCCTTCAGTCTAATTTATTTGGTGCGAGCAAACGATTAATCCACACTCGCGTGTTACGCGCACGCAGCGCCTGTTCTTCCGCCCGACAAATATTATGTTTATATATGTAGCGCGCGCACCCGCCGTCTGTGTCTCTCCGACCGCGCTCGTCGAGTTTCGGGGCTCGCGTGTTCGTTCGTAAATTCGAGGTACGAGACCGCAAATTTCGGTAGGTTTATCCGGGCATAACCGGGCGCGGAATATATATTCGCGAGAAGCGGCGGCGAGGCCACCAGCAGGAGGCTCGCGTATGTGGCTATTGGGTTTAATCCACCGTTAAACGATTCGGTATTAATGCCGGAAGTCAAACATTGACTCTGGGCGCGAGAGAGAGAGGGGGATGGAACGTGTGTGCGCTGTCGACGACAGACGAACCGGCGCGCGCGTCTCGTCCTTCCTCCATTTCCGGTGCCGGCGCCGAGTGTCTTCATTCGCCGTGCAATAGTTCATCCCTTAGGTACATTAGCCGCTAAGTTCCACTGCGTCTAAATGGGCTTTTAACGTCGCTGCACTTAATCACTGTTAGTAATTTGCTTTCCTAATTACCTTTCAATTATAAACATACATAATCTCGAGGCTGGAACGGTTAATCCGTTCATACTCGCTCGAGCGAAAATCTCTACCCCCTGACTCGTGGAAATGCTTCGCGGGAATTTCATTAAAATTTGCGAAAAAAAATAATACATTTCACGTTTCTGCATGTCGACGAAAATGATTGGTTGGAGCAGAAACTGTATTATTGTTTTCTCTGTTTCATTTATCGTACGGAATATTATAAACATGTCTGTTTCATAATTTTCCAAAACACTATTTGTTTTTCGATAAAAAGAGATTTTCACGTGATTTTTTATAAGACTTTTCGGTAAACTAAAAAAAAAACACGAATGTTGTAATTTGTTCGCATGGCAAATTCAATTTTTTTTTTACTTCGTGGCGAGTGTCGAGGAGAAATTTGCAGTCGTGTCGATGCCGTAACAGGACGAGCGGAGTTAATATTCCAGCCGCACCTTTAATCACGCCCATCAGCGTCCGTTTTTCTTTGGTTTGGGCGGGATGGGCGAATTTAATCGCCAAAGACGTACGTCGAAGACTCGGGGCGGTAGCTCGGGTTCGCCGGGCCGAGAGCATGGGGCGTCGGTCTCGAAACGGTAACTAAAGGAATTTGCGTTATTAAATTATATAAAATTACGCCGGTGACGCGACGCCCTCTTCCTCCCCGGTTTTCTTCTCTCGTCGCCTCCGGTTCCGTCGTTCCGGGCGTCTGACGCTCTTCCTCCTTTCCTTTTGACGACACTACCGCGCTTTACATTTTATCCCCCCTCGCACATACAGCCTGATCACAGTGCTCCAAAGACTTATCAAGTTACGCCCAGCGGACCCTTTTGATTTTCCTTCAACTTCTATTTCACAGAAGATTATTTTGTAATTTTCAGTCGCAATACTGCGAAGCCACTGGATACCGTTGCTTATCAAAATGTACATCAAAGAGATTCGCGGCTACAAAAATCGCAATAATATTTGCCTGGAGCGTGGAACAATTTTCCTTTAATTTCTATTTAATAAATGATTATTTTCCAACTTTTCGCCCATCAAAATGTACAGCGAAGAAACACGTGGCTGCGTACAAAAGAATCGTAACAATATTTGCCTGGAGCGTCGGACGATTTTCTGATTGGGAGGTAATTATACGCGAAAACAATTACTCTCCGGCGCGCCCTACCCTTTCCGTGTCTCCCTCGCTCGCGTTCCACGCGCCGAGGCTCGCGCACAATTTTCCTCGACGCCGCGCAAAGTGGCAGATATTTGATTTATTAAACGTCGATTTATCTGCGATAGCGGAAAAAGAAAAGTGACGAGGGTCAGTAAATATAGTCAGCGCGGGGGGATGAAACTTGGCCAACTTTTTTAATCTGACTCTATACGTGCGGATCCTTGCGCCAGGATCGCGCAGGGTCAGTGCCAGAGGAGATTATTGCGTTGACATGTAAATGAGAAAAAAACTTGTATCTCAGATACATTTCAGAATATCTGGAATATCTATGAAATCTTTAAGCTGTACCTAAAATATAACTACAAGTCATTTTGGTGCCCCGCAAAGGAACTTTTTCTGTTCCTTAAAGTGTTTTTTCTTCGATATTTTCATCACATGTTCCAAATGCTCCAAAACATCGAAAAAAGTGATCAACACAATTCAATTCAACCCAAAGTCAATTAAGTTTTGCAAACCTAAAATTGTAAAAAAAATAGACGCAAAATATAATTTATGCTATTCACTTGTTTATTAATAAATTGTTTGTCATGAGGATCCATTAAACGTGACGTTATACTTAATGGCGACTGCGTGGAACGCAATATTACATTTCTCGTCGAGACCCGATGAGGCTGGCGAACTCACGAAGGTCTTTCATTACTTTTATATTCCCAAACTGGCCTATCGTTCAAGCTCTAACGCGGCTCGACGGCCCTCGAGCTTCTGAACTGCACACGAGTGGAGCAGAAGTGCGCGGTGCGCCGGTTACGACTGCCTCTCGCATCGACGAGAGGGAACCATAAGCCAGAGCGGTATCCACCGTATATCCACTAAACGGGGAATATCAAGCTTGCGTGTTATCTGCGCGAGCAATTTAACACGTTTCCATATTTACATACATGTGGAAACGCGAACTTGCCCTGTATGTCAAATATCTATATTAATAATACTAATGGACGTGTGTCTCGCTTTACTCGGTTTCAGAACACACGTGCAAAGACTTTCGCTGCACGCTCAACGAATTCTGCATCGGCACAGATTTGCTCTGCGACGGTGTCAATCACTGCGAGGATGGATCCGACGAGGCGGCTTCCACCCTCTGTGCCAGTAAGTACATCACGTCAGCTGACGTCTGTGTTACTTATGGAAATGAAAATGAAAAATATCCTTAAATCACTTTTTTTTCGTAATGTCGTTCTAGAGCAGATTAAAAGTGAAGATTAGCGGAGTGAAAGTATTGAATACGTTGACCCAAATTATTCCAGTCTCACCTGCCATTCTAGTCTCAGTTCTCACCATCGCATGTCTGGATATATTTTCAGATCAGGAGCATTGATAAATTTAATGATTCAAAATATTGTTTAACTTATCGCTATATTTATTATGATATGTCGATTTTCCATCGACTTTTGTACCAAAGCCTGGAATAATTTTTCTTCTTCGTAACATGGCTAATGGAGCGCACAAAAATATTGAACACAGTTCTAATCAATGAATCGAAATTGGTGACTTCTTTTGTCCGATACCCAAATTATTCCGCAGTGTCACCTGGATATCGCATGTCTGGAACTATTTTTGTATCACGAACGTTGACAAGTTTGACCGCCCACCTTTGGATATTTTGAATTGCTAAATTTATGAACATTTGTCGATTTTCCATCGACTTTTGTACCAAAGCCTGGAATAATATTTTTTCATCGTAACATGGCTACTGAAGCGCACAAAAATATTGAACACAGTTCTAAGCAACGAATAGAAATTGGTGAAAATATTGTTTAACTTATCGCTATATTTATTATGATATGTCGATTCTCCATCGACTTTTGTACCAAAGTGTAGAATAATTTTTTTTCTTCGTAACATGGCTACTGAAGCGCAAAAAAAAATTGAACACAGTTCTAGTCAATGAATAGAAATTGGTGACTTCTTTTGTCCGATGACCCAAATTATTCCGCAGTGTCACCTGGATATCGCATGTCTGGAACTATTTTTGTATCACGAACGTTGACAAGTTTAACCGCCCACCTTTGGATATTTTGAATTGCTAAATTTATTAACATTTGTCGATTTTCCCGTCGTCTGTGTTGCGCCCAAGGCCTCGACAAATATCCGAAATCGATTATTCACCGTCGTGTCGGTCGGGCGTTCGCTCGTTCGTGTCGCGGGCACAATAATTTCTCCGTATTCGTCTCGTATATCGTGTATTACAATGGAACGAGGTCGCGCTGTGTACCCAACAATTCAATGTATGTTATCAAATATTTTTGCAGACACAGAGGCCTCGACGATTCTCGGGATGCAGACAACGTGGTTCGCGGTCGCCCTGGTGTTTTTGGTGCTGAGCATGGCCGGCCTGGTGGCCGCTGCCATTCTCTGCTACAGCCGTCACCGCGTTACGACCCCGAGGCATCCCCACAACGCGCACAACGCACAGGCACACCCTGCAGTTAGCTTCCCATGTGAGTCACAACGAGATCCCATATATACTACCAACGAATGCGCCCGGCAACGCAATATGCATATATTATATATATTTTCCGCATATACATGACGTATCCGTACACGCATCAAATAACTCGTTTCCTCCTCGTGCGCGTTTGTTTTGCATCGCCACGTCTGAAATATCTATCAATAAAACAAAAGCAAATCATCGACTGAATAACATTCCGTCGCAAACGCGTGTGTTGTGGTTTCGAATCTCCATCCAATTCCCATACGATTTTACGAGACTAAAAAAATCAAATATTGGCTTAGAAATGTTTTTTCGCTGTGTCGCATAGAATTGGTAGAATTAGAGACTGTCGAAACAGCGATTTATGCAGGAGAAAAAACATTGCCTGGAATAAAAAATATATATTGGTCAGTGTCTTAATAAAAATTTAAGACTTTGCAAAGTCGATTGCGTGAATCAATCAATCAGCTGAGACAATAATCACACTCGGACACCGCAACCGATAGACGATCTACCAACGATCAATCTTCGTACCCGCAACAAATTCTTTTCCGCTGTCATATCCCAGCTGCAAGAAATTTAATAACCGATTGTCTAAGCCCATTGTTATTCCATTTGTTCATAACGACCTGCGACGGAATTGTTATTGAATCGACGTTTCACTTCACGCTCAGTGTACACAATACACCATTCACCTAGGTGTTGCGTAATCGTGCGATGAAAAAGCAATTTTTTTCCTTATCGGTTCACGCCACCTGCCGTCACGCTTCCGCCGTACTTGATTATATATTTTTATCTCTGCACCTCACACACACATTCACACACACGACGAGTGCGACTGCTATGTGTTTGACCGGAAGGGACGGCTCTGTGCGCTTCCAATCACATCGTTGTACCTTTTATTTCGTAGTACACTCGCTTTTTGCATCACTATTTTCCTGCGCGCCTCGCGTACGCACGTTTTCCATCCTCTCCGGGGGCGATATAAACGCTAAACGCTCCGAGTCCTCCCGCAGCCGTAGGACATTATTTATCGAACGAGCGTGCGGTTAGCCGGAACACATCGCGGTCGCGAAACCGCGACGCGGGCGACCCGTCTCAGAGTGACCGAGAAACGTCGTGTCGAATTTTTAAATGAAGGGGACTTCTACCCTGGTGCACCGTTTTTCATTATATTTTTTTATGGGAAAACGAATAAATGTAGACGACTCCGGTTTTTTCTACTTGTTACTTACGTTTTAAAGTATTCAATGGAGTTTTCTTTTTTTTTATTAAAAATTGTCGGCGTCCCAGGTCCTCAGACACGATTATCCAAAATAAATGGCTACCACTCTCCGGACCACTGTAATTATGCCATCGGCCTGAAATTGTGCATACATACTCGAGAAACATGTCTTCATGGCATGACGGAGGTTTTTTTCGATTACTGCAAAATTAAGAAAATGGCGGCGTTTAAAAGATTTTTCCCCTATAATTTTCATATAAAAACATGAATAAAAAATCGAAAAATTAAGTTATCGAAAAAAAACTCCGTCATTCCATGAAGACATGTTTCTTGAGTATGTATGCACAATTTCAGGCCGATGGCATAATTACAGTGGTCCGGAGAGTGGTAGCCATTTATTTTGGATGGCCGTGTTTGAGGATCTGGGACGCCGACAATTTTTAAGTTTTAAAATTCCATTGTATACTATAAAACGTAAATAACAAGTAGAAAAAATCCGCAGTCGTCTACTATTACTCGTTTTCCCACAAAAAAAAAAAATAAAATGAAAATCGGTGCTCCAGGCTAGAAGTCCCCCTTAATTCGCCATATTTTTTATCAATTTTTTTTTTTTTTTTTTCAATCGATTCACCGCGCGCGTCAAATCCCCTGGAATTGCGCGTCGCGTGTCGTCGCCGGGGTCGAGGGTCGCGCATTAGCGGTCGGCCGGCCGAGAGCCATTCGTTAACGCAATCGCGGCCGGAGCGGCGCGACGAACAAAGCAGTTCTATAATTACAAGCGTGCGTTAATTCGGGTCGAGTTGAGGCTCAAAAAGTTGGCGAAATTGCGAGCGGACAGCGGGGGCCACTGTTGCCACAACAAAGTTGGCGCGGCGTGTATATCAAGGGATGGAGAGTTATAGCACGGCGCTCGGCCGGTAATAATTTGATTGTTTCGTTGTCTCGCGCGCTTTTCCCACCCCGCAGCCTCGGGATCCGCGGGGGGGGGGGGGGCGAAGGAAAACCCGGCACGGCCGGAATGCCCGAGCGAGCGAGAACGCGAAAGCCAGAGCGCGCTCGATTTAATGGAGCGTGTCGACTGGATAACGGCTGGGTACTGCAAGATTTATTAGGGCCCACGCCAGAGAGAGAGAGAGGAAGGCAGAAAGGAAGCTTCGAGTGCAGCCCTGTCAGGCTGAGCAGTTGAATTATTCGCGAAACCGGGGGATTAAGGATCTCTCTGTGATCTCGTGCTCCCGGGCTGCCTCTCGGTTGCCTCGTCTTTTGACCCCTCGAAACTTGACCCTCGGTGCGCACGAACCGCTTTTGCTTGTGCCTTCGCCCGTTACCCGGGCGTTTTGTTGCTTTGACGGAGCAAGATGGGAATTTAACCGGTGCAATTTACGAAGACAATGTCGCAATTATTGGGACATAATGCAGTGGAAGGCTGTGTTGGGTATCAATAACATTTCGTCGTGTAGGATGTACTTTTTTATCGCCTCCTTGATGCGGCTGTCGGGAGCCTAAGAGGTTCCCGGAGAAACCTGGGTCTCTGGGCAAATGCGATACCGTTGATAGTCCAGCAAGATTAGGACATTGTGTCCCACCGAATTATCGATTATCGGTTATCGAGGTGTCTTGAAGGAGGTTCGAAACAGGAGATGTTGCTGTTCCACAATGAGGCCGCTTCCTTCTCTTGCTCAAGTTGACGATATTCTTGATAATGGTTTAGGATCGCTTGACACAAGTATTTCAACAACAAGAATTGTCGAATGTGCGTCCTCTTTTTTTAAACGATTTTTCCTGTCAGCGATCGAAGAATCTGTCTGAGTCACGAGGGGTTCGATTGGCTTCAGTCGCGGAGGAACGACGTCGATTAAAATATCGTCGGTTATCTACGACTTCCTGCGATGGCTATTTGCGGCGTGGACGAAATAAGAACCATCACAGGTCTGGCGATTCTACTGGAGGCGAGATTAGAAGTGTCAGGAAAATTTATAACCACTGCTCGTCCCTTTTGGAAGTTACGTTAAGAGTTTCTTATCATAACAGTCATGAGCTCGTTTTTTTCTCTCTCTCTTTCACAATTGTTCAGGTACAGGTCGTTCCACGTATCCTAGACCAGCACAAATGCAATAAAGGTTTTACGGTTGATTCGGTCCATATTTTTCATCGTAGCTCGCGATAACAATACGGTTTTTTCAAATATCGTAATTGCATATTTCGACTATTGCCCGATCAGCGGAAATCTCGTAATTACGGATATTCAGGCCAGACCGGATCGATAGTTCTCCTGACGGTAATTTTTTTGCTCTCTCTCAATTAGTGGGTCTCCAGGCGGTGTTGATTGTTGTACCGTTTCGTGTGAATCGCCGAGGTCGGAAGCGGAGAGGAAAGCATTTCAATAACAGGATCCTGGTGATCATTAATTGAATCTGCGCAAATATAAGGCACACGAAGTTATATGCGTTGAATCGTGGCGCTGACTTCTCCCGTTCGTATTTCAACTCCCCGGGCGATGCTTTTTCTTAATTAAAAGCTTTCGAAATTGTTATCGAGCTGCGTTGCCTGCGGGCGTGAGTAGTGTCTCGATTCGGAGACGCTCGCTTTGTAAAATCAATGAAAACCTTCCTGATCCACGCCTGTATTTATATTTACAAATATATATGGTTATTAGAGTGTATCACAAATTTTTGAAAAATCCTTCAATCCGGCGTATAGTTACAAATAATTAAACATTACTTCTTACAAATTCTGACAACCAACTTTAAGGGGTCTCAATGAAATAAAAACTAAATTGTCTATATTTAATTGAGGCAACCCTTAAAATTGATCGCCTCAGCCTTCCACTTGTGAGAAGTAGTGGTTGTAGTTTAAAATAAATAAAAGAGGAAATTTTGTCTTTTTATTTATTTTAAACTACATTTTTTGTTGACTTCCTTTTCAAACATTTATGAACCACCCCGACATGAATGTTTTTTTGCCTATGCGTAAAGACACACACGCGCAATTTATTTCGTAATACGCACTGCGCACTGCAGTCGCAACCCATTTTTTTTCTATGTGTGCCGCAGATGTCCGTGCTGGTAATTGGTACTCGCCACTGCCATGCGCCATGCACCGTGCACCGTGTGCACCTCTCGTTGTTGGTACCTAACACTCGTTACCCCGATTGCCACCATCCACCGCGAGTTCACACAGCGAGGCCAAAGCGACGGCGCGTCTGCTGCGCGTATAAATCAGTAACACTTTCTGTGAAAGACCATCAGCCGCTATTGCAGGGGCTATGGGACGATTCAGGCGGAATCGACCTTTATCCGTTGTTTCCCTTTTTTTTCGCGTGTGTCGAAGAATTTACGCCGTGGCAAAAATTGCGTTGACAACTGAATCACTGGTTATGGGAGTCGAGCAAAATATCTGGTTCGTTGAGTGAGATAAATGTGGTTTCTGTGACGATGAAAACAGACCCAGTATTTTTTTGCCTCCTGTGACTGGTAATTAAATTGATTGCAGCGATGCTTTCTCTCTCCCTATGGGTGTATAGTATTCGTTTTGATTATTGAATTTCATTTAACCAATTTAATTATCCATATATCAATTGCTGCAATTCGACAATGTTGTAACAAATTCTGTATAACTGTCATGTGACGTATCATCGGAAGCGCGTTCGAAACATGATGTTGAAGTTTGCATCGATGAAATGCAACGAAATTCCGAGAAAAATGAATTCTAATTAAGCCAAATGATCAAATCAGGTATAAAAAAATCCTATATAGCAACCAATTGCTATGATGACTTCTTACACCTAATCTCATCGTTTGGGTTAATTAGAATTAATTCTTTTTTCTGAATTTCGTTGCATTTCAACGATGCAAACTTCAACATCATTTCGAAACTTATTGTCAGACTTGCGGACAAATCGATTTCACCTGGAAGACCCCATGGTATTGGTATGCACTTTTGCGTACAGCCTCGCGGTAACCACATTTATTTGCGTACCGATCCTCATATACCGCTACTTCGATATACGGGCAACACGCGTTGTATATGGCCGCGCCGCCGTCTCAGCCGTAGTATGAGTGAATAGCTGTGAGCGCGATGCATCGATGCCGAATCGCGTGTGCACTCGGCCGTGTGCGTATCCATGCCCGCCGGCACACGTTTATATCAGCGGGCTTCCACTGACTGAACGAATTCGAATTCTCGTTGTGTGTCCTATCGGATTGCCTCAAACACCCCCTCGCCTTCCCCTCAATCCCGCCTCACCCCCTGACTATCCCAGCCTCTTTTGTGGCCAGACTTTTCTCTCTTCCGCAATACTATTCGATGCTCGTGACTTGATGTATATACTTAGTGGCGTGGCGGGTATTGACTAACTAATGGATGTTCCCGAGCGCACCACAAACGTTACGTTAGTTTCTCCGGATAGCAAGCGGGATCTGAGTTCGTAAATTTTATGCTCACTCGTTCGCCTCGCAGCCGTGAATTACCGCTCGTTGAATTGTTACGTAAACAGATTTTTTAAAATTCGCTCTTACGATTGTTTTAGTTGGAATTTTATTTAGTTTTGACATCCGATACTATTTGATTTGTTATACGTTTCAATAAAAATATAAATAAATACAATTTGAATTCGATGCGGTTTATAGCCCTGATTAAATTGGGAAAACGCTGATTCCTTATTCTAATGGCGAAGCATACATTTTGTGTTTATGCGCACAGGTTCGGCTTTTTGGGCAAGGATTTTTGGATATCGGTATATTTTAACGTCTGACGCGACATTGAAAAAAAAATAACGTACACGTGGCTATCGGGGTTGATTGGACAAGAGGCGAAACATTTTGTGGCTAGTGTGTCCGCCCTAACCGCAAATTCCGGACGAAATTGTCGGCGCATACTATTAGCGAAATAGTTACCATATCTGTTTTGCCGAAAGCACGTCACGCATACTTTACTCTCTATACGCGGCCGGTACCGCAGGCTAAAATATTCTAGTGCGGTAAACAGGTGGTTCACGGGGCATCCTAGGCGGTTTCTGCGCTGTTTATATCGCGTTTCGCGTCCTCGCCAGGCAGTGTCAGCCTGCATTCGGGAAATGCACCGTCGGAATTCGTCATAGTGTATAACTACCGGTGCACAATCTGAAGCTAAATCGTGCTGGAAACATATAACGAGGTCCGAAGCATCTCTGAAATTATTTTTTTCAACTCTGTTTAACGTAGAATATGTCGAGGGTAAACCGTAATAAAAAATGCTCAGGAAAAAATTGGAAGTCACGAAAATTGTCAAAGTATTTTGCACGGGACTGAATACTTAAAGTCTCGTGCAAAATTCAGCTTGTCCTCGATGTCATCGGTATCTTTTTAGAATGACAGCGAATACCGAGTTGGACGACCTGAAATTTTCCTACGATGTTATCATCCTATAGGTAACGACGCGTGCTCGTTTAATAATCACCGCGGAAGCAAATTAAAACGCTTGACTCCACGTGTAGAATTTTTATTTTTTATCACTCAAGAATTTTCGTCCGCTGAACTCTTCGATACTTATCGTCAATTTCCGGATTTAAAAATTGTGCCCACGTGAAAACTGGAGAGTCATGAAAAAATCGCGGGAGGTTTGCGGAAAAAATGGACGAGTTAATGCGAATTGTCGATTTTTCGATATTTTCTTTTGAAATTCACCGAAGGACAAATTTCACATCGCTCTGTATCACTAGATACACGCGACGAAACCACTCCGGACGCGAGCAAACCGCGCGAATACAGCCAACTTTCAATGGCAGAATTTACTACACGAGCCACATGATTTACGCCTATTGTACGCACTCATTAGGCTATACAGCACGTAGGCTCCCACTTGTCTCTCGTGAATTTAGTCACCGGCAATTCGCGGATACGCGACGCGCAAATGTTCGCCGAGCCCGCGGGAAAGTGTGTAAGAGGCGTGCGGCACAAAACAAAATTCCCGAGCGTCAAGCGGCGCGAGTGGAAATGGAGAGCACACGCCGGGCAGTCAGGTACTCATGGACTCTGGCCGGTTTCCAAAAAGAACGTCGAAACGAAACGTTTTGTCGGATGATACGACGAAAATGCCCGCGCTACGCGCAGCCGGGAAATCGCGAATTGTACCTGCTTGCATTACACGAGCAATTTTTTTTTATCGCTCATCTCCATGCGGCTCGCGCTCAGCCTGCATTCGTGGAACGTGCGGCGACTGCGGAGCCAGAGAAATTAATTCGGACGAGCCCCCACCAGGTGGGCGCCGATCGAACATTTTTGGTCTCGGAATCGAAGTCGTGAAGAAATTATTAATGAACCGACGACAGTTACTGTCGACAAAACGACAATAAATCGTATTTATTCAATTGAATATTGGAGTTCAATAAAACAAAACAACAATCATGCGTCAGGAAGTTTTCAACTTTTCGAATTTTTATTTATGCGCCGAAAATATTAGGTGTTGAATAATTGTCATTTCTGACAAAAATAAAAAACGTCGCCAAAAATTATTTTTTTCAAATCGAGTAAAAAGTATTGGTAAACAGTATTTTCGGGGGTAGAATATACGACTTGAGAACAATGGTATAGGTTACAAGTCGATATTTTCAAAAGAAAAAAATTGAGGTCGATTTAGGCGATTTTCGGTCCGGAGACGGATCTATGATTTCTGACAAAAAAACGTCGCCAAAAATTATTTTTTTCAAAATCGAGTAAAAAGTATTGGTAACCAGTATTTTCGGGGGTAGAATATACGACTTGAGAACAATGGTATAGGTTACAAGACGATATTTTGAACAAAAAAAATTCTGAGGCCGCGAAAAGATTTCTGAGGTTTGGCGAAAAGGTTTTCAGGCACACGCGCCAGCTCGTGGATTACCCTAGTACGTTAAAACTGCAGATACCATTAGTATAATTAAACGTACAGAGTATTTCATTTTACATAATGTATCAAGTACAGATAACATTTTTGATTAATTATCTTTACATATTTAGTGTTGGGCACAAAGTAGAGTTCATAAATAACCTCACAAAAATATGATACGCAATCTAAGTTGGTTTCAAAAAAAGACGGACGTTTCCTATCGCTTGATAAATCAAGTGCAATCTGCCTACAAATGAGCTTCATGCGGAGCTCAGTACTTCCTGCCCGGAATCTTATCGATCTTATCTCTCGCACGTTACATCAATGGGCATGACTTTTCAATAACGGACTTTGTTTACTTCCACAAATAAATGCCTACCTAATATTCGCACGCTCGTCAACCGAGTGGCGATACGTCGCACAAAAGCCGATCGAATCTTTCGCGACGCTATCAATTTGCTTATCGCGATACTTATCGTTTAAAGCCAAGTGAAACTTCGTATATCGCATTTATTTCTGCGTTAACGAGCTCTTTATTACCACGCCTGATCGTTAGGGTCATGGTCGCCACTTGGCATGATGCGAACGGTAAAATTCCGATTTTAACTAGGAAGTCAAATGAAATAATAACAATAACAAATGAATTCCGTATTATATTTCCACCCAGCGATCTGGGATCCGATATATTTATTTCGGCTGACCAATAAATTAAATAATTGATAAGCTGCAAAGTCAAACAAAATAATAGTATAAAACAAATTAATTATGCATTATATTTTCACCAAGCAATATGGGTTCTAATATACTAATTTTATTTTGCCAATAACCAATAAATATCCTAGAAATTTTTTCTGCTTTAGAAAATATTCACAAATCTTTACTAAAATTCTTGCATTCAAATTCCTTCAACTATTTGCGGTCTCCAAAATTCCGGGGAATTTTCCGGGGACGACAATTTCATCTTTCTGCTTATCCATTTCCACTCGTTCCCTTGATTCTAATAAAATCGCGTTAAACAAGTTTTTTGCTGAACGCGCGTGCGACGCGTAGTCAGCACCTCGCGACCGTCTCACGGTCGTCAAACTCCCCACCTTTCCACTCGCGCTTCCAATCACGCAATGACAAGCAATCCGCTTCCACCTTTCCAATCCGCTTCACAAAATTTCTAACTAGTTCAGTTCCTGATTTCGCCTGACTTGTATCTACATTTGAGTTCTGCTCTGAGTGAGCCTTGTCGTAATTACAGCCCCGCGTGGCTTCAACCGCGTATATCACCGCGGTGATAATTTACATAACCGAACAATTGTGTTTTGCCCTGCGGAAACTCGTACATTTGATCAATTTAATATTTCACGGAAACAAATATAATTCTCGACTTGGAATATTCATTTCAATGATTAATCAAGCAACGTTCCCAAACACGGCAAATTATTTCTAATACGAAAATAAAATCCGCCACCTAACACCAATAAATCAATCAATCAATCACTTTATCAATGAATTATATCAAATGATATAATTCATTGATAAAGATGATGAATTATATGAATTATATGAAAATGAAACATAAAAAAATGATGAATTATATCAAATTATATAATTCATTGATAAACTGAAACCAACGAAAAAAAAGCAAACCAGAAAATGCAAAAAAAATGGCCAGTTACGTTAAGCGGGTCAGCTACGTTAGCGCAATATCGATGAGCCGCGTTCATATTCAAAGATTTACGCGGTGACAACAGGCCCAAAGCGCCCGACGGCGAGCAAAGCGCATGGCGCGGGAAAACGAGCTCAAAAGTGATTCCTATCGCTCGAGTCTATCAAGTATTCAAAGCGACGAGTCTCGAAAGTCGAGCGCGACCCGACGCCCGCCCGATCCGTCCGCCTCGTAGTACGTTTCACCTTCACCCACTTCCGCATCGGAAGTACTTTCCTTCGCATAGTTAGCACGCACGTCACACTGGTTTCTCTCGTTCGTGGGACCACCGCGAATTCGTGGTTTGGATTATGTCGTGTAGTCGCCGCGCGCTATACGCCGAAATGAGTTAGCGTCGCACAAACGCTCGTCCTTTCCCTTAAAACCGGCTTCACCCGTTAACCACCGCGCGGCAAAGTAACGTCGGCTGGCAAACGGCGCGCTCACAAAGGGGGCCAAAAAGTAAATATAATTCCGTTTCTCGCACAACGCACCGAGAATTTTCCGCTTATAATCTTCACCCACCTAGCCTCTTTATCTCTCTCGCCCGGCAATTTATTCCGCCTCCACTATTTTTACACCGCGACCATTTCGGCCCCCCCTCCCCCCAAACCGCCGCTCGCATGTCCGGATTAAGCGAAAAGACCGAGCGGTGTGTTGCTCCCGATGCACTTTTTAAACTGTTTTTAACGCTATCGTCGCAATCGTCGCAGCCGCCGCGAAGCAGGAGATAAGCGGATTGCGGGATTAAGCTAAGGAACAATAGAGCGCATGATCTTTGCGCAACAAGACAACCTGCACCTGCGACATCTCATTCATACTCCTCGCAATTGTCACTCCCCATCGCGCACTTTCGTCTTTTCTCTTTCCTTGAAATCCGTTATTTCGTCGTCTCGCATTTCTCGTTAGCGAAACACAAGAGCGAATCTTTTTTTGCACGCGTGTCGAGTGTCAAGTGGGGCTTCGTGTGGGGTCTGCGGGACCCCGCGGGCCCCGTAAATTCATCGTTCATTCGTTCCGCCATGAATTACCGCTCCTTGAATTATTAAATAAATAGATTTGATAGTTTCAGTTACAATTTAAACTAATTTTCACTTCCTGCACATCCAGAGCTATTTGATTAAAAAAATTCAAACTCATTTCCATCTTTTTGATTAAATTGGGACACCGCTGATTTCCAAGTCATCTTAAATAAATAGATTTAATAGTTTCAGTTACAACTTAAACTAATTTTCACTTCCTGCACATCCAGAGCTATTTGATTAAAAAAAATCCAAACTCATATCGATCTTTTTGATTAAATTAAGACACCGCTGATTCTCAAGTCATCTTAAATAAATAGATTTAATAGTTTAAGTTACAATTTAATTTCATTTTCACTTCCTGCAAATCCTGAGCTGTTTGATAAAAAAAAAATATACAAATTCATTTCGATCATTTTTAATAAATTGGGAAATCGCTGACTCCCAATTAATTTCATTCATCCTCCCCGCAATTGTCACTCATCCCCTCCCCGCGCACTTTCTGCTCTCCCCCCCGCCAACCCATTCCATCATCCCGCATTTCTCGTTAGCGCGCAGTGCCAAAGACCGCCGTCTATTGCACGCGTGTCAAGTGTCCGCGACGTCTCTCCTGAGGTCTTCGAAGCGCGCGCGCGCGCGGGTTCTGCGGGGGACCCCCGCAGATTCGCGACGCGCGGTCCCCTCGTCGCGCGTCGTCGGACACGTGAGGAGCACGCGTTCCCCCCACTCCTGGCACACACAGACACACACACACACGAGCCGCCACTTTGTAGAGTGCAAACGTCGGTTCGCGGCTCGCGCGACCAACGACGACGACGACGGTAACGCCGAGCGACGTCACCGCCGCCGCCGCCTCCGGGGACCGCATAGCGCGGCTCGCCCGGCGCTAGACGCCGTCAGTCGTCATTGTCATCGTGGTCGCGCGGTCGAGGCTCATCCGTTCGGCCGCAAATGTCGCGTAGAGACAAATAGACAGAGACCAAGAGAGCGAGAGAGAGAGAGAGAGAAAGCATAGCGAGAAAGCCGGGAAATAGTTAGTCGACCTCATGTAAACTTGTACGTTGGACAACATCGGATCGTCATCGTCGACAGGTTGCTGCTGCAGGTCGCCGTCGCCAAGGAGCCTGGAGGAAGAAGCACTGATCATGGGCAGCAGCTCCCATCACCGGTCCGGCTGCCCGAGGCACCTGGTCGGCCTCAGCCTCCTGATGATCTGCTCGGTCATCACCACGACGTTGCTCGGCAACGCGCTCTCCCAGAATCTCGTCATCAGCAGCGTCCAGCGCGAGATCGACGACGACAACAATCGTGTGGAGCTTGGAAACTTCCCGAGTCGCGACTTCTTCCTCGGTCCCTGTCTCGTGCACACCAATCAAACCTGTCCTGATGACGAGGTGACGTTTTTCCTGTACACCAAGCTCAACCCGGTGGAGGGACGTCAGGTGTTCGTGAACGACACGGCGTCCAATCTCAACGACACCAACTTCGATCCTCGATATCCCACCAAGATCATCGTCCACGGCTACAACTCGGACATGCAGCTGGACTCGCTGGTGGACATAAGGAACGAGTATCTCAAGAAGGAACCGGCAAATCTCATCGCTGTCGACTGGCACCGTCTCGCGGTCGCTCCCTGCTACCCCATAGCCGTTCACAACGTGCCCCACGTTGGCGATTGTCTCGCGCAGCTCATACAGCGACTCAGGGAACGCGGAGCCACGAATATCCACGTGATCGGCTTCAGCCTCGGTGCTCACGTTCCAGCGTTCGCCGCCAACGTGCTCAGCCCCTACAAGGTCAACCGGATCACCGGGCTGGATCCCGCGATGCCGCTCTTCATCACCGTCGGCAACCGGGATAAACTCGACGCGAGTGACGCCGAGTTCGTCGATGTGTTTCACACCAACGCCTTCGTTCAGGGGAAAGTCGAGACGAGCGGTCACATCGACTTCTACATGAACGGCGGTATCAATCAGCCCGGCTGCTGGGAGAAGCGAAATCCCTTTGGCTGCAATCACCATCGGGCCGCCGCGTACTTCGCCGAGTCCGTCAACTCGAAGGTCGGATTCTGGGGCTGGCCCTGCTCGGGCTTTCTCGCTTATCTGCTGGGTCTATGCCCGCCGAGGTTTCCCGCGATCCT
The DNA here is from genome assembly GCA_963932165.1 of Pimpla rufipes. Taxonomy (NCBI): domain Eukaryota; kingdom Metazoa; phylum Arthropoda; class Insecta; order Hymenoptera; family Ichneumonidae; genus Pimpla; species Pimpla rufipes. The sequence goes on from OZ010636.1 coordinate 9,869,040, forward strand.
CGCGGGCGACGCCGTCGACACGAGTTACCGGGGCTTTCATCTCGTGAGGACGCGCGCGACCGCGCCCTTCGCCGAGGGACCCTTCGCCGTCAATCAGCTCGACGTGAACCACTGATGGACGGCCGTTGGACGAAGACGTCGGATGATGCTGAGATTTGCATCGTTGGAATGCAGTGAAAATCAGAAAAAAAACAATTAATTCTGAGTAACCCAAATGATGAAGTTAGCTACAAAAAATCATCACAGGAACTAACTGATATGATAACTTTCTATACCTAATTTCATCATTTGCGTCAATTGGAATTAATTTTTTTCTCAATTTCGTTGCATTCCAACGATGCAAACTTCGTTGGAATGCAACGAAAATCAGAAAAAAAATCATTCTGATTAACCCAAATTATGAAATTAGCTATAAAAAATCATCACAGGAACTAATTGATATGATAACTTTCTATACCTAATTTCATCATTTGGTTTAACTGGAATTAATTTTTTTTTCTCAATTTCGTTGCATTCCAACGATGCAAACTTCAACACCATGACGTCGGGGCGAGACAGTGAAGAGACTATACGTGTGTCATGTGATATATGCCAAATCGTGCGACGCGACCGCGACGCAAAAACCCGCGCCAGAGACGCAGTGATCGTTGCGCTGTATAACGTAATTTATTTTTTAACATAGTGATTAAGCGATTAATAATTACGACTGATTTCACTCGCGATCATCTTGACGATCGTTTCTCGAGTCGCCGCTCGATCTGATAACACGACGCGCCCGCCGCACGCCGCGCTATCTCAGGATTAATTTTCGTTCGCGCTGTGTTTGCGAAACATCACGAGAGAGTCGCGACGCGTGTGTGTCGTTACCGCGCGCTCGACTGTCGGTTGCGACTTGATCCCTCGTGTGCTGTAATAAAAACGAAGGTATAAAACTTTGGGGGTTCCGTTATGATTAACCCAGTTTCGTGTTTGGCTAAGATTAGAACGTGTCTCACGTGGTTCCTCTCCGGTATTTTTGCCAGTCGCGGAACGTAAGTGATAGCGAGCTGGCTTTCGCAGATTGCGGTTGATGACTGCGCGGAGAGAAATGGAAATTGGAAAAACGATGCGGAGATAGTATGAATGATTGCGTAACGAGAAACGTCTTTCATCGGGGATCTCGGAGGCCGGGAGTATAACTCAACCGAGGAGGATATTATAAAAGTTATGGGAATTGTTTAGAGCCCTGTTTCCTCGAGTACACAATTTAAAGTTGGCTCGCCTCGGCGCTAGTTGGGCACCGCGGTGGTATGAGTGGCTTGAATATATCCCGTCGAGCCCTCCCGCGCGCTCCGAGCCCCCCGAGAGAGTCTGGCGTAAAAGGGATGAAAGCCTGGAGAGGATTCGTGAGTACCGCTGCTTCGGCTGCTGCTGCTGCTGCTTCTGCTGCTTCTGCTGCTTGTACGGCAAGTATGCCAATCTCTGCTGCGTCGATCCAGTGGCTGCGCCTCGGTAAAGCCCCACGCGCTCGGGCCACAGGAAGAGCGGAGAAAGTACCGTCGTCACCGACGATTCGACACCTGGGGTGAAAAAGTTTTCGCATTCGGAATGCTCGAGAGCCACCGGGCCATAAGCACTCGGCCAAGTCTGTTGCACTCCCGTGCGGTGGAAGATTTCAATTTATCAACGAGAAGTTGCAATTCGATAAAACTTTGAACTTGCGCGCGGAGATAGGATTGCCACGAAGTGCGGCTCGTTTTTAAGAGTACTTTAGGATTTTTTGCTTTTTTTTTGTGGGGCTCGAGAGAGGCGGAGGAATTTGAAGCCCCGAAGCACGAGAGTCGTGAACGTCGTGCCAACTGAATTTAGTGTATAAGACGTCGACTTTTGAAGTTTAAGTTGAATATTTTTGTCAATGATGATGGTAATAAATAAATTATTTTTGTAAACTGACGCTGAGAAGATGAATTGAGAACATCGATTTTAAGGTACTTTTTATATCTAAACTATTAATAGTCGATGGAATAAAAAAAATAATAATCTTCACAATCGCGCATTGAAATTCTGTGAGGGTATCGCCAACCTGAAATAGCCGCTTTATTTTTAAACCAGAGAAAACTTTAGAAAGCGCCAACCCAGTTCTTCGATTCTCATTAAACATAAATGCGCGTTAACTCATTGACTCTATTTATGATCTACTTTAAAAAGTCGAGGAGAACTTGCGAACCAATTTGACTTCGTGCATATCCAGTTTCGTTCCCGTATTTATAGAACAATCGCCAATGATTACTCGAAGTGCCGCGAATAACGCGAAGCAATTCCTGGATACCCTCGATTCGGACCTCACGCGAAGTCGGGAAACAATTACAAAAAAAAAACATAACGTCACCCAACTTCAACGTTGAAACCAATAGCAATTGGTATTTTTAGCCTCTGCCGAAAACGCTCATCGTCGTCAACAATTTCCATCGGGAAACACACGAAAATCAATTTTCCTGACTTGATCCTGATACTTTTTTTCTCAACCCTGGAATGACAGCAGCGAGGGACGAGTCGATATCCGACTACAGTTCGCGGTGAATACTAATTACAGCTAATACGCCGGTACGGCTGACACATATCGAACGTCGCGCGAGTGAATGTGCCACGTTGATTCGTTAATAATTAGGCATTTATCGAGTAGCGCGAGGAATAATTAGCGTGGATACGCATAATATGCGAGACCCCATGCTGGTTATACCCCCGGAGTGATTACAAACAAGCTTGTTATTACCCATTGCCACGCGAATCGTCCTATTGCCGGAAAACAATGATAATGATAACGGCGCGTCCGGCAGGCAGAGCTTGATGAACAAACAAGTATTGAGGCTCGCACACGATTAAACATTCCCGTGAATCGATTCCCGGCGCATATTAGCCGGACTAGAACGTCCGGCGACGACAACGGGACGCGTTGTACATGATCATCTCGCGTCCTCGCGCTGACTCGACGTCGCGTCGCCCAGATTCGCTCCACCGAGAGTAAAAGTTTCCTTGATACCAAAGAAATGGGTGGATGGAAATTTTTTCATTGATTTCAATGAAATATTTCTTTGAATTTCAATGAGATGATCTCCTTGATTTAAAGAAACGATGTACTTGACGGCACCCGGTCTGTCAACGTTTGGCTCATTCGCGATAAGTCGTATTGGTGTTTCTCGCGCGAGCTGGTCTGTCATGTTATAGTTAAGTCAAGTCAAATCAAGAAGATAATCATTGGTTAAACTATCGAAGTTATTGGTGACCATATCTAAGTGCTATGGTACGTAACCAAAAACTTGGTGGGCATAACCTATAATTTGGTTGATGACATCGTTCAAAGAAAGCATTATATTAACTTAAGGATATTATTTCATTGACCTTAAAGAAATGTTTCATAGGTTGAGATTTCAAGGAAATTTCATTGAATCAAGGAAACTTTTTCTCTCGGTGTCGTATCTCTGACACGCGGGAGTCGATTACAGAAAATAAAATGACGAGCTCGGTTTCGTCCCGTGAAATGTATGCTAAGAACTTCCAGGAAAGGCAAAGTGCGCGCTACGTCGGAGGACATCGTGATAAGAAGAGTCTACACACGTGTTATCTTCTTATAGTGCGCAATGCAGTGTTCAATGCTTATCACGGAATACTGATGACGAGAAATCCAATTCAGACTGCGGCAGCTTTGTGAGCTCTGTGACTACTTTTTTTATCGTTTAACGTTGAAGGAATAGGGGACTGATATATGTGGACTGCGAATGAAGCGCCTTCATTGGCACAACTTTTTTTCTGGAGCCGTTTTTTTGGTGTTCGAAGTTGAAGGAAGAGGGAAACGAAACTAGTGGACTACGATTGGAGCGCCTCCACAGCCGCGACTTTTTTTATTGTTTAACGTTGAAGGTATAGGGGACTGATATATGTGGACTGCGAATGAAGCGCCTTCATTGGCGCTACTTTTTTTTCTAGAGCCGCTTTTTTTTATTCGAAGTCGAAGGAAAAGGGAAACAAAACTAGTGGACTGCGATTGGAGCGCAGCCACTGCCACGATTTTTTTTATCGCCGTTTTTTTTTTAATCATTCAATGTTCAAAGAAACCGTACAAAAATCAGTTCACTGCAATTGGAGCGCCGTCACTACACGATTTTTTTTCTATAGCCGTTTCGATTTATTATTCAACGTTCAAAGAAAAGCGAACTAAAATTAATGGACTGCGGTTGGAGCGCCTCCACCGCTACGACTTTTTTTATCGCCGTTTTTATTTATCATTCAACGTTAAAAAAAAAAGCGGACGAAAATCAGTGGACTGCAATTGGAGCGCCACCACTTCCACGACTTTTTTTCTATAGCCGTTTTTATTTATCATTCAACGTTCAAAGAAAAGCGGACTAAAATCAGTGTACTTCAATTGGAACGCCGCCACTTCCACGACTTTTTTCTACCTTTTATTTATTTATGATTCAACGTTGCAAGAAAAGCGGACTGAAATTAATGGACCGCGATTGCCACACCTCGACCCTCACCCTATCTTTTTTTCTGCCGTTTAACGTTGAAAGAAAAAGGGACTAAAATTAGCGAACCGCGATTGGAGCGCGTACGGTCGCGGATAACAACGATTCCGATTAACGAACGGCTCCACGGCTATTGATACGATATACGTACGCGGATTCGTTGCGCAAAAGTGCGAACGGGCTACGGGGATCGTTTTATTTATTTATTTATTTTTTTCATGCTCGTTATTTCAGCACGAGTTATCACTATTCGGGCTGTTCCACTTGAGGGCTTTTCGGCGTTTAAACCTCTTTATAAATCCCCGGGATACGTGGGGCATCAACGCGACCCTCAACCCCACCCAGTCGCCGCGATCCAACAGCAGAAACAGCAGCACCGGCGCGGCGCGTCAACGGTGTAAATCACGGGGGTCGCTTTCACGAGCCCCTTGCCGATTGCCCGTCATCATATTTCTTCCTGTTTACCACTGACCAATCCGGCACTCGGGCTTCACTCGCTCTGGGGAGACTTGAATCTCGTATCCTCTTCATTTTCTTGTTTTTTTTTTTTTCGTTCTGTTTTTTGTTTCTTTTTTCGCGAGATTTGTTTCTTTTTTCCTCCTCCCTCGTCTGCCGTACCTGTGAGCTCCTCATCTCGCGAATTTCTCTCTTTTTGCCCTCTTCTTGTTCTTCTTCTCCTCCTCCTTCGGCTTTTCTCTCTCTCTCACTTCTTGCGTAGGACTGAAACAACCTTCATACATATTCCACGGGGCTTCGCCTCCGCGGAAAATCCACTTTTCCTCCGAGCGCATCCGCCGAGTCTTGCACAACAACTCCGGGCTCCTTCGAGTTTAAGAGCTTTGGGTAAAACGGCGCGCTTAGGTCTAGCGTCTCCCGGAGCTTCGCCCGACGCTCGCCGCTTCCTCGTTCGCGAGCGGCAAATTGGAAAACAAAATGATTTGTTGATGCGGATTTGCTCGTCGGGGTTTTGCAAGGTGAGGCTGCAATCGCTGGCTAACAAATACGTAATCGTGTTGCGAAATTTTTCTCGGCAATTATCTAGATAAATAAATTAACTAATCGTTGCGCGAAGCTTTGCATCTGTTTCTGTTAATAAAATCAGATCCGTTGCGGAGTTAATTATCGAGACATCAACAGCAGTCGCAGCACCGCCAAATTACCGCGGAAATTTATCGTCCACACGAAACAATAAACAGCTTCGCAAACCCCGAAATGTCACCGCGCAAAAGCGACGACGTCAAATTATCACTAACGCAAAATTCGATGTAAAACTTCGCTCAACAAATTTGCGTCTACGCAAATTCGCGAACATCTTTTATCGCGGCAATTTAAACGAAGCCCCCCCGCGCGCCGAGATAAATCCGCGAATAGCCGGAACTTATTTTCGCCGAGAACCGTCGCAATTCATAAGGCAAAATAAGCGTGAAAAACCTCCGCAAAGTTGCGCAGTAAACCGCGGTTAAGTCAGACATACCTGCGGGGCCCTTGGCGGAAAGTAAGATCTTCCTCGGCCGCGACGGCCTCTCAGCCGCGGCGTCTGTCGCCGTATTAAGGACCCCCTTGTTCCCCCCCCCCCCCCATAAGCGGGAGAGCATTTTTTTTTTCCCTCGAAAACTTGGGGAGTCTTAATCTCGTTCCGGATAGTCGCTCATTGGTATTCCAATAGTGTCTTCCACCAGTGCTCGCTACATTTTTCGCCCGAGATTTCGCCTAGCTGCGAGAAGTTTTATATAACAGCTCGTGATACGGATGCTTTGTACGTGCGAGCATAGAAGGCGGAATGCTCGTGAGCAATAGGGCTGCGAAAAAGGTTGGCGAAGAAAGGGGACGTGGGGGGGGGGGGGGGGGGGCAAAGTTCGTTGAGCCCCCCTCCGACCAACAGAGGAAATCCGTTTGACCCACATTCCGTGGATATAAAGTACACGTATATCCCGGCCACCCCGGCCACTCCGGTGTATTTATTTGGGAGAGGAGAAAAGCATACGCGTTATATCATATCGGATGAAAATAAGCCGGTACGTGTCGGGACTTTGTGCATCTCGTACCCGTCACCCTGACCTACAAATGCGAGGCGCGCTCGCACAATTTTTCGCCCGCGGGATTAACCGACTCGTTATCGGGGCCCCGATGTAATCTGCTTTCCCGTCTTCTTATTGCCTTTCTCGGTTTTATTGTACTGTTTTATGTGTGTTTGCGACCGGGGCCCGCGAGGTTTTGTCGAAAAATCATTCGGCGTCGTCGTTTTTTTTTAAGGATGAATCGCCGAGCGTCATTTGGCCAGATTTTTGGATTGCTGAATTGACATTTTGTCGAAAAATGTGTAGTCGAATGTCGGTTGTCCGAATCGTCAAATTGCTGAATCGTTAAAATTGACGAAAATGAATAATACGGCGTTGACGAATTCGATAATATCGTATTATTGAATTTTGAAAATACAACGATTCTGCAGTTTGTCGATTGGGACCATTAACGTTTGGCAATATATTTTTCGACAAAATGACGATTTGATGGTAGGGTAAATGAACCGGTGGTGTCCACTGTTCCATTTGTGGACGTTTTCACTGTAATTTATTTTTATATTCGTTGTTTTCCTGATTTCCCACGTTGACATTTCGAAATTATCCATACAAATTAACAAAATTATACATACACATTTATTTCGTTTCAACAACACAAATAATTTCGTTTCAACAACACAAATAATTTCGTTTTATTTCAATAAAACAAATAATTTTGTTTCGTTTCAACAACACAAATAATTCCGTTTTATTTCAATAAAACAAATAATTTTGTTTCCTTTTAGCACCACAAATAATTTTGTTTCGTTTCAACAGCACAAATAATTTTGATTCGTTTCAACACCACAAATAATTTTGTTTTATTTTAACACCACAAATAATTTTGTTTCGTTTCAACACCACAAATAATTTTGTTTCGTTTCAACACCATAAATAATTTTATTTCGTTTCGAACTCGGTTTCCACAACTGGACCAAAGGTGGCCAAACCTTATGAAATATTCTATACCCTATGACAATTTGGCCAAATGACGAGCGGCAATTTCGTTCGTCGGAAATACGACGATCCGGCCGATTGATTTCCCGGCCAATCGACGCGACCCCGTGCGCGACGTGGGTATACATGATATATGTGGCACACGACTTTATGGGGCTTGAAGGTGGTGTGGCGGGACTGATGTGTCTTGACGGTGTTCCAGTGCAACAGATGTACGGATCGAACGGAGCGAGCGCCGGGATGCCGGTCGGCATGACGACGCTCAAGGGATCCATGGGTACACTGGGCCCGATCGGGAACCTGGGCAACATGGGAACGGGCCTAGGGTTAACGGGCGCCACGACCCTACCGCGGCCGGGAAACTGGCTACACCCTGCGGGCCTCAGGCTCGGGCACAGCGCGGCCCGGGTCCGCCTCTACTGCCAGGCAAAGTGAGGAGCCACGGCTCGGACAGGTTGGTTATGCATCCGCACTTTTGTTCATTAAATTAACAGAGAACTTTAATTAACACCGAGCATTTCGTTTAATTCGTCCGTTTGCTTTCGCCCTTTCAGTGACATCTCCTCCAGCCAAAAGGACGAATGGTTTGTGTAGGTGAGTGTCATGGACGTTACGTTTTTATGTAATTTAGTAACGTGGGTAGAGAATGTGGAGAATACGAGCTTTGCATTTGGGCTTTGTTGCTGGATTAATTATAAACCGATGTTTCCGTTTGTTCGCGTTATTAACGGGGGTTGTTTCGTGTTATCTTTGTGAAGATAAATTGTGGTGGATCTGGCAATGTGGATTTGAAGGGGTTGGCAATGATTGCTAGTTTTGGTTCAGCTTATTCTGGCATTCTGGCTATTTTTTAAAAAATACGTATCTAGTTGTGTCTTTTCTTGACACAAACTTGTGTCGTTCTCATACAGCGAGTAACAAACACGTGTTGAAAAAAAAATCGACAGATCCACGGCATTCTGGCGATTTTTTTAAATCACGTATCTAATTGTATCTTTTCTTGACACAAAACTGTGTCGTTCTCATACAGCACGTAACAAATTCATGTTGAAAAAAAAGTCTACAGAACTACGAAACAAACTGATAGCCAGTTCGCTGCTCCGAATTTCCAGACGCTTCGCTTCCTTATGATCGAGCAACAATGATTAACCAACTGGTCTATCCAGGTGATCCATTAATAGGTAGGAATTGATCCTTTCGAAGCCAAAAAACCTTTCGAAAAAAAAGTTCGTGCACCTCTCGAAAATATGAATAATCTGACGTTTCCGAGGGCGAAGGGTCGGCGCTTCCCTCCCGGGAAATATAAATACAGACCGTAGAAAATATTTGTTCAAACATGGTTCGATTGTACTGAAATCGATTTTCGTTTCTGTTTGTCCCGCGGAAATAGAGGCAGACCTGGACCAAAGCTCGCAGGGTGAACTGGGGTTGCGGTGGTGCCCTTCACCGCGCCCCGCGACGGCATCGCGACGAGCGCGATTCGTCGTCATACTACGCTAGATGTACCGCCACCAGCGTCGAGAGAGAAAGAGAGGAGGACGCCGAGACAGACGTTGCGTGCACCACCGTCGAAACAGCAACGACGTGTACCGCCCTCAAAGTGTCCCAACCCACCCGAGAGAGAGCCCGACGATTCTCGCCGTGACCCAGAAAACTTCGGGCCTTCGGAACCAGCGACCGCCGCACCAGGAAAGTTGGATGTCGAAAGCTTCTCGAGACATCCGAACTCGTGGAATTGTCGAGGGTTTGTATTGGTCGAAACAAAAAAAAAAATAAAACATACACACGGAAGGCGAATTCCGACACTGAACGGAAAAATCATCAACGAAAAAAATTCGTGGGCTAGCGAGACACTTTTTCGTCACATCTCAGCTTGAATCGAAATCGTCATTCGAAGGAAAACTCGAACTCGAACGTGTCGCTTTGAGGGCCGAAATTCGAGTCACCGACTTGTCGGTCGCGCGACGGTTATCGCGAAGGAGGCGAAGAGAACATTTGAAAAAAAAAAAAGAAAAAAATGAAATAAAAAACTAATAATGCGGACAAATAACTACGGTTCGAGTGAGTTTGTATGATTGTACATTGTATTTCGCGTGTGAATGAGGAGATGTGAAAGGGGTTAGAGTTAACGTTTTTGAGGATCCGCGTGTCGGCGTCAAGATTCGAGGGACGATCCTGTGTATAAACAACAAGAACAACAACAACAACAAAAATCCAAACATATTTGCGTATTCGCGATTCGTTGGCGTAGATAGATTTTTTCGCGTAAGCCAAGGTGTTTCGATGTATTTTATGAGATGTTAGGGGAGGAAAAACGCATTCTCGCCCCCCGAGTTCTTTCCGTTTTATATTTTTTATTTTTTTGTATTTTTCGCGACGATTCCGCCTCGAACATCGGTGAAAACTCCAACGACGTCGGTGTAATACGACTCGGCCGACCAATCGCGAGGCTCCGTCGCGGGAGTGACGAGAAAACGCGACTGCCTCGCGTCGCGTGAGGCCGAGCGACTCGCGATCCAGGATTTCGGGGAAAACGAAATTTTGAGGATACGTTGAAAGAAGAAAAAAAAAATAAAGGGGGAAGTTACTTCAATTACGCGTGTACTTGTAAAATACTTGTATCTTACACTAGCCGTTCAGCTTTGTGCCGTCTCCATAGATTATTATAAAAGCGAAGAGAACCATATTATACATATACATAATTAGAAATTATATATATAAATATATATTATATATATATATAATATATGAAGTACGAGTGACTGCGAGAGTGCGTGACGAACGGGCGACTGAGGATGTTGACGTAGATTTTAGTAAATATTTTAATACAATTAACGATTGAGACAAGAATCTCGACAACCCGTACCAAAACGTTTCGCCCGAGTTGGCCCTCCGCGCAAAAAGAAAACAAGAAAAAAAAACAAGAACAAACTGCCAATCTATCATTTTCCAAGCCACCGATCAAGCTCACTCGCACCCCATTGACTCGACATTTTTGTTCTCCGAATGCTCGTTTTCGTTTACTCATTGATTACATTAATTTTCGACAGCTTTCGTTGTAAGTTGGAGGGTGTCAAGGGATGAAGTATGATGAGAGCTGGGGAGAGTAATTAAGGGGAATGAGAGGAACAATAAGAGAATGAAACGTGTGTTGTATCGAGGAAGTTCGAGGTGGTGAGTGCGAAGAATTGCGAGAGGTCAGTGATGAGTGTGATGGATGCGGAGCCGCGACGTAAACGCGGCCCCGAACGATTAGGAGGTAAGGACATCCGAAGTATTTCGCTCGCGAAATTCGGACACGAGGAAGCTAGCTCTTAAACTGCCATTGAGGAGTCGGGTTTCGAAGGAAGAAAAAAAAAAAAAAACGATATAAGGAAAAAAGTAAATTAAAATACAGATATATAAGTCGAGAGTCGTGAAGTGTTGAACGAAGGGGCTCTCGTCGGCTTGCGTTTTCTTAGATAAGATTTACTAGATCGCGGTCTCGTCTCGCGAGAACCAAAAGAAGGATACTCGCTTCGCTAGAATCTCGATTGAGTTTATTCGTCATTTTTATTGTCAAGGAACATCCTGATATAGCGAACGATCTTGCGAGGAGTGATAAACGCGGCCATCTTGACGTGTCCTTTTCTCCTGTTGACTTTGCACTCGAAGTATCGTCATTTTTCACGTATTTTTCGCGAATCTTAACAAGACCAATAATCACGGCGATGAGATCTCGTTCGGACGAGAAATAAATTGGGGTCATTGTCGATGCGAGCTGCGAAGCAATTGAAAAAAAAAAAAATCTCGTACTCGTCCGGACAATGTACGAAGGGACGCGCAAGTGTCGTGGGATAGATTACTAGGGATAGTGTTAATTATAAAGATAGTTTAAAATTTGTGCTTGGAGGAAAAAGCGAAACCGAATTCCGACTGATCCACGAGTCCGAGAAACTCACCGATGTTATATTTTCGCCGCGACTGTCAGGCTGAAAAATAGCTAAACGAAACGAGAAGATTCCTTTGCCAGCCGCGAAAGCGTCGAATTTTCGTGGATCTAATGAGACATTAGCGCCGCCACCGGCGTTACACGGGGTTGAACAAACAAGAACTGCAGTTACCGAGTCTGATAATTCGAGAATTTCGGCGTCTTGCGTGTCGCGTGAGCAGCATTTTGCCGTCCGGCTCACGCACGCCATCACGAATTACTCATTTAGAGGCGCAAGCGCACGCTAACCACGAGACAGCACGACGTCCATAAATCTAAAATCATTACCACCGATTTGTGTGTTAACGTTCGACCGTTCCGTTCGGCTAGTCAACGAATCAGCCACACCTGCCGATTACGATCGCCAATACATTTACATATAAATATTATTTTTCTCAGCAAAAACAAACGAAATACATTATACTTCGAGCGTGAACTCGAGAGGACAATGAGTCAGCGAATCAAGCGAAAATACAAATAAGCACATATCGTCATTGCCAATTACAGTAAAAGGAAAAAGACTTTTCGCTCGCGAGGAAAGAGTGGCGTAGAGAGTGGTGGAAAATCATGTTCTCGATGTATTTCGTCAATTAAATTAGCAATAAAACGCGACGGCCTCCGTTTTTATCGGCCTCTCGAGTCGATAACGAACTCACCGTCGAGACGAGCGTGGAGGGAAGGAAACTTCCCGCTGGAGTCGGTGAAAAAGGAAACTGCAATGGATCGCTTGAAAAAGCCTGTGTTACACTACACCACAATCGCCTCTTAACGAAAGACACACTGGCTACGTAAATGCGCTGTCAATAAAATACAAGACATATCTGTACTAACAATAATGGCTGACATCATTGTGCTCTTGAAAACGCAAATTTATGAGTGTTTTGGTTGTGCGAAATACGGTAACGACGTCGTGCTGTGCGGTTTTCAAACTACAGCCTCTTCATTGTGAACGATGATTATTATATGAACTAAAAGGTTTTGCAGTGATTTTAACAACAAGAGAATGCGGTGATTAAACAAACAAAAAAACGGAAGCGTTTATATGAGCAACAGTCCTAATCGACGTGATGCGTGATAACGCGGAACTGACCCTTGTCATTCCTCGCGTGTAAATAACGTAGAAAATGTTGTCTTCTGTTCTCCATTCTTTATTTCCGATTAACGTGGAGCTCTAGGTATCGTTGTATCTCGAACATTTCAAGATATGAAAAATATATATATATATTAGACGAAATATGTTCACGCGCGTGAGTTTGGCGTGCGATTGTCGTAGTTTAAATTAACAATTTTTCGGTCGAACTGATCGTAGCTAGTCAGAAATCGTTGCTTGAAAAATTTGTGCTTGGAGGGATCGGTGATTGAAAATTGAAAATCACGCGGCGTAAGCTCGGTGCGAGTGACACGGCTCGAACAACGACTCGAATCTACTCTCGATTTATATTTCTCCCTGTGTAAAAAAAAAACGAACAACTGTCCGTGGGAATTTAATTGAGAATGAGATTGGAAGCAATGCTTTTTCGTTTCTTCGCGACCATTATTCACGTTTCATTAGGTATTTATGTCATCATTCCTTGTCATCGGCATTTATACATTCGATCGCGCTGAAACACGTTGTCACAAAGAGAAGATACAATAAAAATCGTCGGAGACGGTTAGCGACTTAAATAAAAATAAAAGAGACTTCCGACGCAAGACTTTTAATATGAATCGTGCTATCCATTCGCAATTATGCGCATCTGTAATTAACACGCATATCTCTATGTAATTATTAATTATACGCATAATCTAATTCCGGAGTTGATTCAACGTTCGATATTGATTGTTCCATTCATCTCGTGTCATCGGAATTACCGCATAACAAATCGGTCTTTACTTTGTGTATTGATTTTGAAAAAAAAAGTGAACATCTCGACAGACACTCGATAACCATCGTATCAAGTAATCATTAAAAAAAAAGAAGAACTTCACCTAATCGTCCTAATAAGCAAAATTATCATCCGTAGAATCTCATGTTATGCGTAACAAACAATATCGTAAAATTCGTACTATAAGTGGGCACGTTTCGTTCGCGACCTGACGAAATTCGACGAGCGAGATGAGTTCTCAGCGCAACAACAATATTTCTTCAGTCGCTTTTCGATGTTCGACAGCGTCAGGTTCGAGGCACGTCGTAACAATAAGTAATGGGGAAACAATACAATAATTTTTCATACTGTTTTTACTTTTACTACTGTTATTACGTATGATTGTAATAATTATGTCTTACCCGTATACTGTATATTTACATACGCGGATTTATTGACACAATTTACAATTGACACACAGACACACAAACGACACAATCGATTCGACACTCGATGCACACGAAAAAACACTCGCGTCACGTAAACACACCGAAAATAACACACGAGTTGCGGCTAAGTTCGCAAGCTGCGTAAGTTTGTGAATTTAGTCGTCACGAAGAGTTCACCTCGAGACATTATAAACTATTACGAATGAAGGATTAGTGGAAAGCAAGAGAGAAGTATATTATATTATATTATATTATACGTAGAGAACCCGTGGGTGTGATACGATAGGAGGGAAAAAGAAAACAGAGAAAAAAAAGCACACACACACACAAATAACGAAGAAAAATGAATGCGAGATACAGAAGCGAGGCTCTCGCTTAATGCGGCGTGCATGGAGACCGCGCGATTCGCGCGGCGCGATCGTCAATGGGGGATCGGGGTATGAAAAATCGTTTTGCGATAATTCAACGGCGATAAGCGATAATGCCAAGTCTGTTTCGTTCTGAGCGATTATTCCTTGAAAAGGAATATGAACGCGGGACGCGCGCGACTTGCTTTCTCGATGTGAACGTTATTTCTAGCTACGAATTCGACGACTTTTTTGTTAGGAAAAAAAGAATGAAGTCCAATTTTTATCTGTAGCCGAACGGATAGCTGGCGAATTAATTAAGGCTGTTACTCGCTGAGCATTGAGTTGATAATTTTGTGTGTAAAAAAACTTGACGATGTACGATAGGTTTTGTTTTAAGTTTTATTTTCTTAGTTTTTCGAAATATGTATGTCGTATACGTGAAAATTGTGACGTCATCTAATGCCATATAAAAAAAAGCCTAACTGCGCATATCCCGTGGCGACAGCGAGCGTTGATTGTCAGTTCGAAGATTTTACCATTTCGGGCTCAAGACGAACGAAAAATCTGTATCGTCACTTTTGCTGTCGTTTCATATCGCTTCAAAGACATATCTCACTTCTCTCTCTTACTCTCTCTCTCTCTCTTTCTATCTTTCTCTTTTAAAGAATGAATCTTTTCCTTCCCGAGGTCTGCAAAAGTGATCAATTCGTCGTCAGCTTGGACGTGATTGTGTAGAGTTAAAGCAATAGTCGGCTGTTTGGCTCGCTTGATACCTGCCAAATGTGGAACGCGATGAAGATAATTTTAAAGACGCCACATACACCCTGATTATTAGACGAACAAAAAATAGATATTATTGTAATGTATGAACGATAATAATTATTGTTGGTACGTTCACGGAGTCAAGCAGCCCACGTGAGACTTGACGAAGAGGAAAATATTAACGATGAACCAAGAGTCACGGAATCAATGGGAAAACTTCGAACCGCTTGGTAATCTTACAAACCGAAAAAAAAACGAAATAAACAATTATATCCATAAATATTCCTATATAATACCCAAAAAAAAAATTACGAGGGAAAAAAGGTAACCGAAGCATCTTAACCTTCTAGAGGGCAGAATGAGAATGAATTAGCGAAGTATTGATTTAGTTCGACCACTGAATATGTCCGTGTGTGTTCGTTTCTGAGACATGTTTCTTTAGTAAAAAAATGTTGAAAAATCTACGAAGTCTCCGAATTATTTAATTGATTGCCCCCATTTTTTTAACCTTCACACCTATTCACGTAAGTAGAAAGTTATCGATATTAAATACTACATATTGTCAATAGCTTTAATTCCTTATTCAAACATTATTAAATATTTAGCTTTTCTATTTACATTAACTCTTAAATCATACTAAATAAAAATTCGGCTCCAATTCGTAAGTTGTGACATGCATTGAACGTTTATATTCAAACACAAGAACGACAAATCATTATCCTCTTTGTTTATTAAATCCTATTAAGTCAGAAAAAAGGTGCGGCTGCCACACAACAAAATAATAACCCAACGAAACCAATTTTAAGTTTCGAAACAATCGAGCCCCTCGCTTTCCGCCAAGGTGACTCAGGCAAAAGCCCGTTAAAAAGTGAATTGCCCGGCCGAAAAAAGACTCAGCGAGTACTCAATGTCAGAGTTAAACCAATTCCTCAGTATCCACTAAAAAAAAAAGAAATCCTCATTACAAGAACAATAGTTAAGATAAATACCCATAAATAAAAAAAGGAAAGTAAAAAATTCTTAACTCAAAAATGTCCCTTTCCTCCTTCCCCTCGGCTTACCCAAATCCACAAATCCACAAATCTACAAATAAATCGAGAGGTCCGAAAATTTTCCGGCCTCACCGGTCCGGCAAATGCAAGGTGCAAACAGCGCACCGTCAGGTATAATAAAGTAACTCGGGGTTGCCGGACCTTCGAGTGGCCCTTGTTCCTCGAAGCCCAAAGCGAAGTACGAGGCTCTCGCAGCTCTCCGTCTCGTTCCCCGAGGTGGAGTGTCCGAGGACCGCGGCGTGTGTCCCGTCTACCTGGTGCCGAGGTAACCAGGGGGTCGGTGGGGGTTGCATCGCAACGCAGAGGGATCTCGCTCTCTCTCTCTCTCTCTCACTCTCGAGTGCCGTCGGGACACAGGCGGTGGCACGACGCCCGAGACTCTTCGGCCTTTTAGTTTGCTCGCGGCGCTTACGACGCGCGGCAGTCTCTGAAACGTGCGCGCGCGAGCTTTTCCCGGTTTTGCATTTCAACCACGAGGACGACTTTCATTCAAAACGCGATCGAATTTTTTCTTTTTTCAAAAATAAAACAAACATCTTTATCGCGTTTCGACGATAATTGGATTATAAAATTTGAAAATTAAAATTAATTCATTAACTTTTTTTTAAATTATTCCCGTGAGAATATATTTTCTTTCCCCGTCGATGTTGATAAACGAACGAACGAACGACTCGGAATTTGGATTTCCGAGAGTGCCGCTGTTTTGAGTATTCGAAATGACGTTAAGAGGCCGTGTGAGAAATTCGCGGGGGAACGAGGACCGAGTTGACCGATGTGCACGACGAAAGGAATATTGATGGTGCAGTTGTGCCGCATTAGTGTGTAGTGTCTCAGTGCTCAAGAACAATATAGTCGCCCTATCGACAATCGTCGATTTCGTCTGTCATTCGGCTCTTTCGAATTATTTTCCTGGATTATAAGTGGTGAAATTGAAAAAAAAAAAAAAAAAAAAATTCATAGTCCCGTGGAGCGACAATATTTTTCGGTGCTTCCGCGCGATGCTATTAAGCCGCGTAATAACAATAATAACAAGATATTTCGTATAATTGGAGGAAATTGAAATCCTCGTGAAAAAAATGACGTCTCGAGGTTCCTCCGAGGCCTCGAGGCTCCGCGCCTTCGTCATTCCATTTGTTATTCTGCTCTGCGGTGCAATTCACGTCGACGCTGCTCGTGGATTCAAACGTAATTTCAAGCACGGTAAGAGAACGAACGAAATTATTACTAAAATAAAAAATAAAATAAAATTGCGATTGCGGGGAAACATTTGCCGGGTGACGTGTTTATAACGCTGATTCGGGGGAAGTGGGGGGTCTCGCGCTTAACGAGGGTCCAATCAAAACTCGTGTGAGTTACAAACGTGGGTAAAACAGCAACAGCGTCGTCGTCGTCGTCGTCGTCGTCGCGCTCGCGACGAGCACTAAAGCTCGTCGCAGTGACACCGGCGCGAGTAGACCGGGGTGTATTTCGTACCACCCGGCTTTCTTCGATTTATATTTAGCGACGAAGCACCAACGATGGATGCATGGTCTCTGGTTTCGAGGAGGTCCGCCATCCACTTCTAGGTCCAACGCGCGCGGGAACGCGTTTTATATTCTCACGAGAGCCACATGGGTGGAGAGAGAGAAAAAAGAAACATGTATATGAATTTTAAAAAATTCCCCAAACCAATCGCGTGATCGTTAAATTATTCATAGCTCTCGGAGATTTCCAGTTTGAAAAGCCGTTACAGTCGTGTTACCGGCGCTTCTTATCTCAAAAGCCGGAGGTCCTTTACCTTTTTTTTATTGAAGGCTAAACCAACATTTCCCAACGTGTTTATTTTCTATAATAAGCAAACCGTGTGCCATGTTCGTTGGATTATGACACATGAAACATAAAAAAAACATTTATTCAGAACGTATTTTCGACACTCAAATTGCTGTCATTATTGCCATAGAATAATGATAATCATAAATAAATCAATAATAACAATATTAATAATAACAAAAACAACAACAACAACAATAATAATAATAATCATAATAATGATAATGATAATAATCATAATAATCATAATAATAATCATAATAATAATCATAATAATAATCATAATAATAATCATAATAATAATCATGTCTATTTACACCCAAAAAATTGCATTAGATCTAAAAAATATTAAATAACTATGAATCGTCTGGTCCGTTCGTATAAATCCTAAAAAAATAATTTTCCTCAATCATTCCCCGTGATATCCAAATAATAACGACTCATAAATCCAGGAATAAATGCTCGCCCGCGCGCGAGGCCACATGTCAATGCCGCACGTGACCGGTGATCGGTTAAGCAAACACGCCGCTTTCGGCAATATTTCTTATTCCGAAATCTCCCTCACCGCAGCTCCACGTGCGTCCCGTGTGACCATTCAATCCGGGCGTTAAGCACGCACGTTACTGCCTTCGATCTTAATCGAGCGCGCCGAACTTTCGTTCCGTCGATCTTGAATAAACCGCTCGTCGTATATACAAATTTCTCGATGCCGATCGTCGAGCACGGGAGTCGCGCGTCGAACAGACGTCCGAGTGGCTCGCGGTGCCCGCGCGACTCGGGCATTACACATGCAGCGATACACCTATCCGGCGGAGACTTGTTTACGAGGCAATTAACGAGTACTTAACAGCCTCATGTTTTAGCACCGTGAATTAACTTTCTTCTCCCCGTGCCTTTTGCTTCCTTTTCGCTCGTCCCGCGAGCGCGGGCGATCCGATTTTCCGTCACACACGGGACGAGGACGATCGATCGGACGATCTGTCGCGCCGTCCACTGACACCGCTGTTTATTATTATTTTTATTATCGTTATGACTATTATTATTTTACGTGTAATATAATTCATAATTTTTCTACGTGAAATACAGTTAAACCGAATGTTGTCGAACCTTTTTCCCCATTATTGGAATTTATAACTTATTTTTGATTCCAGTAATTATAAGTTATTGGAAAACTTATATTCATGATGATTTTTCCTCATACTGCAAAATGAATCTATTGTTCGCATAGAATGACACAAGACTTTATGAGTTATGGAATCTAAAGTAAACTAACTACTAACATTGAAATGCAATAATAAAAATTGGCGGAGACTTGTTTACGAGGCAATTAACGAGTACTTAACAGCCTCATGTTTTAGCACAGTGAATTAACTTTCTTCTCCCCGTGCCTTTTGCCTCCTTTTCGCTCGTCCCGCGAGCGCGCGCGCGATCCGATTTTCCGTCACACACGGGACGAGGACGATCGATCGGACGATCTGTCGCGCGGTCCACTGACACCGCTGTTTATTATTATTTTTTTTTTATTGTCGTTATGATTATTATTGATAATAACAAGCCTCGTCTTACCGTTCGATATTCGTCTCGCTAAATAATAATAAAAACTCGATAATTAACGGTAAGCGTAGTATCTCTCGGACGATCGATATATATCGCACGTGGGCGTGTCCGAGGCGATCTGAGAGCCACTCTCGCCGAGCATGCATGCAAGAGTAATATCGAGATCGCGACCGACACTCGCCGGACCGCCCCTGCTGTAGCCCCCCGCACGACGGGCTGCGTTCTCTCCTCTTCGGTCCGGAGATCGAGAAGCTCGTCTTGTGTACCCCCTTCCTTTTTTTTCCCCCCCTTCGGAACCCTTTATCCCTTTGGAGTACTCCGCTCGCCTTAATAAATTAATTTTTCTAATCGACCATTGTTAGATGAGCCTTCACATTATTTCTGGTAAATTGGCCCATTTGTTACACGTGCCTCGTGTAGCGTAACATTTGGAATTTTATGGTGTTGTTATGTGCAATAATTTCGTGGTGATAAACCAACGGTTTTTTAATTTTTAGTTTTCGATCTGGAGAGAATTCGGTCTCAAGATTGTATTGATTGAAACGAGTTAGCTATACAAATTTGCAATTCGGATAAATATAGATTCTCGTTGGCGATTATTTGAGTCTCTTTTTTTTGGTCTCAGCGAGCGCGGATGATATTGAAATTATTCCGCGTTAGCAATTAACGGGAGTTTAATATTCAATCCGGGAATTAAATTACGCTCGGCGGGCTCATTAGAAGGCGAAAAATAGAAACTGTCGTAAATGAGAGGTCACAGTCGAGGAGACGTTTATCCGATTTTTCGAAGATACGGCTTATATTTATTCTATCACAAATTTATTCACCTTACAAGATATTTCTGGAACGGTGGGAATACAAGATATTCCAGAACGTTGACCGCAGCCAACAGAGACGATGACGCTGCATTTTTCAAAATCAAATATATCAAACATCAGATTACAGGACAAAAAATATAATCAAATTACAATAAAAATAATCCCGGTATTAAAATCACTTTTATTAAAATTCTATTCCACACAGAGAAAAAAATCAATGGATCAACCAAATCCAGCGGTCACAGGCTGTCAAATAAATGTTTAGTTAGAGCAATGACATTTTTTGTTTCTTCAACAGTTTCTCGGTTCAGCAGACCAAACGATGATTAAGGTGAAAAAAAAAAAATTGTCGAGCTGACTAAATGATTTACCTGACAGCCGGTGAACGCTGGATTTGTTGAATCAGCAAATCTCTTTTCCCAGTGCAATTATTTCCCGATTTACCCTCCCGATATTTATAACAAGAAAGCAGTATTCGTAAATCACTGTAAAAAAAAATAAATAAAAATAAAAATAAAAATAAAACTCACGCATCCCGAGTGGAAAGTCGCGGCGTCGCTTTGCGCGATTTCGCTCGCATCGCATCTCGCGCCGTCTCGGGTGGAATCGACGGGGCAGACGATTCGCAGATGTTAGTATGCGAATTGGTGAGGAATCTTGCGGCTCGGATCGAGGGGGTTAGCCAGGGGGTTCAAGGCGATCGGCCCGGTCAGGGTCGGGGGCCGCGCGGCGCGAGCGGTGCGCCGGTTCCGCGCATTCCCCTGATGTGCCGGCCGCGCGCGGCGGCGGCTGGTGTTGGCGCGGCAGGCGCCCATGGGGCCCCGTGCCGAGGAATCGTTACCCGTGGCACGTATCGCCGACGCCGACGCCGAGCGTCGACCGTCTGCGCTCGGCCGGCATCGCAGAGCCTCAACAGCACTTTGCATGCATCGCTCTCGTCTCTCTTTCTCTCTCTCTCTATCTCCCTCTCTACACCCCCCCCCCCCCCCCGCCGCCCCTTTGCTCTCTCCCTCGTCGGTGGCATTTAAATAAGAGCAAGGTGACGGGGTGCAGAACGAGAATGAGATTATTTCGAGAGCGCGCTACACGCCGCGGCCGAGAAATGAAAGGGAGGAGGAAGCGATGCAAAGAGAGAAACACAGACGAACGGGCACACGCTGGGGGTGCGTGGCCGGCACCGCGTCATCGACGGGGCATCGAAAATTCGTGAAATGGCGAACTTGCGATGTTTAAATCGCCGTTGCCTGGGATTTTATCGAACGAGACAAACGGTTCTCGTACGTAAGTCAAAGTTCGACGAATTAATATACAAAACTAGGTCTTGTATTTTCGTAATAATAGTCATAATAATCATAATAATAATAATAATAATAATATTATATATTTTTTGGAAAGTTGTTTGTCTGTTTATCTGTCCCAGTCCCCTTAATTCAAGTCTGTTCAAAAATTAGAAATTTGTATTTATGTTAACCCGCCCATACGCGGGCTTCGCACCCTTACCCTGTTGTCACATCACTAAAATCGAGGTTACTTTTTTTTGGCTCCATCGAACCTGGATTTTCTTCCTTCGTTCGAGATAAAGCTCTATAACGAAGAGGATGCCGCAAGGCGGAACGCGATATCTTGATTTTTTTTAATTTTTTGCAGAATTTTAAAGCCGGAAGTTGAGTTGCTTTATCCGCGAAAAGAACATTTTTTATTTCGCAAGGTTCTAAAACCATAATAATAATGATGATAATAATGATAATAATATTGATAATAATGATGATGATGATAATAATACCACGCAAAATAATAGTGATGATAATATTGATAATAATAATGATAATAATAATAAAGATGATAGTAATAAACATGGAATGTAATAGATGTTGCGAGACGAAAAATCTGGAAACGCTTTGCATCGCTTGATGAGGCTCCCGAGGGCGGAATAAAAAACCACAAAACGCTATCTAAACGTTCCCGGCACGCGGCTCTGAGTGTAGTATTTAATGTAATTAGTTTCGGCGAAGCGAGCGGGAAGGGAACGACCGGCCAATATTCCGCGGTTGGCGAGACTCGAGAGAGAACCCGATCCCCGGGTATACATGTAGTACTATATAGCGTCTCGAATGAATGCTCGGCTGCCGCCGCTTCTGCTCCGCTCCTGTCTGTCAAGGTTTTTTTAACTGTCAGCTGTGCGGTGGTCGCCACAAAAAATATAAAAATCGCGTCCCACTATCGCGCTAAACAACGACCTAATTTTCTCGATTAACTCTTACGTCACGAGTGTTCGGCAAAAAATTGCCGACCGCGAATTATCCACTCAACGACTGTTTGTTTTTGTCTATTTTTTTATTAAGCTTTTGTTATGTAGCGAGAAAAAATCTTTTTCCACTATTTTAAAAAAATTTGTATTAAACTCGCATTTTTCAATATGCTGTAAATGTCCTAAAAGTTATAATTTTTTTAAGTAAAAATATTATTTTATTCAACATTTTTGTTTTTAAATTGTGTTATTTAATTTTTAATTACAAGCTTTCACCATATATTTATAGTAACGGAATAGCGACGATCGGCACGTGTAACAATAAAGTCACTTTTAAGTGTATGAATAGAAGGAGACTCGTCCGGGTTTTCCTGGTACTTAAACAGAGGACTCATTTAGCCGCGACTAATTTCGTGCGTTTCAATTAGACGTCATTCGACGTCCTACCTCGTAGAGCGGCGCAACGAGGGCGAACGATAATTAATTTATCCCTTCCGCTTGCTCGTCGTCGTCGTGGACGAACCGTCGTCAGGCGATATATTCTTCGCCGCGAACTACGTGCCCATCGTCGCTCGGATCCCAGATATATTGTCACACGCCTGATTCACTCGAGGCTCGAGAGTCCCTACAGTCAAACAACATAATTTCGTGGTAACTAATGTGCCTCACCGACTTCTGAAATAAAAATCACCGGTGTCGTCATTTCTCTTAATTCAAGAGACGTCTGTCTCTCTCTTTCTCTCTCCCTAAATTCCTCGATCCGCCGCGTGTCACGTTTTCACACGAACAATTTTTCGCTTTCAAATGTTTTCTTTCTCTTTTTTTTCTCACAGCTTTTCGTAAGCCCTGAAGGTTGCGTTGCGCGTACCGTTCAATGATTATACACAGCCTGTCATATATATATCTTGGAAAGTTGTTTGTCTATTTGTTTGATCCACCCCCTTAATTCAACTCAGCCCTAAATAATAAAGCCTTCCTCCCCTTAATTCAAGTCCGCCCTAAATTATAAAAAACAAAAAAATTAAATCTCTATTTAATTGCGCATTAATTCCACAAATAATTTAATTCTTCCTCGAGCATTTTATGAGCGCGCGAGCCACTCTAACCTGCTAATATAACATAGCGGCATAATATGCAATTAGCATAATAATAATAATACCAATAATAGACGTAATAATAAAGCGGCAATAAATCCAATAAGCGAATCGCAGTTTTATTCTCATCCGCCTAATTCACTCGAGGCTCAAGAGTCGCCGCGTTCAGACATCATAATTTCAACGCAATTAAAGTGCCGCACATAAATTTCGAAAATAAAAATCACCACAGTCGTCTTCTCTATAATTTCAAGCGTCGTTTCTCGCACAGATTTCTCGATCCGCCGCGCGTCTCATTTTCACGCGAATAGTTTTTCGTTTCCAAATGCTATGTTTTTTTTTCGGTCTTTTATTTTTCCACCGAAGCTGACAGCTTTCCGTGAGCCCGGAAGGTTGCGTTGCACGCGCCGCGCTCGCCGGGTTTCCAAGCGTATAATAAAGCGGCAATAAAGAAACATTGCCGCGGGGTTAAGGTCCGCCGAGTGGAGCGCGTGCTCGCGTCTCTCGCTCTCCGGCGTCGCGAGAGCGAGAGAATCCGCTCTCGCCCTCTCGCCGCATCTCGTGTGTGTACGCCGAAAGGGTCCGGGCCGGACGGATCGCGCGGCGAGGATCGTAAAAATAATATGCGGCGTTATTTTGACGCCGGGCAAAAAAATAGTCGAGCCCAGCGCGGCAGAATAAGAAAAAAATAAAATAAATAAAAAATGAAAACGAAAAAGAGAAAAAAAAATCGAGTGTATCGCGCTTTCGTGAATCTAAATCGCGCGAAATTATTTCGGACGGTCAAAACACCGTCGCGCGTTCACGATGGAGAGTTTCATACGCGCCTTTGGCGCTCGCGCTATAAATCATTTTTATTTAACAACCGCGGGAGAAAACGCGCTGACGATGTCCACGAGAATTTATCCACCCGCGCACACGCGATCGGTCGAGCGTGTGGGTCTCGTTGCCGCGTTAACAAACGATAATCCGTGTTTACAAGCAGGTCGGACTCTCCCGGCCGAGTCATGCGCTCCGCGTAGCGCGCGGTGGAAATACCTACGCGGGCCGAGCGACTTAACGAAGCGAGAAAGAACGATGTGTAAGACGCTCCCGATCGGCGTACTTTGTCGCTGATCCCGATGATTTATGACGGGTTCTCTGCGCTTCCGTACTCGTTGCTGCCCCCTTTTACTGTTTTTTTTTTTTTTTTTACATCACTTCGTCATGCTTCTCGCGTGCACACGAAGTCTCAAAATTTAGCTCACTTTTGCGGGGCTTAGAGAGCGAGAGAGAGGGAAATAATTGCTTCGTTTGATTTGATAAACAAGTCGTGGTTAGCGGCAGAATAAAAAAAATCTGTAATATGACTAATTACTATTTTTAAAAAAAATGGTGTGTAATATGACCAATTATTTTTCTATATATAATATAATTATTAATTTTTCTACGTGAAATACAGTTGAAAATACAGTCGAATGTTGTCGAAGCTTTTTCCCAATTATTGGAATTTATAGAAAACTTATATTCATATTGATTTTTCCTCATATTGCTAAATGAAACTATTGTTCGCATAGTATGACCCAAAATTTTATGAGTTATGGAATCCAAAGTAAACTAACTACTAACATTGAAATGCAATAATAAAAATCGTGTTTGTCGTAAATAAGCCGCCCCGTAAAACCGCCAATTCCCTTCTTTCGAGTCACGCGTTAACATCCGCCAGACATCAACACGATTGCGTCCCGGATTTTCATGAAAGTCACGATCTGCAATCGCAGTGTGACGAACCGATTGAAGCTGCACGTCTGAAATTAAGGAGTGTGGCGATAGCCCTTAAGTTTTTTTTTAAGACATACACAAGCCCGAATAAAGTTTTCAACCCACCTGAGATTTCACTCACGAAGGAACGAAGGAACCATCTGCCCGACTGCTTCTCAACGAAAAAAGCAAAAAAAAAAAACGACTTGCAGTGCACAAAGCCCTTTGAATTTTTTGTATCCACTCTCACAATTATTTGAGCTAATGAAGCGTGAAGAGGTACTTTTCGTCCCATGGATACGTCCAGGGTGTGTGTGCGAGTAACCCGTGCGAAAATAATGAGAAATCACGAGAAGCACCTGGCCCACGTATCTGACGCCTCGTTATACGCGGTGCCCCGGCCACTAAGCCTGTCACGGTGGAATAAAAATGTGTGCCGCGTCGGCCGAGACGACCGCGGCAGCCTCGCGTATTTGCGTAGTCATCGCGTTAAAGAGATACAGGAAGCGGAAAATAAATAGCAAATGAAGAAAAACGAGAGGAGAAACGCAAAAGGGAAATAAAAACAAGAGGACACGTGAAAAAGTTTGTGGATACGCGTCGAGATGCCACGAGATCCGGATATTTTTATCGACCTCCTTCGCGCGTCATCCCGAAAAACGTGACTGGATCTCTACGTGCTTTACGCTCGTCAAGGAATTTTCGGAGCGCAGCCGCTATTTATACACGGCTGCATCTGTGAATACTTCTTATTTTCTGGCGCTGTTATAAAAGCCATTTGGTTTCCATTTTGGCAACGTGGAAATTTCGTACCCGCGTCAGCCCGCGACCCAAGTGACCGCTGTCGGTTGTTAGTTATTTCGGTGAAATTGTGATGTACGCGACGTTTTTACCGTTACGGTGACACTTTTACACCCCCGCGACATCGCGTCGAAATAACGACGTCGCGTTATCGCCGAGAAAATCAGGCAGAAATACGATTTTGTAACTGAGGAAAAAATTGAAAAGAAGACTGAAAAAAACTGAATAACTGAAAGCTCTGTCACGTTTACTAGCTACTGAACTATGATCACCAATCCCATTTTTTCCCACCCATTTGACTTTCCCAGTCGTCACCCCATTACGTCTGCTCCAGTTCAGCCCGTGTTTCCAATTTCCCCTCGCGTGTTTTTAAATTCGATAAACTCGGTGCGACCCCACAAATCGTACACCACAAAGCAGGGAAGTGACAAGTTCCGACGTTTCCCGATTCCATTTTTCCCCACCCACTTAGCTTTTCCAGCCCTCACTCCACGATGTCAGCTTTTAGTTCAGCCCGTGTTTCTAATTTCCCTTCGCGTGACTTCAAATTCGACGTGACAAACTCGATGGTGCCAACACCGCGAATCGTACACCACAAAGCGGCATAACCATAGATTCTGTCGTCGATTCCAATTTTTCCCAGCTATTTCATTTTCCCACCCATTCAGATTTTCCAGCCCTCACTCGCTCCACGTCGTCTGTTTCCAGTTCAGTCAGTGTTTCCAATTTCCCTTCGCGTGACTTCAAATTCGACGTGACAAACTCGATGGTGCCAACACCGCGAATCGTACACCACAAAGCGGCATAGCCATAGATTCAGTCGTCGATTCCAATTTTTCCCAGCTATTCCATTTTTCCACCCATTCAGCTTTTCCAGCCCTCACTCGCTCCACGTCGTCTGTTTCCAGTTCAGCCAGTGTTTCTAATTTCCCTTCGCGTGACTTCAAATTCGACGTGACAAACTCCAGTTGGCCAATACCGCGAATCGTACACCACAAAGCGGCATAACCATAGATTCAGTCGTCGATTCCAATTCTTCCCAGCTATTCCATTTTCCCACCCATCCAGCTTTTCCAGCCCTCACTCGCTCCACGTCATCTGTTTCCAGTTCAGCCCGTGTTTCCAATTTCCCTTCGCGTGACTTCAAATTCGACGTGACACAAACTCGAGGAGTGGAGAGGGGGGAGGCGGGGGGGGGGGGGGGGGGGGGGGGAGGGAAGAGCAACACCGTAAATCGTGCACCGCAAAGCGAAATAGGTACAGCGATAGTTTCTGACGTTTCTCTCGGCTGCATCTGTAATTAATATCGCGGTGTATTATATAAATGCCTACAACTGTATTATTGCGCTTAACAGTAAATCGCGATTCGCTCGCGTCGACGTTCCGAGAAGCCTAAGATGAGTTCGGACACGACGCCGGTCTGTCCAGCGAGCGAGCCAGCGGCTGCAGCAGCAGCAGCAGCCGCAGAGAGTCTCGATGGCAATGTCACATAAAGCCACGGGAAGCTGTGGCGTGTGCTCGTACCAGTTATATTTATAACTATTCGCGGCGGGCACGAGTCTCCCGTCTCTTACTGTCTCACTCAAGGGTCCCGCGCTCCCGACTCTTTCTCGTAATATACTAGCTGCGATATAGCAGTTTCTATACACCCGAGCGCTCCGAGTACCTAGCACCGGGTCACCCGTCTTTCTCCTTCACCCTTGCGACGCTTCCTCGACAACCTCGCCTCGCTTCCTCTCTCTCTCTCTCGCGTTTTCCTTCTCCATGTATTTTCGCGCAGGGCTCGCAGCGCATGAGCTACCGCAGACACCTATCATCTCCTACCCGGCGGCCGGGACACCGGGGCCTCCTGGGTCAGTCACGATCGCGGGATTCTAGTTTTTTTTTCTTCTCAGCGATTTACGGAATTCCTCGGGCGGCAATGAAACGCATGTGTTTCTGTTGTGGCATCGGTTACATCGATTAATTTACACGTATCTATTATAAATTCCTTGGCGTTTGATTTTTTTTGTTAGTTGATTTTCCTAGGGGGAGATGGGGGGGGAGTCGAATCATAAATAGGTAGCAAGTTGCTTCCTTCATTTATTTTTTTTTCTATTGCTTCTTTGCACCTTTCATTTCAGTTTTCTTTTGATTTTTTTTTTTCGCTCATGACAATATTTACAATTTTTTGTATTAATGTTTCTCATCATTATGATGCTTAAAAAATTATCGATTAGCAATTCGGTTGCGATCAGTGAAACGTAAAAACTATTAATGAGTCATGCTGATTTTTTTTCTTTTTTCCACCAGCGTTTTCAATAAATTTCCAGCCAGCCACGTTTTCGCATTAGCTTAATTCGCCCTACCCGCGGCGGTGTCAAGAGGCCCCGGCCACCGGGTGCCATACGTAGCTGCAGGTAACGTTTCTTCCTCTTCTGCGTCAATTTTTCCTTCTTGTTTCTCGTCTTCCAGCGCGGAGCGCACTTGGTGCACCGAGGACTTGAGGCTCGACCGCGAGGTGCATCGGCCGAGCTCCCGGTAGCTGTCGAGCCGTTTTCTCGAAAGATAATAACCCCCTGCGTCCCCAACCCCTTCTGCCCGTCCATTCCGGAGTCGTAAGTCTCAAAGTCCATCGTGCGTGTTGCCCTCGCGCTCCCTCTCGTTGCTCCCGCGGCCACGTATAGACGCGATATTCGCTCGCTCTACTCGCACTCGCACGCCGAGTCGTTCTTTTCAGCGCTCCTGATTCCAAAGTGACTTTTTACAGCTCGTAGAGACGACGCGGCCGCCGCTATGAGGCCGCGGCTCTCGCTCGGGTATTCCAGGCTTTTGTGCGAGTTTTACTCGCGGTACTCAAGTTATAGACCGATGATTAAGGTCTTGTTTGTTCTCTCCCGGTCGGCGCACCGCTTTGCGCTCCGCCGTGTCTGACGCGCTCGCCCGTAACCACTTCAGCAACAAGTGCGATATCCGACCATCTCGGGAATTCACTCGGGGAATCGCGAATTTTTTTTCGTTATTTGCGTTTTTTCGATTCATAAAAACGGGCGATTATGTTGCTCGGTTGAGTCGCGGGAATCTTCACCTCGGAACCCGGAAACTGGGATGCTGCTGCTATTGTTGGGTGCCGTGACTACTTGTAGTTTTGGTCAGGCGATACCAGCGATTATTGGAAATATTTTCGAATGAATAAAATAAGGTTAATAAAAATCTATAATATCAGTGAACTTTTTTAATATCAGTGAACTTTTTTGATATCAGTGAACTTTTTAAATATCAGCGAACTTTTTTAATATCAGTGATTTAGGTTAATAAAAATCTATATTAGCAGTGAAAATCAGTGAAAATCAGTGAAGAAGTTGAAAATATTACGTCAAAAAGTTGAAAATTTCGTGGCTGAGTATTTCGATTATTTTCCGTGTCAATTTTAATTGTTAAATTAAATTGTATCTCTGAAAGTAACTTTAATATATTCCTGCTACTGACTGAAATATTAACCTCTGACCCTTCACCAACATAATCTCTAAATTATCTGAAAAATCTGTTCTGAATTCGTTGAAGGATTCTTTATATGGTCTATGGATTCGTCTGATGATATCCGATCCGTAACCACTTGAAGTAACAACAAGTGCGACACATTCGACGATCTCGGGAATTCATTTGCGGGGTCACGGATCCCCTCGTACAATTTTGTGCTATTTCAATAAAACAAAAAACGACAATTACGTTTCACGACTCGGTCGAGCCGAAGAACTCCTCGCCTCGCAAAACCCGGAAGCCAGGTCGTCGCGGCCGTTGTTGTTGAAATTCTCGGCCAGCTTCCGAGTGCCATTGAGGCGCGGCTCGACGAGAGAACACACTGCAATTAGCCCGAGATATCGTTTTAATGACTGACTCGAGTTTCTCCGCGGTGCTGCAGAACACTTCGCAACTAATTCACACTGCGTACGGCGCTCGGGCACTGCGTATATAACGGTACCTGGCGTGCGCGCGGTGGTTATTGTTGGCTGTTCAGCGGGATTTACGAAGAAAAGAAGCGTAATTACTCAATCAATTATTGTTGTATCGCTCGACTAATGGCGGGATCGAGCGAATTACCCAGCGAACCGAGAACTTTTTCCACTTAACTTTACGCTCGGTCGGCGGGAGATCGCGACGACGAAAAAATTTGCATAATTGCACGTAAAGCCGCGTCTACAACGAGCCAGACCACCGGTTAGGAAACACTCAAATGTCTCGCCGCTAAAGTGATTGAGAAATAACTTATCCACAATTTTTAATAAGTACAAATTTCACGATGCAGTTTTTGTTGTCTCGGTCGGCCGATTTGTGCGCTTGTTGCGAAGTAGGTAAAAAATAGTTTATAGTTAATACGACGAAAAAAAACTATAAGTAGTGGTAAATGGTGTAAGCCAAAAAATACCACGTCGAAGAAAACGAGATGACTGATTACTGAGTCCTTCAATATTTTTCGTATCAAATGACAAATTTTCTTCAAAATTTATGTCAATATTATATAAAAATATTTATATAAAATATTTACGAAAAATATTTATATAAAATATTTGGGAAAAATATTTCTATAAAATATTTGGGAAAAATATTTATATAAAATATTTACGAAAAATATTTATGTAAAATATTTACGAAAAATGTTTATATGAAATATTTACGAAAAATATTTATATAAAATATTTACGAAAAATATTTATAAAAAATATTTCTATTAAAAAAACCTACATAAATCCTATCAATGATAAAAAAAGAATATAGTGTCTTGCAATAAGTGCCCCCGTTTTTTTTAAATTTCTGGATCATTTTCAGTAAAACCGACCCCCATTACCCAAATCCACATTAACCACACACATCATAAAAAACCAGACCATCGTAACACGGCGCCGAGATACTTGGGTGTGGGTGTCGTAGGTGGGACAAGACGTCGACAATAAGGTCTCTCCGGCGCGTGATATCCGAGAGATCCCATCTGCACTCGGGCGGACGACTTCCGGTGGTTTTGCGACAGCCGCATTATTTATGCGCCTATTTACCGGACGGTAAAACCGGCGCGCGCGTCCGTCATCCCGTTCCCTCTCGTCGCTTTTATAATACACACACATACACGACGTATGCGGAGTATATCTCGTCGGGGGCACCCGCGATACCTTCGACTTCCGGTGGCGTCGAATATAATAATAAGCGCGAAGCACTCATCTCGGGCTCTGCCTCGTGCACTGCGAATTGAGATGTCGTGTGCGACGGGGGGGGGGGGGGGGGGGGCACCACGCACAGTCTGGTTGGGCTCGGGGTCTCCGCTGTCAACCCCAGTCCAATATGCACGACCCAGCACTACTATGTACTCCAGACGTCTGAGCCTCATATTGTATAATCCCGCGGCGCATGACAGCGCCAGAGGCCCCCCGTTCATTTTTATCATCAACCCCTTTCGCCGACGGACGTGGCTTCTCTTATACGATATGTCAAATCGCTCCTTGGATCAGTGACGATAATTTTTTCTTTTGAACAATTTAAGGAATTCCTGCGGAGCGAAAATGAAACGCATGTGTTTCTGTTGTGACATCAGTTAGCTCAATTAATCGAAAGGCCTATTATAAATTATATTCTGCCTATTATAAATTCCGTAGCGACTGTTTCTTTTTTTCGGTAGATGTTTTTTTCTGGGACGACGAGATGAATTGTAAGCGAGCGGCGAGTTGCATCGTTAACTTGTCTTTTTTTTTTGTATTGTTGTTTAACACGACTTAGGTGGTTCAGTAATTTTAGGAAAGGGATGGCACGATTCAAATGGAAAAGCATTAAGAATAAATTTCACAGCACCACTATGTACGTCAGACGTCCAAGCCTCATATTGTATACCTAATCCCTCGGCGCATGACAGCGCCAGAGCTCGCCGGACATTTTTATCATCAACCCCTTTCGCCGACGGACGTGGCGTCTCTTATACGATATGTCAAATCGCTCCTCGGATCGGTGATGATAATTTTTTCCTTTTGAACAATTTCAGGAATTCCTGCGGAGCGAAAATGAAACGCATGTGTTTCTGTTGTGACATCAGTTAGCTCAATTAATCGAAAGGCCTATTATAAATTATATTCTGCCTATTATAAATTCCGTAGCGACTGTTTCTTTTTTTCGGTAGATGTTTTTTTCTGGGACGACGAGATGAATTGTAAGCGAGCGGCGAGTTGCATCGTTAATTTGTCTTTTTTTTTTGTATTGTTGTTTAACACGACTTAGGTGGTTCAGTAATTTTAGGAAAGGGATGGCACGATTCAAATGGAAAAGCATTAAGAATAAATTTCACAGCACCACTATGTACGTGAGACGTCCAAGCCTCATATTGTATACCTAATCCCTCGGCGCATGACAGCGCCAGAGCTCGCCGGACATTTTTATCATCAACCCCTTTCGCCGACGGACGTGGCGTCTCTTATACGATATGTCAAATCGCTCCTTGGATCAGTGACGATAATTTTTCCTTTTGAACAATTTAAGGAATTCCTGCGGAGCGAAAATGAAACGCATGTGTTTCTGTTGTGACATCAGTTAGCTCAATTAATCGAAAGGCCTATTATAAATTATATTCTGCCTATTATAAATTCCGTAACGACTGTTTTTTTTTCGGTAGATGTTTTTTTCTGAGACGACGAGATGAATTGTAAGCGAGCGGCGAGTTGCATCGTTAACTTGTCTTTTTTTTGTATTGTTGTTTAACACGACTTAGGTGGTTCAGTAATTTTAGGAAAGGGATGGCACGATTCAAATGGAAAAGCATTAAGAATAAATTTCACAGCACCACTATGTACGTCAGACGTCCAAGCCTCATATTGTATACCTAATCCCTCGGCGCATCACAGCGCCAGAGCTCGCCGGACATTTTTATCATCAACCCCTTTCGCCCGACTGACGTGGCTTCTCTTATTCGATATGTCAAATCGCACCAGCGACTCCTGATGAATAATTGAAGCTTTCGCGTGACAGATGTATTTATTTTCGCCGGTGGACGTGGACACGCAGTTTGCGGAGAAAAATGTGACAGATTCCGGAATATAGCGAGCTCTGCTTATACAAATTGTTACACGTGTCGTGATTTAGCTGCCGGTTACATTATTTATTGAAGCTGGGCGATATAAATTCGGGCGTACGTTTTTTTTACTGTATGAATAGCGAGGGTTTCGTTAAATATAATTAATCTTCGAATTAAATTAATATGTACATTCGTAGATGTATAAATTCATACATTTAATTAACAGCGAACATAAAAACGCAAATAAACATTTTTACCAAACGCTTACAACATGTTGAAAAGTGTTGAGTAAAATTTTTGATAAAACTAAGCCGTCCGTAAAGGCAGAAAAAATAAAAACAATTTTTTTCAGTCTTTGGGCTGTAAATCTAAAAAAACTATTCATGCTAATAAAAACATTATTCATGCTAACAAAAAAACTACTCATGCTATTAAAAAAAAACTGTTCATGCTAATAAAAAAACTGTTCATGCTAATAAAAAAAAACTATTCATGCTAATAAAATCGTGTATACGATCCTCAGCCAAAAAAGCCTGCAGACATCAACGGAATCGTCCAATTAAATTATTCCCCCGATTTAGCGTGCACTATAATTTCCCCGTACTCGCGATGCTGATTAATTGCTAATAAGATTACCGATTGTTGTTTATTTACGTCATACATATCGCGTCATTGGCCGGGACGCGGCGGTCGTCGGCGAGGCGCATGTAGAAACCGCGTCCGCGCGGTATACATAGTACCGGCAGTGACGATCATTACACAGGTATAACGCATGCATCGACGACGGTTGTTAATCACCAGCGCCACCGGCGTAGCCCGTAGCGGAATCGTCCTCATTCTCGATTCTCTTCGCTCCTGCTGGTGTCGTTGACTCAACCGAACGGTACAGAAGCACCGATCGCACGTCCGCCGTGACAGATTTATCGGCGTGCTTCGCGGTACCGATAAACAAGCAGCACTCGCGGCTGCTGCTGCTGTTGCTGCAACGCGGGTTTGCCGCGCCACTGCGTCTTAGCTCGAGCAGCTCGCCTGATGCCGGTGGTCGCGCGAACTCTTTTCGACGACCGCGCGAGCGCTGCAGCGCACGTCAAGTCTCTCTGTCATCGCGTCAGGTGTATCGCCCAGCTGGGAAAGACGAGCGGGAGAACCGCCAACACGCGGCACTCGCAGACAATCCGCAGACGTGAACTCGGGTTACACACAAAACACGGACGATCTCGCCGATCGAGGAGGCACAGCGGTCTGGTAACTCGAGAGAGAGAAAGAGAGAGAGAGAGAAGCGGGGACGTCGCGTACCTACGTAGAATTTCCCTCGGTATTTCAACTATTAATGAGATAATTATTGACACAGGTATTTTCTGTGGAATTCTGTGGAATTGATTTTTCCTCCAGATGTCGATTTTTTTTTGCTGGGGTGTATCGATCGCTATTCGCATTTTTTCTCACGGAAAACACTGGTTGAGACTATTGCTTCCTCATAGAGGAAGCTTTGTTTTCGTGAAAATTTTTTTTTTCGAGATTTTCATGTTAACATACTTAGAATCACCTAAAACGTCGAGAAAAGTGGTCTAGAAAATATGTCTGTATGTGTGTATGTGTGTGTGTGTGTGTGTGTGTATGTATGTATGGTCCAGGCACCGAACATTCAATTGTTCATAACTCAGGAATGGCATGGTGGATCGAGCTAAAAATTGGCACGGAAGTAGAGTATTAAATCCTCTGTAATTCACATTTTTTTAAAATTAAATATATCCATGTATACAAATTTTATCGAATTTTTAATTTTTCAAAAAAATGGCGTGAACGCTCTAACTTTCGTAAAAGTTCGACGACTCAGCTATATACTTCATCATAAATAAAGACACGTTCAATGTTGTTTGGTATTGAATTTCAGCGAAATCGGTAAAGCGGTTCCGGTTTTATAGAATTTTGAATTTTTCGAAAAAAATAAATTTTGCTCTATATCACGTCGAATCTCATCAACTGAACCAAAATATTAAACAGTCAAAAAATAACATACAGCGTTGCCACGTATAAAATTTGGTGACGATTGGTAAAGTCGTTCGGATTTTACGCTGTTATGCATTTTTGAAAAAATTAAGATTTTCGCTGTAACTTATAGAAAAGTTATTAAAGTAAGTCAAAACTTTGTATCTAATCAAAATTAGATGTAACGGTGTTTGTAACGGAGTTTTTTTGTTCAAATTTTTAAAAAAGTGCAAAGATTTGTTCAAATTAAAAAAAAGGTGCAAAGTAGAACTTTGCACACTGCTTCCTCATTAATTCCCCTTTTTCACAAAGCTTCCTCTATGAGGAAGCCAAAGTTAATAAATAAGCTTCTTCATAGAGGTGGCTTTGTGAAAAAGGGGAATTAATGAGGAAGCAGTGTGCAAAGTTTTTTTACAGTGTTTTTGAAAAATGAAATAAAAACCCATCAACGAAATATGACACACAAAAGAAATCATCACACGGCAAAATATCACAAAAGCAAATCGTCGTGTCATATTTTTAAAGAAAATAAAGCTTCCTTTATGGGGAAGCAAAAATAAATTAAAAAGTCGAGCTTTTCAATTTCAAAATTTCTGGACTGAACTTCTATTAAAAAATGCTGCAATCAACGCTCAGAATTTGTTTCCGTCAGAAACAACAACTTTTGGCTTCTGGCTCTTAAATCATAAATTTTCTCACGGAAGTCGCTGCTGACGAAAAAAGGAATAACGATCATTCCCACGTATTCGAACAATAAATACAGTCTGGCCGCGGTTCGGTAAAAAGCTCGCGAATAATTCCCCGGACCGTTACTCATCCTGTACTCACGTGAAATAGCAAAAAGACTAATAAACCCTCGAGCACATCTCGTCGTACATAGCGCTATTCTAACTCTCGGCAATTATCATATCTCATTTTATCACCGCGCGTGGTCAAACGAAAAAAGAGCACGAGGAGGACACAGCGAGTGCGCTCGCAATTAAGAGTCGAGTGAACATATCCCAGCCGCGCGCATCGCGTCGTTATATTGCAATGTAACTTCGATTGTGGGGATCTCGCTCGTCGCGCGCTGATGTGGGGACCGATGAAATTATTATTAAAGGCACACGACGCAGGCGACGCGACTATAAATATTATACACATAATAATAACATATGATAGACGACGCGTACGCAGGCACAACAAAACCCAACGAACGACTTATGGTTAATAACTGTGTCCCAAGTGGATTATGATAAGTATCTCGTTAAACTCTCTCGCGCGGCTCATGGATCGTTTATGATATCGTTACCGAGCGCCGGGCCAGCGAGAGGCTAACCACCACCACCACTAACCATTATCTATGCTTATGTTTATATACAGGGTGATTCAGAATTCACACACCAAACGAGACCTGTAAGTCCGAAATGGTCCCAGAAACGCGTGTGCAAAATTTAAGATTTTTGTTCTCAGTAGGTTTTGAGTGAGAGCCAATTTGTGACAGCCAATCGGAAAATTCGCTCTCAACTTACTCTCAACTTTCTCTCAATTCGCCCTGAAGCGAATTATAAAAAAATTGAGTATCCTTCCTCTTAATTCGCCCTCAACTTATTCTCAACTTGCTCTTAATTCGCCCTCAACTCACTCTTAACTTGCTCTTAATTCGCCCTCAACTTACTCTCAACTTGCTGTTAATTTGCCCTCAACTTACCCTCAACTTGCTCTTAATTTGCCCTCAACTTACTCTCAACTTTCTTTTAATTCGCCCTGAAGCGAATTTAAAAAAAGTTGAGTATAAGTTGAGGGAAAACTTACTATCAACTTGCTCTTAATTCGCCCTCAACTTATTCTCAACTTGCTCTTAATTCGCCCTCAACTTTCTCTCAACTTGTTCTTAATTCGCCCTCAACTTGCTCTCAACTTACTCTTAATTCGCCCTCAACTTGCTCTCAACTTCAGTACAAATTAAGAGATTCGCTCTGTCGCTTGAGAGTGAATTAAAAGAAAGTTGACAGTAAGTTTAGGTCGAATTCTCTGATTGGCTGTCCCAAATTGACTCTCATTCAAAAACTACTGGTAATAAAAATCTCAAATTTTGGACACGCGTTCCTGGGACCATTTGGGACTTTCAGGACTCCTTTGATGCGGGGATTCTGGATCACCCCGTATAGTTTATATTGCCACCACCACGAGCGTCGATCGCCCCGTCGGTCTCGCTCTCTAGACTCGTTTCTATGCAGATTTTCGTTGCGCCCGTGTCGAAACCGATCGCATAGTCGCCGCGACGCTCCGAGCGCGCGGCCGCCACTTTTCACCTGAGCATCGGGATAATTTGTATTCCGACAATGTGTTCGCGAGGGCTCCTCGCGCCTCCGACACGAACGGATAACGATCTACCGAGCGTCCCGATCTCTCGCCGATCTTCGAGCCCGACGACGGAGATCGCGATGATCGCGGCGGCGGCAGCAGCAGCAGCAACAACAACAACACGACGCCGTGACAGAGGATCGAGCGAGGAGCTCGCGGTGTCCTCGTCGTCGTCATTAACGCCTCGTATTAATTCGAAATTACACGGGTGAATATACCTGCGGCCGGTTCGAACGAGCGCTTCGAGGGCTATTTCGACGCTTCGGGGATTTTGCGGCTGTGTCGAGTCTTGTCGCATTATGGAAATGTCGCGCGATTGCGATGTTCGGATTTTCATTTTTTTTTACATTTTTTTTAATAGTTAGTAAATCGTTTATTTGGGTTAAAAGTTTGCCGGCCGATTTGTCGTACCGAGAAAATCTGCGATCACCGTGAAAATGAGGCGAATTATAATAACGGTATCGGTGGTAGTGCAGCAGGTGCGAAAGGAACTCATCGTAATTAATTAGCCTGGGAACTGGTGGACGTTCTTGAGGGGCGGAAAAATGCAGTGATCGTTATTCACCCAAGATCGCGATTTCTCACTTGTCTATTTTTTCATTCGTCGATTTGATGTACAGAAAAAATCGGTAATCGTCAGAAAACAGCTTATGAATTATAACGGAAAGGAACTCATCATAATTAGCAGACCAAATAACTCAATTCCGGAGGTTGAAGGGAGAGAAACATTCTTCAGGGGCGAAAAAAGATTCAGCGGTGGTTTTTAGATGAAGATCGCGATTTTTCTGCTGCTTATTTTTATTTTTATTTTATTTTTTTTTTTTTTTTTGTGATACTCAGCACTGAATGTTCTGTGTAAAAATAAAAACGTTTCGCTCGTCAATTTGCAGTACTGAGAAAACGCGGCAGTCGTCAGGAAACACCTTGCGAATTATAACGGAGCTGCGTTAGCTATTAGTAAAACAAGTGCGAAAGGAACTCATCATAATTAGCCGGGCGGGTAACTCGAGTCCGGCGTCTGGAAGGAGGGAAACATTCTTGAGGGCCGACGGAGATTCAGCGATGGTTTTTAAGTGCACCGCCAGCCGCGATCGTGCCCGCGGTGTAGGTATATACGTCAAGGTGATTCCTGACATCCAAATTGGAGGGTGCGTTGAGTTCTCCGCGCGCGTTCCCGGCTGCCTCCGAGGTAATCGCGTCTCCCTCGCGAATTACAGCGGACACGCGAAATTCTATCCCGCCGCGTTTCGTCGAAGGATTGAAAACCGGAGTAAAGAGGACAACACGAGATCAACGGCGACTTCACACCTAAGAATTTAAATGCAAATTAATCGAGCGTACATTTTTTTCAAACTCTTTTCGCGCCCAAGGCGAATGTAAAAAAAGTCAACAAAAAAAGAGACAATCCAAAGTGTAAATCGTATTTTCGAAAAAATGTATCTCGAAAATAAAAAGATTAGGCTCGAATTCTTCTTTCGAATTTTCCGAATGCGAATCTTTCATCGAATAAAACGACTTTATTATTATTAAGGTGATGTAATACATAAAGTTAATACAAAAATGATGAATTTACAAGCAAATTATTCGAGTGCAATTTTTTTAAATCTTCTGTTCCGCCCAAGGCGAACATAAACAAAACCTACAACCAAAGTACAAATCGCATATTCTAAAAAAATGGATATATCAAAAACAAATCGACGCACCTTACAATTTAATTTTTCAAATATTCCTAACGCGATTTCCTCGTCAAATAAATCACTATATAATATTAAGGTGATGTGACAGATACAAAAAAAATAAAATAAAAATCATTTCTACCGAGCAGCAGTGGCCGCTGACCCCGCAGGAAAAATCCGTCATCGCCCGATGACGATTTCATCGCAAAAGTATATAACACGATTTCCTCGTCAAATAAATCACTATATAATATTAAGATGATGTGACACATATAGAAAAAAATAAAAATGATTTCTGCCGAGCAGCAGCGGCCGCTGACCCCGCATCAAAAGTCCGCCATCGCCCGATGACGATTCCATCGCAAAAGTGTGCCACGCATCGGCGAGTCGCGCGTATAATTCCGTGGTCAGCGGCCCGCGTACCGTATGGTCGCGTCTCCCTGTTCGGGATCCCGCGGATGTTGGCCTCCCGCGGTGCATCGCAAGCGCCGTCGCCGAGCCTGTAATCGAACTTACCCGCCGATAATTACGGTCGATCTGCGTGCCGCGCGCGGGGGGAGCAGGCGCCGTCTTGCTGGGGGCCCCCCCGACGCACACACCAAACCCACAAATCGTCGATTCGACCGCTGAATTCACCCGACCCCGACCCGGAATTATCGCCGTTTCCTCTCGTTCGCCGCACTATGGGCTATACTCGCGAGTCGTAACATCATTCACGGAAAGATGATACCTACGAACGTTTCTCTCTCTTTTTTTTCTTCCTCTTCTTCCCTCGACAAACGTCTACGTGCTGAACGAAATAAAGAGGCTGTAAAAAAAAAAAAAAGAAAGATTAGTAGGAACTGGATTCTTGGGAGCTGTACTGGTTTTTATATAGTCGCAGTGGTTCTCTCCAGTTTCCCTGCACCCGGTGTTTTACATTCTTCCGTCTCGATTTTTTTCTCTTTGCACCGCAGTTTTCTTTTTTTTCGTGAGTCGTATTCACTATACGCGTGCCAACGACCGAGCGCCTATGCAGAAAACCCGAAGGGGTCGAGGGAACACCGAGTCCCAGCCGAGAGCGCCCCGTCTCAATGAATATAACTGTTCCTAATTTCACGTTGCGACGCGTAAACGCCGATCCCGTCGTTGCGATGAGATTTTATCGCGCTTTCTTATTATCGTTTATACCCCCAGATAGTAATGAAAATGCTCTTTATATTATACG
This sequence comes from Pimpla rufipes, assembly GCA_963932165.1. Lineage (NCBI taxonomy): Eukaryota > Metazoa > Arthropoda > Insecta > Hymenoptera > Ichneumonidae > Pimpla > Pimpla rufipes. Next base: position 9,909,298 of record OZ010636.1, read on the forward strand.
TGAATAATGCCCCACGACGGTGCCACTCATTCTCCCGTGTGGATTTCTATCGACAGAAATTCCTGACATGCTGCGTCGTTGGCTGCAAAGCTATGAAAGTATTTCGCAGATCTGCGGTCTAAAAATCAAGACTTAAAACTGTATTTTCTTCACAAAAAGGCGTAAAACGTAGTACAAAAAATTATTTAATACACGAATTTATTCATCGCGCTCGCGATCAGTGTCGCAATAAATTACCACACAGATTACAGCCTGCGGCATCGATTATTAAAATAAAAACGCCCCATTAAATCCTGCAAGAAACGGTGGCACTAAAAAGTAAAAAAAAAAAATTTCCCACATCTTTCAATTCCCACGGCATAAACACGGCTCAAAAAAATGTGCATCTCAACGTAAATGAAACGCACAGGACACGTTTAATGGTGTTTCGCTTCCGGCAGTGCTGACAACCATAGATTCAGTTTTTATTTTTTTTTCGTTTTTGCGTTTCATTTTCGTTTTCCTGGCCTGGCGGCTGTCACGGCGCGTCGGGCCGAGTCCTTACGTATCAGAGGGATTTTCTTGCACGACGCTGACTCCTCGAAACTCGACGATAGTCGCGTTAATTAATCCGGTCGATCCTGTCCCGCTGCTGGGTATTCGAATGGCAGAAGCCGCCGCTGCTGCTGCGAGGCATAGACGATTGCTGAGACCGCGTCGAGAGTGGCGTATACGAGGGAGATAAGATCGGTACACATAGGCCGTATATGTGGTACACACTGCGCACTTTATATACTTTACGTATGCACATGCATAAGCAAATCCGCGACTCGGCGAAGCTCCGGAGTCGGTGCTTGATTGAACGGAAACGAGAAATCGTCGAGTCTCCCTCGTTGCACACAGTAATCCCACTGTGTGTTTATCCACGAAGCGCGCGAGTGTGCGACGCACGTACGACACACGTACGCGAATATGTAACTGGGAGAGACAGAGAGAACGAGGGACAGAGTGGGAGCTGGGCTTGAATAATAATTCTCCGTCTCCGTGGCTTATCAACAATCGGGACATACGGAGCGGTTCCTTCGGCCGGGCACTCTCGGCTCGTCGTCTCGTCGTCGTGTCGCATCTGAACGATAAATCCTCGCTTGGAAATCACTGTCGTCCTCGTGTCCGTCGGGAATATTTTGCTCGAATTTTGTTTTAATAGCGCAGCGGATTTTCTTGGGCGAAAAAGAAGCGGCGGGAGTTTTGATGCAATTTTGGTGCGACGAAAGGTAATGAGAATGCGGGGACGAAAATTAGTGTCTGTCAGGAGGTCCAGATGGAATTTAGCTCGGCGAATTTTGAACGCGAGTAGCGCAGCGGATTTTCGTTCCCAAAAAAAAGGCACCAAGATTTGCTGTCTAATGAAATAACACGAATACGTAGACGAAAATTACTGTCTATCCAGCTGGAATTTTGCTCGGTGAATTTCGAATGCGAGTAGCGCAGTGGATTTTCGTCTCCAAAAAAGACACACCAAGATTTGCTGTCTCTAACGAAACAACACGAATACATGAACAAAAATCACTGTTCATCCTCGAGTCGAACGCGAACAGTGAAGCGGATTTTCGTTCCCAAAAAAGAGGCAACAAAAGTTTTGCTGTCCCTATAACGAAGGGACACGAATTCCTGGACGAAAATCACTGTCTGCCCTTCGACTCTCGTCTCGAAATTTACTTCGTCGAATTTCGAACGCGAATAACGCAGCGGATTTCCGTTCCGAAAAAAGAGGCAGCAAAAGTCTCGCCGTCTACCAGGACACGAACGTCTGTGAACCGTGAGTGGGTGGATGGAATCGTGCGAACGCGATACAGCGTGTAAATTTTCACGTCGCCTCAAGTCATTAGCGGGATGTTCTCTTCCGAGAGACGAATATTTGTACTCCCGAGTAACCTATGGGTAACTATAAAAAGTACGGGGGAGAGACGAGAAAAAAAAGAAGGTATGAATATAGTCGCGGTACGACGGAAGGGACAGTCGTTAAATGGGCATTTGCACGATTGCGCAATACGAGAAGCGTCGCGTCGTCTCCTTTCCCGTGGAAATTCCGCGGCGCACGAGGATCCCTGTGTTGTATTTACGGGCCGAGCGTCCTCGGCGCCGATTGTCGAATGGGCGTTTATGGGCCTCGCGGGACGACGGCCGAGCCGAGGATTATGAGGAAGTATCGCTTCTCGTTAATACGGTAGTAATGGCAATTCACGGTAACGCAGCGCTAAAAATTCTGGCGCTAAATCAACCCCAGCGGGCTTTGTGTGGGTCGGCACCGACGATCGGTGTTCGTGCAATAATTAATGTTCGATTTCCGGCGCTAATTTGCACTGCAACCTCAAAACTCTCAACAGGTTTCGATAAATTGAGTCGCAGTAATTTTTTTAATTGCATTATTTTAAAGTTTTACATTTTTCTATAGTTTTAAATTTTTTTAAAGTTTTACATTTTTCTAAAGTTTTAAATTTTGCTAAAGTTTTTCATTTTTCTAAAGTTTTGCATATTTTCATTTCCATGAACGTAAATAGGATGATAATTTTCGAAGTGGTAAATAAAAGTTGCATATTTGCTTAGCCCACTGTTCCGGTTTTTTTTAAATTCTGATTGACGTTTGCAGTTAGATCCAACAAATATTCTCCAATGATAAATTTGAGCGTAATTTAAATAATAAAACATTTTATAAAAAATATTATAAATATTTGTTTAACATTCACAAATTTATCCTCACTATTTCTAGGCACAAAAACCTCGATATTTGTATTTGACAGATCGATTATCCATGGGATTACAAATTAAATTCTTCGTACTATTTTCAAATTTCCGACTCACGCTGTAGAATATTCGAAAGGTGATCCCGCGCGCAGTTTATCCCTGGAAGTTTGCTCAACAGCGGATAGAGGAATAAAGCGTAAGTGGAGAAACGCGACGAGGAAGCCCAATGGCTACTCGTCTCGTTCGCTCGATCGCCCTCGAGGATCGACGAGGTTTGCAGTGGTAAAAGCCCGGACTTAATCCGTCAATTTGCGAGGTGTTTCGCAGTCGAGTTGAAGCGCAGTAAGTAGAGAATAGCAACGTATATACACAACAGGGGACGAAGGGGGTAGGCAGGGGGGGATATACGCTGGATACGCTCGTGTAATGGCGTCAGTCGTCGTCGCACTCGTCCCGTCGCGATGCTCCTGACACTTGAAAGGGATGCAAGAGTCATGCTCGACGTTCGGAGTAGTCGTCGGCTGACTCTTTGTCGGACGGCGCGCGGGATCCTCTCTCGCTTTGTACGAGAAACCGATTCGAGACTAACACGACAGCCGAGTGCAATAGCCCCCCCCCCCCCTCCCCCTCCACATCCCCTCCACACTCCTGGATCTTCGAGGGATATTCCCATTGATTTAGAGTTCTGTGTAGACGTTCCGAGTAGACACTCGATCTCTCGTCTTTCCCAATCGAGTACGCAACCCCCTCCTCTTGCTGATCAATCGATTCAGCCTCAACGGGACGAGCGAAAAATAACAGGGTTGTCGATTTACGACTGCATTGCTTAGGCGCTGAATCGTCAGTTGATTCTGTCTTTTGCCATTGGGGAAGAACAAAAATATGTCCCAGTTTATGGCTTGACTTAGAATTATTTTTAGAAAGGGTTTGGATGACATGAAGAAGTAAATACGTCAAGTTTACATTGCGACGTTTTCTGGTTTGAATTAATAATAGAGCGTCTGTCGAGGTTGACGTCGTCAGGATGTCAACCTGTAATCACGTCGGATTGATGGCAAAAGGGGAAATCGTCTTGAGGGGGAAGAAAAAAAAAGCGTATCTTGTGGATCTTGTGGTCGTTTTTGCCGAATCGCCAATTAAATGTCTTTTGCCATTCTTTTTTTTATTGTTTTTAGAGAAGGTTTGGATAATGGTAAAGATATGTCAAGTTTACATTGCATCGTTTTCCGAGGAGAATTAATAGGGCGTCTGTCTATGTTGACGTCGTCAGCACGTCAACCTGTAATCACGTTGGATTGTTGGCAAAAGGAAAATCATCTTGGGAAGAAAAAAAAGTACATTGATCGTGTGATCGTGTTTGTCGAATCACCAATTAGCTGTCTTTTGCCATAAAAAAAAGAAAAATTATTTAGAATTATTATTAGAGAAGGTTTGGATAATTTCAAAGGTATGTCAAGTTTACACTGCATCATTTTCCGAGCTCAATTAATAGGGCGTCTGTCTATGTTGACGTCGTCAGCACGTCATCCTGTAATCACGTTGGATTGTTGGCAAAAGGAAAATCGTCTTGGGAAGAAAAAGGAGAAAAAAAGCGCGTACATTGATCGTGTGGCGTAGGTCTGGTCCGCCTTTCATCGGATCGTCCAACGCGTTCCGGGGTCCACCTACTTGCGGCATGGAAATTAGCGCGCGTGCAGACGACGCCGAGGAGAGTTGGTCAATGACGTGAATCTGGTTGAGAATAAATTTCACGTTGCGAGAGAGGCGAAACGGATAAAGAGAGTGAATGAGCGGTCTCCCTGGCGGGCAAAGGGATATGAGCATGCGGCACGCACGCGAGCGCGCACGCACGCAGCACGCACGGTTCGGCGAACAATGAGGCGTGCGAAAGTAGGTGGTGGCGGTTAGGCTCGAACGTACCCGTCAACGTCGGGTAATACATGAGTGGGCAAGCTACCGAACGGAAAAATCTCCAGGCAAAATTGTGTTTCCTATGTGTTTTCGCCGGTAAACGCGAGTGTGCTAATAAATTCACGCGATTTGCATAACCAATATCAGTGCACGAGGAAATGATTAATTCTAAGCTGGTGCTGAAGTAGGTCGCACCTTTTTAGAAAAATATTTCAACGCCGGCACCGCCGTGTAGGGCAGGCGGAAGCTTCGTTAGGCAGGGGTGAGTTAGGTAGGGTTAGGTTAAGTAGAATTGTATCCATGTCCCCATTATGGACCATTTAACCCAACTTGAATTTCGATTTTTAAATATATTTAAAAATCGAAAATAACCAAGTTCTTAAAATTCTTCGTGAAAATGATCGCGGCTAGAAAAAAGCGAATAATGATAGTGAATTCTTTGTGTACGGGTAAAAAGAAATCGAAATGAAGTGTTAGGAAAATGAAAAGTGTTTTGCACTTTTTTCGAAATTTCGTCACTTCACTAAAATCGAGGTTACTTTTTGTTCGATAGACCGAACCTGCATTTTCTTGAGTCATTCGAGAGAAAACTCAATAACTAAGAAAATGCCATAAGGAGGAACGCAATATCTTGATTTTTGAATTTTTCCATACATACCCCTTGCGTTTTTTTTCGATTTTTTTTTTTTTTTTTGATTTCGTAAAGTTTGAAAACCCTATCCGATGGAAAATTTTCCGCTGATTCCGAAAAGCACCGTTTTTTGCCCGAGATATAAAAAATTCGACGAGAAAAACGCGAAAACTGATTTTTTTCCTCACCAACAAGAACTAACCTTAACAAACCTTGAAATATTTCAATTTACCTGCAGTGCCTTTCAGTTTTATGATTATCTTCTCGACGTAACGTTATTACACTCTCTCTCTCTCTCTCTCCACGCCGAGAGATTCCTCGCCTCAGGTTAACCTTGCCGTTTGATGCAGCAGCAGCCGTAGGTTCAGTTTCACGTGTACCCTGATATTGGATGCAAGCCGCACACAGCTGCAATCGCGTTCCACAATCATACGTTCATCATACCACCCGAGAGCAAGCGAGCAAAGCGAGTGTCGGAGAAAAGTTTCCACGGTTCTCACCTTACCCATTGAATCCACACTCGGGCGGTCCGCATGCGGCGAGTGCATAAGCACACACAGTGCGAGAAGAATCACGTTTTTGGGCGCGCGCGCTGCCTCGGTGCCCATTGCGTAACCCACGCCAGCTGGACCATTAGTGAGTCTGTCGTTAATTAGAAAAGAAAGTTGACTCTGCCGACGCTACCAGGGAGCCCGCATGTTCCGAGGGGAGCGACGAATGTTTGGATTTAACAGGTAGCAGCTGGGCGGTGCGACGCTTTAACGCGCCGGGAAAACGCGTCGCCGTCGACTCTCGGTGGGCGCGCGTGGTGTGCGAGAAAGAGAGAGAGATAGAAAGTCGAAGGGAAGAAATTCCTTGTGCGCCGCGTTTGACTCGTCGGGCCCCGACACTCCACCGGGAATCCACGGGATGAGTTTTCTCGGGGATATATTTTCGGAATGCTCGACATTTTTAGAACAGTTCGTGAGTATGGCATGTATAATGGGGGAAGTGGGCTAACATTAATTCGGGGATGAGACATACAAATGCTGACTTCGCTTCTGCGTATCGCCCAAAAATAAATGCTGCGACAGAATGTGTACATTGATCTGGATGATAAGTGAAATTAATGTGGATCACGATGAAATGTTATGTAGCACTGGTAATGTCAATAAATTATGTTGGCTCTTCAACCGCAGGAACTTTAAGATCTTAACGACGATCCTGATTCTTTTTACCCGAAATGCTCGACATTTTTCGAACATTTTTCGACTCTTCCTCCCTGGTAGAAAATCAGTAGCGTCACATTCAGGTCTAGTCCAGAACTAATCAGGCCCTGGCCAGAGCCATAATAGCCCGATCAGGAAGCCCGGGCCGGGCCTGACATGGGCCAAACGTAACGCTACAAATTTTCCACCAGTGCTGCGTAACGTGAAAAATCCTAAATGAGACAAATACCGACTTCACAAACAAATCTCACATCACGATCGACCCACCGATCCATCCAATGACTAAAATTGACGTGAGTCACCCCCCCCAAAAAAATACGACCCCTGAGACAATAAACCGCGCTTACTTCTCAACGGCACAAACTTCGCAATCTCGATAAAGATCCTCGTCGACTGACACTCGCGGTCCACGCGGTCGACCCGGTCATAAATTAACGTCAAGCCGAAATATCTCGCAAATGATCTCGCAGTTCCGGCTCGCGTTCTGAGGTCATAAACTCGGCGCTGCGCTCGGTGACCGCTCGACGATTATATAACCACAGTTATTGGCATCCCCGCGTATATTCCCCGTGCGTATATATCGATGCGCGTCTCGAGGGCCGCGCGGTTATCGCCCGGTCATAATTCTCCCGCGGTACAAAAACTCCGAGCCCATAGCGCAAGAAGCTCGACGCGCTCTTAGCCCTTATCGTCCTGAGAACCACTTGTCACGCGGGTGCCAAGGTCCCGCGGAGCGTCTAGCGCGCGGCCTCTATAAACCAGAAGCAGCGACGCGATTGCACTCTTAAGCCTCATGCACGCCGCGCACGCGGTGCAATATGGCGCGTTGGGCGCTGTGTGACTTACGCACAATAACCGCGCTCCGCTCGATTATCTCAGGAATGCAATTACGCCCCGTCCCTTATTCCTTGCCCTCTGTCTCTCGCCCCCTGCGCCAACCTCGTCTCCCTTTCTCGCGCCTCGCACTTATCGCACCGTTTTTTTTTTTTTTTTTCACCTCTGTACGGCGAGCACTTTATGTATCAACGACGGTGTTTGAATATTGATACGTCGCGTATACAACGTACGTGCCGAGCGATTTACCATGTAAAATCGCGTCGATCACGCCCGAGGGTGACGATCGATGAAAATCGCTCTTGAAGCGCGACATGACGCGAGAGGCGCGCAAATCGCACGCCGCGCGGCGTGGTGGTGTGGTACACATTGTAAGGCTGTGTATGCAGCGAGCATATATTGTTGGTGGCAAAAAGGAAAATTGTCTTGGGGGAAAAATATAGATGTGGAAAAAAGACTTGGTTATGCGCCAGGCGATTAATTGGGGAGATGAGCGAAATTATAGGTTGTGAAAACCAAGTTCAGCCACGTTCTTGGTTATCGACCACAATTTTATCAATTTTATCAATAGTTTATGAATAATGTTGTTGTGTTTACCAATAACTTCGTTATGTTTACCAATAACTTCGTTATGTTTACCAATAACTTCGTTATGTTTACCAATAACTTCGTTATGTTTACCAATAACTTCGTTATGTTAACCAATAACTTCGTTATGTTTATCAATAACTTCGTTATGTGTATCAATAACTTGGCTATGTTTATCAATAACTTCGTTATGTTTATCAATAACTTCGTTATGTTTATCAATAATTTGGCTATGTTTATCAATAACTTGGTTATGTTTACCAATATCTTGGTTGGTTGTGTTTACCAATAACTCAGTTGGTCTAATCAACTAATCGTCTTGCGCATCATTAAACAATTTATTTGTGATCCCAACCAACAGCCTTTTTTCCGTGCACACCATACTAATCTAAACGTGTAGGTCTCGTGCCTTTCATCGCAAATCACCCAAAACGCGATCCGAGGTCCATCAGCTTCCCACATAAAAAATAAAAACTCGTGCAGACGACGCGAGTCAATAACCTACCGTCACGTGTGACAGATTAAGAAGTGAGTTCGGTCGAGAATAAATTTTACGCAACCTACCGACCGATTTACCGTGTAAAATCGCGTCGAACACGCGCCGCAGGGAAACCGATATGGAAATTGTTCTTAACGCGCGACAAAACGCGAGAGATCGCGGCGCAAGTCGCACGCTCTATGCCATAAGTGAAGGGGGGGCGGGGGGGGGGGGCTATATAATACACATAGTAAGGCGCGTTTACAGCGAGCGATATCGCACTTACGGTGGCTGCTTTACGATCCAGACCCGGTGACAAGGGGCTCGCTCGCCACCCTCTCTCTCTTTCTCTCTCCCTCTCTCTCCCTCTCTCGAGGAAGAGTCTCGCGGCTTGTCAGCGTTAAGTCGCTCGTATAAAGCACACCGCGCGCGTACCTGACGGTAAGAGCGCCGCCGCGCAGCCCTCGGAGCGAACGTGCGAGCGCTCGGTTATTCGCACGAGCGAGCGAGCGAGCGGCCGTCGCATATAGTATATAGCAGCGGCTACCTATATACCCACTGCACACCTCGTGGGCCTCGCGGCGAGCTTCACAAGGAAGTGAATTACTGCCGGTGGCTACCGAGCCACTCGGGGGCCAACCTTCGCCTCGGCGACCTGGCAACCTCCACCGCGGAGCTAGCAGACCGCGCGCGACGTGAGAGGGTACGTTATACCGTATATACAATATATAGGTACTGTGTATATGTGCGAGAGAAAAAATAAAAATAAAAATAAAATGAAAAAATAACACCGGAGCAAATCCTGCTACGTGAAAGCCACTACGTGACCGGTCACACCGATTTTATCGGCTTGTCGCTGTAACATTCAATGGACTTTGTGTCCTTCCGGTTGCTGAGTGGAAGCCGCGGGGATGGGGGTTACTGGGAACAGGAACCCTGAGAAGGCTGAGTCATTATGGGACGTCGAGGTGTTTGATGGGTCACCGATTTTTCGGTGGGATTTATTGCGCATTTATTTGTATTTTGTTTTTGTATTTGATGAGGCTGTGATTCGGCGAATAATTTAGTGTAATTTGTAACAAATTTGTCGGGTTATACCGGGTATAAAATATGCATATGGAAAAAAATATAAATAATAGCAGAGCAAATCCTGTTGGGTGAAAGATTTACGTGACCGGTCATACCGATTTTCTCGGCTTCTGGCTGCTACATTCAACGAACGTTTTGTCCTTCCGGTTGAGTGGAAGCTGAATGGCGAGGTTTACTCGAAACAACAACCCTGAAAAGGCTAAGTCACGGTGTGACGTCGAGGGATGAGAATTAGTAAGAAACTTTTTTTCGGAGGTCGTGACTGATTTCTGTCAGTGTTGAATTATTTACGCCTTTCTTTGCCTTTTCAAGTGTATTTATTTATTTATTTATTTAAAATGTATTACTTTAACCAAGTGAAATTAAAGTTCACCAAACGTAGCTCGACAACTTTTTTCAATTCTCAAACGAATCTCGTTTGTCTTCAATGAGATTTCGCGACTATCAAAGATTCGTTTAGCCACATCCGACTGTAGCTCTCTTGACTGCCAAAGAAACTCCTTCATTTCACCGCACACAGACCTCGACTGTCGAGAATTTAAAAAATGCCATTTGGAGATGGTATTGTATCACCAATTAACGATTAATCAAAGACCACAATCAGAGATTTGTGTTTCGCCACATTCGACTATAGCCCCGGTCGACTGCAAATAAGCACTTCATTCGCCGCACAAAGACCTCGCCTTGTTGCGATTAAAAAAAAAGCCACCACTCGTGGAGGGTGCATTGTGCTACACGTTCATTAATATTTCGCCTCGTTACAGCGCGGCTCGCGCGCACGCAGCGAGGATAAAAGCGAGTCGGAAACGAAAGAGCCGCGCGGCGCGGGCTTCCTGATTAATCGGCGGGGAGTTTCGCGAGCGCGCGCGGAGCATCAATTACCCTCTCGGACAGGTTTTCACTTAACTCGCGGGGCGCGCGCAACGGGCGGCCACTTAAGGGCTGTAATAGTTTATCTCCTCTTCCCGCGCGGCGAATGTTTACCGCGGCGATAACAAACGAACGCGGAAAAAAATTATATCTTATACCCCGCGCGTGAAATTATTTTCCTTCCGCGGTAAATACAGTTTAGCGTCACCGGGGGTGTCGTAACCGTGGGAAGAAAAGTGCGATTCCAAGGATTCGGAAACAATTAACCGTGAACCCCGAGCGGCGACGGAGCCGCAAACTACGCGACGGGAGAGATGAAACTTTTGTGCATTCGTCACGGATCGTAAAGCAAACGCAGCGCAGTGAAAGGTTTCGCTCGCGGGGGCCAAACGAACCGGGAGCAGCGCGCGTGCTGCGCTGTCTCCACTTGGACGCTCCCGGAAGGTCTTCCTCCCGGCGGCGACGGCGACGGCGGATCCTTTCACGCCGCCCGACGACTGCCACACGGCTCTTTCGGCCTTTTACGACCCTCTCTCGAGGTGCCGGATTTTTCGGTCGTCGACCACTCGGTCTATACCGCGAGATCCCCGTTACTTTCCACTCGAACCCGCTGCGCGCGCGAGTCACCCGTTGCTCCCGGTGCAACGGACACAAAAAATACATAATACGACTATACGAGCTGCGTCTTCGTCACCCCCCTGGCGCTATATTGTCGCAGTCGAGGGGATCGCGCTACGCACTCTTGAGAAAAACTGAGCATTGAATGCGGACTGTGCGAACTTCGCTTTCACGGAATTTGCACGGGGGGTTCAAGGATTTATATTCCTGAATGGCTGAGGAATTTTAAGGCAATTTGTATTCAATTGAAGGTATTTTCAGAAATATCTGTGGAGAATTTTTTTTATTTTTTTATTTTTTGACGTAGTATGTGTAAAATTCGATTTTGTGCACTGCCTTCGGTGCGTAAAATTGTATTTTTCGCATACTACGTCGAAAAATATGGTAAGCCACACGTGCGTAAAATACGATTTTACGCACTTGAAGCATAATATTCTATTTCGATATTGGAGGACAAAATGGTGATTCCGTTTCAGTGTTCTATGCACGAGCCGAAACTCAAATTTGTCTCATCCACTCGTGAAGCCCACAAAAACCGTTTAACCCAGCGAACCAAACCAAAAATTGTCACACCTGCAATTTTGAAGCCTCAACATTTTTTCACACGTCACACGCTCCAAATTCCACACTCGCTTCCGCCTCAAAAACCTCTCACCAAAAAATCCCAAATATTTCCCGCACCAAAACCCGTATTCCCACATCCCACCTGCGCACAAAAGGCGAATTCCACAATTCCAAACCAACAAACAAAACTCATCCCTGACAAATCAGCAAATAAGTTCCCATAGTTAGCCGGTCGATGTTTCTACAAACGAGCCGAACGAAAGACCCCGGCCATTGTGCGGGGTTGATAGAGTCGCGCTCACATTGTGAAGAGCCGAACGCATGAATGCCTCGCAGTTAATTAACATATCAGACGTTGTACGGTGGGCTGGGGAATGGGAATTAGTGGACCAGGTCGTCGGATGATTTGCATTATTCTCTCGGTCCAACGTCGTATTATACACAGTGTGTGTATTATATACTGTGTAACGTCTATGCTGTATAGCGAGTCCGTCGGTGCAGCGCTGGTCTCGTCTCGACTCGTCTCAAGTTCCGCGATGCAGCCTCGCGGTGTGCATAAGCGCGAATACCCGGAGCGCCCGGGACTTTCGCGTGGGTATCCGAGTGAGCCGCAGACGCGAAGAATACAACCTACAGTGATACCGCCCATACTATACACGCTATATAGTGTAACGCGAGTGTGTATATATATATATTATATGTATATAAGCGACGACCGTTCGCGCGCCCGCGGTGGCCCATTGATGACTTTCATTCACACTGGCGCGCGGGCGCCGGCGCGACCGACTCCTTTTGCCCTCCTCGCGCGCCCGCAGATATACACATATTTCTCTCACTCCTTACGCGGCCGATTCGCGCGCTCTGCGCTCCTGCTGCGCGTGGGCCGCGTGGGTGGAGAACCCAGCTCGATACGTGAAAAGCGAGTCGGCTATCTCGAGGACCGTTTTACGGACCCCGAGGCGGCTTCTCCGGCGCTCTCTGTAGTGTATGCATTAGCAAACGAGTTTCGAGCTCGGCGGCGCCGCGAACGGAGAAACGAAATGGTCGAGTTTTGCCGCGGCGCTCGACGATAACTCACGAGTGGATTACGCACGGGGTGTAAGGGGGTCTGGAGTCGCAGGCGGAATATGGGTGTCGTTGACACCAAGGAGTTCCGGTCTTGACACAGTTATGCATAGTTGGATGATGGATGGTGTTGGTTAAAAGTCGATATTTTGAAAAGAAAAAAAATTGGGGTCGATTATGGCGATTTTCGGTCGGGAGCTGGATCTACGATTTCTGACAGAAAAAATATTTTTTTCGTCGCCAAAAAATATTTTTTTCAAAATCGATTAAAAAAGGTTGACAACCAGTGTTTTCGGGGGTAGAATATGTGACTTGAAAATGATGGTATGGGTTAAAAGTCGATATTTTGAAAAGATCGAATTTCCGAGGTCGATTTTGGCAAGCTTTTCAGGCACGCGCGCCAGCGCGCGCAATTCGTTTAGTATATTTTTAACGGCGTTGTGTGAAGGTTTCATTTTCACCAGTTTCGTAATACGGACCAGTGATCGGTTATAACACGAATACAATTACAGCGAGAGTATTGCAAGAAAAAAAATACTTAGTCGATTGCATGCAAGCCTAATTGTTCCCGTAATTACGGTGCCACGGTAACGAAACGAAATATAGTCATCCATATTACTGATGGCCCGTTATTTTCACAAAAACCGGAGAGTCTCGTGTGCAATTTAAAAATCCCACATCAGCACCGAGACTCGACAATTATATTACAGCTCGCACCATCGCGAAAAAACGTGTGAAGTTAAAAATATTTTTCCGAGCTTCGTGTCATCACGCACCGGCCCATCCTACCATTCCAACCAACTTACATCAGTGCCCGCCCATATTCACCACGTTCACCCGTCTCTCCGACTCGTAATACGTGTAATTACCACAAATACCAATCCGTCAAAATATAAAACGATTTATGCCGCACTCGACTCCCTGCAGTCCCATGAATGTACATTCACATTCATATTCGGAGCGAGGAAGCCAGATGGACGTTCCCGTATTTTCAAAAGCGTCCCGATAGCCGCAGCCCTAAGAGCCACAATAAGAGAAGCCTCGTGGTTCCATCGCAAGGGCCATTACTCTTCGGGACTTCTGGAGGTCCTGACACCGGACCACCGCGCGTGTCCGCGGGGTTAAATGCGTAGGTGGTGCGCACGGCGTATGGATTGACTAACGCAGTTTTCGACATGGGAAAAATTGAGCATTATGCGAATTTCGCTATCACCGAATTTTTGGGACATCCCGCAAAGATTCATATTCATGTTGAATAGTCCGTTGATTTAAAGATAACTTGTATTCAATTGAGTATCTTTAGTATCATCAGAAATATCGGTGGACTAAAATATTTTTCGAATCCTCATTCGAATTTTCATCCACTCGCAAATCTCACAAAAAAATGTTTAACCCATCAAACAGTGAACCAAAAAATGTCACGCTTTTCGCCACTTTGGAGCCTCAGCAAAACCATTTTTTTTCATTCCGTATGCGACTTCCGGTAGCTCCAGTGATTCCCATTCAGAGCGAGGAAGCCAGTAGACGTGACGTCTGCATTCGTAGTGAGGAAGCCCTGATAGACGTTCCCATATTTTTAAAAGCTTCTCGATAGTCGCAGCCCTATAAGAGCCACAACAAATGAAGCCTCGCGGTTCCATCGCAGCAGCTATTACTCTTCGGGACTTCTGGTAGACTTAAACATTTTTCGAATCCTCATTCGAATTTTCATCCACTTACAAATCTCACAAAAAAATGTTTAACCCAACAAACTGTGATCCAAAAATTGTCACGCATTTCGCCATTTTGGAGCCTCAACAAAACCTTTTTTTTTCATTCCGTATGCGACTCCCGGTAGCTCCAGTGATACCCATTCAGAGCGAGGAAGCCAGTAGACGTGACGTCTGCATTCGGAGTGAGGAAGCCCTGATAGATGTTACCATATTTTTAAAAGCTTCTCGATAGCCGCAGTCCTATAAAAGCCACAACAACCGAAGCCTCGCGGTTCCATCGCAGCAGCTATTACTCTTCGGGACTTCTGGTGGTCCCGACACGGACCACCAGTCCGCGAGGTTAAATGCGTGGGCGGCGCGCGCGGCGTATGGAACGACTAGCGCGCACTGGTACGATGCGAGCTGCGCGCGCAGCAGCGGCAACATTCATGGGCCGACGCGCGCGCAGCAACAATGGCCATCAGCTCGGACGCGTCCGAACGTATACGAGCCGCCCAAGACCGATGTTTAGTAAATACGTTATCGCCACGAACATGAGCGTCGAGGGACGCGCATAAGAGGAGACCGACAGCGCGTTTCAAGCGCGCGCGCGCGCGCTGGGCTCTCGTGAGAAGCGATTCGGCATAAGAGAGACCCGCGCGCGGACCGTGAGGCGCAGCGATCGGAAAGGGCCATTAGCCCCTCTACACTCTCGAGTCTCTGTGTCGAACAAACCGATCTTTATCGGCTGGGTACTTATAAAAGAGAAACTGGAACTCCGTATACACCGGACGATGCAGACTGTAAACGTGTATACACGGTTTATGTTTATAATATACAGGGTGATTCAGAATGATTGCCCCGCATTTTGGGACAAAATGTGGGATTTGCTCAAATTTTCGCTGCAATTTTTTTCATTGGCGATAATTATTAAATCGTACTATAAATTTTAACGGATGCTCCAATCGGGTCCTTCCGGGTCTCTTGGAGGCGCAAAATAGATTCATTTTTTAATAAATTAATTTAATGAAACTAAATTAAATTGAGTTTATAATTCTGATGATTAAAAATTCGCAACAATTTGTTTTTAATATTCAACTGTCTCTATGTGAAAATTTGAAGTATCATTCTGAATCACCCTGTATACGTATATATTTATTTTATATTATTTCTCCTCTCCAGCGACTCCAGCGAGGAGCATAGAAGATTTCGCGAGTTCTCCACGCGAGATTTATCCGGGAATAAACCGGCGCTGCCAGAGAGGATTTTCTGCGAGCATAGCCATGGGCTTCTCTCCATCTCTCTCGGTTCCTTATAAGGTCGAGGAGAGCCGCAGCCGGATATCCACGTCGTGCGGGGGGTCCCCAGGGGCAGCGAAACGCGCCGCAGCTTCGGAACGAAACACCGGCCTCGCGGGCATCTTCCCTCTCGCTGGGCGCGAATCCTCTATCGATCCGCAGATTCGAGATGGCAGTGCGGAATTCTGGGACCCTTAGGGCTGTTTTGGTTCATCGTGAGCAGCGGACACCAGCTGATTAAAAAAAACAAGCTATTGGTTTAACAAGTCGTGACCATAATTTAAGACTAAACTTATTTCAAAAATATTTTTCTCAGGCTGTGTTGATAGAAGTGTGAAATAAATTACGTTTTTTTTTCAATAGCTCTAAAAAAATATTTCTGTAACATAAATGTATTTATTAAATTTGTTTTATTCCGGAAATAAAATTTACTTCGCGTGTTCAATTTTACTTTTTAAAAAATCTACTTATTTAAAAAATATTTTTCTCAGGCTGTGTTGATATAAGTGTGAAATCAATTATGTATTTTTTTCAATAGCTCTAAAAAAATATTTCTGTAACAAAAATGTATTTATTAAATTTTTTTTTATTCCGGAAATAAAATTTACTACACATGTTCAATTTTACTTTAAAAAATTGCGTTCAAACGCGGATCTGTTGGAAAAATTAGTTGACTGATTTTTTTTTTTAAGTGGTGAATAAACCTGACTTGAGAATTCGCCGAGGAAATTTCGCGAAACATCTCCAAACTCCCAGCAAACGATCGAACCGTCTTCCCCAGATCTCCGTGGTCGAATTTCGCTATATTTATATCAAAATAATCCCCCCAAATCCGTCCCGCGGCTTCTTCCTCGTTTGCCCCGGTCTCACTTTTCCCCTCCGCTCGCACCGCCTCGACGAGGAATAATGTCGCGTGACACACGCACGTGCACGTGACACTCGGTCTCGGGAAGGATGCGGCAAGTACGTCGCAAGAAGCGAGCGCGGCGGCTGCTGGTCGTCGTCGTCGTCGTCTCGGTCGTCTTCGTCGCGCGGCCAACAAGCCGGACGAGCTCTATTTTCGTCCTCATCAGTCACTCGGCGTGGCCGCCTAAGGGGGGGGGGGGGGGGGGGGGGAGAAGGAGAGAGCGAGTCATCTCGTTTTCTGGGTGATTCTCCGTTTCGCGCGCTTCTCGCGACTTCACCTCCTCCGAGGTTGTGCATTCCCGGTCGTCAGACTGCACTGCGCGCGCGCGCCGTTTTGCATCCACCGCGCTGATGCCGCAGACACAACACACGGAGACGGTGTCGTCGTCGTCGTCGTCGCGGGCTGCTGGCCTAGACACCGCAACCGCGGCTTCGAAAGTTCGGACCCCGCGCGCAAGATATCCACTCCCGGCATTCGCCCGGGCCGTCCGTCTATATATTCACAGCTGTTTGCTGATCTTGAAATAGAGGATCCCGCGCGCGAAACTGAACGAACAGGCCCTCCCGTTCATCGGGAACGGCGGATCGACGCGCGACGATGTAGGGTCGACGCCGCGACGAGCGACACACGAGATTTCCCGTTAGTCAGACAAACCTATTCCTCGTTTGTATCAGCCACCCTGTCACTTTGTATCCTCGCCCCGTGTACCGTTTGATTCGGTGAGTCAGACCGAGGACTTTGCGATTCATTCGCTACGACGCGAGGATGGGGCGACGTGGTGGAGAAAAAAAAAAGAGACGAATGGGTTACACCGATTTGGATTTTGAGGCTGTGGAGCGGATGGTTAAAAATAAAAAGAAAAAATTTGTTGGACATGTGAAATCTTGGAAGTCGGTGAGAAGTTACGACTGGCGAGAGGAATAAAGGGGAGCATTTTTTTTGTGATTTTTGGCAGGCAAGCTGGTTTTTTGTGGTACGCAAGAATTTGGTTGGTGTAATTAATTAATCGTCTGCCACGTGTATTTTTTTAGTGTAGATCGCATTTTTTATTTGTTTCCCTGTAGCCAATTAATTTTGAACCGCTTGAATTCTGTGACTCACATCGGGCAAACGTTATTTTCCATTTACCAGAACGCGGAAATCCAAAATATCATTTTGTATCACCCGATTCCGCGTTGACTCAGACGAAAAAAAAAAGACAAATGAGTTACACCGATTTGGATTTTGAGGTTGTGGAGTGAACGCCGCGTTGAAAATAAAACATAAGATTGTGTTGGACACGTGAAATCTTGAAACTCGACGCGAAGCAACGACTGACAATCGGAATAAAGGGAAACATTTTTTTTAATAATTATTGTGAGGCAAACTGATTGTTTGTGGTAAGGAAGAATTTGGTAGGAGTAATAAATTAATCGTCTCCCACGTATCCTGTATTTTTTTAGTCCAGATCGCACTCTTAATTTGTTTCCCTGTAGCCAATTAATTTTCAACCTCCCGAGATTCCGTGACTCACATTCGGCAAACGTTATTTTCCATTTGGCAGAACGCGGAAATCCAAAATATCATTTTGTAACACCCGATTCCGCGGTTGACTCGGACGAATATTTATTATTTCGCGGTTTCGAGAGACGCGTCGACGCGTCAACACAGACTAAAGCGAATTCAGGCGGTCCGCTTGGCGCGGCTTCATAAATTTAGTTTTCCCTCGGCTGGGGAGTCCGGGAGCCGCTGGCTAACAACCGCGCTCCAATATGATAAATCGACCGGATGCGGGGAAACTTCTGGTGGTCAAGAAACACGCCGCGGGCGCTCTGACCATCAGTGCCCGACAAAGTTCAACGACGAGAGTCATCGTCGAACCGTCGCGTAGTCTGGCACGAGCCAGGGACACTCGCGTCCATTTGCTCACGGTTGCCGCACCACGAGTCGCACGATCTTTTCCGCGCCGGGTACACCGCGCGAGCAGGTGGCGAACGCCGATCTAAAATTATCATTTCGCCGTTCGCGCGCGGTTCACCAGCGCCGCAAGCGTCGCCGGCTCGTTTTCGGTTTCCCTAATGGCACCGAACGGACGACACTCTAACGACGAGAGACGCTCGATTCTGTCTTCTGAGTCACGAATGCGGGTGCGCGACTTATATATAATACGACTTATATATATTTTCGCTGAAGACGGAATCATCGTTTCGGTTCATTCATCGGAAATCCGGCTCGCTCGTCTTAGAAATACTCGGAAATTTATGAATAAAGCATTGATAATTAGCTAATAAAAATACTGTCGATCGAACTTTATAAATAACGATTTTTAACACAGTTATGAAATAAATAAGGGAATTAAATCAAATTTGGTAATTGCTACTCCGTTTTTCAAGCCTTCAGAACTTTTTAGAAAAATTTCTAGGGTGTGTAACGTCCCGTGCAGAAATTAGAACGGGCGTCCGCGAATATCTATAGGCCCAATATAGGCTTATCCGTGGAAGCCATCGTCGGGAATCCAATCGTGGGCCCTGCTTGGCCCAACACAGGCTCCACAACATAGTATCATGGCACTCTCATGGAACCCATGATAGGGAATCCAATCTTGGGCCCTACTTGGCCCAACACAGGGTCCAGGAAATAATTTCATGGCACTCTCGTGGAAGCCATGACAGGGAATCCAAACTATGGCCATACTTGGCCCATTAAAAATCACGATAAGACTCCCTCGCCAAGTCTCCGTAGTCAGTCACCCTTTAATATAATTATTTAATATAATGTAATAACTATAGTGAACGTCAGGGTCAGGCAAACAGTCACCCATCTTAGTATTGCTCGTCAGGGTCAGCTAAGAAGTCACTCAATAAAGTACTGACTATTAGGGGCAACCGAATTTCCAAACTCCCGTAAAAAAATATCAAAGTCTTTTTGTAGTCTTACAGCAAACTTCATAATATAAATCTATAGAGTTCTGACTATATTATACTACATTAATTTTATACTTCATATATTAGTAATTCAAATAAGGAAAAAAATTATTACAATCACAAGATCCGGATGGCCGAGTGAGCTAAGGCGCAGCAACCATCTGGAAGGTCCGGGTTCGATCCCCGGCCATGTCAAATATATAAATGTTTTTTCAGCGATAAAAATACACTAGCGTGTATAAGAATGACGGAATATCAATTAAAAGTGCTATAAATTAGCACAAAATCATGTTTTTAAATTTATTTATTTAGTACGGGGTAAGTACTGGAATCCAGTATTGGCCCAGTCTTATCGTCCTATACGGGCCCAAGCATTAAAAGCGTGACCGCCCAATACGGGCTGCAGTTAGATTTCCACGATGGGCCCCGTACTTAGTCAGGGAAGATTGTACGGGCCCAGTATACAGCCCTGACTAAATTTCTGCACGGGGTATTTTCAAAAATTCAGTGAAAGTTTCTCCCGAAACTTGACGAGCGATGCCTTTTTTTAGAATATTTTTAGGGCGCGAGTGACGAATTTTCAAAAATTCAGTCAAAGATTCTCCTAAAACTTGATTGCGATATCTCTTTTTTTTGCAATTTTTTTTTTTTTACTTTTTCCAGGACGCGAATGACGAATTTTCAGAAATTCAGTGAAAGCTTAACTCCTGAAACTCGATGCCTTTTCGTGAGATCCCATTGTGAATCGTTTCGAACAATACTCGATAATGGTATCCAAGCCATTATTTTTTTTTCTTATCGGAAAAGCAATTTCCAGTTGATAAGAAAAAAAACCGAAACGCGCGATGTTTACTAATTTATTCGTTATCTCGAGCGAGGGTTTCGAGCGCGCCGATATACAATAAATCATCAATAACGCTATTGTACTAACTGAAATGCCGTTTCGTTCTCCTCGCGAGTGGCGAGTCGTTTAAAGAGAGCGCCCTATCGGCTTCTTCCCGATATATAATTCCCATGAATTACCCCGGTGTGCCGCAAGATAAATAACGATCTACATTATAGTAAAGTGGGCAATCGGCGGCACACGTACTCGGCTCCGCGGTTCTCGCCGCGATCGTGAAGTTCACCGGGTCAACGTCTACTAATTTATCGCCGTATTTATCTCCGGCTGCCCCGATTGTAATTATTCATTATAAACTGTGTGCTCTTTCGGATAATAATGAGCCCCTCGTGGTGTACAACACACAGCGGGATCTCTGATGGTGCGTTCTTTTTCATTTCAGGTCAAGGGGATCAGTTCGGCGCGGGCAAGAGCCTGAAGAACGGCGGACTCTTTCCATCAACGTTCAACGTCGCCACGAAGGCCGAGATATTCGCTAATGCCACTTGCGGCGAGGAAGGACCCGAGACCTTTTGCAAGCCCACGGAATCGGCGAGATGCGCCGTGTGCGACGCCCGGAGTCCCGATCCCGGCAAGAGACACAACATCAGTCACGTGCTCAATCCCGACGCCGGGAAATGGTGGCAGAGCCCCACGCTCGCGCAGGGCGATCGCTTCGAGTACGTCACGATCGTTCTTGATCTTCGACAGGTTGGTCATTTTTTTAATACCAGGACTCTCCAATTTTTTTATTACCCGGGAAGAGAGAAAATTAAATATTGCTGTCGGTAAATATCACAATTTTGTATGCTATTTTTAAAAGATTTATAAATTACAATTTTCTACTGAATTTTTTTGGAGTTTTATCAATCACAATTGTTTACTCCATTTTTAAAAGTTTTATAAATTGCTATTTTCAACTGAATTTTTTAAAGTTGTATAAATCACAGTTTTCTATTCAATTTTTGAAAAGTTGCAAATTACAATTTTCTACTCAATTTTTGAAAAGTTGCAAATTACAATTTTCTACTCAATGTTTTGAAAGTTGTAAAATACAATTTTCTATACAATGTTTTCAAATGTTATAAACAATAAAATATCGATACCATTTTATTTTTTAAACATTTATTGTATCTCAATGCTGCAGTTAATCGAAAAAATATGTCCACCTCCGCCCCACTTCGAATTACATAAATTCACGTTAACTATCGAACGTTCCAAAAAGAAACCCCGTAAAACTTAATAGAATACCGAAGAGAAAATTCCCCGTCGTTTATTGAAAAATAAACGACTCTCGAGCTACCCCGAAATCTCGTAAACAATCGATTCACCGGCTCCACAAAAAGGTTCGCCCTGTGAATTCTGTTCTCCCCGCTCCGCTCCAACGAAATAGCCACAGGTACCACACAGCGACTTACAGAGAAAATGCATTGTGCGGTTCCGTCACGATTTATATCTCTCCTCCCCCTCCCTCATTTGTTGCCGTTGGTGCGATACAAACGAGACTCGGTCGAGATGTTTTCACCGGTCCCCCACTGGTCCACAGACTCCTCGAGACTCGGCTGATGCATCGCGAACACAGTCAAAACGACCTGCAACCCAAAAGTCTCTTCTTCGATCTTTCGATGCATCAAGAGGGGCGCCGGAGAGACGAAGAAGGAGGGGGGCGGATGACATGGTTAAACGAGCAAGAAGGAAACGAATAAAGATGACTAAAAAAGAAAATGAAAGTGGAAAAAGAGTGAGAGTGCGCCGAGGAACTAGATGGACCGCCAAGCGAATGGGAATAAGTAGGGGGGGGGAGAAAGAGGGGAGGGGGGCGAACGAAGAAGAACGAAGAAGTGGAAGGGCCAAAATGGGAAGGAAGAGGAGGGAGAAGGAACAGCGAGAAAGAGAGAGAGAGAAATCTTTTGATCCTTTCCGGGAATTCGGCGGCGTATGCCAACCAGGTATATAACCCACAACAAGGAGCTCTCGGGCTCTCGTGGGCCACTCCTACAAATTGCGAGCTGTGGCATAACGTTTTAACGAGGGCCCTGCGCTCGCGCGTGCACGTTTTCGCTCCCCTCGAACCCCTCCCCACCCCTCCATCCCCCTCCTCCCGCCCTCCCTCCTCCCGTTCCATCTCCCATCACGGCCCTTTTTTCTTAAGGGTCGCCCCAACGGTAATGGGACTACGCAGTGCGGCCTCGTCGAATCCTCCTTAAAGGGTCCTGACTCTCCGCCAGCCGCGTCGGGCGGACGATCGCGGGTTCCTTCCCCCCCCCCCCCCCTCCCCCCGCCTGCTGACGGTAAGAAGGGAGAAAAGAATTACCGTCTAGCTCGCTCGGGAAGTCGGCGGAGATTTATCGACGCGGAGAGAAAAAAATTGAAAAAAAAAAAATTGTATACTACAAAAATAAAATGATAATAAAAAAATCGTCTATACGGAATTTACGACGGTCGTTTGTGTCTTGTTGCGCTTGCCGGGTGCTCGGGCGGCGTTTGACTCGGTTTGATCCCGAGCCAAAGTGACCGGTTATTAAATCCGCCGCGGGAGCGGGATTAATTCGTGCGTTACACGCGATATCACTCGAGCGAATCGAAACGGTTTCGCGTATTATAATTACGGCGCGCGGGCCTTTAATTGGAGCGCGCGTGGAGCGGACCGCTCGGGACTCTCGCCGCGGCGCTCGGGTCAAGGACGTTCGTCTATGGAGATTAATGAACGCTCGCGGATGAATGAATCGACTGCTCCGCGCTCTCCTCGAGTTCTCTGTGTGCTCCGTGTTTTTTTCTTTTTTTTCTTTCTTTTTTTTTGTTTGTTCTTTTTTTTCTTCTTCCTCTTTTTGCTCCTCCTTTGTTGGCACTGCGCAGCCTCAATTCTCGCTCCTCTCTTCTCTCTCCCTCCTCCTTTTTGTTTCTCTCGGTTTGCTTTGGTTTTCACCCCCCCACCCCCTTCCTTTCTTTTCATTAAACGCTGCACGGCTATCAAGCGCACGAGGTCTCTCGCGCCCACGCGAGTGAACGATAAATTAATTTGCTCCGAACGAGCCGACGGGCGCCCCGTCCGAGCGTCCGACACCGCGGTGAGGTTCTCCAGACCGGCCGTATTTGGCGCGAGGGGGGCCACACTCATTGGATAATTCCGCCAGGAGCCCCCGCGCGCCGCGTTCGCTCCCGCTGCGCCGCGACGCTGGTGAGAGACTCCGTCGCTGCTGCTGCGGCCTCTCGTGTCGTGTCGTTCGAGAGGGCCCGCGCGGGGCTCTCGAGGGTCCTTGACGTCTCTCTGGGCGAGAGACCACCGCACCAAAGTTCACGGACGTAAATAAATCTTGGAATACTTGAAAATGGAAAATAAAACAGAAAAATGAACGATGGGAAAGACGTCGTTTGGAGTCGTTGTGTTTAATTGATAGGAGAGGCGGACGATTCTGCTTTGCGTTAAGTTGGGGTTACATGGAAAATGTAAGTGGATCAAAAAATATGATTAGTGTTCTTTTTTGGTACGTCTGAACAATTTATTTCCGACTATTTATTTATTTCTTTATTATTGAACTTATTTCCAGGTGCAACAAAAAATTAACATGGCGTAAATTATTTAACGCGTAATCGGAGCTGCCTGTTTCGTATTTATTTGCCACAATATTAATTCTTGTCACTCTAATCCGGATTTTTAGCATTGGGCATCATTTGAAGTTATCGTTTCGTGTAATTAATACAAGAGGCAGACGATTTTTTTTTAATAGAATAGGATGAAAAATATGATTGTAACATAAAATACGATTGATTAAAGTGTGATATTTCCGTAGTTGTTGTTGTTGTTGATGTTACAAAAGGCAAACATGTCTGTAACTCAGTCCACAACACATTTTCCTTTAATTAAAAACGAAACGAAAAATATAACCGGAGCACAAAATACGACAACTCAAAGACTGATATTTTTTTCCTCTGTCACATCAGAGAAACACGTGTAGCTCAGTCGACCAAACATTGAATTTTTTCCGGCCGTAACCCGGCACAAAGCTAACATGACGTAAATTATTTAACGCACATTAGAGTCTACCCACTATCCATATTACATTTCACGACAATACCGATACTCGTCATTCAGCCCCCCCTCCTAATCCGGATTTTTACGCGCGACGTGATGAGCAAAGGGGTCGCGCGAGATTTCGTCCGCGTTGGGGGGGACTCGGAATTCCTGCGGTGTGAAAGGATCCCTGAATGCCCCGGCCGCCACTTGACAGGTATATGCCGAGTGTATCCTCATTGTCCACGGATTAACGAGTCGAGTCGTGGAGGCCGCGCGGGCTACGCGAGATTGTGCGTGCGACGGGTACGGCGAGGAGAGTTTGAACTCGGAGAATGAGTATTCATCGAGACTCCTAGTGAACGAAGCAACGAGATCCTTGAGCGTTAAAAACGTTCCACACGACCGAACTGAGCTGCACCACCGTTAGAAGGAAACGGACGAGTCTCGCGCGTTGCTCAATATGAATCATCATCCTCTTCCGCGACTGCTTTCCACCCGGGTGCCCGCGTGCTATCTACTCCCGCGTGGCACTCAGACCACGGAGACTCAGACAACGGTGAAAACAATGTGGCAAAGAGCCAATCTCGAACGTCATTAGACAAGACCGCAGACTAATCTCTTCCTTCGTTTACTCTCGCTCGAAAGGCTTTTCCGCAATCAGGGACGAACTTGTGTTCAAACTTTCCTCGAGGAGGGAGGGAGAAATGTGGTGAGGAAAGTCTGGAATGTGTGTTGGAAAACACATGATGTCCCAGATGCCTCGTGAATGGGGAGTTTCTAAGTTGTTTATTTGGAAATATGAAAAAATTTAAAAATAAAAAGAATCTATGATTGACAATAATAATGATCGTAAATAACGATTTATAAAACAATTACGATATGAATTGAAGGATTAAATCAGATGTCATGTTCCAAATTTTTCTAAAGGAGGGTAAAACGCGCTGAGGAAAATCTAGAATGTGTTTGGAAACATTCTAAACTATTTATTCAGAAATACAAACAAGTTAAGATATAAAAAATTGACTATTAATAAAAAAAAGTGTCGACCAAACACCGTAAATAACGATTTCCAACACAATCACGAAATAAATAAAAGGATTAAATCAGACGCGATGTTCCAAACTTTGCTGAAGTAGGGAGAGTGAAATGGGCTGAGGAAAGTCTGGAAAGTGGTTGGAAAACGTCCCAGATGTCCCAGATGCCCTGTGAAGGGGGATTTTCCAATCTGTTTATTTACTGATTTTTTTTTTGGTGCTCGAAATAAGCGAGAGATCTGGAGCAGGAGGTGAGGACAGAATAGAATGGGAGCAGGATGCGTTTCGTCTGGGCTGATCCTGAGGGCGCTCAACGTTCCTTGCGCGCCAATTACGGGAGGCACAGAGCCGATTCCGGAGCATCTGTGGAATCTCGCCTCTCACTAATTGAGCGGCTATCCCCGCAGTGACCGGGGGGGTTCGGTAGGATCATTAGCGGTCCTCTCCCTTCTTCGCCACCGTTTATTTTTTTCTTGCTTCTTTTCCGTCGCGCGTGCGAATTTCGTTCGGGTGATCGCGCGGGACCGCGCAGCTTTGCATGTCGGCTCGCCCGGGCCTCTCGTATCTCTGATTGTGAGTTAATTCGCGAGAAGAATTGGCGCGAATCGCCGTGTAAATTCGCTCGTCGTTTATCTCATCAGATTGGAGAGGACAAATTAAGTTATTGCGGGCTTTCTCAGCGGATGTGGCGCCGCAATGATGCTTTGATAATAATTATTATATTACTAGAGTGTTGCTTTTTCTTGTAGTAAATAATTAATTAAATTATCTTAGACCTCGAATGTCGTGAAATTAATAAACAAATTTGTACATTAATTGATCTTATTTAAGAAAATTAAATCCTTTTCCGATTCCATGAAAATGAAGAACCTATAAAAAATGAGTCCGAAAACTAATTCCTACTTTTGAAAAAGTGTTTTTTTTTATTCAGCAATAAAATACTTGTGTTGCCTAAAAAAATGTTTTCTTCTCAATATTAGCACCAAAAAAAAATATTGCGTCTCAAATACAGAGAAAAAAAAAGAAATTCGATTATGACTGTTTTTAACAGTAATTTTTTTCCACTAAAAAATTCCGCGGACATGGCACACATATAAAACTGTTTCGACGACACGAATAAAACCACTCGACGCGTCCCTTATAATTTCCCTTTGGCCCTTTTTTCCCCCGACTATACTTTGTCCCGCTTCTGGTCCGCCGCGTCCACGCATCGCACATGTTAAACGCGTAATTCATTTCCCACGGTTACCGGCGATAATTACAGACCGGCGGAATACAGGGACTTCCACGTCTCTTTCGCGCGCTCGCACGCGGCCTTCTTTTTGTCCGCGGCGGTGCCGACTCATCGGCGGCGTCCGCGACGTCGGGACTATCGCGAAGCCAACGGAGTCACGGCGAGAGGACTCGAGGAGATTCGCCGCTGCGTCCACCAGCCTCCTTCGGCGGACCATTTACCGGCCGTATATATTTACTCTTTCTTTCGCACGTGCTCGTTTCCCCATCTCTCTCTGGTCTCTGGCACGAATCCTCGAGATTGCTGGTGCGAATTATTATCTCATACCCGCGGAGCTCAACACAGAGAGCGCGAAGTAAACCACCGCGGCGGAATTCCGCCTCGCCGCTCGGTCGGAAAATACCGCAAAGTGCATCAAACACGCGTTTCAGGAAGTCGGGAATCTTCATCTCGAGAGAAAAGAAAGGAGAAAAAAAATAAAAATAAAAATAAACTTTGCCGCGCGCGGCAATTGGAAATTTAATTCGTATGTAAAATACTGCGGGCAGCTTCGACAATAATTCACGTGGATTGAGCTTATAAAAACGTCTCCCTTAATTCGCCGTGCCGCGAGCCGAAGATCGTAAATCCCTGGTTTATTATGAGCCGAACAAAGGCGAGAGCGAGAGAGGAGCCCGCGCAATCAGCGAGGACAGCCGCGTCTCCTCTTCGCGCGACTCGCAACTGCGGTTTGGGAACCCCCCTTAAAAGTTGTTAGCGAGCGTTCGCGGTCGCGGTGGAAACCGAATCGGGTCGTAAAATCGATGCCCGGGAGGACCACCCGGCTCACCATGTGTTACGCTCACCTGTTTGCGCGAGAGATATACATTTCCATCGGGGGTCATTAACTCTTTAACGATTATTCCTTGATTTGCACGAAAAAAGAGAAAAAAAACATTTCTGTTTTCAACACACACCCAGCTTTTTGTGGCTTTTTTTGCCGAATATCGTTATTATTTTACGGTGTTTGCGTCGTCGATGCCGACGAAAAGAGACTCAGTGATTTTTAGCTGCGGGAATTATTCGTCGGCTGAGCGAAAACAGCGGATGAATGTCGAGAATCACTATTTTATTACTGCCAATAAATTAAAATTAGTTGAAACTAATATTTCTTCTAACGATTACGAAATAAAATAATTCTGTATTGGTTCCCAGCATTTTTTCCGGCCCATATTACGAATATTGAAAACAGTCAGTATTTTTTACAGCCAATAAGAAAAATGAGTTCGAATTAAAATTTCGTCTAACGGTTCCGAAAAAAACTACAGTTACGAATAAAATAACTGTTCCTCGGCTCTCAGCATTTTTTTCCTACAGTCCCCAATTGGAAACAGATCCTCCAATACACCTTCTCAAATTTCATTGGACAGCCGTATCGAGTGTCACCGCGCAATTAATACGCGCTACAGAGTCGAAAGTTGATTTTCGCGGATGTCAATAAAACGAAGAAATAAAACTGTCGATATAAAATTATACACAATATACTATTCGCGAATGTCCGCTCGGCTCCTGGGCGACGTTTTTTTTTTTTTTTTTTTTGCACAGCCGCATAATACAGTTCTTACTTCAACTCCCGAGGCTCGGGGGCACCGAGACCGATGAACTTTACCTCCCTCTTGTTCCTCGCAAACCGATCCAATTATCCTTTGGCCCGGGGCGGCAGGTTCCTCTCGGTCATCTCTCCTTTTTTTTTCGCCCGCGACTCTCGCTGCTTTTTTTCCCATCCCTCTCGCTTCTTTTCGTTCCTGGCGGCCTCGCGCATATTTTTTAACTCCACTTCTGATTGCTCCTCTTCGAGGATCGAGACTGCGCTGCTCGCTCTTCTCGCCACCGCGCGGAGGCCTCGCCACTCTCTAGTCCTCGGGGGCTACCGAGGCCGAGGATGGACGACCGGAGATTCGTCTGTGCGATATCGCGTTACCATATAGAGATTCGCCTCTCGCGCGTATCTGCGGCTCGCCGGACCCGTGGCAGGTATTAATTGCAGGTGGAATTAAGGTAACGCGAGACGACATAATCCGATTATCCGCGCACGTCACCGCGATAGCCGGCCGTAGGGGAGCCCCCTACGCGTCGCTGTGCTTCCTGTAGACGATGACCTGACTACCCCCGTGTGTGCGTGTGCGGATATTCTGGTTTTGCTGTAGAAAGAGTCACAGTTGTTGGCACATTTCCGTCCGCACCAACGCGCTCCGTAAACATCAAAGTCATTAATATATACATATTTTTTGCAAAGACACTGAGGAAACTAACGTCGTACGCCGGACCTTGGAAATGGTATATATTTTTTGGAAAGTTGTTGTCTGTTTGTCTGTTTGTCCCCAGTCCCCTTAATTCAAGTCTGTCCCAAAATTAGAAATTTGTATTTATGTTAATCTGAACATACGAGCTCTTCGCACGCTTGCCCGATTGTCACATCACTAAAATCGAGGTTACTTTTTTTTGGCTCGCTCGAACCTGGATTTTTTTCCTTCGTTCGAGATAAAACTCTGTAACGAAGAGAATGCCGCAAGGCGGAATGCGATATCTTGATTTCTGAATTTTTCAGTGAATTTTAAAGCCAGTAGTCATTGCGTGAGTTAAAAATGCGGCACTTGGGAAATTTAGCTCATGGAATGAGTTTTTTTTTCTGGGTTTGAAAAAAACGACAAAGGAGGCGCCTTTTTCGAACAAATAGTCATTGCATGAGTGAAAAATTCAGCACTTGGGAAATTTAGCTCATGGAATGATTTTTTTCAAAGAAATAGTCATTGCATGAGTTAAAAATTCAGCACTTGGGAGATTTAGCTCATGGAATGACTTTTATCTAATTCTAATCTATCTAAATCTAATTTTGATTCGAGCATATAGCGAGCGCGCAAAGCGCGCAAGCCACTACAACCTGCTAGTTATTTATATCACACATGGATTGGAATAATCGAAATTTAATTCAAATGGTGACACGAAATAGCAATTTTTTTTTTAAACTTTTTGGGCAAAGATAAACCGCCTATTTCTGCTAATATCGTAAAAATAATGTTAAATGTTTTTTTTTATTGTCAAAGTGACCAAAATTTGAGCAAGCTGAAAAAATGTATTTTTTTCGCAAAAAGTAATATTCGTTAAATTCTTTTTACCAAACACGACAAGAACATCGTATATTAAAATCCACGTGCGAATTCGCTGCACGGCCAACGACTACACCCATCCCGCCCGATTCCCCTTACGCCGCAGATGTTATCCTCGCGCCAGTGCGGCATAACATCGGATTATCCGCGTTAAATCGATCCGCGATGCGCAGGTGCATCTTTTTCGATGCACCCCGCGCTCGCGCGTCCGGGAATGAGATTCAATTTCGCGAATCCCGTCGCGTTTTCTTCCCCGAAGCAATTAGCCAAGAGGCACAAAGCAGCTGCTCAAAAAAAAAAAAAAAAAACAGAATAGTGTTTATTACAATTGAGACAACGCCGTGATTAATCGTCGCCCGCTGTTCCTCGGGCGTGCGATGACTAACGACCGCGCGCTTATGCAGTCGCATAAGCGGCGCGGCGTTTACGCGGCCGTCTGTGCGGGTGCAGCGCGCGTCGTCCGGGCACACCGTAGGCGGCGCCGGGAGAGACCCCGGAGTCACGTGCCAGGAATCTCCAGGATTCTTTTCTCCTCTCTTCGCTCCTCCGCGTCTGTATCTCTCGCGCGCTACACTTCTGACCGCCGCGCCGAGATATTTCAGCCCGCGAAGGGCACTGCGGGTACCGCGCCGCGACCGTGGGTGCCCAGGACAATGCATGAAAGGAACGCGCGAGCCCCCCGAACCGCCGCGGAACGTCGCTCCGCCCGCGGCTAATGGGCGGATTAATTATTCCGCGCTGCTACCGCGCCCCACTCGGCAAATAAAATACTGCCCGGGCTTCCGCCCGTGTATGTTCTGCACTCTCGGATATACCCCGAGCGGCCCGGATGGCGAGCCATTAAATTCCTTGTCACCTGGTAATAGCCACGTCAGATATGTTGTTGTCGAAATTTGTTTGTTGATGAAAATATGTTAATAACGGGAGAGGGAAAAAATGTAAATGCAAATATGATTTTGAAATAGTTTATTAAATGTTATTTATCGTTGGGAATTATTTGTGATAGCGAGACGTTAAATTTCTTGTCTTCTGGTAATAGCCACGTCAGATATGTTGTTGTCGAGATTTGTTTGTTGATGAAAATATGTTAATAACGGCAGAGGGGAAAAATGTAAATGCAAATATGATTTTGAAATAGTTGATTAAATGTTATTTATCGTTGGGAATTATTTGTGACAGCGGGCCGTTATCACAAATAATTCGCAATAGGAAGGGGGAAAAATGCAAATGCAAATACGATTTTGAAATAGAAGATTAAATATTATTTATCGTTGGGAATTATTTGTGATAGCGAGCCGTTAAATTCCTTGTCACCTGCTAATAGCCACGTCCGGTGTTGTTGTCGAGATTTGTTTGCCGATGAAAGTATGTTAATAACGGAAGAGGGGTAAAATGCAAATGCAAACACGATTTTGAAATAGTAGATTAAATGTTATTTATCGTTGGGAATTATTTGTGGTAGCGAGCCGTTAAAATCCTTGTCACCGGGTAATAACCATGTCCGGTGTTGTTGTCGAGATTTGTTTCTTAATGAAAATACGCTAATAACGGAAGACGGAAGAAATGCAAATACGATTTTATTAAATAGTAGATTAAATATAATTTATCGTTGGGAAACATTTGTCAGTCCATTATTGTACCGTTTGTGTTTAGTGCAATGTAAATATGTTATACAGTTTTCATTGTATCGATTTTAATTAATAAAAATTTCCCTTTTTTTTGTAAAAATATTTCTCACAATATAAAAAAATGTAAAATCAAAATACAATCGCTGCGCTGTAACCTAGTCCAGCCGAGATTCGTTTCACTGCTTCTAATTTTATGAATCACGAAGCTAAATTCACGGTGCTTTCTTTGCAGTCGGTGCCCCCGAGCGCGAACCCTCCCGGCTGGTGGTACGGGAAAATATTCGTGTGTTCGCGGTTACCGTAAATACGACGAAGCGAGACGGAGCTCGCGCGCTCCGCCAATTTATTAGCGGTGCCCTTAAGGCTTAAGCCTTAGTTAAGGAGGTCTCCCGCGTCGTGTAAGCCATGGGTATTGCGCTCTCTCGGTGCGCGCATACAAACTCCCATAAAGGGAGCTGCGGGAGAAGGCGATGCGAGTGAGCGAGCGAAGCGGGACCCGCGCGGCTCATGAGCAGCTTAACAAAGTAAGTGGAGCAACCGGGAGCAGCGGAGCCGGCGACGGCCGCTGACCACGTTCCCTTCGCCTGTGCACGGTGGTCCGCCCTCTCCCCCGGCGCACGACTCCTTTTCTCGCTCGTTCTC
Organism: Pimpla rufipes; assembly: GCA_963932165.1. NCBI lineage: Eukaryota > Metazoa > Arthropoda > Insecta > Hymenoptera > Ichneumonidae > Pimpla > Pimpla rufipes. The sequence continues at coordinate 9,941,256 of OZ010636.1, forward strand.
TCCTTTATCGTCACGACTCCTTCGCAGTTTCCAGGAAGCTGGACAACCTCGAGGAGTCTCGGGACAACGACTCGACTCTCTCTGAGTCATCCGGCGCTGAGGCTGCCGCCGCGCAAGCCTCGCCGCCTTCTGCCTCGGATCAAGGAGCACGCGTGGCTGCTGCGGGGAAGCAGCCCCTTTCTTTACTTGCAGCGCCATAACCTCTCTGGCCTTCCTGGTGTTTAAACCCCGGAAATGCTTTCATAAATATTTGGGATGTGTATTTCAGTGTCTAGACGAGAAACACCACGTACCACTAGGTATACTTGATCTCGACAAATGGTTTCGTTTGTCAATTTCGAACCAAAGCTTAAAAATGTGCGAATCATATTATTATATTTGCAGAGAAAAATATCATTTTTCGCGTTTATCTCGTTTAATTTTCGATTTTTTTGACAAACAACAGTGCTTTTCGAAATCAGCGGAAATCAAATCATTTTTTTTTTAGCAAAAACGCAAGGGATGGTAGAATCAAAAATCGTAAAAAAAATTTACGATTTTTGTGGATTCGGCTTTAAAATTCGGTGAAAAATGCAGAAATCGGGATATCGCGTTCCGCCTTGCGACATTCTCTTCGTTATTTTCTCTCGAACGAAGGAAAAATCCAGAAGAAAATCCAGGTACGATTAATAAAAAAAAAGTAACCTCGATTTTAGTGAAGTGACGAAATTTCGAAAAAAGTGCGTAAAACACTCTTTATTTTTTCGTATTTTTTTAGACCTTATCTAAGACTTATTTCCATGTATTTATGCCCGTACAGAACGAATTCGCCATTAGTTTTTTTCTCAAACGCGATAGTTTTCACAAAAAACTAAAAAGAACGTAATTCTCGATTTCTTTCAAATTTTCACATCAACTTGATAAGCGTACGTAGCGCATATAGGCCAATGTACATAAAATTATAACAGTTTGCTTCCATTATACCAATTCTCAATGGACCAGACACCGAAGAACACAAGACGCGCAGTATCCGACCTCACATAAATAGCGACAAAGTGTTTTGCGTTGGCAAACGGTTATTGTTCGCGTAATTCAAGCCTGTAACAAGAGCACCGGTGATTGACTACCGTGAAATCGAGAACCTTCACCTGCGAAAGCGGAGGTCCCACGAAGTCTAGGACCTCCTTTGACTCGCCCACGTTCGAGTCGTGTCCCTCGTGACGAGGGAACGAGTCGCCGCAGTTCCTTCGCGGTACACGAGTGCGAGCCTCTCGTTGTTCCTACGATATGTCGCGTGTACCCGCGGCGCGCGCGCTCTCGTTGCGAGAATTCGCCTTAACTGCTCGCCGACCCTGACCATTCTCAGCGTGTGTCCGGCGCGTTGTTCAACAACAGAGAGAAGTCGTTTGCCGTGCGTGCGCACCCACGTCTTCGCCGCAGCCAAATGGGTTCTCTTTATTTACTTCTTGCTTTTTTCATTTTTTTTTATGGTGCAAAAAATCCCCTTTCTCCTGTTCTTACAGCTCCGAACAAGAGCACAACGACGGGTATCCAATTTTTCTCAAATAACTCAGGAATTCGACACTTTGGGTTTCTGCGAATTTTGTTTTTAGACGCTTTAATTTTTTTTCCAAAAGATTTCCTAAAGAAGTTCAAAAGTGTTCAAAAGATATTCAAAAGATGACCAAAAAATATCCATAAGATGGCCAAAAGACGTCTTAAAATATATCCACACGGCGTCTCAAAAATGCCCAAAAAATATTTAAACATCTTTCGAACAACTTTGAAGATGTCTGAAAAATATCGAAGATATCAGTTATCGAATATTTAATCAGCAATAAAAATAATTAACATAAATATCAATTTTCCAGCCATATTAAAAATGTATTTCACCTATTTATTTTAACACGAATAAATGATCGATTGGTTCATTTTTTCCCAAAAGACGGACTAATTTATACAACATATCGCAGTCGTCTCCGTCGATTTTTCATTCTGCTGGAAGCCAAAGGTCCGCTCCAAGCCGGATCTCTCGAAAAACTGGCAGCAAGATCTAAAACGAGTCAAGAAATGAAATAACGTTCAGTGCAAAATACGTTTTTCGTTGCTGCTTATTCTAAAGTACCTTGATATCTGCACGCGAAGCTCGCGAGGGTGCAAATTCCATCTTTGTCGCGGACGAATCCCGGAACGCAAATACATCCAGGTCTGCAAAGTTCGGCAGATACCTGAATGACATCAGGGCAGGAGCCTCGCGGATATTCACAGGTTTCCACACATTCGGCGACGTAGCAGGATGTAAAAAATTCTTTCTTCCAGGCACTGCACTCGAATAGGCCTTTTCTTCTTTGCAGAATCAACGAAAACGTCGGTTTGCCCGTGACGAATATCACGGCGAGCACGAGAAGCCCAGCGAAATTCATCGTGGCGCACTAAACACTGATTCGATTGTTCGCTCATCTCGCACCTTTATACACCGCATTACAAAGCGGTCGGTCGATCCTCGCCTGACTAAGTCGCCCCGAGTCTATCAACAATCCTAATGACGAATAATGCGATAGACGGTGACTCAGACAGTTTGCAATGCACCAGCCGGTAAATTTCACCGGTAATGTGTTTACATTTTGGTACCTTTCGTACGGATGATAAATTATGGAGTCAGCTGACCCCAACATTCACAGTCGGACATTTCGAGCTGGATATTTTTTTTCGTGAATATCACGAATATTTTTGTTTGCCGCCACTTTCAATTTATTTCAATTTATTTTCAATTTATTTTAGCCCCACAAATCAACAAACAAAAAATCTATAGATTTATTTTCAAAATTTTACTGTAATCCTTTTCATTATACATATAATGAAAGGATATCATTTTCATTATATAATGAAAGGATACAATTTTCATTATATCATGAAAGGATACAATTTTCATTATATCATGAAAGGATACAATTTTCATTATTTAATGAAATAATGGAAAAAGGATTACTTAGAAAATTCCGACCCCTTAAAAAATCTACAAAAATATATCTAACGAAAGGTTCGCTAAACGCTTAACCATAAAATTCCGATTCCTCAAAAATCTCCAGAATGCCCAAAGAATAATCGCCCCGTGAAATCGATGGCATCGGACATTTCGAGATTTAGCGTTACGTGTAGTTTCTGCATCCGCGACTCGTATCGCGAATAACCGCGGTTTTCTTCCCCCCCGTCACACGTCACGTCCTTCGGGGGATCCTCCTGGGCGCGATCGCGAGCAACGGGCCCCGACGAGGCTCCAGGATTCGCTGTCGCGGTGCCATTATCGATTTTCTTCATCTCGCGAGTTTCTCGGCTATAAAGCCATTTCTGTCATTCGATGCTAATGCCACGGGCGTCGGGAGCCGCTCCGTACATGGCACTCGCCGCGAGTTTGCCACGAAGAAGCTGGCGACTCGGCGTCGCGAGGATCGTGGGAGCCGCGCGACGGGATCTGCCGGCCGCGGAGCGAGCAAAGCCAGTTCAGCGTCGCCGGAGTCTGCGTGTAACTCGCTGTGTGCTCGCAGCGTCAGCAGAAGCAACAGCGAGACACACGCGGCGATTCTCTCGGCTTCTGGATCTCGTCGCGTTCCCCCCGGTGTCTCCGTCGCTCTCGGGACGCGTACGCTACTCTCGTTTTGATGCGGCGAGAGTTACCCACTTCGGGATCTCACGGGCACTTCCTGCTCCCGCGGAGAGTTCATCGCCGGTGCGTTCATCGCGATCGCAGACTGCCACGAGGTTAACACGCGGATAAACTTTGACACCGGGATTTTTATCAATTCTCGGAATATGTCAACCGCGATGACAATCGAAAAAGATGTATCAACGTAAAAATACAGTTTCAGAAGGGAACATCTGATATTCGTCACTTTGTAGTCGCCACACGAGGTTCGAAATCATTTAGTTTTTCTCCCGAAGTCTTCGAATATGACACAAGATTTTTTGTTTCTTTTTTTTTGTAGTTAGAAAATATTTTTTGAAAAAAATGGTTCTCAACGTAAAACTATTTTAGATTTACGTAATTCTTGGGTCAAAATTAATCACCTGTGTATGCCTAAAAAATACCAATGATGGTGGATTGAATTTCCAAATTTTCTATTGCGTAGTGAACAGAGTGTTTTACGGTTCAATTTATCGAGTTACAAATGTTAAATGACAGGAATTGTTGAAGAAAAAATTGGTCCGCTGTAAATTATTGGTGATGACGGTTTTGGCAAAGGTACGACTTGTTGCTAAATCCAGATGTATAAAATCCTCTTATATAAAATTAGATATAAAATCCTCTTGTATAAAATTATTTATAAAATCCTCTTGTATAAAATTAGTAATAAAATCCTCTTGTCTACAGTGCAGAAGAAATTTCAGTTGGAGTTTAATGACAGGAGCAAACGAGTAAAAGCAGCCTTTATGACCTCGTCCAATAAGCCCCGGTCGCCCCAGCGCGACCTACCTCAGCGACTCATGATCTACATCGACCCGGCGCGCTCGGGCGTAACGGTGATTCAGACGATTCAAAACACGTGCGCAACCGCGCACTAGCATAAATATTTAGTTTGAGACTCCGCACGTCGACCGCGCTGACGCGAGTCTCGTGGTCTCGTTACGCGTCCCCTCGACTTCGGCGCTTCCGATGTGTATCTGCGGCCCGAGCGCACCCCGCGGCACTCGGGTTTCTCCGTTTTCTTTGTCCACCTCGACTCCTATCACCCTTTCACCTCGGTCAACGGCAGCCGCGATCCAAGGGCCGCGCCGGATAATTGAAAGCGCGGAGCTGCGCTCGATATTCCAAAGTGCAACCAGACGAATCGACGTTTCTGGCGCAATTCCATAAATGGCTCGGCCCAACAAGGGATGGCGAACGCGGGGAACGCGAGAGATGCGTCGTGCGTGCACGCGCGCGCGTGTATCTTCGATCTGTTTTTATGACCGAAAGTGGGCGTCGTCCGGCTTCGAGACACCGTGGCAACGTTACAATGCGATCGTTCGCCGGTACAACGAGAGCACGTGGAACAAACCGAACAGGATCGAAGACAAGAAGAGGAGCGGAATATGGACTTTCGTTAGACCGTTGAAGATGGAAGCGTTGAAAGGGATTTGCCAGGGCCCTGGTTAGGCAATGCGATTGACTCCTATCGAAACCAATTGAAACCGATCAGTTTGGATTGAGATGGAATGAACCGGATGAAGCGGAGGTTGACAGGGTCTATTACAGGAATTAGCTAGGGGAATTTATAGGATTCTCTTATCTAACTGAAGTAGGTGTCGCCCGCTTCAAGACATCAACAATGTTACAATGCGATGGTTTGTGGGTACAACGAGAGCTTCAGGAACAAACCGAATGGGATCAAAGACAAAATAGGAAGAGCGGAATATGGACTTTCGGAATGCTTCTCGAAGTTGAAGGATTGAATGGGATTTGCCTTTGCCTGCTTAGAAAATTGGAATTATTCTTATCTAAACTAATTGAAACCGATGAATTTGGATTGAGATGAAATGAATTGGATGAGTGGGAGTTCTACGGGATCTGTAGAATTAGCTATAGGAATTGATATAGGATTGTCTAATCAGAGTGATGACCTTTGTAGTCCATTTTTCCGCCTCTAACTGAAGTGGGTGTCGCCCGCTTCAAGACACCATTACAATGCGATAGTTTGTGGGTACTATGAAAGCATATAGAACAAACCCAACAGGATCGAAGACAAAATAGGAAGAGCGGAATATGGACTTTCGTTAGACCTTTCAAGGCGGAAGCGTTGAAAGGGTTTTGCCAGGGCCCTGCTTAGAAAATCTGGTTGATGCCTATAAAAACCATTTGTGCAATCGGAATGCATCGGAGGTTTATGGGGTCTATAGCGATAGCTACAAAAATTGATGACATTGTCACAGGGCAATGATTGCACACAAAAATTATGCCCTCGGCAAACCGAACAGGTTCGAAAACTGAATAGGAAGAGCGGAATATGGCCTCTCGAGGTTGAAGCGTTGAATGGGATTTGCCTGATGACCCTTGTAATCCATTTTTCTTCCTCTTAACTTTTGGTACCGAGGAAGAATCGGAGAATCTTTCTATCTCTGCGCCTGATCTCGTACACCCTAAACGGGCATTATGAATGAGACGAAGGAGGTCGAGAGCTTAAGGGACGGAGAAAAATTAAAGAGACACTGGGAGCTTCCAGCTGGTCGGTGTCGGCACGGGAGAATAAACGTTGAGGCACCGACACCGCAGGAGGCCTTTTCGATCCGCGCCGGGATCGCGACACGCGCGACTGTCTCGGGATAAAGCGAAGCTTTGGGGGGCGTCCTGCGGGTTATCCGGCGCGATCGCCTCAGCTCTCTTTTCCAATTGATTGTGCCCTTTCTCCTGTCCATTTTGCCTTCTCGAGTCGTGCCTTATCTTCTGCCTCACCGCGACAAATTATTTACTTTCGTTAATCTTGACTCTCCCGACTGGCTGCGAGGAAAAAAGACTCGACAAAAGACTTAAAACAATTTGCAGCATTTTAAAAAACTTGATCATCCTTCTGCCTCTTTTATTCGACACACCCAAAACTCGTATTAAAATTGCTAATACGACCAAAGTATCAAATTTGGTCAGCCTGAATTTTTCAGACTGAATAACTTTCAGCTAAATTCGTTACTTTGCATTTTTAATCGATCTTCCTCAGCATCCAAGCGACAAAAAAATCACCATAAGAGCGACATTTACAGCTCGCGCACAGCCGTCAACCGTTTCGACCATTTTCGGCTGCTCCCCGCCATATTTCTTGTCCCCGTCGCGCGATTAACGCGCATAACCCAATTAAATTTCGTTTCTTGTTGCAGATCTACCAAATCGAGAACGTCATAGTGAAGGCGGCGAACTCGCCGAGGCCGGCGGCCTGGATCCTGGAGAGATCGGTGGACGGGGAGGTTTTTCGACCCTGGCAGTATTACGCGCCGAACGACGAGGAATGCTGGAGCAGGTACTCGGTCCCACCGGTACCGGGAAAGCCCCTTTCCATCGGCGACGACGAGGTCATCTGTACCAGCATTTACTCTCGTCAGACGCCCATGGAAAATGGCGAAGTACGACGTGCACCTTAAATGGCATCCAGTAACATTAGGATTAAAACGGGGATATGTTTATAAACATATCGGGGCGAAACGCTGCACGTTGGTTGCCGCAAAAATATAATGACCGTCCGTATAATGAGAGGCCTGCGGTCGACTGTGTTGCACATTGCCCCCCGCACCCCGACTATGGGAATAAAACGTCGCGTCGCGTCGCACACGAACGCGCACGATCATTAATTATCATCCGGTTTACAAGCCCGCGCGTAACATGCCCGCAATTACATGATTGGATGATTATCGACCACGGTTTTAGCGCCGCTGTACCGGCGAGATATTGTGCAGTCTCCGGGCACACTCGCTTCCGGTTGTTTCTCCTCCGTCGCGACTCGCGACGCAATCCATAACGCAATCTACGAGCCTGGACACCCCAAGACTGTCTGGCTGTTTGCCATCATCATATTTCTTCTTGCAATGTTTTTTTTTTTGCAATTCCACTGATGAGAAAATAACATGGATTTCAGTCTTCTGTCTCTGGCTGTGTTCACAGTAATTGGTACAGTTTGCTTTGTACAATATTGATTATTTTAAAACCTACGTACGCAAAATTCCTCATCTTGTTATATTTATACCAGACGTATTTATTTTTGTCATTGATTGATTGAATTTAATGAATTCTTCACAATCGGTTTTGTAATGTTTTTTTTTTTAATTCCACTGATGAGCAAATAACATGGATTTCAGTCTTCTGTATCTGGATGTGTTCGCACTAATTGGTACTGTTAACTTTGTACAATATTGATTATGTTAAAACCTACTTACGCAAAATTCCTTATCTTGTTATTTACGCCAGACGTATTTATTTTTTTCATTGAATATCCCAAGTTTCGCGACTATTTAAACAGAAACAGCCAACAAAAATAAACGACATTGTAGCCTTTTTCTCTGGCACAAAATCTCTGACGTTACATTCAGCCCTGATTAGGCCCTGATAAGGGCGACGTTGCCCCCGCCAAGGCCTGAGCTGGTCCTGACTTGGTCCGAATTGAACGCTGCAGATTTTCTACCAAGGTTCACAGGCCAGAAACTAAAGAGAAAAAAACAAAATTATCAGAACGACAGTAAAGCTCGTAAGAATCTCGCTGATTAACTCCTAATCGCATCGAATATCCTCGGTTCCGTCGAATCATTCCCTACTCGTCATCCCAACAGGCTCTTCCGCAACCGCGACAGGACTCAGGGATTGCACTCAGGCGATCCGGTTCTTTTTTCCGTCAACCGCGGTGTGTGCGGAGAGTATCGCAAAACTGCGCCAACCAGCCTCCTCCAGTGTTCGCCACGGGTGTGTACGTGAGATCCCTTACAAGGTCCTGCGGTACCACCGTACATGGCCGGAATGTAGGGATCGCCGTTTTTGTCATCTAGAAGCAGCATCAACAGCAACAGCCTCGCGAGTCTTTCCCTCGCGTCTCTTCGAATCTCCTTCGTCTCGAGAATCGCGCTCGCAGCACACACGTGACGTGTTTCACCTCCGCGGAACTTTTCTTTCGCTCACTCTTTCTTTCGCTGATCCACTCATCTCCGCGCTTTCTCGCGCGGCTCGCTCGTTTTCGTCGGGCGTTCAATTGTCCTTCTCTCCTTTAGGTCCGCGCGCGAAATCGCGACTCGCGCCTGTGCAACGACCTTTAATTAGCCCCACCACGCGTCCACGCTTCCGAGAAATCGGACAATTACCTGCCCACTCTCTCGCGCCTCCGTGTGGATAACGCCACTTTGTGTATATGGTACAAGAGCAGCGCGCGTGTGGTTAGGCGGTCCGACGATCAAGCGACTCGATCGCGCATGACGCGTGTGCTACGTGCGCGGGAGAGTGATATCCAACGCAGTCAATAGGAATATTCAATCCCCGGCCACTTTCCAATCGTTTTGCCGTAAACAGACTCATTGAAATTACACAGATACGCGCGATTATTATTCCGCGATATGGGCACCGTGATAGTTTCTTCGTCGTTGAAAATATTATAGCTGGGTATATCGTTGCTCTGAGATAGTCTTTGTATGGCAACCTGCTTATGTGTCAAGGTATATTGAAATAGATTTTTTCACGCTTCAGAAAATCAGCCGGTAAAATATCTTGGGGGTTTTTTTTTATATAAGTGTTGCTGTCGGGTTATTCGTTGTTTGATTGGCTGTCGAGTTGGCTGCAAGTCGTTGCTGACTAACGAGCAGTTTTAATCGTGTTATTGTATTTTGACGGTTCGGAGGGCATGCGAGGTTTTAAGGTTTGTTAACGTTAGTTCGGGCGAAGCGTATGGCCTAATATTTTCATTTTTTTCTCGTTTTTCTCGACGAATTTGATATTTTCTAGGCAACCAACGGTGCTTTTCAGAATCAGCGGGAAATTTGCCATCGAATAGGGTCTTCAAACTTTACGAAACCGATTTTTTTTTTCGCGGAAAATACAAGGCAACTTTCGGTGTTGAAATTCTATGAAAAAATTAGAAATCAAAATATCGCGTTCGTTATAGAGTTTTCTCTCAAACGAAGGAAGAAAATCTAGGTTCAAACGATAAAAAAAAGTAACCTCGATTTTAGTGAAGTGACAACTGCGGGTAAGCGCGCGAAGCGCGTTTATGGTCTAGTTTATTTAAGTAAACAAACAATCAACAATTTATTTTAATAAACAATCTTCAGTTTCTTGTTTGTATATGTATATTATGATAAAAAAAAACCAAGATGCTTGAAAAAAAATAGTTTTTTTTTAATTTCTCGATGTTTCGGTAAAATTATTTTGATTTTGAGTCAGAGAAAAAATACCTTGGGCCTTTTTTCGCCGCCACTAAAATCCATATAAACTAAACAAAAATCCATTCAGAAATCCTTCTTCGTTAATTTCGAAATTAAATTACGCTCATCCCCGAGATCATCCAATTGACATTTATCTGCCAAACGAACGAAAAAGTTGTGCAAATTGAAACGTTTTTCGTCCGAGGACAATTTCGCCGACGCACGCGCGTCGATTCGTCGGAACACATACGTTATGCATCGGGCCATTACGTCGTAAAGTCAAATAGTATAACGTCACCGCGCTCACGGCGTAGCCACGCAGCCAGAAATCCTGTTGAGAGGCAATTGCAGCCCGGGGAGCTGAGCGGTCGCGCAAAAGCCCGAGAGATGGGCGCGGCGCACGCGGCTCGCGTACCGAAATGCTCGCCGGATTGTTCCGTATTAGGCGCCGCGCGAGCCATTTACGGAAGCTCCCGACGCAGCCCTCGCGAGTCTCACGCGGGCGCGCACGAGACTCGTTCTTTCGCGGCACCATTCGCGGATGATTTACTCCTCGTCGCGAGACGAGCCTCTCGCCCGGCGTTGTTGCGCCGCGTCGTCGTCGTCGTCGTCCCTAAACGATCCTCAATCAATTCCCACCCAATGCGTAATCCGTATAACGTAACAATTTTCTCACACGCGAAAAAGCGTTACGCGAATCGTGACACCAAATTGTTATCATATAGGGGAAACCGGGGTAAAACGGGCCCCCCCCCCCTTTTTTTGATCAACGAAAAAAAAAAAAATTCGGGTAAAATGGGCCTCCGTCTCCGTCGTAAGTTTTTAGGCTTCTTTCTTCGTCAAAACTTTTTTTCCCGCCGTCCTCCGTGATTTTCTTGTAATCGCGGGCTTCTTCGGCAACAGTTTTTTTCTCCATCAATTCTTGCCTGTATGGCGAACCCGGCACGACTAAAATGTGCTTTTGTGTCACATTTTAGTAAAAGACCCAAATAATCAACACTCATGCCGATCGGTAGCGTTTTCTATACTAACTCATATTTGTGCCGAATTCTAAGGGGGCCGTTTTACCCCGGAATTTTTTTTTTTGCCGACGCTCAAAATTGATGATTGATACCGAATTTTTTAGTGAAAAGCAATAAAAAAAACACTTTGGGTTTTGTCATAGAGCCATTTTTTGCTCAGGGGCCCTTTTTACCCCGGTTTCCCCTACACATTGACAGTGCAATATTTGTTCGACCAGATTCACACGCATCTCCTGAACGGCCGAGCGGGCGCGGCGAACCACAGCGTCGCTCTTCAGGAATTCACCCAGGCGCGATACGTGAAGCTCCGTCTGCAGGGTCTTCGTCGCGGGGGCGGAGCGATCGCTGACAAGCGACGTGCATTCTACTCGATAAAGGAGATCAGCATCGGCGGACGCTGCCTCTGCTCCGGTCACGCTTCGCGCTGTCGGTACAGCCCTCGACATGGGGTAAGAAATTTATTATCCTCGCTCACATATATAATACACGTTTATCTCGCATCTCGACTGTGCGGTTGTGGTAAGAAAAAAAAATGGTGTAATCTGGATTGGAATTATTTATCAATGAATTTGGTGATAAATTATTCAGTGATCCAGGGCTGATAATAAAATATGACGTTTCTGGTGTCAATACTTGTATGTATTTTATCAGCGACTTGTGAAAAATGATCGGTAGATATTAAGAGGATTATGAAATAATTGGGACCTCTCAAAAATAATGTTTAATAACGAGGAAGTAAAAGAGGCGAGAAAATATTTCAGTATGTTTATAGCGATTATTGCAGTCTATTTTCTGCATGCACAGAACGTACATTTTGTTGCATTAAAAATTCAACAAATTACAAGATAAATTTAGTATGGAAACTTATGGCGATGCCAATTAATGTATACCTCTCAAAAATAAATAAAAAAACGAGGAAGCAGAGAAGTCGAGAAAATGTTCCAGCATGTTTATTCCGATTATTTTCTGCATGCACACTACATTCATTTTTTGCGTTGAAAATTCAACAAACTACAAAATAAATGCTAAATGGAAATTTACGGCTATGGAAATTAATAGCAACTCTGAAAAGTAAAAAATCAAGAAAGTACTTAAAGTGTCGAGAAAATATTTCAAAGTGTTTACGGCGTCTATTACAGCCTATTTCCCACACTCCCAGAACGCACATTTATTTGCCTTCAAAATTCAACAAATTGCAAATAAATGTTAAACGGAAATTTATGGCGATCCCTGATAGGCGCTTATAGCATAGATACTCGCTCCTTAAAGGAGCGGAGTCTTTTATACGATCGACATTAATTACCATTGTCCTCAACATACTTTCTCCCCGGGAGCGTAGTACCTTTCGTGAGCACTTTACTCCTGCAGCCGAGTACACAGACTTTTATATATATATACGAGGGTCCACGCAAAGATATATACATATATATACGGTACATATTATCGTCCGCGTTTGGTCATTGCCAAGTTGGGTGAGTCTCGAAGCGCGCAGTGCAAGCAAGCGCGATCGACTCTTTCGCTTTTGCTGTTGCGTTTGGCGGGAGAGACAAGGCGTACCGCTCGCTTCGTGGTCCTGGCGGCGCGTTGAGCCGCGGCCGCCGACGCCACCGCCGGTTACGAAACTCCTCGGTCTTCCTCGCGTTCGCGGTCATCGGTCACGATCGCCCGTGGTGGTTACCACTTGCTCGGGCGCTCGTCGGGGGCCACTGGAGCAGCCGGGCGAGTCAGCGAAGCCCCCACGCCGCACGATTTCTGCGCGGGAACCGGAGGAGGAGAAACACGAGGCCGTGGAGGGCGAGGAATTAAGGAGGATGGGATCAAACGACCCAAACGGGGAGGCGATGACGCGACTGCCTTCTTAATTACATATTTAACTTTCGGCGCTGTAACGAACTTCGCGAAATTATCGGTGGTTTCGCGATGTAGTTATTTTGGCAATTTTACATGGTTGCTGTTTGTAAAAGACTTTTTTGTGATCTTTGCGATCTTTGGTGTCTGTGTGTTTTATATGTGGTTACAACATTCACAGATGTTATTTTTATAAAATAATTTATAATTTAAAAAATGCTGTAGCCTCACAGATGTTATTTTTATAAATTAATTTATAAATTAAAAAATGCTGTAGCCTCACAGATGTTATTTTTATAAATTAATTTATAAATTAAAAAATGCTGTAGCCTCACAGATGTTATTTTTATAAATTAATTTATAATTTAAAAAATGCTGTAGCCTCACAGATGTTATTTTTATAAATTAATTTATAATTTAAAAAATGCTGTAGCCTCACAGATGTTATTTTTATAAATTAATTTATAATTTCTAAAATGCTGTAGCCTCACTTTTTTGGTATCGACAGATTTTCTGTTAATTTACAGACATGATTTTAAATGGTTGATACTTTTGTATGCAATTATTTGAATAAACGAAATGAACCATCAATTATTGTAATCTCATCAGTATAATAATATGCTATTTTTTTCAAATGGATGAAAAAAATTGAACTATATAAAAGTAAATAATAGGCTCAGCTGCTTATTAAGGAGGCATCGTCGGTACAGTCACGTCAATTGCGCACTAAGATTTGAAACATTATTTAAATATACTTTCGGAAGGAAACAAGTGTCCAAAAAGGTGGATATGAATTAAAGAGATCCTGTTTAGTATAGAAAAAAATATATGCAATAAAAATTTACAGAAAAATAGCTCAGTTTATGCTAATAACCAATGGGACATATTATAAGCAGTTTTTTGGAAGTCAAATTGGTAATTTCAGGTCGATCTTGTCGGGCGACAGCTCGTTTTGTTCGTTGAAGAACGTTTTACGAATTCACCGAGTTATTTTCTTCAGTTTATTTGTCGATTAGGAATAAAATGAGATAAACTCGTCGTTTAATTTTCTTCTCTTATAAACAAATGGCTGTAATTTGTGACCTATGAATATAATCGCAAATGTTCAACGGTAAATTTGTGCATTGTCCGTCGATAAACAAAATGAACCGTCGCTCGACAAGATCGAACTAAAATTACGAATTTGACTTCCAAAAAACTGCGTATAATATGTCCCATTAGTTATTAGCATAAACTGAGCTATTTTTCTGTGAATTTTTATTGCACATATTTTTTTCTACACTGTACAGGATCTCTTTAATTCATATCCACCTTTTTGGACACTTGTTTCCTTTCGAAAGTATATTTAAATAATGTTTCAAATCTTAATGCGCAATTGACGGACTGTACCGACGATGCCTCCTTAAATATTAAACCCCATTTAGTAATAAACTCCATTTGGAATGCTACATAACAGTTTAAGTAACATTCGTTGCGACGTATGCGAGAGATCAGGGATCAGGCGTCCTCACGAGAATTTCATGACTTTTTGCGGCGATCTCGCGCTCGACGCGACGGTCAATCTCCCGCGAGTTTCTTCGCGGGACGAAAGTATGGATGACCGAAGTGAGGATCATATTAGAATCGACTTATGGCCACGTCCGAGGCCCCCGGTAATTGAATTAGTTTTTGGGCAGCGCGACGATCGCCGCCCGTTTAATTCCGTCTCCCTTCCTCGTTCGGTTCGCCCGGTTCGCGATCGTCACTCGACCTGTGCGCCGAAGGTGCATAGATCGCATAGCGATCGAATTGTTCCGGCTGCTCGAATGCGGGTATCATCTGCCGGCATTTCGGGCGATGCCTCGAATTACATCTCAATTCATTGGGCCGTCAATTCCGCACGAGCCGCTCGTGTTGATCTCGATTAATAATGCGCTACAGATTTTTTTTTTATTTCGTCGAGCGGTTATGAAATAATTGTTGAGCGGCGATGCGGGTCGACTCGACGAATGATTCCAAAACGGTGAACAATTTTTGCCGGCGTTGTCTGCATCATTCCGGGGCGGTCGAGACACTGAAAGCTTTTAATGGCCGAACGATCGAGCGATGAATCACAGCGCGAGATCCTCTCCCGCTTACCCTTCGTCGTCATTTACCGTCTCGATATAATGGACCCCGCGGTTGCAACCATCGCGCACCGTAGCGTTGTGCTCGCTCTGTGCACACACAATTTCAGCTGCATTTACGTCCTCGCGGACGTACCGCGAGAGTAATCAGGTTTGCAATTCGTGCAATTAGTCCGCGCGCACGGCCGTAACGAACTGGATTTTTATGCCGACAAATTTCGGATGACACGTTGACGGTATGAGTCGCGTTGGTCGCGACACATCGGCCATGGGAGAGTTCGGGTCACGCGAAAACACGATTCGATGCCTAATTGCAAAAAAAGGTTGAATACAAAAAGTGCAACAAAGTAATTAAAATTATGACACAGAGCTTATGAAATCGAAATGAAATCGAAATGCAATTGGAAATGAAATTGAAATGAAATCGAAATGAAATCGAAATGCAATTGGAAATGAAATTGAAATGAAATCGAAATGAAATCGAAATGAAATCGAAATGAAATCGAAGTGAAATCGAAGTGAAATCGAAATGAAATCGAAATGAAATCGAAATGAAATCGAAATGAAATCGAAGTGAAATCAAAGTGAAATCGAACTGAAATCAATGAAACCGAAGTGACATGGATGGAATCGATGAAATCGAAATTAGATCGATAAAATCGACCTGAAATCGAAATCAAATCGACATGGAATCAATGAAATCGAAATCAAGTTGACGTGGAATCGATGAAATCGAAAGAATCGGCGTGGAATCGATGCAATCGAAATGAAATCGACATAGAATTGATGAAATAGAAATCGACATGGAATCGACGAAATCGATGAAATAAAAATCGAATAAATAATCCCACCAATGCCACTGCCTCATTGCTCTTAAAAAAACTCATACAAGTAACGTTGTAATGCACGCTATAATGACGCGACTGCACCGACTGTACCTTTTCGAGATTGATTCTATATGGTCATTCTCGCATCGACTCACACAATCGCAGGAGAAAGCGCGGCGAAAAACACCCGCGAAGGGCTTTGTATGCGTGCGGAGCGCGCATACATATGTATGAACTATCAAGAGACGCGTACGTCAGTAGATAATTTTATTGCCACCCATAAAGTTCGTCTCGGACGGAGAGAGCGAAGGGCCGCGCCGTGATTGCCCTCTCCGTGCCACAGTACCCTCTGTTCCGATGGCTTTTACACGCCTTTATATTCCGCAGACTTTCGTGTGCGTGAAACGGCGAGTCCTCGTTTCTTTGTCTCTCTCTCTCTTCTATTCAATCCAAACGATGTTGCAAACTCGGTTGGTCGTGTAGTCGGGTTCATGAGGGTCGTAAACGATGGATCCGAGTTATGTTATTAAGGGTCACGACATTAATCCAGGCAATGGGATCGCAGGAGATGCTGGTCTTCGTTCAGTCGTACGCAGAGGCGCTTTGGGCATCAACTTTTAATGGCATAAAACAGAATCGACCACAGATTATTCGAGTCCTCGCGTCGCTCGTTTGAATATTCTCGAGAGTCTTCACATGGGAAATAAGTAGAATGGAACCGCCGACGTCCGCCGGAAATGAGAACCATTCTATTGTCAATACGATTTTATTTGTAATGTTCCATTTCACATGTAGGTAATACCTTTTTTATAGTCGTCTCACTTTTTTTTGTACACTGAGAGAAAAATTGCTCGATGACATATTTTCCTCTCGTAAATATCGACTTTTGATTTATTGTACTCAAGTCGCATCTTCTACCCCTGAAAACACTGATATTTATTCTTTTTGTAAGTGACTTTGAAAAAAAAAAAAATGAATCTGTTCGTCAAAATTCATAGGTTGGACTACCGCTCGAAAAATGGCAATATTGACCCCTTAGCATTTTTTCGCATCCACTTTTTTGAGGTGCTTGAGTCCCTTTATATCAGCTTTGATGTTAGACATAATTTTGTGCCTCCCAACTTTTTGCAAAATGACAAACCAATATGATTTCGAAATAAACGAACAAACGTTGTCCTTCCAGCACCAGGAATGCGAGTGCGAGCGTCACACCTGCGGCGAGAGATGCGAGAAGTGTTGCCCAATGTACAACCAGGTACCCTGGAGGCCCGGCACCTCGGGCAAGGGATTCCACTGCGAGAAGTGCAACTGCAACGGGCACGCTCACTCCTGCCGCTTCGATGCCGAGATCGCCGAGCGACGAATGTCCGTCGACATTCGCGGCAAGTTTCGCGGTGGTGGCGTCTGCATCAACTGCACGGTGAGTACGAAAAAAAAAATAAAAATAAAAATAAAAATCCACGTAAAAAAAAAAAATCGTGAGCAAAACGAGCAAAGCGGAACGGAGAGAAGATAAGCGAAATAAGCGAGCGCGGATTTACCATAGAGATTTACTCATTGCAGGATCATACAACGGGAATCAATTGTGAGAAATGCGAGATCGGGTATTACAGGCCGAACGGCGTTCCACCTGACGCACCTGAGCCTTGTCTGCCGTGCGATCATTGCAATCTTCAGGGCAGCACGGGTTACTGCACGCCCGACGACTCCTACACGTTCGTCGGAAAGGTAAACCGTACACACGAATAATACCTACTCGTAGCTCTCGGTTCGTTTGATAAATCGAATTCTCCCGTCTCGCAATCGCCGCGTCCGCGGCCGGTATGATGAATAGCTGTGTATATAAAATCGGTTGGCTTTGCAGGTAACAGGTGCCTGCGAATGCAAGCCCGGCTATTCCGGCTACAAGTGCGATCAGTGCGCGGCCGGCTATCGTCAGTTTCCCGACTGCATGCCCTGTCCCTGCGACTCCCGGGGGATCCTGCCCGCCCACGACTGCGAGGGCGACTGCCTGTGCAAGGCTCACGTCACCGGCGAATTTTGCGATCGCTGCAAACCCGGACACTACGCGCTCACCCGCGACAACCTCGAGGGATGCCTGGAGTGCGATTGTTTTGGTGTTACGCGCGAGTGCAGAGCCGCGAAACTCACGTACGAGTCGGTGAGTCATTTGTTCTTCGTAAAAATAGCTATTTTTAATTTCAAAATATATTATATATTTTTTTGTAGACCAAGAGTTCTGGAAAAATTTATCTACTTTGGGATAGTCTAATATCAGGAGGAATGCAGGAAAATCATCGATTTCACGAAAAGAATCTGAGTTTTGGATGTAAAAATTGAAAAGTGAATTCTTCGAACGTGACTTTCTCCAATATTTTAGTTTAGATAAGTGTTAAGCAGTTGGGAATTTTTTTTTTATCAAACGTGAAAGTGGAATGACTAGTCATCTGACATTTAAGAGGTGTGTGAGATTGACATCTTCATTTTTCACTATTGGCTCAAGATACGCTGAAGATATAAGTGAAAAATAGTAATCGAATTAGCGTGATTTTGCAATGAACATTCCAGTAACAACTGTTTAATGTGGCATAATAATAAAATCGCAGAAAAGCCGCGTTTTATCGGTAATATCATATCGCAATAATCATTGAAATCTGACGCAAGGGTTTAACGTCGATCACGTTAAGAAAATCACACGTCGGAAGTCTCCGCGAGAGATGTGAGATGCGGATAAGGACGACGCAGCTTATTCGCTACAAGTCATAATACCCACAGGTGTGGGTCTGTGTACCCCGCGTTATCGTTGTGTTCGTGGCTGAAAACGCTCGAGCAACCCGCAATTACGTTGTCGCAGTAACGACTCCGATGTAGGTAATAGCGGTGAACACGTTGACCAGGGAGCAGCGCAGCGAAGAGGAGGGTGGTTGTCCACCGGCGGATGACGTATTATTATTATTTCAACGCTCGTTTCAAAAGCCACGATTTCTATCCGCCTAGCGAGGAATTCAGCCGAATAAAAACCGGGAAACTTTCAGCATTCGCGGTTTTGCTATTTTGTCACTTTCGACCATCGTTAGATCGCGATTTTGGGTGGTTGATTCCGTCTGAACAAAAATCCAAGAACTTTCAGCGTTCGTCATGTTACCATTTTGCCATTTTCAACTGTCCCTAGATTTTTTAATTTTAGACGGTTGTTGCTGAATAAAAAGCCAAGAACTTTCAGCACTCATGGTCTTTTTATTGTGCCATTTTTTAACATCATTAGATTCCAATTTCTTTTGGTCAATTCCGTCTGAACAAAAAGTCCAGAACTTTCAGCATTTCTGGTTTGCCCCTTTTTCATTTTCAATTATCCCTAATTTTTTTATTTTGGAAGTTTAGATTCGCCCGAATGAAGACCCAAGAGCTTCCAATATATTCGCAGGCTTAACAATTTCATATTTTTGGACCGTCGTCAGATTTCGACTCTGGAGGGTTGGACAATCACCGACATCAACGCCTCGCGGTCTCTAGCCGTGAGCCCGGACCCTGACACCGGCTTGCTGACCATGTCTTCCTCGGACGTCGAGTACGAGAGCCCGTTCTGGCTGGCGCCCAAGATCTATGCCGGAAATCGCCTGTCCTCCTACGGCAGCAATCTCACTTACACCATCAGCTGGGTCATCATGCGTGGCGACACGAGTGGCAAAGCGACCACCGAGCCAAACATCATTCTCGTCGTGAGTATACAAACACGGATCAATCGGCAAACGCCGTTCGGAGCACGACGTGAAATTGATACTGCGGATACATTGGCGATCGTGTAATTTGTCAAAACGTCTTCTGTTGTGACAGGGCAAAAACGGTATGAGGATCGCTTATGGCGAGGAGCAGTACAGCGGCCAGAGCGCCGAGATTTCGGTGCCACTTAGGGAGGAAGGCTGGTTCCACGTGCGCAGTGAGGTGCGCGACATCCCAACGAGACTCAGACGCACGGAGTATCAAGGAGACTCCGTGACCAGGTCGCAAATGATGAGAGTCCTTTCGGAGCTTAAATACATAATGATCAGGGCGCAGTATCGTACTGAGCAGATCGAAGGAAGGTGAGCAGACGTGGGAGTAACGGGAGCGGAGATTATTCTCACTAGTGCGGAAAAATAGTTTTTTCGAATTAGTGCGAAAAAAACTAATGCAGAAAAATAGTTTTTTCGCACTAGTGCGAATAAAAAAACTAATGCAGAAAAATAGTTTTTTCGCACTAGTGTGAAAAAAACTAGCGCGGAAAAATAGTTTTTTCGCACTAGTGCGAGAAAAGCGTCCGAATTAGTAGTTTGTGATACCAGTGCGAAAAACCGGACTCTTTGATGATAGGTGGAAAGTTGTCCGCAGAAGCCATAAGCGAGTATCATAAAGTACTATTTGTTTAATAATGTTTTTTTATTAAATAAAATTACTGTCTTATTCTGACTGTATAATACGAATTTTCCAGCCTGCTATCAGCAATACTGCCCATTGGCGAGAAATCGTCCGAGGAGACAAGCGAATCTCTGGTGGAGCAATGCGAGTGTCCCGCGGGATACGTCGGTTTCTCCTGCGAGAATTGCGCGTGGGGCCACGTGAAGATCATCACGAACGGCAGCGATCATCAGGATCATCACGAGTGCGTCAAGTGCGACTGCAACGATCACGCCGAATCCTGCGATCTCGTGATGGGAGAGTGCAAAGTGAGTGCGCCAAACCGGTACTGGTGTAAACCTGGCTTTAGCCGGGACACGAACCTAAATTCGAACGAGGATCTACAGACTGTTTTACCGACCGCTGGCAATCGCTGCTGCGGGGAGATCGCGCTCTTTGCCAATAGGTGGCATTCGATTCGCCGTTGAAACGAAGACGTAGATATTGGCAGGGATTGATTATACCAGCGGCCTGTGGAACCGTCGATGCCATTTAGCCCGATTCTCAGAAATTGATATTTATTTACCGCGATCATCTTTTTTCCAGATATGCGAGCATCACACGACTGGTCCTAAATGCGACCGTTGCGCGCTCGGCTATTACGGCGACCCCACAAAAGGCACTCCCAACGATTGCAAACGTTGCGCCTGTCCTCTCGTCGAGGAACCCAACAATTTCAGTCCCAGTTGCCAATTAGACGATCCCAGCGATACTGGAAGTGGATACGTGTGCACGCAATGCCCCGTGGGATACACCGGAGATCATTGCGAAAGGTACTTTGAAGTGAACCTCGAGACTCTGTCTTACCCTTTTTTAAAAACTGAGATTCTTTTTAAGCAACGATAATGAATACAATCACGTAATATCCGCAACATACTCAAACCTTGTTATTTATTTAACAATTCGAGGGAAAATTACTTGTGGATTACATTGAGGTTTCATGATAAAAAAAAATCTGCTTCAGTACGCCAATGAAAAATACTATCAATGCATAATTTAATTGGTTATTAAAAAAAATGTCAAATCCCTTCTACAGCTGCGACTATGGATTCTTCGGAAATCCCACCGTTTCGGGGGGAACCTGTGTGCCTTGTCCCTGCAACGGGGGAACATGCGATCAGGAGACCGGTCAGTGTCTCGAATGTCGAGGCAACACCGAGGGCTGGCGATGCGACAGGTGCAAGGAAAATCATTATGGAGATCCGTTGGATCAGAATTGTCTTCGTAAGTCAACAGCCACGATTAAACATGCCATTGAAATAAATTCCGCACGCGCGTTCCGCTTGCTATAATGTTTTTTTTTTCTTTTTTTTCAGCTTGCAGTTGCAACAGTTTTGGCAGTAACTCGAGCTTCTGCGATCCCATCAGCGGCCAGTGTCAGTGTCTACCGTTGTTCGCGGGTCGCGACTGTTCGGTGTGCGTCGATGGCTACGGGAACGTCACCGCGGGCTGCGAGGAGTGCGACTGTGATATCGGTGCGGTCGACGAAGTTTGTGACTCCGTTACGGGAATCTGCGTTTGTGCGCCCGGGGTTGTTGGATATCGTTGTGATCAGTGCGATCAGTATCACTATGGATTGAGCATGAATGGCTGCACCGGTGAGTACTTTTCATACTTGACCAATGAAAATCATTATTTTTTAATAAATTCCATAATCTACGCAGTTAAAAAAATCTAAAATTTAATTAAGTTTATTTCCCGAAAAAAAATCAACTGAGTCAATAGCCAACGCTGAATGAAATTCGACGCCACCTCAGAATCAACCGGGCAGTTGGATTTTTTTTTACTAAGTGATAATTCGTGTCAATCTATAAAGACGTTCACGTAACTTTTTAGTCGATATTTAGTTGATCGACTAAGATCGACTAAGTGATAATTCGTGTCAATCTATAAAGACGTTCACGTAACTTGTTAGTCAATATTTAGTTGGCACGTTGACTTAACCAGCGCTAACTGTTAAGACAGTGCGAACCACTGAGCTCCAAACATTTTACTCCAGAACAAATTTGCCGTGCGATTATTCGAGGTGCGAAGTTCGAAAGCCAACAGCGTCGGGTGCCGACTCGAGGACGATTTAAATAGTCGTAGCTCCGTTAGCCCGACGAAACTGATCGCGCGAGGCAGAATTCGCTTCGCGGTGACCAACGGCTACGCGGGCGCTGGTCAACCTCTCGGCGTCTGCCAGCCTACGCGCGAAGACGGCTCTCCCACGCGCAAACGTGAAATTAACCAGTTATAAGACACTAATAAATAACTCGTCGATGTTGCTCACCCGTATAGTATATACGAGTGCGCGAACGAGCGACGAGACTGCATTCGCGACTCGCAGTCCGACTGCGTGTGTGTCGGACTCCGCACACCTAGCGCATCGTGGCTTTTTTTCCTCACACTCGCCACGGCCAGACGACCCGGTGCGCTGTGTCCGCAACAGCAATGCTGAGAAATTTATGCACTCGATGATTCACTTTGCAAATCCATCTCACGACGTTTCACGACGATCCTCGCACCCCTAATGATCGTGACTTATTTAAGTTCCTCAGGAATTCGCTTCATTCATCGGACCTTCCAAGTTTTATGAATGGAAGCGGCAAAAATCAAATTTGTGAAGACCTTCAGGTAGTACGAACGGTGCGGTCCACCCAAAACTGAAATTCGCAGCGAATTTCGAACATTTCTCGATGGCATAAAAATATGAAAACAAAAAAAAATCATATCGAAGGTGCTGAAAAAATTAATTTTGCATAATAATAATTCTAAAACGTTACCAGCAAATTACTGAAAAAAAAACTGGTCGACAAATCAGTCAACCCAACTTCTTTCCACATGAAAATAATTCGTTTTTTTTATAGAATATAAATTTTGTCAGGTCATTTTTTTTTAATTACGTTTTTTAATATTTGGGCTGCATTTGCGAGACCGGATAATTAATTTGCTTATAAATATTCTCCCAAGACACATGAGAAAAATATTTGTATCGTTAATAAAAAATAAAAAAATTCGATGCGCCACAAGGACATTTGTTTGGTATAAAAATAACAAACGAGGAAACAGGAAAAGAGGTTTAGGTGTCCAGTCGTCGAGCTCCGGTGTCGGGGAAGATACGTCAGAAGCCGGAAACGCGAGATTCGCGATGCTTCGCGAGCGGCCTGACGGATCGCATGAATAACGCTTCGCTTTAACGAGCGTCCACTCTGGATCCCGAGCGAGCGGGTGGTTACGCTATCTCCAGACCGCTCGACCTGTCCGGGACGTTAATTAACTTCCTACTGGCGGTGCGCGCGGGCATATTCAACTTCTGGTGCGCGCTCGCGTCTGGCTTTTCACCTTCTTATTCCTCACCTCCAATTGATACGCTCCGCTAGGCTCCCGGCATCCCGTGTTTGACAGAACACACTCGTAACACGTGTTCCAGTACGTGCTTATAAAATTCGAAACCACCACTTTACTACATCTCATTACGCGCGCGGGTGGAATATATGAATATTCGATCGTTAACCCACGATGGACTGCACGCCTATTTTGCCTCGGAAACTTAACGAACCCGAGACTTAAATGTATGCTAAGCTTTGTCGCAAGAAATCGGCTCGTATTTACATTGCAAAAAATGTATCAGTTTATCGGACACCGTGGATAAAAATATCAGGAGCGAAAAATACGAAATTCAAATAAAATTGAGAAAACTGATATAGTTTATTTAAATAGTCAATTTTTTCATCGATTTATCGGACGCCGAGGATAAAAACACCTCGAGCGAAAAATATGAAGTTCAAATAAAATTGAGGAAACTAATATAGATCATTCGATTAGTCAATTTTTTCATCGATTTATCGGACGCCGAGGACAAAAACATGACGGGTGAAAAATACGAAGTTTTGCTAAAATTGAGGAAACTAATAGATTATTTAATTAATCAACTATTCAAAAAAATGTATTACATAACACATTTGTTTATGATATATTTAATTTTAAATAGAATTTACAATTGCGGCATTCGATCGAAAAATATTAAGTGATATTTTTTCTCTTGATGATTGATTGAAATACGATTACCGCCACAAATGATTTCCCACAACTTCTGCAAACCCGACGAAGGCTTAATGAAACCGCGACGAAATTAACCACCGACTAACATCTCCTCCTCCCCGTGCCTTTCGGAAAAGCCGTCATCATTGGCACTGTGAATACTTCGCGTCGAGTGCTGCACGGGGCGCTGCTCATCGGACGAGTCGTAATTAAACGTCCACTCCGCCCGCGGAGTGCTACAGCGATCCTCGTATCAGCGGGAGAACCCGAGGATGATTCCGCCCAACGAAAAAAAGGCATCGCGAGCCTCGCAATTAAAGTGACGAGTCTTCAGCGCGGCGATGAAAAAATCGTCATCATCGCCTATGAAAATATCGCGTCGAGAGGTTCGTCAGAAAAGTTGTAATTAAACGTCCACTTTGGCTCTCGAGTGTTCGGCGAGTGTTGCGCGAGAACCGCGGATGCAAAAAAAATGTTTAAATTAAAAAAAATAAAAAATAAAAAATAAAAAAATAACCGGCAAGACTCGTAATTAACCGTCGGCGAATCGGATCGAGGGAATCTCGCGGTAACCTTTCGAACTCTCCGGGCGTCCAGGCAACGCGCCGGAGTGGAGGTTGGCACCGCACTTGAACGTACCGAGGCATCCAAGAGTGTGGGTACTTCACGTAAGCTCTCGCATTACTCGAAGGCATTGAGGAGACACGATCGTGTCTGTGTATAATAATATTCGCCGGCGAGAGATACGCGGGCCGCGCGCACGTGCATGAGATATTATAGTGTGCGTCCCGTACGTACGCAAGCGTGCGAGAAGTGTGCGGGATATACGTTGCACGACATTCTGAAGCGTTAATTTACGCCTCGCGCGGACGTCCCGCTGCGACGAGATGGATTTACGCCGGGCTTGTTTTACCGGTACGTCCGGTCGCGCGCGCACGGTGATCCCTCGATATCTCCACCGTACGCACCGGCAATCGCTGCACCCCCTCTCTGCTTCTCCCCCTGGCACCGCGGAAATATCATCACTCTGTCGCAGGGAGTTTATTTTATTAATTAGTATTTGTTCGATCCGCGGCAATCGAAGCTCCAACCGATCGACGGTCACCGGTGGTTTCGCATTCCAATCTGCATATTTCGATCTGCGAATGAATAAATTCAAGCATCGTCGCGGTATAAATTAATAGCGACATTTTAATCTTGAGCGGGGAGGAAAAATTAATGGATTTTTTTTTTCTTTTTTCTTTTTGAGAGAGAGAGATTGAATAGACATGTTTCTTTGGTGTCTATAGATCTGATGAACATATTTATTTGGATCAGGATTGAAGGGTAAAACAATATAATTGATTGAAATCGAATTGTTTTTTCTGCATCAATGAATTCACTGTTATTTGAAAATATTTTCTGCTGTTTGGATATATTTTCAGATAATGAGAAAGGAAAACACTTGTTACTAAAATGTTTTTATTTAAAAAAGGCTTGATTAAAAATACTCGACTCGCAGTTCTGCAGCTGCAGGTTATGCAAAGAGATGGATATACGCCGGGCTTGTTTTAGTCGTTTTCCCGGTACGTCCCGTCGCACGATGATCTCTCGATTTCTCTCCCGTATTCACGGGCAATCATTTCTCTCCTGGCACCGCGGAAATATCATCACTCTGTCCCGAGAGTTTATTTTATTAATTATTATTTGTCGATCGCCCGAGTCGATCGACGGTGGCCGAGACTTCATTTCGCATTCCCATCTGCATATTCCGATCTGTGAATGAATAAATTCAAGAATCATCTGGTATAAATTAATCGCGATGAATCAATCGACGTATCTTACGCTGGAAATAGAAATTACTGAAACCAATGACATTTCTTTTTTTTTCAATAGCTACGGTAGAATATTAAGTCGATCGAATTTATTTATTTCATTATTTGATCTATTGATCGATAAAAAATTGAATTTTCCGAATCAAGGAATTAATTTTTTTTCTCCAAAACTTTCCCAATCACGCGCTTCGCATGTTTAACCGGTTGATGCAAAAAAAAACATTTTAATTGAAAATAATCAATTTATTTTTTAATTTTCACGAAATCTATTGTGTTTCGAAAAAAACTAATGACGAGTTCGTTATATGTACAAACAAAAATACATCGAAATAAGGTGATAAAAAAATAATAATAAGTGTTTTTGCACTTTTTCGAAATTTCGTTTCTTCACTAAAATCGAGATAACATTTTTTCGGTTGCCGATCGAACCTGAATTTTCTTTCTTCGATCGCTCAAAAAAAAAAAAAAAACGGAATCTCAATTAAAGAATCCTCAACTCGCGACGCCGTCGCCGCGCAGATTATGCAAAGAGTCCTTGCAGCAATTCCTTACTGTCTCGGCGCGCCTTATCGAAACAAGAACACCCCGCGCACACGCGCGAATTACCATATATACCGCTTATCGCGCGTGTATCATAATCAGAATGAGATCGACGTACCGCTGGCGCGGCACACGGAAGTGACCGGCTCGTGTTTTACCTGGGATCGACGTGGTCAGCAGACGTCGGGGATGACCGCCGCCGCGGCGGTAATCCGAGGTATTCTCGGAATTGGAAACTGCAGCACCCGGCCGCTCATGCGAGCGAGGATAATACAGCCGCTGGCCACATAGAGAGCGCGTCCGATACTTTACCACGTGCTTAGCCGCGCGAACGACTCGTGGATTATTTTTGTCGTCGTCGCTCTCGGCGGCGATTTAAGCTCACGCTAGCCCCGTTCTTGTTCCGAGCTAACGAGACCTCGCCGCGGCCGCCGTAAACACATCCGCTTTATTTCGTGCGCCCCCCGCGCGAGACGAGATCGAGATCCAGCCGGTCGCGGGAAACCCATGGGAATATAGCGGTGGCCGATGCTCCACACGGACCACGAGGTATTGCCACGTGGGCGGACGGCGCAGGCGGTCGAAACGATCGAACGATGATTTCGCGAATGCGCCTCGCGATCGTCGCCCCGGGAAAACGTATCGCGGAGTCCGCTGGAAATTACGTGGGACGCGGGGAGTCGTGAAACGATTTTATTTTATTTTTTTTTTTTCGCGCTCGGACTACGATTTTCCGAGGGGACGAATTAACAGTCGGTTATCTTGGATTATCCATTCGATCGATCGGCAAATTAAATTAATGATCGAATACCTGTTTACGGGTATATAAATTGCGGCTGGGTTGGACCGTTGAATAGGCGTTGCCAAAGACGCGAATGGGGATTCAGTGGGATCGACGTGTTTGAATAAGATTATTCGAGATGTTCGTTTCGATTAATGTGCAAAATAGAGGGAATAAAACGTTTAGTGTCGTAGGAATTTATCGCGGGATTCATCGCTGATGTTTTTTTTTTTTTTTTTTTAGTAGACTAATCAAACCTGACGGATCAATAAACTGAACGATTTTTTAGCAAAGTCGACTTATCAGATTTTAGTTCAGAAGGGAATCATTTTATCGAGATTTGATTACATTAAAATTTATTTCATTAAATTGAAATAAGAATAAAAAATGAGTGAAGCTGAAAAGATCGGGAAAAGATGTTCGCTCGCTCGATACGTTTTCGAGTAAACGAGTCGATGAGGATCGTTATCCGTGTTGTCCATTTAAACGACCCGAAAATTAAATTAAAGTTCCACCGGCCATTTACGTGTGTAAATGAAAAATCAATTAATTCGCCCGGGGCCAGCGAACGAGTCGCGAAATAAGGTGCTCAATGTTGTCACGTGAATTTACGTCTCCCCCCGGTTTCGTTATTCCCTTATGCGCCTTTTAGCCGAGCGATCGGAAGCCGAGTGGCGCGCATCATCAGTCGTCGCGAGGCGAGTGACGATCGCGAACGCCGATAAACCCGGTACGGGCATGGTAGGAATCGATGACGCGAACCCTGTATACCTTTTGCCTCCTGCTCTCGCTCGCTCGTCCAGTCGTCCCTCGGACGCGACGATCTCCTCTCGTCTGCTCCTCTGACGCTGCTGCCGTCAACTGCTGTCCGCCTTCGGACCCTCGGACACCTCGCAAAAACTCACCGGATCGACGGAATGTAGTTTCGCGAAACTTTTGGTCGATGCCACCGATCGAGCGCGCGGCCGCGGTGCAAAACGCGACGTCCGCACCCAGCTGAGAGATCCGCACGCCAAATTTGGCTTTCTACTTTACACCAAAACCGCTAAGGCCTCCCATTTTCACGTCCACGTCTCTCGAGCACTGGAAGAGGTACAGAATGATCAATATTGAGCTAGTTTAGTCGTCGAATTCTGGAAATGGATTAGAAAAAAAAACGTCCTGAAGGTGTATTACAGACTAGCAGGTGGATCGCGCGCTTCGCGCGCTCGCTATATGCTCAAATCAAAATTAGATCATTAAGGAAATTAACGTGAAATTAACGTCCAAGCTTTACGAAACCGAGACATTTTTTTTCGATTTCGTAAAGTTTGACGACGCTATCCGATGGGAAATTTCCCGATGATTCCGAAAAGCACCGTTGTTTGCCCAAAAAACATAAAATTCGATGAGAAAAATGTAAAAAATGATTTTTCACTTTTTTCGAAATTTCGTCACTTCGCTAAAATCGAGGTTACTTTTTTCGGTCGACCAAACCTGAGGTTTCTTTTTGTGTTCGAGAGAAAACTGTATAACGAAGAGAATGCCGCAAAGCGGAACGGATTCTTGATTTCTGAATTGTTTACAGGATGTTAAAGTCAGACCCTCAAAAATCGCAAATTTTTAGAAGGGGTACCCCTTTCGTTTTCTGAAAAAAACATTCTGAAACATTCTGAAAAAAATTTAAAAAATCAAGATATCGCATTCCGCCTTGCGGCATTCTCGTCGTTATCGAGTTTTATCTCGAACGAAGGAAGAAAATCCAGGTTCGATCGAGCAAAAAAAAAAATAACCTCGATTTTAGTGAAATCGATTTTAGACTAAACGATTTCGTTCTATTCTCTTCGCTTTACCTCGAAGCATCCCGGATTGATAGTTTTCTGCCCTCCGTGTGTATTTTTCTTCCTTCACTTGTGGCCCTTTCCGCTCTCCGCACTCGCCGTAATTCCTGGCCAGGCACGTACACTCGCTAATGATGCAATCGGCCCATCAGATACTGCGCCCGCTGCACACTCGCCGCAGACTCCCTTGCTTTTCTCCGCTCGCCGCGTGTGTGTGTGCAGCAGAAATCCGCCGGTGCTTGGCCATCTCTTTCCCCGATCCCTGAATCTCGCTGGCCTGGCCACCTGACCGTTCGTGCCTTTTGCCCGGACGTTCGCCAAACGCGCGTGGGTTGGTTCACGTAACGCGTTGCACATGCAGACCCACAACGAGCGAGATCTTTCTTCGGCCTCTCCAGTTCCTTAGAGGCGCAAGAATTTCAGCGAAAACCTGTTTTTTTATTCGCGAGTCATCCGTTTCCCTTGGCCGGGGTCTCGACACCTGGCTGGGACCCTCGGGTTCCCTGCCAATGGCCATTTTCTCAACGAGCGCTGTAAACGCGACACGTGAACAAAATATTATAAACAATATTTCAGGCTCATGACATAATAAATCATTTAATCAAATCTTGATACATCTGCTGTTAATAAAAAGAAGACATTTAACCTTTTACAATGTGTCAATGTGAATAAATTGTAAGTGTGAAGTTGGTGACTTGTTGCCGTGCAGTAAAAAAGTATCGAACGACACGCGAAGAGTCGAATCTCTGCAGGTTCGGCTGCAGATAACTTCTGCAGTTATTTAAAAAAAAACATTTAACCTCTTACAATGTGTCAATGTGAATAAATTGTAAGTGTGAAGTTGGTGACTTGTTGCCGTGCAGTAAAAAAGTATCGAACGACACGCGAAGAGTCGAATCTCTGCAGGTTCGGCTGCAGATAACATCTGCTGTTATTAAAAAAAAAACATTTAACCTCTTGCAATGAGTCAATGTGAATAAATTGTAAGTGTGAAGTTGGTGACTTGTTGCCGTGCAGTAAAAAAGTATCGAACGACACGCGAAGAGTCGAATCTCTGCAGGTTCGGCTGCAGATAACATCTGCTGTTATTAAAAAAAAAAAACATTTAACCTCTTACAATGAGTCAATGTGAATAAATTGTAAGTGTGAAGTTTGTGACTTGTTGCCGTGCAGTAAAAAAGTATCGAACGACACGCGAAGAGTCGAATCTCTGCAGGTTCGGCTGCAGATAACATCTGCTGTTATTTAAAAAAAAAAACATTTAACCTCTTACAATGAGTCAATGTGAATAAATTGTAAGTGTGAAGTTGGTGACTTGTTGCCGCGCAGTAAAAAAGTATCGAACGACACGCGAAGAGTCGAATCTCCGCAGGTTCGCTGCGCCTGTTGTATCAAAGGCGGCGCTGCCATCGACCTGGTCTTAATTGGCTGCGCGTATAAATTATTTCGACAGTTCCATTTTATATTTCATCCCCGCGCGAAATTACGCAGAAACGCAAGCCTGATTGGTGAGTCTTTACAATCGTAGATTCAGCGTAAAGTTTATAAACTTTATGTTTTATAGTAGACTATAATAGTCTCCTTTACTGCAGTCCCCATGGTTATCACCGAGATCACTAAAAACTATGTCCAGATTTCCGTTATCTACGTAAGAATCCTCTCCTACCTTTGACATCATAATTCCCCGCGTTAATTGCCGCGACACAAGTCCCACAATCGCGCATAATCGTCGCGCCGAATTCCAAATAATTTTTCACTCCTCTCGCGCGCAGCGCAAAAATAACCCACCGGTGCTTTCGCGAAACGTGTTCAGACATTCCGCGAGGGATTTGCCACAGGCCGCGGCTCCCATTGCTATGCGAACCAGCCGCTCCAATCCGGCTGCGATCTTCGCGATTTCATTCATAGAAACTGTCCATCCGCATACTACAGTAGGATTTCCCTTACCGCGCGCGCGCGATGCGATTACCAACCACGATTGTCCACCCACGAGGATCTCGCTCGGCGATTCAATTACCGTACAGGGGGGAGGAGGGGGGGGGGGGGATCAATGCGTCTCAAATAAGTGACTCAATCAATTATAATTCTGACGTAGTGCGCGCGGCTTCCAGGCGGTAAATCGTGCATCGTCGTCGTAAAAGGGGGATATAAGGAATAAGGATAGCCATAACACTCGCGGCTGAAACGCGCGGAGCGCAATGAGGGCGGCGCACTACAGGCGCGCCGACAAAGTTGCGACAATAAAGCAATGAACGGAGGCTATAAAGTTCTCCATCTCGTTTCGCCACGACTCTCTTTTCTCGTTCTCTGTTCTCGATTGTCACGCCCGATGCATACTGATACAATTGTGCTCCGTGCGCGCAGCGCTCGCGGAACTCGCGCGCTATATGCCTCGGTACCCGTACACATATGTGTGTGCACAGTATGTACTGCGCACACAGCGTATACGTCGAGCGCTGAATTCTCCAGGAGGAATGAATGCGGGCGGGGCCCCGGAGCTGTGCAGTTATGCGTGGGACGCGGTGCGTCGATAACACACACGTTTAATATGCCTCTGACTCCCCCCCTTGTACCAATCGCATAATTTATGCACGCCGGGATTCATTCACAAAATTGTCCTGTGCGGGAAAAGAGGGATATTGAAATCGTGAGTTGGATGCGGGGATGAGCAAAAATTAGCTTGAAAAGTATTTAAAATATTAAATAATGGCATAATTTAATATTTACGTAATAATAACAAAATGTTAGCCATTTTTTTAATTTTAAAATGTCAGCCATTTTTTATGTTAAAATGTCAGCCATTTTTTATGTTAAAATGCCAGCCATTTTGTATGTTGAAATGTTAGCAATTTTTTAATGTTAGAATGTTAGCCATTTTTTAATGTCTGACAATAGTGCGAAAAAGCGGACTTTTTGACGAAGGTTAGAAAGTTGGGGGTTCGATATTTCAAGTATCACATACTACTTTTTGATCATAGTGTTTAAAATCTCCCTGTTTGTGTGCCAGCAGTTTGGCAAAATCGTGCGAGAAAGCAGCTTTTTCGCACTAGTGCGAAAAAAGCTACTTTCTCATAGTTAATCAAAATCACGACACCAGACACCAAAAGGGGGCTTTTTGTGCATGTTACAAAATTTTTTTTTTTTTCGTTCATACGTTACTTATAAAATTATAGCGTGATAAATCCACGATTTGTCTTGTTCCTCTTTCTCAGGAATTAAGTCCCTCGCAGGCCTAAAATATACGCGTCGCAATTTTTAATAGCGCCGTAAAATTAAAGGGCAATTTACGACATTTAATTTATTCAACAGCCCCCCAGTGCCAGTTTCCACTTGAATGTATGAATAATTGGCGTGAGTTACGTCGAAATGTCGGCGGACACCCTTTTTTCCCCGCGGTAATGACGCGCCGATTAGAGACGCGAGCGCCGAAGATGAGGACATTTGCCTGATTACACAGGGCTACTGCGTTGCAAGCGCGCGTGAAAATAATAGCTGCGGCAGCTTAATCGCAATCGCGAGACAGCGCGGCCTGCGCGCCAGTTTCGCTGCGCTCGCGGCGCGTTGCGCGTCTGGTGCAGCCGCGGAACGAACATCACGGGACTCAGCGCGCGCTGAAACGGTCAGCTTAGACGAGTGAAAGAGACGAGGAAGAAAACGTAAAAAAAAAGAAATAAGAAACGAAGAAAAAGCGGAAGGTTGCACCAACGGCGCGGTGTACGCGGTATATATGTGGCCCGCGCCGTTGCGATCGAGATAAGCGAGATATATGGACCTGCCGAGGGAAGCTCGGGATCTCGCGGTCCGGCGGATGCGGGGAGCGAACTCTCCGCGCGGCGCGGATCGCACGAACCCTCCGCGCCCGAGTCCTCCCGTGGCAATCGCAATTGCTCGCGTATCAAGAATAGCGACCATGACGGTGGTGACTTCCGCCGCAATCTTCGCTTTGGCCTGGGCGTGTCAATAAATAAAATGAATATCCCACTCGGAGTCGAGAATCACGGTTGTCCTTCTCGATTTGTGTAACCGTTATTCTCATCTCGTTAATTGATTTTCCGAGAACGTACAAAGTCTCGGGATTCTAGGTAATATAAAGTGCATCGAGTTCTACAATTTTTGCGATTAAACTGCAGGCGTCGAAAAAATGTGCAATATTTTTTGTCCCCTTTATATGCAGTCAATTTTTTTCTTTCTGTAACCTTTAAATTTTATCGAAGATGTATTTGACGAGGACAAACGATCAATTTTATTTCTCCAGCTCAAACTATCTTTCAGCCTGACTGTTCAGCCTGATTTTTCTCACGATAACATAATTTCGTTCTAATTATTCTACAATTGATTTACATCGCTCATTGTGCAACGATCCCCGAGCCATTAGGCGCACGCGAGTTCCAACGAGGCAAAAACGAATTTTCTTTTCGACTCTCCGCCGGGTCTATGATTTATTCGCTGGGATCATTAACTGCATTTCTGCCGTAAAATTGCCGTCGAGGATGTTGCAATTCATCGTTCGCCAGTGAGACTCCGGTGTACAAAGTTTTCCACTTTAGAAACGCCTTCCCCGCGGTGGGCGCTCGATTGGTCCGAATTAAGAATCTCTCCTCCACTCGGCCGCCAGTCCTTTCTCTCATTTCCTTCCCCACCTACCGGCAATTAGTTAGCAACTGCTATCCCGGATTGAAACTCCATTAGCGCGTTATCTCGAGCGAACTGTTGGTGGGGGGGGGGGGGGGGGGAGGGGGCTTCTTATTCTGCTACTGCATCGAATTTATGCCACGTATATATATATATATATACATATATATACATATACATATGTATACGCTGCATGTTATACGCTGTATCCACACCGCGATATGCCAATCTCCACGTAATATGCCGACCAGTCTATCCCCTGATATATTCTTAACACATACAAATGTATCGTACGCGCCGCGCGGCTCGGGCTACACACGACTCGCGAGGAAAGAGGGCGAGATCACGTCCTCCGCGCTGAGGTTCGCGTGCGCGCCAGTGCCAAACAATTAGCATAATACTAAATCGCATTTCATCGGGTTTATCGACCCCCGTCCGGTACGTACGTTTCTCTCCGCTTCGCCGAAGCTCAAGTTTGTAACGTCCGTATGAGCATAAAATACTTTTGCCCACAACCGCATTGAACTCTCCCCATTATCCCACGACCTCGGTGCCGCGCGGGTAGTACGTCGGATACGTACCGCGAATTAACGCGGCCCGTGAGCGCAAATCATTTGTCAATAACGCGCACTGATTTGATTGCGAGACACAACGCCGCGGAATATCTCGCTAATTACTTACGCGTCGTTGCCGGATGAACATTCTTCGGGGGGATTTTAGCGCTGTCGAGGGGGGAAGATTAAACGGTGGTTTTGTTTTTTGTGAACATGACGATTGGGATTTTTTTTTACGTAAAGTATTTTTTATGCTGTCTTTGATTTAAGACGATATCATGTTTTACAATAAATTCTAGATGTGTGTAAAAGTTGGATATTTTTAACTGTTGCAACAAGTATCTAAAATATTTAAAATTAAAAAAATGCGAAACTATTTTTTATTTCATCTTAAAACACTTATAATGTTACATTGCCACTTAAAGTTTTGTGTTAAATACTACAAATGTAGGAGTCGGCTATATGAAAGTTAATGCAAAAAATATCCAAAAATCATAAAAACTGAAAAAATGGGTAACTATTTTTGCTCTCATCTTTGACCTTAAAATACATAATATTTTATAATAAACACCGTTAATGTTGGAGTCGACTGTACGAAAACTAATATAATAAAAAAAAATCTGAAAACGTTGCAATTAGGAAACGTTGTAAGTAAGAATTTCCGTAGTATCGAATTCCCCTTTCGCAATTTGTAACTCGAGCTCGGTACTGCAGGTGCGCTATATCCCGATGAGCCATATTCGCACCACTTCTGCCTCGACTCCGGCATCGCGAAGGTTTCCATACCTACGCACCGAGAAATAGAGAAACCGCACTCGTCGGGACGACTCGACACCCAGAAGGCCGGAACACCTTGAGAGCTTCTTCGTGCTAGACCCCGCGGTTCGCCAGCATCTGAAGAAACAACCGGCGCAGCAGCCACGACGACGAAGAGATCCGCCTCGTCGACATCCTCGCCTTTGGTGGTCCTCGGTACGCATGCGAGTCCCTCATGCAACACCCAACGCACACGGACGCACTCGGTGTCCCTCCGCGTCCGCTTCTCCTTCTCGCCCCGGACGATCAATTTCCATATGTCTCCATAATTAGCGTGAACGCCACGACGATTTGCCACGGTTGCGATAAAACCAAGAAATTAGCGTGTAAATAAAGAAAAAAAACGGCAATCAAAATAATCGCCCATAGAGAAGGTTGAAAAAGCAAAAAACCAAAAAATCTCGCTATCACGCGGAAGTGTGTTCGACTTCGGCCCCGATTTCCACCTACGTAGAACTCGATCGACGAGTACCCGGAGCCAGTTAATATTTCGTGCACAAAGTGCACGCGGCTCGGTGAAACGGCAGAATGGCCTGGTAATAATAACCACATTCGGTGTACGAAAAATCGTTCCACCGATTTTTGCAATGCAACCGATATACACCGCATTACATAACTCGCCAGTTTCCACTCGATTTACCTGCCTGAAACCTGGCAAAAGTCGCCAGGATGCCGGGATAATAAAAATGTACACGTCCAAAGTGTGGTGATAATTACCACATTCCTCTCCCCATATGCAGATGCCAAGCAGAGGCAATGCCAGGT
Source organism: Pimpla rufipes (assembly GCA_963932165.1). Lineage (NCBI taxonomy): Eukaryota > Metazoa > Arthropoda > Insecta > Hymenoptera > Ichneumonidae > Pimpla > Pimpla rufipes. The sequence continues at coordinate 9,977,074 of OZ010636.1, forward strand.
ATGATATTTCTTCCACAAAATCCACGCATCTTGGTGAAACGACAGAACACAACCTGGTAATAAAAACCACAATCGGTGTACTGCGCTCCACCTCATTCGGTCCTTCCACCGATTTTTCCAACACATCCCACATTACATCGCTCGACATTCGAGTCGCCCGGTCAACCTGGCAAAAATCGCCAGAACCCCAGAACAAACAAAGTCAACGACTCCAAATGTGGCGATAATCGCCACATCCCACACGGAGGCCACGCGGAGAGTCATCGTGTGCGTTCATCGATTAGCCCATGAGCGATGGGCCCGATCGATTCGTCGAAGCTTCGCGTGGCGCTCGGGGGATTAAATTCTCAAAGTAGTTCTCACCGATAGCTTCGCGCATATCCATATTTATATAAATACATATACGCATTGACGCGCGCACACACACGTGAGTTGGGTTACAAACTCGATGTACGCAGGATCGTTTATGGCGATCGGGCAATTTAACGTTAATAAGGAACACGCATATAGCCGGGGATCCTGCTCGAGGCGAGAGCGAGAGCAAGCAGGCTGGGCGAGTTGCTGCTGCTTCTGCTGACCGTCCGCGACGCTCCCGCCGGTCCCTCTCGCGGATCGGTTCGCCTCTTCCGAGTAGACTGCTCGGAGGCTGCGCGGCCACCGAGATTCCTGGTGCATCTCTCACGAGCTTTCGCGACTCTCCGGAGTCTCGGGCGCGTTACGTGACCGCTCGCGTTGGGCTCCGTCGTTACTTTTCCGCAGACATACGGCAACATGTTCGCCGGATATTATGGTCAACCGTTGGGCAGCCCCGGCGCACAGAAGTCGCGGCTCTCGCCGGGCGCGCGCGCGGCGACGGCATTCTCCGCATCTAGAGTTACCAACGAGTTATCCTATTAATGCACCGACGGTCGTAACTGTTATCGCATTATCCCCGAGTTTACGCACTCGGATTATCGCGGGGTACGTTGCGCCTGTATTTATATGTATTTTCGTTGCAAAGGGAGAGATACGTATTGCCGGGTCTTTGGAATTTTCGCGAGTCGCGCAATCAAAGGTGGTTATTCACGGGGCGACCGCTTTATGGTGACTGCGGTGACCGCGACCGCAGGTTTTTTTTGTTGTTGTATTTTGTAGACGAGAGCTTCGGGTTTTAAGAGATTCCGACGTGCTCGGGAATTCAAGGAATATTTGTGGGTAGATGTAACAAAAAATGATTTTGTGTCGATGATTTTGTTGTGGATGTTAGACGAAAGGTTTGGATTTAATTGGGTTTTGGGGATTGAGGAAAACATTTTTGTGAAAAGGAAATAAATGATTTCATATCGCACAATTTTTGTGATAATTGGGAGCTGAACAAAAATTTGTTTTTAGAAGGAAAAAAAGGGTTTTATTTCGCACCATTTTTTCGCGGAAATTGGAGGAAAGTTTTGGATTTAACTGGGTCTTCGGAATGGAAGAAAGATGGTTCATTAGAAGCCAAAGATTTGATTTAACGTCAGTACTTTGGGCTCGTCCTTTGTGATCGTAAATATCGCGGTTTCGTATTCTCGCAATTCTCGACGTCGTTTCTGGCCTATGGCAACGACCAACCGCGAAGCACGTCCGGGAACGGGAAATGTGATGTATTTATTACCACGCGGTGGGCATTTTCCGAGAGGAGCTGCGTAAAATTACGTTTCAGATGGCCACATGTGCGTATGGTGCACCTACTCGGGACGGGCGTGAAACCCCCTACGGGGGGCATTATACCATAGCGCGAAAATTTACGGTCGGTCGTAATTCGCGGACGATCTTATATGCACCCGCGATGAGAGCACCCGGAGATGACGCGAATATGCTCCTTACGGTCCTGATCCGTATCTCTACCTTACGGTCAACGAGCTATGACGGGGATGCGTTATCATTTTTTACTTATTTGTATTTTTATTTACTACCAGAGGAATTAGCAAAAAAAACAAAGAGACAGAATTTCAGAATTCAAAGATTCAACTTCCAGTCGAAAATCAATATCTACATTTATTTCTGAGTTCGATTTTGGCGATTTTCGGTCCGGAGACGGATCTATGATTTCTGACAAAAAAAAAGGTCGCAAAAATTTGATTTTTTCAAAATCGAGTAAAAAGTATTGGTAACCAGTGTTTTCGGGGGTAGAATATACGACTTGAGAATGATGGTATAGGTTAAAAGTCGATATTTAGAAAAGAAAAAAAATTGGGGTCGGTTTTGGCGATTTTCGGTCCGGAGCCTGATCTACCATTTCTGACAAAAAAAATATTTTTTTCGTCGCCAAAAAAACATTTTTTTCAAAGTCGATTAAAAAAGGTTAATAACCAGTGTTTTCGGGGGTAGAATATACGACTTAAGAACGATGGTATAGGTTAAAAATCGATATTTTGAAAGGAACAAATTTCTGAGGTCGTTTTTGGCAAGTTTTTCAGGCACGCGCGCCAGCGCGTGTGATTACCCTAATAAACATTAAAAACTTTATTTTTCTAGTTTCGGAATACCAGAAAAAAATTCGACCTCTGAATTGAAAGCGACTAATTTCCACCCCGATTCGTCGAGCCGATAAAACAACGTAAACAAAGTCGTTCCACAATTTTTTTTTTGTAACGTTCAATTACCTCGCGAAAATTTCATTCAGTCGTCTCGACAATGGTGAAAGGAATAAATTTAACGGTACATTCGGCGACTCGTTGCGTCATTGCAAAAGCTCGTGTCTACAGTGCGGCTCGGTGGACGGGATCGCGAAACGCTACCGCGCGCGGCTGCTGACCCGGGTCAACAGCGTCTCGGTTGGCCGTCGGTCGCGCGCCGATCGTCACGTTTCTCACGTATACATTAGCGTAGTCACTGATTGCGGCGCGTGCATCAGACGTCGACTTCTATATGCGCGCTGCACCCGTGTCGCGTCTTGCGCGCCTCTCATTGCGGCACGCACCGCGCGCGACGTATATCGATGCGATCGTCAGTCCAGAGACCAAATACATACACGGGTGAAACGTGCCGCTTGTCACGGACGTTTCTATTGTGACGTTTCGCTTCTCCCCATCGTAACATTATTCACCTCCCATACATTTTCTCGGTGTCTATTGCGTTGTGCACGATGTAAACTTTATTCATCGCCTTGCTTTTTAAAATATATTTTTCAAAACACCCACGTAACACGTGCCGTAATTTTACGGTTAAATAACCGTCACTTTGTGTCACCGTCAAATAGCGAAAAATGACGATCTTGCTCTAGCCGTTTGAAGTAATTTAAACCAATTAAAATTACTTCACATCTTCGATACAAAATTACTCATTTTTTATTCGGTCACTTGACCGTTAAAATGACGGTCATATCGCTACGTCGCTTAGAATAGATGAAAAATGACCACAACACGGAGAGAAATTTCTGTGTTGTGACAGCAAAGAAAAGTGACAACAAAAATTCTTTTGTTAGACTAACCAATCTTTTTCTCGGCTGTCAAATCAGTTTTTCTAGGCTGACAAATCATTTGTTCGGCTGAAAAATCTTTTTGCTGGGCTGATCAATATTTTTGTTAGCCTAAAAAAACGATTTTTGTTGTCACTTTTCTTCGCTGTTACAACACAGAAATTTCTCTCCGTGAATTATTTTAATTATCTTCTTTTTCTTTTTTATTAACATCGACATAAAAAATATATTTTCGGCTGACGCTGTTGGATTCAATAATACGATTTCAGGACATAATCTCCCAACCAAGTTATTTTCTCAGGTTGCAATTTGACGTCACGTCGCTCCAGCGCGTATCCCGGGCATGTCTAATGCGACGTTTCGTTACTTCTGCCACCCTGCGCGATATGTATTTCTTCCTCAGCGTGTGCACTCTGCCCGCGAGCCCGGGGGGCGCATTGTGCACATTGTATACCTCATTGATTTCCGGGAAGAGTGCATCTGACGTCCGGTTGGATGACCCGCGGTGCAACGCGAAGTGGATTCAGCGATAGAGCGAGGTACGAGCGCGCGCGGTATGTGCGATGCGTATAGTCCACACGACTCGCGTTGTGTGCGCACCGACTGCTCGCAACGTTTATCCCCGCAGGGTCCCGCTGGGGTATAGAGCCGGAGTTCTCTCTCTCTCTCCACCGATATGATTTATGCCCGGCCTCATGCGTCGGGAGTTATGCCCGAGCCGCGTTTTACTATCCCACTATCCACCGCGCGCCGAGAAGTTACCAACCCTGCACTTCGCGCACTCCTCGACGCGCTCGGTAAACGGAGTTTATACGGAACGATACGAACCGCGCGCGTCGGCCGCGCAATCCGTCTCGCTGTAACTGGCACATTGTTTTCAAACCGCTCACTAATGATTACTCGAGCACGTGCGGGGTTTCAATTCACGACGATAAATAATATTCCTCGATCTGCCGGGGAACGCGGATCGGTTTTTTTTTTTTTTGCGCCTCACGCTCCGCATCTGTCGCAACTTTGTTGAGCTTGTTTTGCGGTTATGCGTCGATAAATCGAGGAGGGAAAAATATGGGCGCTGCTTCGCTTGATGAATGATTTTTGGAATGTTGGTGTTCTCTCGTGAAACTTTAGGGTGTTAAATATTGTCGAGCGTTATTTATTTATTTATTTGTTTATTGTGACTACATTATAAATTGGTCATTATTAATTGTTTCGGTATTCAACTATTTATAATGACCAACCGCATTGGTTTATTATAAATAGACAATTGCTATGATGAATTAAAAATTATAGTTGCGGTTATTTTTTTTTCATTCTATTTATAGTTACCGGTTACAGATTTTTGCCGCCAGCTTATATTTGTTTAGTTTAGTCGAAACTGCTATTTCCTCATTTTATTGCTGATTATAAATTATTTCGTTATTAACCTATTTGTAATGACTAAATTTTATTGGCCATTATAAATAGGCAATTAAAATGCTATGACGAATTAAAAATTATATATATATATTTTTGTAATTCTGTTTATAGTCACCGATACCAGATTTTTGCTGCCAGTGAATTTTTATTTTTTCTGACTTATTCGAAACTGCCATTTCCTCATTTCTCGTCGGCGTGGAAAGCGCACGCGCAACGCGAATATAACTGTATATCGTGTGGCTTTTCCCACCGTCGAAGTGCGTTAAGGTACGAGTGGTAGTAAAACTCGGCTGTTTAAATATGCATGGGAGATTGAACTGTAGCCTTAAACGACTCGAACCCGGGAAGGATTATCCTCGGGAAGGCTGGGAGGGCGCTTCCCCGACGCCAGTGACGCCAGCCCGTACAATGTAACGCCGCACGGACAGGTAGAAACAAGACATCAGAGAATATAGCACACCGGACGTGTATTCATGTCGGTCCCCCTGAGGAGCGCGTGTTTTCCCAACCCCTTATTTTCCCTGGACAAGTTCTCAGGGCATGATCCATCTCTATCTCGTGATACACCTGTATACTTATAATAATCCCGGCGCGGGGCATCTCGCCGAACTCGGCGGCCGAGTGGCCGGGAATCCCACCAGCACTAGTCAAACTTTCGAATTTTTCCGAGCGAGCTTGTGTGACATCCAACGCACCGGAATTTTTTAAACGCTTCCGTGACAATTTATTTTTACTCTAAAAAGATGTTATTTACTGCAACAACTTTTTCCCCTACTTTTACCTATAAATTAACACGGAGAAAAATATTGGCATAACGGTAGCTGAAATTTGCTGTTATAGCCAAAAATTTTGCTGCGACAGAAAAAGATTGATTGACACAACAATCGATGAGCTGGCGGTCCCTGATTGTTTTTCACCGCGAAGGCAATTCATTTCCCAAGCAGAAACGATGTTAAATAATAATTTTCAATCGAGGCAAAAATACAGCGAGAAAAAAAAATCCATCTCCTTGCGATAAGAAAACTCGATGATTAAACAAAGCCCAAAGCGGCTCGAAAATACGGTAAACTTACTAAAAGCCAAAAAATAAAAATAAAAACACAAGAACAAATAAAACTGTGTCAATAAAATTCCACGTGCATCGTCACACATCGCGTGGGCTACGCAGCAAAAAACAAAAAGCGTATCCGCTCGCAGCGAAATTCCTCGATATACCGCGAGTGCAATAAGCGCGCGCGCTCGGCGAGGAACGAAAACGGGAACGAGGTGTATCTGAGTCGCGCGGTTATACAGCGAGCGAATAAGTGGTGGACACCGGTCAGCACTGACAAGCGCGCTCGCGTTGACCGAATCGCGGTGGCGGCGTCGGCGGCGTTTCGTCTGATTTACCGCCTTGGAATATAATAATGCGACTGGTACGCCCACGAGCGTTCGATGGTTAATTTACAGGGTGGTAACGTACCGAGTGCACTCGAACACTCGCGGGGCACCGATACGCGCGCCGCACTAAAGGAAAATCATTCCACCCACGCCACCGAGCATGCGAGCATTTGCGGCTTGTACGGCGCGGGATGAGGAGCGCGAGATGCAGCGCACGAAAGCCGGGCCTCTTTTCCTCGGGGCGAGAGGCGTATATCAAGTAGCCGGGGAACGAGATGCCTTTTTTTTTCTCTCTCTTTTTCTCCACTCGAAACTCGCCACGCGGGCGAATGTGCGACCGACGTACGTTTCGGACGGGGTGGGAAGTGCATGAGAGAAAATTCGCTCAGCCGTGACGACGTTTCGGTCAATAATATCGTTCAGTAACGACGAAGAATTATCTTCGCTTCTGGCTATGTTGGAAATTGGGATGGGAGTGAAAAAGATTTTTTTTTTTAATAAATCATTAGGTGTACTTTTTTTAATAACTTGAAGCAATTTTTTTATTAATGATACAAATTTTAAGGTTTATGAATATATTATTTATAGATAAGAAAATGTTTTAAAAAATGATATCAATTTTAGTAATATATTTTTCAAATTTAGTAGCCATCAGTGTCTACGATATTTTTCTGGAAATCTGAATTTTTGAATTCAATGCAAATTCATTTCGGGGTCCCCGAAATGGATTTGCATACGGCAATTAATTTGGGAATCGTGCTTGGTTGTTAAATCGTGATCGACAGAGCGCGATATGTCGAGCACAATGGGCGCTCTTGTAATATGTGCCACTGGTTTTGTACAACAATAACCGTTAGGATTAGGTATAAACAGATTTGTTCAAACACGGGAGGCACTAATCGCTCGGCAGCTTCTATATACATTTATAGCCGGTACATGTGACATTTATTATTCATTATTCAAGGAGGTGCCGATGCCGTTGAAACAATAGAGTAATAAGCCGTCAAACGAACAATGGGGTTCGGTGTACCTGTTCCACGTATCCGCACGTGCGCCGTTATATAGTTACTCATAACATTGACAAGTGCATGGACATGTTATAATCGCAGATTGAGGACTGAGATTGATTCAGCGTAACACGAAATTGTATATTTGAATAGATAGAAACAATAATAATATACAATAATTATTACAGAATTGAAAAAAAATTACACTTCGATTATAGAAAATAATCGAAATTTTATAGAAATTTTATTCGTTATCCTCCGACTCAGACTAAAACCCTTCACCAAAAACGGAAGAACCAATTAATTTTTTCTATTAAAAAAATTATTCATTTTATTAAATGAATAATTTAATTTAATTTAAATGAATAATTTAATAAAATGGAAAATAATAATATAACAATTATTCATTTTATTAAAAAAATTATTCAATTAATTTTTTTTATTAAAAAAATTATTCAATGCGACGATTTGATACAAAAATTATTTTTACTTTACGCACCAAGATGCGAATGTAACTTTCGCTTTTTCCCACACAGCAAACGCTGGCTTTTTTATGTTCTAAAATAAATATTGGAAACAGTTATTTGCAAAATGAGACCGCCGGGCGTAGCCGTGACAAAGGATTTCGGTCGGGGGGAGGCGACCGACGGCACAAACGACCCCGTTAGTGCCACGAGCCTACATAGTAATAACGACAGCACGCCCGACGCCGCGCTACCTAACCGACATGTCGACTCGGTCGAGTGACGTCTTCGGTCGTTTCTCGCAAAAGTCAAGAGCCGCGCGCTGTACGGTTACGCTCAGGTGGAGGAGCGCCCGACGCGTCTCCGCAGGTAACAAAGCTCTGCGCCCCGTAGGATTTTGGCACGCCGTGCGCGTCGGTAATTAAAATGCAACGTCGCGCGTGTCCCGGTCTACCTGCGTCGCCGGGCGACGACGCTTTACGAGCGGCCGTGTGTCTCGACCCGCCCGTCGCACCACCCCGACACCTGAGGCCCAAATAGCTACCGAAGTGTCAAAATAATATTTTGCAAATATGGGGGCTGCGGGGAAAACCCACTGCAGGCTACCACGGGGGTAATAATGTCGGTGATTCAACGCCACAATGGCGACGATGAGCGAAGCTGTGGCTGAGCGTCAGGTAGCGTCGCGGAAAAAAATATATCGCCACTTCCGTTCACGTGAAATATTCACGCGAAAGATCAAAATCGTTTCTATTTTTCAAAGCAGAAATTCATTTTCTTGGAAAACTAGAATCGTCCATTTTGCATATTTGCAATTTTTATTATCGTTTTATTTGATTTAATAAAAAATAATAATAATTTGTCAATATAATTTAGAGATTTGTTTGACAAGAAAAAAAGTGTCAAGTTTCTGCAAGAATTTTAACTGCATATATTAAAGTCCAGGACGATCGGCGATAAATATATTTTCCACGGTAGCGTCGGAGACGCGGAAAAAATATATCGCATCTTCTATTTATGTGAAATATTCACGCGAAAGATAAAAATTGTTTGTATTTCTCAAAGAAGAAATTAATTTTCTTGGCACAATAAAATCGTCCATTTTGCATATGTCAAATTTTTATTATCGTTTTATTTGATTTAATAAAAATGAATAATAATTTGTCAATATAATTTATGGATTTGTTTGAAAAGAAAAAAACTGTCGAGTTTCCGCAAGAATTTTAACTGCATATATTAAAGTCCAGGACGATCGTCGATAAATATATTTTCCACGGGGGGATCGTTAAATTTACGCTCCGATAATTACCGATACGTAACAGGCGATTAAACGTCACGCAATGCGATGATGACTAAATGTAAAACTATAAATGTTATTTGACATCGTTGGTCGTCGCGATTTTACGGCTCGAACGTGGTGCTGCAGTCGCGGCGAAGGACTTGGCGCAGCTGTTATATCGCAACAGGTACCGCATACGATGTGGCCATCGACTTGCATATCGGTATTGCCATTCGACGCGTGACGAATCGGCTCGATTAAGGGGAGAACAATCAGGAATCAATAAAGCCGAGAAGACGATCCGATTCCCTTCCGGCAGGTCCATAGTGCTGCCGACCTGCAATGATTTACTTCGATCGGTAATCTGATATGTAAATTATATTCGTACGGTAGAGCTCGGTTACTTCTACCGCAGAGGCTCACGCGGCGTTCACAACGAATTCCAACCGGCATCGCCGATCAAATTAATATTCAGAAAGATAAAAATAACAATTTCGATGAAAAATATTAAATTTTCATTTCAACGAAAACGTCGGTGCGATCGTGCAATTTAAATAAAATCGACAATTCCGCTTTTTTGCTTCTAAAAACATCGGCAATTGTGAACTCGCCTTGACGAGCGCCTTGTAATTCGTTGTGCACGCGTCGACGTCGTCTCATTCGGTCGTGCAACACACACGCGAGAACGCGGGTACCGCAGGAATTCCGATTTTCAGATACATCGCCATTAATCATATTTGTCATTCCCATCGTGGGAATGTTGATAAAACAGGCCCCTCGAATTTATTGCCCGCTTCGAGCTTCCGTCGTGTCAGCGGCTTTCGCGACGATATCTTATTAGCATTCGGTACAAGCACGGAGCGAGCGACGATTAATTGCTAGACGATTTTGCCGCTGGGCTGGCTGGCTGGCTGGCTGGGAGACGGCAGCGGCGTAAGACAGAAGTTTCCGAAAAATTTTCAGAAACGAACTCGTCGACCCCGAGGTGGGGAGACTGTTGACCCGTGCGCCCAATCAGCGTGGCAATGAGCCCTCAGGTACAGGGAAAACAGGCACCCCCACCACTCGTCACTCGAAGGGATGGTCAAAGTTCGCCTCGCAAGATATAAATGTAACCACGCCGAGTAATTTGTCATTCCACTTGTCAGGAAGTGTCGGGGCCAAACGATCGAGCGCGTCCCGCCTGCACACCGTCGTAGACGTTGAAACAAAAAAAAATCGAAGCGACGACTCGACGAAGTCTCAAACTGAGTGGGGAAAAAAAAACTTGAATCGGTTCCCACGAATTTTAGTAAAAGAAAAAAATCGTAAAATCAGTGGTACAACGATTTTCGGCAAGATATGACGACGGAATACCGAGTCGAAACGGAAAACAGGACCCTGAAGAAATTTGAGGTAAGTCGAGTTAATCGCACGAGTTGTCGACGAAAAAAAAGTTACCGATTTCACGAAAATTTCGTGCTCACGATACGTGTGTTCCTTTTCACAGACTCTGTCGCCGATCGACGATCGACTAGATAGCATGGTGTACGGTGACTTCGAGGGCCCCAAGTTCGACCTGATAGACTTCGATCTGCTGCTCGACGGTCCGACCGGCAAGGTCGGTAAGGCAGACGGGCACGACGAGGGCAGCGGCGGGCAGACGAGAAAAAGAAAGCACGGTCACGACGACGATGTGTCGTTCCTGGATCTGCTGGACGACATTTTCGTCCACGACAAGTCGATGGAGATGGTGAACTGTCCGCTGGAGAGGATCGAGGAGCTGCTGCACTATCGGCTGGCGGGCGCGCCGGAGAAGAAGCGACGGAGAACGAGCGACGATGACGAGTCGTCGTTCGCGACGCCCAAGACTTATGCCTGTCATTACTGTCCGAAAAAATTTTACAGCAGCGTTCTGTGCCATCATCATCAGGTGCGACACACCAAAGTGCTGCTGCGGTGCCCCTGGTGCGGCCACAGCAGCCGATCGAACAGCGGCCTCAAGAGACACATTCAGTACTTTCATCACTACACGAGTATGTGTCAAGTCTTCTTTGATTCTCGATAACAGCGCACCGCGGCGACGCCCGATAGGCGGCGAGAAAGCCGAGAAAAGTGCTTCTCGCCATTTGCCCGATTCGACTCAGCCTACATACATAAGTGATCGGACGTAAAGAGACGCGAGGCGCGTCGATTGCATTTTTATTTAGTCGCGGTCGAAGTGCGTGTTCAAAATTATTTATTAACTCGTGTATTTTGTTCTTAACACTTTTGGCATTTTTACTTCGTTTTTTAATGGTAATCGGACGTAAAAAGATGCGAGGCGCGTCGATTGCATTTTATTTAGTCGCAGTCGAAATGCGTGAATATTATTTATTGAATCATGTATTTTGCTTTTAACACTCTGACATTTTTACGTATTTTCTTTTTTTAATCGTAATCGGACGTAAAAAATGCGAGTCGTGTGAATATTATTTATTGACTCGTGTATTTTGCTTTTAACACTCTAACGTTTTTACGTATTTCATTTTTTTTATCATTGCATCTCCTTTATTTTACACGATATAACTCGCGCGTCGTCGATATACGAACGACGCGCGCGATGTACAAATTATCATTCATATTTATTTGCATGCATTTTAAATGTTATTACAATTATGTGTTATAGATTGTCCGTGTGAAACTGGAGCAGATTCACTCTTGTGCGACAGAAACGTTTGAATAAATATATATTTTTTGATTAAAAAAAAAAAGAAAAATGTTGTCGCCTTTCTTATGAAGCCCAACCACGGAGGTCGAGCGTCGAAGGTACCGTTGCTTCTTGCTTCGAAATTGCCGCTTTTTATGGAACCTTTGCGCATAATTTTGTCAGTTTTATTCTCAAATTATCTACAATACTCTTTGCTTCAGAAAATAAAAATTTCTCCCAAAGTAAATGTCGTAAAAAACGAATAAAATAGATTTAGCGCGTAGACGCGGAGATAACTATTGACAAACGAATTTTCAGTACATTCCAACATCGGCTTTTCGCCCGAATAGACGGTCGACTGACTCGGCGTCGAACTGCTTCGCTCATTCGACGAAGTAGGGTCCGCTTCTTCCATTGGCTTCCAGCCGCCTGGGACGGATGATTCCTGAAGTCGCCAAGGCGAGAAAAATCCATGAAGAAAAACCGTCCACATTTCGGAGTAATTTGAGATGCCTCTTGCGGCTAGACAGGCGCCAACAGTACACGACTTATCTACGAATTAGCAAAAGTTTCTCGACCGAGCCTGACTGCCGGAGCCACCGATGTTTGCGGAAACTCGTCATCTTCGAGACAACAGTAATGACTCATTTTGTGGGCCACGAAACCTCCTATGATTTTAACAGCGTCCACACCGTGGAAATTTTGATGCATAAGAGATGCGCAGACATTTTTTTTTATAAAATAAGATAGACTTCTTTTTTTTGGTATTGACTCAAATATTATCTGATTTCGATAGACGTCGTAGAAATCAATGTAGAAAAATGACGCTGCTGAAAATGATTTTGGTAACGTCCACACCAGGGAAATTTTGATGCATAAGAGATGCACAGACATTTTTTTTATAAAATAAGATAGCATTTTTTTTTATCGACCCAAATATTATCTGTTTTCGATAAACGCCATAGAAATCAATATAGAAAAATGACTGCTAACGTCTTCCAAAGTTCTGCGAAACCTGGTGTCTTATTTTCTACTCACAAGAACATCGCGCTAAACTCGACAAGCGGCGCACCATTCAGAAGCGTCCGAAGGTAAAACAAGGCCAGCGGTTCTCGAAACTGCGGAGTCTGAAAAATCCGGGCTTTCGATTGGCTGTCGCCACTACCACGACGCGCTTTGTCCTCCGTAGCCCTCAAGACTCGGTGCCTCTATTTTTCTCCCAACAATAACAAACTGCGACGACTTGGCTTTTGCGTTCGCGTCGGGGAAGGACGCGACAAAAAATGTACACAATATTTTATCATCACTAAATGAAAGGTTTATTATTATCACAGACGAAAGTTACAGAACTGGTATCACCATCATCATCTACGGCTTACGAGCTAAATATATAACAAAATATACACGAGAATCGTCGTTCGCTCGATCAAAAGTCGTACATTCTCTTCGCATAAGTCTTGTAGTGCAGCCTTTTCTTGCAGTTCGCCTGGTGCCTTCGGTGACAGACTTTGTCGTCGAAGGGCTGATTGCAGTTGGCGCATCTTCGCACCGTCAGATGCTCGATCGTGTGTCGCCTGTGGAGGATCTTGTAGATGAAGACCTTCGAGCAGTAGTCGCAGGGATACGTCTTTGGCCTCGCGAACTCGTCGTCCTCGACGGCGGCTTGCGGGAGCCTCTTCGGTGGACAGCGTTTCCTCTTCGAGGACGACGAGCGCTCGGGCGTGCAGTATTTTCGCGGCGCAAGGCCCAGATACCTCAGACGCTCGAGAAGTCGTTCCTTGCCGGAATCCTTGTCGTCCACCCTCGTCGATTTTTCCAGATCGTCGTCGTCGTCGTGATCCTCGTGTCTCGAGCTCGCGTTGAAGTCCTCGTCAAATCTCTTTGACCTTTGCAATAAGTATCGCATCGCCAGTTGTGGAGGAGCCATTGGATATGGGTTTGATAATGGAACCCTGGAACCATCACTCGTTGATGCGGCAATTTGTGAATTCTGGAATGAAGGAAGATCCAAACAATTAGTACAAGATACATTTCTTTGTGGAAGGAAGATCCAAACAATTAGTACAAGACACATTTCTTTGTAGAAGGAAGATCCAAACAATTAGTACACGACACATTTCTTTGTAGAAGGAAGATCCAAACAATTAGTACAAGATACATTTCTTTGTGGAAGGAAGATCCAAACAATTAGTACAAGATACATTTATTTTTTTTATTATTTCTTTTTAATGGCAGATAAAATGTGTCCAATGTCGTTGACATTGAAACGCACCTTTTTGATGAGGCTGTCGATGGGAGAGTCCGAAACTGCGGCAACCATTTCGCACGTCCCAACTTGGTGGCTCGTTCGTTCTATGACAAGAAAACTGTCGAAGCTCGAGAGCTCCGATCACTCGGGAGAAATCGTCGCCACGTATCCGTCGTCGACGAGTGTTTGTCGTGAGACTGATGGATTCTTCTAAGTGACGATTGTTTAAGTATCGCAGTGCCACGCACCCTCAACCCTTCCACCCCTCTCGGAATTCGGGGTAGCGCAAGGTGTGCGTCGCGCCACGATTGGATGGACCCTGCATTGACCCTTGATCAACGCTCCCCCCCCCCCTCCCCCCGACAGGTACCGAATCAGTCCGAGCGGGTCACCATTGGCCCACGCGACGCGTGATTTTAGTCACACCGCACACTTTTCGTCCCACGCGAATTATGAAAATTTGGCTTGCGACTGTTGCGATTCGATGTGAGTTGAAAAAATAATGAAATATCGTCGCAAAACCGAAACGACTGAATCAAGAGAGATGATATAATTTTGCGAAATATTTTTATCCAGCCACGTCACTATTCGTTCCTCACGATCCACGAAAAATTTAGTTTGCTTCGATTGCGTCTCAATTTGCGACAAAAAAAAGATATATCGTTGCAAAACTGATACGACTGAATCAAGAGAGATGATATAATTTTGCAAAATATTTGTATCCAGCCACCTCACTATTCGCTCCTCACGATCCCCGAAAAATTTAGCTTGCTTCGATTGCTTCTCAATGTGCGACAAAAAAAAGAAATATCGTTACAAAACCGATACGACTGAATCAAGAGAGATGATATAATTTTGCAAAATATTTTTATCCAGCCACGTCACTATTCGCTCCTCACGATCCACGAAAAATTTAGCCTGCTTCGATTGCGACTCAATGTGCGATAAAAAAAAGAAATATCGTTGCAAACCCGGTACGACTGAATCAAGAGAGATGATATAATTTTGCAAAATATTTTTATCCAGCCACCTCACTATTCGCTCCTCACGATCCACGAAAAATTTAGCCTGCTTCGATTGCGTCTCAATGTGCGATAAAAAAAAAGAAATATCGTTGCAAAACCAATACGACTGTATCAAGAAAGATGATATCATTTTGCAAAATCCTTTTGCCCTGCCACCTCAAACGATTCGTCCCACTCGAGTCACCAAAATTCAACTTGCGACTGTTGCGTCTCAATGAGCGTTGAAAAAAATAAGATAAAATGAAAAATCGTCGCATCACCGGAACGACTGAATCAAGAGAGATGATATAATTTTGCAAAATCTTTTTGCCCCTCGGTCATCGAGCTGCGCAGCAATTCAAGCCGGCGCGGTTGAGGCGCGGGACCACCTTGATTAATTAGTCGCAATTAAAGTGTAATATCGTCCGCGATATTACGCGACTGATTCATACACGGCGGCGCTCCACTCGTTCCACTCGTCGTTCGTACGAGCTTCCTGGTATGCTGAGCATCTCGACGATTACCAATTTTTCTTCCCTTACTCTCTCATATCCCCGTCTCCCTTCTCCCGAGCGGCCTCTTTCTTTCTGCGTCTCTCGAGTCATCGCGTCGCGCGAGCGCGCTCGTTCCTTTTTCGCCGACCACACCACGCTATGCCGTTAAAGCCACAGAGCTATAAAGAAACAGTGGTGCGCATCACTGCTGCGTCTGCACTTTGCTCGTTTCGCGCAACGGGATGTCGAGGTACCGAGCGCTTCTTCGTGGAGAAAAATTTTGCTGAATTTAAATGAAGCTCTTGGGGACCGAGCTGTAATTAAAATGTACTAACACGCTTTTTGTCGATGCGGTGACTAACACGACGTTTCGTGAACCTGCGCTTGTTTTTGCGCTGAAATTTTATCCGTGGATTTAGAATTTTTTTTTTCGTATATATATGTTACTTATTCGTTAATACAAATTGTGTTGAATTTGAATAAAACTCTTGGGGACCAGACTGTAATTAAAATGCATTAACACACTTTTTGTTACTGCAGTGACTAGCATGATATTTTGTAAAACTTTGAAAGTGTTTATGCAAAAACATATTCGCGAATTTAGAATATTTTGTCGTAAAATATGTTTGTTTTTTTACTTATTTTCAAATATAGGTATTTAATAATAGATTGTCTATATATCCCATATATGTGTGAAATATAAAAAAAATTGTTTTTCATTTCCCCTACAATTCCCACTCTCGATCAACTGCTGAGAGTGGGGAGGACGCTATATCCCGCGCGCATGCGCAGAGGCTATTGTAACGTCGGTCTTGCCGTTCCCCCCACTCCTGCGGCCAAAACGACGCCAGGAGTGGGGCGAACGAGCAAAAGGGGAAATCACGAAAAGCGTAGAGGTCGCCACGACCAGGGAAAAACCGACGAAGCGAAATTACGAAAAGGAAATCCTGCTTTGGACATCTTCAAATCTATTTCATTTTCGTGGAAATACAAGTGTAAATACGGTCCGTATTTATTTTTCAAGAACAAAAACTCGAAAACAAGTTGTTATGATGAGTTGTTATGACGCTGGTACCTGAGACCGATTACAATAATCGCCCGTACCGAATCGCCGGAGTCCCTAAACGGCACGTGCGTTACGCACCATCGCTCTTTACCTAAACAGTCGCTAGGGCGAAAAACAAAGATAAGCGACAACACGCGCATGAGTCAGAAATAACAAAAAATAGTCCTTTGTGCATGCTGATCACAGGTCTATTTATCATCTCCACACTAATAGTAAAATCAGCAGTCGCACTTTGTTGCTCGTTTCAGCGCAAAAAAACGCGACCTTTTGCTGGCGGTCAATTTTCAATAAATCGAATTAAATTTGTTTTGTGCTAAATCATTTTTTGAGAGAACAAAGACTCATCGAACCGCACAATACGCACGATTATCTGTAATAATAATAGTGGCTGCGTGAGATAAACAATTTATAAAAAATAGCCCATTGTGCACACTGATCACAGGTTTATTTATCATTTCCACTAACAGCAAAATCAGAAGCCGCACTTTATTGCACGTTTGAGCGCAAAAAACGCGACCTTTTGCTTTCGGTCAATTTTCAATAAATCGAATGAAATTTGTTTCGCAAAAAATAATATTTTGAACGAACAAAGACTTGTCGAACCGCACAATACACACGATTATCTGTTGTAATAATAGTGGCTGCCTAAGATGAATAAATTATTAAAAATAGTCCATTGTGCACGCTGACTACAGGTTTATATATCATCTCGATTAATAGCAAAATCAGGAGCTGCACTTTATTGCACGTTTGAGCGCAAGAAACGCGACCTTTTGCCTTCGGTCAATTTTCAATAAATCGTATTAAATTTGTTTCGCGAAAACTAATTTTTTAGCTAACAAAGACTCATTGAACCGCACAATACGTACGATTATCTGTAATAATAATAGTGACTGCGTAAGATAAACAAATTATAAAAAATAGTCCATTGTGCACGCTGATCACAGATTTGTTTATCGCGACCTTTTGCCATCGTTCAATTTTTAATAAATCGAGTTAAATTTGTTTCGCGAAAAATAATTTGTTGATTAAACAAAGACTCGTTGAACCGCACAATACGCGCGATTATCCGTCGTAATAATAGTGGCAGCAGAGAGGCACGGATTCAACATTGTGGTCTCGTGTGTCCCGCGGTGAAACTACTTTATCAAAGATAAACTCCCCGAGTCTCGGGGTCCTGTATAACTATACAGCGGTATTAGAATATGCAGAAGTAAACTCGCGGGGCGCGACGCGTTGTTGGCTATTAGTTTCCGGTTGGCGGGCTCCCGTTCGATCTAGGAATGTTGCACGGGAGGGAATAAGCGCGCGGCGGAATGACGTACGCCATCCGGCGATACGAACCGCGGGCGCGCGAGCGTCCCGACCAACGGCTCGAGATGGATCTTCGCCGTGGCAATCACCTCCTGGGTGGTCTTCGGCCCGAGCGCCATCGGCTATATCTTGTCCTGAACGCCGTTTTACCCGGCGTATTTAGTCACTCGCGTGCGAATGTTGGCCCTCGTATCTCGGGTTCTGCCCTTTTGTACGAATGTAAAACTTGCCGAAACTTCTCAGGAGAAAGTTGTACATTCTGGAGTATGAAAATATTTGGACATTTTGGGGAAGGAGAGACTGGCAAATAACAACAAATTTTATTAGTAATTTCTTTCGATATTTTCCTTTTGGGAAAGTAAACGATTTTTTTTTTCATGAGCTCGTTTTTGTCGGTTTCTAATAAAAAATCTCAGTGGACAGTTGCATTCTGAAATGCGAAGATATTTAGACAATTTGGGAAAAGAGAGACTGACGAATAATAACAATTTAGTTTTTTAAATTCTTACGATATTTCATGGAAAGTAAATGATTTTTTTTTTTTTTTCATGACCTCGTTTTTGTAGACCAGTCTCGTGTTCCTGAAATTCGATATCAAATTCTTTACTTCGGTGTTAAATTTCTCCGTGGCGGAGTAAAAATATAAAAATCACTCTTTTGTGTGTAAACAAAAATTTAGAACGAATTTCCAGTGTAAACTATAAAACTCAACTATTTTCAATATCCAACACAAATTTTCCTTTAAAATAAAAAATCGTTCCACAGCCTTAAAAAAAAAAGATTTACCACACGTTCCATTGGTTATCGATCCCTCCCCGCCATCTCGTAAAATCCAAAAATTAGGGAAACCATAGAGGGTTATAACTCGCGCTCGCCGGGTTTCCCCCGGGGCAAGATGAGCCACTCGCGTCGACCACCACAAAAATGCAAACCCCGGAGGGCGAAGGAGTGTCAGGATTTTCGTAATAGTCCCAAATTCGGGTGTTTAGGTTGCCCTCGATGAGAAAGCGCGCGGGTTTGATTTTCGCCGACCCGCGAAGTATCGGGCCAATAACCGATCGAGGGTGAGGAGGATTAGAGGCCGTCGATATTCTCCGCCGCAACTCTCGCGGGACGGTAGAATTATTATCCGTGCCGCACCCCGGGTCTCACTTCGTTACCATAAATCGACGAGACACCGACGCGACTCGGTACTACATAGTAGTGGAAAATAAGGCTGAGACTCGCGTAACGTAAACCTCGTGGCGCGGGATTACACTGATCCACGATTCAGCGGGCGCGGCGTCGGACGGCCTCGTTTTATCGATCGCTAATTCATTCATACGCCACGCTTAATGAGTGTTTTCTCAGGGGCGTAATTACCGGCATTATCTGCGCGGCGAGTCGCTTCGGGTACTCGTCGAGCGTGTTCGCCAGCGTGGGCGAGTCCGAGCGTATTAATAACGCGATCCGAGCATCTCCGACGCTCATTTATAATATCCCGGGGAAAAGATATCGCGCCGGTAATGCCGATGTATGCTCGAGTCGTAAAGTTGGCTTCGAGTCACCAGAAGTCTTCGAGCGTGTGCAGCAAATGCGTTTACAACATTTCGCGAGGCACCTCGCGCGGTCACAATATTATTGGTCGTGGCATTCTGCTGTTTGCGCGTCCGCTCCTGGACTGGTTATATGCAGTTTACGCCGTTTAGATTAACACTTGCTGCGCTCGTCGGTTCGCTCGGTTTGTTTAGTCGTTTCGCGGCAAAGTTGTCGAACATTAAGTAAGTGAATTAATACGAAAACCGTATGATTTTTTAACGAAACTTCGCTGCATTCTGCAACCGGATACGCTTTACAGAAAAATGTGTGGCGGGGTTTTGTTCCAGTTTCGATTTGTCGGTGACCGTACATAACATAACCTGCAAATCTCACATTTCACTACTAAAATCACGGAATTTTTTATGAAAAGATCCAACATACCTGAAACACCAATGTCGTTTCCACTTTCCTTCTTAAAAAAAAGTATCACACTTTTTTAAGTGGATAAAATGTTTCGCATTTTCGATATAATTGCTGAAAAACCAATTATTTTCCGCGTTTTTCTCGTCGAATTTTCTATTTTTCAGGCAAACAACATTTTTCGGGTACTTTTCGGAAACAGCGGGAAATTTACCATCAGATAGGATTGTTAAATTTTACGAAATCGATTTTTTCACACAAAACCCTCTATGTATCTTTGCCCGTACGCAACGATTTCGCCATTAGTTTTATTCTATGTTTCACTTAAGGCGATGTGAAACATCCACGTCGAGCCCAGTCGGTATCAAAAACTGTAATGAACGTTTTTGACGGATATTTTCGTTTACAGCTAAAAGAAGAAATTCATTCCCTGCGGATTTCACCAGTGCAGGGAATGAATTTCTTCTTTTAGCTGTAAATGCAAACATGCCTAAAAAAACGTTCATTACAGTTTTTATTACCGCAGTCGGTATTTCACATGCCCTTAAAACAAACAAAAAATGACTATTTTCATCTTTTTCTTTGCATCAACTGGATAAGCGCGCGTGTAGGTTAATAATTAAAGAAAAAAAAACACTATAAAAGAAATACACAAGAACAAAAAATAAAAGCTGCTTCCTCTCATTGTCCTCTTCCTCTCCCACATCAGGAAGCCACCTCAACTCCCGAGAGGAGCCTCCACGGCCTCCCGCAGGAGCCGCGGGTGCCCCGCGGCCGCTCGCGCGACCGATGAAGAGACGCTCGCGGCGCGGAGCCCGAAGGGCCACGAACAAGGGATTCTTTGATCGTATCGCGCGCGCTTTCGTCCCGCGCGGCGAGGTCCGCGCGTCGTCCGGTCCCGTGTGGATCCACGTTGACACTTTTTACACGACCCCCTGTCTCTCTCCCCCGTCCCGTGCGCGGCTCTCTAGCTCGTCCTCCGTCGTCTTCCCTCATCTTCCCAGGCTCATCTCTCGCGTCGACGTCCGCGCGCCGCGCGCATCAAGAGACTGCGCACGTGGTGCGCTCGGCGCTCGCGGTCGCCGCGCGCATATACGACCCAAGGAAAAAGCGCGTACGCGCGGCCTCTCGTATCCGTCGCGTGAATCGTCGTCGCTGCGCAGACGCGACTTCACCGCGCTCATCTCCTCATCATCCACTCACTCCGCGCGCATTACGCGCGGAACGGAGGAATTTTGTAAGACGACAAGAAATCCACGCGGCGCGGAAGGCAGGAATGAGAGGCGAAGAAAGAAAAAAAAAAAAAAACGGTTCTGGCGTATTCATTTAGTCACGTCGTGACTCGGCGCGGCTTCTTACCGCGTTTCAACGCGGAAACGAGTCGCGCGGCTCTCGCGCACGCACCGCGCGCGTTGCGACCGGCCGCAGCATCGCAGAAAATGTATATACTGCGCAAGCTGCGTGCGCGGTGGGAGGGTCCCGCGATCGCGCGGTGCGTAAAAAACGCGGAATCTCACTCAGTCCCCGCCCTGCGATTAATCGAATCGCCGGATCGATAAGCGGCGAACATATGCGCCGCGCGCGGTGCACGCGAAGAGAGACCTATCGAGCGCACGCACGTTTGAGCGCGCCATAGGCGTGCGGGCCGCGGATATTGTATACGTGCACGCACCACGCACCGGGCTCGCTGTGTGCCATTACGAGGGATCAATTAAAAAGTATCCAATCTAGTTAACGGACCGACGATTATAAGAAATCCGCGCGGGGTGTCCGGCCGCGCCGCGCGGCCCCGAGGTTTATTACCGCGAGCGGTCGCTCGGGGAAAAGAGACGAACTGCGGTCACGATGAATTTTCTCACTGTTGTTTAATTATAGAGATTTTTTTTTTTTTTTTTGGGGTTTTTGTGGAAAGCATTTTTTTTATTGGGTATGGAGAGTGGGGCAAGTTTGATGGCTTTTCATCTCGCTTTTTTTTTGGTTTTTATTGTTGCCAGTTGTTGGATTTTTTTTCATATTTTTAATTTGTTCGGCTCGTTCGTGGTTAATTGAATCGCAAAACCAGATTTTTCTTTCGTGTTGGGAATATAGTTCAATCTTTAAATCTCTTCCATAATCTTTCGTCACAATATGATGACGTCGAAAAAAAGTCTTGGGCGGTTGATATTTATTTTAACGATTTATTTTTCGTTGTCCAACCTCAGAGTATCGAATGGTTGATGCATGGAGTACGAAATGTTTCCTCCACATTCATTCTGTAGTCTTGAATTTTTTGTGTGCATATTTTCCATTTACTCGGCTCATTTGGGGTCAATTGAATCGCATCGCTCGATTTTTTTTTTTTTTTTTTTCATGTTGAGAAAATAATTCAACCTTTAAATCTCTTCCACAATTTTATTTCACAATAGTAACGTTAAAAAAAAATCTTGTGGCTGACATTTATTTTGACTATTATATTTTTCATTCTCAGACCTCAAAGTATCGAATAGTCGTTGGAGTACGAGATTTTTCCGCCACATTCCGAGTCAACTGGCCCCTGAGTCAACATAAGCGCCGGTCTCGTTGGCTGTGGCAAAGCGCGCCAGATGCATAAAACTCGCTCCGGTGTGACTTAATTAGAAACTTTCTCCAATATATTCGTAACTCGTCGTCGTCTGGGATCGATATATTATAAAGTGGCCTAAATGTCTGGGTGCTCGCGCCGAGGATATAGAGACTCGCACGACGATGGAAATCACGGCTGCGTACCGGCTGAGTCGTGTGTTCGAGTAGATTATTCAAAGCGTGCGGGCCGCGTGAAATGCGTAGCAGGTGACAATCTACACGGGAGGAAGCTGCGCGCGTACGGCTGGCTATACTCTGGCTGTACCAACAGACGGCGAGGGAGTCCCTAATCTCATTCACCGCGGTGATAATGGGCCCGAGTGGCGTGTAAACACGCGCTCGCCGTTCACGGGTTGAATTATCAGGAGGAGCGGAGCGTCATCCGGACATGAATGCGCGCCTTTGCGGGACGCCCCGAGCGGGAGGATATACGAGTGTGGGAGACGCGACGCGATAGACCGGCTAGACCGGCGCGCACAATGAACAGAGAGAAAAACCCCAGTCGGAGAGTCCTCGACGCCCGCGATCCACCCTGATCGTGACCTTAATTCCTCGTCGTCGAGACCCCCGCGCCGATCTTATCGGGAAAAAATTGATATCGTGACCGCGGGATCGTCGAGTCGAACGAATTGATTTTAATCGACGATGTTTACCGCGATGTTGCGAGTCATCGGAAATATTTCGGTGAGCTATAAAGTGAAAGCCGTCGCCTGTATTTTCTGTCGGTGCAATTGGTTACGTTAAAAATTGAGGAGGCGGGAATCGATTATTGATTGAATAAATCGTGAATTGTGAAAATTAGAATGAGAAAATAATTCGGGTGAAATTGATTATTTAAAAAGTTGCAGGGTTTAGTAATTTTTCATCGTGAATCACTCTAATCTATCACGATTACGCTATTATTTTACAATACTTGTGACTAAATCATTAATTGTAAGAGTTACCTTAAAAAATAATTAAAAAAATGTCAGCTTGTAGTAATTTTTCATCGTGAATCACTCTAATCTATCACTATTAGGCTATTAGTTTACAATACTTATGACTAAAACATTAATTGTAAAAATTACCTTGCAAAATAATTTTTTTTAAATGTCAGCTTTTAGTAATTTTTCATCGTAAATCGCTCTAATCTATCAGTATTATTGCAGTTTCATAGTACACAATTAGGTCGTATTTTACCAGGCCCATAAATATCAATGACGATTGTGGCCAGCATAATGGCAACGATTCGCGACAAATCGATGCCAGAAATATTTATCGGCGCTTAAGAAACGATGAATATTCAGCCACGAATCCCTGCCGATAATTTATTCCGTCTCCCATGCTCAGTGAAGCATAATACTCGGGACTCGATAAATAGCGGAAAATGGATATGAGCAGCGGAGTCCGCAGCGCGCGACGGCGCGACGCTTGGAAAGGACACTTCGACTGCGACTTTTGTGCAACTTCTCTACCGGAAGTAGTAACTTCGCTATCCAAGCGATATATCGCCTCGCCTGTTCCACGACGTATTTGCCGTCTTTGCGACCCGCGGGGTCGTAAAACCGACCGCAACCACCGCGTGTGGCTTGACCATTCGCGTATGTGCAGCTGCCGTCGGTGCATCACAGATATCCATCGCCGCGCGTAGCGTCTAAACCTCGGTCTAAACTCTGAATCCGCCGTGCCGACGGGCTTTCTACAAACTTCGCTCCGGTCGTTTCGTGGCGCTCAAACTGCGCGTTAAGGTAGTCGCGGTGATCGCGGTGAAAATGTTCTGCCGATGATTACCGGATTTGGTGCGGTAAACTCGGTATTACTTTATCAGTCTGGCAATTTTTTGAATACTTTGAGATGAACGTTCGACCGAGTGGCATATTTAATATGACACAAATATGGGTTACAAAAATCGTCAGAATGGTAAAATAAATCATGTTTGCTATACCAAATGTGGTAATCATTACCAGATCCTCCTCTCCATCTGCATTGGATACAAAATTATCCAGAACTGGCCATTTTTGCAACACATCTAGATAAACATTCAGCTGAGTGGCAACCAATGACACAGATATGGATTACAAAAATCGTCAGAATGGTAAAATAAATCATGTTTGCTATACAAAATGTGGTAATAATTACCAGATCCTCCTCACCATCTACATTGGATACCGAGTTATCCAGAACTGGCAATTTTTCCAATACTTCTAGATAAACATTCAGCTGAGTGGCAACCAAGGACACAGATATGGGTTACAAAAATCGTCAGACTGGTAGAATAAACCATGATTGCTATACCAAATGTGGTAATAATTACCAGATCCTCCTCTCCATCTGCGTTAAACACAAAGTTATCCAGAACTGGCGATTTCTCCAACACATCATAAATAAACTTTCTACTAACTACCAACTAATGGCACAGATACGCGTTTTACAAAAATCATCAGAGGTAAAACGAACCAAGTATTCGCAATACCAAATGTGGTATTCATTACCAGATCCTCCTCTCCTCTCCACCCATCAGAATTATCCAGAACCAGCGTTTTATTGGCTCATTTCCCAGCCCGCATTTGCGTCGAACGCTGCGATGCGCCACATCAAAGCTCGACGCGATGATCGCGACCACAATCGACGGTTATTCGCCGGATTAAGCAATCGAGACGCCAGGCCGGGAGATCGTCGTGAGCGAGGCGCGTAAACGAGATGCGTTATATCGGCACGCGCGGATTATACACGCGAGCCACGAGATCTACGAGCCTCGCGCGCCGATCATCGTGAGCAGCGCGGCGTCTGCGAAAACTTCTAATACGTGTTTACGCGCCGCAGCACCGCGAGGCTCAAGCTCGATAAGCCTGTAAACCCATAACGTCCGTACGTAAACACGAGTCATCCGAGAGGACTCGCACTGCGCTGCAATCACACGATTGCAGCGCGTAGCGTGTGAGCTGCCTATACGCACATTAACGCCGCGATGATTCGATGAAGGCGCAAAGCTCGTGCGCTCCAATTCCGCACAGACCGAGGCACACACGAGCCGCGTGAGAGCCTCGAACAATATTACGCACGCATGTTAGACGAATAAACATGCTCGCGTCTATAGACAGACGAGGTCGGGGCTCGTTGAATCAGTGACGAGTTGAAAGAAAAAAAAATCACTGCACCAACGATAATAGATAAGAGACCATCGAATCCATGATAAGATATTACTAAAAAAAAGCACCAAAAATATATAAAAATTACTGTAACGATACATTTTTTTGCAATTGAAGTCCTAGTAGAAAAGACCTTAGCATTAAATCCGCCCCGAGTCGCCCTCACAGAAAAGAAATATACACGAAAATATATCTGACATAAAGAACTTTTCGGACGATAATACAATAAAAATGCATTTTGTATATATTTTGGGTACGTCTTAGATATATTTTTCGGTCGCGAATATTTTGTGTACATCCTAAAATATATCCGATGTTTTCGGACAAAATGTATCTTGTATATCTAGAATACATCTTTTATGTATTTTGCATATATTTGATTTCCGTATCGGCGGGCCCTGATCGGGCCCTGGCTGGGCCAAGGCGGCCCTAATCCGGGCCTGATCAGGACCGGATCAGGTTTCAATAATATGTATATATATTTTTTTGCAATTGTCTTCCTAGTAGAAAAAAACCTGTAGCATTAAATCCGGCCCAAGTCGGGCCCCGGCGGGTCCAAGGCGGTCCCAATCCGGGCCTGATCAGGACCGGATCAGGTTTCAATAATATGTATATATATTTCTTGCAATTGCCTTCCTAGTAGAAAAAACCTGTAGCATTAAATCCGGCCTAAGTAGGTCCTGGCGTGGCCAAGGCAGCCCTAATCCGGGCCTGATCAGGACCGGATCAGGTTTCAATAATATGTATATATATTTTTTTGCAATTGCCTTCCTAGTAGAAAAAACCTATAGCATTAAATCCGGCCCAAGTCGGGCCCCGGCGGTGCCAAGGCGGTCCTAATCCGGGCCTGACCAGGGCCAGATCAGATCTCAACAATATGTATTTATTATTATTTTTTTTTATCAAAAATATAATTAATTTATTGAACCAAATTTTGTTGCGAAATTTGCAGAGCGAAATTGTAACTGACCCAACACGCCCCGGTCACCGAGTCGCCACTATGTTTGCTCTGTGGATGTGGCGCAAGTGAATCGTCGGTTGTTGCACTATCGGCCACGTTCGTTATCGTTACCGTGTGCCAAGTTCCACATGCGTCCCGCGCGCGATGCACATTCGTATATGTGCGCAGCGCGCGAGCCGGGGCTGCACCTGTCGAGGCCGGACTGCGTGCGCCGCCCGACACAAAGCGCAGCCCGAGCGAGCGCAGTGCACTTAATTGAATCCGGAAAGCCGAGGCGCGTGTGCACCGGTTGTAGTATATCAGTGGGCGTTCATTGTGGGCAATGCACACGCGCTTTATGAACTTATCGCGCGGCGGCGGCGGCGGCGGCGGCGGTCGTATCGTTGCCGTTACACGTACGCGGCATAAACGTCCGTCTCGGTTTCGACCCGAGGGTGTTGAATCATTTTATTCGCGTCGGCGCGCACGTACGCGTGACGCAAGACGAGCCGGAGCGCCGCCGCGAGAAATTAATTGAACTCCGGCATTCGCTAATTGATGCTCTATCGTGATTTTATTGCCGGCCTGATGCACGCGGACAAATGTATAAATATTAGAAACGCTCGATCGGCGATTTTCGAGCGAGCGACCGCGCGTGTGGCCGGGGAGATTAATTTAATTGTGGTATTCGCTAATTGATTCTGTCTTTGAGGGGGAAAAATACGTTAATTATTGTCAGGCACGAGTGACAAGCGAGTGTTGGGCAATTAGTATTCTACGCGCGAGGATGACCCGAGAGATTAATTGCTGTTCGTAATTTTCTGTAGATTCACTACATGCAATGTTGTCTTACTGAATGATTTTATTTTAATTAAGAGGTGTATTCATTATTGATACCAATACATATTTTATTGCATTAACATTTGGTATATCATTCAAGATAGTGAATTTAATTTTACTAAATTGTGGTGAGTGATGTAGAGAAAAATTAGTGCTGGAAATGCGAAATCATATATTTTCGAGCAATCAATAACACGATGGAAAAGATAATTAAATTATAGCAATCGTTAATTGACACCCTTTAAAAAAACATTTTTTACTGCTCGATAGACTCAAGTGTTATTCAATAAGCCTACAAGGCCTGAGGGTGAATTAAGAGATTAATTGACTACCAGAATGTGCTGCGTAATGTTGCCTCACTAAACGATTTTATTTATTTTTTTCACTGGAAGCCGACAGAAGTGCATAAAATATTGATAGCGATATAATTTTTATTACATCAATTAAAATTCGTCTGATCCGTGAAAGATAAAAATGTATCCAACCCAACGAAATCGTGGTTACGCCGAAAATGTTCTCTCAGCATGGGCGAAAAAAATAATGATTAGAAACGGTAGTCAATTAATTACCCGGCCGCAAGCGTAGGGAGGGGAATTTTACCGTTTGACGTACCACGCTGGCTTAATTCGTAATCAAGCCCTCTCATGTTTTTTTTTCTAATGCGTTTTAATTAAGTAGCGCGCTGCTTATTAATCTCGAGTGGGTGACAGGCAGTGAATCATCCACGGCAGCCTCGAGTGTTAATTTTTCATTTTTTTTTGTTTTTTTTTTGTTTTTTTCAATTCGCTGTACATATTCGATCGACGCAGGGCGAGCGTCCGTTACGCAGCCGAGGAAATTAATCGAGCGCGTTGCTCCCGCGTGCAGCAGCGACCGAAGGACACACGGATCGAGGAGGAAATCGATAAGCGACGAAAGCTGTTTTTTTTTTCACCGCGGAAGTGTGCACAGTGGTGACAAGATAATGAGATGTGACGACATCAGATCTCGGGCGCGATAAGGGTTATCGATGGCGGTTCGCCGATAACCCGCGACGCCCGCGGAGCGAAATGTGTCACACAATAGTTTCTTATCTGCGATCTCGTTGGCGCCTCTTCCTCCGTTGCGTATCGCGTCGGTCGCCGCCATAAATTGTGCCGAGGATTGTGCACGACGCGTCCGCAAAACGTATAAAGTTTAATTCCGCCTAAGTCGCGCTTCCCCGGATAAATATTTAATCGCGCGCGCAACAGTCGTCCCTCGTTAGGGAATTTCGTTCCGATGACAGCGGCCACGGAGGAGGCTAATTCGCGTGCCGCGAGGTACTTCGCCGCACGGGAATTTCTCGTCGCGCGCGCGCGCTCCCGACTCGACGTAAATTAACGCTGGCCGTGCCCGCGCACCGAGAGTGCCGGAAACGGATTCCAGATTCGAGGCTAAGAGCACGCGCAATTAGCACGTGATAAACGTTTATCACACGCGGCGAGCGGACACCGAGCTAATTCTAATTTAATAATCGTCGCTGAGGATGCGGGAGAAAAAATTGGCACTCGGGGAAGTAATTTGCAGTGGGACAGTTAATATCGTCACTGTGTGGACTTTATAATTTCAGCATGGATTAAAATATTCGTTCGTCAATAATCACTCATTGTAATCGATTTTTTTCGTGAAAAATATCGCATTTAGAAAAAAATGAATGGCATATTCGTTGTGTACGGGCAAAAATACATCGACATATTTTATTAAAAAAATATAAAAAATTATAAGTGCTTTCGCTCTTTTTTCGAAATTTCGTCACTTCACTACAATCGAGTTTACTTTTTTTTAATCGAGCGAGCCTGGCTTTTCTTTCTTCGTTCGAGAGAAAACTCAATAACGACGAGAATGCCGCAAGACGGAATGCGATATTCTGATTTTATAATTTTTCACCGAAGTTTAAAGCCGAAACCTCAAAAATCGCAAATTTTTCCATACATACTCCTTGCGTTTTTTGGGGTAGAAAAGTTCGATTTCATGAAGTTTGAAAACCCTATCCGATGGGAAATTTTCCGCTGATTCCAAAAAAACACCGTTCTTTGCCCGAAAAATAGAAAGTTCAACGAGAAAAACGCAAAAAATAATTCTTTCCCTGCAAATAATTAGCCCGAAAACCCTTCCCAAAATAACTTTAATTATCCACTAAAAAATAAATAAACGACAATTTTTAATTAAATCCAATGCTCATCCAATGCGATCCGTTCAGTAGAGAAAAAAAAAAATCATTTTCGTAAAAAATAAAATAGCCTCTTACACGCCAAACTGCGTCTTAAATCCGTTCAATTTACTTTTTATCGCCAAGGAGCCGAGATAAAAATCATGTTCGCCGTATCATCGAGCGTTATTATTCGGGTGGTCTTACGCGGCGACGGTGCCGAAAATTCGTCGAAGGGCCGAGCGCGGTATCGGCGGCTCTCATCATCATCTTCGTCCCGCGCGCGGCGGTCCATCGAGGATGAAGCATCGTCGATATTCGACAGAGAGCCGCGCGCGCGCGCGCTCGGGGCCAGTGTCTGGCTGCGGCTGCTGCCGCCGCCGCCGCGATGCCGGTTCGCCGCACACCCACGTGCCTCACGACGATAAACACACCGCGCGCGCGGAAGGTAGACGCGGAGAGCGAGACGCGGACGGCGAGCGGGAGGAGGAAGAGAAAGAGATTCGGATTCTGTGTGTATCCCGCGCTCGCGGTGGGAAGGGAGACGAGCGAGCAGATCGACGACGACGACGACGAGTAGACGGAGAGAGGGACCGGCGAAGGAGGGAAGCAGATAGGACGTGAGGGCGAACCGAGCTAATGGTAATGGTAGCAGAGAGCCACAGTGTCTCTCGGGCCGCGGTCGGCGAAGGTTACATCCGCGAACGACTCGTCGTCGACCTCAGAAAAAAAATTTCTTCGAGCCGAAACCCCGTAAATTCACATAAAAAAAGAAATTAAACGAAAGAAATAATAAATCCAGTTACCAAAGAAATTTCTGTATAAAAAGATAAATAACCATTAAATAAGTAAATAAATAAATAAATAAATAAACAAATGAATAAATAATATTTTTGCAGATTTTTGAAAACTCAGTGAATTTTTGTCTATACACCGGGTTGAATTTTGAGACCCATTTGAGGTGGTTGCAGTGACGGAGGCTCCATAGTGTCGTCGATCCAGTGTGGACCGTGAAAATCGATCAGTGCCCTCTTGGCCCCCGTGTGATGAATAAAACGAATTAGTGTATTTTTTTTAATTGTATACACACTCGTCGACTGTGGGAGACTCGCGGAGGATGAGGAGAACGTGGGCGCGCGAGAGGAGGCGGTAGAGCAAACACAGGCGCATGACTATGGGGTAGCGGCTATGTACCCCGGAAGGTCAGTCTGGGCCCGGGGCGTTCTGGCCCTCGGAGCGACGACCCTTCTGCTGCTCTGCCCCCGGGGCACCGGCCACGCGGATGTGGCTCGCGCGCCGACCGCGCTCGCCGCCTCTTCCTGGTCCGCCGATTTCGCGCCGGAAGTCGCCGATTCCGCGGCCCAACGAGCACCGAATTATTTCGACGAATTCGCGGGCGTGAGCGCGGATCGCGGGCTGAAAAAGCGCAGCGTGCAGGAGGAAAATGTTCGGCGCGGAAATTCGCCGTATTACGCGCGTTACGCGACGCGTCGACGGACCGAGGGAACCGATCGAGGTGGTCGGCAGTTCGACGTGGCTCGAGGTGGAAAAAATCGGGTCGGTTACGATAGGTTCAGTGAAAAACCGATTCGGACCGGTTCGCGGAGCATTTCGAGCGGTTCGAACGAGCACGGGAAGCGATACTCGCGATTCTACACGCCGCGCTCGATGAGCAAACCCGTGGCCTATGTGCACATACAGCCGCCCACACACCGGAAGTGCGTGCGCTGTATGGTCGTTTACAAGCCCTGTCGGCCACCGACGAGAATCGTTTCGCCGCCGAACAACAGGTATCGGAACACGGCGATGAAGTGGCGCGGCGTCAAGTACGGTGAGTTTTGGGATTCAGGGTTCGAGCGAAAAGTGTATACGCAATCGGATGGGAGGGTCGGTTTTGAGATCGATCCTTGATGTTAAGATTGATCTTGAGATCGAACTTTGAACTTAAGATCGATCTTGAGATCAATCTTCGGGCTTAAGATCGATCTGGAGATTGAAATGGTAACTTTTAATCGATCGTGAGATCGACTTGTGAACTTCAGATCCATCTTGAGATTGAATTTCGAGCTTAATATCGATCTTGAGATCGAACTTCGAGCTTAAGATCGATCAGGAAAACGAACTGTGAACTTGAGATCGATCTTGAAAACAAGTTACGAACGAAGATCGATCTTGAGATCAGATTGTGAACTTCAGATCGATCTTGAGATCAAACTGTGAACTTAAGATCGATCTTGAGATCAAACTGTGAAGTTAAGATCGATCTTGATATCAAACTGTGAACTTTTAAGATCGATCTTGATATCAAAC
Organism: Pimpla rufipes; assembly: GCA_963932165.1. NCBI lineage: Eukaryota > Metazoa > Arthropoda > Insecta > Hymenoptera > Ichneumonidae > Pimpla > Pimpla rufipes. The sequence continues at coordinate 10,008,780 of OZ010636.1, forward strand.
TGTGAACTTTTAAGATCGATCTTGAGATCAAACTGTGAACTTGAGATCGATCTTGAGATCAAATTGTGAACTTAAGATCAATCTTGAGATCAAACTGTGAAGTTAAGATCGATCTTGAGATCAAACTGTGAAGTTAAGATCGATCTTGAGATCAAACTGTGAAGTTAAGATCGATCTTGAGATAAAACTGTGAACTTAAAATCGATCTTGAGATCAAACTGTGACCGTAAGATCGATATTGAGATCAAACTTTTTGAACTTAAAGTCCAAAAATTTGACCCTGAACGGTGTTATATATTCACGAGAGGAGAAAAAAGATCACGTACGTCTGCGACTCAGCCGTGTGACAAATCATCGGAGCGATTGCAACGAGTCTCGCGAATGGAAAGCCGCACGTACACGGCTAAAAATATCGTCGCATATCGACACGCGTGCGTCTCTCTCTCTCGCTCTGCGAACTCCGCCAGTGCAAACACATAGTAGCGAGTCTGCTCCGGTGGTCAGCGTCCCAGAAGCGAACGACCATTGACGCCCCGGTTCAGAAAAATATTCATGATGTCTCGCGAACCTGTTTCTATTTTTAGTTGGCGTTTTTTTTTTACGGAAGAGGGCGGCGCATTTTGTGGATGAAGATAGAAAAAAATGAGCTTGGCACATTTAGCGATTTTGACGAGAAAAAGATGGCCGCTTTCTTCAATTTTAAATTGTCTATCAACAGCGCTAAGACGTTTTAAATTTAAGAAATGAGAAATGGCGAGTTGTGTCATTTTTCCTCATAGAAAGCAACGTGCGAAATTCTGTTTTGCAACTTTTACAATTTCGACAAATTTTAGTCCAGGGTTTTAAGGAAAACATGGAAACTAAGGCGGAAGAAATGGGCGAAATTCTACTTTGCAATGTTTTTTTTTTTTTTTTTTTAACTCTTCCGTATTTTTTTCACGTCAAAACGAAAAATAAATCGCCCAACAAATTCGTCGGTGTCGCGAATGTGTCGAATGAGGAAAAATCGATTTTCCTCAAATCAATTACACATTCCGGTGCACTGTCAACGGTGCGATATACGAGGCACAACGTTGCGCACATTCTGGGCCAGAACCTTGGCAGTCTGGCTTCGTTTCTCGGACAACGAAGACCTCTGTGCAGCTCTTTCATCTCTTCTGCGAGCTGCATGGCGCTCGTGTGCGCGTGCCTGAGCGCGAAGATCGGTAATCGTGCGTGGAAAATCGCGCCAAGGAGGTCCGACGTGGGTAGGCCACTGGCAAACGGTCTTCCACCGCGATCCCCCCACTGTCTTAGACTTTCATGAATCAATTACCATTAAGAGCCAGAAGCCATTCAGACGATTCGTAATTTCGTTCAGTCTGTGTTTGCCTTCCACGTATCCAGTCATCGCACAGCAATCGTGAAAAACACCTAGAAAAAAAAAACATTCTCCACGCTTTATCGCCTATTTTTGGATCCTTCATAAATTAATTATCGTAAATTTCACCGGCAAAAATATAAAATTTCATAAACAAAAAAGTGGACACAAAAAACAAATATTAGAATTTTTTTTAAATTTTATAACATTTTATAAAATTTGTATAAAATTTTATAAAATGTTTCGGATATTCGAAATGACAATTTTTTTTCTTCCACGATTAAAATCCTAGCAGAGGAAGGAACAAAGTTTTCCGTGAGACACCCCAGATGTTCTCCGAGTGTTGGAATGCGCTTCCCTGGGTGCCTAAGTAAATCGCAGAAATTATCGCGCACACCGGACGCGCGCGGACCGTCTTCTCCTCTGCCCCCTTCCAAAGTGCTAATTGTGTAATTATTACGCTGGTATGCAAGCCAGTCGAATACACACCGAGGGCTGAATAACCCGAGGCGGGCTATTCAGCGTATTCCCCGTAATAGGGCTGCGAGAAAATCGCTCTCGCCACCCGATGACTGCAGTCGAGCGGGGCAGTGAGATAAATCACGCAGAAGTGGCTGCGAAATTGCGGCGAATCGGGTAAAAAACGACGCGAGAACACAGGAGTTTAGCGCGCCCGAGAAATGTCTTCTTCGGCGCTCTCGCGGCGGCTCTCGAATTGCCCCGTTCGGGTCATTACATTGGCAATTAACGGGGACTTCGGTGTGCGGCAGGCGCGAGCACTAAAAACTCGATGACAGGCGCACGAGAAGTTGCAATTACGTTTGCGAGAGAGAAATTAAGCCCGGGAATGGCATCCGCCCCTCCTCGCGTTTAACTCGGATACCACCGAACGAAATTTATTAATTATGAAATCGAATTGGATGCGGAATCATTATTTCATCGCGTCCTTACGGTCGCGCGCGCCCGCGCGGCGAATAGTCAGTGCGCGCTCCATTTGCGCTCGCGTTTACACGCGGAGTTGGAAGTGCAATTATATTGCTAACCGTGGATTTACTAAAAGAGACATTTCTCGCGAGTTATCTAACGGCCTCGCGATAATTACAGAAGAGCCTCATTCCGATTAAAAGACCCGCGAGGTAACTCACGGACGGCGCACTCAGTGACTCTTAATAACACTTTTCAAGCAGCGCAATAATTGCAGTGCTCGTACGCGAGTCATTTCTCATAAATAACGCCCGAGTCTATCAATTCTAGACCTTCGATTCCAGGCATTAAATATTTTGTTCTATTTTTTTGGGGCATCGGGAAAAAATCGTTTTTATTGGAATCGGGTTAGGAGAAAAGTTGTTGTGATACTTTTCGTTGTTCTGTTTCAAATTTCCGACAAGCCCTCGAAATACTTTTCTTTTAATTCGAGGAGAAATATTCGGAGACTTTCTAACGAGCCTTTTAGACGTATGACAGACACTTCAATCACACGTTTCATGCAACTCAATAATTGCAGTGCTCGTTCCGAGTCATTTCTCATGAATAAGTAATGCAAGAGTCTATCAATTTAGCTTCTATCCAGGTATTAAATGTTTTGCTCTCATTCGTTATAAGTGTAAAAAAAATAACTCAGTATCATTTCTATTCAAACTTAAGTTAAAAAAGTTTTTGTAATATTTTTCGGTTTTTAAATTCAAATTTCAAGCAAACTTTTTAATCGTTTTTCTTAAATTTAAAGATTGATGATAAATTAAAAAACGAGATTTCCTAGCGAAACTTTTTGACACATCATGGCAAACAATTTACATTTCCCGAAACAATTCAGATCACTAAAAACCTAAGATTTTTGTTGCATCGTTCCCCATATGCAAAAAATTCGAAAAACAAGAACCAGAAAGCAGATATATCAACTCACGTCTTAGCGACGTGATTTATCTATTATCCCCACCGTGCGCCACGTGTGAGGAAGTCTGTAACCTCGCGGGAAAAAGACGTCGTCTCGTACGTGCAGGATGCACGTACGGGCTATCAATGTAATATAGAGTATCAATCAGGGCGCTCGCGTCTCGATCGTAAAAAAAAAAATGTTGCATCCCGACGATCCGGCTTCGTCGCTTCTTCGTCCTCCCGGCGTTATTACGGCACACAGACCCATGATATATATATTCAAAAGCAAATAAGTCGGAAGTGTACGCGATGCCAATTTTTCCTCGTATCACATATCGACGAAGCCCACGACTCGGGCCGGTCGTGCATCTGGCGCGGTCACGACGACGGCCGCAGCCACGTAAGAAGATGACGCCGAGCGACACGAGGGAAGCGGCGTAAAAAGCCGGGGAAGAAGAAGGAGAAGAGCTGACGGGGGAAAATAAAATTGTCAGCCGAGCTTTCTTGCCCGTACAGTCGCCCTCGCCGACGTCGTCGTCGTGCGCGGTCCCCGACGTATACAATGCCCCACGTCCTCCTCCTCGTCGTCCTCGTTGTCCTCCTCCTCCTCCCCCTCGCCGTCGACGTCGTCGTCGTCCTCGTCGTGATCGCGGGCGTGCGGGACTCCGCGGCACGTTCGGCCATACATGCTCCGAGCCCCCAGCGCGGTACCTTTGAACTTCCGTATCGTCGCAATATCTCTTTCGTGTTCGGCGCGCGCGCTCGCCTCTCACTCACTCACTCGCCCCGGCGCAGGCGCATAACTTCCTTCCTGTCGTTCGGCTTCCTCCGGGCCTCTCGCGATTTTGGAGCGGTATTTTCGAAATTTAAGCGGGTTCCAAAAAACCGGAAATTATGGTCTTAAAAATTGTATTAAGAATGAGATACAATAATGTTTTTTTATTGTAACATTAATGCAGTCTTGGTGATTAATCTGACACTCGGATCGCAGGTACCTTTAATGGTTTCACCACTATTGACGTTTGCTACCACCTGACAGGGGGTGGGGGGAGGTGGTGTATTAAAAATTATCCACCACCTTTTTCAATAAGTGGTGGGTAATTTTTTTTACGCCTCTATTGATGAAGGCTGAAATTTTGTTTCGGGTTACATTCATTGAAATTATTTTGGGATGAGATTAATTAGCTCTTTTGTGTAATGATTTAATTTAAAAACAAATTTTATCGACTCGTAAGAGAAAAATCTTTATAGTGAATATAATAAAATTACAAAATACGATTGAAGCGGCGCGCTGGTTACACCGGACGACCGAACTGCGTACTATGTACTTAAATTTTTTTTTTATGGGATTATTTTGAGATGAGATTGATTAGCTCTTTTGTCTAATAATTTCATTTTTTATTTTTTAAATTCTTAAAAGAAAAATGATGAAATGTTATAGACATCATAAAATTACAAAATTCCTGTTGTTTGCTCAACAGCCGAAGAACGCCACGTTCTTTTTTTTATGTTTATTTTTTGTTATCAGATTATTTTGGGATGACATTGATTAGCTCTTTCGTCTAATAATTTCATTTTTTCAATTTTTTTAAATTCTTGAGAGAAAAATCTTCAAATGTTACAAAAATCATAAAATTACAAAATCCCTGTTATTTTGTTAAAAGTTAAAGAACGCCACGTTCTGCCTTTATTCTCAACCCGTCAGAAACTTCCTTTGTACCGCGAAAGAAGATATAAAATACGATTGAAGCGGCGCGCTGGTTACACCGGACGACCGAACTGCGTACTATGTACTTATGGCACACCGGAGCTACGTAATCGCTCGTACGCGCAACAGGCCAGGAGACGATGATACGAGGCGTCTTTCTCGCCACGTGTGTGCCGCACGTCCACACGTAAAATCTCACGCAGTCTCGCAGAGCCATCCGAGCGATTCAATCCAGCCATGAAAAGAAATTTTTCTCTATCGATGGAAAAACCGTCGATTTCTCAAACGGTATCGCGATATCGAAAATCCAATTTATCGCGGACGCGAATCATCCGCGGAAGAGAGAGACTCGGCGGTGTGTCTCGTAGCCGCGGATAAGCCGAGGTTTCTCTCGCAGCTTCGGCAAGCCCGGAGATCCCAATCGAGAATCGATTACCTTATCTGCATTCCCGGGCGTGCTTTACGTTCGCGCGCCGCGATACCCGCGACTCGCTCCGACTTCCTCGAGGGGGGACGACGAGATGGAAGCCTCGCCGTGTGTTTCCTCGACGTTCGCCACGGACGGACACGCGTTCGCGATACACACACGCGGAGCGAGCGTCCCCCGTATTGTTGCCGGAGAGCCCGGCGACTTTAATCGTCGTGATCTTATACTTTGTGGTTCGGCTGTCGCGCTCGGCCGGTGTATGCCGCGGAATTACGAGAGTCGCGAGACTCGTACGAAGAAGCGATGGACCTGGCACAATCGGCGATGTCAGATTGTGGAAACGTTGGGTGGATTTTTGTTGTTTAGTGTCCCTCTTGCTGAGGTCCCCTTGAGGGCTCGTCACGGGGCCCCCTGGAGAGAAAAAAAAATAATTGGTTGGACATTCTCGCGAGGCAAACAATTTTTTTTTTTTTTTTTCGATTAACCCTTCCTGGTCTTCCTACTGTTGAATTGCATGGTAAATTTTACCCAGTGTACCCATGAAGGGTTAACCAGCTTGGTCACCTAGAGCAGATTTAACTGTGCAAGTTGGCCAGGCAAAAAATAATTTGTGTGACTCAGATAATAATGCAAATAATTTGTGTGGCTCGTCGATGTCCGATTGTGTAAACGCTGAGTGGATTTTGTTACTTAGTGTCCCCCTTTCTTGAGGTCTTCTTGAAGGTTTGTGGCAGGAACCCCCGGAGAGAGAAAAATTAATTAGTTGGATAGTCGCGACGCTAGTTATTTTTTTTTTTTTTTTTTTTTTTTTTTCGGGTAACCAACTTGGTCACCTAGAGCCTATTTAACTATGCATTAATTAACACATTAACCGCAAAGTAGGTTAGTAAAGTAAAAAAAAGTTTTAAATAAATACCTGTCCTACCTGTGGGTATATTCGGAGAGCATATTATAGGAGCAATTATTTTACATCCATATAAAACCAAACAAAAAAAATTCGTCATTCAAATCATGCATTGATAGCACCAGCACAGAAAAAAATAGTCTTAAAATATAGGTCGCCTGCCTGCAATATTACGTGAGCGCATTATACGGAGCGATCGTTTTACATCCATAAGATGCGATCATAAAAAATGATGGAAATGAGAATAATCCGTAACTGAGATTACTCATCAATATTCGCGGCTCTTTTTACGCTCACCTTCGATTTTTTACCTTCAGCCCGCGCGGTCCGCCTACCGGCGGCTCCGCGTAATCCCAAATTGCAGGCGAGCCGACGCGAAAGAATAGGGAGACGCTCGGGCATACCCGGCATCGGTATCGGTAGCCGCTGCGCCGCGGCGGTGGCGGCGGCGGTGCAGGGTTCACTCGAGAGCGATGAGCGAGCGCGTGCATGCACCGCGCACGGACTCCCGCGTGCATACATGCATGCATAATCCCGTGTGCCCCGCGGAATATGCAGCGAAATCGAGCCCGCCGACGTGCCAGTCGTTATGCCGATGCCGGTGCGAAACCTTTTATTAAAACACACAAGCCGATGCCCGCGCATAAATTTCCTCCTCCGACTACGTCGATTCCCCACCTTCGCACTTTCTCCCTGTGTGCTGACCACACTGAAATCTCGAAGCAATTTTTTTTTTTGTTTTTCATCGCCAGCACCGTTTATCACTACCAAATTCTAACTGTGATTACGACTCATCGAATTGGATGAGAGACAAATTTTGCTGCAATTAATATTATTCATTACAGCAATTAATAACATTAATTTCCGGTGTTTTAATGTTTTGCAATTTTACTTTAATTATTATTATTAATTAAAGCAAAAGAATTACCAATAATTGTGCTGTAATTAATATTTTTCATTTTTTTTAAATCTTAATTGAAAAAAAAATTAAATTATACACCTTCGCCTTTTCTCCCTGTGCTGACCACACTGAAATCTTGAAGCAATTTTCATTTTCTTTTTCATCACCAGCACCGTTTATCACTACCAAATTCTAACTGTGATTACGACTCAACGAATTGGACGAGAGCCAAATTTTTCTGTAATTAATGTTATTAATTACAGTAATTAATAACAATAATTACAGCTGTTTTAATATTTTTCAATTTTACTGCAATTAATATTATCAATTACAGCACAAGAGCTACCAATAATTTTGCTGTAATTAATATTCTTCATTTTAAAAAATCTTAATTGAAAAAAAATTAAATTATTCATATAAAATTAAATCTACATACACCAACGTCTTGCTTCATCTCTCTACTGAATTTCTCCCCTCATTTTTTTCCCCAGGACGTACCGAAAAAAATTCCAATAATTTTTCGTTCAATTAACGAAATTAATTTTGCCACCATTACAGCGACCAGAATTTCCAACGCTTCGAGTGCATAGCGCGAACCTCGTCAGCTTCACCGCGCGGGTTCGACACGCCGCGCGAATATCGTCCGGTGTATAAGCTTACAGTGTGTTCCGAGAAGGGAAGGAAAGAAAAAGGACGGGTGAAAAACGGCGAATGCTTAGATCATGTAACCGAGATCATCGTGCGGATGAGCTTGGAGGCGCGAGAGCGAGAGGCCGCGAGCATATAGCGAGGGTATATCGTGTGCCGGCGAGCGTAGACGCCGGTTCTCATAGTTACGATCCGCCGAGGGTCCCGGCTTAAGAGCGGCAGCAACGAACCGCGAGCACCGCCGGAATAATATCGCGGACGATTGCGTTGCGCGCGTGCACAGCGCGCGAGGACCGCGAACGTTTTACGCTGACAGCGTTGAAAATTTATCGCGCGGTCCTCGACGTGTCCCACTGGCGAACGCGTCTCTCGAGCAGCGTTTTCCAACGCTCCCAACACCGCCAACAGTTCTGACCTTTTCACCGCACGTCTGAGGTTCTGCAATCATCGTTCCCGCGCTTTTTACGAGGGCTGCGCGCGCCGTGCTCATTAATTAACAATTAAGCTGGACTCGGGGCTGGCGAAACCGAGAAACAATCACACGATACTGAAGTAGGAAAGCATCGTGAGGCTACGCAAATGCCGCGAAATTATGTCGGTTAGTCAACATTCTTTCGATAATTATTGGTCGCTAGAAACATGCAATTTTAGATTTTTTTTTTTTTTGAGCTAATTAACCACTCGATATAACGTGTTACGCGATTCGAGAGTTTTCATGAATCGCATTTTCGAATCGATTGAATTGAATTTAATTCTCTTTTTTATCGAAAAATGAGTACAATTTTGTTGAATTTTTTAAAATGTGTTGCGATCTGTTGTTGATGGTTATGACGCCATATTGTATTGTGATCTATTTTTCTTTTTATGAATTTGACATAGTGAGGAATTTCTTCGGAAAAAATCCGTAGTCCATAGTTCCATAGTTTCTTGGGAAACTATGGAACGGTTCGCAAAACCGTATCGCGATCTATTTTTGTTTTTACGAATTTGACAGAGTGAGGAATTTCTTGGGAAAAAATCCATAGTTCCATAGTTTGTTGGGAAACTGTGGAACGGTTTGCGAACCGTTCCAGAGTTCAACACTAACCCTGCTCCTTAAATTAATAAATTTACATATTCACAGGAATTCAATTTACCGGTTGGAAAATTCTCGATACACATTTTTCTGCCCATGTCTCGATACACATTTTTCTGACAATTTTACAAAACGAGTAAACCCTTGCAAAAAATCGTTTGCTAACCGTTTTACAATCCAACACTGACATGCTCGTTAAATTTACATATTCACAGGATTTCAATTTACCCTTTGGAAAATTCATAACCTACATTTTTCCGTAACAATTTTTGTGTGACGCATTTTCCGAATATCTCTAACGGTAAAGCGAGAGTGGAAACGTGACGCGGCGGGCGATTTGAGTGAGAGTCGACGAGTGTGTATCGCCCGAAGGACCGCACGAACGGCGGGGAAGAATATAAAACCCGATACAGCTCGGGGGCCTGTGTTCTCCTTCGCTCGCGTGCTCCAACGCAAATACAGCTTCCAGGCCGCGCGACGACACATCGATCTCGTTACCCGGTTCTCCCGGGTGCGCTGACAGCGTCCCGCGAGCGGTAGCAAGTAGAAACAGACAGCGCGGGGCGCAGCGAGACAGCCGGGCGTACGGCGAGCGCGCGAGCCGAGGGATCAGGCTAATGCCCGACGGTCACCGTCTCGCGCCTATATGTAAACTGGTAATACGAAACGTGAAATCGTTTCGACGTGGTGTAACGTTACCAGGAATTAGAGAATAGAGAAAAATCGCGGACCGCAAGGTGTACGCTATCAGCGCGTAGTCCTGAATCCCTTGGAGTCCGATCGAGAATGGCCTCTTTACCGCCACTCGCGTTTCCTCATGAGACACACGCGATCGCGGAAAATTAATTCCCCGTACACGCATTTCTGCGTCTGTGTGCGTTTTATCATAAACCGCGCGCAGTATGCCGCGAGATCTCCCACGATACTTTCTCTTCAAATGACAATTATCGAGCTATTCGGAGATAGATGGACACCATTTTTTGTTGTTTTTTTTTTTGCAAAATTACTTAGACGACTAATTAATTAATTTAATGGATGAAATTAGTCATTAAATTTACTCAATATTATTCAGGGAAATATCTTATGGTGACTGGAAAAAATATTTCGTCAGTCGCAATCATTTTTTTTTTCAATCTGAAACGACTGATCGAATTAAAAAATAACCTAGAAAATAACCTAGCCTATAAATTAAATGATTCAATAAGCGCAATTATTAGTTAAATTCACTCAATATTATTGAAGGAAATATCTTAAAGAGACTGGAAAAAATACATCATCAATCTCAATAATTTTTTTTTTTTCAATTGCACATTTTTCAAATTTACTCTTTTTTTTTCAATTGCACATTTTTGTAATTCACTCTTTTTTTCAATTGCAGATTTTTTTTAATTTAATTTTTTTTCTTTCGACTGCACATTTTTTAATTTACTCTTTTTTTTCAATTACACTTTTTTCAATTTTAAATTGCACGAAGTTTTCGATAAAAGTTGCCCCCTCGAAATAATAATGACCATCTTACATGTTCTCAGGAATTTATTTAAAAAAAAAATGTGACATCCCACTCGGAAATACCCTAAACCTCGTCCCACCGACGACCGAAGCCTACGCGTATAGTAGCGACGGCCGATTAGTCGCCGCGGACAATCCTCGCGATAAATCCAATCGATCGTAATTACCGGCTTCATAAAGCTCCTCGCCGCGCGCATCTGCGCGCTCTCGCGCGGGCTTCGGGCGGGGGCTCGAGAAATCTCCGTGTACGACGTCTGCTGCCGGCTGCCTCGTTGCCCACGGTGTACGAGCGCGATTTTAATGCATACCGAGCACGCGAGCCGCCGCAGCTCCACGCTGCTACCTCGGATAATTTCCCTCCTGCGTATTCCCAATGAAACTAATCCAACACCTGAAATTAATACGGAGGTTGGTACCCGAGGCAGATAGAGAGAAAAGAAAAAATAAAAAAAGAAGAAGAAACACGAGAAAAAGGAGAAAACAGAAAAAAGGAGAAAGAGGAGAAAACGAAAAAAAAAAAGGAGAACGACGTCTTCTCTAGTCTCTCGGGCGCGATAGAATCAATGTTTGCTCTCGCGTCGAAGCTCGCAGCCACCAACGAGCGCGGCGAAATTGCAGCGCTCGAGCGCGTTGCGCGCAAATCGGTTGCAACGCGCGCCCGACGCGATGTGTTTGCACCGACGGCGCGTCGGACTCGCCGCAGCCCGGAGAGCCGGATAAGATTGGCGAAATTACGCGGGAACGCTCGTAATTCGGCGCGAGGAAGCGACCGGAGCGATTTTCTACGCCTTCCCCGGCGCGTCGAAGGCGCACGGCTCGTTCCTCCCTCGTCCTGCTCTCGGTCCCTCGCCTCGGTCTCCCTCTTTGTCGGTGATTCTGCGGTCTCTCCTGCGCTTCCATCTCGCCGGAGCCTCGAGAATCTCCCGACCGGTAGTGGACGACCGAGAGAGCGTTCAGCAGCTTCGAGGAGCCGAGCGTACGGAATCGCGCGGAATATACTTAGTAAAAGGCGAGAGGGGAAATAAAAGATTCGAGAGGGAATTTCAGGTCGAATGCAGCGAGGAGATGCAACTGTAATCGCGCATTTTACGGTAGCACCGGCGATCACTTTGTAACACGTGTGACGCGCAAGCTGGGAAACCTTGAGAAGAATGAGGGTCGAGTTTTTGCAGTTAAATTTGATGTTAAGATCGATGAGTTGCGACTTTGCAAGTTCGATCTTAAGATCGATGTTAAGTTCCAAGTTGGATGACAAGATCGATCTTGAGTTCCAAGTTGAATGTCAAGATCGACCTTGAGTTCCAAATTCGATCTCAAGATCGATCTTAAGTTTCAAATTCGGTATCAATATCGATCGTTAGTTTCAAGTTCGATCTCAAGATCGATCATTCGTTTCAAGTTCGATTTCAAGATCAATCATTGGTTTCAAGTTCGATCTCAAGATCGATAACTCGACCCTAAAAAAACCTGATGGCCACTCTCAGTGATGAAACAAAATTATTTTTCTAAAATTATATATTTTATTATTTATTTTCTCTTCTGAAAATTATTATTTATTTTATTATTTATTTTCTCTTCTGAAAATTATTATTTATTTTATGATTCATCTTCTCTTCTGAAAATTATTATTTATTTTATTATTTATTTTCTCTTCTAAAAATTATTATTTATTTTATTATTTATTTTCTCTTCTGAAAATTATTATTTATTGTATTATGTATTTTCTCTTCTGAAAATTATTATCTATTTTATTATGTATCTTCTCTTCTCAAAATTTTTATTTATTTTATTATTTATTTTCTGTTTCCAACATTATTTTTCGATACACCAAAGCCTCAGGAATCTCTCAGAGTGGAGAGCGAATACGGTCTCCATCAGCTTCGCGTTGTCGACTGTACGGAATGCACGCAGTCATACTTAGTAAACATCAAAAGGAGGAAAAAACGATTTGAGCGAGTCGAATACAGCAAAGTAGCAACTGTAACCGAGCATTTTACGGTAGCACCGACGATTTCGTCGCAACACGTGTGACGCGGAAACCTTGAGAAAAAGAAGCCCGCTAGCCACTCTCAGTGATAAAACGCAAAAACCCTCCCCAGCCGGCATCCTCGCTCTGCACTATCTTCGTCGTAAACGCAGCCGCAGAGATCGAGCCAGAAGGCGGCGGTGACGCCAGAAGCGGCGACGCGTCCGCGGCAACGTTGAATCCTGCGGGAGCGATAAATCCAAGATTTACGCGTGTAATTAGTGAGTCCGCATATATATCGATGAAGCGAGGGGGCCACGCCGGAGCTTCGACGCGTTTCTCGATGAGATGCGGAGTCTCGGTCCACGAAAATACGTAGGGAACAAAATAAAAAAAATAAAAATAAAAAACAAGACAAAAAAAAACAAAAAAAACAAAAGAGAGAAAAATATATTGGCTGTCCGGGGACCACCTGAACGTACTACAATATCATCAGTATCGCCCGATAACGATCGACTTTATCGATGATTGTCGAATCCTCTTACGATCTTAATCGACCGAGGGAACACGGCGCGAACGAGTCGTCGTCGGCTCGGACATTCGATATACCCTCGATTTATCTTATTTTTATTCATTTGCTTATCTTTTATTTTTATTTCTCCCTCGGCAAAGTCGACCACTCGCAGTGATTCATTTGCTTGTTCTGTTATTCCACGATCACTCGGTGCACCTTGCGATGCGAACAGAGACGCCAGGCCCGAGCGAATGGTGTGTCGTACACGTGCCTACACTACTTTATAGTTGCGAGCTTAGGCCAGCCGAGCCTCTATATACACGCCGTATTCGACATGATCGTAAAGTTGCGTCGGGTAGTTAGGGGTGTCTTACAATCGTGGCCGAGCTTTGGGTCTCTCGCTCGCTCAGCGCGGTTCGCGGGGATTTTACAACTCGAGCCGCGAAGTGAGAATGGAAACGAGAGAGGCTGAGGGCTGATTCCGACGAGGCGACGAGCTCGGCGAGAGGATGAATGAGGAACGACCGGACTGGCACGTTGTTCCGATAGTCGTTCCAGTTTAAAGTGTCTGCCCGGTAAAGCGAAGCCAACCAGTCGCGCTCGCGCACGCATACACTTTACCTCGCCACTCGTGCACTTTTATTTTCCTCCGGTTGCGCGGCGAATACACGCGCGCCGAGCCGCACGAGAACGAGTCGAGTGCCACGTATAACGGGTTGCGCTCGGGACCCTCACTTATGTATTATACGTACTATGTGTATAATGTACGTCGGGTTGAGATCCATTTAGGTCAATGTGGACATCTAGGGATTGAATGAAAAGTCACGTAACTCACGATCTGTTAAGCATGGACGATAATCGATACGGAAATCGATTGAAATTATCTACGAGTTTCCAAAAAAAAAAAAAAAATATATATATATATAGGTATTTTTAAAATATCGAAGGGACTCCAATTTTTTGTTGAGTCGAAGGATGAAACTTCGTCACTCGAGAAACGTATTCAAATTTGTATTTATAGAAAAGAATTACCTTCTTTAATTTTTTTATATTGTTCTTAATTTTTAATAATACAAATAAAATTAATTTAAATAATACAAATTTATATTATAAGTATGTAAATAATGCAAATAAGACAAATAAAAGGATTTATTTAACATGTTTTAAATAAATCTTTTTATTTGTCCGCAGTGGGCTCCGAGATCCTAAGTGTTGACGAGTTGAATGAAATCAAATCAGTCGTAAGACAAATAAAAAAATGTATTTAAACATTTTAGGATTAAAAAGGATTCCTTAGAATTTCGGAGCACACTGCGGTTCACCATAAAATAATGAATATACTATTTTATAGTATTCATAAATATACTGTATAATATTTATTTATTTCCCAAATAAATTGGCAAATAAATAAAGTGTTTTATTAAAAAAAAAAAAAAAAAAATAGCGAGTGGTGTCTGTCGCCGCTGGTCCGTCCTGGCGCACCCGACTATATATCTACATTTACCTATATCGTACACCAGTAGTTACGTACGTGCGAAGAAAGGCAAACACACACACTACACCTTCGTGCGTTTCGGAGCTCGGCGCGCGAGAGAAGCGCATGAATGAATAACGACTCGAGTGAGCCAACTCTTCGCGGATGAACCGCGCGCGGGACGTACGAACATCGAGCACCCGATCGTCTCTCCTTGTTCCACCTCTTTGAAGAGGCGCACGGTACGAGCGAAGCGTGTACGAGAGCCCGCGTTCCCTTTACCCCTTCGCGGTATCCGCGTCCTCGCTGAAACGCAGCCAAGACACTTGTGCCCCAACCGGCGACTTCCTCGAGAGCGCGAGAGAGAGAGAAGGAGAGACTCGCGCGTGGGCAGAGGAAGCTGAAGAGGGACAGAGCGAGAGACTCTGCCGAATGAAAAGACGAACGAGATGAAAGGATCATGGATCCTGATACGGTGTGGAAAAAAAAAAGAAAAGAAAATAACTAATGATCGGTAAACCCACAGCGCGTGCGATTATCCGGTCGGAAACTTTCTCCGGACACGAGCGTTCCTAATAACGTAATTTACGTCTCGTTGAACTACTAATTCCCGTTAGCACCGGGGGACGTTAAGTACGCGAATTATAATATCGGTATAAATATTCGTGCAATTAAAATTTAGCAAGTTTATTTAAATAAAAAAATCTTTAATATTTATAATGTATTAATATTTAACGAAAATCTTTAGTGACAAAGATATTTCTTACTAGATTTTTCGCGATAGCCGGCAGATTTCAAAATTTCTTATTAAAAATAAAAGATGAGAATTTTTGTCACTGCTTGAAAATAATAAATCTGTGAATTGTTAACGCATTTATTTATTTATTTTTTGATCGAAAAATCGTAAGTTGATAGGATTTGAAAATGATAGAGTAAAAAAAAAGATGAGAATTTTTGTCACTGCTTGGGAATAATAAATCTGTGAATTGTTAACGCATTTAATTATTTATTTTTTAATCGAAAAATCGTAAGTTAATATGACGAGGCTACCGTGCGATTAAGTCGATACATCATTCCGAGTCCGTATTATTATACTTACTGATGATGCGAAGTGCATTTTAGATGGAGATTCGGATTCGAGACGTTGATTGATGTTTCCGTAGCCCCCCTGGGCCTCGCTCGCGCGCCCCTTCGACCTCTTCATTTCCTCTCTCTCTCTCTCTCTCCCTTGACGATGCCCGCGCCGTGTACACCTTTATACCTATAAATATATGACTTAATGACGGGTTTGCTCGAGGTGTTAACGACGTTTTCAACGCTCGTCAAAGTGTGCCTCGGCTCGAGTTATAACAGCACCGATACATGCATGCCAATTTACCGCCCAATACGAGGGAGACATACAGTGGGAGCTCCCGCCCGACGCCGCCATCATAGGTGTTAACGAACGGGTTATTTTTCTCGTAATAACGATGTGTATTTTTTATTTTTTATCCTCTCATTCCCTGTAACCATAAAATATTGTTATTATGGCGGTAGAACATATTTTATCGGTCCTGGTACCATGTGAGTTGAAATTATTGTCGGGCACGTGAGAATTACAATTTTAATTGTGTCGAGTTATTTTTTTATGTGTAATTATAAATTAACGGTCGATTTCGGTGTTGAATTCCCAATTTCGGTGAAATTATTATCCGTCTTAAAAAAAAGCAGAGGGTAAAATTATTGTGTTTGTAGAGAAAAGAAATAATTTTTCGCGTTCTTCTCATCGAATTTTCCACTTTTCGGTCAAACAACAGTGCTTTTCAGAATCAACGGGAAATTTGCCATCAGGATCTTCAAACTTTACGAAATTGAAAAAAAAAATCGCAAAAGGCGCAAGGCAATTGTCGGAAATTTTCAAGACAATCGGAATTTTTCAAATTTCATTCGGAATCCATCTCGGAGTCGGCCTTCAAATTCTGTGAAAATTTCAGAAAACAATATAGGGTTTCGCCTCATGGTATATTCTCTTCTTTACAGAGTTTCCTTTCGAACAAAGAAAAAAAATCCACGTTCGACCGATAAAAAAAAAGTAACCTCGATTTTAGTGAATTGACAACCGGGTAGACGCAGTTTTTTCATACGTAGTATAAAAAAGTTTATATAGTTTTTTTATACGTAGTATAAAAAACTGCGTTTATACGTAATTTTTTTTATACGTAATATAAAACGTAGTATAAACGTAATATACGTAGTATAAAAAAAACATTCGATGCTGTATTTGTAGAAACATTTGTGGAAAAAAAAACAAAAAAAATGTCCCACTGCGTAGAGCAGTGGGCGACTCTACTGTACGCGAGGAATATCTATTGCCTCCGTCTCGCTGACGAATTGCACGTTTCGCTTCCTCTCGCGAATCTATCAAGCGCCCAACGAGAGCTAGAAAGTGATTGTGTCTCGTGAGCCCCGGGAGGGAACGGATAGTTTGCAGCGTGGACAATTATATCTTTAACCCGCGGGGCTACGAGTTCCGGGTCGCAGTCGGCTCTGTGTTGTATTACACTTAACTATTTTTGATCGGGGGACGCGCGCGCGATTTTCTCTTTTGTGTCGCGCGAACCTCGCGAGCGTCCTGCGCGCGCGCGACACGTGATGCAATTTAGAGAATATAATCGCGCGACGTTCCCAGCAATCACGCGTCGCTCGGGCTAAACGAGGACTCGATCCTCCGATAAAGATGATGAAGATAATGAGAATAAAGTATAATCCCCGCTGCACGCTCCGTCCTCCTCTATCGCGTGCGGACGGCCGCGTATTGCGACACGCCCTTATTACCACGATAAGTGCGTACACGTTCCCCACGATGGAAAAACAAGATCGTCCCCCGAGTCACGGGAAAATCTCGATGACAAATTATTTCTTTATCACTCGGGCGATCCGTAATCGAATAGATGTGGCCGCGATAGAGGAATTAAAAACCCGATCGGAATGGTATTATTAATTCGTCATTAACTCGTTAACGGGTGGAACGTATAGAATGTGCGGCGAATACTGCGAGGCAGAGACAGACAGACACACCGTGAAGTAATCGGAATTATAAGTCCGTTTCGTGAGAAACAGAACAACAGATTTCGATTTTTTTTATTCGTGTGATTTGACACAAGATTATTATTATTATTATCAAGTGTAACTTGACCCTTCAACAGATGAGTGGGGAAAACGCACTTTTTCAATTCTTACACTTAAATAATCGCTTCCTTTGTGAAATTAAGTGGGCGATGCATTCTCTATGATATCGTAGTATTTTGGTATTTTTTCGTGAATTTTTGGGTTACGGTTGGGTGCAAACCGAGAACTGGTTAGTTCCTAACCAGGACCACGTTGGCCCTGCGAGGGCCTGGACTTTCTACCAGGGTCAACCAATGCAGTTATTCCTAAAACATTTTTATGGTCAACAAAGCCCAGCCTAATCCCTAAAATTCTTGAACTCCAAATAAACCAAATCATCTCATTCTTAGCCCACAAATCATGCCCTCGCTCCAAAATAAATTCCATCATCTCCATCCACTTCCGTGTGCCCAACTTCGACACCCAAGTAAACACACAAAAAGAACCCTGCAACAGTCTTGAATCAACGATTCTCTGTACCGGACAGCAGCCAGCACAGAGTCGGTTGAGTCGTAAGTCCACCAGAAAACAGAGCACATTGTCAAGGAGGCCTCAGCAGTGGGTGGCGAGTCCAGCTATTTCCAGACTGCGAGCCATCGCATCGACCTGGGTGGCAATAAACCAAGAGTGCCCAGCGCGATCCCTCGCATTTTCTATCCTCGCTTTCGCGGCTCGAGCAGCTTCCTCTTCCTCCTCGTTCCCTGTGCCCCGCGATCGTTTTCTCTCGCGAATCAACGCGCGAAGGATCCGCGCAGCGATCGAGAGGAGACGAGAGAATCTGCGGCGAGGCAAATCCCGCGTCGTGTCTCCCGCAGATTTACGTTCCGGGGCGCGCAAGCTGTGGTTATACTTTCCCGATGCGGTGATGCTGCTTCGTTCTTCGCCATCGCCTCGATGCTCCTCGCTGCGCCTCAAAGCAAAGACGCCTCGGCTGCCTTCCTGTCGTGAGTCGGAGGAACGACGACGACGACCGACGTCGTTGTTGGTTTTCGACGGGCCACGAATATCGTGGGACAAAGTCCACGGCACAAAGTGTAACCGCGCAGACGTGGAGATGAAAATGCGAGGTTCGACGTCGCGACCGACGTTTAACGACGCGAACGTTACTCGGTGTGGCCGACGCGCAGCCCCCGGAGAGAGCGAAGGAGAAAGACGCGAAATATACCCACCGAGAACAGACGCCGGACGGGCGTGGGCGTACCGGAAGTCTCCCTTTCATTGGTTCTCAACGCGTGTTTTGTGCGCCGATGTCGTCAATGCGGAGAAAATCGGCGAAGGCGTCGCGCTAAAATTGCTCAATTATGAGAGAATGCTAATTGCATTTTTTTATTGTTAATACCGCGCCTTAATTATTTTTCCGTCGAGCCATTCATGGGAATTTTATGGGTTTCCACATTGGAAATTAAGCATTTTTTTTAGGAAGAAAGCAGCAAAAATATCGAATGATTTTGAATCTCAACGGATGAACCAAAATACGTCCAATCGATACACTAAATAATTCGACGATTCCGTCTTACGCCTACCTGATCGACGGATCTATAGATCATCTACCGTAAAATTTCCATCGCAAACATAACAGACTCTTCAGTCGGATTTAGTGCACAAGACGTTAAAAAAAATCGTAGCAGAGTGAGAAAACTTCGCGTTACGATCGTCAGGAACAAAAAAGCGACGTATCCGTATCGCTCGATCCTTCCGAATCGTAGATCACCTCAACGCCGTCGCAGCAGCGAAGCCTGGACTCTCGTACATCATTCTCCTCTCTCTCTCTCTCTCTGTTTCCACCCACGGCCAACATCCGGCTTATCTCACGCTGGATCCTAACTCTTCGCTGCAATAATAATAATAATAATAGCGGCATCGCTATCGGGGGTCACATGGACGCAAAGATATCCGGCACTTCTGGTGCCTATATACGAAACCACTATGTGTGTTTTGCACCTAGAGCTTCCCTCTTGAATCTACCGTAAAAAAAAAAATTCGCTCTCCTTCGGATTTAACTATTACACCGTAAAGATATATTACGCTCGCCATTACCGTAAAGATATAGTTTATGCGTTATTAAAAATCCACGGTGACCGTAAAATCCCGGACTAACGCGACGCGCGACCGGCCGGACGCACGGGGAGCGCGTGGAACACGCGCGGCATGAGCGAATCGAAACGACCTGGTATATAAAACAAATGTCGCTGCCGCCGTGGCTGCTGCGGCGGCGTTCGGAGATTAGCGCGCGCGGCGAGGACCTTCGAGCGAGCATTTGGCACACGAGGCGCGCCTCGAGACGCGATCGTTAAATCGCGCGTCCGATGCCGCCGAGTTTCACTCGTGAGAGCCCGCGCGGGGGCTGAGAGCTTTCGAAGAAGCCGATCGGGAACTTCGATACGCAAGTTTCTTGCGTGGCTCAGAGGTTTGCACTCGAAACTAAAGTGCGGAGAAGAGTGGAGATGAAAAAACAAACACGGGGCGTGTATCGCTATCATGTGCTCGGTGTGGGGCGAATTGGGGCAACGCGGGGATCGGCCGAAGCGAAAAAACGAATTGCTAACGCATGGAGCTTTTAAGACGAAAAGTGGCATTGAAAACATTTGTTGTTGCGGTTCTGTGGGTAAAGAAATTAAATGAATGGTTGTTGGGAATGAAACTAAGGTTTTCGGAAACTGAAAATTGCTTCGATAGATTTTTTAAAAAGTCACTGATGAGCTGTAAATCTTCTATATATTTTGGAAAGTTGTTTGCCTGTTTGTCTGTTTGTCTGTTTGTCAAAAAAAAATCAGAAATCAAGATATCGCATTTTGCTTTGCGGCATTCTCTTCGTTATAAAGTTTTCTCTCGAACATAAAAAGAAAACCCAGGTTTGGTCCATCGAAAAAAAAGTAACCTCGAGTTTAGCGAAGTGACGAAATTTCGAAAAAAGTGAAAAATCATTTTTTGCATTTTTCTCATCGAATTTTATGGTTTTTCGGGCAAACAACCGTGCTTTTAGGAATCAGCGGGAAATTTCCCATCGGATAGAGTCTTCAAACTTTACGAAATCGAAAAAAAAAAAATGTCTCGATTTACTACAACCTGCTAGTATTTTCTAACTACTAAAATCTTCCAATATTGGATTATAATTTTTTGTTATTTTTTTCAATGTTTCGCTAAAGATAGATAAATAAATAAGTGGATTGACTCTTCGCAAATAAATTTTGGTAAAATTGTAGTCAATGTTTAGTCTTTCACTAAAACTTGAACGCGAGTACATTTTTTTAATTAAATAGCATTCCAATTTTATTAACTTTTAAATTAAATTCTGAATTATATTTATTATTTTATTAAACAGGGTCGTAATAAAAAAACGTTTTAATGCCTATCGTCCAATACGCCAGAATACAGCTTTCATGAAACCATCTTATTTTTTCCAGACTGCGAAATTATTTTTTGCCCGTCCATTTAGCTTCGTTCTCACTGCGCGTGAGGTAAACAGAGGAAAAAATGTCTGGAATAAGCGTGACTCAAGCCGCATTTGCAGATGTGGGCTTAGGATCTAGATCGTCTAGCAATGGCGTCAGTAAATAGATCCGCGGAGCAGGCCTCTCGCTCTCCAGTCGTTAAGATCCAAGGCCAATCGATGGGATCCCTCGCGCGGCGCCAATAACCATGGATCAAAATAAGCCTGCGGACCGACGTTGCGCGAGAAAATAATCAAAGCTCGGTAATGGATCAGCGCGCGAACGAGGCAGCGTCTGAAAATCATTATCCATCGTCTCGTCTTCGCGTAGCCAAATAATCCCTTCCACAAACACTTCAGAAATTCAACCGACGCTCGTGCGATTATCCTCGATGGAATTTATAGACGCAGAAATTGGGACGGAAGTCTGAAACGTTCGAAGATCTCGTGCGAGTTTCGCGAGCCGTACGGGAATTTATTCCGGGGCCTGGTGGCTTTAATTCCTCGAGATATATATCGAAGGGTTCTGTCTCTCTATCAAGAGGATTCGGCGGGCCGTAAATCCGCCGGCAATTACGCAACGCGAGCAACGCACATGCCGCATCGTCGTTGTCGTCGCAATTTTTCATCGCTGATAAATTATGCCTCGCGGTGGACGCTGATCTGCATTGCCGGGAATTTTAATCCTCGACGACGAAATCTGGAGCCGGGAAAAAAAGCAACGCCGATTAAATGTATTAAATTTAATACAATTCCTTCCCCACTAAGAAAGTTTTTTTTCGCCAGACATTTTTTTTTTTTTTTCGAGATTTCCATCTCACGATTTTCGAAATGCTAAGGCAAAATGCAAAATATCACGTCGACAAAATATCAAACGATAATTTGTCGTGTGATATTTTGTATGGTGACATTGAAACTGAAAAAAAATCTGTAGGCGTCAAATAAGCCATTTCTCTGTCAATCCTGCCGAACATGACTTTTCATTTAATTAAAAAATATTTTCTCTAGCCCACATAAAATTGTGACACGACAAAACGATCACAATTCTATTTCCTCGAGCCCTAAAATGATGTTTCCTCTTCGGTGTTGATCAACACCGAAAAAGTGACGAAACACCGGCGATACGAGAATCTTGTAGGTACCAGAAAATTCCCGCGCTCGAATCTCGGTCCCCGAATGATAAAACCGACGCTAACGACCCCGGGGGATTTTTCTCTCATATTCCCCGACGTCGCGTCGCTCGATACGCGGCTCGGGCTTATCGCGGGCCCATTATACTTACAAATTGTAGGCCGATGATTCGCGTCGAAGTGAATATAATCATCGGGCCCGGACGGAATGGGCCGAGGAGTACACGAATTGATGCGGCCGCGGTGTCACCACTTAAGAGCCGTTTTGCCCGCGATTAGCACACGAATGCGGACGAGTATCGAGCACGTTTCTATCAATCCGGCTTCCCAGCCGAGCCGCAAGCCCGGACTATCTTTACGGTTCCTCGCTGCTGATGGCGAGAAGCGCGAAGCACTTCTCTTCCGCGGTGGAGAGAAGAAAAAAAAAACGATATAAGGAGAGAACACGAGGCTCGGCGATAGTCGATCGTTTCGAGCATGAGCATAACCAGCATCGCCGCGTCCCAGAAACACATATGCCGGGCGGTATAGTCGCGCGCTCTGCGAACGCCGTGGAAGTGAACCATCCCGCGGGTCTCGTGCGTGCCGAGATAAGGGAACGAGGAAGGCGCCGCGCGCGGCCTCGCCGGGAATCGGCTGCTTCTCGCGCGTATTTCGCATTTCCACCGAGACCGTTGACGATAAATTAACCGCGCGGAGTCAATTTTAGCGGTTTTGCGGAAACACGCGAGAATCGCGACGACGATACCGCGGAATTTAGCGTTAAATTGGATAGCACGCTTGCTGTCGTATAAATTGCTTGATTAATCACTTAATAGACTTGTAAATTGATTTTTGTTCTGAGTCCTGAGACGTTGGAAAAAAAAATTCGAATGAAAATGGTGATTCAGAAATAAATGAATTATGTCGTTCTGTGAAATATACGGTAATAAAAAGAAACAATCGAATATTCAAGTATTTTAATTAGTTCAATTAAAAATTGGCTGGTTCATGAATTAACCGCGCGGAGTCAATTTTAGCGGTTTTGCGGAAACACGCGAGAATCGCGACGACGATACCGCGGAATTTAGCGTTAAATTGGATAGCACGCTTGCTGTCGTATAAATTGTTTTATTAATCACTTAATTGACTTGTAAATTGATTTTTGTTCTGAGTCCTGAGACGTTGGAAACAAAAATTCGAATGAACATGGTGATTCAGAAATTAATAAATTATGGCGTTCTGTGAACTATACAGTTGGTAATTAAAAAAAACAATCAAATATTTACGTATTTTAATTAATTACTTCGATTAAAAATTTGTTGGTTCGTAAATGAACCGCGCAGAGTTAATCTTAGCGGTTTTGCGGAAACACGCGAGAATCGCGACGATACGGTGGAATTTAGCGTTAAATTGAATACCACGCTTGCAATTAGTGTCGTATAAATTGTTTGATTAATTACTTAATTGACTTGTAAATTGATTTTTTTCTCAGTTATGAAAACCTGGAAAAAAGGTTTGAATAAAAATGGTGATTCGGAAATAAATAAATTATGTCGTACTCTAAAAAACACAGTTGTTAATAAAAAAAAGTTGTCGAGTATTCAAGTATTTTAATTACTTCAATTAAAAATTAGTTAGTTCATTAAAATTCTTGTTAAATCGATGAAACGCTAATTAAATTTACGATACATGTTTCTTCTAATATATCCCCGAGGTTTTTCGCAATTATAAAATGTATGATACTTCGTGAAATAAAATATTGACAGTAAATATTTTTATTCGTTTAATAAAAATAGTTTTACCTCATTAACTGTATGTCAATTCGTCGAAATCAAGTGTAGTCATGTTCAACGAAATCATTGTTCTTACCGCTCATTCTGATACGAAGTAACAATTGATAATTCGTACTAAAGACTGCAGGAAAAGCTTCGTGACTGCCTCTAGCTCGTTGCGGACAAAATGAAACAAAACCCAGGAAAACGACGCGGAAACGAGTGCAGTAAACTCGCGGCTCGATTGAAGAAACCGCGAAACTCTCGTCGTCGTCGTCGTCGTCGCGTGTCCCCTTGCGAATTATCAAGCTAATTCGTAAGCACGCGAGAGAGATCGGCAAATCCTAAGCGTTCGTGAGATCGGCCGTGATGAGCCACTTGGAACGCGGTTGCGTTTCGTTCTACGCACTTCTGTCCCTCGTGTATCGCGCAACGAGATCGTCGCCCGGTGTCTCCTAATTAAGATCCTCGTGGTACGGAAAAATCGCGGCGAATCGTCGCGGGGTGGGTATCGCGCGGGACTCGCCGCGTGTATTTACCGACGATCACGTTATTACCGAGAAAGTCCAATTAGCAGCCGCGGGATCGTTAAATCTTGGCTCGATCTTCGCTTCCTCCCCTCGCCGATCTCTCGCTCCCCGTAATTGCTCGCGTGGCCACCGGCTTACCGCCTGCCTTTCAGTTACAAAAAACCCGAAAAATTGCGGCTCTGATTATGTTTTAACAATATCGCCGCGTTTGTGTCGCTCGAGCGTTCGCCGCATGTTCGACGGTTTGTTTATCGATAATGTTATTATTTACATTTTCGTAACGCACGATCGTACGATGACTTTTGTATTTTAACGACAATAAAATGTATCAGTGTCTTTTTTATATTTTAATAACAACAGAATAAGGAAAGAATTTTTTCAATCACGCTAAATTAAACACGTATTAAAAAAATGGAGTCAAAGAAAAATAAATTTAGAATGAATTTATACAAATAACAAAAATAACAATAAAATGTATCAGTGACTTTTTTATATTTTAATAACAACAGAATAAGAAACGAATCTTTTCAATCGCGCTAAACTAAACACGTATTTAAAAAAAATTGAGTCAAAGAAAAATAAATTTAGTATGAATTTATAAAAATAACAAAAATAACAATAAAATGTATCAGTGACTTTTTTATATTTTAATAACAACAGAATCAGAAAAGAATATTTTCAATCACCCTAAATTAAAAACGTATTAAAAAAAAAAGTTTAGTTAAAGAAAAATAAATTTAGAATGAATTTATAAAAATAACAAAAATAACAATAAAATGTATCAGTGTCTTGTTTATATTTTAATAACAACAGAATAAGAAAAGATTCTTCTCAATCACGCTAAATTAAACACGTATTAAAAAAATATATAGTCAAAGAAAAATAAATTTTGAATAAATTTATAAAAATAACAAAAATAAATATAAATATGTTTCATTGCGAAAATAACGAAAAGTCACCACGAACATTTGTAGACAAAAATGTATCGTTAAGAATTTAAAAAAATACAACTAATTTTTTACCACATCGACCAGTTCAACGTGTCATCCGCGACCAAACGCGACAAACCCGCAGTTCGCATCCGCGAAATTCGCAGATCCATCATCCTCAACCGCGTTTCGTTCATCCCCGCGCGACGATATAAAGCATCCCGCGCCGTGACAGAAAGTGAGCCATTACGTTGGGATCAACGAAAGTCACGAGTGCGCGACGTCGGACGTCTGAATGTGCGGAGCGCGTTCCAGCGATGTCTTATCGCCCGGACGGTCCCGCGGCGGCTGCTCCGTGTGTGTTCGTCGCGCTGCTCCGGCCGCGCGTGTATATTAAACGCAGTCATAAACCCTTTATTATCAGCGAGCGAGAAACACGAGGCAAGAAAAGCCCTGCAGTGTCTGCTCGACTCATTTGTTATTTTTTTTTTTTTTCTTCTTTTTTCTCCAGGTCGAAAAGCGACGCGACGTTCGTGACATTCCACGGGCGTCAAATGGATCACCTCGCGGTCGGTGTCTCTCGGTGTCCAGCGGTTATTCCGCGACGAGAGTCGTTCAGCGGCTAAGCTCGCGCAGATCGGACTTATCGATTCCCTTAACGATCGTCCCCGGCCACTCTCGGTGCCCCGGTAATAGCGTGCAATTTATCGATCGATAAATCGAAAAGCGGTCAGGTATCACTTACTGCGTAATGCTACCTTCAAAACCCTCGGATCCGAGGCGAACGCGCGGCGCTGCGGATGTGATACGAGTTGTCGATCCACGCGTGGCCAACCGCGGCGCACATACGTGTGTTCGCCAGGAGCGCGAGACGACCGCGAGCGAACTCGCGTTTCGTTTATAAACGACGAAATTACAGGCCTGAACGGGCGTTACTCATTATCCGCAGATCCGATATCGACCGCGACGAGCGCGACGCCGCTCGATAAAAAAACGCTGCTGGATCTCGCTGGGTGTCACGCCGGAATCGTTAATAACTGAGGCTTAATGAGAATTTGATGAACGTACTGCGGTCGAAAAGGGATTTGGTACCGTCGATCAGCTGTAATGTAATTTGAGGGAAAAAATATTAGTTGGATTAATTAAATTGTGGGTGGGTGGCGAAAAGAATAACTAGTTGATTGAAATCATTTTAGGCGTCGTTGAATAAATTTTAGGGGTTTTGGTAATTAATTTTTGAGCGAAGAAAATAATCGCGGTGTGAGGATAAATCGATTGATGTGTTAATAAATGTTTGCTGTCGCAAAAAAAGATTTAACTGTCGCGAAAAAAAAATGCTGTTATCACTGGATTTTGCAGCTGGATCTCTGTCTGTGAGCCATGTGCGAATCGTTGATAACTGAAGCTTAATAAGAATCTGATGAATGGCATTTTGTGTGTCGGACCAGCTGTAATGTAATGTGGGTTAAAAAAAAATTAGTCGGGCTAAATAAATCTGTGGATGTGGGTGGCGAACAAAAACATCTGGTTGATTGAAATAATCGTATGGGTCGTTAATTCAATTTTAAGGGTTCTAGCATTCAACTTGCATGATGAAAAATAATCAAGGAGTGATGACAAATCAATCGCTGTATCAACGAATTTTTTGCTGTCGCAGCAAATTTGCGGCTACCACAGCAAAACTTTTGTTGTCACTCCACGAATATTTTTCTGCGTACAAATCGCACGAACCAGACACCAGTTTCCTATTTTCTACACAGAAGAATCATCAACAAAACACTTTTCTTTGCCCCGAAGACATTTTTCAAAAAAAAAAAAAAAAAAAAAAAAAAACCAAAACGAAACACGCTGATAAATATATACAAGTATGTAGATACAGATAAATGACTAAACGTTCCGGAGCACTAAAGTTAAATTTATTGAGTCTGCGCGAGGCAGAGCGCAGACGAATCAGGAAAAGTTCCAACCGGACGTAGGTTAGAACGCGCGTGCTTTTTTTTCTTCGATTTACTGCCCACCGACGTATAAAGATCGGTAGTAAATAGAAGCGTGTCTGACCAGAACACCACCTGCACTACTGGCCGCTCGCTCGCGCGTCTCGCGCTCGTCGGACCGCGCGCTAATAAATTAATCCAGTGACACGTTACGGCGTACACGGTAATCACGAATACGGTCGCTTGACGAGGGATCCTTCGCCTCCGGGCCGAAGGCACCCGGCCGATTAGAGAAGACTCCTGACGTTTTCAATTAACTAATAATCCGTTAACTGATGGCTCGACTTACCGGCGTACGAAGAAATCCGGCCTCTGCCCACTCGCTAATCCGATCGAATTTCTCGTCCTTCCCGCAACGACAGTCGATAATAAAATTAACCCCGGAGCGTCGCTAACTCGTTTTACATTTTTGCCGGAAGTCCTGAATTTTTTTTCAAATATTTTTCAGATTCCGGAAAAATATATTTTTTTCGCTTTATAAATATGTTTTTATCGACTCAATTGCGTCGAGGCGATAAAATGATTTTTTTAATTATTGTTATTACATTAAAAAAATAATTGCGTGTTTCAAACATTTTTCAGACACTGCAAAAATCTTCTTTGTGCGCCTTTTAAATACATTTTTTAAATGTATTTTAAATGATTTTTTCGAAAAAAATCATAAAATGATTTTTTTATTATTGTTAACATAATTTACCCTCCGTGAGAAAACGTTTAGGTATTTATCGTCATTACAAGTAGTCGATATGTCTGATATAATGACGAACAAAAACACGATTATTCATTCACGAGGATCGCGCGACTCGTGATGGGAAAAAATTACAATCACAAATTGATAGATCGCGTATGTTGGTTGTGTGGCACCTGCTTCGAATGCCAGTCGCAGCGAGCGGTCGCCGAGTCGACGCGCCGCTCGCCCGGCGTCACTAAATCCGACGTGCCGAACACGACACTTTCGCCCCGCGAGGCTGCGACACTCGAATCACCGCTCGCCTTCGTTTTTTTTTTATTTTTATTATTATTATTTCCTTTCAGTCGTTTCTCGCTCTCTCGGCTCATTTGAATACAATGCGTGCGGCTTTCGCACCGCGTGGCATTGCTAATTGCGAAACGCCGAAGGAGCAGCGGGAACCGAGCGAGAAAGACGGAGAGAAAAGAAAGAAAAAAAATATAGACGCGGGTGCGTCCCCCAAATTTGAATTTCGATCGTGCCCATGTTGCTCGCTGCGCGCCCGAGAGTTATTCGTGAAATTTCAAAGACTCCTCGCGCCGTCTCTGACCTGGATTCATTGTCTGATCTCGGTTTTCCTTTTTTTCGGACCTTTTTGCAGGCTGCCGGTGCGACGTCGTCGGATCGACCTCGGCAACGTGCGACATCGTGACTGGTCAGTGTCCGTGCAGACCGAACGTCACCGGCCGACAATGTCACCAGTGCGAGGTGAGTTATCGACACTTTTTAAATTACGATGGGCCATTTTTTATCCGCAAGACACGCCGATGAAATTCGTGTTCATGCTGAGAGAAATTCTATATTCGCATTTCTCGCTTTTTTCTGGTACTTGAATATAATTATATTGGTGCGGTAATTAGAGATGGTTTTTTCTGAAATAAACAGTTTTTCTTATCATTAATCGTAAGCATCTTATTTTTTACAGCGGTGTAAATATTATGAAATTATTCGTCTTGCGGAACGAAACATTTTTACCAGAATTTATTGTCAATAAATCGACCGGTTAATTAATTAGCACTCACCACTTTAAGGTTGGACATTGGGGAATGGCCACGGGTGCAGGTTGCGCGCCGTGCGGCTGTGACTCTCTGGGATCCGTCAATGCGTCCTGTCACCAGGAGACCGGTCAGTGTCACTGTCATCCCGGCATCGGTGGCACCAGGTGCGACTCCTGCCTGCCTGGTTACTATGGATTCTCGGAAAACGGCTGTCAGCGTAAGTTTTCCTGAAAAGATGAAAATTTTAGTTTTTTAGTTACAAAGAATTTTAGTTTTTTTAATTACGAAGAATTTCTTTTTTTTTTTAATAACGAAGAATTTTTTTTTTTTAATTACGAAGATTTTTTTTTATTATGAAGGATTTTTTTTATTATTTAGCATTTTTAAAATTACATGCAGTTTTTTTTTTAATTGCAAAGAATTTCTTTTTAATTACGAAGAATTTGTTTTTAATCACGGTTTATTTTTTTTGTTTAATTTGCAGTATGTGACGTTTGCGACAAACCCGGCCACGTCTGCGACCCCGACACGGGTCGCTGCATCTGTCCGGGTCTGAGCTTCGGCGAGCACTGCGACCGCTGCCGGCCGGGCTCCTACGACCTGATACCAGGTGTGGGCTGCAAGGCTTGCGCCTGCACTCCAGGATCCACGAGATCTCAGTGCGACGCGAACGGTCAATGCCCCTGCCGCGACGGCTTCGACGGCCTCAGGTGCGATCGCTGTTCGCCCGGCTACTACGGATATCCCCGGTGCAGACCCTGCAACTGCAATCAGGGCGGCACAATCAGATGTCAGAACGGCCCGTGCTATTGCGATCGCAATGGACAATGTCCTTGCAAGGTAATTCATTTCACGCTCGACGACGATTTACTGTTTTACGCCTTTTTTTCCACATCTTTATTCTACCATCTTGCATTAACAAAAATGTATTCACATTTTTAAATGCAATTGTAAACATTTTTTTAACTTCACTAACAGATCGAAATACATTGAAGTAAGGTGTAAAGAATAATTCGCAATTTTTCGTCAAATTTCGTCACTTCAATAAAATCGAGGTTACATTTTTTTGGATCGATTGAACCTGGATTTTCTTCCTTCGTTCGAGAGAAATCTCAATATAACGAAGAAAATGCTGCGGGACGGAACGCGATGTATTCATTTCTGCATTTTTTTTAAATCCCTAGAAAATCGCAAATTTTTCCATACATAAACCTTAAGTTTATTACCAAAAAGAAATTTCGATTTCGTGATTCCGAAAAGCACCGTTGTTTGCCTGAAAAAAAATGCGACGAGAAAAACACGATTTTTTTTTTTTTTTTCTTTAAATATTATAAATCAATTTTTAATTCGAACTAATTAAATTCGTAACGAAATCGCTAGTAAACAAAAATGCTCTTACATCGAGCCTTTTGTAAGAATATTGAAACACCAAAAATTAACGGAAATAATTTGCTCGCAGGAAAATGCAATTGGCCGTCAGTGCAACCAGTGCAAGGAGGGCACTTTCGGTCTGTCGGAGGACAACCCGAGAGGCTGCACGGAGTGTTTCTGCTTCGGCAGGTCCACCCTCTGCCACGAGTCGGGACTCAGTTGGGGCCACAGGCAGCTGTCCCGGCCTCGAATTCTTCGGATCAACGAGACGGTCAATGATGTCATCGTAAGTCACCGAAAGGACATTTCGCATTGAAATGCATCGACAGACCGTTGCATAGTGAAAATATATGTTACGATTGTTTATTTTTTTTTTTTACCAGATCACCAAGTTCGGATATTCGACAGTCCTGCCGTCCTTGAACGGCGGCCTCAACGTGACGAACGGTCTGTCCGTTATTCCCGGCAGCCTGGGCGACGTCACCCTCCCCGCGAATCTTTACTACAGTTACCCGCTGTACTGGCGACTGCCCGAATCGTTTCTCGGCGACAAAGTGAGTCACCACTTTTTCGCAAATATTTCTCAACAGGCCCACATTTATTTTTCACTAAATTTCCCATCGTCAAAGTATTTTATCATTTTATCTCACAACCGATGATTAATCGCCCCAGGTCGTGTACTACGGCGGCTTCCTGCGCTTCAAGACGTCCTCGACGGGCGGCGTCCCCCTGCGCTCGACTCTGCGATATCCCGTCGTGCAGATCCAGGGAAATAACAAACTCGTTCTGGAGTACTATCAGCTTTTGCCGGTCGACGACAATCACTTCAAGATCAGGCAAGCAAATGAGTCATAAATTGTGGGCTTAGAGTGAGAAAAGCCAATTTTTTTGGATATGATTCAGACGCGTTTGGATTGACGAAATATTATTATTGGAAAAATAGAAAATTCAAGATTTAGTCTAAATCCATAATCTACAAATTTAATGAAATGTTTTGAGATCAAATGTCTGTAAATTACTATCGATTGTCTTTTGCCACGAAATGGAATAACTTAGTCTTGCGTCAGTAATTTTTTTCATTAAATTAATGTTCATTCAAAGGTTTTCTTGATTCAATTAAATAAGTTTTTCATCACTCAATTAATTAAGGTTTTCTTCATTCAATTAATTAAGCCACATACTAATTGTAATAATTAAATCGTGAAATCCTGAAAAATTAGAACGTTCGATATTCTGATTGACGATATTTCCCAGGCTTCACGAGGACCTGTGGCAGATGCAGAACCGACCGGACTACAAAGTGTCGCGGGAGGTGTTGATGGTGGCGTTGCAAAACGTTCAGCACATTCTGCTAAAAGCGTCCGATCATTCCGAGTTCGAAGAAGCAACGTGAGTAGCCTTTTAAATCAGGTTTAATCAGCGTTATAAGGTGCGCTGCTCCTCACGCCCACCGCTCGACTCTCTCGCTTTTTATTCCTGTGTCAACGAAGAAAAAAAAAAAAAAATTCTCAACGTTCGTGAATGGCAGACTGCTGGAGGCCTCTCTGGACTCGGCTGTGCCGACGCCCACGCGCTCGCCACCCCTCGCAACCGGCGTGGAAATTTGCCAGTGTCCTGCTGAGTACAACGGAACCTCCTGCCAGGATCCCAGCAGCGGATATTACAGGTGGTACAGCAACACAACCGCGACCTCCACCATCGTCATCGAGCTCGTTGGCAAAGCTCGACGCTGTCAGTGCAACGGTAGATCGGAAACCTGCGACAGAGAAACGGGTCACTGTTTGGTACGTCTAATATCATTTTTACTTATATTTAAAAAAATGAATTTTAATTTTTAATTAAAAAAAATGATTTTCATTTTTAATTAAAAAAAATGATTTTCATTTTTAATAAAAAATAATAATTTAAATTTTTTATAAAAAAAAAATAATTTTCATTTTTAATTAAAAATAATAATTTTAATTGAAAATAATTTTTTTAATTTAACATTTTTAAAACATTTTTTTAAGTTTATAATTTTCTTTATCAATTTTAATTTTGTATTTTTTAAAGATTTTTTTAATTTGCAAAACATTGTAAAATATTATAAATGAATTATTGAGCTATTTTTAATTCGTGTTTAATTCGTGTTGCTACAGAATTGCAGGGAAAACACGGCAGGAAAATCGTGCGGAACCTGCATGGACAGCTTCCACGGGCATCCGGATTACGGCGGTTGCAAGCCTTGTCCGTGTCCTCACGCTGACAAACGATTCTCCAGCACCTGCGTCGTGCGGCCCGAGGCGGATCCGGTCTGTCACTGCAAGCCTGGTTAGTGCTAAATTATGCAGTTGTCGAAGCGACGTTTATGGACAAGCAAAACATAAAACAGAGCAGCCGAAAGCTGTTTATTATAATTAATGGTGACAATAGACATCAATTATTTATTGCTTCGCTGTGTTTATTCCACAACCAAACTCTGTGGATTGTAGAATGAAGGCTGTAACGTATTGATTATTTATTATTTTACGATATTTATACCACTAACTCTGTGGATAATCAGACGAAGCGAACCATTTTTTTATTTTCACGTTAGTGCTAAATTATGCAGTTGTCGATGTAACGTTTATCGTCAAGCAAAGCATAAAATAGAATAGCCAAAAGCTGTATTATATCTTGATGTTTATTATAATTAATGGTACCAATGGACATCAATTATTTATTATTTTGCGAATATTATTCCACAAACAAATTCTGTGGATTATTGAATGAAGCCTGTAACGTATCGATTGTTTATTAATTTGCATTATTTATTCCACAAATTCTGTGGATAATCGAATGAAGCGAATAACTTTGTTTTATTTTCACGCGAATTTCACAGGCTACACAGGCGCAAAGTGCGAAAGATGCGCCTACGGTTACTACGGATCGCCGGGTATTCCAGGTGGAAGCTGCACGCCCTGCGCCTGCAATGCCGCAGGCAGTGCGAGCGACGAGTGCGACGAGGAGACGGGACAATGCAACTGCAGGCCCGGATCGACGGGAAGGGACTGCTCGGAATGCACTGCGCCTCGTCACGTCTTCATCGACGGTGTTTGCACATGTAAGTTCGCCAGCCGCGAACCACTCAATACACTCTTTAAATCCTGACACCAATTTTATCAATTAAAAAATGCTACTCGAAATAATTAAAAATTCAGTACACTCTTTAAATCCTGCCATAAATGTTATCAATTAAAAAATTCTACTCGAACTAATAAAAAATTCAGTACACTCCAAATCCTGACATCAATTTTATGAATTAAAAAATGCTACTCGAATTAATTAAAAATTCAATATACTCTTTAAATCCTGACATAAATTTAATCAATTAAAAAATGCTATTCGAATTAATAAAAAAATCAATACACTCTTTAAATCCTGACATAAATGTTATCAATTAAAAAATGCTACGCGAATTAATTAAAAATTCAATCTACTCTTTAAATCCTGACCTCAATTCTGTCGATTAAAAAACGGTACGCCTCGAACTAATTTAAAAAAATAAAAAATGCAATTTTCCTCGTTTCAGCGTGCAACGATAATTGCACGAGAATCTTGCTGGACGACCTGGCGGCGATTTCCGCGGAATTGGCTATCGAAACCGCGCACATATCGAACGGCTACATTCCACCTCCGTGGGAAGAATTGTCGGCCGTGGACGGGAACACCACGAGTCTGTTCGACGCCCTGGAACTCGAGACGGAATTGAGGCGGAGATTCCGAAAAGTACCGTGGTTCGAATACCGTCGACTCATGAAGAAATCCGAGATCCTGCTCAAGAACGTAATTATTAGCCTTTATAGTGTTACGACATCGAACGCTATAAGTTGTTTTATTCACTTGACAATCTTTTAATTTTTTTTGTTTTTTTTTGCAGATGGTCGACCTAAACGGCCACGCTTGGAGCATTCGAACGAAGGCCGCGGACACAAAAAATAATATCTTCAGCACCCACGTGGAAATAAAGAATCTCAGGGACCTCTTGGAAGGTATTTTCTTGGCAATTGATTAACTGAAACTAAAATTCTTTTTTGCATATTTCGTTGCATTTCTTCTCATTTTAACAATGCAATTTCAGCTACCACCAATCAACTTCGTCAGTACGGCGGAGATGGAGAGAAAATCGGTATAAAAAAGGCGTTGAAGGAAGCGAGGATGCTGCTGAATAAGATCAAAAGTGTAGATTTGGCATCGAGGACGAAGGCTTGTCAAACATTTGTCGAGTGAGTCGTTAGTTCGTAGTCCAAAAAAAAGTCATCAACCGAAAACGATGATATCTGAATTCATAACGTTAATGTTTTATTGCACAGCGAAGCGGAAGAATTTATCGACTGGCTGCATTCCCAGTACGACGCGTCCGAACCTCTGGCTAAGCTGAAAAACGAGGCCGATCGTTTCGCAGCGAAGCTCGATAGTCTTAGCACCTACATCGAAGACACGATGGAAGCGCTTTTCACCTACGATGGTTTGTACAACGAAATAAACATGACCTACGATGAGGCGGATTTCCG
The DNA here is from genome assembly GCA_963932165.1 of Pimpla rufipes. Taxonomy (NCBI): domain Eukaryota; kingdom Metazoa; phylum Arthropoda; class Insecta; order Hymenoptera; family Ichneumonidae; genus Pimpla; species Pimpla rufipes. Next base: position 10,043,686 of record OZ010636.1, read on the forward strand.
CTACGGCAAAGTCAATTTCTTGAACGTCGAGATCCTCGAGACCATCAGCGAGGGGAAGAAGTTGAACGAGGAGGCGAAGGGATTTGTCGTTGATAGCCAAAGCAACATTCAGGTACGGAGCAAAACATTAAAATTAAATTGAAGTCATTCCCATATGGCGAAATCTTACAATTATATTTCAACAATTCGTCAGGATCTCCCGGAACTGCAGAGCAAATTGAGATTCTGGACTGAGAAGCTGGACGAGCGGGAGAAACATTTGTACAGACTGAACTACGAGTACGAGGACAAATACGTGATCAAGGCCGTCGAGCACGCTCAGAATCTCTCGGAATACGTCGATCAATACGTCTCGTGAGTATTTTGTTACCGCAAAATAAATCAGTCTTCTAGTTTCTCCGCAACTAAAGATTCCTGATTTTTTTTTTTACGTAGATTATTCGCCGATACTCGTGACATAGCCGCGAATCCACTGAAGGCGAGTCAAGCCTACAAAAGTATAGTGGACGGTTTGATAGCCGCGAGAATTTCGGCGAAGGAGGCGAAGGAAGCCGCCTGGGAAGCGTACTACAAGGTAAGAATCGTAATCGTAATTGTTGATGTCGATAGCTAAAGAATCGACGTTTCATAAGCACCTTTTCGCAGGTCTTTCCTGAAGGGCCGGATTCGAAATCGCTGCTGGACTACGCGATGGACGTCTATGGAAAATCTAACGAGCAATGGAAACGAGCGAAATCCAACGATTTGCCAGTGTCGATCGCGATGGGCCAGCTGGAAGATCAGAAACAGGCGGTTATGGATTTCAAGGATTCGCTCAACAGCACCGGGATCAAGGATAACGAGATAAACGTGAAGCTTCGGGAACTCCAGAGCGACAACAAGTCACGTGAGTTGCGCGAAATCCTGTTTGTCAGTTTTCTTCATGACTTTTTGTTATTATTTTTTTACGTTAATATATTTTGTTTCCTCCTGTTTATCAGTTTTCTTCCCGTCTTCTTGTCATTATTTTTTCACGTTAATATTTCGTTTCGTTCAATGCGCTTACAGTCCAGGAGGAACTTGCGAAGACCCAACAAGAGACTGACGAAATCGTCGAATCCATAGACGAGTCTCAGAGGCTGATCGACGACTACAAGGAAGGAATCGCCAGTGGTTTGAAGCCGCAGCTTCAGGAATTGAAGCGCGAGGGTGACTCGAAGATCAGTCTGGCTAATGAGAAGCGTGAGCAATAAATTAAATTCCACGAAATTGCTTGATTACTAGAAATAGTAGGATAGTTTGAAAACAGAAATTGTATTACAGTGGCAGAAGCTCAGAGCAATACGAAAAAGACGGACGCCAAGATAATCAGTCTGACGACCGCGTGGTCCATGAGGCAAGTTGAATTCGCCCGGTGGAACGACACTTTGGCGGACAAGCTTCAAAGGCTCAAAGACAAAATTGCAGAAGCACGAAATACAGCTGAGGGAGTGAGTTGATTATTTCACAATTAAATAGATTAATAATTCCAGCTTAGCCCCGGTGGAAAATCTGTAGCAAACGTGGCACTGATCAGAGCCTGACAGATTTTCCATCAGGAAGGACACGGGATAATTTCTACTTCACGTTACTTTCACAGATACGAATCTCCCTGAAATCGGTGGAAGGCAAAAAATGCGTTCGCTCCTACAGACCAACAACGCTGCAACCTTCCATGACTAATACCATCGTTATGACCTTTGCCATCGCGAATAATCAGAGAGACGGCGCTCTGTTCTACCTACCTAGCAGCACGACCGTATGTTATAATTTTTAATATTTATGAATATTTATAGGATTTATAAGTCTGCTAACGATTGTACAATTTTTTTAAATTAGTAATTTATTAAATATTCGTGTTCATCATTTTTCAGGACGACTTCATGGCACTGGAGATGGTCGACGGCAGAATAAGATTCGTGTGGAACGTCGGGGGTGGCACAGGAATTCTGACGCATCCCGAAATAATCGAGAGCGGAGATTTGCAGGACGACAGCTTTTGGTATCGCATTGAGGCCGAAAGGTAAAAAAAGTCACCCGACACTTTCGAGTCTGTTTAAAAAAAAATCGCGAATGCGCGCAATAATCGTGACTTTGATTTTAATGCAGAACGAGGCACAAGGGGAAACTGAGTGTCCGAAAACAGGGCTCGACTTCCGGCAGATATCTCCCCGTCATAAACTCCACGAACTCGGAGTTCGGACGCTTCGACGTGTCGAGCGCGGATCGCGTGTGGCTGGGAGGAACTCCCGAGGCTCAGAGACGACCGAGCGAGCTGAGAGCCGCCAATGGATTGCCAGGTTGTATACACCAGGTGATTCTGGACGGAAAACCCATTGGGCTGTGGAATTTCGTTACCTCGGCACCGGACAACGCGTGTCAAGCTTGCGTGGAAGGGTAATTGGCAATTATTATAACAAATTAAATTATAAGTACCTGGTTTGACTTACAATTTTTTACATTCACTGTGATACTTGCGATTATCTTGCAGAGTGGAAGACGCGAGAGACGACATAGCTTACAGCTTCAACGGCGAAGGTTACGCTGTGAGAAGCAGAGTCTCCTCTGGTCCCTACAATAAATACACCTTCGGAGTGTCCATCAACTTCCGCACTTACGACGAAAACGCTCTGCTCTTCTTGGCAATTAACGAGGACAACGTGAGTCATTTTGTAATTTACAGAGGCCGAGCCTTATTTCTATATATATATATATTTTTTTTTTGAATCATTTCGATCCACAAAATAGAAGAAATGACAAAGATTCATCTTCACCATATGATTCATCTTCTTTAGATCATTTCAATAAATTAATAATGTGTACATTTTTTATATTTCCTTTTTCTCGTCAACGACAGCACCAACACGTCATGATATCTCTGAAAGAAGGACGAGTTATTCTCCACTTCGGTTACGGCGGAAACGTCAGCATGACGATGTCCTCGTCTTTCAAGTACAACAACGGCAACTGGACGAAGGTCGACGCGTTCCGACAGTACCAGCTGCGAAATAACGTGGAGAAGTGCAGCCTGAGCGTCGGCGGCAAGAGCGACAACAGACTCGTGGCGCCGACGCCTCAGCCGAAGAAGGAAGACATCCCCGACCTGGCCCAAGCGAAATACTACATCGGCGGTGTTCCCCCCAGTTTCCGCGCTGAAAATCTGCGTCTGCCGTCCCAAGTCAGCTTCCTGGGTTGCATGTCCAACGTCGTCGTCCAGGAGGGCTACGACCCCATGGCGGAAAAATATTACGGAGTGGAGCCAACGTGCGGAAACAAGGTACAACCGATTTTTCCCTCTGAGAATGTAATTTGCAAAGCATCACAAAAATTCGTGATGTTTGATTGATGGTTTATTTTTTAATGGTTTGTTTTTCATTTAAGGCTCCAAAGATCGTCGGTTTCTATGGCGACGGTTACCTCGAGCATCGCTCGTTTACGCTCAGAAAAATTTCTTCGTCCATCAGCTTCACCTTCCGGACTATGCAGGACGAGGCTGTTCTGATCTTGTCCACCTTCCAGGGTCAGGAGGAGAGACTGAATAATATTCACAACGGTGGCGGAGACGTCAACGTAAGTTATTTTTGAAAAATGATTTTTTTTGTTTTTTTTTATTCATTTATGTTATAAATCCGACTAATGTTGTTTCAATTTCTTCCAGAAGGACAGCTACTACTCGGTGGCTATCGTGGGTGGTCTGGTTCAAGTGAGATTGAACTCCGGAAAGGGCGAGCTGTCCCTTCAGTCGAATAAAACCTATAACGATGGAAAGTATCACTCGGTCACGGTGTCGAAGAGAAGAAAGGAAGTCGAGCTGAGAGTCGACGACGCCTATCAAGCCGGAGGCAAACTTCCCACTGGAGCAGCTGTCAGAGCTCCGGAGTCGAACGGCGGACTTTTCTTCGGTGGACTTCCGGCTCTGATAAACAACACGAAGATGATAGCGACCGGAGTTCCCTTGTACGGTGCGATCAAGGACGCGATATTCAATGACGAGTAAGTTCTGAGGGATACATAGAATAAAATAGCCGCAATTATTGAGATTATTAAAAAAAAAAATGAACTACCAGAAAAATGAAAAATTATGAAATAATTATTAAAAATGAATTTCTTTTAATTCTTATTTTTTATAGGATCTTGAGGTTCGACGAAGCCACGACTTTCGATCACGCGCTCATCGGCCGGGCCGGCCCCAACATGGGAAAAGATCCTCCGAGCTACGCACCGTCAGCTTCTCTCTCGCGCGGGATGTCCACGCAGCCCGAAGGCTGCCAGAAAGTTCCGTACTACTCGCTGGAACCCGGAGCTCTAAAATTTGGCGACAAGCCTCACAGCAACACTCAGCTTTACCTCAATTTCAAGAAGTTCTGGGAGAAGAAATACGTCATCGAGTTCGACTTCAGGACTTACTATCCGAACGGATTGCTCTTCATCACTCCGGTAATTTAATTATTGAGAAAACAATTATTTCTATTCGCACAATTTTTGCACATTTATTTGATAGTCAGAAGATCTTTTTAAAATCTGTTTAACTTCCTTTCCGATTAGAAATTCCAATAAAAATTCTTATTTGTAAGTATTTTATTCTTTAATTTGGCCAAGAAATGTTTACAATTTTTCTGCTTAGTATTCCTCTTCGTTATTCTGGCACTACTCATCGACAATTGCAGTGAAGTTAATGGACAAAATATTATTTCAGGGAATAAGAATGAAGCACTACCTGATGGTGGTGATGCGAGACGGTCAGCTGCTGTTGATGGTGAAGAGCCGACAGAAGAAAGAAATGCTCTTCAAGACGCCGTTCAACGACGGCAACTGGCACCACGTTGTGATCACCCACGACGAGCGGAAGCTGACGATGGTCGTGGACACTCAGACACCGCGAAACGTCAAGGTTCCCAAGAAAATCGGGCTGGCTTCGATGATGTATATCGGCGGTTTGCCGGAGAGCGGGACACCGTTGCCCGACCAGGTGGTCGTTAAACTGGAGACCCTCAAGGGCTGCATACGAGGTCTTCGGATAAATGGAAATATCTACGACATGGTCGGCTCCACGAGCAGAGCATACAACGTCGGCCAGTGCTTCCCGAGCGTCGAGAGCGGTGCCTATTTTCAGGACGAAGCCTACGCGATATACAGTAAGAAAATGTGCCCAGTTGATACTTAAAACAGTAAAAAAAAAAAATTTATCGATTGTTCGATTTAACACAAATTTATCTTGATTTTTCGGTATTGAAAAAAATTGCAGTTGACTCAGAATTATTGAAAAATTTGATCGGTGCAAAAATTAAAGACTTGAACATCGAATTCAGATATATCGCATTGTTGATTGAATTGTTGAATGTGTGTTTTTTTTTTAGAAAAAGACTTTGAACTGGGAGCAGTGCTCGAACTTCAACTGGAATTCCGGACGTCCGAACTCTCCGGTGTCCTCCTGTCGATAACAGCGCCAGGTGGATCGCCGTCTCTGTCGCTGGAATTGAACAACGGCAAGATCATCATGTCCGGCGATCTCGGAGACGATAATCCACTCTACGTGGAGCAACATTTCCCTAGTCCCTACGCCATGTGCGACAATCGGTGGCACAGAATTCAGGCGGTCTACAACGACGAGGAGCTGGCTCTGAAGGTCGACGAACTCGATCAGAAATACGGATTGCCGGCTAATGTCAATGAACATTTCATGGCTTCTGTGGCGTCGAGTCCTCTGTACATTGGCGGTTTACCAGGTAAAAATCACTTGATTTCTGTGCCCAAAGTAAGAGCGTTCGATATTTTTAATTTATGAAAAATCAACTAATTTAATATTCAGCATCTGAATATTAAATTAGAATTGTAAATTATAAATTAGATTTATGAAGAATCAACTAATTGAATATTCAGAATTTGAATATTAAATTTAATATCCAATCTGAATATTACATTAGAATTGTAAGTTATAAATTATAAATTAGATTTATGAAGAATCAACTAATTTAAATTTTCAGCATCTGCACCAAAAGGAACGTTAATAACGCGAGATCACTTCAACGGCTGCATAAGAAACGTGATGATCGGTGGAGAAAGGCGAGACTGGACGGACATGGCGGAGCTGCACAACATTCATCTGAGTTCGTGTCCCGTTCAATGATCATCGAAACGTTTAAACGGACAATTAACGTTGTGAATAGTCGATGAGTCGATAGTCTCAGAGATCCGAGTATACAATTGGTCCGGACGCTCGAGGCCGAAGTGCTTTTACCGTGAGTGCGGTCGCGCCGGGTCGCCGCGTGCCATAGGTGAAAAATGTGGTGGATAGAGCGAAATATCAGTTGACACTAGTAAGACCGTAAGACTTAACGAAGCCAAAAGATGCTAAAACGTAACGAACGAAAAAACAAATGTTGCTGTAAGGCAAACAACGCTTGCTCGGAACCACAGCCAGCCGTTGCCGACGTCACTGACGAAGATAAAGAAAAAAAACGTTCATCACACATTATATCGTATATATATATCGTATATATATATATACACTCGCGTTCGAGATGTTAATCGTAAGTAGAAAGTTCACTGCCATATAGATAAATAATTACAATTGTTCACCGTGAGTCCCATCAGCCGCCATTGTACATCAGTATTTAACACATTATTATTTATTATTACTATATTATTATTAACGCGCGAGAGAATAGTACGAACCCGAGTAAAACGAGACTATGTTTTGTACTTTTATAGTATATAACGACTAACGACGAAGGTGGACGATGGTACTTCGTTCGAGTGGCGGAAGAGCCGCCGTTTGAGTAACACACAACGAGGCATAGAGCTAGAGCATGAAGTATTTTAGACTGAGTCAAGTGTCTTGTAAAAAGTGCCCTTCGCTTATGGAAACGCGTAGGCGCGATATTCGCGCGAACGAAGAGTCGCGATTTTCCACGAAAAAATATTTGTAATATTTATACGTCTAATCGTAGTATTAACGACAAATTGTAATATATTGTAATTGCAACAAGAAAAAAATATGTTAATTAACACGACGACCGTCGACTGTCGTGCAAAAAAAAAAGATATAAATGCGAATACACCGTGACGATTTTATTGAACCGAACTACCTGATTTCCCGCCGAAGCCCCGGAGCGCAATGAAAGTCCGTCGGCAATGGGTTATTGATTTTTTTTTATTGATGACATTCGCTGCAAGATGCTAACAGTAAAATATGACCCAAATCTTACTTGATGTACTTAATAAATATATCATCGAGTAGTAGTATCGTTTATATGTATGCATATAAAAACATAATATTTACAGACATGGATAAATTGAAAAATTATTACTTGACGAATATTTCTTCCATTTCATTTCTTTTTCTGATGATGACGATAAAAATGAAGGATTATTACATAACGGGTAATCGTTCTTTTTCATTATTATTGTTATTAATTAGTAAGCGCGGTTTACGGCAGCGTACTCACTCACACATATACACACGTCGCACTTAAATTGTCGTCCCTCTTTGCAATGTACTTTCTTCGGCATTTTTTTTCTCCACGCTTGTTACACGCTCGCTTTCGCGTTACAGCTCGCTAACGATATTTTTCGTCTCTTGAAAAATATAAATATCAAGCGCAAGCGATCACTGATCTCGAATACCAGTGACTTTCGTTCGTCGTGATTCTCGGCTGACGCGTCCCGTCTCTCGTTCGTCGACAGTCTTCGGCTTCGCCGACTCTTAAACATTAGTGACTATATTTTATTATTTTCATCCACTTTCATGGACCACGTCATCGTTTATCTTTTTCCTTTTTTTTCTAGCGGAGCTCATCGCGACGCGCAATTTCGTCTTGAGAATATTTTTCTCTTCTTCTTCTTCTTCATTTATGGCGTTTATCGCATAATCATCAATATTGTCATTTCGGACCATTGTTTTTTCTTTCATTATTATCCATAGTTCGGATCGAAGTTTGTAGACGTTTTGGCTACGTTTCATGAAAATACGCGATATACATTCACAATAAACACGAGATTCGAGGAATTTTACTGAACCGAGTGGAGAACATGGAAAATCGATATGTCGAACAATTATTCAATAATAATCCGTATACGGGTTTGTTGTCACTGTATCTGTAGAGGGACCACGAGCCACTTCTTTCTCTCTCTCTCTCTCTCTCTCTCTCTCTCTCTCACTCTATCTTTCGCCTTTTTATATTTTTTACAAGTTCAACCGCCTTCCTTAGGTCATCTGCATTCAATCGTTACTCCTAACTCGCCTCGTTTTTCCGAACATTCCTACGAGAAGATTTAATCGGAGAGATCGCCCTTTCGTTTTCACTTTGCGTTCCGAAGCAGCCCGATTCCACGCGAGCCCCGAACCTCGTGAGCGAGTATGGCACAGATCGGATCGTTCTTTACATCGCTCTGATTCTTCACCGGAAACAAAAATATTTATCACCCACGCGCTCGATGTTCGCCTGGAATCGCGCTTGAAATTCCGATTTGTAAATATACAGAGCCGACGGTCAACTTCGTGTGGATGTTTCGTTGCTAAATTCGGACAGAAAAAATACTAATTGTCAATACTGCGTAATCAGGCCCATCATCTAGACCAAACGGCTCGCAATTACACTACTTCGAGACCCCCAGCCAAATGACAACTGCGGCAACTCGACAGTTTCGCAGAGAAAAAAAAAGAAATCCAAAAAGCCGAAACCGAGACACGATGCGACGAGCGTTAAAAAAAAAGAAAGAAAAAAAAAGAACAGAAAGTTATTGCGCCCAGATTGACTGTAAGGCTGATTTGGTATTTCTTCCATTACTGTGATCAACTTATTTATTTACAAAACTATCTTTGTTCATGAACTGCTCATACACAATATCAACAAGCGAATTACAAATTACGCTATAGTCGGAACACGAACTGTCAACAGCCGTGGATGTTGGGAAGTAAGGGAAGTGCGCGATGATGCCAATTCGGATGCTAACACTCGAATGTGACTGTACTGTTGGTAAATCGAATGCACATTATAATCGTAATACCAGTTCTCTTTTCGCCCGAACGCCGAGTTCTCTTCCGTTGACTCGCGCGGTGAATTCATTTCCTCCGGCGAACGTTCGACGCGCGATCGCTTTTCGTTCACACAAGTTCCATATTCGCACGGTTGAAAAGGCGTTGATTTGCCGTAAGTTAGTCCGCGAAGGAGGGGGGGTATTGATATTAGCTAATCGTCGACAAACAATTCCTATTGTAGATACTGGTATTCTTATAGTTATTCGATCGATGCTGGCGGCATAAATGTTATATATAAAAAAACCGAATATATTAAGTGAATGAAAAAGAAAGACGTTCGTAAAAAAATCTCGTGCGAAGAAACGACGGGGCCTCCGGCGCGTGAACGGAGCCGTGGGTTTCCGCTGCCAAACGTACCAGCATCGAGCGGGTCTGTCCTTACAAAATTGACTAAGAACGCAACGTTTGCATTAATTTTATATGGGCCTGTATTAAAATAGTAACTATGAACAACAGAGGGCATTATTTAGCGTAATGTTAGGTGTGACACTTGTGTAAAACTATATGACGAGGGCCATGTCCTTCTTGTTTGGTAGATTCACCTTCTTGCCTTGCCAAAGGCTGTTGTGTATCGTAAAGGCATCTATGGTTACACCCAGATGCTTCGTAGGAATAACCGAAAAGCATTTACTCCCGGAATTGTATCTGCAATTGCAAAGAAATTCGTTAAATCGCCCATTTGTACAGTAATGTCTTCCCGCTTCTCTGGTAAAAAAAGAAATAATTCTATTTGTTGAAATGTAATTAATATATCTCTTTTGTAATTAAAGAAGTTAATGAAAAGTAACAATTTTTCCTATATTTTCTCTATTGTTTTTGCTACATTTACTTCTGGTGTCGTGAGAATTGATACGTTTTCCAACAAATTATAATTATTGAAATATAATGAATACATCTCTCTTCTAATTAATGAAAAGCAACGATTTTTCCTCTATTGTTTTTAGAACATTTACTTCTGGTCTCGTGAGGATTGATCCGTTTTCCGACGAACCTTTTATGTCATGAAACAAAATTGATGCTTACTTGAAAAACTTGTCGAACATGTCGTCGTTGACCTGCTTGGGGCCGGTGCCATACAGTTTTGAAACCTCTTCCCTCTCGGGATAGTAGGAGTAGAGAGCACGAAATTGGCAACTGGCGTCCCTGAACAATATGAGGAAGTGTTTGCTCTCGGACTTCGAGATCTCGTCCAGCACCCTTCGCTTCGCCTCTTCATTCACCGTGCCGGGGAAGACGCAATACTGGACCGCGTTCAGCATAATAGTACGATTCGACTTCGTTGTTGGTTGCTTGTAGAGACGCGGACCTGTAATGGCGAATCAAAAGTCCGATTAATCGACAATTTGGTGGCGCTGTTGTCATACCAAAGGATTTCGTTTTTCGACAGAAATATGCAGTTTCGACGTCAGCGACCATTTCACGGACACAAACTATAATTTTTTAAACGCTCATATAGAACATCAGGATAAGTTATTTAATTCATGGATTTTTTAACGGTAACTGCGATAATTTCTGACTTCTCACTAGATAATTTTAAAAAACGTGTTTTTTCGCCAAAACTTCGTGGTCTAAAGTGCCGACTTTTGGCGCACACCAAAAAGCCAATTTCCCGCGTTTGTCGTCACTGACGCCGAAGCTAAGAAAAGGAAAAATTGTCTATAACGACGTGCAGCAACTAGGACTATAAAAAAAATTAACCATTATAATCCACCAGCATTGAACTGGGTGTACTGCTGATATCGCTACTACCGTCGTCGTAGACTCTTCTCTTGGTACTGAGACCGGGCGGTAGCGAGCCGTGTCCCGAGGGCGAGGTCAGAGTCCGCATCGTGCTGGACATTCCCGGACTCGGGGCTCTTCTCGGAGGTGTCGCTCGGCCGTAACCGCTGTCCGATTCTAAAAAAACATAGAGAAACGTTTGAGTGATGGAGAATCCGATCGATTCGCGAAAGCAAGCTTCGACAGAAGAAGTTTGTAATCGAAATGAGAAAGCCCAAAATCTTAAGAACACTCCGTTCAGAGTGAGAACTTCTTCCACCAATTATTATCGACGCTTTTTACACGTCATGTTAGAATTTCGATTGTTACTTCTTAAATATTTTTCGTTCAATTATCTTGATTACTCTCGGAATATCCGTCTTCCGAGCTCACGTACAATACACATTGACCCTTTAGCACCTGGTTTTGCCATTTGGAAACACGAACATTTTTTTTTATGACAGCTTCACATTAACTAGCGCACTATATACTAATGCAGTGTTGTAATTCCCCATTATTTCAAGAATAAAATCTTGCACAACAGTTTATTTTCTAGCTGTGATTTTGTAATGACGACCAGTAGCGATTATAAGATTATACGTAAACTTTTGAATAACCGTACGAAAAACCGAATTTTTTATTAAATTTTGGGAGAAATTGTGAGGAAAATGGACAAGCACAGTCCTTCATTATTTTCGCAATGCATTAACAGTATTTCTCCATTTTTTCGATAAGATCACCATGAAGTTTTATGGCAAATTAGTATTGCTTGCCTCTGTTTAAAAGTTTACACATCATATTATAATCATTACGAGTTATTGTCATAAAAACATAATTACCATTCATTTTAATTCTATAACAATTAGGAATTCACAACTCTGTACTAATGTAATGCTCTCTGTAGTCGAACAACAGTGGGATCTAAAGGGTTAGCGAATGTACGTTACCGATTCAACTAACTTGCGCGCTGCTACGCGACACTAGCATCGACTGGCGATCGATTACTCGAGCTATTTCTGAGAATACAGAAAATCGTTGCAGACGTTATCGCAGGTAAAACGCACACAGCATGTTCGAGTTCTGCATCGGACATGACGTTTGTTTTGTTACGAAGGTCACAAAAGCTCACGCGACAATTCTGTAATGTACATCATACAACTCGAACCTGCCGCGTTGCGTTATTCCGTTGCCTGCAAACGTGAGCATACCGGGAACGGCACGATAAATACGTTTATTAAATAACATAAGAGTAAGGATCGATATATCATGACGCGGGTTACCTAGACGTGAGTTAGAGTGGAGAGGTGATTAATCGGAAAACAAACCGGAACCACCAACATTAATCTGAAAATACACTGAGAGATATACGAGGAGCCACAACCAGTGCTGTACAACGAGAAGCCCAGCAAGCCGCGCCCTGAACCGTACCTATGGTACCAAATGAATTATTCTATCGATTAAGATGTAAAATCCCATCGGTGGGGAACGCGCGCGAAAAATGAAAATTGAAAACAATGGATCAATTCTCGCGACTACAAAAATTATAACGACGATCGACGATCCTTCACCGATGAGACTTTGAAACAAAGATGGAGCAAATTCAATCTTCCAACGGCGTAAATAAAAAAACGTTACTCGTGACTGTAATTTTTTTTTTATCGTAAACAGATTTTAAGAACATTTTAGTTGGATGAAAATTGAACAGTTAGAGGCAACCGTTGCTAATTACCGATTAGAAAATCATATCGCGCCCATCTTGGCTTCGAATTCTTAAAGTAATGTGCTAAAATAGGTGTCGATGTGAGGGTGTTAGCGCTGCCACCAGTGCGCTCGAGGCCTGTGCCCATGCGTCTACGTGTCAAACTATGTTGCCTAATTCAGAAGTTGGTATGGTGTAATGGAAGTAGTACACACAGACTGATTTTCTTTTTTTGGTTTGTTTGTTTGCACGTTGAGAAAAAACAGATATGGGATTTATAAACAATCGGGTATTATAAACTTATGTCCAAGTCACTGGTGCTTCTTACCACACAAATTCATCAGCGAATTAGACTTTCTCCCCTTAAAGCACGAGTTTTTAGGCCTGCCTCTAACCTGTCGCGGAGGCTCCTGTGCATCTGTAATATAATGCAACGTTTCCGTTGTTACACTCGCACGCCATTTACACGGGCCGAACAAGTTTAAATAATCAAGATTTATCGCATTTTGTTATCTTTTTTTTTCTTTCTTTTTTTTAATCTTTCGTATGTAGGATGCTTCTTGTTCGTGCACCATATCGCACGAATCGGGGGGCGACTCAGAGATACGTGTCTAACTACCAGCCATGTCCACAGGTAACGTCAAAAATCAATTATTACAGCCGGTGCAGCTTGGTGCGGAGAGCAACGTTGCGTTATCAACTGAAACTCAACTCTTCTACAAGGCGCTACTTGAAAACGAAATGTAAATTGAAAAAGATATAATAAATTATTACACATGTATTCTCGGTACTTCCAGCAAGGGCGTGTTTATCGCTTGCGGGGAGCACGAGGAGAGCAGGCGCACGCAGCACGTAATTCAAGAATTAAAGAGGAAGATTGCGGCGGCAAGGCGGCCGGTCATTTCAGCGATGTGTCCTGTAATCAATCTACTATGCGTCGAGCATTCGTTTCATTCGGCATAATAACGTGAGACATGAAAACATCGAACCCACCTCGTGATGTCTTGCAGGAGCCACGTCGTGCTAACTGATTCGAGCTTTGGCACGACGACGAGCCTCTACCGTCGTCCGGCGATTCTACGGAAGATACTAAAATAAGGGTAATACTATTAAATTCTGTTCGTTCGACTCTGGACGTTCGTCTATCTTAGTGTGTAATATAAAAAAAAATAATGAAATCTATGTATTATGATCTACGGTATGCTAGAAATACTCGACAAAACATGCTAACATCGAAACGAAGAAAAATGTGCATCACACGCAAATATTTACAGTGGAGTCCCGATTTTTTTTCCACTCATCTCGGTCTCGTCGGTTTAGTGGAAAAGGAGGAACAATCACACACAGACGTGGAAATTTCAGCAACGGCTCAATACGAGATTTTTAAGCTTAAGAGTAGAAGAAAATTGGGATTCCACTGAACATCACACTCGGCGTTAAAAAAAATCATAGAATTTGTAAAGAAATAATGAAACTTTTAACGTGGTTCATGTTCGAGTAAATTAGAGTGTTTTCTTTTCAGTTTTTGGAGATTCTTCACTGTTTCGAGGTCAATCAAAACGTCACGCGAAAAATGTGTAGCAACTTCGTTATTCACGCGCGAGTTTTTCTTTGTGTTGTTGTCACAAAAGCGTTTTGTTTTTAAAAAATTGAAATAAAATATGTATACAACGTTAACAAGGGGATTTTCCTTATAGCAGAAATGATGGCGGGTTAATTGTGAGTGAAAGAGTGCGTGTTGTGCGTACCCCTGAGGCTGCCACCCCGATAGAGGAGGCCGGGTCTCCGATCCTCGAGGTTGGCGGCAGTCAGACTGTCCTGCGAGCCTCGGTAGTAGTCTCGCTTCATCGCCGATGACGACATCGTCGCTAAAGTAAGTGTGTTAGTGCGCAAAACAAAATCTTGTCGCTCGTATTTTCTAGCCTACTCTAGTTGACCCACGATAGTCGACAGTAGCCATTGTGTGTTCGTTTTTTTACAGTTTTTCCACCCAAATATATGTTTTTCAATCGTTGAAAGTGGCTTGAATTGTTTGACGAACTAGCTTGGGCGAGAAAATCTAGAGCTCGTGGATCTGTGAAGTGTCAAATACACGATAAACACTTTATTACGTAAAAAAAAATTAACAAAAAACAAATGCATAAAAAAAACAACGACTGAAAACGTGTAAACAAAAAAACTCGTCTGCTTTGAATTCGCCATGCAAGGATCGATGCAGTTACGACATTGATATTTCTATTGAAATTATCAGAAGAATGAGGTAATTCTGTTGCAGCAGCGATAGCTAGGAATATCTTGGTAATCAGTGAAATCTTACTGTCAAAAAAGTCAACGAAGAAGCAAAGTAAGTGGCAAACATTTAGTAGTTAAATGTTTTTCGTAGATGCTAAATTTTGATTCTGATTCTCAACGACCTCGAATTTTGTAATCTTCTAATTACCAAGATACACCGTGTTTGTGGCGTTTGTACATGGCTGGACTGGCGATTGGGCGAACTTACCTGTGCTGAGATTTGAGGAAGATCCCTTCTTCCCCCGACTAGGTGTGAGAGTTCCGGAGTCGTGTTCCGAGCTCGCGTCCACGTGAATCGTCTTCGGACGCGGACGACTCGATGCAGTCTTAATACGCTTTGTGGGTTTTATGGCATTGAGGATTTCTTTATCGATGACCTTACCCTACAAGCCAATCGAATCAGTATATGTTGTATAATTTCAAGGTAGAACAAAAATATAGTCCACCGATAAATCACTCAACACGACATATTCATTACCTCCCGCTCGGCTTCCTCGATCGCTTTCTTCAGCTTGTGCTGCTCCAGAATCACCGCTCGCCTTTGCTTCTCCTCCAGCTTCTTTCGCATCCGTTCCTCCTCCTTCAGCTTCTCCTGTTCTCTTCTCGCCTGTGCCTCGCTCTCCTTCTTCTCCTTCAGCTCCTCCTGCTGTTGTCGCCGCTGCAGGGACAGCAGCATGATTCGCTCCTTTCTTCGCTCCATTTCGTCGAGCGAATTCTAAACGCAAGGAGAAGCAAAAGGTTACTCGCTGTTGCAATGCCGGCCCGTTTGTCGCTAGGTTAAATGCACCAGTAAATGAACAGTCACCAGAGAATGAACAGCAGCTTTTTGAGAATTCATCAGAAATTACAACGACTTGGACGAACGTAAGATTCTTAATTTGTCTATTTTTTAGCTACCCGCTGTGATTATTATTGTCGGAGAAGCCTCTTTTCGACTAAAGGTGTAGGTTAGTGTAGGTTAAATTAGCCCTTTCATTTACTGATGTTTTTGAATTTTTGGCTTTTAGTAGTTATTTTTATACACTTCGCGACAAGAATACGAGACTTTTTCAGCTGCATCACATAATTCAACATTCTGGTGAATCGTTAAAATTTTCGCAAACAGTCTGAAACTATTACATTTTATCGAAACCCGTCATAAAGAAATCATTTTGCTTAACTGCTAATTTACTGGCGACTCTGCCCTAAGTAAATAAAAAATATATCGATTAAAAATTCTCACCGGATCGGGATTAGCCAGCTGCGGCCCGATAACGAGACCAACGCCGGACGCTTGTCGGCCTTCGGCGCTGCCGTCTCTCTGCATCTCCTTCACTCGTTGCTTCTCGATCTCCCGCTGCAATTCTCTCTCCCGCAATTCCTGCATCTGCTGCCTCTCCTCGGCCTGTCGCTGTCTCTCCTTCTCGAGATCGCGCTGCGCCTCCATCTGACGCTGCCGCTCGGCCGAATTGCTCGGTGGCGATTCCGGGCGCACCGTGAAGTCCTCCTGCTCGATGAACGACGACACGTTTCGCTCCTTCTTCGGCGACGCTCGTTTCACCCCGAGCGCCGGTTTCGGCTTCTTCGGCGCGTCGTTGTCGAACGAGATGTAGAAGCCCTTTTTCCCGGTGTCCGTGGGATCCAGCGGCGTCACTTCTGGTGTCACCGACGGCGATCGCGACGTCTCGCGCAACGACTGATGGGGCTGGAAAGAGTTCCGCGATATCGAGGCTCTCGTCGGCGAGGGCTTTCTGTACGTGCGGCTGCCGGACGTTATGTGCAATGCTCGAATTCCTTGCGGGAGATCGTCGTCGTTTCCTGCGAATACGAAACATCTCTGTGATTCCGGGACTCTTCGTCGAATGTAAATTAATGACGAGACAAAGTGGAGAATAAGAATCTATAAATCAATCAGAGTTGTAAATCCCTCATTTTTATAGAAATAAAATTGACGATACGATTGGCATTGTAATTATGTTTTTCTAATAATAACTCGTAATGATTATAATATGATATGTAAACTTTTAAATACAAGCAAGAAATATTAATTTCTCATAAAACTTAATGGTAATATTATTGAGAAAATGAAGAAATACTGTTAATGCATTGCGAAAGTAATGAAGGACTGTGCTTGTCCATTTTTCGCACAATTTCTTCCAAAATTTTAGTTTAAATTTGATTTTTCTTACGGCTATTCAAAAGTTCGCATATCATTTTATAATCGCTACAGGTCATCGTTATAAAATCGTAACTGGAAAATAAACTGTTGTGTAAACGTTAATACTTAAAGTAATGGAGACTTACAACACTGAAATTAATTAATTGAAGCTATAAACAACAAATGAAGATTCAAAAATGGCAAGGTGGCTGAGAAAAATACTCACAAGAAAGGCAGAAAGACTCACCAATGAAGGATATATTTTGTGGCTCCATATCGTCGACCGGCGGAGCCGGAACGGGCGCGTGCAAGGTGGTGCTGTTCTCTCGTTTCTCCGTCGGGCTCTCGCATGTTATGGGGATGTGGTGGACCGTTGGCTTTTTCGCCTCGGGACTCTTACTCATTAACTGACTTATCCGATGTACCTGAAATCGAAACGGCGAAAATTGACCATAGAACTTGACACACGGACACCACAGGCCGACGTCTTCGAGTATCACCATTTTACTGATAAACATTGCAACGCGAGTAATTCGAAGGAGGAAAAACGAGAATTGCGGATTGTTTCTCGCCGATACTTCGAGCGTCGCGACACCTGTGTCCTCAGTACACGCCCCACAACGCGACGAGTCGCACAATCGAATCACAAAGCCGAAGACCCAGGCGCGTTCGCTCGCGAATCCCGGCGGAATTAATATCTACGGTTTGCAAAATTTACACGCAATCGACGTCTATTACACGCAGAAACGAACCTTGTCGCTGTAACTGTGCGAACTGGTGGTGGTTGTCGAGTAAAAAAGATACATCTTATTCGGATTAACAAACGGCGCGACGAAGGTGAGCTGTGGGTTGCGAACGGACTGTGGGTGTCTCTAGGTGAGAGAATTCTCGTGTGGGTAGACGCTGCCATGTTGGGTGTCAACAACGAGTGTCTTAAAAGGTGCATTACATCACCAACTGGTTTCACGCGACGCTAACGAGTGTACGTGTCTCGTTTATTCGTATTGAACGGGTCAGACTGTGTAACTGTAAGTGTGTATAGCGCAAAAAAAAACATATATACACCCGACGAGATGAGTATACACTGTTGTCCACCTTTGCCCGTTACCGGGAACTGTGTTCAATCCTCTTTCGGCTACCAGAATCGGGCAACGTTTTTTTTTTTTCTTGCTTTTTTCTGTTATCTGCAGACTTTACAGTGTCGCGTGATCTCTTTAACAAGAGCAAATGAAAAAAAAGGTACGATGAACAGTTCTTACAATGTTTACTCGACTTTTGCTGTTTTCTATGTTCTAATGACGAAACTATTACCTATAAAATAAAGTATTTATGAGAATGCCTCTCGAGACATATCGGCAAATGTATATTTCGGCACAATCGTCCCACGATGTATCTCCACCGTTTCCACGCAAATTGTTTGGAAATGATGAAATATTTCGCCGTTCAAAAAAACGTCGAATAAATTAAACGTCACGATAGCGTCCTAACGTCAAGAATAAAAAAAATGTTGATACGCAAAACGGATTTTTTAGCGAGACGCCACTGTTTCTTTTATCTTCTCAGAGAGTAATTCTTTCGCATTAGTCGTTTTTATCTTTCCGCGAAAACAATCAAAAAAATATATTTCCGGTATAATCGGCAGTTATATATATCTCAATTACACAACTTTTTTATACGTAATTTTCGAAGCAGAAGTGTGAAGTCAATTAGTAAAATAATGAAAACCAAATTCGAAATTCCAAACGTGTTAGTCGGTGAGAAAAAAAGGAAAAAAAAAGTGAAACACCATTCAACCGGACGACTTACGACATTTCGATGTTGTGGACTAGCTGAGGAGGGTGGCGTCTGATTGAAGAGGCTCGACGATGCCGGAAAACTAGGAACCGGATGGTGCATCTGAGTGTTACAGAGACTGTGATCACCGCCGTTCAGATACCTCTGTTCCTGCGAGGTGTCGTGAAGCACGAAGCCCTTCTGTTGCGGCGGATGACCGCCCCAAGTTCTCGTGTCTTGGTAGTATCGCGGGTCTTGTTGATAAACTGACGACACAAAGTCCATTCGGCGATAAGCCCGTCGCTCGTGGCACTCGAGGGCGGAAAACGCTGACGCATTTCCGTGCTTCGTCTTACCTTGAGGCTGAGGACTGTACCGGGCGTCCATGGGAGGCTGCTGATAGCCGACCGCTGCCATTTCATTGGCTAAGTTTTGGGCGGGCGGCGGTCGACCCCACGTTCTCCTAGGCATCTGCGGTTGATCGTGTAAATAAAATTGCGACTGATGGGGATCCTGTATCCTCGGCGTCGGCATTGGTGACATTACTGGCATGACACAACTCTGAGCAGCGGAAAAGCGATGCGGAATTAGTCGGCGTTCAAGACGTGGTTGTTGTGCGGTGTTAGTCGTGACAAATTAAAGGAAATTCCTCAAAAATACAGCTCGAGTCGGCGATAACGGTGAGTTTTTTTTCTTAAATGATATTTATTGCTAAAATAATTCGAAGATTGTACCTGCAGGTGCTGCTGACTAAGACTCTGCTGTAGCTGCTGAAGTTGTTGGTGCATCTGTTGATGTTGGCTCATTAGATGATGCTGTTGAATCACGTTCTGTTGGCTGGCCAAACGCTGGATGTCGGCTTGAATTTCACTCAGGCTGCTGTTTAGACTATCGAAACGTCAAAATCGAGTTACACTGCAGCCACGAAATTGTAAAACTGTTTTTCAAACGGAATTAGCACTGACTGTGAAATGGACTGATGGTACTGATCTTGGTCCATGTTGTCGATGTCCGGCGTGCGTCTGGTTTCAATGTAGGGCGCAGTACCATCCTGATCCAGCCACTTGTGCTCAACGTCCCGTACATCTTCGCTAAAATCCTGAATACGCCAAGAAGTCACCCTTTAAATTTCTACGTTTTTCGAAAGCAAATCCTCAAATTTTTGTTACGGTTTTAGCCTGATTACGGTTCATGTACACCTCCAGATGCCTCAGTATTTCATTCAATATTAGCCACGTCGTTCGGTTTTCGTAACAATTCAACGCTCGACTCTGAGACCGTCGCTCTATCAGCTCTGTCACTTATTGCGGAATAAGATTTTCTCAAATATTGATCTACACCATATTCGTTTTGCAAGAAGTTGTTGCCACACTGAAATCTGACATTATCGTTTCTCGTAAATTTCGAGCATTGTTTAACGTCACGAGCGACTCTGACGCGTTCCGAATCTTCGTTATTCTCCTCATCCGGAAAATCGTGCTCACTGCCACGGATCGACATATAATCGGATTCCCGAGAATCGGTGGAGCCGTATACTGATTCCGTCGAGCCATTGGCATTGATTTTCGCTGGCGCGCACGAACGATAAACGAACTCCACAGAATTTGCAATTTCCTGATTCTCCGAATGCGACGTCGTTAATTGATCGACATTAACACCGCATTGTGTCGGAATTACCGAGGAAATCATGAAAAATAATTTATTCACGACACGTCCGAACATTTTGGCGGAATTTTGAAGGTTGAGCCAAAAGTGATGGATCCCGAGTGTCGTTTTTGTTTTTCTTTTATCAACGCTGAACGACTCACGGCTGATAAGAACGTTTTGTGTCACCTGAAGATGTACATTTTCGAAATAGAGTGTTAACCTGATCAACGAGATTCACTACTAAATTCCTCGAACAGTTCCATAAGCATTTACTCATCGCGTCCGAACGCGATTGACACTTTCCGACATTCCGAGATGAAGTCCGCGACAACACACTCCGCGCGCGGTCTCACATTTATCTGTTTGATCAATATCCATATCTTATGTAACTATGAAAGTCACCAAGGTCGCTTATACATATATTATATACATTTGTTGTGTGACAGTGCTATATAGGGTGAAGATATTTTACAAAATATCGAGCATCGTTACGTGAACGACATATATAAATCGTCGTGTACGGAAGTTAATTGTGAGTATTAAGACACGATATATACATGAAATGAACTTGAAGAAGAGAGTGACCATCACCAATAAAAAAATAAAACAAGGAAATCAAAACGCAAAATAAGTAGAAACAAGTGTGAATTATAATTGATCGAATTTCGGGGAATTCACGGGCCAAGTGTTTGAAGCTCTGAATAAATTGCCAAAATACGTTTTTCATAGTGTAATCAATTAACGGTACTCAAAAAGCACTGATCTAGATCTAAGGACGAATTGGGGACGATAAAGTGGTCGGGGAAGTCAAAAGAGGTGCAGATATATTTGAAGCCATTCGTGAAAGCGTTTATGCCGGTCTCTGCGTTAGGAATCTCAGCATAACGACTTGTCAAAATTGGGACGACTACGTTCGCACAGCGAGAGGGGATAATGCGTACCTTGAGTGAGAAGGGACGTTGCGGTTTTTCTTGCGTGTTTTGTTGGGGTACGGGGGGTGTCTCGGCTACGCTTGACGGGGTCTCTCCAGCAGATCCGGAGCTTATCGGGGTAGGGGGACCATGCTCCACGGGGCTGTCCCCCCCGGACGTCGACGAGGAAGGAGATTTAACCTTACCCTGTAACCAGCCCAACCAGCGTGCCCTGTTAGGTACTCAGAGTCCTCCACCGTTCACCATACACCCATGGACGAGATAGACTCCGCAGCCAAGTTCATTTGACAGAGGCAAAGGGCGAAATTTACCCTTCGAGTCAGTTCCAAAAAATGGTGCAATTTCAATTTCCAATCGCCGGTTAGTTTGAAATACACAAACGAATGATAAGTTAAGTGTTTGCACAATAGAGAGAGAGAGAGAGAGAGAAAGAGAAAGAGAGTAAATGTAATTTTTATTCCAATAGTAGCCAATTTTCGGAATTGATTGAAAGAGTAAACTTCGCTCGCTGTTTCGTCGATAAAAACTGTCTTGTACAAGCAACAGTCTCGCTATAGGCCGACAACTAATTAAATGCCAAATTAATTTTTCAACTTTAAGCGTGCTGAGCTATGTTTACCCGCAGGGAAAAAGGTATATGCAGGGTAGATACGAAAGTATATTTATGACGCATTTGAGAGGTTTTAAACGAAAAGTTAGATACTTTGGATTATACCTTTTTCCGGGAGGAAATCATTTTCTAGGTAAACTGTCGACTCTAGACTGAATTCTGCGCAATTTGCGTCGGCCATTATTACGTAAAAACATGCATCAAAACACCTTCTCCGAGGTAACGAGAACTCGCGCACCTTTTTGAGAGAAAAACAACATCTTTTCTCGATGCAAAATAAAGTATAGCATATCGCTCGCGTTACAAAAGTCAGCAACTGAGACGCAGAATAACTTCATACGATCAACAAAATGATAGTAGAACAGGTCGCAATATTGTACACAAAAGTTAACGCACTTCCACCTGAGAAGAAGAGAACCACTTAGATGTTATTGGTAAATCAGTTATCAACAAATAATGAGAGATGACGAAACATCGATGGAACTACTGCTACATTGATGCGTGAGCGACAAGGGAGATGGAAAAATGATGAGAAATCATGACGACAAAATGGATTACGTGACAATCGATGAACGAAAAACGAGAGATTCTCGTGACGATGTCTCGCAGGACGGACCACTAAGTTGCATCGTCGAGCGCACTCGGAATCATCGCGCGTGTACTCGGATTTTCATACCTTCGCCACGGCCTGGAGAAACGCCTTTTTCCCAACCTTTTCCCGCTGTTTCGACATCGCTACTTCGACCCTTCTTTTGTCGTTTTCAATGTGTCGTCGTCGTTCCTCCAACTTCAGCCGTATGTCGTTCAGCTGCGAGGCCGTTACCGCATTACCACCGTTTTCGTCTAGTCGAAGAAATAACATATTTTTGACTATCAATAAATGTGCAACCGAAGGATTAGTACAGCATCCTTTTTACTAAATTCAATAATAGACGAATCAACGATTCTCACATCTATCATTGACAAATTTATTCATCTCGACCAGTAAAAAAAAAAGAAAAATTGATATAAAAAAAGAAATTAAAAATAAAAATAAATATTTGATAGAAAAATGTAAAAAAAAAACCGCGTTCTATTATTTACCGGTAGAATGATGTTCCGACTGTTGGCTCTGCTGATGACTCTGCTGTTGCCACGTGGTCGTATTCGGCAGCGTGGCAAACGTAGTTTTCTTCTCTCCGGTGCCGTTGCCGTTGCTCTGGCCGTTTTTCTTGTTCGCCAGATTCGATTTCGCGGCCATGGCCTCGCGCTCTTGTTCCGTGTAGTTGAGATTTATCCCCTTCTCCGAACTTTGCCTGCTGAGATTCGCAAAACTCGCCATTTTCGTTGTCTCGCCGTCCGTGGCGTCGTTCTCACTGGAATGTAGAATGTTCTTGAGTGCTACGTTGTTAAGACTGGAGTTGGAGGCCTGCCTCCTGAGTCTAGGCGGCGGTTCCTCGCTCCCGTAGCCGTTGTCCGACAGGATGTGCTGCACTCCGCTCCCGTAGACGTCCTGCACGCTCGAACGCACGGGTACCGCTGGTTCGGCGATCGCTCGCTTTCCCGTGTGAGCTCCGACCTCCTTGTCCGGATTTCTCACGCAACCGAAGTTGTGCAAATTGTCCTGCGAAAATACAAGACAAATGGATGAAAAAAATCTACGTCTTGACTTTTAATCATTCCGACGCAGTCGCGCGGTAATAATAATTCCGCGGTAATAACTGATAAGAACACAATGAAATATGAAAAATATTCCCGATACAAATTTGATTTTAAATATTCGTATTTATAGCTTTGTACAAATAACGAACGTTTTCTCTGGGACGCGCTGAAAAATTGATTGGTACGAGTAGCGTTGAGTGGGTTGAGAAAATCTACGTCTTGACTTTTAATAATTCCGACGCAGTCGCGCGGTAATTCCGTTATAACTGATAAGGACAGAATGAAATGTGAAAAATATTCCCGATACAAAATTGATTTTAAATATTCGTATTCATAGCTTTGTGCAAATAACTCGAACCTTTTTTCTGGGACGTGCTGAAAAATTAATTAGCACGTGTAGCTAATGAAGAAATACTCATAATTAACAATTAGTTTTTGGTTTGACAATGAGATTTATACATTTCCGTCAACTTTTAACGAATCACTGAAATAATGGAAATTCCCGCATTGTACCTGCGATCCACCAAAGTTCTCGATGGTGAGCTGAGAGTCGTCGGTGACGCTGTTCCGCCTGGAGCGCCTCCCGGCGTAAGAACTTCGCCTCTGATCCTCCCAGTTGCTAGGCCGTCCAGCGGCCTCGGCTCTGGCTGAAAATTTCTCGTCAGCGACAGAGCTCAGAGTGGGCACGCCTTTGACCCGATGAACGATGAAATTCTCCTCGCTGCCGCCTCTCCTAAAAAAAAAGTTGGACGTACGCGTCAGTTGGGCGCGAATAAACGTTTCGCGCTCGATAATCCGATATTTACCTGTCGTCGTACGAATGACTTTCGGCAGTTTGCTGCAGCGACTGTGACTTCTTCACCGAGCTCAGCGGCGCGGATTTTGCAACTGAAATAGCATTTTTACAATTAATCGATACGGCCGTCGCGTGAACAACAATCTGAAGGCGCTAGCCATTTAAATCTGGCACACTAAAATGGCGAGTGTAAAGTACTTTCAAGAAATATACACAGTATCTGTTGAAATTTTCATTCCTTGAAAGATCAAAAACAAAGCTCGTATGTTACACTTAGAAATCAACAATGAAACGATGATGGGAATAATCGTTTTGTGCGTAACTGCTCTATTCTAATACGTCACTGCGATCCTAGAGACCGGTTTCAGTGAGGCACGGAAAGTCTCCATGAACTATATCGAGAATTTGAAAATTTCGAAACAATAATGACGAAAAAAGCTCGTGTATCGTACATCGGTGAAATCCGTCATTAGAGGATCGCAAGTCGATCCCAAGTACCTACGAAAGAGTCTCTAGCGTCTAATGTTTTACCGTGGAGAACTCTCCACAAATCTGAAAATGGCGTAAAACGGAAGAGGAAGGGCGGACGGATTGTCGGTACTGATGATACGTCAACACAAAGTAACACATAATAAATATAAATGGAAATACATCGCAAAACATACCAACAAACGTAAGATGGAGTGAATATCATCGCAACGCGAAATGTACTTGCTCCTCTTACTGGCGAATTTTCACAAGTGTCAACGGAACGAAGGATATAAACGTATAAAAAGGAAAAACATAAGGCATGCAAAAGAAGAAGAAGAAAGTAAGCCAATGTCAATAAAGCTGCAGCCAATGTCTCGCGGTCGAGGAGTTGTCTATCGCAAATACATGTTTCCTCGGGTTCTCTCGGCTCCCATGCAGGCTCGATGTCGGTAATAACAAAACTACATCCCAACTGACGACGGCCATCACACGTTATGCAAATAATAATTATGAGTAAACAAGCAATGCTCCTAAAACTTGATATTTCTCTTCTTATTCGAGGCATCGCTCGGGATCTAGGCCATGATTTAAATGCGAAACGCAACCCAAGAGAGTTCGCAATCAGCTCTACAACTCGGACGATCGAATTTTCGGCTGCCGCCGGATGCCGGAAGTGCAAGTAAATATCGCGTACGAGTTTTCCACGAGATGATAGCCGAAATGAGCGTGAAAGAGTGCAACAATGCGTAGCATTTAAATCATAGTTCGTGTGCGCAAAACGTTCGGACTTTCTTTAAGAACAATGACACAGGATAACACGAATGTCTCGAGGTACTCGTGAATTTTTTTCCGTGGAGGACACGCAGAGTGTCTCACCAAAAGCCGACGCGATGAACAAGAGGAGACCACCTAGGATGGATGATTGATTTTTGTTTTTTGTTTTTTTTTTGTTTTTTTTTTGGTTCTTTGTAACGTGTGGATACCTGTGAAGCCTGGCGCGGACACGGAGAGGTTGCTTCTCAGATCAGGTATCGGAGTTATAGACTGCGGTAGACTTCTTTTATGAGCTACGCCGTGACTATTGCGCGGGCACGCTGCACCCGTCACCGCACCATATTCGGTTCATTGGTAAACCGGAGGTTGACGAAAGAAGAAGGCGAGGATAGCGTTGTTGTCAAGCATCAAGTAGGTTTAGCCATAGAAATATATGGAAATATTATACGTTTATGGTAAGATCGTTGTAAAAATAGTTGCTGTTAAGTTTTCGTTTTTTTTTTGTCTGTTCTCTTTCTTTTCGTTCGTTTACTCCCAATCTCGATTCTTACAATTCGCTTCCAGTACGCGATTTACAGGCACGCAATTGCTTCGAGGCTTACGTCGAGCTTGGATCACATGGCTCTGGCGAGTGTGTGTATTAACACTGATAAGAAGCGTGATACCATTTCGACTGTGAGCTATTTGTCGGAAAAAGACGCCATTGACGCGGGTTGTCGAAAAAAAAAAACGAAACCACGGATTTTGCAATCCCAACCGCACGAAGTCGGCCGGTCGGTTCTCACGTAATTTACGGTTAACAAGCCGCCCGCAGTCGCAATGGAACTCCATGAATAAACGTATAATAAAGTAAATTATATAACGGATAAGAGTTCAAGAACGGGTGCGTAGTCGCCACAAGTATTCCGCCACCAGTTTCTTTACTTTTCCAAGTATGTCGAGAGACGGGACATTGAGGGTCGGTGCGACGACGTTCAAAGTACAGAGTAACACATAATTCAACACCTCTCGGTGGTGTTATTTGAGATACTTTTGCCTGATTCTGGAACCTTACGTACCATCTAAAAACTGCAACGCTCTCTCCTCCCCCGGATACCGCACGCACTTCACCGGATGAATCTCCAACACGTTGTACATGTCCGCTAGAAAAACTACCAAATTTTGCTTCATGGACCTGAAAAAGAAAATCACATGACATTCATTAGTAAGCGTACTTAATTGTATTAACTGTTAATAACTAAGCCATTTGGTAAATTATATTTTCGGATTTAAAATGTATAAATGTTTAAAGTTGGAAACTGTAAACGTGAATTGTATTAAATTTCATTCGCATCGAAAAAATGTCAGCTACCGATATCACCTGACAAGTTATCAATATGTATCTACAATGTAAAAAAAATATATCTTCACTACCCATTTTCTCGGGTACAGGTAGTAAAAATAACATAAAATTCAGTGCACAGATATGTCCATGTAAACACAGCTATCTCCGATGTCGTGTAAATCGACTTTGACGATAAAAGTGATAAAATTGACGACGATAAAACCGGATGAAAGTTCATAAATGTGTCTACAGAATCGAAAGTCGTGTTTTCATGAATAAAAGATGTTAAATTTTCATCTCTTCCATATGCAAATATCGATATGATGCGCCGTAAACTTTTTTTTTAGTCTTTTCGCCGCCTGTTTTCCTGCATCGTGTATAAAGAAAAAATGTAATAACGTTTAGTTTAATACGTCGTTAACGTGAATGTCCTTACCCTCTCATGTAAGTAACGTCTTCCGGCGCCATGTGAAAGATCGAATAGGGCAGGCATCGTATGCAAAACGTGTGCACCAGAGAGAGATTGTGAAGGGCGTCGGCGACCGACGGTCTCTTCGAAACCCGAATGTCCATCCAGTTCAATTCGCCGGGGCAATAAAAGGCGACGACGGCCGCGAGGCCGACACCGTCGCACAACGACTGAAAATCCTTGGCGGCCGGTAACTCGGGCAGTCGCGTCTTATCGCCGGCACCTTCCTCCGTCTGGATTTTGGCGATTAGAGCGTGGGACGCATGACTTATCCAGAGCAGAAGGCCCTTCTCGTGGTCGGTGGGATTCTCGACGTCGGCCTGAGGATCGAACCGACGTATCGCCGAGACTACTCGATCGCCGGTTACCACTTCCTTAGCGTACAAGACCATTAGGCCTTCTATCACAGCCATATGCGCAGACTGAAAGAACATTCGAACGTGCATTAAT
Organism: Pimpla rufipes; assembly: GCA_963932165.1. Lineage (NCBI taxonomy): Eukaryota > Metazoa > Arthropoda > Insecta > Hymenoptera > Ichneumonidae > Pimpla > Pimpla rufipes. Next base: position 10,071,517 of record OZ010636.1, read on the forward strand.
TCAAAGATTCCGGTCGTTCGTCTCAAAGCGAGCTGTATTGTCAGTGACGGATTTAAGTATCTTGGGTAATTTATCTTGCCGCACCGTTTACACTCGTGAAATTGCATAGCAAACAAATACGGTCAATCAACGACTCCATGTTCGGCGACTGCAATGGTTGACAGCCTCCGCTTGCGCCATTCAAGAAACGCTCAGTTGTTTGAGACATTTATTAGCTATGCGATAATAATTGCTTTTCCTTATAAATCACAATAGAGAAAATGGGTTTCACATTTTTTATATATTCCATATGCAAGGCGGCAAATATCCGTGATTTCTGTGTAATTCATTCAAGCGGGATTTGAAAAAGATAAAGTAGAGCGCTTGATAGAATTTTATTATACACGATTCTGTTTGAACGAATTCCAAGTCTGTTTGAAAACGAGTTGCAAGAAGTTTACGTACCATTTTAAGTGGTGAGTTTTGGATGAGTATCGTCTCGGTGAGCTGAGTGTTGTTAGGTTCAGCCACGTAGACACCCTTTCTCGCGAGTGCCTGCAGGATTCCCCAGTGATTTTGATTGTGATAGTTGGGATCCGAGTAGATGTTCGCCAACGCCATGCAGTAGAGTTCGGCATTTGACAGGGTATGAACGATCTGCGGCTTGAGATGTTCCTGCTCCTGAAAGCGGAGAGACGGATAAGCGTGAAGTTCGTGTTTCCGCGTAAAATCAGACGAGGCTCAGACAGGCCAGAGGGATATCACGAGGTAATGTTATTCAGGGAACTCGGTCGGCTTTGCCCGGTGTGGCAAGCGGCAGGATCCAATTTGTACCAAGTTTCGCTTTACCGAAACGAAGACGCTCTCCTTCAGAAGCGAATAAGTGAGCGTGAGGTAATTGGCCCCGTGAGATGTCGAGATGCTAATAACACGGCGCGTAGTCGCCCCAGCGTACGACGGGTGAATTCAACGTCGCGGATATCGAGGGTGCCGGATGACTGATTATAACCTTCGAGTGAATAAAAACAATTCAGCGTAATCCCGACGGATCGTCCGATCGTTAATTTTTTTCCGGAATAAAGCGAAGAATTCGCAACACGAATGTCTTGTTTTCCCGGCTGAAAGAAACGGTAGGATCGAGTTCCGAAGGCTCCAAAGAAGAAGGCAAAAGTGTGGAAGAGGGCGAAACGATCAATTACGAGAGTCGTCGTTGCTGGGCACTCTCTCGCCACTCTAGTTTGCTCAGGTGGAAGACTAGCGACGGGATAACGAACTCCTGGAGAGCGCAGCCAGAGGCTCTCGAGGCCTCCGCCGTGCAAGAAGAAACGAAACCCACGGTAATCACTACTACTGGCAGGTACGGACTCGTGTTGCACGCCGCCCGTGGAACAGCAGGAAAAATCCTCTCCCGTGCTGCGAAGCTCGGAAACTCGAGATTCGAACGGGGCTACGAGGAAGTAGCGAAATAGCATCGGAGTAATAAATAAAGCGAGCAATGGACGCGCTATATTCACCTCGGGGCCTAGCGTGACCAGGAGAATTTCTTGAAAAGCTTGAACCTCAGGCCAATGCTCCGGGAATCGAGTGCACGTCGATCTTTTCATGGCGAATAATTCGTCGATGAGACACATCACCTCGAAATTCTGACGGGTCTAACGGCGAGGATGCCGTCGCGGTTTTATCGGGCTGACATACAGCGCTAAACTGACGCCTGATACACATTCGGATGTGGGCGATCGACTCCGAGTAACTCGATTGGCTTAATTAGATCAGCAGTTGCCGCCGGTGCTGCATTATACCAGCATGCGAGGTTTCACGTGCGTGCAACATGTGCATCCCCCGACGGCTTGCGAATCGTCGGTGTATATTTGCCTCGTGCGTCGCGATTCGAGATACGTTTCGATTCGCCGTACCCTCGGAGCGAGTCAATGTCGGTCTTGGGTATCAGTTAATTCCGTGCTGCGGAATAATTTGGGCAATCAAATTTGTGCGAAATTACTCAATGATTTAAGTTTATCGATGGGATATTTACTAGCAATAGCAAAATCAGCTCTTTCGTATTTCATGACTATAAAGTTTGCATCTTTGCAATGCAACGAAATTAACGGCAAAATATTAATTTCATAAAAACGTAAATAATTCACCCCCATGAGAGGGTGAAATAATTTTGTTTCATCGCGCTCGTAGTCGTTATAATAACTATTTATAGCCGGTATATTCATTTGAGTTCGTTAATATTTTGTTGTTTTCAGCTTTCGTTGCATTGTAACGATGCAAACTTCAACAACATCATGTTTCAACTGCAAGAATGTGACGGTCTCGTGATATTATTGAATCGATTATCGATTTGATTTGTAGCATAAAACTAAACTGTCAGACCGAGACTATTGCGAACTACAGTTTGAGTAATTGTAGCGAATTTCAGTTGAATACTTTTATCGTGCAAAAATATATGAGTGAGAATGGTTCGGTCGGAGCGAGCTTCATAATTGGCCCGAATCAGCGTCTCGCCGAGGCGAGCGTTACACGTACACGTTCCACGTGAACACAGCCGTACGCGACAGAAGAGTCGCTTCTGCCTTTGCTGCAAATTGACCCGAATCACGAACGACCCGTTTGCAGTGTGTGCACGAGAAGAGCAGGGAAATACGTGACCTTCGATTCCCTCCGAGAGATCGACTGTGCGAGAGTTGCACGTGCATTGCGGCCTATACGAGCGGGAGAGAACCCGGTGGCCCGAGGCGACTCCTCCTTCCTCGATGCGAGTTGGCCATCAAAGAAAGTCGGTCCGAGCGTCGGGTGCGAGAGGAATGCGCGCGGAGAAAAGATGCAACTGAAAAGAGACCCTCGACGAAAATTCGTATAAGTTCCACCGGCTAAATCAGGCAAACGACGTGTGGGCGAGGAACGCTAATGAACAAACGAACATGTGGAACCCTCTTCGACTGCTAATTCAAAGCTTTCGATTCAGAGAGCTCGCGGATGCGAGCAAAAAATGGCAAAATGTTTCTTCGGTTCTACCGAGAACAGCGTCGAAGATTTTATCATCCGAGAATTGAACGCGGCTGAGGGTTTTCTTACGCGAAGCTACTAAAACTCGTGGTACACGAGTTCTTCTCAAAACAAGCATAAGCGAGGGACGAGGGAGACTCGGCTGCCGAGTTTCTTTGACGAAAGTTTCGCTCAGGCGGACGGAGAGAGACCGAAGAGGGACTGCAAAACCGACGTTTGAACAGTTCCACGTCGTGGGGACACGACTCTTGCGCCCCTAGATAACTCCACGCCGGATGTGTCTTTCCGAGCCTTTGGGGGAGAAAAAAGGCATTTCACCGAAGGTACCGACGACGACTTTTCAACTCCGAGCGAAGGCAACTTGGGAGGAAAAAAAGAACGTGGTTAGTAAACAAGTGCGAAGAATGTGCGCTGAGGGAAAGGAGCGTGTCGGGTCGATGATTCGTACTTACTTCGTGATCACGGTAATAAGGCTCCCGGAGGTTGTCCGGCACGCGGTTGTTGTACGCCTTCGAGAGGAGCCATTTCACGGAGGCACGTTGCTTGGCCTGAAACACAACAAACGAATTGTCAAAATAACTCAATAATTCAAACAATCGAAAATTAATTTACAACACAGTATTTAGAGTCATTTTAGAACGATGGACATTTTCTTTTAAGATCAAACGTAGACCTCCAAATGTTGCTGATATACCGTACATTTTATCTTTTATTAATCGTTATATTTATTTAAAAAGACACATTCTCACTTATATCAATAGTCATTATGAATGAAAATGATCAGAAATCGTTCCATAATTCACCATAGTTATAGTAAAAGATATTCCGACGAGTCAATCTATAATTCAAACAATCGAAAATTAATTTACAACACAATATTTAGAGTCATTTTAGAATGTTGAAAATGTTCTTTTAAGATCAAACGTAGGACTCCAAAGCTGGTTGATATACCGTAGATTTTTATCTTTTATTCATCGTTATATCTATTAAAAAAAAAAAACGTTCTCACTTATATTAACAGTCATTATGAACGAAAATGATGAGAAATCGTGTTCCATAATTCACCATAATTATAGTACATGATATTCCGACAAAGTGAATCTATCTATAATTATGCCCATTGGAGTCAATTTATCTGTGTAATATTCACACGAGTTACGACTTATCGGTGTAATAAAATTAATCATTTTTATGATGCGCGCGAGCCTATTAAGCGTCGAAAGAACTCTTATCGACCATGTGCCCCTGCTCGCCCTTGATACTTTAGCGCCTCGTACACGACCCTCCCGATAAACTATACACGTGCACGTTGAGACCGCAGCGTGATGCATGTGTATACAGGAGTCTATCTACATAGCGAAATAAATTAGTGGAGGGTCTCTCGAGACGCGCGTCGCGACGCCTAGAGCCGCTCGTCGAGTATCGAGCGTGCGCCGCTCTCTCGACCCGTCCACACCTTCGCCCTCAAATAATTCGCATCTTTGAGATTTTCCTTTGAGATCTTTTTTGCTTAGCCATTTACGTCACGTTCCCTCGACTCGAGGGTCTCCGTACAGCCTTAATTAAACTGAAACATTTAATATCCTCCATTCAGCCTCTCGACGTTCGCTGCGCACAGCAAAACCCGCAAGAATCTCCCGAATGCCCCGAGTTTTCGTGATACCAGACAATATTGGATGAGGTCACGAACGAAGAGATATTTGTGAAATTCTTATTGCGATCCGCGGAGAGAAGAAAATGCGCATCAACGGTTCGCGGCGAGGGAGAAACGTTGAGGAAGAGGAGGAAGATTCGTGGTACAGGAGGCGAGACGCGTAAAGTCGTAAAATCATTCCTCGCTCGTTCGTGCATAGTCGTCTCGAGCTGTCGACAACTAGGCCGAGCGGAATTGTGGCTGTGCGGAGACTCGACGCGCGCGGCTCTTCTCTCGCTTTTCTCTCGTCGAATTGCCGGTTGAAGCATCCGAACACACGTTCGTAGATACTGGTAACAGTGCTGAATGTCTCGACTGTATACAGGTAGTTTTGAGGAGAAGCATCGATCTTTTTTCACTGGGCGTTGGTAGGTGGAGATGGCGACGAGAAAACGTTTATTCCAATTCTTGAAATTTCGGAATTTTATTTAAGATCATCAGAAATATAAATCCAAAGCTCGTCGTAGCTTTTTTGAAGTCAGTCCTTAAGGACGGAAGCAAATATGAATTTTAATTCGGGAATGTTAAAAAAAAAAATAATTGATAAAATGCACAGTAGGCAAATTAATAAATAATGTAAGTAGATAATTATGACTGAGTGATTGAAAAGTTAATAGTTGTGGATTTTGCGTCAACTACCATTAGACGATTCACTTGTCTCTGTATTTTTTTATCTACTTATATCGAGGCGACTATATACCAGTGGATCGAATGGCTCGGGCGGTAAAAGCCCTTTCAGTGCTTATAAATAGAATTTAGCCTTATATATTGCAGTCCACTTATAGTAGACCTTTTGGAGTGTCTGTGAGAACCCGTGAAAGGTGAGACCTGCGAGTAAAAGTGTACTTCATTACTGTGCAGATATTATTCAGGAACAAGTGGTGATAAGGAAAAAGAAAATGGACAAACATGATACATTGAGACAGATAAAAAGTGCGACATGAATGAAGCACTTGAAAAGTATAAGAAATACTGTAGTCTAGAAATTGTTTCATCTTAATGTGCTGCTTTCTTTCCCACAGAAAAAATAAGATGCAAGCTTATTTCAGTAATGTACCGTAGCATTTTCTCACCACTTTTTTGGCATAGTACTTGTTGAAAGAACACAGAGAAAAAAATCAACGGAGTGATAACAAATTTTGCTGCAAATTTGCTGTGGTAGCTGAAAATTTTGCTCCTACAACAATCGATTTGTTAACACCCTGTGATTTTTTTTTCTCCGTGAAAATGTGAAGTTTATTCTACATCCCCCTGTATCGATTTTATTAAAGCAAAGTACCTTGGCATTTTTCCCACCGCATTGGTGTCATGTCAACTCGCTAAAAACATGTAGGAATTTATTCTGAATCACCCTGCAACAGTGCACAAGCACACATAACCCATAGCAACAACATTTATAACACAAATCCCGCGGCATGACCCGTGAACCCGATAAATATGGATTTTACTGCGCGTTTCAGACCATACAGCAGTCTCGTACCAAACCAATAGTGCATCAACAACAAATATATCGAGCATAATGTATGTTTGCGCGACGAAATCCGCGCAAACCGCACGGATGCACCGCACGACTCTGCGCCATGGCAACGTTTTACGTTTGGCAAATCTATGCGGCACTGACGTCCACAAAACGATCACGCGCGTGCCCAATTAATGTGCTTTCAGCACGTTTGTACCCACGGCTAGGCGATAAACGTGTAACAGGCGAAACCGCCGCTTGGGCTGCACGTTCCTGCAGTGTACACAGAGAGAAACGCGCTACTTTTTGGCGGAATAATTGGCACCGGGGGTATAATTTCATGCTAACAACTTTCCTCGTGAGAAACGCCACGAGTCTCACGCTGGTGGAAGCTGTGAGGATACAACTTTGTTTAGCGAAAATTGTGTATTTGCGGAAAGGTGAGAGGTTTTAGGTCTGATCGGGGTCAGGACACCGGGGAGAGGGAGAGAGAGAGAGGAAGGAGGCAGGGAGTGAGAAAAGCTGAAAGGAGATTTCACCGCGTCGAAGGGAGAAGAGCGAGACGGTGAATTACTATCGATCTCCTCGCGACGTCGACGACGAGTACATCGCGAGAAATGCCTCCCCAACGACTGCAGGCACGGAGCATCCTCCTCCGCCTGGTTCTTCAACCCTTGCGGAACAAACCGCCGTTATTGCCGTCTCAACTTTTTTCATACGAAACTCCGTGCTTCAGCCGTTTTGCCGTGGCGGCGGCGCGCGTGGGAGGACAGCGAGGGAAGGGCGGAAGATTGGGAGGATGATTTCCGACCGCCGGAACGGACCACAATGGAGACAAGGAAAACCGCGGCGGATGAAACGCGAGCACGGAAGTTGTGCGCCGTAGGTTTCGTGAGTGGAGACGGTGAGGATTGAGATGAGAAAATGAAATACAAAGGAAAAGCGGGTGTTCTTTATCGCTTGACGCTGTCTGGGATAAAAATGTGTGGTCGTATCTTTGAACGCGTTTTTATGTATTTATATCACTGCGGGCGGAAATGGCCACTTTTCAGCGTCGTTAGAAAAAGTTAGAAAAGTCGTTAGAAAAGAAAAGCGTCGTTAGAACATAACAAATTATAAATACAATATTTTGTATTTCTGTATTTTTTTCATTTGAATAATTTTAATTTTCGAAAATTATTTGAAAAAATTATTTAAATAAAAATAAAAATATACATAAAAAATACATAAATACAATAGTTTGTATTTAAGTATTTTTTCATTCGAATAATTTTTCTTGTCGCTCTTGTCCCTATTTTGATTTCAGAAATGTAGGTTTTTTTTATATTCGTTTTGATCGGTAATGCAGTTACCGTTTCTGCCACTGATCAGGAAAGACCTGGAAACCCAGGAAATGCCAGGGATTTAATTTTTTTCTTCAAGTATCCATTTAAAAAAAATTAATATTCATACTGCATTACAATTTTTCAAAAATTCTGTTTTTTTTTGCCAAAAGTATCAGCGTAATCGTGCCAGATGACTGCGAAATAGGCCTAGAAAGTGAAATAAAATGATTGCGTTCGAAATTACCCGACTATTCGGATCGATGCTGCAAGATTGTCTCGGATTCCTCGTCCAAAATTGGCAGAGGCTTTGAGGCTGGAAAGCGGGTCACGTTGAGATCCCCTTCCAAACGCGGAAGATCGCCTACCGCGTTCCGTTCGCGGAGAAAGGAGGGAAACACATGCACGAAGCTCGAACAGTACCTGAATGAACACCCGAAGTCCTCGTGCATGTGCGGCAATATATCGTTTGATACGTGAATTTCTCTGCCCTATGTGCGCCCGAGGCAGCCGCTCGACAGGCAAAAAGCTCTCCCGCGGGTGTAGCAACGAAAAGTGCCCGTCGACGTGGAGCAAAATGGAAAAGCGTTTCGCCCCGAAAATCGAAAAACCCTCTTCAGAGCCGCTTCGCGCAGCATATTTCAAAACTTGGTGCCTCGCAAGTGGCGTCAGTCGCGATGAAATTTGCGCCCGCAGGATGTGCGGATTTTCCATCCGTGAAATGACGGCAAATGGAGAAAAAAATAACACCGTTCTAGAAGGGAAAGAGACGCCGAACGCGTCGAGGTGGTGGGAGGCGATCCAAATTGGTGTCGCTGAGCACAATTTGCCAGGCAATTACACACCGGTTGCATCGTCGGGCCGATGCGGACACGTGGAAATATGTTCATTCGAGGCAGAAAACAGTTTCGCTAAATTACGGGGTGACCATTCGAATAAAACAGTATTTTACGTATTCGTGCGGTTAATTTATCATAGATTATTATGCTTATGAAATATCATCGTTCGTTGCATAATAATAATAATCATCGTTCATGGCATAATCTTATATATATTTTCGAAAATTGTTTGTCTGTTTGTCTGTTGGTCTGTTGTTTGTTTGTCCCAGCCCCCTTAATTCAAGTCTGTCCCAACATTAGAAATTTTGGTCGATCGAAAAAAAGTAACCTCGATTCTAACGAAGTGACGAAATACCGAAAAAAGTGAAAAATAATTTTTTGCATTTTTCTCATCGAATTTTATGTTTTTCGGTCAAACAACGGTGCTTTTCGGAATCAGCGGGAAATTTCCCATCGGATAGAGTCTTCAAACTTTACGAAATTGAAAAAACGATTTTCCTCGATTTCGTAAAGTTCGGACGTTAATTTCACGTTAATTTCCTTAACAACCTGCTAGTAATAATAATAATCACCGCAAGTAACTGCTGCTAGTTACCGAAAACTTATTCACAGATTCTGCAAAATCGTAAAAATGGTAACACCTGCATGTTCCACACGTGCAATTGCAACAAAAAAAAATCAGTCCATTTTAGAGCTCGTCAATGACCTTAAAAAAATGTCTACACAAAATTTGATCGACGTTACAAAAGCCAAGAAAAAAATAACACAATCAATATTGCATTTTTTTCTCACCCTACGACCATCATCATTTCTCCTCTCCCCCGTGCAAGCGACTCGCCCCAACAGCGCAACGAGACGGCCAAAAACGAAGACCCCGGCGTGATAAATAAATTCTTAAGAATCGTCCTGTCACAACACATACTTATGCAATTTATTTGTTATTAGGATCAATCAAACGAGCCCGCGCGTTGAGACGATTTTACATATGCGCCGCTCTCGGTGCTTCGTCTGCTCGCTCGTTGCCGTTTATAGTCGCACCGATGACGGCGCCTCGTTACACGCCGGAGTCTCGAGAGAAAGAGCGACGGTCGCGGCCTCTGCCTCGGCGCGGATAAACGATTCTCTCGCTCGCGCATGAATGAATCGACGAGTCGTTACGCGCAATCAAAGTCGGTAATGCGCTTCTTCTCAGTCGGCCCGCGCGGCACAATGAGGAGTCTCCATCTCTGTGTGTTCCGCGCGCACACCCTGAGCATTTGCGTCTGCGGCGCACACGTTTTATAGACGATGATGTACGGCGCGGGAGGCCGTCGTATAGTGCGTGTGTACAGTGGACTCTCCGATAAGTTAAGTTCCGAAAAGTTAAGGCACTCCGATAAGTTAAGGATTAACGCTCTGATAAGTTAAGATCGACCCTTTTCTGAGCTCTTTCTACACGGATGATGTTGAAGTTTGCATCGTTGGAATGCAACGAAATTGAAAAAAAAAAAAAAAATAATAATAATTCCAATCAACCCAAATTATGAAATCAGGTATAAAAAGTCATCATATCAATCAGTTCCTGTGATGATTTTTTTATAGTTAACTTCATCATTTGGGTTAATTAGAATTAATTGTTTTTTCTGATTTTCGTTGCATTCCAACGATGCAAACTTCAACGTCTATACGGAGAGAAGGATCTGATACTTTTTACCATATTTCTAGTAAAAAGTATTGTAAATTTCCGGTAGAGGGGAGATATATAACGCCATCTATCGAGAAGAACTAGAACGATGAGAATTTTTACCACGAAATATGGTAAAAAATATTGTATATATGTTAAAAATTCTTATAGTTCTCGTACTGTTCGTCAGGTGGCGGCTATGGCTTTTCAATACCAGGCGCCTTGGTAATTTTTACTATAGCGTCCGGTAAATTTTATCACATCCTTCTCTCCGTGTAGTGGGGATCTTAACTTATCGGAATGGCCTAATCGGCTGTCGGTCCCGCGACCTTAACTTATCGGAGTGTCCACTGTAATGCCGATTCTATAAAAAGACTCGCTGTCATCGCGGGCGCGCGCGATGCCTGGCGAACGCCCGGCTCGTTACACCACCGACCCGAACAGACGACGACGAAGGCGACTCGCGTCGGATTCTGTTACGATATGTACCGCGCGCAATTTGGCCGAGATCGTTAGAACAATTTTATATCGAGGCGTAGCGCGTCTCGGTCGAGCGATCGCGCCTCCCGTTTCGTTGTACGTACGTCTCTCGGCGGATCCCAAGACTGATCCCACGCTTCGAGTCTCGGCGCCCGAGATTTTTCTACGGGCTTGAATCACGCAGTGTACATAGAAATCCAATTAACAATGTATTTCATTATTCGGTTCTCTGACCTTTAATTCCGAGCGGAACTATATCGGCAGTGTGTGACGCACGCATTGGGAATTGTTACGGCGGTTATACTCTGTCGCTTTTGTATTGTTCTTTTGAGGACTGGAGACCGTGTTTTGGGGACCATAAATAAGAGAGAGATTGATCGCTGTGAAATGGGCGAGAAATCGATTGGGCGGACTCTTTGATTTTTGTGAGGGTGGAATTGCCTGTAGGATATTTTAAGTGAAGTAATTGTAATTTGGTTTACTGGGATTAGTATTTTTTATTGTGTCTTTGCGCTAGATTAAGGTTGATCTTAATTGTGCATACTGTATTGTACGTTTGTAGCGTTGTTTTGTAAGTCGCGGAAAATAGTTTTATATTTTTGGTACATGTGTTATTAAAGTGGATTTATCGATAACAGACATCCAAATTTTTTAATTTTTTTAATTATCACTAAAGCATAAAATGATATTTCCAATTCAAAAATGGCAACTAAAAAACAGCTTTAGACATCCAACTGCAAATTGTGATGATTCTCTCACCTACATGGATTTCGCTCAATCGCCATTACGTTATCTTTGCTCTCGTAGCATCAAAATTTCCTACGGGCGTCAGGTGCAAGTATACCCAGCGGTCTTCTCAAATCGACTTTCTAGCACGGAGAGTTATATTTATAAGTTCGAATCGAGGGCGCATGAGTTCACTGCTGGGACGGCGCAAAGTGCGAACAGGAAGCTCATTTTCCTTCTCAAAGACAATTCACTAGGTATCCAGGTATCTCTATATCCAGGCGTACATATATGCACCCGATAATGTTCTCACTTTCGAGAAGATTTCACCCAGCGACCTGAAGCCAGAGGGAGAAGGAGATCAATAATCAAGTCACTCGAGGTCAGCCAAGGTAATTTTACGTGAGGACAACTTTTATACTTGCAGTAAATTTAATCATTTTAATTATTTTAATTAATTCCGTGCAACGACATTTCCTTAAGTATTCATGTTACATACAGGACCACCAATATTCATCCAATAGTGTTCTTAATTTCGAGAAGATTTCACCGAGTGACCTGAAGCCAGAGGGAGAAAGAGATCAATAATCAAGTCACTCGAAGTCAGCCTGGTAATTTTGCGTGATGACAATTTTTATAATTGTATTTAATTTAATCATTTTTATTATTTTAATTAATTCTGTGCAGTGACATTCCCTTAGGTATCCATGTTACATACAGGCCCACGAATATTCATCCAATAGTGTTCTTAATTTCGAGAAGAATTCACCGAACGACCTGAAGCCAGATGGAGAAGGAGATCAATAATCAAGTCACTCGAGGTCACCCTGGTAATTTCGTTTGATGACAATTTTAAAAATTTTATTTAATTTAATCATTTTTATTATTTTAATTAATTCTATGCAGTGACATTTCCTTTGGTATCCATGTTACATACAGGTCCACCAATATTCACCCAATAGTGTTCTTAATTTCGAGAAAATTTCACCGAGTGACCTGAAGCCACAGGGAGAAGGAGATCAATAATCAAGTCACTCGAAGTCAGCCAAAGTAATTCAGCATGATGACAATTTTTATAATTTAATTTAATTTAATTTAATGATTTTAATTATTTCAATTAATTCTGTGCAGTGACATTTCCTTAGGTATCCATGTTACATACAGGCCCACGAATATTCACCCAATACTGTTCTTACTTTCGAGAAGATTTCGCAGAGCGACCCGAAACACCAGAGGGCGAAAGAGGAATAAGTATTCGAGTCACTCGGAGTCAGCCAAGGTAATTCTGCGTAACGATAATTATCAGAAGTTACGCGAACGCCGTGTTATACCGTTGAGGACTATGGTATAACGCTTTTACGAGTACTATACACTGGGTACGCGACGGTTCAGCACGAATCCCGGCCACGGACGCTGCCCACGACAATGCGCCTCATGCGTACACCGAGCGCACAACGCCACACTGACGTGTGCGCCACACTGTTGCACCTGGGATATCTGTGTGCAATGCAATTCACAGACTCTGTGCACTTGGCTGTATTTAACGCGAGTAACGTGCCGAGACAGATCGACACAGTTGTTCGCGATAAGCGCTAATATTAGACTTGTTACATTTGCCTTTCGAACTTTTCTTCAAACGTCGGAATCCACGAGGGGTGGGAGCGGTGTAGAAGTTTCTGTTAACTTTAACAATGACCTTGATATCGTTAATTACACTGAGGAAGAAAAAAGTTGCTGATATTAATAGCGCATTTCTTTCCGATAACTCCAATAGAATTTCTTTGGTACAAAAATAAAATATGAGGTAATTTTTTTTTTTTTTTTTTTTTTTTTTTTTTTTTTTTTTCAATCAGCGAATTCAATTCTGTTCCTTGAGGACATTTATTTAAGGCTGATGTGGTGGACGTCACGCTGCGCGCTTCGATACATCATTGGTATGATGATTTTCATTGAAAAATAATCCGAATTTATATGTGATTAATTCCTGGGTAAAAATTTGAAACAAGCACATTTACGTCAGTGGTATCAACACCCCCAAAAACACAATGTGTAGAAAAAAGAACTTGAGCTGTTTATTAGAAAGTTGTGAAATAAATTGAAAACTGAGACCCATGGAAGTCAAATTCATTAGACCCTTCTGTGCATTTTTGCCAAACGGGAATGCCTGAAAACTATGTTTGTCTCAAATCAGTCGCACCTGATTAAAGCCTACAGAATCTTAGGCTTCGCTGCTGAGCCGCAACGTCCGACATTGGCAGCTTTTGGAAGGAGAACGCAATCGCGAGTACAGAACCGTTGCCTGCCCAGGGCACTTGTATCTACATCCTATTACAACTGCGGGTGGTGCCCAGAGGTTACGCTGTAAAAGCGACTATAATCGTCTTAGAAACCGTCTCTCTCGCTTCCTCTCGTCGAGCATCGCGACTCACGGAGGCGCTCGCTAAATACGCGATTATTATCGTATAGAATTACACGTCCGTGATCGCGGACGATGCGCTGAACCGCGGCGTAAAGTGCAGTCGCAGGTGTGTCCACTGCTATGTGTTTTGTTGCGGTGAACGGCGATGCCGGTTCGTTCTTCTGCAGCGAAATAGGAATGAGAGAAACAGAAAAAGAGAAAGAAGAAAAAAAAGTGCGACAAAGTCGAGTGCTACCCGCTACTCAGCGCTTTCACGATAAATCTCCCGAGTGCCTCGAGGAATCTCGGGGAGGCTTCAAGTGGCGACGATTCCCTCGGCCTGGAGTTCGCTCGCTGAACGCGCTCGCGGTCTCAACCTACGGAGTAGGTCGGTAGGTTGCGCGACGGGAACAGGCTTACGTGTAGAATGTCTGGTTGTACGCGTGTTGTAAGTGCACCGAGCACGGCATGGGACCTGCCCCATGGCATCCGAGAGAAAATATATATGTACGTCGTAAAGGAAACCGCGTCAGCGCGCGCGCGCGCGGTTCTCTCGCCGCGCCTCGCCTTTTTCGGAGCATCGAGACGTGTCATGGAATTACGCGCTCGTGTGTGCACACAACACTTTGCGGTCCGATATTTGCGAAACTCTGAGGAACATTTTTGGAAAAAACAAACTGTCTTTTGACGATTTATATGGAAGAAAAGGTTAAAACAAATGAATTGATAAGAGTAAGAGCCACCCAGGTGGAAAATGTGCAACGTTGAATGTGCGACTTGAGAATGATGGTATAGGTTAAAAGTCGATATTTTGAAAAGAAAAAAAATTGGATTCGATTTTGGCGATTTTCGGTCGGGAGCCGGATCTACGATTTCTGACAGAAAAAATATTTTTTTCGTCGCCAAGAAAATATTTTTTTCAAAATCGATTAAAAAAGGTTAATAACCAGTTTTTTCGGGGGTAGAATATGCGACTTGAGAATGATGGTATAGGTTAAAAGTCGATATTTTGAAAAGAAAAAAAATTGGGGTCGATTTTGGCGATTTTCGGTCGGGAGCCGAATCTACGATTTCTGACAGAAAAAATATTTTTTTCGTCGCCAAAAAAATATTTTTTTCAAAATCGATTAAAAAAGGTTAATAACCAGTGTTTTCGGGGGTAGAATATGCGACTTGAGAATGATGGTATAGGTTAAAAGTCGATATTTTGAAAAGAAAAAAAATTGGGGTCGATTTTGGCGATTTTCGGTCGGGAGCCGAATCTACGATTTCTGACAGAAAAAATATTTTTTTCGTCGCCAAAAAAATATTTTTTTCAAAATCGATTAAAAAAGGTTAATAACCAGTGTTTTCGGGGGTAGAATATGCGACTTGAGAATGATGGTATAGGTTAAAAGTCGATATTTTGAAAAGAAAAAAAATTGGGGTCGATTTTGGCGATTTTCGGTCGGGAGCCGAATCTACGATTTCTGACAGAAAAAATATTTTTTTCGTCGCCAAAAAAATATTTTTTTCAAAATCGATTAAAAAAGGTTAATAACCAGTGTTTTCGGGGGTAGAATATGCGACTTGAGAATGATGGTATAGGTTAAAAGTCGATATTTTGAAAAGAAAAAAAATTGGGCTCGATTTTGGCGATTTTCGGTCGGGAGCCGAATCTACGATTTCTGACAGAAAAAATATTTTTTTCGTCGCCAAAAAAATATTTTTTTCAAAATCGATTAAAAAAGGTTAATAACCAGTGTTTTCGGGGGTAGAATATGCGACTTGAGAATGATGGTATAGGTTAAAAGTCGATATTTTGAAAAGAAAAAAAATTGGGGTCGATTTTGGCGATTTTCGGTCGGGAGCCGAATCTACGATTTCTGACAGAAAAAATATTTTTTTCGTCGCCAAAAAAATATTTTTTTCAAAATCGATTAAAAAAGGTTAATAACCAGTGTTTTCGGGGGTAGAATATGCGACTTGAGAATGATGGTATATGTTAAAAGTCGATATCTTGAAAAGAAAAAACTCTGAGGTCGATTTTGGTGAAAAGTTTTTCAAGTACGCGCGCTAGCGCGTGTGATTACCCTAGTTAGGATAAATTATTGATTGCGTCAACTCATATGTTTTGGTCGCGAGAACTAATTTTTTTCCTGTGATAACACAGATCCTCAGCTTTTTCATCAGTATGGGTGGATGCCAAGAAAATAATTTGGGATTCACCGAGTAAATTTTTGAGTGCAGAAAAGAAAAAGTGGAAGCACAATATCCGGTGATTGGAAGGAAACGTCGCCAAGAAATGTGTAGTGTTCATGAAGCACGGAGTGAGTGCGGAGGGGGCGATGAAAAAACAAACGCAGGCCACACCAAAGAGGCAAAGATCGAAGAGCCACGTTGTCTGGCTTCCCAAAGTTTATATACAACGCGCGTGTACTAAGTCAGAAGCAGAGTCATTGGCACCTATATTGAGAGAACCGTGAATAATCAGCTGGTGAGAACGAGACAGCCGTACACGCTAATGGCTGGCAACAGTCACGATGTCTAAATGGCCGATCACTGTGCTGTTTATCCTACACTCGGCAAGAGCCACGAACAAATGAGACGGGACTGCGTGGGGCACGTGTGTGGTTTCTCGCAGTGTTTAATCTATTACCACTGGCTCTGTGTTCACTACGGCAGGATTCGAATTTCGTTGCGACAAGAAAATCACTAAAAGTCACCGCACTGAGAATCAAATGCTTTAATAGTTCAAGTCAGAAAGTGCCAAAAACAAGCACACAACATTTTATTTTTCCCTCAAAACTTATTATGTTCCTACTAATAATAATAATACTAATAATAAATATTAATAATAATAATACTAATAATAAATATTAATAATGATAATATTAATACTACTAATATTAACTATTAATAATAATAATATTAATAATTCTCTTTGCTTTTCATAGAGCATTTTTCTCTCTACCAGTAAACTAAAAAAGCATCGTTGAGCGCATCGTACAGAAAAAGAACCGTATTGCAGAGCCGATTCACCTTCTGACTCCCTTATTTGAATCCCAAATACCGAGTGCTCTTCTTCTCTCTCTCTCTCTCTCTCTCTCTCTCTCTCTCGGTGCGCAGCCAACGTGGTAGCTTTTGAGTAAACTGAAATACCGTCTGCGTCCTGTAAAACGTTCGGTACATCAGGCGCCGCTGACAGACATGTTTGTCGGGAGCTACGACTCGAACACTTCGCTACATGCACCGACGAATTCCTTCTCTCGCGCTTATACGGAAACGCACTTAGGGTTCGCGTGCGTTCGCCAGTTCGAAAGCTTCGGCTACCGTATAAGATTACCTCGGAGGACATTTAAACGCGTAGACTTTTAAGGAAATGCGTCAGCGGTCGGTGATGCAGCGTCGAGTCGAGTCGAGCGCATAGTGTGGATTGTTGTGCGGCCAAAAGCGTCGTCGAAAAGTGGACAGGGATGAGTGAGAGTAATCGATATAGCCAGTGACAAAAAATCGCGCATTCTACCGCAGAACGAGGGGGGCACACGGTGTCCGTGGTCCCCTCGGATCGCGCGTCGCCGAGTCCCTCGCTTCCCCATTAGCGGGGTGAATTGCGAGAGTCAGGGAAGAAGAAAAATCAATGCCGTCTGCCTGCAACCCTTCCCTCCCTATTCTAGTCTGTCCACTCATGCATCCTCGAAAACGTGCTCTCAGAAATCAGCCCTAACGGGTGGCTGCATGAGCATGGCCACCGAGAATCAATGGCTGCTGTTCAACAGCTGTTGCCTATCTGCATTATAACCTAAAAAAAAACATTAAACGCAATTTACTCGGAAAAATATAAACGAATTTCAATGAAATTTTGGGATCACGTTGGTGCCATCGTCGTGTATGATATGCGAATGATTTATCGATTTTGGTCCATTCATCTCGTACGTAAATGCGTTCAAAGTTTCGAGGTGGAGCGCAATTTTAGCACACCTGTGATTTGAAAACGAAAAAGTGTCTTGGCCGATTCCAAACGGTTAAAAATTCAGATGCATCGCTTTTAACAGTGACATTTCGCTGCGCAGTAGCACGAATGCGACTTTATTGAATACTAAGCAGAGTGAAGACACGAGAAATAAGAAATCGAGAAATCGCGCGCAGCGAGGACACGACGCGATGAATATTGAAAAGTGAAAAGAGGCGAGCGACGGGGACTATAAAAAGCGTCTTTTCATTTAGTATTCAGATTTTTCGTCGGAGCTATCGAGAGCTTCCGCGGAGTCTGAGGAGAGCGTGGGCACGAGAACCCGAGAGAGCTGCACCCAGCAGCAATCGTCTATCGCCTGCGCCGTCAGAGACCAGAATTTCTACGTGGGTTACACGCGATCGTGCGATTCTCGCCAACGCCGGTTCCCTTCCGCCGCGATTTCCCGCGGCAGCGCCGAGTCGGGCGATAAACAGTGAATAAATAAATAATGTGGACCGAAGCGACGAGGCGAACGGGAGAAGCGGAGCCGGCAGCGCGGCGAGCGCGAGTTTGACCGGTGGGTCTCGCTTCTCAACTGTATTAGTGACCCAATTTCCTTCATGATTAATTGATAAGGGTGCAATGCAGAAATACCCGGTGACATACTGACGACTATTTGAAATTCAATTCAACATGTCCGCACTCTTTCTCCACCGTTATAAAAACCACGATAAAAACGGTTGTTTTTAAACCTTTTGGGTTTTTAATGATCATCCGGTGTCTTCGTGAGTCAAGTGTCAATTTTCTTCGAAATTAATCACGAGAACAATTTTTTTTAATAAGATTGGAGTCTACAAGAAGCCTATAAATATTTAAAAAATAGAAGTTCCTCGTTTTTTTTAGATTTAATTAATTTTAATGACTCTTCTATCACATTTTTGTATAATTCCATGAATAATTTGAAGAAAAAAAAACTGTTCGAGTACATTGACCGCCGCGAGGGAAGTCCCAACACAGCCAACCGGCCAAGTGGCCGAGCTCGGCGGCTACTTTCGAGTTCGTCCGACTCGCCTCGATGTAGCTCTAGGTCAGTTACCTGCTACCTCGCTACCAGGCATTTAGCTAATGCACCGCGGCATCGCCGCGTCTTCTCCGCTTTGATAATACCAGTATTTCTCGATTCGCTACCACTGAAATGCCCGCGAGATGATTAAGTGCAGATACGACGAGGGATTGAGAAAAAAAAAGACACCCAAATAAAATGCACAATTTTCTCAGAAGTATTGGATACGATAAACACTCCCACCCTTCGTGGTCAACGGCACAACGAAACCTTCTTCAACCGCGCCAGCAATTACGATAATTATCCGTTGGGTACAGCGAGAGGGACGAGTTTTCTCAGCAGTTGCATTCCTTCGAGTCCCGGACTGGATTCTCCGGTCCTACGCTTGAGTGTATCGAGCATCGTGGAGAACACAACCCAACTGCATCGAGGTACTTCACGCTCGAGCATGAAATATATTTGCGAGTAAACGAGCATCTTGAACGTCGTGACAACGACAACCACCCCTCCCGTTCTGTATATAATTGCGAAATAATTACGGAGAACGGGGGCACTCGACAAAAGGGCGATCAAAGGAGTTTGGGCAGTTTTAGTCTTCCTCGAATTGTGCTCGCTGCTCGTTCCACATTCGCGATTTCGTACCAATTTATAAATACGGACGAGCGAACAGGTTCACCGGGGTCTAGCCAAAATTGACGCCCAGGCTCTCGATGGACCGACTAGAAACCAGTATACGTCGTGCGGGTCCTCAGCACACAGTCACGTATCGCTCCTTTTAAGCGCGTTTACTATATCTCCTGTACTTTTGGTTAGACCAGTGCGAATAAATAGTGACGAATCGGGGCGTGGGTGGAGCACAGAAAAGTTGGGAAAAAGAAAAGAAAATGTGCCTGAATGACACTCGGAAAATATTTGTCTCGTCTGCGACTATTAATTTTTATTTATTTATTTATTTAAGACATTTTTGTTTTAAGAGATTTTTGTCTCAAAGCGACTTTAAAACGGAACCGTGAATATTTACTGTATTAAATTAAATGAATTCAATTACGCTTTAATTTTTTAATGAACTATATTTTTTATTTACCAAAACGAGTTTCAGTATCCAAATCATGGGCGCTCGTGGCTCGTGTCTCCACACAAATTTTCCCTTTCCGCTAAAAGTCGCGAACTTTGTGCTTAGTCACCTGCCACATCTTCAAATCACAATTTTTTTTTCGTCACATTCACAGCGTGAATTTTTTTTTCGTTTTTTTTGTCGCGTCTTTCGCGATTATTTCACCGGAGGCAGGTTGGAAACTCGCGAGGATAGGCGAACGGCAGACACGAGACTATTCCGCAGAGAGTGTGGAGGAGGAGAGAATCGTCGAGGAGGCTCCTCGTGCCCGGAGAACTCGCACTGTTTCGTATGTGGATCGCGGTGCACGCACCGATGACCACGTTAACCGTTTATACCGTGGGGTTGTTATACTCTCGGCTGATAGGCGAATCCCTGGTGGATACTCTCGTGGCCGTTGCCTTGTCGAATTTACTCTCGTATAATGTACAACGAAAATTGTATCCAACCATTCGGGGACCATTATAATGAGAATGAAAGGCCAACAGCTTTCGGATTACATGTAGGTATTTTCTTCCATCCTATTTGCCTCGTTTGCTACACTGTCCCATCATATTAAAAACATAACGCAACGTAAAAACTGTTGAATGAAAAATCAAAAAGTAAAATGTAGTGAAAAGTGCTAAAAAGACTATAAAAATGATAAGATATGAAAGACCAGTCTAAGACTTGAAAATTGTGTATATCTCTTGATTAGTAATTTTTTTGTAATTACTGACATTAATCCAAGCGTGGGCTGTTTTATTCCGAAAATCAACCAATAGAGGCAAAAAAACGCGACCAACTTTTGAACCTGAATAATTTTATCGGAAGCCGGAATCTGTTTTCAAAATGTGCCACTCGATACGCTATCAAATCCCTGACCGTCCTAGTTTTCCAGCAACTTAATGAATGAAAATACAGGTTCCGCAAGGTCAACGTAATTTATATTCGCAGCGCTAAATGAGTGTCGGAACAAGTTGGCGATAGAGGATCGCAAAAGTGCAGCTCTCGCGAACGTATAAACCGCCACCGTGGCTCACACGGACGATTCACACGATATCCCGCAGTCTCCATATAGCAGATTCGCCGGAGATCTTAACTCACACGGGCAGGAGCGCGAAGTCACTGATAAGCGATATCGGATGACAATATATATATATCGTGTGCCGAGCTGCAGCCTGGAATCGACATCTTGGCACAGCTCGCAATGTACCGTTCACTTTAAACAGGAAATTGGAAACCCCGAATCACGTGTAAACCGCCAACACCTAAGCCGAACGATCAATACCTCATTGTGCGCATTGTCTACGGAAATTCCACGTTGTCCAAAGCGTTAAGAGGATTGATTCAAGTTTTTAATGATGTTGAAGTTTGCATCGTTGGAATGCAACGAAATTCAGAAAAAAAAATTAATTCTAATGAACCCAAATGATGAATTTAGATATAAAAAAATCATCAAAAAAACCAATGGCTATGATTACTCTTTATACCTAATTTCATCATTTGGGTTAAATAGATTTTTTTCTTTCTGAATTCCGTTGCATTCCAACGACGCAAACTTCAGCATCATAGTTTTCATTCCCCCATTCGCGTCCCTTAAATTATGAAAACTTGGATAAATTAACTTGGATAATGAATCCTTATTATTAATCACGAACGTTAGATTTGCAACATGAACGTATGATTCGAAAGCCATTTTTTAATACCTAATGAGTCTTCGTTGCAAGCTTAGAAAATTAATCAAATGCTCCAAATCTGCAAATTACACACGTAAAGCGAATTCACCGTTTCCAAACGGGAAATTGAGCTAAACGGTGGAAACAAACCCCGTTTTTTTTTTCTTTTTTTTTTCAATAGCAAACTACCATCGGTGTTTTTCAAAGTATCGGTCGCGATAGCTAAAACGCGTCTTATGTAGCCGACGCCGATAGTCGTGCTAATCACGCTCGCGTAATCTGCATAACGCGCCTAAGCTCGTAAGAATCACTACTCCGACGCGTCACGGCGAGGTGCGCATAGCCGGGTACATGGAAGCGTGAAGGTATAGTGAATAAACTGCGGGGCATAAAACGCGGCTCTCCGCGAGGCTGGAAGAAGCTCGCGAGCATTAACGAGGCTCGGTGTGGTCGCACTACCGTTCGTGTGTACACGGCTACATATTGTACAGTTAGAAATATATCAATTTATCAGAATCCTCGCCGAGGCCTGTGGCCCGTGACTGATTGAACGTATCTTATCGCCCAAGTGCGTCTACGTGTAACAGAGGCGAAGCGACGACGAGCGCGAGAAATCGCGAAGGGAATCCAATAGAAGGAGAGAAGAGAGAAAATATGCCGAAGGCTGTCCGAGGAATGGCAATAGGCAATATCGTCGAATGCCGAGGGGGGGCAATGCGAGCAAAAGATAAAGAAATATGCAGAAGATTACACGAACAAGCAGTGGGATCAATGCTAGCGGCCGCCGCCCGGAAATTCCAGACCGATCTTATCGTTGATTCTAGTGCACTCAGGCATTGTCGTCGTCTTCGTCGTTGCGCATCGCACACGAGATCCGACCGTCTCTCTCTTTCGCCTTCGCGTCGGCCGAGGACGGTGCAAGAAGTTCGAAGCGTTAATCTGCCATTCCTTAATTGTACGAGCGGGGTTAACGACCGAGGGATCTCGTGAAACGTAGCCGAAAGCCACATCAGAGACGAGAAAGTGGACCACTGTGTCCCGGAATCGTGGCTTGAGGCGCGAAGGAGGAACGTGTAACGAAGATGGCAACACGTTTGCGATGCGGTGACCCGATGAGAGAGGCGAGGAATAACGATTTGGGCATTCGATGGGACATAACGCCCGGAGTGATGAGAAATTGCTTGAGGGAAATCTCTGAAAGGCCGATGAAGAGCCGGAGTTCGACTGCGACTGTGACTTCCTTCCGGCGTGCCCTTCTCGCATCGTTCCACTCCCGATAGCTCGGTGATCACCGAGCGGAACTTCTAATCAACGAATCGCCACGCTTTGAGGAGTATGCGTTATGGCATTGGATTACAGGCTTTGGCACTCGATTTTTGTTCGCTCGGCCGAATCGATGACGAGACTCTTGAAGAGACTCGTCATCGTACCTTAGCCGGAAAGTTAGCTGATACATTGCAGCGAAAGTTATCGGTTCTTGGTACCAACTGGACGCGATATTGGACTTGGAAACGTCCAAGAATTTCAGTAGTTGGGGTCGTTGTGGGACTTTTATGACCTGCCTACTCGATCACTCGTCTTTGCTTTTTTGCCTGCTTCGAATAAAATTTCAATCAAACATTCGGATACGAGAGATTCAAAGGCAAAGTGATTTGTCGAAAATATCAGATCTTCCCAAGAGAATAAAAGTGGAAAAATTGTCACCCTGTGCGGGAAGATGGGAGACGCACAAAAATCTTTGAGCCCTAAATTCGACCTGATAAAGAGAACAAATTGATTACTAAACTGATTGATTGATTACTAAATTAATTATTAATTAATTACTGATTGATTACTAAATTGATTTTTAGCAGTTTAATATCAAGTAAACTGCAAAAAAATGAAGCCTTTATGACGCAAATCGTTCATGACATCCGATACCTCAGGCAAAGCTGCGCTTAACGTCCACATTTCCAGCGCCTGACAAATCTGACTCAAATTTTCATCGTGATTGCGGTGGAAAATGGAAAAATTAAATTTGTAACCCATTCACGGAGTGGCCGAGCGGGGAGATCACGATCCGCGATTTTTCCTGCATAGCGGAGACCAACCTTCGTGGCTGGAGGCGAGCGGAAACCCAGGGGAGCGCCCGCGTGCTCTCATATATGCACTCCGGTAAGGCGGCCGAATGCGGAAGGGATCGGCGAGCGGCCGCCGTCGCCGCCGTTGCTGCTAAGTCGATCCACTTCGAGTAACCGCGAGGCCCCCGTGCGCCATAGACTAGTACACAGCGACTAGCGCTATTTATATACACCTGCGCACACGTGCCTAGCAAGCGAACCGGCGAGACTCGCGATTCCTCGCGACGCCGCCGGCTGCCGAGGCGATCCATATGCTCCGCATTACAAGTCATAAGGCTTTTACGCAGTCTGCGCATTCGTCGTGATTGATTATCAACGCCCGACAACACTGCAAACGTTCCACGAATATTTTCGCAGGATTTTAATTTTTTTTCTTGCTTTCCGTCGCGCAGTTATCCACTCGCTAATCTCGCAGTGCTGCTGCTTGCGCTATCGAGGAACGTGGAACGAAAATCGCGTACGGCGGACTCTGAGAAATTTTGCTGGGCGGGACAGACTGAATCGGATTCGCTGGACAATTATTTTTCTTACATCGGAGTTCATTGAAGACAGGAGGAAATCCTGCTTCCGTTGGATGTGTAAAAGTCACGTGTTGTACGGATTAGGCTAATATTTGCTCACGTTCACCGTGAATCGGTGTTAAATTTTTTTTGTTCTTGGATTACGTTGTCGATGTCTTGGGAGACGCCTTCTTGGTGGGTTGAAGGATCTTTAAGGACTCTCAAAGTCCAGGTGGACTTCGACAGAAAACTCGGGGTCTAAGTCGTTTGCAGCGGACTTGTAAGAGGCCAGGTGGGATTTTATCAAGTGCTCGGTGTCCAATTCGAGTTCTTCAAAGTTTTTGGAGCGCAGGTCGAGTTCTTCGCGGTCTTCAACGTCCAGGTCGGGCTCTTCGAAGTTTCTTGGAATCTACGTCGAATTCTTCATGGTTCTTGGAGCTCTCATCGACTTTTTCATGCTTTTTCTCACGATCTCAGAGTCCGGATCGACATCCTTATAATTTCCTGGAGTTATCTGCGTCGAATACGAAGATTTTCCTCGACTGTCAATCAGAGAACGAATAAAACAAAAAGAATACATAGTATCGAAAATGCAAAAACTAATTTTTGTAAGAGTACATTTTTTACTCCATCAAAAAATGTCGATTAATAATTCATGCTTTGTTTAAAATCAAATTTTGACGCTGTCAGCACTCGTTGGATTTGGCAATAGAAAAAAAAGAAGAAATTTGTCGACCGATTTATTCGTAAAATTCGCGAGTAGGCGCGCTATCTTAATCGACGGAAATTATAGACGTGGAGTAAGCGAGGGCGCCGCGAGATGTCCGCTATATTAGGTCGCCCGATTGCGTCGATGAGCGAATAATTGGAGTCAACGTGAAACGTGAGAGGAAAAGAGCGGACGCTCGAGAGACACTTAATTACGAGAAAACACATTTGCGGAGGCGCGGCCGTGGTGTATAACGCGATGAGGTTCGCGCTAATCGTTATTCCAGCACGGCCGAGCGCGCACGCACGTTTCAACGTCGCGTTTCCTTCGTATCCCAAGGTCCTCTCAACCTTATTTCAATCGCGTTAACCAGGAAAAAATTAAAATGTCGCAAAATCTACGTGCACCATCCCCAAATGGGAAAACGCAGTTATACTCCACGCGCAATTTACGAACCTGCATAATATTCACGTGGAAAAAAAGTAAAATTAATTATCAAGAGGATAAGCCGATAAGTTATGAAATACACGAAAAAAAAAAAACACCACGACTAGTTAAGCATCGTGACTTTCAACGATACTGAAAAAAATGCTTCCTGCTTTGGCTCCGCATCGGCACTGCACTCGACTGAGCAACTAATTAAAAGGACTTATCAAATTTAATAAGATGACGGCGAGAGAAGAAAGAAAATTGCGATCGCGAGTGCATGAAACGCCGCGGCCACGGAAGAATCGCGTTTGGTAAGCAAATTAACGGTGTTTCTTCTTCTTTTTTTTTCTTTTTCTTTTTACTTCAATGCACCGAGAAGTTACGGAACATCATGTGTGGGCGAGGAGATCGTTGTTGCGAGGCGATTGTGAAAGTTGCCGAGTAAACGCTGAATACATTTTTTGTGCCAATGCGAAGGGGGAGAAGAAGATGAAGAAAAAGAAGGTGAGTGCGGAGTGCAAACTGGCCTGCAGTTTCTCACGTATTTATACATACATGTGGTCTAGCCACGCAGCTCTCCACGCGTAAGGATCGAAGATAAGGATAATAATGCACCGCTCATAACCACCCACCATCACCCACGCATCCTCGGCTCGATTCTCGCTCGACCGAAGGCTAGGTAAATATTACAAGTGCGCCTCGGAACAAAAGGCCGCGACCGAAACGCGCCTCCCGTGGGAGCCTCTCGTCGATTGTATTTTAGCGCGATTTAGTGTTTCGTATTTGCACCTGCGGTTCAATCAATTCTCACGCTGTTACGGGGAAATTGAATCCATACAACGCGCGAAATGGGATTTGTGGAGCTTCGAAGTCGATGGAACTTGACAAAATAAAAACGTTTTGAAGAATGGGAGTTTTTCTGTTAGAGAAGAAATGGTAAATAAGGTAAATATTTTATATTTACCTTATAAATATAAAATATGATAAATATAAAGTATTTATAAGGTAAATATAAAAATGTTATTTACTTATGTCTATATTTTATATAAATATAAAAAATAGACAAATATTTTATTTTATATAAATATAAAAAATAGACAAATATTTTATTTTATATAAATATAAAATATAGACAAATATTTTTCACAAATTTTAAAAGAATGGAGATATAAATAACTACAAATACTTGTTAAAATGAACAAAGCCGAAATAACCGCGATTGAACGATCACGAATTGCGATTTTTATCCGCGGTTTAATCAACACGTCTCGCATTTTCGTGTTTCAGCGATAGTGAGGCGCAGCTCGACGCTGCCGCTGCGTCCGTAATTTTGATTGACGTGGGTAATGCCCCGAGGGCGTGCAGGACACGCGCGGAAGTAGTTCCAGTAAAATGCGTGTACGCGGCGCTCCGCGAGACGAGTGCGCATTGCTAAGAAAAGATGAAAGAAGGAAAAAAACAAAGAGTCGCCACGAATATATTCTCGGGCCGACGCGAGCAAACAGCTTTCGCGGAAACTCGCGCTGCACGGAGTGAAAACTCACGGCGACGACGACGACTCTGTCTGCGGGTTGTTGTGGATTCCCGAAGGATGTACGAAAATAGAAGGAGGGCAACAGCTCCGGGCGACAAAATCTCGATGTTTTTACCGAGTCGTTTAACATTTTTGTCGGCTTTCCTTCGCGCTTTAATTCATTTTTGCTGTCTAAGCAAAAGCGACGAAGACGATGAGGATTTATTTGCCCCGAGTGTCTTCAGGGTCTCGAATGCTCCATTAAAAAGGAAGTAAAATGTGAACCAAAGACTCGGGAAAAAATTTTGTGCCATCTTGGAATCGCATTTTTGTGCCAGAAAAAAAATTCTCATTTTTTTTTTAAACAAAAGTGACAACGACGATTTTTATCATGTTTAAGTTTGCATCATTCGAATGCAACGAAATTCAGAAAAAAAATTAATTCTAATTAACCCAAATGATGAAATTAGGTATAAAAAGTTATCGTATCAATTAGTCCCTATGCTGATTTTTATACGTAATATCATCATTTCGGTTAATTGGAATTAATTTTTTCGCCTGAATTTCGTTGCATTCCAACGTTGCAAACTTCAACATCATCGATTTTTCCTCGCCGCGCTGACGACACAAAGGAGGATGTGAAAATCCTGTTGTTGTGTCGAGCCACGGAAAAGGTTGTCTCGTTTGTGTTTTAATGTATCAGTTATGAATTATGAATTATTCGTGTACGCGGTTGTAAGGTGGACGGGGCCACGTCGAACCCGTTTCCCTCTCACTCTTATAGCGGCGTGAAACACGTAGGTGGACTTCATTCCGCCGGCCCACACGGTTTCGACAATCTCGGCCTGTACCCGCGCAACCGCGGACATTCGTCGAGAGATAGAAAGACAGATACTCGGCATCGGTATTTATTGGATCTCGCGAGAAAGTGTTTGAACATGTGACACGATATCGCAACCCACTAATTAGTTATCCAGCAAGTATCGTGGTTCTCCCTCCAATATGTAAGGCAAAACCGATCCAATACCCCTCAAGTCACCGACATGGAGCGTTTGGAGTCGTTAAAAAAATGGTAAATAATTTGTGAAACGAAAACTACATTCACTCCTTCATGAACTTACACAGGTTTCAAAATCTATGCATTCTGCAATCAACTCTTCATCTGGGTGAAATTTGTTCTAAATAACACTTTTTTCTGAAATGCAGTCTTTAAAAAGCTAAACATTCTTTAAAATATCCCGCATATTAATTGCAATTACGAAGCAACAAAAATTGCTACGTACATTTGCATTTATATTTAAACCGAAATTCCATCTGCGAGAGTTTCAGACGTAAATCTCATTTTGCTGGAATCTGTACGAGTGACGGACCGTGATAAATGGTCGAGAGTCGTACGGGCGACTTGTATCCCATGGAAAAGCGACTCCAAAAGTTGCGCCGTCTCGTTTGGAGATAAATTAGCCGGCGTGCGTGGAAACGCAAGTAACGTGATCTATAATCATAAGGAAATTGCGAGGAATGAAAAATTATGCAGTCATTACCCCCGAGAGTCTGTGGAAGGGGTACACAGTGCCTGTAACATTATGTGCGTTACGTGCGCACACGAAAGGTATGGACTTTGAGCTCTCTCGGCGAAGACTCGTGAGATCTCATTGCCGAGTTAGAGGATCCGCAGGTAAGCGGCGACTACGCCTTTACGACTCCGCGTTCCCCTCTCTCTCGATCATTCGCCGGATATTTATCGGCCGGAAGATGCGGCTCGCCCAAATCTCCGTCTCTCTCGCGCGCCTTCTCGTTCTCTCTCTCGCTTCAGCCGCACGCAGCATATAAGGACAAACAGCGACGAGCGTAGCACGTGCTGCCTGCTCAAGAGGACATTCGATTTCGTATCTCGAATTCATAATTCGTTACGTCTCGACGAGATTTTCCCAGTGGTTCTCAAGATTTTTTTTTCTTCTTTTTTTCTAGCGCGATGAAACTGTTGATCTGACGTTTATTTTATGGCCAACAAGCCCGTCGTACTTTCCAATATTTAACCTTTTTTTTCAATGATTTATTACAATCATTTTTATTACTCACTGAATTGCAGACCAATAAACCAAAAAAATCGCCTAAACGACACCAATATTAATTCCTAACTGTGTCTCCCAACCACGAGAATCGCTCGCTCATTTACCGGCGACGTCGGAAATGCATTCCGTTGACTGCACGATATCGGCTGCGCTCGTAAAGATAACGAGAGTAAACTCAAAACCCGCGATACTCCCGCAGCGCCCTTTTTAATCTAATCGCATTAACCAAATACCCGATAATTCGATCGCGTGACGAGTGTTTTCCCGGAAAAGCCTTTCGCTCGCCAGGCGAAAACCGCGAGATGCGACTGAACTGAAAAATCGTATAACGCGCCACGATAAAACCATTCGACACGGATAATCGGTAGCATGGAAAGTGATACCGCGGCTTCGCCTTGAAATCCCCATTCCCGGCGTTCGCGATGACCGTGATGTTCCGCAGCTGCTCCGACGATCGCGAAGCTCGGTTATAGCATCACAAAGTCTCGCGATGAGCGAGAACCTCGCGTGTAAAACGCTCCATCGTGGAGCCTCCGGTCGGCCGAAGATTTCCGAGGTAATAAGCGCCGAGCGCACCGAGACGGGAATGAGTCGCGCTGCGGTCAGTTCCCGGGGTGGAGACACACCGGCGACCGACTTGGCCCCCGTCGTCGAAGAAGAAGAAGAAACGGATATGGGACGGCAGAGAGAATTTCCGTTCGGTCACGCTGTGAATACCGGTGAGAGACGACGACGGAAAACGACCGAGGGACACCGGCTGAAATAGTATCGCAGCCAGTCTGAGCTCTCTCGGCGCGGACTCTCGTAAAAACGAAAGGGAATGAAAGGGAACGAGAGGGAGCGAAGTCGTGTCTCGTTCGGCCGGTGCAGCTGCAGTCGTCTCTTTGACTCGAGAAAGTCTAAACCAGTCGTCTGAGCTGACATCGAATATCCCTGCGCGTGTCCTATAAATTGAGTAAAAAGAAATACTTTTGGATCAACTGGAAATTAATTTGCGGATGGCGAGCGAAGTATTTGGCTGATTGAACGAAAGAACTCGGCATGAAGATAGAAACTGTTCACGTCGATCGACCAAATACTTTGCCTGTTATCCGTGATAGATAATTCAATTGATACCAACGATTTGTTTTCTCAATACAGACCCGAGGGAAAATGCTTTTTTGCTCCGATCAACTGAACGGTTACATGTGTTCCAGGCTATTAATTCATTTTGACCAGCTAATTAATCGGCTGAGCGAATAAATTTGTGCTCAACGTTCAACCGTGTTTCAGTTGGACTGACACAACAGTTAATGGGTTTGGCTAACCGACTAATCGTCCGGCCCCACAAAATTAATCGCCCGAAATACATGTAACCATTTGCAGTTTGACCAAGTTGACAATTTATGTATTTACGCAAATATGGTGAATTAAACTCACGTAGATGGTCGTAACGGAGGCGTTTCTGAACATATCCCTGACATCGTCGATGTCCAAGTCGCAGGACGTCTTTGGCGCCGTCCTCGGCGCCAACATGACCTCACTCGCCATTTACGTACAGAGATGCTTTTTGTATACACGTGTATCCTTGGATCTATAAATATCTGCACTCCTGTAATCCTGTATATCCGGTTTACCGGTCACGTTGTCACATTTTCATTCATCCACACGTTTTATACTCGCATCAACGAAATTCCACTGCACAACTGACATGACGAGATATACCGCGGGAAAAAAGTCACTGGCACATCTGGCTCTACGAACTAAATCACAATTGCTATCCTCTTCGATCTAAATCTATAATACGGTAATTTTAATTGATGTGGAAAAACCGTTCGCGACGAGAGTTTCGATTAATTGGCAATTAAACTACGACGACGGATCGGATGTTGTGATCTCGTGGAAATGGTAATTCCCAGCAGCCGCGAGCTGTACACGAGCTACGCGGGCACAGAGCGGCAGCGAGTGCGAGGCGGAAAGCGAGGAAGAACGGAACAGACTGGTGCCGATGCCGCTGGTGCTCCCGCCGCTGTCTGTCCGCGCTCGCCTGCATCGAGTTAGGGAAAGAGTCTTCGAGGGAGAGGACCACCGAGGCTAGAGCGAGAACGCGACCCGCGAGAGACGAGATAGACGTGGGCGTCGGGCGAGCGAGCGAGACGCGCACACCACCGAGAGGAGATGAAGTAGAAGCGAGCGTGCCAGTTGGGCCTTGATTCCCGGGCAAACAGCACAGAGCGCTTCGTGAGTCAGCTGGCGGCGGTTCGTGCACGGGAGCAGAGGGGAGAGCACACGCTGCATTGTGGCACGCGTAGGCTGCAACTTGCCAGTGGTCTTCAAATTCGAACTGTGGTTTTTAAAAATGTAATACCAACTATCGACCGTAAGATAAGGAGTGGGTTTGGCTCGAGCGTTGATTGAAACGAAATGAGACGTCAGGTCAGTTTATACATTGTCAGAATATAATAAATGTAAAAAAAAATTAGGTTACAATTAATTTGAATGAAATCGAATTAATTTTTTTGTTTTGTTTTGTGGTTGCGTCAACTTTGTGTGTGACGTCAGGTCAGTTTACACATTGTCACAATATGATAAATGTAAAAAAAAAATTAGTTTACAATTATTTTGAATGAAATAGAATTAATTTTTTTGTTTTGTTTTGTGGTTGCGTCAATTTTGTGTGTGACGTCAGATCAGTTTATACATTGTCAGAATATGATAAATGTAAAAAAAAATAGTTTTTACAATTAATTTGAATGAAATCGAATACATTTTTTTTTGTGGTTGCGTAAATTTTGTGTGTGCAATAAAAAGTAGATGGTAAATTAGCCAGTTGAATTAGGCAATAGAAGAATGCAGGAATTAGATAGAAAAAGTCAGCCGAGCACGACGGAAAAGTGGTGCTTATCGTCACTTTTTTGCTGGTAGCAAAAACTCCAAATGGTGTCAGTTTCGACGGATAAGGTACTGGAAGTAATTAGTTAATTTAGGGTACTTATTAAACAGTTGTTTCCTCATTGAAAATGATTGTATTTTTTTTTTTTTGCTGCAAATTAGAGTTTTTTTTCTTACTTCGTTGCCGTTTTCTCGGGATTTCGTTTCGTCTATAAAGGTTCCGAGAATGTTTGGCATGTTAACAGAGTGTTCATTTAACTGCACCGCGGTCTTATATGGATTCTTAGCGGTAAAGAGGTTTTTCAACGAGGGTTTCAACACGAGGAGACCGAGCGCGCTCGAAACGCCTGAAGACACGTTTTCTCCGAGCCTTCTGACCACCGGGTATGTACGTCGGATGTATATGTTCGCGGTGGCGATGGACGTGCTCGCTCGTGCAGTATAATAGTACACTACCGTGCTATACATCAGAGGAGTCTGAGAACGCTCACACCGAGACGCGGCCACGGCGAGTGAATGAAGCCCGCAAGAAATCGGGAACTTATTCCATTCTCGGTGCGAGTGCAGACGCCTACGCCAACGGGACAACCATACCCGGCCCGATCGTATGAGATTTTTGTGTTTCTCTCTCGACTTCCAAGCGAACATGAGAGACTTTCGCCTCTTTACATCGCCACCCACGTCGACCCTGAAGTTTTCAAGGAACGAAGCTCCGGTTATTTCGTTTTACGGGAACCCGGCAAAATGGCTTTGCTGAATTTTTTAGACTTGTTCTTAATATTCCGCTGCTATGAAAGATGTATATTTGATCAACTGCGAATCAGGTGGAGGAGGAAAAATTTACAGGCTTTCAGCGTAGCTTTTAGAATGAGACGACAGATTCATAAATACCCTTTTTCTTTGCTTTTTGTCGTGCCCTTTGAAAAAAGGAAATTAATTGTATATTGTGTAACAAGGGCAAAAAAATTGGCGATTCCGTCGATTGAGATATCTGGAATACTTTTTATTTTTCTCTGCTCCAAGTTTTAATTTTTTTCCACCGTCTTTTTGAATTCTTGTTACTAAAAAATAAATGCTAGTCAACGTTTTCCAGTAACGCTAGTCACTTTTTCGCACGGTCAAAACTTCATTGTGATTTTCGAGTCTCGTCGAACCGGCTATTTTTGCTGTAACTCCGGGGTAGCATTCGGACGTGGGCTCGTGTCGAACGGGTTAATTTTCGGTCATCGCGGGTCAGAACGAGCGTCGCATGCGCATAACAATATATATATAGATATATGCTTATGCGTAGAGTGCCCGACTCGGAGCTCTCGACGAAGCGCACGTGCTGTCGAGAACTATACGATTACGTAAGGCCGAACTCGAGGGAAGGTTCACCGGCCGGCGCCGCCGCTACATTCTCCTCGTTTTTACGAAAATATCCCGCTGCAGCTACTCGTTAATCGCTCAGTACGAGTTAAAAGCCAGGAGACCCGACTAATTTAAAGCAAAGAGGGATTTTGTTCAGCCGTGATTCACTGCTTTACGAAAACGTTCTCTATTTTGTGCAGCGAGATTCAGTGGCCCAGACTGCTGCACACTTAAACTCCATGAGTCATTTACGAAAGATACCGAATTTATTGTACCTACGGATGACTCGAAATCGCAAATTCTACACATTTACGTGAAAAAAAAACTTTACACTTGACGCAGCAGCGAACTTTAAATATTTTACGATTTTACGTTGCGAGAGAATTGTGCAATTAATGGGCAAGACACATGCGCGACTTATTTTTCGTGTAGCTGCAGCGCTCGAAACCCTCACCACTCTCTTTTCTCCCTTCTCGCGATCCCGTTTTCTCCCGATGCTTTCTCTTATCAATCTTCTGCCCTCTCTCTTCTCGTCGCGGAATTAGTATTAATTATTCCAAGCCGCGACAACGCAGCCTGGAAGACGAAATATATTTTCGTTAGACACAGAAAAATGATGGTTGGATCAACTAAATCCAGCGGTCACCGGCGATCAAATAAATACGATGTTGAAGTTTGCATCGTTAAGATGCAACGAAATTCGGAATAATATAATAATTCGAATTAACCGAAATGATGAAATCAGATATAAAAAGTCACCACAGCGGATAATTGTCATGATGACCTCTTACATCTAATTTCATCATTTGGGTTAATTAGAATTCTTTTTTTTTCTGTATTTCGTTGCATTCCAACGATGCGAACTTCAACATCATAAATAAATGTTTGGTTGAAGCAATGACATTATTTGTTTCTTGAACAGTTTCTCGGTTCAGCAGACCGACCGATGGTTAAGGTGAAACAAAATGTTGTTGAACTGACCAAATAATTTTCTTGACAGAAATTCCGTGACCGCTGGATTTGTTGAATCAACAAATCTCTTTGCCCAGTGTACAGCGGTCAACGTGTTTCCTGCGAACGGAAGAAGAAAATGCGGAAATCAAGTGGTTGACCTATTGCTATGTGTGGCTATGAGTGCCAGCAGCGAGCGAATACTGGGACACGAAAACAAATAAGGAAAATCTTACGAGCGTCCGAGGCTTTCCAACATGGGCAAAATGCGGCTGAGAAGTCGTGCGTCGTCGGCGCGAGACCGGAAACGGAAGGGAACCTCGATCGCGCGAACCAATCGACCGTGGACTTCGATCGTCTTTAATGGAGTGTACTGCGTGGCATAAAGGACGTCAAGGACAATCGCAGAAGCTGCTCGCGGCACACACGGCGACTCCCCGAGCGAGTGAGTCAACGTGATGTATATTTTCCGGCAGTCAATGCGGGCCCGATGGTTCTCTCCGTATGGCCCGGCGAAAATTCCGCGGTGATCGTCGTTAATAATTATCGGCAAACGGCTCGGGGCTTTCGGATAACAACCGAGTTCTCGAAAGCTTGCGGTATCGATTATCGAAGCCGAGTGGGTCGCGAGGATGAAGCGGGCGGGACGTCAATTCAATCGCCCGAAGCATAAGTTTCGGCGGAACAGACGAAAATATCGATTACCTATGACGAATTTCAATGGACCGATATACTTGCGTCACTGTTTTTCACGAATCAGCGAAAAAGATTCGCGTTCGGGGATGTAAAACGGGACTCGGGTGATCCGAACGAAGATTAATGTTACCCAGTTGTGGTTAATCGTGGGAATTTTTTTTTAGCTACTTGACAAAAATAAAATTGGGTAAATTTTGGCTGTGGCCAAATAATGAAATAGCTAAATTTGTACTTTTTTCTTCATATTATTTGTCCTAACATTCATTTCTGACGTTCAATAAAAATTACTTGCTGCTTACAGCCACTTTGATAGCCTTTTTATATGTTTATTCATTTTTTTTTTCAACTCATTGGTTTAATGTGAACTCAAAGGTTGTTTTCAGTCGCTTGTACCTTTCAAGCCAAGAAAATAATTACTTTCCCGCTGGAAGCGCTTTGGAATATCGCAATAACCTTGAAATCTGAGGCTTCACTGCGAATGAAAGCATGAATGGATGTGAGAAAGCTGGAACTAACGGAGCTCACAGCGGACAAAGAGAGAGACAGACACTTGGAATAAATTTCACCTCGGCTTAAAGGGCCGTCATCGGTCACCTATTATCCCGATTTTGTCAAGCGAATGTAACGATCTAATTTCAAAGCGTATAAAAAAAGTTATTACGCTAAACGCATCAAATTTTAGGAACGAACTTGCACCATAAAAATGATAATTAAACCAGAATATCAGCTAAAACGTCGATCTGGACTGTAGTAACACTAAACCAAAAATGATATTTCTTATTACCATCCCACAAACAATTAAAAAACGTGACTTATGTGCTCGAGACTTATTAAAAAAATGAATCATTTTCCTGCAACGAGAATCGTGACCAGCAAAACATACAAATTGTTCCGAAGTTGGGAGCAAGGTTGAGGCTCAGTAGGTCCGTCCGAGTCAGGCGGCACTCCCCGAGCGCTCCAATTGCAGCGGGCCGCAAATCCGGCTTCATAAACGCGTCTAATTTCTTAATTAATTAAAAGCAAAGATGGCCGAGCGCGTAGTACGAAAAAAGAAGAGTCGCTCTGGCTCGGTAGATGCGCCGGAGCGACTGCAAAATAGCTCGCCACGTCTGTGCATCACACGCACGTACATTCAGCCTTGAGTGTTGCATAGATTTGCGGGAGTGCGAACAATTAATGGGATCGCGCAGCAGTTTTTGCCATTCTCGTAGTGATAAATCGCGAGTTAAAGTAACACCACGGTTATTGCCATTTGCCCCAGTTAACAATGTAACAATGTAACACGAGTAGCAGGCGATTCGGCAATTAAATCCGTATCACTCGGCGAAATTCGTTCGGTTACAACGGCGAACGATTCATCCGGATTTCGCGAATGGAAAAACGATCGACGATGACAATACGAAAAAGTGTAATTGCCGTCTGGCATTGTCGAGGCACGAGAGCGAATAGCGGCACCAGTGCCGCGCACACCTTTTTGTCTCGATTTTACAACGCGCCTCGCGCGAATTCGTCGGAGCCCCCCCGGAGATCCGGAGTTCTCGCGAGACTCGGAGATCGCCTTTTTCCCCAGCCTCGCTGGACAAGTGCCAAAGCCACGGAGGATGAGACATGGCTGACAAACATGAACCGCATGAGTGACTATCGATTGTGTCCGTTGCGACGTAGAAATATTCCCCGTTATTTACGCGATTACAGGGTAGTATTTTACGATCAGACGAAATTTCACTTTGTCGCAATGTGGCATGGAAAAGCTGCAATGTGATTAAAGTTAAACGTTAGTGAAAGGCTATTTAGATGCTTAAAAAAAAAATCCGTTCCACTCCTAGTGCCAGAAACGTGTAGACGTTCTGACTCTAGGCGAAGCTAAGACGTCCATAGCTATAACAATATTAACCCTTTAAAACATGGTTTCCATCACGTATAACACGACAAGAAAACAACATCAAAATATCACAGACATATCTATTAAAATCATATTTTTAAAGATATTTCTTCGAGCGATATTTTTTTTTCTTTGCGATATTTCGTCTAGTGATCTTGCGTCCGCAATATTAACTCGTGGGATATTTCTACTGTTACACTAAATGACGTCACCAAACCATAATGGCTCGTTTTTCGACCCTCCTTTTCGTCCGTCGTTTTTGACGTTCCAGAATAATTTTTTATTCTAAAAGGTAAAACATTATTTTAAAAATTATTTTTAGAATAATTTTTTTGACGTTCCAGAATAATTTTTTTTACTTCTTTTCGTCCGTCGTTTTTGACGTTCCAGAATATTTTTTTTACCACAACAGCCGTACTGTTTGACGTCATAACGTAAATGTATGCTTCAAAGGGTTAAAGGTAAGTGATTTTCAACTGAAACCAGTATATTATTTAACGTCTGCTCAAAGGCTGCCGTGCAACAAGAATAAATGAGTGTTTTGTAGGATGACGCGTGACGTCAGTGTCAACTCACCAGTCGCGTGTCATACGCGTCGGTGAAGTGTTCGGGATCGGCAGCGGCACCGATTTGCTGGTCACCGTAAGCCCCGGCGCTTCCTTTGCGTCTGTCATCGCCCATGTTACGTTCCATCGAGACGAAAACATGGACAGCTGCTACGTCGGCCACCGACTCGCCGTTTTCGTAGCACTCACGACGAACCGCCGATAACGCGGCGGTCGAGGACCTCCCCCTCGGGTTATTCTTATCCTCGCGTTTCCTCGGATCCCTGCTCGCTGTCTCGTCCTCCTCGCTGCCGTTCCTCGTCGCCCCGACGTCCTCCTCGGCCGCCTCTTCCCCCTGCTCCGTCGATTTGCTCTTCGCAAAGAGACGCGTTATCGTACTCCACATTCAACGTTCAGCACGGGCGTCAGCGACGATTTTCCACACACGAAACCTTCCAACCGGTCCTTGATCTCGTCATCGCCTGGTCGTCCGACGCTCGTCGCGACTTCGCCGCTCGCGACTCGCCGACGATTAATCAACCTTTCACGGGCTAATTCGGCGCGCGCTCATCGACAGACCTGTTCGTGAAAATATTTACTGTAGTCGGGCATTGATTGAAGGAAATACACACGAAGCGACGGGAGGAAAATTATCGCTCGTGATTGATTTAATAATTAATTGACCAATTTTACAGCTTGTCGGATGAACATTGACTGGGACGTGATATTTTCTTTTTTCATCTTTGGACTGATGCATTTTTTATTGTTACTGAATTTATGTTTTACCGAAATATAAAAATTTTAAAAATATTAGTTTGTTATTGTTTATACAAAATTGGAGTTAAAGTGAGATAAGATGAGGGCTTGATATTATTTCCCGAAATTCTACGTGGATATTGACTTTAAAAGCCAATAATTGAAACATCTGGTAGGAATATCGAAGATATTTGTTTATATAAAAGAGAAAAAAAATGTTTTCTTCATCACGATTTAAACCGCGACGAGTAACTACTAATCATTTTTATATTTCCGATAACAATTTCAATCGCCGCAGAATTTACTCGATACTGCATCAATGTCAAAGGTCAATGCAAAAAAAGAAATCAAGTGGACAAAAAATTAACAGTCGTCACGATAATTTTCGTTACACAACAAAATTACCCGGCAATTAAAAATGCCTGTCGCCCCAATTCAGCGCGAAAATTCGAATTATCCGAGAAACACAAAAAATACACAATCAAATCAATAAAAAAGTCGCACAAGGTAAAAAGTTAAAAACCCATAAAGCTTCGTTACACGATGCCAGGTCAACGACAATAGGGCGTACCCCGTTCGCGTGTGTAAAGACAAGAGAACTAGAAGAAAAAAAAAGGTCATCAAGGTCGCGCACGGGTTGCTCCCGAGTATCGAGCAATAACGCTCGGTTCCCAAGGGAATTGAGACCGCGTAGGGTCTCGTCCGAGCCGCGCGAGTTCCACAAACCCCTTTCCACCGAGGTAATGACACGGCATTTGAGGGAAAATTAAACGGGCATACGCGGGATTACAGTGCGTTAGAAGTGGAACGTATAATGATCCGCGAGAGTCACCGTCGACAAGGCAGCGGCCTGTTGTATCGCCTCGAGCGCGACCCGATCGGCACACACAGCCGTCGCGCCGGAGAAAATTCATCGAGCTTTTTCGCGATGCACGTCGCGTACGCGAGTATATAGCGAGGCAAAAAACGAGCGAGTGGACCCCGCGTATATAATACTGAATAGCAAACGAGGCGCAGTGTCGCGTTCCGTCGATGCCCAGTTACGTTTCTAGCTCTCTATATATCCCCCGGGAGGAGAGTCATGACTAATCCAACGCGACGAATATTTCGCCGGGCTGCCCGCGAGACCTCGCAGCACGTTCGTTGACACTGGCCGAGGCGGCTAAACGTGCGCAGGAATTCTCGCGAAACGCGTTATATATCATTACACCATCCGTGTACACCCGACTATTGTTCCTCCGATGGCTCGTCGGCGAGCGCGAAATATTCCCCCGGCATTAAAACTCCGCACTTCGGAATTCCCGTTGCAACGCACCGCCGACTTGATTCTCACAAACTCGGCTAATTCTCTCTCGGCTCTCGTTGCCCAATCGGCGGGCGAACTTTCGAGACACACCGACAGCCCCGCGGGTCTCGTAAACTATTTTTATCAACAAGTTGACCGTTACATCGCGTATGCACTCGTGCAACGTGCATAGTGCCAGGCTCTATCGATTTTGCGCCGAAACGAAACTGTGGCACGTTCGTCGCCTCTCTGTGAAAACGACGGCGGCTCTCAGGCCCGTGTGAATCGTCGAAGATCTAGCGAGAGAGACCCGTCGGAGGGGCCGCGCGAATCAATGCTGCTCGGGGGCGGCTGCGGGCCAGGACACTCGGGAGGCGAACCGCGTGACCTCTCTCAGGGTGAGGATAATTCGTGAAACTCGCGGCTCGGTGGGGAGACACGACGATAAACGTTGATCGACCAAAGTCGAGATGTCCGCGGTTTCGCAATGGGCGTACCTGTCGCGACACTTGGCTCCCCGAGGGTTTTTTTTTTTTTTCTTTTCTTTTTTATTCACACCGACCGATAGATTCTACCTCTCGTGTAACTCTCGTACCAGCGAATCTCGCGCGATCGATCGAGCGTCCCTCGGGTCTCGCTGCCGTTTCGCGTGAACGCGACGAGCGATTTGTCGGAGATGACAGCAGCCGAACAACTCGGGAGACACACTCGGATATATAGCGAGAGAAACAGGCAGCCGCGACAGCAGCAGCAGCACAGGACACACACCGAGCTCTCGCGCACCGAGAGCTCGCACAGCACTCGAAATTCTTCCCGACTGTCGGAACGCCGGGAGTCGGGCGAGTTTTTTTTTCCACGCGGCTCACGCGTGTCTTCGTCGACACCGGGACTCGCGAATTTAGCACACACAATCGCCTCGGTCGGCTGTTGTCACCGCGAAAATCACGAGCCTCGCAGGAACTCCATGTCCACGGCACGTTCGCCGACCATCGTGGAAAAACGATCGTCGAGTGGATGCTGCGCCCTCCCGAGAACGACGGCGGTGATTGGCGACACTCGGGAGTCAGGAAACGCGGCGGACAGCCGCGATATCTCGACGGTCGATAAGCGCTCTCTGGCGCAATTCGAGAGTCGATAGCGCCGCCGCGTAGTACGACGAAAAGTCCTCTGCGGCTGAGGTGAGGTTAGCGCGAGGTTTTTGTCAACAATGCGATGAATCGGGGATTTCGGATGATTTTTTTCTGATGCTGCGGTGTTGTTGGTTTATGTACGGAATTTTTAACATTTTTTTTTCATCGTTTTATAGCTCAGATAGGAGATCTCGCTTTTTTATACGTAACCTCAAAATATTTGTTTGACGTAATTATTGAAATAATGGTGGATAAAACATTTTTGGAAGTTAGATTTCGGTGTTTAGATTCTAAGAAAAAGCAAATTACTGATAGAGGAAATGAACTGCTTTACGCTGATTCGTAACTGTAGATGGGTTCAAAGGTGTTTTGATTCCGATGGCGTTAGAAGCTACGTTAAGGCGAAGGTTAAAGAAACATTTTTGCATATGTCTAAAATTACAGTATTAATGTGGAGAAAAAAATACCAAGAACATCAACATGGTTTGGTAGTAATTTGCCAGGTAAAAATAATACATAGCGGGGTAATTGTGATGTCAACAATTCTAAATAAATTGTTTCTCTGTATTTCAGCCTGGAGATTTTACCCTGCCGGTATGCGCATCGCGTTCTATTGCTATCTCATGTTTCACATAGGAATTTGTCCATTGATGCTGCGTCTTGAATGACACAGGCACATTGGATCAGATTCCTGAGTCATTGCATCATATATGTTTATAGTTGCTGCAAAGATAGTCAATAAGTTTTTTTTATCTTATTGGTAATCTTTGCAGAAAAATCTCCTGGAAAGTCATCTAGTCTCCTGCTGAAGTCGTCTAGTAAGTAAATCAGGTGCAAATACAATAAAGACTACAAAGACAAAAGAATGGTTTGTCAGTCATTAGGATTTATTTATGGTTAGTGGTAATCTTTAAATATATTATATATTCGTTTATCTTTACAGTTGACCAAGAATACACTTGAACACATGCACAAAACAGTGAGCTGGGTCAAAGACAAAGATTACCACATGGCAATCTTATCTGGATATCAGACCAGGATATCAGCTTAGTTTGCAAGCACAAACTACAACGAATTGATGATTGATGTGTTTGTTATTCAAAGGAAAATAATGCAAGCTTGAATGAAGTTTTTTGCTACTTACAGGTACAAATTGAGTTAATGCAACGAAATACATTTTCAGGAATATAATTCAATGCAATGAGTGTTAAATATGCTGTATAACTAAACCACAATGTGAAGGTGAAAGTTATGAAATAATTGAGACAAGGAGACAACCGCTTGGAAACTACCAATATCTCAATTTCTGTAGGTTCTGGAGATTTTACATTTGAATGTCTGAAAAGAGTCTGAAAAATACCTTCAGGTCATACAGAAGTCGAGAAAAACGCGAAAACCGCATTTTTTTAAATTCTGATCTCACTGTAGACCTATCTGTAGGGTTTTTCCTGCACTGGTAATAAACAAATGATCAGACACGTTCTGAGACGGATAGGTGCAGAAAAAACTCCAGAACAATCGAACTCCGATTTTCCCTTATGTTTTATCATCGCTTTTTTCGCGCTGATCACAAACAACACGTGAGAATTGCTGTAGAATTGAACAACGAGTCCTCTACACATCCAGCAAATGCGAAATGCTGGAAGTTACCTGTAATACCGACGGTGGTAAGAAAAACCTTTGAGACGCATTTTTTCCCAGCCTGTTTCTTCTTCCAGCCAGCAAATGATTGCATCTACCGTCGATCAATTCCGCAGCGGGTAATAAACTTTTACTCGACCGAAAGGTCCCGTCTCGGCGGTGAGAAAAAAAAAGCCAAAAAATAAATTGCTATTCCCACGCATACGACTCGCTTCGCATCATCCCGAAGACGTTTAATTTCGGTAACAGACAAAAATGCAGTCCTCCACGTCGCGGACGATGGTAACCTGACGTAAACCGCTGGGTCAAGTATAACCGGTCTCGCTTCGTGATCCAGTAGAGTAGATGTGCTTCTCGCACACCGGTTAGTCTACTGCGATGTGCCGTGACTCGTAGTGGCGTTATATCTCGGTAGACTCGGTGGCGACCGCTACGTTCACATGCGAGTGGAGCAACTCTGCCCTATAAGATTCAACTGCAACAACAAAGCGATACAAATTGCCTCATCGATTAAACTCCAAACGCTCGGAATTTTTCGCCATAAATTCACCTCGTTTGCTCTTGCGCGAAACACTTTTTTAATCCTTGTTTTCAATTTTCCATTGTCAACTATATTTTTACCTGTACCAATAAGACGGTTAATGAAATTTACCTCGGCAAATGACATTTTCAGACAACCGCTTTATTCCATTTTTACAACATTTTATTTTCAAGTTATGATTTTAGAACGACGATCTGTAACGATTATAAAATGAATGTCTGAGTTTTGAATAGCCGTAAGGAAACCCGAATTTTTAATTAAATTTTGGGAGAAATTATGAGAAAAATAGACAAGCATAGTCGTCCATTATTTTCGCAGTGCATTAACACTATTTCTCCATTGTTTCAATAACATTACCATGAACTTTTATGGGAAATCAATATTTCACGCCTCGATTTAAAAGTTTACACATCGTATTATAATCGTTACGAGTTATTATTATAAAAACATAAATACAAAGTCAATCGTAACATCAATTTTATTTCTATAAAAATTAGGGATTTACAACTCTGGTTACAATCACGTTTAATAAATTTGCGCTTCACTATCGGAAAGGCATACGATACATATGACATTGATGTCGAAAATTCGCGAGAAGGAAGATCGCGAGAGAACATTGAATAAAATGCGCGAAGAACTAAGGTGCGCCCCACGTATGCAAACACCTTGGGGAACTGAAACATACGCACGCATAACGTAGCACGTGTATACATACATATCACATACAGGCTCATGGCATATACCGGTTAACGAGTATACGCAACGCTTGATAGGAATTTGCCTGGGGGCCTCCCCGGACCAGCCGTATATCTCGGTAGACTCCCTGGCACCGAATGCTTAATGCTGCAACACTCGCCTCTCTGCGAAGTCCTCTCGCTACCGATGTGGCTCCGTATACATCGTATACATTTTTGTAGTTCCTCAGTGCCGCGCTGACAATAACTTTTTTACCTCCATTTTCATAACTCTTTAACAATTTAATTTAACGTCAACAGACAAATCTGTTCCTTGGCTGTTTAAAAAAAGGGTTGTCCTAAATCACCTGGGAGAAATGACCTGGACGTCACTTTCTTGGACGAAATGGTTTTTACTAATTCAGATATGCTTCAGTTTTTTTTTGTTTTTTGCACAACATTCACGAGACAGTGCATAATTTACAGCGTTGTAAATGACAAATACGGTGAAGTATAATACACTGACGTTTGTATGACCTTCAACGTAAGCGAGGGAGACGCAATGCGCGATCTACGAAAGATTATTAATTTATGTTATTTGATCGCGAGGAAACGAAGTGAAAAAATGATTTTATGCTACCACATCGAAGCTTAACATCGACATATCGTGGGCTTTATCGGCTGTATCGACTACGAAGATTCGCCGAGATAAGCGAATCTTCGGCCGATGTTGCGAAGATGTGCATGTCAGAAAATACAACATAGAAAAATAGCTGTTAACAAATGAGGTCTGGATATGTTAAACTCATTTTTTGGAAAGCAAATAAAAGTAAAAAAAAAACGTTATAAATATTACTTTACCGGTAAAAAAAAAAAAGAAATCGAACTGTAAATTGTCGCCATGAAATGTCGATCGTCGCACGGTACAATTTCCTGGTAGCGCAGATCAGTATATCTTCAATTTTTCAATTAGTTCATGAAACGATTGGGCGACGAATTCTCCAAGCGAACCCAAGTCGCCCAAAGTCACCGTTTAGCGTAATTCTTTGCTTCACCCGACAACCGCGAATTCTTCGCTGTACCCGATAATCACGAAAATGATTTACCGGTGATGTCACGAACGATGTTTTTTCCTTACATCAGTGTGACGAGTGTAGTGACCCGTATAGAGAACAGTAAGCTGTCGTCCTTGCTCCGCATATTTTATGAGAATTTCACTTTCCTCATCGCTCCTCAGGCGCGACCAATCGCTCTTAATTACTTCGAGAAGTCGTGTCATCTGGGCTCGCCGTTATTCTGTCGACAATACTTACGGTCGACATACTCAACACCGGCACCAATGTCGAGGCCAATCGGTGTCAGATTCTCTAT
The DNA here is from genome assembly GCA_963932165.1 of Pimpla rufipes. Classification (NCBI taxonomy): domain Eukaryota; kingdom Metazoa; phylum Arthropoda; class Insecta; order Hymenoptera; family Ichneumonidae; genus Pimpla; species Pimpla rufipes. The sequence continues at coordinate 10,115,893 of OZ010636.1, forward strand.
TCATGTCATCCAAAATTTAGAAGCGATAACGCATGAATATAAATCCGAATATCAGCACCACACGACGATCCCTTAAGATTATACCTTGAGTCAGGAACTGCTCAGACTCTGATCAACACCACATAATCCCCACCAGCGCCCGATCAGTGCCCGACTCGGTTCGCACGTAACGACAAATTTCCCACCAGGCAATGAAAAATCCACACTCAGCGTCACCCGAACCACAGAAAGCCCACCACAGACGTACAGAAGGCCGGAACGCACATCGAGAGATATACAAAGACGCGCGCGTGGAAAGTCATTCGACGTTCGCATCTCGTCAAACGAGTACTATTAAAAACGGGAGAGGGAGACAAAGAGAGAAGGAGAAGCACACGCAGCCTCTCCGGAAAGCGTCCGTTGGTCGTCCCAACAATTCCAGACCTGGTAGACTCGATGGCACCTGCAGAACCGCAAAGCGAAGCGAGTTACGCGGCCAGCAGAGTCAACGAAGAGATCCGTGGTGGACGCTAACGTTACACCAGCAGCAGAAGCAGAAGCATCAGAAGCAGCAGCAGCAGCAGCCTCAGTAGGTAGCCAAGGAGGAGTCCGGGAGAGTCGATCGCGCGTAGATATCTCCCGGTGGACCTGGCGGAGATATCCTATGCTCGCTGAGAATTCGCCTCCGGGGCCATTACCGCCCTCTTATCCTTCTTCCCACTTCTTTCTCTCGCGCTCGTCGTCCGCGTCCCTCTCTCCACAACAAAATAAGCCACGGTATAAGCGCACCGCGCGAGCACCACACCGGCCACCATCAGCTTCTCCTCTTTTCTTTCGTTTCGTTTCGTTTCGTTTCGTTTTTTTTTTCTTCTCTTCCTCTTCATCTTCCTCAACGGCACCAACACGCGCGGGGCACCGTAAGTACGTATACATATATTCACTTTATTTATTTTCTTGGATTCCAGCGTGGCTCGTGTGTGTGTGTCTCGCGTACGTGTGGCGCGCGGCGTTCCTCGTGTGTCGGCTGCGCGCGCGAGTCAGTATGGGCAACGTCAGAGTGAGAAAGAGCGAGAGAGAGAGGGGGGAGAGCGATAAAGGAGGAGCGAGACGACACGAGGCAACGAGCCTCGCCTGTCTCTTCCTTGAGCGAGTTTCATCCTCGCGCGCTCGTCGAGATCTCGATGAGGATTCAGGGCTGTAGATCGTCCGTGAGACACGCGGATTGAGACGGAGGACGGGAAGGAGGAGAGAGACTAGCGGAACAAACAGCGAGACGAATTTTCGCGTCCCCCCCTCCCCCTCCCCCCCTCGCGCGAGCCGCGACACCCGAAAGCCACGCGAAAGTCCCGGAAGAACTTCCACGTGTTTCGATGAAACGAAAAAAAAAAAAAAAAAAAACAAGGAATGAGGATAAAAAAGAGGCTCTTGGTATACAGAAAATGATCGATGCTCATCGATGAGTCGCCATCGCGATCAAGATATGCTCGCCAGAGCCCGGCTGATCGGTTTGAACCCACTTTAGATCGGCTCTGGGCGTACCGCCTACTTCTTCGGCAGAGGCGGGTCCTATCTCTCTATGACTCAGGGCCGTACGCCACGGGGGCCTCGGACTTTCGCGAGCCGCCCGCGAGGATCCTCGGTTTTTATGTGGCTTTTGTATCCTCGGCCTCGTGTCCTCGGAGTGAATATAAAATGAATTTATATTCCGTGAATATTCATGCATTCCGGGAAACAAAAAATCCTCGCGGACTCCCCACTGATTCCCCGGGGTACCCGCGAGGTTTCGGGGGGCGGAGGACGATTTTCCGTTGCGCACCGCGCACGACTGGGGTTAGCTATCTTCGCGACGGGGTGTCCACTGCCCGTATCTTCCATCTTCCTCTCTCTCTTCTTCTTAGCAATCTCCGCGCTTAGCACTATTTATGCTACTTATTTTCCCGTATTTCTGTATTTTCAATTTTTATTAGTAATTTCTTTGCTATATAGCCTGCTTCTTATACCGCAGATTCAAATCTTTCCCTCGTCCATATTAGTTCTTTTTGCACGGTGCATTTAGAGTGCAACATTATATTTTTTTATTACTATTCATTTCTTAGATATCGCCTACAGTTTATACTACAGCTTTGTAATACCTTTCTCACAACTAGTATTTTTTGCCAAGAATCACAGTGCAAATAAAAAATACTTTTTTCTCTGTTTCGCGTTTTTATCGCTATTTTTAATTTTCATTATTATTAATTTATTATTATTTATTTCCTTCTGTTTATACTCCAGCTTTGTAATATCTTTGCCATAACTGTTCTTTGTTTGCACAGTGATAAGAGCACAAATAATCAATACATTTTCTCTTTCTCTCTCTTGTATTACTTCCTATTTTTAATTCATATAAATTAAAAATATAGATTTTTCATAAATTAAAAATAGAGATTTTAAATTTTTATAAATAAAAAATAGATATTAATTATTATTAATTTCTTTGCCATCTCCTACTGCTTATACCGCAGCTGTGTGTTACATTAACCATAACCATTATTTCTTTCACAGTTTTTCTCTCATAGTGCAAATAAAATACTTTCCCTCTCTCTCCCTCCCTCCTTCTACGATCTTCGGCCACCGCGGGAGCGCGAAACTGGCGCCCTCGGAGCGCCGCGCGCGCGGCTCTGCGCACGCTCCTGGGAGGCGGTGGTGAGGCCGTGAGGCCAAGACGAGGACTCGGAGAGCACCGGCGAGCCCGAGCCGCGGCCGCGCACAGAAGTGTGTATGGGTATACCTACCGAAGGAGCGCTCGCGCGCGCGCGCGCGCGTGCGATCGGGCCAGACAAACAGACTACTCGCACTGGCGGGGCTCATTGCGGTGCCGCCGAGTCCAGTGGTCACCGAGTTGTCGGTGCGGTGCGTGTGCTCTCCTCGTTTTCCCGCTCACCCGTGTGTACAAACCGACTCGTGGCAGCCGCGACTGGATACATCTCGCGCGGTGGTGGATTCTCCTCTCGCGCTCGACCGGCGGAGGCCTCGCGGTCTCTCGATTCACCCACGGCGCGAATCTCGCGCAATAACAACAATAATAACAACACAACAACAGCGAGCTCGAAGTGCGCCACACGGGAAATCCGATGATTCGATGAGCCGTTAGAGACAAAAAACACAAAACAAAACAAAAAACAAGTCGCTTATTATCGATCGAGGTGGCAGCGACGAACTTTGGAAAAATCTAGTCGGTAAAAAAGGGTGCGAAAAATTTGCGAGTGGCGGCGGGGGAAGCGGAAGAGCTGCGGCTGCGGCGGAGGAGGAGAGGAAGAAGATCAGCCGGCGATCGGCGCGGGACTAGCGACGATTGGATCGTTGGTGGCTGTCGGCGGGACACGCGAGCCGCTCTCGGGTTTTTCGCGTCCGTTTGCCGCAAGGGGTGAGAGAGTGAGAGAGAGAGAAAGACGCGCCGCGTTTTACGCCCGAAACGCGACGACGTGGATCGCCGGGTGGAAAGCCCCGGGGTGGTGGAGGTGGTGGAGTCGCCGGCGGAGGACGCGGAGGGCGACGAGGAGGGAGATCTCGGCGTAGCAGTCGTCGTCCCGTCGCGGACGTCGAGGACGGATCAGCCACCCTGACTCGGGGGTCGTGAACTGTCGGCCGGCAGGTTTTTTCGGCGGCGCGCCGCCATGTGCGAGACACGGCGGGGGTCGCGGGTGACGCTCGGGCGACGTCGACGCAGCGTCCGTAACCTGGTGGTTGTCCTGCTCGCGACGCTGCTGGACGTCGCGCGTCTCGCGTCGGCCGCGCGCACCAGCGGCCTCTACGTCGACAACGGGCACGATCAGACGATCGTCCACCGGATCGCGTCGCAGCGCGAGAAACGCGAGGTCGAGCACGAGATTCTGAATCTCCTCGGGCTGCCGGACCGGCCGAGGAGCGTCGCCGGCAGGGTGCCGCAGGTCAAGAGGTCGGCGCCCAAGTTTCTTCTCGACATCTACAGGAACGCGCTCGCCGAGAACGCGGACAAACCGGTCGCTGTGACGGGCGGCGGCGAGGATGCTGGGGAGTTCGATCTCACCGGTCAGGATCTCAGGGCCATCGACCAGAGCGACGTGATTATGACGTTTGCCGCGCACAGTAAGTTGGATTGCGCGAAAATCGCGGAGACGCGACGTTTTTTTTGATGGTTTGTGTTGAGTGTTTTGTTCTTTTTGCTTTTTGTTTTGGTGGGGCGAGTCGTAGGGGAATCGGGTGATCAATCGTGGGTTCGTTGGGATATTTTTTTCAACGATTTTTGTAGCTGTTGTTGGGCGATTAATCGTGTGCTGGTTGTCCGGATGTGTTTAACGATTTATATAGATGTTCTCGGGCGATTAATCGTGTGTTGGTTGTCCGGATATGTTTTTGACGATTTTTAGCTGTGCTCGGGCGATTAATCGTGTGTTGGTTGTCTGGATATTTTTTTAACGATTTTTAGCTGTTCGCGGACGATTAATCGTATTTTATTTGATCGAATATGTTTTTACCGATTTTCTACTCTTTCCCGGACGATTCATCGTATTTTGTTTGCCCGCATGTTTTTTTTTTTTTTTTTTTTTTTCTCTCTCGATTCTTACCGTTTCCCGGATGATTAATTGTATTTTATTCGTCCGGTAGCAAAATGATAATGAGTCGTCTAAGTTTCCTTTAAAATTAACAAAAGACTGATAAATTTCGCATTTTGCCGAACAAACAAGACACAATTGCGCATTACTCGTCCGATTATCGGACGAGGAACCACCGCCTTTTTTACGAGCTTTTATTTTCGAGAGGGTGGCGATGGTTCGCAATTAAGGACGCGGCAAAAAGCGGATCTGTATTTGTATTTACTTCGCGGAGTTTCGTCATTTCGTACTTTTTTTTACGAAGGATTCGTCGTTCTGAGTGGCACGACAAATGTCCTTTTGTTGCTGAAAATTAATGCAAATGAATGAGTCATTCGTATCCTGTTAAGCATTGAGGACGAAGGGTTTGGACCTCGCAAATGACTTGGGAAACTCGCGATCGTCGTTCCTGTCTTCCAGTTCCGTTCCGAGATTCCTCGTGGTATCAGTCAGCATCTTAATTTAGAATTTCTTCAAGTAACATTTTTATACTTTCTCCAGGTAAACTCGCTCTAACCGACTTATCGTATAATAAAAATCACTACTATTGGGCGACTTGAATTTTCACAAAAACTAAAATCTCATTTAAAAAAATTTCAAAATGGACAAATTCTATATTTTACAAAAATATAAAAATGGTCTGTCTGAAAATCTCGAAAGCAAAGAAAAAAAAGCTGCTGCTTCTTCAAGAATTCACTGATAAGAATCTATCAACCCTGCGGTATCGTTTTTCCCACATCAACCCTGCAAATTAATTAATGCCCCAAAACACGTACAGCGTACCGTCTAATTTTTCTCTCCCCTCAGCCCCAACCGGACGAGGAGCGCGCGCGCCAAAATCGGACCGACAAGATCAACGAGTCATTTAAAAATCATTAGAAGCAATGAAATTTCTTCGGGCGAGCCTTCGGCCGGTTTCTTACGCGCCGAGCTCGCGCTGCTGCACGTGGAGGAATCTTTCTCCTGGCTCGAGGCGCGCTGGACCTTCTGGCCGTGTTGTCGCTCATTCGATCGCGGCAGAAGGAGAAATTTCCACTGGAAGATTCCGCGTCGCCGCGAGTGCTGAACAACCGAGCAACTGGTGTGCGGAGTACACGCGATAAATCACCGCGCAGGGAGCAAGAAGCGAACGCGGGAAACGCGTATAATCCTGACGTAACGACGAGAGGACGTCGAAGAGAAGATACGGCAACGGCAACCGCAACAGCAGCGAAAACTCACGGAGCTCACGGGTGGATTCTCCTCCCTCGGATTCTCCTCTCTCATCGTTAAACGTCGCAGACTCGCAGCGCGAGTGAATGAACGCTCGATGAACGCACGCAGCACCGGCCCAAGTACGGGATAATCTCGGGATCGGACTCGCTGAGCGATGCGTGCGTGACATCGCGAAGAAGTGGTTACTTCTTATACCCGGGAGATCGAAGCCACGACACACGACGATTATACAGTGCATCGTCGTTGTCGTGCAGCGCGCACACCGCTCGCCTCTTTCTCCCTGCGCCTCGTCGTCGTCTTCGTCGTCTTCGTAGATCGATTCGCAGCGAATCGCACGCGCTTTTCGTATTCCGGCGGCGTCATGCGATAACTACGCGACACGTCCGCGTTTCCTCGTAATTTATATTCGAGGACTCCGCGCGAGATACGAGCGCCGTGTACGCGCCTCGTGAATTTTTCCACGCTCCATGTCCTTCCCGCGATTTCGTAGTCGATCGGGATACGAGACGTTTGCACGGACGCTGAGACACTTGAGACAAAAGAGGCGAGCGAGTCGACGGAGTTGGCGATTTCTTGGTGTGGCGATGTTTTGGAATTCGACGCGATTCGACGCTGACGATGTGGGACATCAAGATGGTGAAAAGAAAAACGGGGAATTAATCACGCCTGTTGGTATTGTTGTTGGAAGAGTATAGATAAGGTTATTTATTGAGAAAAGGCTGGGGCAGTTAAAGGTCGAGTTGAATTATCTGAGAGGAGAATTGCGATTATCAATGTCATATTTTGTTCACCACGTTGCCGATATTTAATTGAGAAATTTATAGGAATTTTATGAGCACCGTTCATATGATTTTTTTTTCAGTAATTATGACGAACTCAGAGGAATTAATTTATCGGCAATAAGCGAGAATATTTGGTCGCGTAATCTTTAATCGCCTAGTAAAACAAAATACCCACATTTTCATTTGCATGAACCTGGAAGGACCGGCTCAGAACAGCTCGTGCAAATTTCAAAAAAAGGTCTCTACGGCTTAATCGCGAAGCCCTCGCGTCGTTACCACTATAATCAGCCTCCCTCGAAATCGCGAATTTTCGACTAATCGCGATATTATCCTGCCAAAGTGGAAGTATAATTGAATCCCGTAGGTAGGGGAAATTCCGCGGTGAGCTAATTGGGCGGAATAGTGTTGGGTGGTATAGCTGTTATCGGGCGAGTCCGAAGGTAGTATTTTTGCGGTGCAATGCGCAGAGAGCACCGACCAATTTGTCGATGGTAGTCGATGACCGCTCGTGGTTTTCTCGTTGACTCGTTCACTCGCGGGGATCACACGCGAGCGAAAATTGAGCTATTCACGAGCGCTCGGGGCCTCCCGCGAGAGATGCTCGACGCTTTGTCGAGGAGACCCACGAAACGCGAGGGGGCCTCCTCATCCGGGGCCCCCCCGAAAACCCTCGCCCCATATATTATCCGCCGTTTCTGCGAGCGTCCACTCCTCCTCCAAGATATACCTTCAACTTGTATATACAGATATACAACGTGTATATATATACGTTGCCCCCGGAGGGGAAGTCTCTTCGTGTCAGGGGAATGAGAAAGACGAGTCAATATCTCTCTCTCGTCGTGGTATATAGCCCGGGCCCACAAACCGCGCCGCCAGGTAAAAATGTCTCAACTTGCCCGGAGTTCTTCTTCGTCTTCGTCCTCTCGTTCCGTGAGGGGGCCGTTCGGGGTCCCCCTTGTTTTCTCCATTTCTCGTCCTCGTCTTATTGTCTCGCACGCGTCAATAGGCAAAAATCCCATTGGCAACGAGTCACGCTTTCTGGAAATGAAAAAAAGAAAAACGGTGGGGAACGTTTGAGAACGAGCGAGAAGGAATTTCGGCTGATGCGGAATCGATGAGATAAATTAAGCATATAGAGAGAGAGGGAAAAAAGAAGAAAAAAAAGGTACAGAAGAAGCAGAAGAAGAGGGAAAAAAAATCTCACCGAAAGGCGAAGCGAGCGGGTTGGCCGGGGAAAAGAGAGAGAGAGAGGAAGAGATGAGGAGAGAGACCGAGAAGTGGGGATAAAAAACAAAAGTCCTCGCGGCGCTCGGGGGTCCCAGAAACGGTTCCCGAGGGGCCCCGAACTATTCGGACCACCCCGAGTGGGCTCTCCGCTTGCGGCAATCAGGTGCCGTTGGAATGCGACCTTCCAGGAGTGCGAGGGAGAAACGAGCGGCCGTGAGAGGGAGACGAGAGGCGGAGAGAAACAAAACAAATTTTTATGCCCTTATCCACCGGGGAACATTAGGCATTACTTAGCGAGCCGAAAGGGCTCCGGGTTATACACGACGGGCGACTGTAGTGGTGGAAGAGGAGGCGGCGTAGAAGAAGAGCGAGAGGGGGAGGGGGGAGGGACGAAGAGGTCGCAAAGGACTAAGAGGGATATAATGTATATCTATAGGTAGCCGGGAGACCCCGGAGATGAAGGAAGAAAAGAACGATTTCACGCTGCGAATCTTTCATGGCTCGTTATAGAATCAAGGATTTCATTTATACTTCTGTTCTTCCCTTTTCCACGAGCTTTTGTTAGTCTCTTTTGTTTTTATCAATCACCGCTGACACGACGCACGAGCGCGGCTGTTGGGAAAACAAACTTGGCGTCTTGTTTCGTCGGTTTTGTTTGAATTGTCCTTTTGCTTCTGTTCGCAGATCATCATGTGCCGGGCGTGAGACACGAACGGGGGAAGAGGCTGTGGTTCGATGTCTCCGAGGTCCCACCCGGTGAACACATCATCGGTGCTGAGCTCAGACTCTACAGGAGCTTGGAAATGAAGCATCGGAAGAATCGCGGCTCGTCGTACATGGTCACGGCTTATCGGGTCCTCAGAACTGAAGATGGGTGAGGGATAAATTTAAATTGAAATCATTTAAACTGCTAAGAAATTTTTTAAAAATATTCTCTACTCCTGAAGATACCTGGGACTCATTAAAATTTAATACCCAGGCGAAACGATGTTAAAAATTCTAGTTCAGGCAAAAATTATTTAAAAATTATTTTTCCTCTGTTAACCACTAACAATTAAAAAAAATATATTTTATTGAATGAGTTTCATAAACGAGTCCAGAACTAACTAAAAAAAATTCGACTAACTCTTCCTATTTCCCCGATATCTCCAGCTGCCCCCGACGCTCAGATTTTCAGCGCGACCGCGAGATTCCTCGTCGTGCCGCAAGAAACGCCTCCCAACTGCACTCTCGAAATACCCGGAATCGGCTTCTACGTCCATGTATAATTCTGACATCGGCATCGGCGGGAGCCCCTAATTAGTCAGGTTCTCCTTGGGCACAGTCAGCTCTCGAGGATCTCAGGTATAGATCCTTCTCTCGAAGGATCGATTTTAGGGTCTCTGGCCCGAGCGCCTCGCGGCGGGCTTTCTCGAAGTTCATCACTGCGTCGTATAATCCCAACGCGACTGTCTTCAACGGCCACGACCGGAGAAAAGAAGTCTGTGTGTATTCGCGTCCCACTCCGCCGAACGCGAGAGAGACCCTAACGAGACGGTCACGAACGCGCGGTACGTCCACCGCGTGCGCTCGACGTCGTCGTTCGCTGGTCGTCGTACAGGAAACGCTATTCCGTAAATTGAGGTAAATTAGCCGAGGAGACGTGTCGTTTGCGAGCGAACCTCGCTCGTTCGCTCGCAGCTCCAAAGCTCGAGGATGCCCTCGAGTCTGGAGCGCGCGCGAGCGTTATTTAGCCTACGCAGTTGAGCCTCATCATTCTCGCAGACTCTCGGTCTTCTGGCGCTGCTGCTGCTGCTCTCACGATCTGAGCCTTCCGTCAGGCGGCGAATGCGTGACGCACATCTTTCTTTCCCATTGGAGTCGCATATCTCAGCTCCTCGCTGGTATTTTTATTCCTCCCTCCACCGTCGATCATCCGTCGACCATGTTTCTTATCGAAAATATTCGACATACCGGGCGGTGTCTTCCGCGAAGGAGATTACATATTTCTTCCCGGTCGCGGATGTCGCGGTATTTCTGCCTCCTCGGCGCGAGACGAACCGGCGACGGAGTTTCTTCTGTCGAACACGTGCGGTTATGGTAGACTGGGTGGGGGTGAAAATAGCTAATTACCAAAATAGTGAATGGCTAAAATAACAAATGACAAAATAATTAACGGTCTGAATCTGGAATAGTCATTACTATGAAATTCGCAATTTCAGCCATTCGCTACTTTGATTCCATATTAATAAAGATATAGGTAAAAATAGTGAATGATCAAAATAGAAAATTCCTGAAATAGCGAATTTCGTCATGATGGCCATTCTGGATTCTGACCGTTCATTATTTTGAAATTTCCTATTTTAGACATTCACTATTTTGGTAATTAGCTATCTTGACCCCCACCCGGTAGACTGTTTGTATGCTCGGGGGAATCGTAGGCCTGGAAGTTATTAAGTGACGATTGTTATTAATCGTTCGTCCATTCGTGTAGTGACGAACTGACTCAAACATTCTGTAAATACTGCATTTTTGCTTCTCCTGAAATATGAGTCATGGCTATGCAAAATCGTGACTATGCATTTTTCAATTTACAATCTGCTAATTTGACTTCACTTAATGCGCTAAACTCGAGAATTCGCGGCAGCTGAATGGCGATTAATTTCTGAGTTTCAATGACCGGCAAAATTTCCTTCGTGCGTTGAAAAATCAGGTATCTCACTTTTTACAATATTTAAAGTGAGAAAATCTGAAAATGGCTGTACTTACAAATTCGCCACTGTAAGAAACGAATACATAGATTTCTTTGGATGTCTTGTAAGCATTGAGATATGCAGTGGCAATCGTTCGCTGATCAATTCCGGATACTGCGCGTTTTACGATAAATCTCTGAACAGCAATTGTGTTGTCTTCCTCGATAGAATGTCGATAGGTTGTGCTGCCGATTGCGATGAATCACAAGCCGCAAGATTGTCAGAAGCCGCATCCGTTGATGTTGCATAAGACACGTCCTCGGATAATTATGTCGTTGATTGAGGAATCGCAACTGCAATTGAATTTTGCGTCTATTAACTCCAAAGTGTTAATACAGTGCGCGTGCGTGCAACTTGTTTTTTAATTTTTTCTTTTCAAATTTGTTTGCAGAACTCGAGAGTTGCAGTACGTAGATTCCGCGAATACTACAGTGGGCCGAGAGGGCTGGCTGACGTTAAACGTCACCGAGCCACTTCAGCATTGGGTCAACAATCCTGATGGCAATCGAGGATTGTACTTGTCGGTGCATCCGGCAGATCGTTCGGGTAAGCTGCACAGATTTTGCAAAGTAATTTGCTTATTTGCTTACGAATATTTTGCGCATCCTTATTGCAAGATATACGTTTTGATTGAGTTACGCGTTGAAAAAATAATTAGTAAATATTAGTCGATATAATCTTATATACATTTTGGAAAGTTGTTTGTTTATCTGTTTGTCTGTGCCAGCCCCCTTAATTCAAGTCTGTCCCAAAATTAGAAATTTGTATTTATGTTAACCTGCCCATACGCGCGCTTCACATGCTTACCCAGTTGTCACATCACTAAAATCGAGGTCACTTTTTATTGGCTCAATCGGACCTGGATTTTCTTCGTTCGTTCGAGATAAAACTCTATAACGAAGAGAAACCCGCAAAGCAGAACGTGATATCTTGATTTCTGAATTTTTGACAGAATTTTAAAGCCGAAAGTTGAGTTGCGTTTTTCGTAAAAAAAAAAACTTGATTTTGCAAAGTTCGAAAACGCTATCGATTTTCGGAATCAGTGGGAAATTTCCCATCGGATAGGGTCTTCAAAGTTTACGATATCGACATTTTTTCCGCAAAAAAATGTTGTATTGCCGTCGGAATGTTCGTGGCAAATTTTTGCGAATTTTGCAAATTTTCTACCTTTAACCCGACGAAGAGATATTTTCGGTTCATCTAATGGATCTACAGGAACTCAGCAGAATGGCAAGAATTCTTTCTCACAAACCAACAGTCACACCGAGAGACCCCAATCGAAATTAATAACAACTTCCAAAAAACTGGTTTACCTAAAAATACATCCCGCCTCGACGATTGAAAAAAAAACCATAAAAAGGCTGTAAATAATACACCGAAGGAAAATCACGTCTTCAAAATCCGCAGTAAATTCTTGAGAATCATTGAATTACATAGTTTCCTGGTAGAGCGCAGCGCCGAGTTTCCAGTCGCAATTCGCGAAGACCTCGTTTGCAGTTAAAACGAATACAAGCTTCCTCCGGTCGAAAACACAGCCGCGCGAGGCCGGCGTGTCGTGTATATCTGTATACAGCGCGCGAGGAGGCAAAAACGCCCACGAGTCTCGCATCGAAATTCTCCCGATCGATCTCTAAATATAGCCTCCTCCCGTGGCCAGCTGGCCGAATATAATTGAGCGCGCGCGAGTGCGGTACCTGCGAAGCGTTCGCGCTCCGGAGAAAGGGTGCCGCTCTCTCGATTACACGCGCGCACCGTCGACATTCAGCGGGAGCGACCGCGAGGTGTGGGGTACACACACCGGGCGCGCACCAGAAGCAGAAACGGCAGCATCCCGAGGAGAAGAGGCAGCCGGGAATACAAAAGCCTCGATCGCCAGTCACGATCTCCCGACGATTTGTCACCGCGAAGACGATTCTATTTCTTCAGCCCCTGTGCGCCATGCTTTTTCATCTTCATTTCGATCGGCGGTCCCTTCGAAACCTCGGAAAAAGAAATATATTAAAGGTCCTGCACAAATATTGAAGCTCGGAATGGAAATTCGTGGTTGCAGGGGGGAATCTTTGTAGGCACAAGATTTTTATCTGTTGCGCCAATTTCGATGCGAGTAGGTAATTAAAGTGTTGATGAAAGCTCGACGTTTCAGAGATTCGACAGGGCGGAGATTTAATAAATACGCGAGAGCTGAGATCAACGATTAAAAATTCTTGCTTCACGTTACAATCACGTTGATACGGGTTTCTCACAAATAAAGATACTCCAATTTTTTTACTCTAACGTGGGACTTTTTTTTACATCAAAACAACGTAACACTGAGAAGCGTTACAATGTTTAAATGAAATTAGTTTTCATCTCAAAAGAAGTAAAACACAGCGTCGTTCTCGACGAATCGAAGATTCAACGACTTCCAGTGTCAACAATTCGTAGCCTCGACAAGGAAAAAAGAGTTGGCGCCTCGCGGAATCTAAGTATAGAAAAGTGGAGTACAAATTAACGAATCGACGGATAAGGAAAATATCCAACCAGCACCTGTTGCCGGTTCGCATCGGCGAGTCTATAGCTCTAGTTGGTGTAGTTGGCGTGTCGGTTATACCAACCACCACACCAACTCCACGGACTTCACTGCTTTAGCGAGTGCATCACACAGTTTGTTGTTTGCCGCGCCCAGATCATTTCGTTTCTCAACGATATTAAATACACATATAGCGTAGCGTTGCCAAGATTGTACCGTACTCACATGGCCATCATTTATATACGTTTGATACACATGTACACCTTATACATATACAGCTAGAGCTCTATTCCATCAACGAGTCCGTCAATCTCCCATCGCGTCTCCCAGTCGCTGCTCTGCGGCTGTTTGCTGGCTTCTCTCGGTCTCTCTCTTTCCCTCTCTCGCTCTGCTCCTTACCATACTTCCCTCCACGAGGAGCCGACGTGCTCTCTGCTACCGCTGGACTTCATCGGACAACCGGTTTACCTTTGATCATTCAATATAGTATACAAAGCACATGATCGCTCAGATTTATTCGGATTTACACGTATCGAGTGCGTACGCTATAATATTTCTATGCCGTCCGGTGTTAATAAATTAATAACAGTGACGATAATAATAATAAGAACGAGTGAGAATAGATAATCAATTCGACTGAGTGCCGGCAAATGCAAATATTTATGTCCGCGCGCGTTGCGATTTTTGTGCCTCATTAAATTCTCGAGTCTTTGGAAATTTCCGTAATCCTCGGGAGCGATTCGAGCGTTGTTTATCACTCGCGCCAAGTTGTTGCTGTGAGGCTGCGCGCGCTCGCTTTCGAAAGTATACGGCAGGATAGCTCTCCGACCAACACCCAGCGTGTAGTCACACCTCTCCGAGCACCCACACGTATCGCGCCGGCCGTTGCTCGTTTCACTTGCGACATTGCACTTTATTGCTATAATAAATAATTCGCCGTGCATTACTAACGCGGTTGGTGTTTTATTTTTTATTTTTTTATTTTTTTTTTTCGTTTTCTTTTCTTTCGAATGTAAAATATAGCGGGTAAACATTTTGTGTTTAATTGACGGCGATCGCGTTTATCAATTTAACGCTGACCGGTCGTTAACTTGTCAGCGATTTTGAGTTAAATGTACAAGAACAGTTAGATGAAATTATTCGTTTCACGAACAGAACAGTCCATAGGAATCGTTATAACTTTTTAATCGTTATTACCAAAAAAAAAATACGGGTGATGTGGCAATAAAGGCGATGAGTAAAAAAAATGTAATCCACTTGAGAAACAATTTCGCACAAAAATTACCACCGATTTGACTATAGTGCGAATCGCTGAAGTCTCCTTGTGAAGTCGCAACTTCGCTCTACAAAAATATGAAGAATGTTAGCCACGTCCGACACGGGGCGAGTCACACGAGAATACGAGAATAGCAATATCGCGGGTCAGCTAGTTTTGCTCTCGATTTGTCAGCCGTTCGAGAAACTCGAATATAGCGAACTAATTAACCGATCTAATCCGGCGACCGCAGTGATATAAATGCTGTACAGATATAGCGTGTATTATAGGCGCGCGCGGGGCTCTCGTGGGGAACGTGTAACGGGGCGCAAGAGGCAGGTGTCCGCAATCACGGCAAATGCGCATTCCACGCCGGCCAATTTACCAGCTTTCACGAACTCGGCTCTCGCACGGCCGGCAGCCGCACACAGAGAGCGTGTCCCGTCGGCCGGCACACCGGGAGAATCATTAGCATATAGTCAGTATGTACGGGCAAAATTCTGCTGCTCGCCGCTGCTATATATACTCGATCGCTCTTTAGCTACTGTATCGCCTGTATCTATGTTTGTAACGCTTAGTATCCCCGATTCTCACGGCGGAAACGCGGCGCACAGGTGCATCGTCGGGACTATCGGTTATTTACTTATTTTCTTATTTGTTACCTCTTCTTCAATTCCACGTACTGATTCTGTGACCTCAAGAACGAACAAAAAACGAACCGACGAATTTTTGGAAATAAGTTAGAATTTAAGTTCGACTTTAAGATCATCTTAAGTCCGACGTCCGACCTCAAAATTTAATTTAGAATCTCGAATTTCAATGACACGATCAACTCTTAAGTTCATCTTAAGTTCGAAGTTCGAAATTTGAAGTTCTCGACTGCTAAATATACTCGATTACTCTTCAGCCTATATCTATATTTATAACGTTGGCATTCCCGATTCTCACGGCGGAAACGCGGCGCACAGGTGCATCGTCGGGACTATCGGTTATATTCTTCTTCTTTTTCGTTTCCTCTTCTTCATCCACGTGCTCACTCCGTGGCGCAAAGACCGCGTAGCCGAGTAGGAGGAACCTCGCCTCGAAAACCAACGCACAGCCCGCGAATGCTCTCGAGATCGGTTAAACAGATAAACCGTGAAGCCCTCGCGAGCTGCCGTGCGCCGCGATAATTTAATGACAGGGGCCCAAAAACCGCGTTAGGGAATTGCCGCGCGGTTCCCTCAGCTTCCGCTCTGCGCTGCATGCTGAGGGGTCGAGACTTGCAACTTTAACCAAATTCTTGCAGTCGGCGGTGAAGATCCTGGAGATTGCACGGTCTTTTTTTTTCCTGTGGTTGCAAGCCAAAAACCATTTTTCGGAAATCATAAAACAGTAGAATCAACATTTCTTTCTGTACAATTTTTCAAATATTTATTCTATTCTTCGCATAATTAAATTGAAAAATTACTTCAGGTCAATAGTGCGATGAAGAGATAAGATCATACAGAGAAGAAGAAAAAATGGCGGTTCCATTTAGACACTTTTCGACGGGAAATTAAACTTACGAATTCGTATGGCAATTAAAATTAAATTAATGAATTACTATGACAAACCTCGTTTTTTTTTATCAGACTAACAAACTTTGTAACCAGTGTTTTTGCGAAAAAAATGTACGAGTTGAGAACGATAGTCCTGAAAAAAAAAAACACGTGTCGATATTTTTAAACAAAAGAATATATCAATATACGTCGGTTTCCGTTAAAACCCCAATTATCGTCATACATTGTATCGGAAACTACCTATTGGCAATTGAAACTGCAAATCACGCGACCTTCTGAAATTAACTCCCGCTCGTATAGCTGAAGCCGGCGATAATCGACGGTTCGCAGCGCGACGAGAAGTAAAACTGCGCTAAACTGCGCTCGGCAAAAGTGCAGGAGTCCCGGACTACGGACAGATGAAAGGAGTGAATGGATCGAAGCGCGCGACCAGCACGAAGTAGCGCGCGAAACCGATGGCAGCCCCGAGGGTTTCGAGATTCTTAAATGCTTAAATATTCATGAAGGTTGACTATTAATAAACCCGCACGTGACGGTCTCTACGTTCTAATGAAACGTTTCGCGCGGCGTGATACCGCAGAGTCCATAATAATCGTTGAAACGCACCGACGCTCCCACAAGTATAACGCAAGATATATTATTTCCAATGACCCGAAAGCCCGAGCGACGCGGTAGGATACGGATCTCGAAGCTATTATGATGCCGCACACCACAAATGACCTAATAACACGTGCGCGCTGATTGTCTGATTACAGTTCACGAAATGAGACCGGAAGACGTAGGAATAGTCGGATTCCGTGGCGACGCCGACAAGCAGCCGTTCATGGTGGGTTTCTTCAAGAGTTCCGGAATTCGCGAGTCCAAAGTCCGACAGAAGCGAGACGCGCGGAGACGAAAGAAGAGCGACACGTCGAGCCTCGATTACAGGAATAATCCGTACACCGGTGAGTCGCAAATCACCGCTCGGCCGATGATTCTGCTAATGCGACGATAATTAATTGACTCCAATTGGCATCGCGTCTCGGAACTCGTCGATGGTTAATGCATCGCGGAAAGGATGCGCGTTCATTCCGGCATAATTGATGGCGATGCCATACATTTTTCCTGAGTTTGCTTCATTAACACGAGACTAATAAGTGATCTTCCCCACCTGTTGACCGTGTGCCAATTCCAGAATGAATGCTCGGTTATTTATTTTTTGGCACGCGCGCCACGTCTTCCAATTGATTGAAATTAAATATTGTCAATTTTCTCTGAAACATAAACTCACGTTGTAATAAATTAGTACTCATAAATTGTAGTAGTAATAATAAATAACAACCGAATGTGAGTAATAATAATTTTTCTGAAGACTTAACTTTCATTCTATCTCGTAGATCCAGCGACGCAGTACAACTCGAGAACCTGCAAGATTCAAACCCTCTACGTGAGCTTCCGTGATCTTCAGTGGCAGGTGATTGCGCAATATTATTTTATCTCTCCTCCCGACTCTCGCGCATATTTTCATAATTTTTATTTCCTCGCCAACCGCGCGCGCGCGCGCAAGGAAGAGAGAGTGAGAGAGAGACGCGCGCACGTAACACGTGGCATAATAATGAATATCAATGCTTTTTTTTATCACGCAGGACTGGATCATTGCGCCTGATGGCTACGACGCTTATTACTGCAGCGGTGAATGCAATTTCCCGTTGAACGCGCACATGAACGCGACGAATCACGCGATTGTTCAGACTCTGGTGCATCTGGTGAGCCCTGGCAAGGTACCGAAGCCGTGCTGCGCGCCCACCAAACTCTCAGCGATCTCGGTACTCTATTTTCTCGACGAGAGCAACGTTATACTTAAAAAGTACAAGAACATGGTGGTGAAGAGCTGCGGGTGCCACTAGTTTTTGGTGTAAATCATCGCTGGAATATCGCGACTCGTTTATCGTACGACGCGCGGTGAGAGGGATCCGGGGGAAAGTACCAGATTTTTTTTATGGCAGTCGAGAACTGATGTCTAGCAAAATTTTATCGAATTTCCGGTTTAAAAAAAAACCGTATTTATAGTTTTATTAATTCTCGCAAATTCTCATTCTCGCCAGTCGGCGACACTTGGAACGCGCCTGCCGTACCGACAGGGTAATATCTCTACCAGATATGCAGGGTATCTTTCTTTCCGCATCCTTCTCCCCGTGTGCAAAAGCACAGGATCAAACTCAATTGTCCGATACTAATCAAAACTTGCATGTACCCCCGATCAACCACGGGGGTATCGAATTATTATTTTTTTATACTTTTATGACGTCATCGATCGTCCATCATCCGCCATAAACGAAATAATCAAGATTGCCATTAAATGTTATTTAGTCGTAGTGAGAGAAAACAGCGGGCGACACGTGCGCGGTGCGAGCGGGTTCGACGATTCCGCATTGTCGCGAGGACGCGTCGTTATATCTATCTCTTAGTTGTATTTTCGACAACGATTCAATGCAACGGTCTAAGATTAAGGTAACACTATTTTACTGTGTAGAACTGATGTTAAACGATGCGTCGATAATCGGAATATATCGCGAAGTACGGAGCGTCGGAGACTATTTTATAAACGATGCATCCCGAGAGGAATGAGAGAGAGGACGATAAACAAGGTGTATAGACGATTATTTTTTATTAACCACTTACTCGTATTGACAATGTAAATACGTCGCTGTAAATACGTTCGATATTATTAAAGTATACATCAATTTTCTAAATGACGTGCGAATTGCGTGAAAACCTCTCCTTAAAAAAAAAAAAATCCTACACTTACCGTTCACGAATTTATTTCTCGACAATGAGGAACGTCGCAGATTTCGTCGGAAAGACTTGATTAAAATAGATAGAAACATATAAAATTGGAGAAAACCGGGTAAATCGAGTTCCGGCTGAAACCTACAGAAAAGATACCGATCGAAATTCGTTACCATCGAAGTAACTCTGTCGATTTCGTCAGAATCTACGGATATCGGTAGCGTGTGGTGACTTCGTCTTTTCGTCCGACCGTTCGCGTCGCGACCGTCGCGCCGCAACGCATTTTTACAGTAAATATTTACAAAAACCTCTTCTCCGGCTCGGCTAATCGGTTTTCCAACAAACAAATCGGTCCGCATGACCACAGCTCGCGACGTCAATCGAACCGTTTTTTTTGCCGGCCTCAATCGAACACGGATTAATACAACTTCGAAGGATGCGACAATTGTTAACCTAACTGTCGTCCACCTTACGATTGCGAATAACCCTCAGTCGGCTCTCAGTCGGAGCTCCGCAAGTCGCAAATAATCGTCAAAGCACAAACGACGATGGCTGTAGTTGTGGAAACAACGATCGGCGACTTCACCGTCGATCTGTACACGGATCAACGGCCGCAGAGTAAGCAACACGCGAAAACGTCACACCTAACCTCACTTTCTTTATTTACTCACCGAAGAAATTTATTTACACGATATTCACGCGCGTCTTTTCAGCGTGTCGGAACTTCCTGAAACTCTGCAAAGTCAAGTACTACAATTGGAATCTGTTTCACACCGTTCAGAGCAATTTTATCGCCCAGACCGGCGATCCTACGGGGACGGGTAAAGGCGGCGAAAGTATCTACGGAACGTTGTTGGGTGAGAAGGCGCGTTACTACGAAGCCGAACAGATGCCGAAAATGAAACACGACAGAGTCGGTTTGCTCTCGATGGTGAATTGTGGGGAAAATATGCTCGGATCGCAATTCTTCATCACTCTGGACAGAGACCTGCAGTCTCTGGATGGAGAACATTGCGTGTTCGGCGAGATCACGGAAGGGCTGGAGATAGTTCTCAAATTCAACGAGGCTATTTGCGACGGCGATCACAGACCTTATCAGGATATAAGGATCTCCCATACGGTCATTCTGGAAGATCCGTACGAAGATCCGGAGACTCTGGTCGTGCCTATCGGAAGCCCGGAACCAACTCAGGAGGCTTTGATGGTAAATTCATTTACCTCTGCTGATAATTCAATTTTTTATTCACAGATATAATCTTGATACCTAAGTTATTATGTTTTGAATTCGATCTATCAACTCGACAAAACTGAATTTTTTTGCAGAGCGACCGAATTGGCGCGGACGAAGCGATAGACGACACAGCTGGAATGAGTATGGAGGAAATAGCGGAAGCGCGGAAGGAAAAGGAGGCCAAAGCTCGCGCGACGATCTTGGAGATTGTCGGCGATATTCCGGACGCGGATATGGCGCCTCCGGAAAACGTGCTGTTCGTTTGCAAACTGAATCCGGTGACGAACGACGATGATCTCGAAATTATTTTCAGCAGATTTGGAAAAATCGTTGGGTGAGTCAATTCGAATGACATCGAAAAAGAAAAAATATGAATAACGTTTGAATTCGGTTTGCACAGATTTTTAATCCTCCAAATTTCGTTACAGTTGCGAGGTGATCAGAGACCGACAGACCGGCGATTCTCTGCAATACGCATTCATCGAATTCGCCGATCGCAAGAGTTGCGAGGAGGCGTATTTCAAGATGGACAACGTGCTGATCGACGATCGGCGTATTCACGTTGACTTCTCGCAGTCCGTGTCGAAAATGCGGTGGCGCGGCAAAGGCAAAGGCATCATGTACAAGGACGAGAAGAAATCGGAAGGCCGAAAGAGGCACGACGAAAGCGACGATCGCGGCGGCGGAAAGCGGCGCAAAAATTCGGGCGATCAGCGAGAGGGTAGATACGACGGTGGCAACGGCGAGAGGGGTTACGACGATAATAGGCAAAGATCGCAGAAATACGATCGCAAAAGGGAGAACGAGAAGAATCGTAGAAACGGCGAGGAAAGGTACGACAAACGAAAGGACGACGGGGAAAGACACGACAAGCGAAGAGACGGCGACGAAAGATACGATAAGAGGAGAGAAGACGAGGCCAAGTACGAAAACCGAAGAGACGGCGATGAAAGATACGACAAGAGGAGAGAAGACGAGGCCAAGTACGAAAACCGAAGAGACGGCGACGAAAGACACGAAAGACGAAGAGACGAGACGGAAAAATATGAAAGACGCAGGGGTGACGAGGAGAGACACGAGAGGCGAAAAGACGACAGTGATAAGGACAGACACAGCGAAAAAAGGAAGGGAAACGATCGCGGCAAGGGGAGCAAACATCGGTCGGACAGAGCGCGACGAGAAAGCCGCAGCCGAAGTCGCGAGCGTCGAGGCAGCGAGTCGACCGATCGCCGGCAAAAGAGGCAGGACGAGAAGCGACGCGATCACGAAAACCGACCGGAGAAATCCAGCCGTTCGAGTTACGCTGACAAACGATCGAGGGATCACTCCGAAGATCGCTACAGAAAGAACGAGAGCCGACACAATCACGCAAACAAATAACCCTAATGAAAGTTTAGGATTTTCCAATTGTATTGTAAATACTCGACGATTGTACGAATTTAATACACAAACAACGTTAAGAATAGTTTATCACGAAATCATTATTTACGATTAATTATTCACGAGTCGTCCGACGAATTGGAGTTCATTGCCATCAATCGTCGATCCAACAGACGAACGATATGCAAATTCTTGCAATTCAACGCTACCTGCAGTGGCGTCTGGTTCGCGCGGTTTTTCGCGTGCAAATTCGCTCCTTTGTCGATAAGATACCTGCGATCGGGATGAAAAGTGCCGACGCTTATTTTTTAACGCTCACAGTTTGCAACTCACGCACTCTGCTAACTGGTAGAATCCGGTCAACGCGGCTACGTGCAGCGGAGTTCGTCCGCCTATCGGATCGGAAACATTGATGATGTCTTCGCTGTAATGAAGAATCGTCTTAATAAGGTCCATGTCGTATACATCCCGAGCGCTCAAAACAGCTTCCAGAAGCAAACATCGTGAGTCCTTCGGGGGAAAGCGACTTCTATTGCGAAAACGAAGCGGACAACCGTAAATAATTCACACGATGAAACCCATCAACTATTAAATTGTATAGTGAATTAAGATAGTTCTCCCGGTACAGTCCCGTCAGATGTGAGTTTCGGGGAAAATTTCGAACACTTCTCGATGAGATAGACTCTCTTTTAAAAATTTTATGAGTAACGGAAAGCATTGTTAGCAAACTATGTGATTGGTTGCCAGGAACGTCCGTGATAAACAAAATCAGTTTGGTGTCAAATCTGAAAAATTTGATGAGAGGACAGGCGGGCCAGCACCCGTAACCTTTTAAAGCTTTATAAGAGCGCAGCGGCGCAAAATTGATTAACCTATTATAGGTGATATTTTGAATTAAAAATTTCCGAGATCGATTTTGGCGATTTTCAGTCGGAAGCCGGATCTACGATTTCTGACAAAAAAAAATGTTTCGTCGCCAAAAAAATATGTTTTTCAAAATCGATTAAAAAAGGTTAATAACCAGTATTTTCAGGGGTAGAATATGCGACTTGAGAATGATGGTATAGGTTAAAAGTCGATATTTTGAAAAGAAAAAAAATTGGGGTCGATTTTGGCGATTTTCGGTTGGGAGCGGGATCTACGATTTCTGACAAAAAAAATCTTTTTTTCGTCGCCAAGAAAATACAATACAAAATCAATCATCTCAGCACCTTCTACGTGCTTGATTTTTGTCAAATTATTATTTCATCGACAAGTGTTTGAAATTTTTCCCGAAACTTACATTATACGGGACTGCACTGGGAGGACTACCCTAAACGCAGTCGAATAAATCTACCTTAGCCGATAGCCCAGTAGTAACTTCGTCATGAGAATATCTTTCGTTTTCAGCACACTGACGTACAACGGGCTCTCGTCAAAGGCGTCGTGGGTGTGAACGCGAGCTCCGGATCCGAGAAGGAAGCGAGCGCACTCGAGATCCTTCGCCAGAGTCGCGTAATGAAGCGGACTTCGGCCGAGATTATCCTCGCAATTAATCGTCGCGCCGACCTCGAGTAATTCGGTTATAACCCGAGTGTGGCCCAGCAGAGCCGCCGTGTGCAACGGCGTCAATCCTGAATGAAAATACTTGTTACCAGTGACGCTGAAGCGCTTGCGGAATTTACGCCGCTACGTCGGCTTGATATATTGCGGTTGCATAAGGGACTCGCAACCGTGCATAGTCTTCGCCTCGGGTCGCACGTCGCCGACGCTGCACAGGAATTCCATTAGCTTCACGTCGCCGTGCTCGGCCGCGATGTGAAGCGGCGTCAGATAATCCGACCTGCGACAGTTCACATCCGCTCCGTGCTCGATAGCCTGCCGAACGACCCGCAGATCGCACACCGTGCAGGCCAGCAAAAGCTTCGCGTTCAATCGAGATCTCGTCAGTGTGGTCCAATCCACAGGATCGTTGACCACTACTCGATTTTCCTGATCTTTATCCATCGATAGTTTGTGAAGATTGAGAGCCTCACTGAGTGAAGCGATGGAAACGTCTTTGAAGTTATCGGCAGTTCCTTAAGATATCGCGCTTTAAATATTCAGAGCGATGTGAAATTGTCGCATTAACTTCATTATCTTATAAACAACTATAATATTGATCAATGAGCATGGAAAAAAAAATTGAGTCTGACATTGCATGAATAGAATATAACTGTTTATTTTTCTTCTCGTCTCTACAGTGTCGCATTAGATTAATTTAGAGAAAGCACCATTGATTTAAAAATACGCGTTTTCGTAAAATACTTCATTTGGTCTTGAAAATCGAGAATAACATATGCGCGTCGTATGATTGTACATCCAAACGCGATTGATTCAATAAACGTTTAGCAAGCTCTTCGTCTCGCTCGATCCAAACTTCCCGAGGAATTTGCGATCGTTTCGACTCGAACTAAAGTCGCGTTTAAAACAGTTTGGATATTTCGTAAACGCGCAGGACGTTCAGTATTTGCGAAGGGAAACGAAAGGCCCAGATCAAGTCGTATATTTTTGCCGATGTCGTTGCTGTCAGTAGCGTCGATTTTATCCGTAATAATAGTAATACTTGAAAGCCACAACAGTATTCGTTCGAAAACAAGGGTTTTTTTTTGTTTCTTTGCTGATATGTCACGAGTCATAACATTCACATTGATGCCAGATTATCGATTATACATTATATATCATATATATATCTGTATATTACACATTACCATCAACGAATAATACACAGTTTTCATAGTTATACGTTTCCTTTTCAGAGTTCCTTAAAAAAATACTATAACTTCACGAAAAAATATATCATTACGTGAAAGAACGAAAATAGGGGAGTTTTGTTTAACGCTATTTACCTTAATTCATCAAAAAGGTATAAGAAGGCTGCGCGCTTAATCGTATTTAGTATAACAGGCTTGATCGCTCTTCGCGTATTCTTAGTTGTTACGACGTCTCTTAGGAAATCACACGGTTCGATTAGAATAAGTGTACTCGACGTACGAGGATAAAATTTGAAAAATTTACTTCTTCCCTCTGTCTATAATAGTATATAGATCCCGTTGAGAATTCGTGGAAGCTGAGTAAAAATGTCTACAACGTGTCGTTCGGAGTCGGCGATCAAACTCGCGAGTCTCCGTTGTCTTTCTCCGTACGATTTAATACTGATGTTTTGGGAATCGCAACGAGATTCCCTCACTCACGAAACGCGAATCCAAGCTGTACGGGGCGATTTGAGGCGATACAGTAGCCGGAGATCTCGCGGATTCACCGACTCTTCGGACTTGAGTGCGTTAGATCCCCCCGACCGTACTTGAGTCTGCGGTGTAATTGACAAAGAACGCCAGATGCATCGCGTTTTCTTGTATTCCATTCACATACGAATTTCTGACTTACACGTTAAACTTATCGCGGAGAATAAAAGCTTCGTAAAAGCAGGAAGTAGATTCGGTTGTAAAGTAGTTTGTTCTCTTTGTGTGTCTATCAGTTTATCCGATAGAAGCGGTTAAGGAACTAACTCTATGTGATGTCAGATTGTGTTAATCTCTGTTTTTTTGTTCTATTTCTCTCTCTCTCCTTTAGCCACTTTCGTTCAGTACGAAAAAGTCTTTACAGACGCAACGCCGATAGTTCGGGGAGTACAACCGACATTTCTCGTGTCACGGAAATGAAATATCAATGATATTTTATTGCGGAAATAAGCACGTCGATATAATCTTAACGTTGCGGAGGCTCGCTTCGAAGTCATAGAACCAAAACTTCCGCATAACAATTTAGGTTCGGCAATGCGATTTGTACTCCCGGAAAGCAGCGGAGAACCTAGCGGCAAACGATGCGAAGTAACGAGATGAAAAAGGCTAATATGAAATATTATTAGTCTTTTTAGCGTATCCTCGGTTCGAAGAAAAAAAAAACATATATGCTCTCAGCGAATAAAAAGATGAGGAACTTTGCACGAATTCGAGCGACAGCGGATGCCGTTTTTTGCAGATCGAAGCGCGACGCGAATATATAAACTCTAGTGTATATCTCTGACGATCCCCGACAATCATAAGTCTTTCTGTTTCGAATAGTTACCGAACGAAAATATATTGTATATATATGTGTGTATATACTATATATATGTATGTATATATATATTTATGAATGAATATATTTATACGAGCTCAAATTCGATACAGACGGTAAACCCGTTCATCAGGCGACAGCGCGTTACCAAAAAATCATCAGCACGTCGCTTCTGTCTTTCGCGGTCGAGTCGGCGAACGAGTTCGCTTTCTTACGGCCATTTCTAACTTCCTCCTCCATCCACGCGGTCTCGATTCTCGATTCTTCTCTCTTGTCTTCTCGGTGAATTTAGTAGATGAGACGATGTGGATAATTCGGGTAAACCTGCTGCTGCGCGCCCATCAGTCGGGACAAGCTGGCCAGGTCGCTGCGACCAGTGTAAGAATCGTAGCCCTGAGTAATAAAGTCATTGTGATTAAAGAATTATTCAAAAATCATGTTATTAATCTTCGCGATCAGACAAGAAAAAATCATTCGCTTTTTTTAAATTGAATTTCCAGTATATAATTTTTAGTTTTTTCATTCAATTTCGAGTATATAATTTTTATTTTTTTTAATTGAATTTCCAGTATATAATTTTTATTTTTTTTAATTGAATTTCCAGTATATAATTTTTATATTTTTAAATTTATTACGAAAATAGCGACGAACCTGCGAACGTTTCCGTGCGACGACGAACCTCTTCTCAGGTGGATAATACGTTTGCGATGGGTAAAGAGCTCCGTACTGCGCCGCGCCGTATTGCGTTCCGTCGTATGGGGTTCCGTATTGAGCGTCGTACTGATCGTAAGAGGTCACCGGATGCGTTCGGGGAATGCCAATGTCGAACGTCGATAGGGGTTGAGGTCCGTGAAGGGAAGTGCTGAAATGACGAGGAGGCTCGACTGCCATCCATGCTCCATCTGTATTGGAGCCAACGCAAAGATTAGGTTCCGGTGTAAATTGGCGCTATTAGAAGAAGGAAAAATAGATTGAAAAAAAAGCTCACCGCTCCTCGGATCCTCTTCATCCAGGCCCACGATACCGGCGTCGTCCTCCACATTTTCGTACTCGTCGTTTCCATAGTTGCGCCAGTTTCTATAAACCGTAAAATTTTAGAAGCAAGTTCGCTAAAAAAAATACCTATAATGAAGTTGTTAAAGATTAGAATTACCGGTTGCGCGCCGGCGAATTTTCCCAGAGGGACAGGAGAGTCAGGAATTCCTCTCGATCCAACGCACGTTTGTACCTCGGCTCTTGGTAAACTGGTATACTGAAAAAGGAAGAGAAATATTTTCTTTACTTCATTAACCCTACTGTTTTGCTGGAGTCTACAATAAAAGACGTGGCTTTATACATTAAAACGGGTGGGAGTCAAAATATCCAATGAACAAAATAGCAGATGGCTAAAATAGCAAATTTCAAAATAATGAACGGTCTGAATCTAGAAACTCGCTGAATGAAATTCGCTATTTCAGCCATTCGATATTTTGTTCATTCACTATTTTGACCCACATTTTTATCAAAATGAAACCAAAATAGCGAATGGCTGAAATTGCGAATTTCATAATGATGACCATTCTAAATTCAGACCGTTCATTATTTTGAAATTTGATATTTTAGCCTTTCGCTATTTTGGTAATCAGCTATTTTTACCCGCACCCCCGAATTATAAAAAATGTCGTGATGTCATTCGGATCACTCCGCAATTACCAAATACTACAAAACACCAACGTGTATGAATATTCCGTCACATCAACAAAAATATATTCATCGTCTGCACAAAACCGTCGCATAACGATGGAAACAGTTACAGAATCCACGATATGCATACCCGAGATAAATTTGAAGCGTTATTAAAATAAGTCGCACGTAGAGCCCGCGATGCGGAACAGCGACCTGGATTCCCGGAAAACATTTCATCAGAAAGTCACGAGACATACATAATTCAAGCGCGGCGATCGGGTCAAGTCGATACGCTCGCCGGAATAATACAAAAAGAAAACGAACGAGCCGGAGATTCGCGTTTCCCCCGGTCCGCAGTCTCCCGGGCAATGAATTGCATTCCGCGGGCCAAGGGGTGGGAGCGAAACGCGAGAGAGGGATGAAGAATTTTTTTTACGACGGCTGCGCCAGGAGTTCTGCGCTACTTCGCGGAGGCGTTGTTAAATGGCTCCTAGTTATCTGGGGGGGTTGAATAAGCGTCGTAGTGGGGAGGAAGCGGCTGGCGGCCAGCCAAAACTGACCCCATCTCTGACCCAGTTTCCCCGGTAGCTGCTGGCTCCATTCAGCTTTTCCGCGCGCCACCCAACCGCCCTGCACCGGGAAAGCTTCTCTTGCGTCACGAGTATCGAACGCCTCGCTGCCTCCTCCGCTGTACCCGTGAAGTACATGGATGCGTTTCCATACATAACGTATTACACATATGTATACATACGGTATATATGTATATATATATGTATATGCTTTTAAACGTATGTGCGGTCACGTATATGCAGAGGGAATATGGGAAGCTCCTCTGTTTCCCCATTCTCGTCGCGAGCGACCCGACGGCTCCATTTAGATTACCAAGCACGTAATACATTTCTCTCTCTCTCTCTATCTCTCGCCCTCTGCGTCTTCGCGGCTCCCTATACATATGTTCCCAGCCAGCTTCGACATACGTCGTTTGTTCGATCAATCAAGCGACTTCCACCCACGTAATTTGCCCGACATAGCTTTGTCGCAACGTGTTTATCCGACATTGGATCCGCAGATTATGAATTGAATAGAGACGCCGCGGCTGCATTTACATTCCCACGGTGTACATTGTGTCTGGCCGCACGAGCGCTGTTTCCACTCGGTGACTGCCGCCGCCGGCTTTTCTCGGTTGATGTGCAGGTATTGTTTGAGGAAGCTGAATGAGTTAGCATGATTTTGCGTAAATTAGAATGTGTGTCACTGAGAAGGGACGAGCGAGTGTTTTTTTTTGCAATTAAAAATTACTACCTAAGCTTTAATTAACTTTAATATTCAATATCTTTAATATCTACGTTTCAATATCTTTAATTCAATATCTTTAATATCTACGTTTCAATATCTTTAATTCAATATCTTTCATATCTGCGTTTCAATATCTTTAATTCTTTAAAAAAATGTTAAGAGTAGCGAGACAAATACGTCGTCAAAAATTCGCGGTTTCCACTGCAAGTAAATCGATGACGTTTATTACAGATCTGCGTGTATTTTTTCCTTGACCCGTGCACTTCGCGCGAGACTTTAACCTTTAGTCGAGAGCGGGGAAAAAAATGCGCCGAGTCCTTTCGTCGACCCTTCTTAAAGACGAATTACTTCCAGCCGTTCGGTCGCGAGCCCTCGACGATAGAGCGACAGATCGATTATCGTTCCGGTAACGAACAACGCCCTTTGAGAGCCCTCATCAACGAGGAAAAATACCGAGGCGCTTCAGGGGGCGAGAGGAGGAGAACGCGGGGCGCGACAAAAGTGAAAGGGAGGGTGCGGAAAAACAGATCGATGCTGGTCGCCGGTGCGCCTGGGTAACTGTGTTCTACAGGTGGGCCCGCGAGATCCCACCGAGCTACGTGCAAACGCGATTTCGCATTTATATACACACGTAGCCACCCTTTCGACGTGTGGCCACCGCTCTCCACGAGCGGCCGCACTAAAGATTTCGTTGACGTCACGCGGCGCTTCGTTCATGAATCGGCGGCTGTACGCCCGGCCCGTAACTACGTTCAATTTTATCGATGGAAATATATTGTGGCTCGCGAGGTGCGAGTGGATGTGTATACATAGCTGCTCACCTCCGCTTCGCCTGGGCGACCGGCTCCGGGGTGGCCTGGGTCGTCGGAAGTGCCGACGAGGACGACGGCGTCAACGTCGTCGACGAAACTTGCGCGCCTGCAGGTTTTTCCGATCGCTTGCGGCGATCGTCGCCGATGCCGTAGTAACGCGGGTACGGCGGGACGTCCCAGTTTCTCGACGAAATATCGTTCGCGAGAATCTTTCCGTATCTGAACAAAAAACGCGAATTTTGATATAGTAATAGCTGATTGTAGTGGCTCGCGCGCTCGGTACATGCTCGAATCAAAATTGGAACGTTAAGTAAATTAACGTGAAATTAACGTTCAAAATTTGCGAAATCGAGACATTTTTTTTTTTTTTCGATTTCGGAAAGTTTGGGAAACTTTTCGCTGATTCCGAAGCACCGTTGTTTGCCCGAAAAACATACAATTCGATAAGAAAAATACAAAAAATGATTTTTCACTTTTTTCGAAATTTCGTCACTTCGCTAAAGTCGAGGTTACTTTTTTTTCGATCGACCAAATCTGGGTTCTCTTTTTGCGTTCGAGAGAAATCTCTTTAACGAAGAGAATGCCGCAAGGCGGAATGCGATATTTTGGTTTTTTCATTTTTTACAGGATGTTAAACTCAGACCATCAAGAATCGCAAATTTTTAGAAGGGGTACCCTTTCGTTTTTTTGCGATTTTTGGGGATCTGATTTTAACATTCTGTAAAAAATGTACAAAGCAAGATATCGCATTCCGCCTTACGGCATTCTCTTCATTATAGAGTTTTCTCTGGAACGCAAAAAAAAATCCAGGTTTGGTGGACCGAAAAAAGTAACCTCGATTTTAGTGATGTGACAACTGGGTAAGCGTGCGAAGCGCGCGTATGGGCAGGTTATCAACATTTTTAATTTTGGGACAGATTTGAATTAAGGGGGGCAAGGCTTTATTATTTAGGGCAGATATTAATTAAGGGGGCTAGGACAGACAAACAGACAAAAAGATAAACAACTTTCCAAAATATATATAAGATATTAATTGAATTTAAATTTGACATGAGGCATACGAATTTTTTAATTTGTCATAAAAGCAATGACTAATAATAATAATAACAATAATAAAAATAATAGTTTATTACTTCTCTAGAATACATGCGATTCTTATAGCAAGTGGAGAGGGTGGCTTTAATACAAATAAAAACAATGAATAAGATAAAGAGTAAAAAAAAAGAAAAAATTAAGTTTCAAGAAAAACCGAGGAAATGCATTTTACAGTATAGTCAATGCAAACTTACTCGTAGTTCTTTTCGTACGGAGAAAGTTCTTCCCGACCGTACATCGAGTTACTCTGCTGCTTCGAGTGGCTGAAAGTTTCGCCCTCGGCGAGCGCGGCCTTCACGTCCTCCAGTCCCGACGTACCCAGAGTCCCTGAATAAATCAGAACACCCGGGTTTTTATTTCTCTTCGCAGTCAAGAATTTTACGCAAGGGGGGGATGAATCGAGGAAACTCACGTTTCTCGGTGTTCGGCGTGTACAAGTTCGCCGCCGCATCGGCCGCGGCGTTCTCGGCTCTGCGGTTCTGTTGATTGCCGAACATCAGAAGTTCCTGAACTCGCTTTGCTGAAAGTGTTTGAATGCCGCAATTGGGTTAATACGCCGGCTCACGAAACTCAAGCTTTTGATCTCGTATATCGTGCGCGTCCCGGGGAACTTTTAAATTGCTACCTTTTGGTCTCATCGCCTGATCCGCCTTTGAAACGTCGTCCATCAGACCGGTCGTTAGAGATTCGGCCACGGCGATCAATATCCCGAGGAATAATATCCACGAGCAGTCGGCAAACATCTGTGAACAAAAAAAAATACACCCGATTTGTGGATACGTCAAGAAGATTTGAATGTCGGAGGGCTTTTTATGGGGGGTACGAGTGTAAGCGGCTTTCGAATCAGACACTTGTTGCAGGGAGGCCGCAGACCCACCCCATAGAGATTCGCGTCCCTAAGTAATGTAATATTTCGTTCCTCGAACGGTTCCACGGTTCTCCAGCTGTTACTCGAATGTACGCGCTTTATCTCGACATCTTGATACAATCTTTAATCCAATTTCACACAATCACCAGGATTAGTTTTATTAACGAGCGTGCGAAGCGCGTCAGAGAATTTCGGAGAAATTATATTTTTGTCGCATACACTAATCTATTTTTGGAGCAAGTCTTGATACAGTAAAAATCTTATTGAATTACATATCCCTCAATAAAATTAATTGTGCTGATCGATTGAGGGATTTTATTGAGGGATATATAATTCAATAAGATTTTTACTGTATCAAGACTTGCTCCAAAAATAGATTAGTGTATGCGACAAAAATATAATTTCTCCGAAATTCTCTGACGCACTATATATATATATATATATATATATATATATGGTATACGAAGAAGTGAGAAAATTTATAATCTTTGCACAAAAAGTTCTGTATCAGCGTACATATTTTTGCATATAATTATTTTTATTTACAATCATTCCTATGTTATTCAATTACAAAACTACTTTAATCCGAAATTCGAGTTTTTATAAATCAAGTGAAGTTAGAAAAAAATTCTAATTTCGTGTGACAAAACGAAAGGAGAAGATTCATGGATAAAAGATCCAATAATGTTTCCAAAACAGTTTTCAAATGTATAATGTTTCCAAAACAAAATTACAAAATGTATTAAAAAAATTAATAATTTCGTAAAATCAAGTAATTGAGAAAAAATTCACCTTGAAACGCTGTTGTGTATTGCAGTCGTCAAAAGTTGTCCTTAGCTTCCGTCGACGCGCGGGCCTCGACTCCTTGACGTGCTTCGGGCGCCTCTCCTCTACTCCTAAAGGTTTCAGGGAGACTGAACGTGTTCGCACCTTGCCAGGACGACGGCCCGGGTAGCAATGGATGTATCAGGGTACGAAGCGCCAGGCGGAAACGGGTACGGTCGATCAACCAACCCCACCCGAGGAAACACATCCCCCCACTAGGATCCCCATCCCGGCCAACCCCTTCCCACGGGGGATGTCGGCGGTTCAAAGAATCGCGAAGGAGCGTGAGGGAGAGGCAGAGACTGCGAAAGGCCTGACCCTCCGTGCCGCGCACGAAGCCGCAGGAGCTCATTTTATCGCGGATACTGCAATATATCGCAGCCTCCATTCAATATCTTGTAAAATTTGCGGTACGATCGTTTGCAGCTCCAACTTTTCTCCCTCCTCGAGCGCGATCTGCGAACAAATACAATTTTCATTCATCAAGATACCCGTGAAATTTATTGCCACCCGGAGAGAACCCGAGGATTTATGATTTTCGGGGAAAGAATGAATTTTCGAAAATTTCGCAAACAGCGTGGGTGACTCGCGTCGTCTTCGTGTTGTCCGCGCGAGAAGAGGGGCAGAAAAGATTGAACCCCCCCACTCGAGGCGACTCTGGGGCGCTATCGGAACCCCGGCAACGCGGCCCACGCAACAGACTAAACGCCCACGTGACTCGAACACAAATCCAACGCCCACGTCGTCACCGCCCCTCTGCTGGGCTACTGATACGGATGTATAGTTATATAGCCAGGGCGCGAGAGAGAGAGAGAGAATCCCACTCGACCCGTTTTCTTCAATTCCAACTGCTGTCTTTTAGCCCTGGCGCGCAGTGAATGAATGTTCCCTTCATGGACGCAATACCCAGATCTCCCGTTGAACCCCCGATTCCTGACGGAGGGAGCTGCGAAAAATTCCAACTTATTCTTTCACATTGTGAATTTCGTTCGCGCCGCGCGCGCGCGCCTCGATAACGCGCGGCATTGAAATGAGGAGAGGACTGATTTAAACGAATTCCTTTTCCAGGCATTAATTCACAATGGAACTTAGCGATGAATAGGAATACCCGATGGATTGTTCGATCGGTGCTGACAATACGACGTCAATGTCTGTCGCTTCGGACAGCAATCCTTCGCTGCTGTATCCCGGTGAAACTTACTTACGTAATGCGGAGAGTTCGCGATGATGAAGAAGCTGTTAGCGCGATAATCAAGAGAGCTCTGAATGCGACAGCTTCATTATCGCGAGACGAGGACAGTCGCGCTTTCGGATTCCGATGGCTTGCGAAATTCTGCGGAAGAAAAGAAAATCGTTAGAACAAAAAAGATGTTGAGATAAAATGTCGATAACTCTTGCGGTTTGTATTCAGAAAATCAATGAATTTTCATATTAGTCAGCAATCAATTTTACGCATTTATTAGTCACTTTTCGTCTGGTTCTTTGAACATTTAGAGATATTAGTAAAATAAAAAATAATTTTTTTTTCATGGAGTGAAATATTCTTCACATCAAGAAGATTAATACGACGTTTCTTGTGCTAGTTTTAGAGTTCCACTACCTCGCAGAAGCGACTTCAAGAATTTCTCTACTGCAACTAATGAAAGATCGTTACGTTAATGGGCGCCAGTAGCGCAATGGGGCAACCAATTAAAGTTAGTTACGGTAACAATGACGAAAGTTAACGCGAATATAAAAATAGTCGCAAGAGCCAAGAACTAATCGTCATCGCTTAACAACGCTTCGAAATGCTCGAGAGCATCGTTCGTTACTTCAGACATTTTTACCCGCAATGAGTTTACATAGCGTGCAAAACAATTTCGAACGATCCAAACGCGATATCAACAAACTTCTCTCGTTACGCGCCTAGAAATTTAGTGCTGCAAAAGCTTTCCCAGTAACTCACGTTTGTACACCCAGATCGGCTAACTCTCGCTACCTTCAAAGCCATTTTTTGTTTGTCGACTCCACGACTGATTCCGCCTGTTCGTTTCACCAAGTAATTTATTTCATTATTATTCTGTCCGTTTTAATAAACAAAAATGTTCCATCAAAAGCCAAAGTGGTAAAGAACAATAAAAAATAATCCTCGCTGCTGCGTAAATGCATCATCATCACTCGCTAATATTCGCTGCTCAAAAATTCGTTCCAATATTCCGTACGAGCGAAGAATAAAAATACCATTAAATATCATTAAAAAAAAAATTAAAAACCTAATGAATATAAAGTAGATTGCGGTATAAATAAAAAAAAGGTAAGACGCAAGCGGCGAGAGGTGCGCGGATCTGATTGTATTATACATGCCGTCCCTTTGATTATGCAAGCCAGCAAGATTTTGCGCAGGCTTTATTTTCACCGTTGTCACGTGGTGTGTCGAGTAGCGACTGTGAAAGCCTAACGTGCGAGGTAGACCATTGACGTCAGCCGCGGTGAGTTCCTGGGGTGGCGAATCGCTGTTGCCTGCGGCTTGTTGCTCGAGGGTCGGGAGGTTGGGAGGCACTTCGAGTCGCTGAGGAATAGCTGGGAATGAAGTGGAGTCACTCCAGGGACGTGCACGTCATTCCTCATTCTCGCCTCTACGTGCAATATATACCTGTGTACGGTCCTTTGCACATTGCTCTGCACCCGGAGAAGATTGTTTTATTCCCTCGGCTAAACATAATAACGGAGTACATAAATAATTCTTGGAGCATCGCTGAATTAAGCGAACTGCAAGTGGAGCTTGGAATTATTACCCTCGCCGAGTTGGCGGTGGTTTTCCGCGGCTTTATTCAGTAGTACGAGCGAGATAAGTCAGACACAGCGACCATGAAGAGCCTCGAGTTTGCTACGTCGAAAAATCTCTTTAGCAGACGTACAGTATTAATCTTAGCAATGTAATCACACTAAAAAAATGTTGAAACTGAAAAATGGAATTAAAAACAAAATTCTTATGTTCATTAATGAATCATTGTACGACTACTTTTATTTTTAGTAGTAGTAAATGTGTTTATTAACAATACATATTACAATTTTGTTACAAGTCGATAATTTTTATTTTTTTAATTTTAGTCAGCAATTATACATAAGTATTGTTAACTGGCCATCGCCCGTAGTCCTTCAGGCATTTCATTTTTATTATGTTTAAATTAACTAAAAATTAATTCTGATCAACCGTCAAAATGTTTTGTTACTTTAAACCAAATATTTACTTCTCAATAAATAAAATATATATTTTTTCTTCAAGTCTCTTCGGTTGATAAAAAAATGGTCGCTTTGTTCTGCGGATAATCTTTTGCTCGGATCACGAGAATTTACGCGACCAACGAAATTTCCAAGAATAAAATAAAAACTTGAGGCTCTTCCCACACGAAGGGCATGTATAATTTACCTTATCTTTTCGCCCGTATGATTTATTCTTGAGGAAGCATCGTGGGTCGCGGGATAAAATACGCTCTCTTAATGGTTGCTACGGTCCTAGAGGGCGGTGGGCGCTGCGGCGCAGGAGGAGAAATATCCCCGCGGGGGCAGATCGATGCATCGCGCGCTGCGTAGTAACGGACGCCTGTTGATATGGTCTCGAGTTTCATTCATAAAACACGAAAACCTCGCCGGATTTATCGGGCGGTCCTCTCTCAACGCCGAATGCTTTTGTCATTGTCTTTCGTGTTTCCGTAACCTGCGACGGAATCAACGGGAATTATTCATTCATCCTTCAGCAGATACAAATATTCATACGTATATTCATTAATTATTATTACATTATGATTATTATTTAATTAATTAGCAAATGTAAATAGATAGTATGAGTTACTTCGGTACCTGGAGGAAAATGATTTTCGAGGCTCGATGCATGAGCGATTTTTTTTATGTACAAACAAAGGAAACCGACATAAATAAAAAATTTCAACTCGAGACCGAACCCATACTGTAAAAAAAATTGTGAGAAAATTAGGATACCGTATATTAATTTTCTATAAAAAGGACTATTTTTATATGAAAATGTATATTAAAATTTTAATCAGGTCCTACATTTGCGAACTTTTATATTAAATTTTAATAAACCACTCTGTGAAAAGCCTTGTTAGGACATAAGTATTGTAATTTTTAATCTCGATTATATGAAAATTAATGCACTTTTGCTAAATTTCGTATACGACTGGTATATTTACTACACAATGTATATTAATTTATATTTCATATACCGACTTTCGAAATTTGGTACTTATAGGTATACGAAAATCCATTTCTTCTTTTACAGTGCGCAGTGTCTGACAATACCGACGACCAATCACACCACGAATAGATCGATAACATTGAATTTTGAGACTCGTAAACTTCTTACGGTAGACAAAAATAAAACACCTGAAATATCAGAGTAACAATATTTCTTACGAAATACAGCAAAATAAACAACTACAAGCAAAGAAAGAGTAAAGATATGGACGAGAGGCGAAACGTAGGTGAGAAAAAATGGCAAACGAATTACATATAACGAGAAGAGAAACAAAGGCCCAAACATAATCGCACAAACACCGCACGCTGCTGTTTATCTTACCCGCCAAATCGCTACGAACTTGCTATATTTTTCCGGGCTGCATGTGAATGGACGGATCCTCGGCTGGGGGTTTCCCTTCTTCTCTCTCCTTGTGTCTCTTCATTCGAAGCCGGCGACGCGGGTGAAGTGCGAGGTATATCATTAGTAGCTTCGTTCGCTCAAACGAGCGGCGTAGATCGAAAATTGGGCTTAGTATGCAAGAAACCCTCGAACTCTGATACACGGCGGCTGAGAGCTCAGTAGAGTCGCGACCGGCGAAGCGTCGAGGAGAACGAGAGTCTAGACACGTGCGTCATCGTTCGACAAAGGACAAAGAACAAAGGGACGGAACAATGACGGACTCTTTCGTGCCGGATCGTCCCGTTATCTGCCCCTACGACAGCAATCACAGCATCGCTCAATCACGCCTTCAGCGACACATAATTAAATGCTCGAAGGTAACACAATTTGTCCGCTTAATCGATCGAACTTTAATTGACGGGGAAAATCGCTAACGAGCGCCTCTTCTCTCCGCCGCAAGAACTTTCCGCCCAACTACAGGCTGAGCTGCCCCTACAACGACACTCATCGTCTGCCCAAATCCGAGATCGAGAAGCACACCAGCGACTGTCCGGACAGAAAGCACGTCGAGCCGATAATCTACGAAGGTGAGATGCAGTTTTCAACGCGTCGGTTCGTCGCTTGGACCGCGATAAAAACGTTTCGCGATATCGTGGATATTTCGAATTTGTGAAGATTTCATACTATATTTTTTATTTGCGAAGATTTTACAAACTATTTTTTATTTGTTAAAATTTCATAGGATATAACAATATATTGATCGCATTTGATCTATGTTGAGTGTGTGAAATCAGTAATCGATTTTTTTAATTAAAAAAAAAACAGTAAAAGAATTTGGTGATTCTCGAATCAGAAATTGACTTTGCGTGTGTGTAGCTAAAATCACCACTGTAATTTAATTTAGTATGGAAACCGATTTATTAATCTTGATAACCAATGAAATCTACAGGCGGTAGCAATTTGCCTTTTGCTTAAAAGTCTATATCCTCTGAGTAGTGGATTACCGTTTTGCAGTTCCACAGTCATCTTTCATAATTCCAGAACTACTCCTCCTGCCTCAGTAATCAATTTATCAAATTTCTATGCTACCGAGCATCTGTAGGCTAAATAGCATAACAACAGAGTGTCCTGCAGAATTGTTGTATGAGAACCCTGATTAAAAGATCCGATTAGAACCAATAAAACGGACAAAAATTCTATTAAAACCTGTTTGAACCGATTATTTTTTAATCTGAATTTTGTCTTTGATCATTTGATCGGTTTCTATCAATGTCAAGGGGAATTACTAAGCAGGGAACACTATTACCGATCGCGCAGCATGAAACAAACTCGGTCGGTAAAAAAACCCTGTAATTACATCGACATTGAGTCTCACCTAAAGACTTTTTCGAAATTCCACGTGAATAGAATTCTTATACTTACGCTTTTTTTTTTTGCAATGAAGGCCTCAGTTCCCGTAATTCTGTTGTGAGCTACAAGATGGAAGACCGAAGCATAGTTCATTGCGACGAATCCTGGGACGAAGAGGAGGACGATACTTTCTACGATTTGAGTTCCATATGCGACCTTGACGAGACCCCCAAGTCACTGTTGCGCGTAAACGACTGCGAGCCCAGGTAAATATTTATCATCGTTTAACGTCTTTTTTTGTAAAGGGTAAATTTCTGTTTAATTACGAAAAATTATTACCACGTGTTTCGTCATTATTTTTTAGTTGTGAGGCGCCGATTAAGCCAATCGTTAAGCCACACGCGATTAGACCTCCCATTGGAAGGCCCGAAGCTCTGATGATCGAAGTGTCCGAGGATTCGGCTGTCGAAGACATAGAATCGGTGACGAGCTTCATGGGAATGGGACGTGGAAAACGTGTGAGCAATGGCAACGATGAAAAGATGTTTGAAATAATTGGCAGAGGACGAGGCGCTGTCCTGAAAGAAACTTGAATCGGAAAGTATTCCGTCGATACAAGAGACATGGGAACATTATTCAGACCAAAGAGTTTCCATGGGTTACCGAAAACAGACGCTTCAAAACACTATTGAAAAAAATAGTAGTAAACTATCTAAGTTTAAAAAAAACTGTTCACTGTGTGACGAGTTACTTTGCAGTCTAAAGAGTTTCGTACCGATAGGTGGTATACGAATTATTAATTCTTCTTTATTATTTTTCTGCTCTTTTTTTTCAACGTCCATGACTGACATAATTTGACCTCTGTGCGGGATGATTACATTTGTATCAGAGAAATAGACATTTTGTATCATTCCTAAAAAAAAATGGGAGCAACGGTTTTTCTCGTATAAATAGCACAGAGCGAATACTTTATTGAAAAAGTGTTTTTATCAAATTTTATGTATTACCTTTTTCATCCATTTCATCGTTCTCTCCTTTCCAATATGATCTACATGAAAAATTTCGCGCGGGTAATCAAACGAATAAATTACAATTTTCTTTGCTGCGTTGCCTCGAAAATATATCAGAGAAACATATGTTACATATGTTTTGTACGTCTTTTATTTGAAAGTCATTGAGCGCGTATGGAATTAGCATTGGGGCGAATAGATTAATCAAATTTTTTTTTTCATCGATTTTATATATTATTTATTTCACTGTAGATAATCCGTCCTCGTTTCGATTGCATTAGTCGTGTAGACACCAGGCTTTCTCGACTCTGAATCTTGTCGCCAATGTCCGATTAAATTTCCGACGTCTACATACGCCATCCCGTAGAATTCCCCGATCCCATATGCCAATTGCATTGGCATTTATTGATATTGTCGCAGTCTCCCTAATCCAAATACAATCTACACGCTTAAAACCTCATAACGCGAGCACCGATCTGCAGTTTGGCAACGTTCTCGATGCTACTTCAATATCTATAGGCATCACGCTGGTTGACTAGAGCTGCGCCTCCTGGCTCTCGGTAAATTCGGCGAAGAAAAAACCGTAGAAATCTCCGTCGGCTAGTCCAAAGTCGATAAAATTGCGAATCTTATGCGATCGGTATATGCGCTTCGAGGGGCCCATTGTTTCCGCATTAAATCACTGTTCATCTCGTCCTCGCATCGTGGTGTAAAACCTGATTATATTATTTCGTAGCATAGGCAATCTATACAGTACATCACTATCAGATTCATGTTACTTTTAATATAAAACCAAACATGACCTTATAGTGTTAATAAGTACATTTTCACGTGTTAGCGACGATCATTAAATATCTCTGTGTCGCCCCGTTTCTCCGTTCTTTCCTCGTAAAAAGTATATTCGCTAACGTACACACCCACGCATACCAGTATAATGCTCCAAAGTCATGGTATCTTTTTTATGAGATAATAGCTGTCGTTGATGAAAAAAAGAAACGAAAAATTTATGGATATAAAATTGTTCTTACGTATTAAAAAAATGGGTACAATCGTACAAAACAACTCGGTACATACAAGTCAATACGCGACGGCGGATTTCGTCGTCGCCGAGTTATTTACAACGACCCGGCGACGATTTTCGCCGCCAAATAAAACTATTTCCCCCCCATCCCCCTCACACGGAGCTGCGACGACGTATACAAAAAGAAAACTTCGATAAAATATAGAATATAGAGAAACAACGTAGGATTACGCGTCGCTTTGGCGTGCGAGCTGACAATCAATATCTCGTAGAAATTCTTTGTCTTCCATTTTGCCGTTTGGAATCAATTGTTTCTCGTTCTTATCTTTTAAAAAATTTATTTTCTCGTTTCGTTCGTTCTTTCTTTTTTCTTCTTTTTCCTTTCAGTATAAATTATAGATAGGGCAGGGGTTCCGCGAGCATACACGAGAGTACGTACAAAATTCCGAGAAACATGTTCAGCCGGGCTGTCTGTTTAGGCACACTTTGTATCATATGGGGACTGCGAAATTGTTTCTCGATTTTGAATGCCGTCGGCAGCGTCACCAGCGGCAGGAGGAACCAGATGGAGTACCTGAGAGCGAGCACGACGAGCGTTATGTACGGCGTGAAGAGCAAGAAGGCGTACAGAACGTGGGACGCGGTGTGACCAATGAGAATCGCGAGAGTGACGATTCCCGCTCTTCGGTCGCTCTCCAAGTCGCGGGTGTTGTTGCTGTGCAAAATCGCCTCGGTATTCAGCGCCAGGGGTATCGCGTAGTATATCGTGCCCCACTGCACGAAGCCCGTTTGCGCCATGAACGCGAATAGGACCGAGATCGGGCCGAATATCACGAGGATCAGTACATCGCCGAGGGCGATGTACTTGAGACCGATTCCTCCGGTGTACAGGAACGACGAGGACAGCCCGCCGAAATAAACGAGCGCGAGATGCTCCATCTTCGCCGGTGATATCAGCGTGAGCAGCACGAAGCCCAGGCATCCCAGCGCGTAAAGCAGAGCGCCGAGCGATACTAATTCGTCCTTCGAGAGAAGCTGGTCAACCAATATTCTGTCGTCGCTCTTTCTGTCCTTACTGTCGACGCCCTTGATATAGTCGAAATACGTGTTCACCACGTTACCGGCGCCGTGCACCGATATTATTGTATACAAAGTCAAAACGAAGGTAATCAGGCTGAAACTCTCGAGACCCGTCAATCTGTACGCTAAGGCGGAGCCCAGAAGCGTCGGCATCAGCGACGCGCTCAGGGACCACGGTCGCACGGCCAGGAAATACGAGGACAGCTTCATCAACGGCGAGCTCAGGGTCGACGACGCGGTGGAAGATCCGTTTGTACTGCCCAGCGACGTGCGCGACTCGCCCTCGCGGATAGGACTCTGTATTCCATTGGACATCATGGTTTTGGTCTGTGGGCAGAATTTCAAATCACTTGTTTTACATCTGTTGGAGCTAATTGCATTGTGTTGCTTTGATCAAAGTTTGGATGAGTTTATATTTTTATGAAACTGAACGAGAAATAGACAAAGTTTTTAAGATGCCTTAATTACTTTTCACCGACTTAAAATCTTGCAAAATGTGTTCAATTGCAATGGATAGCGGATGCATCCTTAATAATTTTTATTTTTAATCTGCCAAAGTACCGCCATGCAATTATTTGAAACAAGTAGTAATTATTTTTCAGATGTCCGGAAGTACTAGACAGTCAGTATCAGTAGACACATGACAACTTGACAGTGCAAATTGAATTCCAAATTCTGTACACACCCTTGACTGATAAGAGAGGGTAATGTTATGTCGCACAAATCTTTAAATTAGTTAGCAGAGCTACTTAGTGAGCAACAATTTAAATTAGTTAATGAGCAACAATTTAAAAAATCTGCTTGTGGCTTATTGCACTGATGCGCCAAGTTGAAGACACAACTGCGATGCAGAATTAATGAAGAACGTTATCGTCAGTGGTGAAAACACAGTTTCTTGGAATTTGAAAAAATGTAAAAGAACTCTAATTCATAGATAATAAATCAAGGTAATGAAGTTAAGAAATGGAAAGATATTCTGGGCTTCAGCTGCCACAGATAAGGCTTAAACTAAGACATTTTTTAAACATTGTTGCAAAGCAAGAACCAGAGGAAACCTGGTATACGCAGTGTTTGTCACAGTCTGTTTAACAAAAAATCCATTTGTCAAAGTCTCCGGAATCCAAGGTACACGCTCAATATGTGTCAACTTTTAAAGCAGAATACTAGTCATGTGTACGAATGACATACATCTGCATAGTTATAAGAGAATCTTTCAGAGAGAAAGAATTTTTTAAATAAGCCTATCGAATCATTTCTTGAGAAACAACCAAACCATCCAATTCCACACGCCCATTTTTCCAAAAATACTAAAGTCCCTTCAGAAAAGTCTCCATACAAAAATCATTTCAGATCTTCTTTTTTACAACTGTATAATTATTAGAGAATCTTTCTTAGAGAAAGCCTTTTTTAAATAATCCTACAGAATGATTCCTTGAGAAACAACCAAACCACCAAATTCCACCCACCCATGTTCCCAAAAATACCAAACTCCCTTCAGAACAGTCATACAAAAACCTTCATTTCAAAACAGCATTGAATCCTCACCCTTCCCAAACCAAAAATTTCTAGCCCATCCAGTGATCCAGAGTGTAAACAAAACACCCGCGATATTGTGTAACAGAATGGTCAATGGTGTGTGCAATTAGAAGAGAAATTGTGTGTTGACTTCTGTGTGGAGCAAGCAGAGAGAGAGCGAATATCGAGAGTCACCGAAACGCGTTTAAAAAAAATTCCTCGCGGCTCGATCCTGCGAACGACTCAATCTCCGCAGCAGATTCGACGATAGATCCGCGATCTATTACGAAATAACAACAAAAAAAAGCATATTTACCTCTGATCCTATCGCAAGTCAAATTCGAGATCTAGGTTAAGAGAGTGTCCACACTCGGCGAGCTATCATTTTGCGCCCGCTGCGTCCACGCTGTGCCCGTCTCCTTGGCTCGCACGACTAGACAATTCTCGCCAGCATTATCAATCCCCGAAAACGAAACGAAAATCTAAATGCTCGCTCAGCGATTACACCCGAACTCGGCTCAAATATGTTGATGACGTGTTTTTCCTCTTCTTTCCTGGCGGATAGCTTTCGGACGACGGGGCACACGAGCCGAGGTACCAATAGGCTCGTTCGGAACCCGCGGCCCGGGTGGGGGACACGTCCTGTTATCCCGTGTGCTCGTCGCGACACTCGCCAACTGCCGTCTGTGGAGCGACGACGGCGACTCCGAGTTGTTGTCACTTCAGCAGCCGCGACGTCGTCTGCTCTCCGATTGGTCGCGCGGACATCGCGAGCCAATCGGACAGCGAGAAACATACACGGGGTACTCACGCGGCTTACGCTGCTTTGTCCGAGCGCAGAATACTACAAAACAACTCGAAACCATCACCTCACTTGCCCCACGGTGTTTTCGAGCGCCAATAGCCAACCCGGAAACCACAACTCGGCGGTGGAGGGG
Organism: Pimpla rufipes; assembly: GCA_963932165.1. Taxonomy (NCBI): domain Eukaryota; kingdom Metazoa; phylum Arthropoda; class Insecta; order Hymenoptera; family Ichneumonidae; genus Pimpla; species Pimpla rufipes. The sequence goes on from OZ010636.1 coordinate 10,159,314, forward strand.
GGGAAGGAGAACCCAGCGACAGAGTCGCGTCTCCGCGAATCGCGCGCGTTGTCATCGCCGCGAAATCGCTTCATGGAAACTCGCCAAGCAGCCAGCCAGCAGTAGCAGCAGCAGCAGCAGCAGCTATAGTAGGCAGAAAGTGAGAGACGAGACATCGCGACTAAACTACACTGCAGTCCAGCACGTCACGTAAATGGCAAAGTATATACGACTACACTGAGGGGGTATTAACGCTTCGGTTCGGCTCGCGAGAGCTCTCGGCAAAGGGTTTCGCGTCGATGCGTCCGCGGGATACGTGAGGAATATTTCGTCGCAACGTAGGCCGTTGGCACGGCTATTTCGTGTCTCCTTCGGCGGAGCCAAACGCAAACGTCCCAGAAGGATGGCGACCTGACCCCGCAAAGAATGGAACACTGTGCTCAACGGTACGTATCTCTCTGGTGTGTTTCGCGTGCGTCGCACTTGTCGGGAGCCGTTTTTTCGATAGGCGAGTCGGCCGCGACTCGGGCTGCCGCGGTCCCCGCACATCGGGGAAAACACGTAGAGGTGTCCGCGTAAAATACACGAGTCGATCGCTCGTTTGCGCGCTCAGCCGATGTGTCAAGGGCTCTCGGGTGCCTCGGCACATCGGCGGCTACATCGTGACTCCGACGTCAGGCAAAACACTTTTTTTTTTCTTTTTTTTTCCCCCCTTTTTCCTTTGTTACTCGGCTCTCCGGTGTGATACTTTTCGGGCGGCCGATTATAACACGACGAGACCATTTCGGTTCTCGTCGGAGGTCTTTCTCGCGCCTGGATTGACACAGAACACACGAGCGTTGCTCAAAACGACGATAATAGTCATGTATTCGGTGTTTGTTGCAACACAGACGGAGTTGCATTATCCGAACTTGCGTCGCATCGCGTTGACATCGAGCCCGTAGATTTTTCGGTTTCGTTTTTCGCGATTGTCCCGCGATTTCCCAATGAGTCATGGCTGTTTCATCATTGTAATTTATTTCGTTCTCTTTTTTTTTTCTGTCTTTCTTTCGGCGCAATTCGGTGACGGATGACGCATTGTGTGTTCGCAGATTATCGATTTGAGATCAAACTGTGCGGTGCTGAAAAAAACAAAGATAAAGTAAGTCCAATGTCGGATTGTGAAAATACGCTAATAAGTTGACCAGGAGCAAGATCGGCGAGAAACGAGTCTGAACTGATGGAACTTTCTAGACGCCGGTCGATCCACGTGAATCGCCAAATCAGCAGTTCAAATTGTCTTCACGCCAATCTTGGTCGCAAAAAAAAAAACAACAGATAACAGATGAGCTCAGGAATATTCTAGACTGATATTTTTTTTTTGCTCAGATGGCGGACGTTGATCCTGAAACATTGTTGGAATGGCTGAGTATGGGACAGGGAGACGAACGAGACATGCAGCTCATCGCACTGGAACAGCTGTGCATGCTGCTGCTCATGTCGGACAATGTCGATCGGTGCTTCGAAATGTTTGTTGAATTTTCATTGCTTGGCTTGATTTATCGATTTTTTTTTTTCACGAGGAAAAAATGGGCGATCACGATTTTTTAATTTTTTTATTCAGATGCCCACCACGCACGTTTCTTCCGGCTCTTTGCCGAATTTTCCTGGACGAACACGCACCCGACAGCGTTCTGGAAGTGACCGCGAGAGCAATAACGTACTACCTGGATGTCTCGGCGGAATGCACGCGGCGCGTTGTCGCGATGGAGGGCGCCGTGAAAGCGATATGCGGCCGCCTCTCGGGCGCTGGACTCGGTTCCCGAGCCAGCAGGGATCTCGCCGAGCAGTGCATAAAGGTACGTGATTCATCTTAAAAAAATTCTCCTTAAACATCGTCTATCGTCGGCGAACGACCTTGTTTTTTCAAAACCGCGTCGGAAACGCGCGCGAATCGATGCTTTATACAAGTTTTAATTTAATTTAATTTAATTTAATTTAATTTATTTACGGATTTCTCCTTTTCAAGTATTTTACAATATGTGATTCGAAAACACGAGATCATAAATTCTTAATAAATATTCATAGTCTTTCTTTTATAAATATTACATTCATCAGTCGCTTCGACAATTTTATGTGGTTGCTAAGCCTTCTACTCATATCTGAGGACCATTGCGTTCGCTTGCGTTCTGAACGCTTGTAGTGACACCCCAGTAAAGTGCATAAATAAGATAACAAGTGGAAGGTTCTACCGAAGCCGGATAAAGCAGCCGATAAATTGTGCATCATTTTTACTGCAAACATCAACCGCTATCGTTCGACCGTTCGGCAATCGCGAATCCGATTTTTAGTTCAGCACCTTCAGTGTTTATTGCCTATATTTACAACAAAGAAAGCAGAACCATAAGCTCGGATCAATATAATACAGGCTCAACCGTACGAATGATATCTGGAAACTCCTGGTAAATTTTAATTGCCGTTAGCACAAAAAAAACGTAATTGCCGCTACTTTCCTTTCTGTGGTTGTGGCAAGACACGGCTAAACTCTCAGTGAAGTATTTACATCGGATAAACTTCGCGATGGGTGAAGATTTCGCGATGTACCGTACTATCCATTATTGCAAGGCTGAATCTACGTTCTAAACGGAATTGCATGACAAAGCGCAATAATAAGATTCTTGGCTTCATTAAAAAAAAAAATGCAATCGTTTTAGCGCTGGTATAATTACTCACAGTTACTCATAGTTATTCCAATACCACACCGAGAAACGAAACATCAACGAGATCGATGCCAACGGAACGCAATTTTTACGACAAATTAATTGACATAGGTATTGGAACTGGTGTGCGCGAGAGAAGCGGGCGCCGTGTTCGAGGCGGGCGGCCTTCCCTGCGCTCTGTGCTTCATCCGCGAGCACGGCGCGCGGGTGCACCGCGACACGTTGCACTCGGCGATGGCCGTGGTATCGCGGCTCTGCGGAAAAGTCGAGCCGCAGGACAAAGCGTTGCCCGATTGCGTCGAGGCGTTATCAACACTGCTCAGGCACGAGGACGCCCACGTGGCGGACGGCGCCCTCCGTTGTTTCGCGTCCTTGGCGGACCGATTTTCGCGGCGCGGAACGGATCCCGCGCCGCTGGCCTTCAACGGTTTGGTCGCCGAGTTGTTGTACAGGTAATAACAATAAAAAAGCAATATATATATAAATATATATATACATCTCACCGCCGATCGACCGAGCGACGAATTATTGTGTTACCGTGGCTAATATTAACTCTGAAAATGATTGCCAGGTTATCGAACGCAGCGGGACCAGGCACGGCGGTCGCGGCGGCCTCGGGAAACCCGAAGACTCCGCCGCCGTCGAGCACGTCGGCGACGATGCCAGCCCCGGAGCCAAAATCCTGCGCCTCGGTGTCCACGATAATAAGCCTCCTGTCGACGCTGTGCCGAGGCTCGCCCTCGATAACGCACAATCTGCTGCGCTCCGAGCTGCCGGACGCGATCGAGAAAGCCCTTAAGGGAGACGAGAGATGCGCGTTGGACTCGATGCGGCTGGTGGATCTGCTCCTGGTGTTGCTGTTCGAGGGCCGTTCGGCTCTCGGGCGCGGAACGGCCGGTGGGCCGTCCGGCCCGCTGCTGCCGCGACTCAGGCGACTCGACAGCGCCGGCGAGAAATCACACAGGCAACTGATCGACTGCATACGCTCGAAGGACACGGACGCGCTGATCGAGGCCATCGATTCCGGCGGGATTGAGGTGAATTTCATGGACGACGTGGGGCAGACGCTTCTGAACTGGGCCTCGGCCTTCGGGACCCAGGAGATGGTGGAGTTTCTGTGCTACAGAGGCGCCGACGTCAACAAGGGCCAGAGATCCTCGAGTCTGCATTACGCCGCGTGCTTCGGTCGACCGGCGATCGCCAAAGTGCTGCTGCGACACGGCGCGAATCCCGATCTGCGGGACGAGGACGGGAAGACTCCGCTCGACAAGGCGCGCGAGCGCGTCGACGAGGGACACAGAGAGGTCGCGGCGATTCTGCAGTCGCCCGGCGAGTGGATGCTGCCGCCGAATCAGGAGCATCGGAAACCCGACGACACCGAGGTCGAGGATTTTACCGAGCCGAAAGGAGATCCCGAGATGGCGCCGGTTTATCTGCGAAGACTTTTGCCTGTGTTCTGTGCGACTTTTCAGTCGACGATGCTGCCGAGCGTGCGAAAAGCTAGTTTGAGTTTGATCCGAAAAATGGTTCACTACATTCAGCCGGAGCTACTCGTGGAAACCTGCGGTTCGGACAAAACCGCGGGGTGCGGCGCGATGCTCGTCGAAGTCATCGCGAACGTGCTTGACAACGAGGTGAGTTGTCGCGCTTTTTGTTATATCTGTCCCTACGTTTTTCAGGAAAGAATTCGAAGGACTCGTTTAGAGAGAGAAACAGAAAGAGAGAAAGAGAGAAAGAGAGAGAGAGAGAGAGAGAGAGAGAGAGAGAGAAAGAGAGAGAAAAGAGAGAAAGAGTGAGAAGTGAGAGCCGCACGGGCGGATTTCGCAGGCAGACAGCGCTTACGACTTAGCCCAAGATTGTTCGCAGGAAATTGAGATAAAGGCATCGCCGCCACCGCCTCCGCCTCTCAAGTCGATCGTTGGCCCCAAATTGCCCTGCCTTACGTCTCGCAAGTCTTCCAGTTCCCAGAACTACATTATCGAAAAAACGGTAACATCCGTTGTTATTCTATTGCACCTCGCTAGCTCAAGACCCGATTATATACATTTTTATATATTTATATATTTATATTACTACCCTTTTTTCCCCCCCTTCGTTGCATTACCGCGTTGTTACATGAATTTATTAATAGCAACATCGAGAGAACTTCGACTGTTAACACAATTGCGTTCATATTTAATGATTATAATTCACACGAGGCGTGAGATTCTAACAAAACTTACGCATGTGTTCTTTAACAGTGATACTGTCGGAGCATCATTTTTTTTACATGTCGTTGAAGCCTTGAGAACAAACGGCGTACTTCTTCTTTTTTTTCTTTTCTTCTTCAATAATCCTTTCGCAGACTGCCACGCCACTTTACCGTAGAGCGGATGGCGAATAATTGTATTTCACATGTTTTGTAGTTTGTTGGCCTTTGACGAGAAAACGATGAAAAAAAACCTACGGAATCGAAAGGAAATTAGTATGCAGCCCATTCTGTCGTCCCGCAAAATTTGACACGACTCTGTTACTTGGTAGCCGGAGGTGGATCAGGCCCGAAGGATATTGTTTTCTTAGATACGCATAATACACGTTCAATAACTTATTCGTCATTCGCGGAACACGTACATTCGAAGACTCAGTACGAAGGGAACGAATTTATTATATATATATACACACTATATATACTTCACCCCCATAACAATTTGGGAGTCAGTATTAGGTTTATATTGTGCTACTATCAACTGTCTGCCTGCTGCTAGCGAGTTTTCATTAGAGGCTGAGCTTCCAGAAGGACGCGAATGTTCTCCGCCTGTGAGCCTGGATACGTACACGAATTATTTCGTACATCTGCGCGTTGTAACATTCTAAAGATATTATTAAAAGTACCTCGAGTGTATTGCACAAGATTAAATTGCGTGGTCTAACAAGGAATGTAACGCCCCAAAAACGTCGAATCATTTGTTTCCTCACAGGGCAGATGAAAAATCGAAACTAATGCACAAAATGGGATCGAATTTGGGGAATAATATTTCCATATAACCAAACGCTAAATCAATATTTCGATCTCTTAACGTCTATCGAATCGTTGTCTTCGTTCTCTCTGAACTTAATTCGCTTTCCAGCTTACGCTATGAAAATTTTAATACCGTACCCCAAAAATGATCAAAACGCAAAAACCACTTGCAACGATTTTTAAATCGTCAGCCTCAAAGTTCGCGAATCGATCGATTTAGAAAGATGTCCCACCGATTTTTATTCGACCTGCCAAACGTCACGTTCCGGTCGCGTGGAAAATCACCCGACCAGTTGCGATACTTTCCTTGTGAGCGACCAGGATACGAGAAACCGGTAATTTCTTGTACGGGCTTCCGAATCCAGGAAAACGATGGAGTCAGCGTCATTTTTCGTTTGGCTTGCTTGCGCAATCGGTTTCGTGAACTTACTCGGCACATAAGAGGCTCTGTATTGTATCAACAGGAGGACGAGGACGGCCACCTGATCGTCCTGCAGATGATTCAGGATCTGATGGTCAAGGGGAAGGACGAATTTCTGGAGCATTTCGCGCGATTGGGCGTGTTCTCGAAGGTCGCCGCGCTGGCGGGACCGCAAGAGACGGTCCCGGAGCCCGAGGCGGAGCCGAGTCAGTCGGGCGAGGAGCATCGCATGGAGGATGCCCGAGAATTGTTAGTCGGACGAGCTTACCACTGGAGAGATTGGTGTATCTGCCGAGGACGCGATTGCTTGTACGTTTGGTCGGACGCGGCGGCTTTAGAATTGTCAAATGGAAGTAATGGCTGGTTTAGGTTTATTCTCGATGGCAAATTGGCCACGATGTATTCGAGCGGTAGTCCGGAGGGTGGAACCGACACGACGGGTAAGAAAAACACTGGAATCTTCCATCAGCATTTAAAAAAAAAAACAACAACAACAACAAATCGTTCAATTTATCCGATCTCTCTCGCCGTATCGATGCCACTCATTATTACGTACGTTCCATTCGCGGATGAAAACGAAATTTATTTTTCTCTCGATATTATTCACGCGACTCGACTTGCGACTCGTTTCTTTCTTTTTCTTTCTTTTCGCCACGATTCATCTGTGATTAACGGCAGTGTGGGGATTTAGTTTAGAGAATAACTCGTTTTACTAACTGCCTACAGGAAAGGGGAGGAACACAGAATCGCTCACTACCGAAGGTAGGTATCCCATTGATGTGTTGCAAAATATCGATTCTGCTCCCTCTCATTGGCGGTTATGATTAATTGATGTAACGGCACAGTTAGAATCAACGTACGTTGTTTCCCTTGCGCGCTCACCAATCGTCACTAACTCATATGTTCACTCGAGATATATTAATTAATCATCACTAAACGGTCGAACGTGTCCGCCACTTTCGGCGGTTGCGGAGATACACTGTAGTCGCGACCGAACGATCACTTTTCTCATGCTCTTGGGGCGCGTGCGTTGCAGAGAACCGCGGGGAGTTTCTGGAGAAACTGCAGCGCGCACGTGGCCAGGTTAAACCGAATTCCGTCAGTCAGCCTGTCCTCTCGCGTCCCGGCACCACCAGACTCGTCGTGGGCAATTGGGCCCTCTCCAGCCGCAAAGAAAGCGAATTGTGCATTCACAACAGCGACGGACATCAACAGGCGACTATTCTGCGGGAAGACCTGCCGGGATTTATCTTCGAGTCGAATCGCGGAACGAAGCACTCGTTCACAGCGGAAACGAGCTTGGGTACGTTAATCCTGCTGTTACGCTTTATTTACGCTTTCCACCGCGATAAAATCTATTGAATATTTACAACAACAAAAAACTGCAATACTGGTTAATTTTCTACTAATGAGGTATATCATAAATATTCGCGAAACACGTGTTAACTTTGTCATCCATCAAACGTGCTGACAGCTTTGCCAGATGAAAACAATTTTTTTCCTGTTGCCATTTGCCAGCGGCGAACCGGTAAAATATTCGTTAATTGTTATTGAATGACTCTGAACGTGTGGACCGAATCGTAAAAGTTATGCAACGAAAAATAATAAACGCAGCGATGCGGGCGTTATTGACGATAAACGTGTTTGGCAGGCCCGGACTTCGCGGCAGGATGGGCGGGCAAACGAGGAAAGCGATTGAGATCGAAAATAGAAGCGATAAAGCAAAAAGTGAAAGCCCAGGCGCAGGAGATATACGAGAGTTACTTCAAAGCGGCTCAGGCCCAGCCGCGCGGCGTCGTTGCCAAATTGAGCGCGATAGTGAATCAAGTGGAAAAGGCTTGCCAAAAGCAGCAATCGGGCAATCGTGAATGGCGTACCGTGCTTCAGGGCGCGCTCGAGGAATTGAAGATGCTGTTGAACGAGGAGGGACGCGTCTCGGCGTACGAACTGCACTCGAGCGGTCTCGTTCAGGCGCTTCTGGCTCTGCTCGCGGGTCCACCAGGATCGCAGCCACCCTCGTTGCGCGCGACGAAACTGCGAATGCAGCGAATCGCGGTATTCAAGAATTGCTTCAAATCGAAGGACAGTGCGAACGAAGGCAACTCCGCCAAGATATTGGTTCAAAAACTCGTTTCCGTGCTCGAGTCCATAGAAAAACTACCCGTCTACCTTTACGACACACCGGGATCTGGTTATGGACTTCAGGTGAGTTTTATTTGCGTATTTTGAATATTTATTTTGCGTAATATTATGCGGGTCGCGGTGGCGAACTTTTTGTCATGCGATTTTTTGTGTTACGGGCAGATTCTCACGAGAAGACTGCGCTTCCGCTTGGAAAAAGCGCCTGGAGAGAGCGCCCTGATCGACCGATCGGGCCGCAGCTTGAAAATCGAACCGCTGAGTACCATTCAACAGCTCGAGAATCATCTGCTGAAGATGATCGCCAAACAGTGGCACGATCACGATAGATCGACGTTCACGTTTGTCAAGAAATTGAAAGAGGGCATTCGGCTGACTTTCCAGTATCAGCACGACTTCGATGAGAATGGCGTTCTTTATTGGATCGGAACCAACGCCAAGTGAGTTTTCTCTTTTTACAACAGTTGATATTCGCAACAAAGTACATTTTTTCAAATAAAATTAATGCGGCTATTGGAAACTAAAATTTACAAATATTTCCATCACAGATCTTCTGGCGAATGGGTGAATCCCGGACAGTACGGTTTGGTCGTTGTAACCTCGAGCGACGGACGTAGTTTGCCATACGGTCATCTCGAGGATATTCTGAGTCGCGATCAGTCGGCACTGAATTGTCACACCAACGACGACAAGAGAGCCTGGTTCTCGATTGATTTGGGAGTTTGGCTTATTCCCAGCGCCTACACATTGAGACACGCGAGGGGATACGGTAGAAGTGCCTTAAGAAATTGGATGTTCCAGGTACACAACGATTTTTAGAGACAGTAGTAGTAGTATATTTATTGACAGTATTATATATACTAGTAGTAGTAGTATATTTATTGACAGTATTGGTCCGGAGCCGGAACTACGATTTCTGACGGAAAAAAAAACGCCAAAAAAATATTTTGTTCAAAATCAATTTAAAAAAGTTAGTAACTAGTGTTTTTAGGGGTAGAATATACGACTTGAGAACAATGGTATAGGTTACAAGTCGATGTTTTGAAAAGGAAATAAATTGGGGTCGATTTTAGCGATTTTCGGTCCGGAGCCGGATCTACGATTTCTGACAGAAAAAAAATCGCCAAAAAAATATTTTTTTCAAAATCGATTAAAAAAGGTTAATAACCAGTGTTTTTAGGGGTAGAACATACGACTTGAGAATAATGGTACAGGTTACAAGACGATATTTTGAAAAGAAAAAAAATTGGGGTCGATTTTAACGATTTTCGGTCCGGAGCCAGATCTACGATTTCTGACAAAAAAAAATCGCCAAAAAATATTTTTTTCAAAATCGATTAAAAAAGGTTAATTACCAGTGTTTTTAGGGGTAGAACATACGACTTGAGAATAATGGTACAGGTTACAAGACGATATTTTGAAAAGAAAAAAAGTTGGGGTCGATTTTAGCGATTTTCGGTCCGGAGCCAGATCTACGATTTCTGACAAAAAAAAATCGCCAAAAAAATATTTTTTTCAAAATCGATTAAAAAAAGGTTAATAACCAGTGTTTTTAGGGGTAGAATATACGACTTGAGAATAATGGTACATGTTACAAGTCGATATTTTGAAAAGAATATTTCTGAGATCGATTTTGGCGAAAAGTTTTGCAGGCACGCGCGCCAGCGTGTGTGGTTAGCCTAGTAGTCTTAAATAATCTATTTAATTAACAATTAAATAGATATTACACAAATCATTAAACTCACGCAGGCGTCCAAAGACGGCATAAACTGGACGACTCTCTACACTCACGTGGACGACTGTTCGTTAAACGAACCCGGGAGCACAGCGACCTGGACCCTCGAGCCGCCGAGTGAGGAAACGCAAGGTTGGCGACATTTGCGGCTGCAGCAAACGGGCAAAAACGCCTCCGGTCAAACACACTACCTGTCGGTCTCGGGTTTCGAGGTCTACGGCGAGGTTACGGGAGTCTGCGAGGACCTCGGCCGCGCGGCCCGCGAGGCCGAGGCCGGCGTGCGACGACAGAGACGACTGATCAGAACTCAAGTTCTGCGACACTTGGTCGCCGGCGCCCGAGTCGCTCGGGGCCTCGACTGGAAGTGGAAGGATCAGGACGGAGTACCGCCAGGTTTGCAAACAAAAATTCTCAATAACTTCAATCACTAAATCCCGCACCATAAAACGTTGCAATAATAAACAACCAGAGTCGTAAACCCCTAATTTTTATAGAAATAAAATTGATGGTACAATTGGCTTTGCAACAATGTTTTTATAATAATAACTCGTAACGATTATAATACGATGTGTACATTTTTAAACAGGGGCAAGAAATATTCATTTCCCATAAAACTTGATGGTAATCTTATAGAAACAATGGAGAAATACTGTTAATGCATTGCAAAAATAATGGAGGGTTGCGTTTGTCCATTTTTCTCACAATTTCTCTGAAAATTTAATGAAAACTTCGCTTTTTCTTACGGCTTTTCAAAAGTTCGTATATCATTTTACAATCGCCACAGGTCATCGTTATAAAATCATACCTAGAAAATAAACTGTCGTGTAAACTTAAATTCCAAAAGTAACGATGAATTACAACACCGTAAACAACAACGCGTTACCGAAAAATCATTCCAGGCGAAGGTTCGGTGACGGGTGACCTGCACAACGGCTGGATAGACGTGACCTGGGACCACGGCGGCTCGAATTCCTACCGAATGGGCGCCGAGGGGAAGTACGATCTGCGACTGGTGGGAACGGGACTTGAGTCGGAGAGCGCGACGAAGAACAAGAACGGCTCGGGCGTGTTGACCGGGCGTAAATCGAGCAGCACGCCGAGTCTGCCGGACTGCACGGACGCGGTAATGCGAGGATCCGTGGCGTCGACCGATCAGGCCGCGAGCGCCGACAATCTCGCCGCGAAGGTAAGACAACGAGATTTTTTGTTTTTTTTTACCATTTATACACGAGTGTGAGAGACGCTCGGACGAGGAAGCAGCTGGAGAGTCTCGCGCGGGCGGGGACTAAGATTGTGGCGATTGTATAAATGCAGCAGGCCGCTGAATCGATGGCCGAGAGTGTGCTGTCCGTGGCGCGCGCGGAGGCGGTTGTCGCGGTAACCGGTGAGGGCGGTGCGAGCAACACCGGAGAACTGTCGGTCGTGCTGCATCCCAGGCCCGACACCACGGTAACCAGCGATCTCGCTACCATCGTCGAGAGTCTCGCGCTGAATACCGATTGCTCGGCGAACAGCAATAGCAATCGGGCCTCGAGCAGTTCAAAGCCACTTTTCACTACTGTAAGAGGAAATAAGGTATTATTACTGTAGATCGGATGTAGAGAGAAAGAGAGAGAGAGAGAGTGAGAGAGAGAGTGAGAGAGAGAGAGATGCCCCCGGCGACCGGATTCCCCAGTGCGAGGCCACAGTGACGAACGCCCGAGAATTTCACGTTTGTTTCTTAACATTTTGTTTTACAGCCGGCCAGCGGCCTGTTGAGCCTCGAGGCCGCGGAGGTCATTGACCGACTGCGCGAGGGTGCCGACAGGTTGCGTAATAACACTAACAGTTTCTTAAGCGGCGAGTTGCTCGGCTTGATGCCCGTTAGGATCAGCGTGTCCGGCGAGACCGAGGACAGCTCGCTGAGGATCAGGCCTGTGCCCAGGCACCACCCCACGGCGACGGATGGTATGTCTCATCGCGCTTGTGTGCTTATTAATAACCGTCCTGGTAGTTGATCATCGTCTTACGGTCGTTTGCGTCGCTCATCTAACACTCTCCCGACTAACTGCCGAATTAGCGAGCGAACTGCCCACAGCGATACTTTTAGTCGTAGAGATGAATACTCGTTGCCTCGCAGCGGAGACTTATGTTTTAATATCTCACTTTGCACTCTAATAAACGCGAAATTGTAGCAATCGCTTCAGCTTTTGTTCGGCTTATGTTCGGTAGAAAAGTCAATGTGCAATTTTTTTTTTAACGACGATTGGAGTGAGTTTTAAACGAAAAGAAATTCGTGTACATCGACTACCGTTTGAGAATGACAGTGGTAGGATCGAATTAAAAATCGCGGGTGATTCGCTCGGCTGAAAATGTCTGTCAAGAAATCTAAATGTCTTTCCCCTCGACTACTAGCGACTAAAGAGTGCAGCCGGGACAAAGAGGCTAGTTCATCCTCGCAAAACGCGAGCGGAGGATGTCCCGTTGTCGTTACCAATCCCATGTCTGTGTCCGTGCCCAATCTCGCTTGTTCCGACGCTAATCAGACCTCGGAACCGGCGACCGCAACAGGTTTACTGGAAACCTTCGCCGCAATGGCTCGAAGACGTACTCTAGGTCAGTCCGCAGGTTCACTCGTGACCGCCTCTCAATCCCCCGTTTTCCCCCGATCGATATACCGTCATATTTCCTCCGCCTCCTCGATCCGCCCCGATACTCAGTAGAAGTGTTGTGATCGTTTTAGGACCGGCTGGCGGTCAGCACATAGCCCCGAATTCGAACTCCGGCTCGAATCCACGTGGACCAAATTCCGTGTCCAGCCTTGTCAGGTTAGCGCTTAGTTCCAACTTTCCGGGTGGCTTACTAAGTACCGCTCAGAGCTATCCTAGTCTGACCAGTAGCGGTCAAGTCGCGGGAAGCGGCGTCACCACAACGACCGGGCCTGGATTGGGACAGGCGCTCACAATGTCACTCACCAGTACCAGTAGCGATAGCGAACAGGTGAGAAACCGTTATTCACCTGACTGTCCGCGAACGCTTCGACTGTTACGAATGTAGACATAAGTACGATAAATTAACCCTTTAACGTCGAATTTAGACACTAACTTTCGGTTTTCAGGTACGATGCGATAAATAGTTTCGTCAATAATTACCTCGCTTAAGATTTTCGTACTGGGATAGTTGTTAATTGATTGGGAAGAAAGTCTCAGCGATCGAAGTTTTACTTTTAGCTGACGTTGTTTTAAAGTAATAGGAAAAGGCCGCAGTTTTTATATATAGTATATAAAGTGTGGAAATCGTCTATTGTAGAATTTCTCTATCGAAAGAACCGGATCATTCGTTGGAATGGCAACTTTAGTGAAAGAATAAATGTGATATCGTGTGCCTAGTGAATAGATTTTTTTTTAGAAGGGTGAAAGTACGGAGGCTTCTGACTAATCGTTAAAGGGTTGATGTAGATGGAATGAAAAAAAAATAGAAAAAGAAAAAAAACGTGCAAGGATTATTTGTCGACGTGGAGGCTTCATTTTAATGTAATGAGAAGTTGTGGCTACAGATTAGTCTCGAAGACTTCTTGGAGTCGTGCGGAGGCGTCGCTGGCTCATCTGTCGGCGGAGTTCGCACAGGCGGCGGACCGACGCTGCTCGGCGAACTCGAGGACGACGAGGATGGCGTTCTCGCCGAGGAGGACGACGATAACGACGAGAACGATCAGGAGGTACGCTTTTGCGGAACAGATTTTTTTTCTGCCTCGTTACGTAAAAATTCAACGACAAATTGTTTTTTTTTTCGTGTGTCAGGAGGACGACGAGGAGAACGAGGAGGAAGGTGAAGGCGGCGAGGGCGAATACGAAGAAGTCATGGTCAGTCGAAATCTCCTCGCGGCGTTCATGGAGGAAGAGGCACCGCAAAGCAGCAAGAGACGCGCTTGGGACGACGAATTTGTGCTCAAACGACAGTTCTCCGCTCTTATACCCGCCTTCGATCCTCGACCGGGCCGAACGAATATCAATCAAGTACGTGCTCTCAGCTATTTTTGTATGAAATTATTACGTTGATTTTTGTTTCTTTTTTTCCTTTCTCTTTGTCGGATGCTATTCTTGTATCAAATTTTTACGTTGATTTGTGTTTTTGCTTTTTTTTTCCTTTCTGTTCGTCGACTTATTTTAATAAATGTTATCTCTGCGTGACAGACAACGGATCTCGAGGTACCACCGCCAGGCAGCGAAACACAGTCGAGTGTTCGAGTCGGCGCGGCGCCGATGCCAAGACTCTCTCTGTCGTTGAAGGGACCAGGACTGCCCGAGGTCGCGGACGTCGAGTTGTCGCTCTCGGATCCTCACTCGAGTATTTTCCAGGCCGTTCAGGAGCTCATGCAGATGACCGAGCTGGGAAGTCGACAGGAGAAGCTCAGAAGAATATGGGAACCCACGTACACGTAAGTCACCTCGAATATCGGGATAGAAAGATCTCTTTGGCGCATTGTACCTTTAAGAGGCAGTGATACTTCGGTCGAAACTTCGTCGCTCAATGTTAAATAATGTTTGTTTTTTTTTATTCTCCTCAACAAACGGTTTCGAGGATCGATGAGCCGGAAGCTTAGCCCAATTCTACGATATTTCCACACATTCTCTCAAAATCTGAGCTCTATCTGCCGAGTATTTTGGAAGAAAATAGGTTTCAACATTTTGAAAGTTATTTTATATAGGCGTTTAACATTGGGCGACGAAGTTACGAACGAAGTATCACTGCCTCTTAATCAATGTCAAGATTCGATTATCCATTGACAAAACATTTATCGCGTCGCTGCCCTCACAGGATAATTTACAAAGAGGCCAAAGACGAGGAATCCTCGGGACGTGCGACCCCGATCGTCACCCTCTACTCGCGAAATCCCGCCCCGAACGCGAACGCGTGCACCGTCGAGGACGTTCTGCAGCTTCTGCGACACGTGTTCGTGCTGAGCACGACGCGCGACGAGCGCAAAGACAGTTACAACGAGAACGAGGAGATTGAGTCGGCCTGCTGGGTGCACCCCGACGACTTTACGTCCAAGAAAATCACCAACAAAGTCGTGCAGCAGATACAGGATCCGCTGGCGTTGGCCGCGGGCGCTCTGCCCACGTGGTGCGAGGAGCTCGCGAGGAGTTGTCCGTTCCTGCTGCCCTTCGAGACCCGACGGTTGTACTTCAGCTGCACGGCCTTCGGGGCCTCGCGGTCGATCGTCTGGCTGCAGACGCAGAGGGACGCGGTTCTCGAGCGACAGAGGGCGCCGGGTTTGAGCCCGCGGCGCGACGATAGTCACGAATTTAGGGTCGGAAGGCTCAAGCACGAGAGAGTCAGCGTGCCTAGAGGAGAGAAATTGTTGGACTGGGCCGAGCAGGTGCTGAAGGTAATTATATCGTGAACTTCTTCGTATCAACTAAATTGAAGCCCGTAGAAATTCCAGCATGGAACAAAAATTGGTCAGGGAATTAGGGAAAAGTCAGGAAATTTCAAAGTGGGTCAGGCAAAAAGTGAATTGGCGCCGAATTTTCAACAAGTAGATAAAAAGTTTAAAAAATGTTATACATTATTACAATATGTACAATATAACATGATTTATTATAAAAGAGTTTAATGCGATTCATCGCTGATCGGCAAAGTAAATAATTTATCGAAGACGTGCACCGGTTTTGGATACATTTCCATTGGCATCATTAATTTTAATACAACTTAATTAATTTCTATTAAATTCATTTAAATATAAATCGTCAGAACTGCAGCCAGGGAAAAATCAGGGAAAACTCAGTGAATTTTTGCCTGCGAAAAAAACAGCCACCGTATCCAGATTCTTCGAATCTAAACCATCCAATCTAGAAGTTTCGACTGTATCTAAATAACCGTGCTTTATTTACACAGGTACACGCTAGCCGCAAGAGTATACTGGAGGTCGAGTTCGTGGGCGAGGAAGGCACCGGTCTCGGGCCGACCCTCGAGTTCTTCGCGCTCGTCGCCGCGGAGCTTCAACGAAAGGACCTCGGCCTGTGGCTGTGCGACGACGAGGACGCGAACGAGCAGATCCACAGCTGCCCCTCGGACGAGCAGGCGCGCCCGCCGGGTTACTACGTGAGCCGTCCGTGCGGCCTGTTCCCGGCGCCCCTGCCACAGGATTCGACGGCCTGCAATCGAGCGTCCCGTTACTTCTGGTTCCTCGGGGTTTTCCTCGCCAAAGTGCTGCAGGACAATCGACTGGTCGATCTGCCGCTGTCGCGGCCGTTCCTGAAGCTCATGTGCCGCGGCGATATCACGAACAACGTGAACGAACGAATCGGCCTGACGGGAGTGATACAGGAGAGCATGTCATCGAGTATGGCGAGTAGCTTCATCTCCGAGGAGGGCGAGGCCGACGGGCCGTACTCGTCGCTCGAGCCGAGCCCCTGGTACGAGGGAATCCTCGATCTCGACGATCTCGTCGAGGTGGACTCGGTGAGGGGCGAATTCCTGAAGGAGATACAGGCTATAACGACGAAACGCGACAGAACCATCTCCGACGGATGCAACGCGTCCCTCGACGAGGATCTGCTGCGCATAACTCATCCGTCCGGCGCTCAAGTCACGATCGAGGATTTGGCGCTCACAATGACGTATTCGCCGGGCTCGAAGATCTTCGAGCACGACCAGGTCGAGCTGCGCGACGAGGGCGCCGAGATCGCCGTGACCCTCGACAACGCCCGCGAGTACGCCGACTCGACCATCAACTATTGCCTCGATCGGGGCATCGCCAAGCAACTCGAGGCCTTCCGCTCGGGTTTCTCCAAGGTCTTCCCCATGGAGAAGCTGCACGCTTTCAGCCCCGAGGAGGTCAGGGCCATGCTCTGCGGCGAGCAAAATCCGCAGTGGTCGAGGGAGGATTTACTCAATTACACGGAGCCGAAACTCGGATATACGCGAGAAAGGTGGGTTTTTGCCGTTATTTATATTTTTTGCCTGCAGTAGTCTTTATTATCATCATCACCATCATCATCATCATCATCATCATTATTATTATTATTATTATTTTTTCTTTTAAGTAATCTGGAAACGCTTCTCACTAGTCAAATTAATGATACGTGTATTCTTAATTAAATTGTAATGATTATAATTTCTGATAACGCAGATTTTTCATCAGTTTTTTTTTAGTAGAATTAGCCAGACTTTTGATCAAAGTTCTATGTTTCAAAGTTTCGACTGGCGGGTTGAAAATTCAACGCTATTTATTGAATACTTCGAGCATTTGGAATTACATTTTTGTTGGAATAATTGGGATCTAATGAATGATTTTTCGTTGCAGTCCCGGATTCCAGAGGTTCGTCAACGTCCTCGTGTCGCTGACGGGTCCCGAGCGAAAGGCTTTCCTGCAGTTTGCCACTGGTTGTTCCGCACTGCCACCCGGTGGTTTATGCAATTTGCATCCAAGACTGACAGTGGTGCGAAAGGTGGATGCCGGTTCGGGTGGTTATCCCTCTGTGAATACCTGCGTGCATTACTTGAAGCTACCCGAATATCCTACCGAAGAAATTTTAAAGGAGAGACTCCTAGCCGCCACGCGCGAGAGAGGTTTTCATCTGAATTAAACGTGTTTACTGTAGATGGGAGATAAATAATTTATGGATAAGCTTTGAAAACGAAGGGGGGAGGGGGGAGGAGACAAATTGTGGGGAGGGCACGTCGCGAGTCCCGCGTAAGTCGAAAATCGCGTTTACGGGAGAGAGACAAAGCCGCGCGCGATATAACCATGTAAGAAGTTAGTACGGCCTTCAGTGCTCTATGTTTAAGATGAAAGCGAGTTGCGTGAGAATATCCTTTGACTTGACTCAGTGGTATCGGCACTGGACGACCAAACTCCTCGAAGCCTGCCCCAGCGAATAAAGAAGAGAGAAATTTAAAAATAAAAATGAAGAAGAAAGAAAACAGAGAAAATTCAAAATTAAACGAAACAAAGAGCTCAGGGGGTCGCGTTGTAAAGTTGAGGATTGCTTGAATAATGAGGAAATCCCGTTTTACCGAGTTCTCGAATTGTTAGTACCTAGAGTCTCAAATATACCTTCAATCGTATTTGTGTATGACGGCTGCTGTTGCGTTTTATCGAAAAACGATCCGGCGACGTATTCGTAAGTTCAGCTTTAATCCTTTGTAGGTGCTTGACATATGCACACGAATTTCACGTGCTCTCTCTCTTTCTCTCTCTCTCTCTCTTTCTCTCTCTCTGCCACACTGTTTCCTCAGCTAGGCCTTTGCTCGATCACTGTGTACTATTTCCGCGGTCCGCATCATCGCGCCAATTTTCACGGTTTACTTTCTAATTAGTTGGAGAAGTCAATCAACGTTCGGTGTCTCGTAATCTTCTCTCTGTCTATCTCTCTCTGATCCTAAATCCTTGTTCGATCGCTTCAGCGACGTCACGAGCGCACACGGTGGATGACCTGCGAGCAAATTCATTGATCGGTGACGCGGCGGTCGCTCTTAAGTGGCAGAGATTGATATGTTTACGTTCGTTTCAGTCTGTCGATATGATTACACGTGAGCTCCTCTTGTTATCCGTACGTTTGAGAGACTCGAGAGAATTCCTCGTCCAAGTCAATCGTACTACATTGATTTTCTCCGAAGCGTCGCGTAGAAATTAAAAAATCCTCGTGATATGATCGAGACGAGCCTCGATAAATAATTATATTTTTAACGCCGGGATGCCTCCATCATATTCAGCAGCTAATTCTATCGTAATAACGTTAGTCCAGACGATGGGTGGCGGGAGCGATAAGTGATTTTTGTCCACCGTGAAAACGCTAAATTTCTATCGTTCGTAAACAAATAATCATACTTCTGCTTAGCGTATAGACCAACCACACTTTCATGCTTTAAAAAAAAGTCAAGTAAAAGAGACAAAAAATGAAACCAAGCAGCTCCTCGTTTGAGTGTCCTTTCGCACTTGTCCTTGCGGGGGAGAACGCGTCAACGGGCTTGCAAAGAATCGAAACCAAATGCAAATCGTGAATTTTAGTTTGCTGTAGCGAAATGGAAGTGATTGAAAATGCGAAGAGAATGAAAAAAGCAACCGACAAAAAAAATGGATAAGAGGGAAAAATAACACTTGGTAAGTCCGGCACTATGCATATTTGTACGATACGCTACTTAATGCTCACATGATAATTATAATTATAGACAAACAACAACAAAAATCAGTATACCTGTAATAGCGTTTAGCGGAGAGATATAAAGATAATATAAATAAATGTGAGAGAAGATTAATAACGATATCGAGAACGAAGAATAGTTACTATTACTGTATTATAAATTATTATTGATTCTTGGGGAGAAGAATAAAAGAAAACTACGTTAGATTGCGCTTCGGTAATTAATCACCTTCGATGAAAAAAAAAAAAAAAAAAAAAAACCAACGTCGTTCTAGATATATCATCATTTTATTCGAATAACAAAACGACCCCAACGGTCGTGCTATATATACAGGCGTGTCTGTCCTATGCCCAACACCCCGGGTATTAATATAACAAGTGCTTTACAGCCTAGCTGTAACGATTGGTCGCTCGTCACGAGTATCGCCGTCCTCTAGTCACTGCTGGAGCACAGTGTTGGCCTCCGCGCGCTCCTCCTCCAATTCTTTCGCGGTCAAGTTCAGCTTTGATCTCGCGAAATCGCTGATTGGCAGACCCTGCGAAAAAAAAAGTTCAGATATTAACGAAATGTGACGAAAGCGGCTTCAACAATTTTCGGTCGTCAACAAAAATAAACAAAAAAGTCGATGAAACAAAATGGATAAAGCGACGAAATTCGCGCTTCCGATTACCTGCACGATCTTGAACTGCTTGTCCTTGACAGTGACGGGGAACGAGAAGACAATGTCGTTGGGAATCCCGTAGCTACCGTCGGAAACGACGCCCATGCTGACGTACTGCCCGGGCTTCGTTCCCATCCACCAGTCCCTCATGTGATCGCCGGCGGCCTTGGCGGCCGACATGGCCGACGACATCTGACGCGCGGCGATAACCGCGGCTCCGCGCTTCTGAATCGTCTCGAGGAAGGCTCCGTTCAGCCAGGCGTCGTCGTTCACCGCCGCGGCAACGGGTTTTTGGCCGGATGGCAGAGTGGCGGTCGCGTGAGCCGCGTCCGGATATTGAGTCGAGCTGTGGTTACCCCAGATGATGACGTTCTGAACTTTGTCCACCTGAAATTAGGGAAATAATCATTTTTTAATCGCGATCGTGGGTGTTTTTTATTTTTATTTTTGTTTTTTGTTTTTTTTTTTATTGCGAAAACGAGATTTCTAGGCACCTGAACTCCCAAGCGGGAAGCCAAGGCGGCTTGCGCGCGATTCTGATCGAGTCTCGTCATAGCCGTGAAATTCTCCTTTGGAATGGACGGAGCGTAGTGCGAGCAGATGAGCGCGTTGGTGTTGGCCGGATTGCCAACCACCAAGACCTTGACGTCCTTCTTGGCGTGCTTGTCGATCGCCTCGCCCTGGACCTTGAAGATCTTCACGTTCGCGGCCAGCAGATCTTTGCGCTCCATGCCCTGTTTGCGGGGCATCGCGCCCACGAGGAACACCGAAGCCGCGTCTTTGAACGCAGCCGCGGGATCGGCCGTCGGCAGAACGTCTGGAATTTTTTTTTAATTTGGTTACTACAAGCGATCTTCATCGATATCTGTTGCTTTGCAAAATGCTAATTTGAAATGTTGATTTTTATTCAAGAAAATGCTTGAAAAAATTAGGAAAAAATATGTTTTGCTCCAATTGTGAAGAGTGAGGAAATATGGAATATTGCAGAGAGAATTTATGCACCTCTGAGAAGAGGAAGAGCAAGATCTTCCAGTTCCATTACAACTCCCTTCAGAATTCCCATCATGGGTGGAATGTCCAGCAGTCTCAGGTTGATCGGCTGCTCCGGACCAAAGACAGAACCGGCTGCCAGCTGGTACAGGAGGGAGTAGGCGATCTGACCAGCAGCGCCAGTGACAACAACATTGATGGGTTCAGTCTGTGAAATACAATCGTTATTGAAATAAGAGAATCTTAGTTTGCGATTATTTGCAGAAATTATCCAAAGGTGTCTTGAAATCAATTTTTCAGTGATTCGTTGAAGACTACAGCATTTTATTCTTGGAAATATTGGCAACAAATTATCAATTAAAAATTGTGTGTATTTTTCAGTTTTAATTTATATATGTTAACATCCACACTAAACTATTGCTCAAAATCTGCGGGAATAGAATAAATACAATAAAAGTTTCCATTAAACAGGCTTTAAGACACATTTGCCTACTTCTTGCACAGAAAATTCAATCTTTCTCTGCAGCAGAAAGTAGGCAAAAATATTGATCTCTGTGAAACCAAGTATGATGGTTCAATTAGACAGAGCATTCCTATAAATAATATTCGCCTAAGGAGAATCAGGGGCAGCGGAAATTGCAAGTAAATTGTTGGCACGAAATGTTCCCCGAACAGGTGGTCAAGAGTGTAAATTTGGAAAGCCAAAAAAGCCGAGATCGGGAATTTCGCAAAATGGAGGTGGGTTAACATTGCTTTCGTGGAAATATTCGCAGCGAATATTTCCGCCGACGTACGAATACAACGTGATTCGGGATTGAATTGTTATCGCGAAGACGACGAATCGAGAGAGCGGTCGGTGGGTTTCCAGAGTGAAGGTCAAACGTAGGTTACATTGATAACGGAAACGGTCGTCGTCGTCGTCGTCGCGAATGAATATCCACGACAGCGACGAATATCTGCATAGTTAATATCGTGATATCGTGAAACGCTCACCATTGTGTTCGGCTTATTAGTTACTCGTGCGAATTGACTCGTGAGACGAGGAAAATTGTGGTCCAAAGCCTCGCGACTGCAACGTACGAAGTCTAAGGTCAGTCGGCAACTGACTGTGACACGAACGGGCGATACGCGTGTGTGTTCTCAACCTGGAAGTATTTATCGTTTCGAATGTGATCGCAACTGGAGTTACGTTTACCGTGAATCGACCAATGAGAGTCGGCTGAGGGAGACGAGAACAGCGGGACGGTGGAGCCGCCGATGCGGACAGCCGTGGACGCGACGGATGGCTAGAAAGATATTCCGCGAAACTGTGTTATCAGCTGTGAGTAACTTCGGCAACACGAACGACAACACGGAAGATGCTGCCACTGCTCTCATGTGGAAAAAGCTGAACCGGAGCATCAGCGTCGAGGAGACTAACGACTTTCGACAGCAGTAATAAATATGTGAAACCGGAAGTTGAATGGTAATCAATTCGATAATAATATGGTATTTTTATTCTAGTGTTTGGAATTTTCTAGGTTATGTATGGTTTGAACTCTGCAGATCCTGGCAAACACTGATAACTTCCCTGCTTAATAATTCCCATTGACACTAATAGAAACGGATTAAATGAGCAAAATTCTGATTGAGAAATAATCGGTTCAAACAGGTTTCAATTGGATTTTTGCCCGTTTTATTGGTTCTAATCGGATCTTTTAACACAGGGTTGTTGTAACTAGTACATGGAAAGCAGTGATTTTCATATAACGATTTCAGGATGAAAAGAATTAAATTGCATGCCATGAAAAGACAGTTCACGATTGTTTTATTTTCGCCTCTTAGAAATAAATTATTTTCATTTTTGTCCCTGTTTTGTGGGGCGAAAATAATCGCGCATTAATCGCACGTTCGACGCGGTTGAAGCTGCGATTGTTCCGTGCGCCCCGCAAAATGATCGTGCAAAGCACCACTATTCATGCACTCGTTATAAAAAGTATCGATTAACGATACTATTAACAATTTACTATTAAAACATTCTTATAAAAAAAAGGTATAAAAAATAGTATAAACGCTCGTATAAAAAAATACGAATTTCGATGTTTCCGGCGTCAGAATTCGAAAGAATGACTTCCGGTCGAAAATTCCCGCGAATTGATCCCAGTGCATCTTTGTTTTTAAGATATTGTCTTTTGACCTATAACATCGTTTTCAAGTCGTATATTGCACCCCGGAAAAACCCGTTCAGAATTTTCTCTAAAGTGATTTTAAAAACCTTGTTTTTCGATTTTCCTAATTTTGTTTTATTTAATTATATTAAATATTTGTAAACTTTATCATATCCAACGACGAATTGCTTCATCGCTAACAACATTAGTGGCAACAAACTGCATTTCACTTGTTGCGACAATCTTTGTTTACGCGAAATAAAGTATTAGCCGCGGAACTGCATCGCTTTATCGGCCTCCGAAGATTTTTATCAACGATAGCGAGCTTGCGGCGTTTACGCCGCCGCTGGAATATATCAGTCGCGGCTCAACAAACGAGGCGAACGTGCGTGGAAAAGCGTAACAGCGCGTGGCGCTTAAAAGCGCGTTCGAGGAACGACGATGAGAATCTCATACACGGGTTTTTCGATTTTTCCCACATTTCATTCGAACGCGAGTTCGACGAGAAAACAAAACTAAATTTAATTCACGCGAGGAGCAACGCGCGAGGTTAAAATGCGGTGGGAATGTAAACGATCATGGTGTTAATGCACAGTGATGGGAGTGCGACGGTTAATCGTAAAGTGATCGATATAGAAAATGGTAAATGCGATTTCAAATGTGTATAATAAATTATTGAAATAAATGTTTATCTTCGAGCAGCTTAAAAGTTACAATTTCGATACACGTTGGGCACTCGTTAATTCCTCAAAAATTAATATTATTGCTATTATTATTGCATTTCATAGCATTAAGCAATATAGGATATTTTGTACCAATTGGGAAATAGAGCTGAATTTGTTGTATAACTTAACTTCTAAAACAGAGACACAAAATAAAAAATAAAAAATATTGCATGTACAAATTAAAAAAAAGATATTTATCACAGAAACTTGTAATATAAACATTTTATCCATTAGGTTTCCCTTTAATAGTTTAATTTAGTTCATAGATATATTTAATTGTTATTTATATAAACTGGAATTTTTAAGCTGCGGTTTCACGTTCAACATTATCATAAATTGAAAGGAGTGATCCGTTAATAAATTAAATTAAAATTAAATGATTACGATCTGACGAGACAATAAAAAATGACAATTATAACTACAATTGTGATTACACCAACGACATCCGCCAGAATAGCTCGCAACATACGGATCGCTTAAAAAACATATTTTCTTCAATTGCGGTTGCTAAAAAAAAATGCCCAACTCTGGTACTGCGCACTTGTTAAACGTTCCGTAATTATCGTTATCGCTTCCACGCGACTGTTATTTCGTAGCCGTTGCATTGGGCTCCTTGAGCCGGAAGCGAACGAGCGTTTTGAAAGTCACCGGACGTCGGTGGCGTTACGAGAACTCGTGATAATCGTGAATCTTTTCCACAGGCGAGCGGGACGCAGCATCGTCGTCGTCGTCGTCGTCGTCCTTCGGCGCGCAGATCGTCCAAGTTCTCGAGGAGCGGGACAGCAAGTGGATACTCGGTTTGATCACGTACAACGTCGTGATCATCTACTATCTCTGCAGCTGGGTAACTTCGACAAACAGTATAGGTCAGTAACCGTGAACGCGGCGGAGCAACTCGCGCCAAGTTCCTCGTGTCGAAACTCTAGCCGCTTAACGGAGCGTCGTGTGTCCCGAGAGAAGTTACTGGCATACTCGGTGGAACTTAATCACCATTCACCTCGACGGGAAGCGTGTCAACGAGCGTGGACAAAGGGAACATGAAAACTATTCCCAAGCAGCAGATGACAAAATGCAGTTTCGCCGAACCAGCTGAAACGTTCGGGTTCAATCTCGCTCGCATAGTTCGTAAATGACTTACCTTACGGAGAAGAAGTAGTTCGTCGCGAAAAGACGGGGAGGAAACTTTTAGAAAAAAGAAGAAAAAAAAAATCACAATGTTGGTCTCCGGGAAAAAAATAAATTAAATTCTTTGTATCGCATTATTGTCGAAGTTTCGGTCGCTTTTAGAGGCTTTTAGGGAATAGCGGGTACTCTAAAGCGATTTTCCAACATTAGTTGTACGCAATTTTTATTTTCGTTTTGTGTAGTTTTAATTCAACGCATATCGTACTGTGAAAAAGGCGAAGCTTTGCGATAAAAGATAGTTGCATTGATTTTTACTTAAAAAAGAAATAAGAAAACGTTGATTATTGGTTCTCGCTTAGCTATCTCATTTCTTCAATAATTCTTCAATGAGTCTTCATCACGGTAATTGACCTTGACCCTAATTTCGAACCTTAAGCTCCTTAGTCGAGGGTTTAATTTGCCCGCAGAGCGCAAACGTAGGCGACGGTTTAAGGGAGACGGATGAATCGGGAGTCGGAGATAAGGAGATACAGCCCGAGTGGCGCGAACGAGGAGTCTCGGTTAGCCAGACGAAACGTGGAGGGCGCGGGAGAAAATAAATTGCAGCGGTGAGACGCGAGCGATAAAAATGGCAAAACTTTATGCATCACCGGTGGCCGCGCGCTCGCGTTTTACTTCGTCCGCTCATATAAACTTTCGGCAAGTCGAGCTATTTCCGCGACCCACGCGAGCCTCCCGCTACTGTGTAAAGTTTTGTCGTGTAATGAGCTCACGAGTGGCGCGTCTGGCCGCTTCCGGTAGTCTCGTCGCCGTCGAGGACCTTCCCGCCGGCTCGATATACTTTCCCGAGTAAATATATTGATGACTGGTATCAACTTTCGGAGGCTAATTAGTACGCGACTGCCTTCGATTGATGCTCGACGATGTATTTTAAGAGGCACAGACATCGATCGAAAGTTCATGTTGAAAATCAATTAGTCGTTCAGCGAGGGAGTCGAGTACCTTATTGCTGCAGTGCGGCGGAGATGGTGAAGCAAAAAAAATATGTGGGTTGAGAAAAGTTGCGTATCCAATATATTGAAGAATCCGTTTTTTCCCTGTAAACGCTTGAAAAATGCTTCAATGATGAAAATTGTTAGTACACTATAATATATTGACGGTAAATTCGATAGTGAATTGAAATCAGACTCAAAGTCGTTCCAAGTTAAATTGCTATCGATGGTTTGCAGACAGAAAATAAGTGTGAGTATTCATTCTGTTCGTTTCTTTTTTAGTCGTAGCTAAATGATGGTAATAAAAACACGCATTCTGCTGTACTATTTTGCTTGTCTCAATGATAGAAGATCAAAAGACCTGCGACAAAGGTGAATCACCTTGTAGGTTGAACGCAGTCAGAGATAGCAAATTACTTCCGGTTGGTGGGATGGTTAGAAAAAACAAGCTCTATAATCGTGAGTCAGCATCGTGTACAGTGGACACTCGTACAAGGTGGCAAAGCAATAACCCGACGAAGTGAGGCGGAACAGTTCTTTTTATCAAAAATTATACATCGCCCCTTATCTCTGCCGCCGCACGGTAATAGCGGCCATTGCGGTTAATGTACCATGTGCGGACGTCAGGACTTAATTGTTCTTTTCGCGTAGACGAATTTTCGCCAAGCTTTTTCGTCGCAGTAGTATTTTTTTCTCTTTCTTTTTTTCAAATATTCTATCGGCTTACATCTCTCCTGTCTTCCCGTCAGGATTAACGTGAACACTATTTCTTTTTCACAGCTTTGAAAGCCTACGTTAACACGATCTTCTTCAACGTGTTCGCGCTGCTCGTCTGCCTCATATCGATATGGGTGGAGCAGAACAGTTTGGAGAATCGACAATTTCGCAACGACGCTGAACGAAAATCAATATTCGGCAATTCGGAGTCGTCGACGGCCTCGCGATATCCGAAATACCGGACGAGCTTCGGGGCGCAATTGCCTCACTCGTCTTCGGAAGATACTGACCAAGCGGGGTCCGGGAGTGAGACTTATCGAGATGGGAACGGTGTCAAGAGTGCCGAAAAATCGGATACGGGGACGTCGAACGACGGGGGTCACGACCGGAAGTCGATATCGGTACTCGGGCTCGAGAAGTACGAAGTACTCGCTCTTCTCGTATCGTCGTGTTTGTCCCTCATGGCCGGTTCACTCGTTTCCGTCGAAATCGTCGCCCGGTTATCCGATCAACCGAGCATTCACACGTAAGTACGCGATGTACAGTTTTTACTATTAATTTTTAAAAAATGTATGTTTTGCCGACTAAAAAATTAATATCCTGGGAGGATTCCAAGCATTTATTTTGTATTACTGCAAAATAAAGAAAGATACAATATTGTCAATTACTGTAGAGTAGCAGGTTTTACAGGAAGTAATTGGATAAAGTTTTGATAGATTTTTCAAAATGATTAATATATTGGAGTTATTATCGGCCTGTAATGACCCTCATTTTATTACAGAGAAACGAAAAAGAGTAAACTGAATGAAAGAAGTAAAGAGTCACAGTTCAAGGCTGAACCGGGCCATTGACTTGGCGACACTTTTCCTTTTTGTCGATGAAACATTGACATTATTTTGTTTGATTCTTCTAAATCGTTTTTAACTTCCACGATAGTGACTACAATCAGCGGAGTAATAGATCAAAGCCCTTGATAGATAACAATGTGCTCACGATAGTCTGCGATGGATTTGAACTTTGCAGCTACGAGGTAGACTTCTCTGTATTATCTCGACACGTAATGTATGCGTGCAGCACACGCAACTTATCAGCATAGCTTATCGATCCCATTCGCTCACTCAACTTCTCAGAAGGTTGTGAACCCGTAACCCATACTTAGATCTTGATTCCACGTTGAAATGGAGCGTACGATGTTCCTGTATCTCGCGAAACTGCTTCAGCCTTATTCTTCCTTTTACCACAGGTGAATTTTCTTTAAGAAAAAAATTCTTCGACATTTTTTTTAGGTATATTTCATAAAATAATATAAACGTTATTCTAACATTTGTATATCACATGAAATAATGTAATGAATTTTCCTTTCAAAGTACGTGTATAAAAGCCGAAAGCCACGAGATACAAATGTTCCATGAATTCTCCACCGACAGTGATTCTCCCCATCATTTGCAAATTTTCGCTGCCTCGAAACTAAATTCGTAATTCAGCGCAGCAACGGGGGCAAACTACGGCGTTAGATTCAGCCGCGCGAGATAACGCAATAATTGCGGGGTCGCAGGTCGTACGTTCCCTTCCTCGGTTTCTGCGTTTCGGCCTCGTGTGTCGCGCGTAAACTCGAGCACGTTTTGCTCTTATCACCGCTATTCTTCGTACTTCGCTGTACATTTTATTAATGCTCGTACATTCGCGCTATCATCCTCCCAGAGACAACAATATTATCAGGAATAAAAGTCGCTACGCAGTTCCACAATTGCGAATGGAATCGAATAAAAAAAATCAGGACTATATGGAACAAGTACTGAATTGTTTTTCTTCTTTTTTAATTGTTTCAGTGGAAGGCTCGGCCTTGGCGCACTTCTCGGATTCTTCGCCCATCTGGGCACGATAATCGCTTATCCGGACGCCGGATTAAATCACGTGGTGTGCAAGGCTCTACCCTGTCCGACTTTGCGAGGATGCAATCCGATACTAGGTGGAAATGTCGTCAGCGCTGTGATTCTTAGCGGTACTCACCTCGTCATACACTTTTGGTAACGATGACGAGCGTTTACGTTCGGCTGCACCGCGACGACGAGTATTTTACGGCCACTGTGATCGTGACATTGATTCTCGTTTCCCCGTAGGGACATTCACATCACTGACACGGCCGCCGCTTTCGCCGTGATCGGTCTGACCGCGACTTCGATGCTGCCACTTGCCTTCTACACCTTGAACGTGATACTCCAGGTGAAACTTAAAACTCATTCCGAGGACGTGACATTTTCGCCGGATTCTCATGGCGATAAGTCTTTATTTGCGATTGCAGAAATTGCCACGTCACATGAGCGAGCAACTGGACAAATGCATTCGCGAGGCGCTGGTTATCGACGGTGTGTTGGAATTCAGGAATGAGAGATTCTGGACCAAGTCATTTGGAAAGCTGGTGATTGTTTTAAGAGCCGAATGCGGCGCGGTGGCGCGACCAATTTCGAATCCGTTATTCGTTCCAAATGAGACTACATTTCGATTACCATCCTTTAAATTTATTATCCTGTTTACCTATTTACATGGAAAATAATTACTTTACTGATTTGCTATATTTCATTATTACACTCCTGTTATATTAATATTGATTGGAAATCAAATTTTAAAAAACTTTTTTAATTAGCTTTTAATTTTAATCAATCTTTTTCAACTCTGTCATTTCTTTTTTGTCAACTAGGCTGGAACGCTTCAGGTGCGAATAAGACGAAACGCGAACGAAAATCGCGTGCTGGAAAGCGTGGTGCAGCGCCTCTCGATGATCGTGTCAACGCTGACGGTTCAGGAGTTCCGAGAGTCTCGAATGGCCGACGTATCCAGCGCTTACCCTGCCGAGTACTACATCAACGAGATTCTGCCGCGCGACGCGACTCGTCGATCCGTCACGCGACAGGATCAGCCACCACGTCGCGAGATCGACAAGGACGTGAAGTTTATGAGGATCGAGGATATATTAGGTGTGTTGGACGCGCAGGTCGAGACCTTCGCTGTACAGCCGGAAAAATGCAACAAATTGTCGTCGCTCCCGCGAGCGAGTGAAAAGCGACCGACCGTACGGCCGGACAAAGTCGCAGCGGGCTGTCTGACTGTTTATAAAAATGATAACGTTCGCGTGCAGGATTGTTTGTATCGCGGCGATCCAACGGAGCAAAACGCCCTCTTGAACGGCACGAAAATCGACGTCGATAGATTCGTAAATTTCTCCATAGCCGAACGAAACTCGCCGTCCGGAATCGACACCGTAAATTGACCAATTTGTTCTGGTTACTTGTCGACAGAACACGCAGAGCGATGAGCAGTTAACAACGTCAGTCGCATGTGAATCTGATAAGAGCGATGCGCCGATTTATGTTCCTATCGCGTATCGTGACGCGTGTGACGCTGCGACTGTCCGGACGCTGTATTAGTGTTGATACGCGAATCCTATTGTACAGTTGATTGTCTGGAATTAGTATAATTTCAGTTATTAGTCGGAGAATGTATGCGAGATGAGCCGTTACTTTGATGCAGTCGTTCTTCATTGGTATATTTTAGAAATGGTTGAAGCATTGTTCGTGCAGCTTTCTATTTACGATTGCTACTTCCAGTAATATTCGATGCTCTCTGTATTAGCTTCTCAAACAAATGTGCAATTCAAATTATATTGAACAATAATTATGGAAAATTATTCGATTAAAAATCCGTTACGGAGAATAATCAAACGAATGGGGGGAAAACAAACATATCGCGGCTATTTCAAAGCGGCGGGCGCTTCGCGTCTATGTTGCGATACGTAGACTCGACAGCGCGAAAAATCGATAGATTCTCTAATAGAGAATTCAGTGCATAATCTGCGTATTCGATAATTGCACACCCACCAATTTAATTGTAAGGCTCGACTGACGAAGAGAACCGAAAAATGAATTAATGAACGAATTGATAAATATTAACGCGAACTGAGCGAACGATATCGTCATAATTGGTACGTAATTTTAATAGTTCTGCGCTATGTCATGCGTGACGTTCGAATATTACCGATTTGCGGCGCGGAACCTGAATCTGGTTTTATTCCACAGAAATCAAAGTCATATCGTAGTCACGGTTAGCCGAACGACGTGACGTCTGCTGTATGACGAAGTTGGCAGCCGGACAGGTTTTCCGGATCAAATGTCTGTGTCACGCGAATATTTGTCCGTTTCGTTGCTGTACGAAAAATGTTCGCTCGTCCTATCGTCGGCTCTTCGCAATTTTTTTTTTTTTTTTCGTCCCTTGTCACTCGATGACGAACGTCCACATCGAGAGGTTCGCGCGCCCGCGGAATCACCCTCTGTGCCGGTCATGTTGCGGCGGCGATGTCGATTAACGGTTCTGTAGCACTCGATTAAATTGAACATGTGCGTCGGTTCGAACGAGATAATAAATAGAAAAAAGTACAAATGAATGACGGACATTCATCATTTATTTTTTTCCTCGCTTGACGGGTGCTCTATTACTCACTGGTTTTATAGGCGCGGAGTACAGAAGTGTAAATACTTGCAGCATCATTTGCGAGTTGTACGGCATTAAGTAAATTATGCCGCAATTTACTCGGATTAGAATCAATTAATTAATTAAATAATAACAGTTATTAAGACGTTAAATTGGCAGTTTCACAAATTGAGTATTGTTTTTCTTCGAATTATGGATGACTGAACAATTTCATTAGTGAATGCAAATTGAAAAATATTCGTATTTATTTTTTCGTCAATCCGCGGTCAAAGAAAAATTGCCAATTTGCGTGCAATGTAGAGTACAAACGATAGTAATGTTTATGCTACACTGCATAAGATAGCCCGCGGTGTGCAAAAACAATGCGGGACGCGAGCAACAGCGAAACCTCCTGTGTCCCGTTGCACGACAAATCGAAGAAGAAGGTAAATGCATCGATACCCTCGAGCGAATTCGCTTCCACGGTTGAACGACCAGAACCAGAAGCATTCAAGAGCAGCAGCAGCAGCAGCCGCAGCACCAGCGGCAAGCTTGACATATTGTAAGCTCGGCGATCATCAGGACGCGAATCATTGTGGTCAGTACAGTAGATAGAGCGAATAAAAGTTCCGGCACGCAACCATTTCCATTTTTCTTTTATGCATCGCCCGCGGATTATCGTGGCTCTCGCTGCCGTTTTAAAATCCGAGCGCGAAATCCAAGGATTACGTTTTTTTTTCGGCGGGTGGTCGATTCTTATTTTTAGAAAAATCCATCTCCGAAAAGCTTTCTCCACGAGAAAGTCGGAAGCGACGTGAACGCTGGGAATGAGAATTGCAACAATGCCATCAATTTCAAACTTCCTGATTTCGTTTATCTGTTATTCAATAAATAATTATTAATCATACTCCAACTACAAAAAAAAAAAAAAAAATTGACACCTAAAACTTAAGGAAGTCCACGTAACTAATATATAAATATAAATTATAGTATATTTATTTATTTATAATTATTATATTATATGCATTAATAATATAATTATAAATAAATATGTAATATTATATAATAATATACTATTTATTTATTTATAATTTATATTTATGAAATATATAGATATAAATTAATTATGTTCTCCACGTACGTAATTTCAATGTATTTTTTACGGTCGCTAAAAAAAAAGTTGTTTTACTCGCATATTACTCTCTTGACTCGCTGACGCCGCGCGGAATTTAAGTAGGGGGGCGGAGGGTGACGGGAAGGGGGAAGGGGGGGGGGAGAGACAAAGTGAGAATATAAATCACTTTGAAAAGTTGAAAAATATTGAAACTATCGTAGCGAGACGTGTGGCCGCGGGATGCATCGATTCGAGACCGAATGCCCACATCGTCGTCGTGGCTCCTCGGGCGACCGCGTTGCACGTGGCGCTCCGCTCCCTCCGCCCGCTTCGGCCGCTTCGGAGAGCCCGCTCTATCGAAAGTAACGATCGATTTCAGCTCTCGCGTCGCGACGGCGGCAGATGTTACCGGCAAGTTGCACCCGCGTATATGCGGCGGCCGCCGTCGTCGCTCGTCCGTTGTCCCTGCGGTCGTCTCCTCCCCCCCCCCCCCCTCCCCGCTCCCCCCCGCAGCCTCGGCGACTGCGCCACCTATAAGTCGAGTACGTGATGCCACGCGTTTGACCACACTCGGATCGACGAGGGATCGGTGAAAGTCCCGTGTGTGCCTCGCGTCTCTCTGCAATGGTAATAAGCCAGTTATACCCAACGGCTCGGATCCTCCTCCCTTATAAGATACCCGCCGGTGTATTTGATGATTCCCGACGCGTCGACCCCGTTGCAGAACGAAAGTCTCGAGAAGCTCGCCGCCCGATTTGCCGGCCATCCCGATACCCGAGCAGACGGGAAGTGTCTTCTCGATAAAACGTAACTTGCCCGGTTTCGCTGGATGAACCTATTGTACTTTGCATCGCTGCATCGGGCAATTAAGGCGATGTGAAAGTGCCGGTTAATCGTGGTTTTTTCATCTTTTGCCTCGCGACGACTCACACGGTGGAAGCGACGAAAGGATGGACTGTTTCAATTGGTTGGAAGGGCAGACAGATTCACCAGTAATGCGAAAGACAATTTTGTTGAACGTAGATAGGGAAGATGAAGGGAAATCTATTTTATTTGTAGTTGGAATTGTTTATCTAATTTTTGTTTATTTATATGCTGCTTTTTGATGCAATAATTTATTTTCTGAATGTAAACACAGTCTTGAAATTTGCTAGAAAAGTTATTAAATCATAAATATTTAGTTTGTATAATTTTTGTAAATTTTGTGAATTGCCTGCAAGGATTTATTATTTACAGCAGACTTTAATTAAGGGGGCTGGTACAGATAAACATACAAACAGAAACAACTTTCCAAAATATATACAAGATTGGGTGCAGATGGTTTCAGCGGATAGTACTTATACTTCTCCGAAGTTGCTGTTCACAGAGCACCTAAAACTGCTGCGAAAAGAAAGAACGAAAAAAAAAAACGCATAATCGATTGAAAGTTACATTTTGCGTGGCGTGCAACAGACGGAAACTGCGATGTTCGCACGCTTCTTCGATCACGAGTTCGATTGTATCAGTTCCTCGCGGATGCGGAATGAAACGATGAGAATTCCTCGCGAATCGAAAGCAAGAAAAACTGTGATTAAATTCACGGTGAGAGATAGCCGTTCGATTTCACTTCTGATTTATAACGTTGAGGCGCTCGCCGCGGGTTCGATGCTCACTGCAGACCGGAGACGTACGCGCAGTGACGCGGAAAATAATTAATACGATTGAGAAAAAAAAACTCTTGCAAAAAAGCTCCTTAAAAAAGTTTGATTAGATCCGAGCGTACAAAATCGTGGGTACGAAGTTCTGTTGCAGCATCATTTATAGGTTACGTATTGTGGCAAAGATTTATTGAACCACAATACAGAAGCTCGAATATTACAGCAGCGATTACACCTTAGAGACACGAGAAGTGAAGACGAGCAGAACAAAAAATTACATATTAACATCACAACGCGTAACTCGGTGCTACCTGCGTCAAAAAAATCGTGAACAAACGAACTATCAACTTATTAACAAGGTTAATCGTTAATTCTTACTCCACGCAACCGTATTTTTCTTACACGCGCATTCCCGTCCGCGGACAGCGTTCCGCAAAGTGTCGCGTTAGTGCACTTCCCGAAAATCCCGCTGAAAGCATTTCGCCGTTTGCGCTATATATCCGCACAGTTATAGATACCCGAGGGCTTCGGGTTTCGCTTGAAAGCCTCGCGTATTTCATATTCGGCGGGCGTTCGCCGCTCCTCTGTGCGCCGTAACAGAATTGCCCGTAAATTCGTGTATCCCGCAAGCCATTAGTCGCGTGCCCGAGTCTCTCGCGCGAGCCCGCGGGGCCAGCCGACTCGTCTCGATGACTGACGACGCCAATCGGATTAGAAAAGCGCTGCGAATTATTCGCCAAACGAAATTTCTCCCGCGTCATTTGACTCATTTATTAAACACGCGCGACTCGGATTGGATTACGAGCGGGGCTGCCTGTATCGTCGTCGGTGGAGGCAACGCAGTTCAGCCGGATAAAGACAATAACTTATTCAGAGCGCGAAGGCCCAGGTGCAGCGCGACGCGCGCGCCCCGCCCGCAGCGCGGCGCGGATTCGAACTGCGCGTTGATTTTTTTTCTATTTTTATTTTCCTTTTTTTCCAGCCCTCCAACGCGCGACAGCATCATCGCTTGGGAAATCAAAAAAAAATTTGCATGCATAGCCACGACGAGTGCGCGCCCCGGGAATGAAAGTGTGGGCCAAACAAAACGAAAAAAAAAGAAAACACACACGCTGCTCATTTAGCGTCGAGTTAGCGGCGAAAAAAAAACAACATGGCGCGCGCGCGCGGGACGTGTGTGTGACGTCACGAGAATTGAGGCAGGACCGCGCGCAGCGCGATATTTTTATTTCGTTTTTATTTCGCGGTTACGGCGTGTATAATACCTCGCGATTCCACGAGCTGCCTATGCATAAATATCGTTCACGGGATTCACGCACGCGTCAAATAATCTTGCGCCGCTCGGCGTGTGCGTGGCATTCATGAATCACACTCGCGCGACGCTCGCACGTCGCGCGCACCACGACGCGGCCAACTCTTCGTACGCCGAGCCGTGTTTGCTTTCTACTCTTGCGTACCGCGACGATACGACACTCGAGTGCAGCGACGTTTTTTTTTGCTCCTTTCTGTTTCTCGAACTGTGTTTTGCTCTTCTCGGGTCTTTTTTTTCTCCATATTTGATTAGTCAAATTTGACGGTTGGCAACTCGTCGCTCGAGAGTGAAGCGGCTTTTTGCCTCCATCTTGTTTCTCGAACGAGACGCGGAAGGAAGGACTGCATGGAGGTTATCACATATTTTCGTGAAACTCCTATAAATTCTGGGGCTGCGAGGCTGTGGCTACGTCTGTCAAGTAAGGCGAGATGCGGGGATAATTTATTACCATAAATACGGGAACAAGTTCCGTAAATCCGGCAGAGATGCAGGTTGGTACGATGGAAAATGAGGTTACGTGTTGTGTTGCATCTGTTGGCGGGCGCGGGAATTTTCCATTGTTCTATTATTACTTCGTGTCTACATTTTCCGCTTTTCCCCGGGCATTCTAACTCGATCCCTTTTTGTTCGATGTATTCCGTTTTTGTCCAAATATTTGATTATCGCAATTTCGCCGCGCGGTTTAATAGCCTCTCGGTGTTCCCGAGCCGTCGGGCAAACCACTTCGGGATTGACAAATTAAAGTTTTCGGTATTTGCTCCCGAAATACACGGGACGATAGCTCGTTTTAATTAAATTCGTATTAATAAAGGGGGCCCCACGGAGAAAATGAGAGATAAATGAACAGACCGAATGAAAAAGGAGGTGCGCCGGGCGAGCGCGATGCGGAGACGATAACTCGCCGAGGGGGTCATTAAACGGCTCGGACGTACAGCCACCGGTGCTTCTTAATGATACCGTAACGAACGCGCTCGCGGGATTCGAGACGAGCGACATTGCGCGCGAGACGCGGCGGGTTCTTTCTCTCTCTCTCTCTCTCTCTCTCGCTCTCGCTCTCTCCGTCCCTCGAAGGCGAGCGCATCGCTGAGCTGCCGCGTGTGTTGCCGGATTCCGACTACGACATCAGGTAAACGAAGCGTTCTTCCGTGAAGATTCTCGCGCAATGTCTCTCCTCGCGCTGAGGTTTGCGAGCAAACATTGCACACCGCGAAATCCCCACTGCGGGAACTAGTCGACGGAACTCTGAGTTTCCCCTTTACGTCACAGTCAACCCTCTTTTTATCGCCAACTGGCCCATATGCGCGTTTCGCGTGCTTGCCTAGGTGATGCAAACAAAAATCTTATTGAAAAATCGGAAATAATCAAGTCTGCTTGAGTTTTTCGTGGAAACCAACGCGGTGAAAAAATTAATGGTGACTTCGTTGTGTTGTGGGTAAAAACGTTGCTTTGTGGGCTTTTTTGAAGAGGGATAATTATTTCATTTTGTTTTTATACAAAAAGTTATTTCGTTCCGTTTTTATGAAGAAAATAATCTCATTTCTTGTTTATAAAAAAAATCATTTCGTTTTTATGAAAAAAGTTTGTCATTACGATTTTTTGAAAAAAAAATCTGTCATTTCGATTTTCTGAAAAAAAAAAAAAAAAAAAAAAAAAAAAAAAAAAAAAAAATTCTCATTTCGTTTTTATGAAAAAAATGATCTCATTTCGTTTTTATCACAAAAATGAACTCATTTCGTTTCTATGGAAAAAAAAAATGATCTCATTTCTTTTTTATGAAAAAATGATTTCATTTTGTTTTTATGAAAACAATTATTTAATTTCGTTTTTATGAAAATAATGTTTCTACTGTTTTCAACTTTTGACACCTGTTTATTTTTGTTCTATTAAAAAAAAAAAAAAAAAATTCAGCAACCAAAGAGACGCAACGTTAAAATTCCTAACTTACCAGCTTCTCGGATGCCCGAATCAAGTGGATAAAAAAGCAATTTGCCGCTCACTCCCCCGTGAAATTAGTCCCGACGTTTATACGTTCCACAATCTCGGAGCGATCCGCGGATGCGATTCAGATCGCTACGAGGTGCTCTCGTTACGCATTTCCTCTGGGAGCATCTTGTGAGAGTTAGCGGCTCGAAATTGCCCGCACAGCCTTTGCACCGTCGGCGACGAGCCATTTCACTTTCACGTTAGCTTCCGGCTTCCCAATCAGTCGGCTCGTGTCTCCCGCGTAGGATGAGAATATATTGTTTTTTTTTCTAAGTGAAACCACATGGAATTACAAGTGGGCAGAGCGGATGAATCGGGATTTGGAACACCGAGAGGATAATTGCGGGGTCAAACGATATGAACCGAGGCGTTTTATTGCGGCTAGTCGAGAGTGATATACAGTCGCTGGACGTCAGCGCGGGAGTTTGCGCGAATTGAAATGATTGAAGTGCGCCGGGTTTCTCCCTGTGCGGCAATACACTCGGCTGCACATTTCAATTTAGCGTCATTTCTCCCACGTCGTACGGTCGTCTCTCGGCGACGACAAGATTTGTCTCCTTCTTGCCCGGTGGGTAATGGTGATAGCCGGTGTTGATCAAACCGAGTGGCTCGCGGCGTCATATTGGCCTTGCCCGGAGATTCCGCGTGTCGGTTGCTTCGGAAACGGCCACTGACGTTACGAGACGAACGGGGCTGCCAGGCGCCTCTGCCTTATTCCCGGCGCTTCGGAGAAGAATGAGGGAAATTGCAGTGGTCAATGTCGGACTCGTTCCAAGCTACGCTGGACACGAGAAGAAGGATCTGGGTAAAATTACCATGTTTTTATACTTTTATGACTGAATAACTCTACCAATGCCTAAAGCAAATTCATCGTAATATTTATAATAAGCATTTGAGTGTTTCAAGCTTGTTAATTATCGTACTATTCCACCAGGTGGCGACACTTAAATCGCCTCTACCTTACCGACATAATTCCTCTCACTGTTAGTGTAATTAAAAAAAAATGTAAACATTTTTTTTTTAGGTTCTTTTAATTCAAGTGTGAATTTGTGAATTTCTACGTGTGTTCTTCGATTTTTTAGAAGACAAACACGAAGCACTTTTTCAAGGCAGCCCCTTGTTGGTCATTGGAATGAGAGGAATCCAGCACACTAGGACTCTGCATGCTCTTCAAAATGTTATCGACTTTTCTGGATTCTTCATCTCTATCTTCCGGACTGAAAATAGAGGTGAGAGAATGCGTCATCATCAGTCATCCAAAACATTCTCGCGTCGAACTCGATCGACAGTTCTCGGTGGCCTGTGCCACTCGACACTCGAGATACGTCTGAAGAACTAGCCACAACACGCGGAGAAAAAGTTACACAGTCAGCCAGCGAAGTAAGTACAGCGCGCTCCGGGTGCGAAGCGTCTTCCTCGCGACCCGATTACATTTTTTATTTTCGCGAGTACGCGCAAAACAGTTTCAAACACGATTCCACTGTATTTAACAATTTCGCAAAAAAATGTTTTCCGTCATAAAAAATTCTAGCGGGTTGTAGTGGCTCGCACGATTCGCGCGCTCGCAAAATGCTCGAATCAAAATTAGATCGTTAAGGAAATTAACGTGAAATTAACGTTCAAACTTTACGAAATCGAGACTTTTTTTTTATTCGATTTCGAAAAGTTTGAAGGTCCTATCAAATGGGAAATTTCACGCTGATTCCGAAAAGCACCGTTGTTTACCCGAAAAATGAAAAAACTCCACGAGAAAAACACGAAAATTGATTTTTCACTTTTTGCGAAATTTTGTCACTTGACAAAAAATGGGTTTACTTTTTTTTATTCCATCGAACCTGGATTTTCTTCTTGCGTTCGAGAAAACCGTATATTTTGGTCAACACAAATAAAAATTTCTAATTTTGTGACAAACTTGAATTAAGGGGGGGGGGGGGAGGCTTCTTTACTTAAGACAGACTCCAATTAAGATGCCTGGGACAGACAACCAAACAAACAACTTTCCAAACCATACATAAGATATACCGACATATCTCCCCCTCCACAAAAACGCACAAAAGCATCGACAGTCATAGAGAAAAGTGCATCGTTACGGTCAGCCCCCGCCTTATCTCCCGAGATCTCGCCACCTCCGGCAGATAATAACAGAGCCCGGTACACACGACTATAGGTATCACCCGCCGCGCGTTCGCCCCATTCATTCCGAACCTCGCGATACAGGTTCACAGTGGCTCAAACATACACGTATACCGCGAAGGCGGGCGAGGGAGGAGGCGGAGTTGATGGTGGGGGGGGGGGGGGGGGGGAGCAGTGGTGGAGCCTTGGCCCCCAGGCACTCTTCATACCATCATAAACTATAAACCGAAACGGCCTCGGCCTAGAGCCCTTATAAAAATGGCCCATTCGGGCACTGTCGGGGTGTCGAGGGAACGGGACCCTCGCGAATTCATCTCTCCTCTCCCGCTCGCCCCGGCGTCTCTCCCCGCGGCTGCGGCCTCTCGCTCGCGCGCGCGCCACTCGACTATCTCTCCCCTTTCGCGGAGAGGCGCAGTTGCCGGCTGCGCGACATCTGGTGGTACCAATTGGCAACGCCGCGAGCGCGCGCGCGCCTCGGCAGCGGCGGCGGCGGCGACGGCGGTGGCTCTGCCTGCGTTGATTCCGCGTAGCGCGGAGGGCACAGCGCGGAGCTCGGATTTCCCGTCAGTAAGGCTCGGGCTGCCGGCACGTGAACACAACGTCGGGTGGGACGCGCGTTGCTGTCCTCTTAGCCTTGGTAGCCTCGTGGACTCTGCGTTACGCTTCCACGGCCTATATATACACATACATATATATATATTAAAATATATATTAATATATTATACATATATATAATATATAGTACACACATATATTTATGTGCACCTCGTGTTCGTCACCACCTGCTCGCCCCCCATGCGCAACGTTCGCCTCATGCCGACGTTTTTTCTAGATCGCGCGCGATTAACGAGATGAAAATTTAACGACCGCCCGAGATATCGGAGAGTCGTATGGCGTAGAGATACGGCGATAGAGCGCAGTGGGGGCCGGATAGCACAGGGAGAGAAACAGAGCTCCTCGAGCTTTTACCGGCAGGGTCGATAAACGCGGGTGGCAAGGCCGTGGCTATAGACCGGCCGGAACGAGAAAACGTGCTTCCACGTTTCGTGCGCCGCGCGGACTCGCACACACACACACACACGCGCGCGCGACTCGGGGACGACGCTGATTTCTGTTTACCGTAATCGCGACTCCGCCGTTGTGTTCGCGGGCAAAAACAATAAGACGCGCGGGGGAGGAGTGCAAACGTGCCGGGAAGCGACGTTCGTAAAGCATCGGAAAATGCGGCGAAATGTGAAAATAGTGTTGGTACTGTCGTGCGCGTGGATGTTCGTCTTTGTTTACTACTACCACACGTCGCGGGACACTAAGGTGAGAGATGTGTGGAACTTCTGTCTGTGTGTTGTCGGGGTGACGCGTGGAGTCTTGACGTCGAGGGTCAGAAGCGAATTAATATTTGTCGAAATTATTATTATTTTTTTTTAATTCGTAAACGCTGCGTTGCCGGTACTCTTATGTTTTTGTTGGGATATGCGATCGGCTACTGTGTGAAATCATTTTACAGGGGAAAAAAATGGTGATTTTTCTGGCAGTTATTGAGAGATTAATTTTTTCGTTCATGCGATACATTGACTTTTCCGTCGAAAGAGAGATTAATCGAAGTGCAGTAATTGTGACAGTATAAAAAATCCGCTTCCATTCGCAATCAAAAATCGAAAGTCGCATATTAAAAACAATGATTGAAATGGAGTTGATGCAATTTCTGTTTATCTTTGATTATCGCTCGCTGTTAAGGATCAGTCGTGTGCGTTAAATTAAAAGGAAAGCGTTCGATAAAAGAATCAGTCGTGTGTTCAATTAAATAGAAAACGTTCGATAAAAAAATTCAATGTTTCTCTTCACTCTTCCGTACGTCTATAATTAAAAACGCAATACATATGCAAAGAAATGAATAAATACATAAATCCTAATTCGCCACTATTGCTCAATGTCCACAAATAGTTGCATGAGTGAATTAATATATGTCACTCAATATCAGCGAGGACAACCGCGATTTCTATCTCCCTCTCTCCCAGTGTGTGACACGAGCCGCGTGCTTCGCCGGCTCATAGATGACAACCAGCTGACTCGGCGCGTAGTACGTACCACCTAACCCTCTGTCTTTCTTCGCCTGTGTGTGTGTGTGTGCGACTCGAGCCTGCTGTGCGACTCGAGCCGGCGTCACGCGTGCGATCCCTTCTGGCGCCCCTCGGCCGGCGTTTCGCAACCTACACTGGAGGTGCATCGCCCCGCTGGGGGTTGTTTGTTTGGGATTCCGGCGCCACGCGGCTCATCCGCTCACGGGGTGTCCCCCCTCTCTTCCCGCTGCACAATGGCAAAATCTCTCCCTCCATTGTGCGACGGATCTGTTTCCATTTAACGTTCAAACTTCACGCGCTATCGGCGCTATTCTTTCGCCCGAAAGATCAACTTTATCTGTGTTTCGTCATACCGCCCGATGACGCTTCGTTTCACCGCTGCAATTGACGATTCGGCAAACGTGGGAAATCGAAACGCAA
Organism: Pimpla rufipes; assembly: GCA_963932165.1. Lineage (NCBI taxonomy): Eukaryota > Metazoa > Arthropoda > Insecta > Hymenoptera > Ichneumonidae > Pimpla > Pimpla rufipes. The sequence continues at coordinate 10,200,915 of OZ010636.1, forward strand.
CTGGGGTGACGAGAGTCGAATTTGCTTTGAATAGCGTTTGAATTATGTTTTCGTTTCTATGTGGGTTTTTTTCTCCTGGAATAAATCCTCGAAAAAAAAAAAAAAAAAAAAAACGGAGTTGTAGGAAGTAGAGACGAATGAAGTGCAGAGTCAACGAGAAAGGAGGCAGAGGTTGGGTGTAGATTGAGATCATGTGAGGCGATGCATGAGTAGATAGGTGATGGATTAAATAGGAACAAATATAAGAAATAGAGAATATTAAAAAATCGATAGCTAAAGACTGACGAACGGTTATGTTTTAGTGAATATTTTTGTGACGATTTTGTTAATGTTTTCCTGGCCTGTTTTATTTGCGCAATTTTCATAATTGATAACTCTGCTATCTGAATGAAAACAGCAGATTCTCTATAATAAATAATTTATTTCCATTTTCTTTCTTCTAAAGGCTTACTCGATGTTTTCTATTTCAGTTTCGGAACTGCTAGCAGATCAGATACTACAGAATATTCCTCGGACAGTGGACAGTGTTGCGATAGGGATTTCCGTAAATTTACCTTTGACTTTGGCGACGCAAGGAGTGTTTCCGTATTCGAGCGATATAAGCGCGAATATCTCGCGAACGCGGACGGGACGAATCGCTCTCGCGAAGTACGATGTATTCCATTGAATAATTGGCGTGTGTACCGCGAAGTTCTCGACGTGGACGCGGAGATTCGTCACACGCGAGATTTCGTATTTCGATCTCCGGGCAAATTCAATTTCCCTGTCGCTCGAGCCACTTGTGTGTGCTTTTCCGTTTGGTTCGAGTACTGCGTGTCGGATTCTCTGGGATATCCGCACGCGTGGACCAGGGCAACGGGATACACAGTGGCCGAAAACACGAGTGCGCTTTCGACGTTCAAAGTAAACCGAGCAGTGCACACGATGTACAACATTGCCGGGCGCCGTGTGCGGGCGTCGCATAATCGCAGACGCATTGTTAATTAGGTGAATGAAAACTTTGGATCGGCGCGTGTTACGTTTCACGTACGTAATTAGTTAACTTTGTTTTGCGGGACGTTGGCTTTAGTTGGCTTACAGTCACCGCACCCCTCGGCACCCCCCGGAACGCCCCGTCATCCAGCTTCCATTTTAACGCAAGCGTTTCGCCGCGGTTGCAGCTCCCACCGACCGAGTAACTCTCGTTGTTTCTGCAAGTGCATAATCCCGTGTATTTGTTTGGGCTGCATCCAATGAGCCGCATCGAACGAATCCCGTTCTTCCTCGGGCTATTATTTATTCGCAAGCTCAACGCTCGAAACGTTCTCATTCGTAACTGTAAACAAAATTCCCTCTCGAAAAGTCGTAGTTGGATAATTCGAAGACTTCGAGAGGGCTGTGGGAATAAGGGTGATTGGTTCAACTGTATCAGGCGAACGAGGGTTGTTAAATAATGTTTTTAGCACAACAATATTTGGGACGTAATGCGGAAAATGAGAGTAGAAATCAGAATAGGTCAAGTACCTCCACGAAAAAGAGGTGTATACGAAAATGTATCTGGAATATACAACTTTCCGGACGATAATACGATAAAAATACATTTTGAATATATCTTAGATCTATTTTTTGCTCGCATAGATTTCGTATACATCCTAAAATAGTTCCGACATATACAATTTTTCGGAAGAATAGATCTTTTATATCTGGAATACATATTTTACATATCTCGCATATACTTTATTTCCGTATGGGTAGACGCGCCGCGTTACACTTCAAGGGCGTCGCCATCCTCGCGTTATTCGTGGCAGTCCGTCGCTGTATCTCAATAACTATCAATAAATTAGCCATTGACATGCAATTTTTTTTTTCATTGGCATCGAACTTCGGTCAGTACGAATTTTTTACTTGAAACACGAGTAGGTCAATTTTGCTATATGACTGCTGTGAAACCCATGTAAAATGAATGAATTGTGAGAATTGACTTCCCGCTCTAATGATCGTTAAAGAATCATGAAATTTAACAGCAACAAAATACGGCATCTTGACTTCAAAATGTAGAATTTCTCGAATTTAATCTTTCAAGAACGCCTGGCGTTTCTAAGTCCTTAAAAAAACCAGAAAGTCGAAGAGAGGAAAAGAACTCCACGGCGTCTCTGGGGTTTGAAAACTTCTTTTCTCGTTGCTTCTTTTGTCCATTCAGAGAAGACGTGCAATTTTACGTCTACGAGCATTCGCGGTATAAAAGCCGTTTTTCCAACGAAAGCATCGCCACGTCGGTTCGCCTCGCAGTTCTCTCGCGAGCGTCGGGACGCGTTAACGAAATTAACGCGCGTGCGATAAAGTTAACGCGATTAGGATAACGAACGCGTGCAACGTTCCCGGCGCGGTATGCGGTCGATCTCCCGGGGCCATTGTCCCTTCGAGACTCTTGGCTTAAGCCACTGTTGTGACTGTGTCGACAGACCCTCGCCGGTCTCTCTCTCTTATAAAAGCTCTTCGAGCCCGCGCGCACTGAACGCACGTAACTCACTCTCTCTCTCTTTCTCTCTCTCTCTCTCTCTCTCTCTCTCTCTCTCTCTCTCTCTCTCTCTACCTTCCTCTCTCTGCCGAGCTGCTGAGCAATCGCGTGATCGCGTGTCTCCACGATGTAAGCACGTAGTAGACGCCTGTGGACTCGATCCTCGACGCTGCTCCCGATCGCGATGGATTAATTGATTAAACAATTCCCTCGGGTGAAGTGCCACTCGCACTCATCTCGGACACATCATTTTCTCTCCCTCTCTCTCCCTTCAGATTATATTAACACTCCACTGGGTGCGCTCGGTGGGATGAAATAATGAATTATTTTTCGTTACTTTTTCATTAACTGTTCCCTCGCGATTTCCATACGAAAAATACGAAAAATTGTTTGATTAATTATTTTTTTATGGTCTAGTGAAGTTAGTTTTTTTAATGGTTTTGTCAATTTGTTTCGAGTGTTTTTGATTTTATTGCGGTGAAAACAAAAAGAGAGAATGACTTTGGTGGCAAAGTTTGCCAATGCTTTTGTGGCATCGCTAATGAAAAAAACAAGGAGACAGATTGCCGGGTATGAGCGAGAGCTGGATGGTTAAACATGCTCCGACGAGTTACCTGGTTGTGTCGAGCAATTAATTGGTTGACCCAGCTAATCAATTAGTTGGATCAACCAACAGGTTAATTCCAGCGGCCAATTATCCGCGGGTCCAATCAATTAATTGTTTGACGCGATTAAACAGATCGAAAAATATAGAGATACTTTTTGCTCCGTCATGTGAGAAACCTGATCGGAATATTGCGTTGCCAATTACGAAAATTGGATGGCCTCGATAAATAGCTCGCGCATTACTTGTGGGTTAAGTAATATCGATAATACGTAACAGGCTGAAGTCAATGTTATTACCCTTCACCAAGTCTGCATAAGAGCCTAGAAAATAATAACGAGGATGAAAATATACAGAAGACACATAATTTGTTTCATATAATGATAATATTTGGTATTGAAAAAAAATAGATAATTGCCAAAACTGCAAGTGCACGAATTTTGTCCGTAATACAAAAATTACGTTTAGCCTACATTTTTTCCCCAGCCCAGAAAATGTTTAATATCCAAACAAGTGGAAAATTCCGGAACTTAATAACCAGAATGATCCCATTCAGAGCTTTCAAACCGCAGCCCGCGGCCATTCATCCCGCTTAAACATAGTCTGTGGCAGGTAAAACAGCCACCTACAAAACTGTTCTGTAATAATATGCAATACGTTTCCGTTTCGTTCGGGTCGGCCAGATACTATTCATCGTTATGTATTTAGTAACCACGTGAAGACTCCGTTCATCATGTGAGTCACGTATGGATATAACATTACGGATGATACGGCGGTTTGCTCGCTCGGATCTCAAACTCCACGCTCGACTGAGTCGCTGAACCGTCGTTTTCCTCGCAACACGAAACCCCGCTGTGCATATACGTGTGCATCTCGAGGTCTTCGTGACTTTTATACCACCGAATTCGCGTAGAAAGTGATTCGGAGCAGAACGCGAAGGCACGCGAACTTTCTATACGTAGGGTTACCCGCGGATAGAACGCTAAGCGCATAGCCAATACCAAGACACGCTAATAGAGCTCGCTAATCGCGTTAACGTGCCCTACCTACGTGCATCGTTCGATCATTTGACCGCGCCGAGACCGCACGGACCTGCCGACCGCACGGAAATAATTTTTTTTTTTCATATTTATTTTTTATTCAACAGACGAAATAACGAGGCGGTTTAATTCACTGTTTGTCTTTCCCCCCGGAGCTCGCGTTCACCGGTGCACGATCGTTGAACGTCACGCTGTTGTGTTACAGCAATGAGCACAGTTTATGAAATTCGTGCGGTTTCGGCTCCTTCGCGTCCGATTCTCGAGAAACATTCATTTTGCGATTTTATTCCCTGCGATTTTATTAGCGCAAAAAATTTCTCGTGTAGGTCCTTCGTGGAAAAAAACGTATGTGTAGAGCATAATAATGGAGCAAATAAAAATAGTTTTGCGCTTTTGCATTACACGTTGGAATACATTTTTAACTTAGACGATAATAAAAATAAAAGAGGTCCAGTTACCCAGTCCAATTAATTTTAATTCGTGCTTTGACACTTTGACACTTTGATTTTAATTCTACGATAATTGGCCGTTGTAGGAGTTTAATATTTTGTTTATCGGATTAAGAAGCTCAATGCGATTATCCGAACGAAATTTGTACGTTTTTTTTTCGCCCACTCTCTGCTAACCTTCTGCCGCTGCAGTCACAGGTACGTCGACGGTATAAACCCCGCCGTGGACGACTCGCCAACTTTTGTCTAACGAAATAACGAGGTAGTTTAATCTGCTATTTTTGTACTCGCTTCTCTCCCCCTTTCCACCGGGTCCGGCGCTTCTGTGGGATGCTCTTCGGGCCTTTGTACTCGCGAAACACCGCGTTATTTCTCTACCCTCGTATTCGTTTCCTTGGAGAACATACAAATTAGCGAGAGGGAATTACATACGACTAACGCGGAGGAAACATAATTACTCTTTGTACCCGACGATATTATTCGCCGGGGACTATAGTCCTGTAATTTGGCATTACCAACGCAAATATCAGCCCTCATTCGCCAACACATGCGTGTAACATTTTTTTTTATCACTCTTTCAATAATTTTATCCTCATTTTAAAACCAGTCAAGGTGGAGGGTTGCGAGAACAGTAAAAAAAAAAAAAAAAAAAAAAACAGCGGTTCAGCGTTATCGGGCCAATAATTATTGGCATTTCCACTATGCCACAGCAATTCGCAGTACGTCGATATAATATTTCGAAAGAATGTATAATGTCGATCGTTGCGCTCTGGATGTAGCAGAAAATAAAAGTTTCATCGAAAGGTCACATGAATTTTTGGTATCAAACAAAAGCAGTATTGACGACATACACAGCAAATAAAAGGTAGTTCAATAGACAAACAGTGAATATGCGTCATCCAATAGTTCCCATATCAATTATGATTTTTCAGTCATGATTTTCGCCGAGAGTCAAATTTACAGTTCACTCAAATTAATTTACCGTCCCCGGCTGTGCCGTTAAGAGTCAACTAATAATTGTCAGTCTACGCGACTATTTTCATAACTCCATTAACTGCTGTATATCCCCGACATAATTAAATTTAATTAGCTCCGCCAATTAATTGCTTAACGTTATAAAAATGATATCGTAAGACTGCCAATTGATAATCATCCCTTGATGGTTGGCCGGGGCTGTCCGAAATTTCGCTAATGCTCAATTTCATCCACCGGTCGTATCAAGGGGATGCAGATTTTCATTAGCTGGATCACCATCCAGCGTGCATATATGTATATCCGTCGGATACTAACAAACGTATGACAATGTCGGGTCTGCGTCGTTAGCAGGGAAATGACGATGATGAGTAATACTGCACCGGGGGTAACTCCAACAAAACGCGGAGCAATAATGAACGCAACCGTTATAATCCAATCCGGTGGCAATGACCACTCTTGCATGCGTACATAAAGCCCTTGCGTGCTGGGCGCAGACGCAGGTGCATACGCGATGCTTTCCGGGGATTTTGCATTAAATTCTCGTTCGCAAGTGTCCACGTCATAATTACATTGGGCCTCGTAACGCGTTCTGCCTCGGCCGTAATTAATTGTAACGTACTGGCGCGCCCTTTACAAGGTTAACCGTGCCAGTGGCGGACGATGATAATGCAGTGACGCACCTCGCGTCGCGCCGCCCTCCGAAAATGGGAACCATGAGCATCGCGTTTCCTGCAACGAGACCGAATCACTGGTATCACTGACGAGTGATTAATATGCGTAAACAGTGAATTCCAGGTGAATTCGAGACTCGATGCGGAAGCGAATTTTCGCCGAAATGTTTGCGGGATTTTAGCACGGTTTTCGCGTAAAGTCAACGTGTAGAAGCCGTAAGGAATGATCGAGTTCCATTGAGCAGCAGTGAAAGGAAGAGTCGCGGTGGCCGGGATGCATCCATTTATAATCGCTCGCGATTTTATGAATATCCGGATGTGACGTTGACGGGGGTTTAAAAATTGGGGTTCACTGTCAGTTCAGCGGTCGAAAGCTCGCAAGGTAAATGCCTCTATTACTAACCGTGTTCCCATTTCTGACGGGCTCACATCCGACAGATGGAGATGAGCGAATATTCCGGTTTGAATGGTACGTCAGGAACACGTGCTTCGGTGAAACTAATCGGTTACAGTTGGGAGAGTATTTTTACACGATCGATATATACGCGATTATTGAGGTCGGATTCCCGAAGTTGTAGTATCTGCACATCTCTATTCGCCTACAACTTCCAGTCTATATTTTGTCTGCGAAATTAATCAAATTTGACTTATTATTTATTTTACGTCCAATATTAAGTCCATATTAATAAACTTATTATAAAAAATATTATATTATATATACTAATATACTATATTATATCCCTCTTTTAAAAAGTTCATGAGTAACGGAAAGCATTGTTAGCAAACTATTGGCTGCTGTGATTGGTTGCCAGGAAAGTCCGTGATAAACAAAATCAGTTTGGTGTTAAATTTGAAAAATATCATAAGAGGACAGGCGGGGCAGCACCCGTAAACCTTTTAAAGATTTATAAGAGCGCAGCAACGCAAAATTGATTAACCTATTATAGGTGATATTTTGAAATAAAAATTTCCGAGGTCGATTTTGGCGATTTCCCGTCCGGAGCCGGATCTACGTTTTCTGACAGAAAAAATATTTTTTTCGTCGACAAAAAAATATTTTTTTCAAAATCGATTAAAAAAGGTTAATAACCAGTGTTTTCGGGGGTAGAATATGCGACTTGAGAATGATGGTATAGGTTAAAAGTCGATATTTTGAAAAGAAAAAAAATTGGGGTCAATTCTGGCGATTTTCGGTCGGGAGCCGGACCTACGGTTTCTGACAGAAAAAATATCTTTTTCGTCGCCAAAAAAATATTTTTTTCAAAATCAATTAAAAAAGGTTAATAACCAGTGTTTTCGGGGGTAGAATATGCGACTTGAGAATGATGGTATAGGTTAAAAGTCGATATTTTGAAAAGAAAAAAAATTGGGGTCGATTCTGGCGATTTTCGGTCGGGAGCCGGACCTACGGTTTCTGACAGAAAAAATATCTTTTTCGTCGCCAAAAAAATATTTTTTTCAAAATCAATTAAAAAAGGTTAATAACCAGTGTTTTCGGGGGTAGAATATGCGACTTGAGAATGATGGTATAGGTTAAAAGTCGATATTTTGAAAAGAAAAAAAATTGGGGTCGATTTTGGCGATTTTCGGTCCGGAGCCGGATCTACCATTTCTGACAGAAAAAATATTTTTTTCGTCGACAAAAAAATATTTTTTTCAAAATCGATTAAAAAAGGTTAATAACCAGTGTTTTCGGGGGTAGAATATGCGACTTGAGAATGATGGTATAGGTTAAAAGTCGATATTTTGAAAAGAAAAAAAAATTGGGGTCGATTTTGGCGATTTTCGGTCGGGAGCCGGACCTACGATTTCTGACAGAAAAAATATCTTTTTCGTCGCCAAAAAAATATTTTTTTCAAAATCGATTAAAAAAGGTTAATAACCAGTGTTTTCGGGGGTAGAATATGCGACTTGAGAATGATGGTATAGGTTAAAAGTCGATATTTTGAAAAGAACAAATTTCTGAGGTCGATATTGGCAAGTTTTTCAGGCACGCGCGTGTGATTAGCCTAGTATTATATAAAAACTATATTATACAAAAATTAAATATTAAATCCAATGAAATTAAGTGAACACATTCAGTTCGCAATATTTCCCTTTTTTTTCGAAATTATCTTCCCTCAATTATACACGTTGAAATATTCCTCCACCTTTGGATGTACCGCGAGAACAACACGCGGAAATTAATATGAAAATACATCGCAATTAACACAGCAATTAAACACAAAAATCTCAGCTACACTGTTTGTTATTCCGTCCCGCTCGGGTAACGAAACCGGTTAAATACACGAGTTGCAAGTTTATTCTGCGCGCCCGGCGCCCATTCTAGAGTATACAGGTTGAAACGAGAGTGACGGGCAGTAACAAACATTTCGGACGCAAGCTCGTTTCGTGTTCGAACAGAATTCGCAAAGGGTATATAAACGCGCGTGGAGAGCGAGCGGGGGTTGGTATTCGTGGCCGCTGTATATGAGCCAAGCTGGAGCACGCGTACGAGCATCTCGCTCGCGCGACCACATATGGTAATCCACCTGCTCTGTGACACGTCGGTACGCGTCGCAAATAGGGATTCATAGATATATACGTGTGTATGCACGTGTGGCTCTCGGTACATAGCCACTACAATCGAAAGCTAGACGCTTGACCAGCGTGATGCGTGTGCTGGGCACGCATCCGATCCCTATATCCGCGGCTGTGTCACAAATAGCGAGTCGTGCCCCACAAGCCAATCCCGCGAATGCTCCGACGACTAAATGAATTGTCCTGTGTATTACGACATTGCATTTATTTTATTTTATTTTATTTTATTTTATTTTATGCATTGGCCCTGACGTGTCCTTGAAAATAAAACAAAACATGAAAATGGAAGCTGAGTTACGCATTACTGTCAGAAATTACAGACACCTCAAAGTCTCGTCAGAACTGCCTCAATTTTTTTTCTTTTCACTTTTTAAATATTTTTAAACATATTTCCACGTGACGATGTTTCGTGTTTCACGTAGTAAAGAAATTGCGCTGTGTTTCTCATTTTCATTGTGCGAATTTAAAAGGTGTCATAAAAGCAAATGAGTAAAATTTCGTGCGGCTTACGAAAAAAATCGCGCTGTGTTCACCGCCGTAAAGCTGGCTGACACTTTTTTTTCTTCTTTTTCCCCTCTTTTTTTGGAAGATTGCTTTTCCGGAGGTTAAACTTTAACAGTACGAAGGGTGAGGGTGTATGTAGATGAGCCTCTCCGGCGGGCGACACATCAAAGAGGTCCCATTTCTAAGCTTGGTCACGCGTCTTAATTAGAAACACGTTCACGTGCAATCTCGGCCTGGATTATCGACGTCTCGTTTTACGAGCGTAGTTCGTCGTTGTCGATGTACCGTGGAGGCGTCTGCGGCCGGTGGTGCTGCTGAAGCGTTTCTTGCGCACTGTATCCGACGGCCGCGAGTACCTCAATGCCTACGGGGACGTAAAATTATTACGAGCTGACGGGAAGATGCTGAACACGCACGAGTATTTTACGAAGTGAGAGGAAAAATTGCTTGGATGAACTGAATTTCTCTGTTACGAGTGGCAAACGAAATGTTTGTATTATTGGAAGGAGTATCTCAATTGGAAATTATTTCAATATTTTAACGAATGAAGTACGCATAAATTACTAATGATAATCGCTTGATACATTGAATGAAATAATTATCACGGAAAACCTATGGAAAAGCTCTTGAAAAATTACTTTCATCAACGAATTTGTTGGTCACGGGTGGCGAATGAGTGAAATGCTCAATATGGTTGATCAACTGAAATAATTATAGCAAGTTATAGCAAATTTACTGTGACAATAACTCAGTTCAACGAATTGGAGATATTGAGTGTTTCTTTTTTGCTCGACACTCGTAACCTGGTTCACTTTCCGCAACCGATTTTTTCTCAGTTGTCACGAGGAAACGCAATTCGATAGAACCGTATTTAAAATAATTGATTAACTAAATGATGATGAATAATTATGTACAAAATATTGGATCAGTCATTGTAAAATAATTATTGCTCCGTCTCATTGAAGATTTGTAAACATTTTTATTGCTGTTGAAAAATGGGTTATAATTATTAATTTATAAAGTATAAAGAATGATTTTCGGTATATCAGATACTTCGAGGTCTCTATCGATATATCTGTCTGGATATAACTGAGCCCGCGTATATAATCTACGCGGCTTGTTCAGCAGTCTCAACAGCAGGCGCACTGTGAACAACGATGACGAGTTAGCCAGTGTCGAGGGTCCAGGAGTGGAGAATCCAAGTACACGTCCATTTGGGAACATTTATGTGCGTTACATGCGTTACGCGTTCTCCTGATGGTTGTGACCCTCGTACGACACGACCTTCCAGGTACACGAACAGCTTATGTAGTAGGCACAACCGGCAGTCGACATTCGCTTCATGACGACTGTTACTCCGGGGCTCAAAAGCGCGTTTCATTCGAATCGTAGAAACTTTACGACTTCAACCATTGTGACAATATGATTTTTTCTCTCTTTCGCCATGAGCCGTTACGGTATATCGATGATGGAAAAAACCTCTTTAATTCCTTCGCTCTGTCTTGAATGTTGAACTTTTTCATTGAAGTTTCAAAGAACTTTTTATATTCACGAGAAATATGCGAGAAAAGTAGTTTGCCGTAAATGAAAAGGAGATGCAAATGGCAAAATGTTCTCGAGAGTCGCGAGCATTTTACTGATGAGTTTTTTTCGCAAAGATTCTTGCAATAATCAAACACACTTTCGCACGTGTTTTCCGAGGATTTTTCACTTCGAGTTCTCGGAAGAAAGAAATATTTGCGGTATAGGATTTCCATTAGCGTGAATTTATGAAAATTGTTGTGTAGTAAGACGATATTTTTGGGGTATTATTTGGGAGATTAGTGACGCATCGTCAGCGTCGCAGTTGTTTAGTGTTGGGGTAGGATGGAATAGGATACGACGGGGAGCTTACACGTACACACTGGGCGCAGTGCCAATTGCCGAGTTGACTTGTGCATTACTATATAGCGGCAGCGATTCACCAAAGTATACGCGATATCGACTGTAACTAAATGGCAAACGGAGCGAATCGCGCGGGCGACCCCGTTCCCGTCATCCTCGTCCACTTTTCCTAGCAGTTGCGCTTTTCGCGAAAGCCTTGTCTCAGCACGGTGACTCGCGCGCATGGGAATCGTAAACTACGCCGGGATACACTGTATTTATTCTCGATAAAATAAACGATATAGAACACGGATGCTCGGGGATATTCCGTACGGATAAATGAGCGGTCCATATTTTCCTGAGTTGTTAGTGACGCGGATAGTTGAAAATGAACAAAATAGAAAGCAGGATAAAAATAACGTTACGAACGTGCGATATTTTATTACCAACTCGACTCAAAAATAATGTTATGAAAATTAAGTAGGTGCTACTTACAATAATTGGTTTGTAGAAATGATCAACCTACGAAAGTAGAAGATGTGTACAGAAGAAGAAATCAATACAATATTTTTTTTTCTTCAAATAGATAGATACAGAACACTGGACGGAATTTGTCTTCGTCTATTTACGTCTCCGTGTGGGAAGAGCTGAACCGCGTCCACGTCAACCTGTGCCGTGCCATTTCGTCGGAAAACCCGTATAAATTATTTAGTCCTCCGGCGTCGTAACTCCTCATAAGCGAAGTAAAAGTCGGAAATTAACGACGGACGTGTCCTCGAGTTTCGGGATTTCTCGCGTCATTATACGTATATATCTCTCGTCCCTCCCGAGTCGCCAGATTCTTCGGCGGAGTGGAGAACGTGGCGACCCTTCCGGACAAGGGTGGCTTGCGGTGGCGAATGCCAGGGCGAGGTCTCCGGCTTGTTTAATCGTGATTAACGCGCGAGGCAGGTTAGAGCCGAGCGGGCGCACCCGAAATAAAATTAAAACGAATAAATACGGCGCAGTGCGGTATTCGGTGCATTCCCAGCGGGGTGGTTGCACACTCACGCGATCCTTGCCCTGGTCTCTCTCGGCACCGGCGTGCGCGGCGGCCACCCGAGCTCCCGAATCTCTCTCTTCCCTCGCGAATTGTAGGACGCAAAGAGGGTGAGAAACAGGGAGAGAGAAGAGCGTAGGGGGCGCGTGAGGAAGGACACACCTAAAGCTATGCGGCTCTCGTTTCGTCTCGTCGCCCATATCGGTTTGCTATTTTAACCGTTAAAATATTTTCACGTGGCTCCGAGGCTCCTCGTTCTCTTCATCGTTTTCCCATGCGACGCCGGCGAATTCCTCCCGGCGACAGTGGGAACTCCGCACGTTTCACAGATTCATATTTGCCTTCAGGTATTTCGAGGGTCAGGAATATTTCAACTTCTTCGCAGTTCGCACTCATGACACACGCGAGAATCTGCGATTATTTTTTACCGACTCAGGAATGCGTCTAACGTTATTTCTCGCGACGAGAGATTTTGAATTTTTGAGCGAATGCCTGCGAAACCCAAACGACTCTGGCGTTTCAGACGCCAAACGACTCTGGAGTTCAGACGCCAGAGAGTCGTTTGCTCTGGCAGACAAAAATGTCTGTGGCGAATAAAAATGTTTTTGTGCGCTGACTAGAAATTTTTCTAACAGCCCGCTAAAACTGCTTTTTGTTGAACTAACTAATCTCTCTGCCAGTGTGCTCAACTCGACTTCAAAGCGTGAAGTTTTTCTTTTTATTACCCACTTTTGTGCTAAAAAGGATTTTTTTAAACACTGCCTTCATTTTCTGGCGTTGATGAGGGTCACCTTAAGCAAGAGGAAGTAAAGGGCTTCCGGAGTAAAAACTTCTCACCTTGCATGTCTTTTTTTCTCTGTATGCGAAAAACCTGCAATTTACCATTTCGTCACCATTTTCATTTTAAAAAAATCGTATATTACGATGCGAGGGCGGAAAGCTTTTTCTGACGAGTATTGTACAAAATTTTGCTTTACAAGGTGTGAATTAAAAATTCTCCATAGACGATGCGCGGTGTTTCACTCTCAATTATTTGCGTTTATTATGCAATCGATCCAGTGCCAATAAAAAACAGTTTGCCTCAATGTTGGGAAGACAACATCCAACTTTTACGCAGAAGCGATAAAAAATATTCCTCATCCCTCAGAGATGAATATGTCTCTGATTGATAATCAACTCTCCATACATATTTAGCTAGTCCGCAGGCGTGTTACGTTTCTCTGTGCCGTGTCATGCATTCCTGTTTTCCTTCCTCGCAAGGCCAACAGAATGGCCAAGAGAGGAAAAACACGATGAAGAACTTTCATCGGTGAACTCGTCTCACCGCGACTCAATTGCGCCGGGCCAGTGTTTTGTGGACAGTCTGGGCACCGGGAATACCGCATGTAGAATACATAATAGTTTGTGTGCATTCGACAGACATTTGCGGTAGGAATTATCGTCCGCTATCGCAACGGGCGAATAATATATCCCGGCCCAAATCGTGAGTTGCGGTGTGCGCCGAGCAAGCACTGCGGGTTACGTCCGACGAAACTTTTGTCAACAACACCGTTGGGCGGTGGTCGCGGCAGTTACTCCGCGAGTGTATAGAAACGCGCTTGGTGGAAAAACAGAAGCGCGCGCGAGGGCGCCGTCGGGAGATGAAACGCCATCGAACGCAAGAGAAATGAAAATGGTGTGGAAAACGGATGCGAGGTGGAGAACGGGACAATTCCGATTTGCCTATCGTTCCGGCGACACGACTCCTCGGGGACGCTGCCCGTGGAACGAGAGCCGGAAGTTGCCAATACCTGCGGGTCCGGCTTCCCGCACGGCTGGGGCGAAACTTAGAGGGAAGAAAAATCGCTTTCACGGCGCGGCACTGTCCGGTATATACTACTGTAGAATTGGAAGGCTGTTGGTCCGTCCGATAGAGTCCGTGAAGTTCGAGAATGTCGTTCCATTATCATTTGTGGCTTCTCGACGACCGTTGCCGGACCTGAAACTGAGATAGGAAAGGATTCCAACAAAAGTCTTCGCTGTAAGAATTTTCTTCGGCTCGTTTTTTTTGTCCTTGGATTCCGAAAGTCCATTCGGTACACTGCGTCTTAATACTGCGAATTATTGGACGGTGGGTGTTTCAAGGCAATACAAAAGAAAATTCAATACTTGTCGAAAAAAAAAATGCTCAGCCAGCTAGAATTTCAAGCAAAGTACAGCATTTGTGGGAGAGTTAGTAGCACAAATGAATGTTCACGCTGTGTAGTATGATTTGAGAAATAAGAACAAAGATAGGTCAATAGACTCCAGGCGACCAAACCGGTTGCGTCCATCGGTTAATCAGTAGTGTCACCCAATTAGTGTGGCCGATACATTTATTTCGCGTCACTCCTGGATCTCCGCAAATAGTTGACTTCGATTGCCCCCCGAGGCTCGTGTAACCCCTGTCTCGATTAATGCGTTTGAAAAAAATGTACACCGCGGGGGTATCCGGGACGATCATCGATCAAGTGGAAATACAAGCAGGGGAATGGTAGACGTGAGCAAGAACGTGAGGATATATACCTGGCGTCAGTTTCCAGGCTTCCTGAAAAGGACAGTAAGGAATGATCCGAGTAAATTGAAGGTTTTCCGTGCGCGCCGTTGCAGCGTACATTGAACCGGGTAAAAGGCGTATAACCATCCCTCGCGCACGTTCAGTCACGTGAGACGAGAGCGCGGAGACTTTATCCTCGAAGCAATCAGAGTCTCGCAAAAGGAGCTGGGAATTCCTTGCCGACGGTACTCGAGAAAACAATAATTCTTTCACTGCGTTGCGCTTCTAGTCCTCGAAGCCGCGTCTTTGCTCAGCCTCAAACGACCTCCCGCTTTTCCGGGGGGGTTCTCTCGTTCCTCTTCGCCCTCCCGGTTCCTCCGTCGCGAGTACATTTATCAATCCTTTGTTTCTATCAACCCTTGTGATTGCAATTCACGTTGAGAAAAATGCGTTGCGGCGTACACCCGCCGCCGTCTCCTGACAATACTCATTTGACGCAATAAAAACCCTCGGTTCCAGGGAACACGACCAGACGAGCCAGAGACCCCGCCACCTGACGTTTCGTTTGAACAAAGAGGGTCGCGCGGGAGTTAACGCAACTTCGCGACTCTCGAGCCGAAGGAAAGCAAAGGCGGCTTGGCTCTCGGGGTTGAGGTGCCGGCGCGCTATGTGGATATAAGACCAACAAGGAAACGGGAGTGATGCTAGATTGCTCAGCACCGCAACCTTTGCCACCGGAAAACCAAAGGTTGATGGTTCTTTTGTCTTTGGACGCGAACTTGCGGCAATGTTCAGCACACTGCGAGAGAGAGAGAGAGAAGTCGTGGAGAAAGGAGAGGAAAAAAATTCGAAGGAGAGAAGTGACCGAGAGGTTGCTTGATGATGGCTTCTTCAAAGGGACGTCGTATACTGTGAATATGGTCGATGCAACGCAATACAAATAGCTATTTTTTGTGATAGGTTTTTTTTAGAGCTACTGAACAGAAGGATGAGTGTTTTGTGTTTGACTTTGATGTAATGTTTCTTGTGTCTCCTCTCGTAGCGTACGAGTCGGTAAAAAGCACCAATTACACTGATGAAAAGTGAAAAATTGTTTGCTGCGTTTGTTTTTCATATGGGGTTGGCTATAGTATCATTCTCGAATGTTGTATATTTCCTCGTGAAAACGCTGATTATAAATGTTTTTAACGTAATATTAAAAAAGTTATTTTTCCGCAATTTCACAATTCGTAGTTCTGACGAAAAAAATGCAAAAAGCGACCCGTCAACAGTTCCGTCGCATCGGATTGAAACGCGGAATGCCAAAGTAATTAAAAATTCTAACTACGACCTAACTAACTACAGTAAACAATGACCCAACTAGACAGGTAAATAATTTTCATATAATTTGCCACGGAGTTAGAATTTTTACCTGACTCGCTTTCTGGCATATAAAGTTACGACTGCGTAATTGGCACAAAAGTAATGAGTATTTTCGTTTTTTTTTTTGTAATTATTCTCTCGAGGCAGTTAGAACAGTTAACAGTATTAAAAAAGTATCGAGCACGTCGAGTGATGAAAAGTTTTTCCTGGAAAGTCCGAGAAACCCGTCAGCGTTCGAACAGTGAAAAACAGAGTCGAGTGCACTACAGAAGCTTGCCGGGCGGAGAATCCCGAGGTTTTGTGTTTTGCTACGAAAAATCCATGAGAATAATGAAGTCCGGCGCAGATATAGTAATACGTTAATGCATGCGGTACGTGCTGGCTTAATTCCGAGGGAAAATCGTGGCGGTTTTAGTGAGCCCCGGCACGCGGGTGGCGCCCGGCAGCCGGAGCAGACCACCTCAATTAGTCCAGATTTCTCGACCTCTTCGCTCGCAAAGAATACCAAAAGCGTCGGTGAAAGAGAGGCGTTTTGCGCGCGGTCTCGACCTTCGACCTCTTTGTGACGGTACCTAATAATGGCTAAGCGAGACCGGCGCGAGCCACGGTCACGTCCGGCGCAGCACGGCCCGAGCTTTATTCTTTTCCGCTGAGCCAGAAGCTTTCAGCCGCGGTTCTCGGGAACCGAGTGCGAAGGGAAAGGGAGATAAAGAAGCATCGAGCTTTTGCCCCGGCGCCGTTTAAATTAATCCTCGCTCACGCTTCTGCGAAAACAACTGCCTCCTACTTTCATCTTGGATATTGTTTCTTTAATGACAAAAAAAGAAGAAGGGAAAAAAAGAACGAGAAGAAAAACGAAGAGAAAAATGTCTATTCAATTTAATACGAAGAGAGAAAAGTGAGGAAGTAGTTCAGTCGAGGGCACAAGATGTGTCACGCAGCTTTATTCATTCTCCGAACACTTTTATCTTTTTTATATATTATGTAGGTTGTATATAAGATATCTCTCCAGACGGAAACTATACACGCTTCGAGAGACATTTTTATAAACGACTCTCCCATCTTCAATATATCCAGCCACGGTGGAATAAATTGTTTTTTCGTTTTTTTGTTTCTTTTCTTTTTTCTTTCGCGGAATAATGCAAAGGCCTCCATGCCTCGAGTGTTTTCGCTGGAGCTTGGAATGATTGATATTCCGCTGGTATCGTCAAGGGTCTGTGCATACCGCGAGGCCACTCAGTGCGGCTCCACCTCGCTCCCCAAGATTGAACGTAACTGGTGCGCCTACGCGTACTTCCTGTGTAACCGATGGATCTACCCTTTTAATTTGAATTTATTACAACGTTGCGGATTTTCTTGTCGAGCTACTTCCACTTACACACGCTAATCTCGTTTACCCCGTTGATGCTGACTACCCATGCTTACACGATCATTAATTTGCGGATGGTTTCTGTTACAGGTAAGAAACATGCGGAGATATTTCACCGGCGAAACATTCCACGCTGGTTTGCCGCTGCGCGGTAATATTGATGATGGCACTCGCCGGATCTCCGAGAGAATAATGCACGTCCTCTCGACGGTCCTTACGTGTCTTCATCCTGTCACAGCTTTGGTATGTGACATTTCACTTTTTGGGAGACGCTCGCGAAATTTCAACAGACATGTGCATAAAGAATTGTCCGACGACGCAATATCTGCGTAAAAATATCAGTGATATCACAGTATTTAAACGAAAAATTGAAACTTTAAAGGATCCATGTCTCGAATGCCAACATTACTTTACCATTTCATAAATTTGTCTACTGCTCTGGATTAAGGACCTTAGACATTAATTACTTAGAATTTATTAAACGATGCACAATGTAATTGCAAAGAGAGTGAGATATAGCAAAGGCCAATCCTTCAGTGTTCTCTGGATCACTCATAGAGTGTAAAATCCTCAAATATGGTTTTGATGCAACCGGTTGACCCAACCTATAAAATTAATACTAACGAGGTGTTAATGACATCGTTTCTAGTAAATCATATTGGTGTTGCTATTTTTAAACACTTCGATTTACACCGCTGGATACTGCGATTGGTGTGAACTTTCAGTACCCCGTTGTGTACAGTCCTACTGTGGAATTTGACACCACATTTTCGACAGGGTATCAATACTCATGGAAAAATATGTTTAACCATTTTTATCGCTCTCCGGGAATTGTATTTTTTCGCATGGTAATATGAGGGGGGTCAGCGACGCGCAATAAATCACGGTGTGGGGGTAGCATTGGGGGCACATCAATGGTATAGGAGCGCGGCAATCCCACGAAATCACCGGGGTTAATTTTTAACCCCTTCGCGTGAGCCGCGAGATTTATCGCGGCGGATCCATTGTTAAGCTCGATCGTATATATCGCGTGTACGGTCGGGGGCATGCAAGCCAAACCATATCACGGGATCCCGTGGACGGTGCACACTCGACTGGGTCCTTAGCACTGATGTAGGAGCAGTAAAACCCTTTCATTCTTCGCGGAAGTAATATCGCACCCGCGAGACACTTTATTTTTCTATAAATTTCTATAACTTTATTTATTTTTCCCGCGGGCTGTATGAACCGCCGGGATTCAATTAAGAATCCCCGGTCCCTCTTGACAGCCCCGTCGGAGAAACCGCTCGGCGAAGCGTTTTCTATAATCCCCTTTCGTGGATTCTTATCATCCCCCGGCCGGGAAACGATCGCCGCAAAAGTCCTTCCCCCTCCTCCTCGCTCTTCGCCGCCGCGCGGTTACAATTTCTGCGCGGATTCTTCTTTTCTCTCGTGAGCACAAAGTACGGCTCATCTCGTGAAATACATCCGCGGACACTCCTCGAGAAATTCTTTCATTTCAACGTACCATCGCGCCGTTCTCACGATGATTTCTGAGAATGAGAGGAATCCCGCAACACGCTTATCCCACTCACTTCGACAGCCGGGGTTGGTTACGATTCTTCTTTATTACGCGACGTGCACTTTTTCCAGCTTTTACTCGGTTCTATTTGTGAGATAAAAATAGCTTCGATTTTGTCTTCGCTTTATAGAGTATTAGTCGTTCACGCGGTTCAAGTCGATTGTAAAAAAATATACATCAAAAAAGAATTCAATGCATTTCGAGTTAGGGACTTAAAATGTTTCGATCGAGAAAATGCGCTTCAAGTTGACTGTAAAAAATATGAATCATAAAAGAATTCAATAAATTTCGAGTTAGGGACTTTAAAATAAACATTTGTTTCCTTTAATCGCCCTTCAAGTTCCATGTGAAGTTTGTCATATCGAAAATGATTTCCATATGAAGTTTGTGAAAATATGAAAAATTTTACGATTCAAAATATTTCTATATGCCATATTTATCACTTCGCCATACCCGAAGACTATCTGGAGCGCTCGCTCGTCTAGCCACAAAATGGCCAATACCGCATAGCGTCCGCTCGATTTCGCCGGACTTATCGGACGACGATGGCAGCCATTAAAAGCGATACCGCGTATACGCGAAAATGAGGTATGGAGCTGTAAGAATATATCCTATCGTGAATTTCTGAGGAAGGTTCCGCTCGTGAACTGTGCCGGTCGATGTAGGGCGTTGTGTGTCGAGTAAAAGGAGCGAGCGTTACAGTTAATACGACTCGGAGTATGACGCTGTTCGGTCGTTGACGTTCCGTCCCACGAGACTTGTATCTATCCCCGTATATGTATTTATATACCCCACAGCGATGCGAAGACATTACACACTCTTATGTAATGCAGTATGACGAGCTTCAGACGGGCCTTTAAATTTTATGCGACTTTATACAGCCATCATAACAATAATAACAGCCTGGGGACATTGGGAGCCTGAAGTAAGGCGGAGTGACCGAGAAGGAGGAAGAAAAGAGAGTCAGACTGCGAACATAGTATCCTATCTTGAGAAAGTAAAATGCCGGCACTCTATCGCGTCTCGACTGGACATTTATATTTTTCTGCTGGAAATGCTTTACTCTCTTTCTCTTCTAATTTATGTCTCCCAAAACTGACTCCGTGAAGTATCTAAATCTGTGCTACATGCAACCACTAAATCACACATTTCCTTTATCTTTGCTAACTGTTGAGTTGGGCAGGAAAACATACTTACAATGAGAACCATCATACCTTTCTACAGGAAATTTTGGGTCATCCGAAATTCGATACGGCCTTAATAATAGTGGACCGTTAGTTCCGTTTCTTAACACAACCGTATGTTTAACCTCCTCATTTCTTTTTCTTCTTATTCCTCCAAATCAGAAGCCTGTATAAAGGATTAACTTGCAGCACACCGAAAGCTTCTAGAGAATGAATTTATTACAAACCCCTTAAAAAAAAGTGTAAAATACGAGATTCCTGGAATACGTTTTTTAAAAGAGACCCCGACATTCACTTGTCTAAAGATAAAAAATCTAAGTGTTTATACTAAACAAAAAAGAAATTGGAGCAGGTCAATTTCTCGACGTCATTGTCCTCGTAAGTGGTTCGCTTAATTCGGGCGCGTGTAACAGAGATCGAGAGATCTTCCTAGACAGCAGATTCTCGTGGTCAATTGGCTCTCGCGGAAATTGGGAGCAGCCATCAGCAGTCGAGTCGTGCACAAACTTCTGTGAAACGGAGTTCTAGTGCACAGTCAGACTCGGTGGCCTACCTAGATGGTTCACGAACGATCCCGTTCGACGCTCCGTCCGGAGATGCTGGGCGTCCTTGAAGTCAGCACACACAGTGGTTTCCACGGAATCTCGGGCGCCACCTCGGAGTGAATATTCTATTCGCGTAATTGCGGTTACGTCGTTGATGCGAACGTAACCCAGCCTCTCTTTCTCCCATCTCCGTTTTGCCCTCGTTCGACCTCCTTCGCCTCGAGTGACTGGCCCAAACCGTTCGGATAATGTAGGTACGATTCCGGCATAATCTTGAGGCGAACGCGCCGGCGGATATATAGCCAAAGCGGTTTCGAGGTCGAGGCCTCTCCAGGCGTCACTTTCGTTCTCGCCGGCTCGTTCTGCTATGTGTTTATAGCTCTGGCTTCGCCCACTTAACCGCGTCGCCGCCTCACATAGCGAACTGTCTCCGCTCAGCGCATCGCTTCCACCTCTCTAATCCGAACATTGTTCCGGTACCAAACCGTCGCGCAAAACACTTGGCGGCTCCTCGTACGTTCCTGGCTATGCACAAAAGCGGAGCTTGGCGTTTAAACGCGATGTACTCGTTCAGAAAGTGAATACGGGCGTTCATGCACAGACTCTACTGGAAAGTCAAGTGATCATCGGTCTTTTGACGTCGTGTAATGAGGCAAATAATGACGCAGCCAAACGAGAAAACTTATCTTCTCAGGACATAATGATAATATTTTTTTGATTGATGTAAATTCGATGTTTCTGATATTCCCAATTATAAATATTAGAAATATGTTAAATTTTTTACACGTATTATAGAATCCAATATAGTTGGAAAGTGAAATAAGTGACCCCGCAAATACGATTACGAGTGTTTTTTTTTTAGTAAATATCCGTTCTGAAGCATTTCTATCTGTCACTTTTCGTAACGTTGTAGACCAAATTGTTTTAAAATTTATAATGTGATCCCATATCGAGTTTGCGAAACAAATACATCCGCTAAAAGTCGCACTGAGAATCAAGCAAAACTGCATTACACGCTCGTTATGCGACTGATATCTGATATCTTCAGTCTGCATATCGCGCCGCTTTATCTCTTCTATTTATTTAATCTAGTGAACGAATCTTCTTAACTGCGAGGACGCATCGTAAGAAGTTCTTAGAGCCGCGAGAGACTGGAGACCGAAGGCGACACCGGCTTAGATTCGCCGTACAATCCGAGGTCGAGGCCGCTCCTGAATATATCACTTTCATTCTCGCTTCCGGCTCACCTACTTTTCTCACCCGCGCTCTCGGCGCTCACACAGCCCGCTATAGAACACCTTGTAGTAGTCAGACCTCGTTCTCCTCGTTCGCCAACGTGAATCAACTCAGACACGCGTCGCGCGCATCGGACTTTCAAAGCGCTCTTAGAATTCAGTGGATTCATAGAGCCATGTACAGGCATAGCGATGCGCAAGGGCCATACCACTCGGTGTAATTTTGGTGAGAGATATCGATCGAACGAACGAAATGTAATTTAACGGGATTTCGGCTCGGCCAACGAGAGCTCGCTCTACATTCTAGTTGT
This sequence comes from Pimpla rufipes, assembly GCA_963932165.1. Taxonomy (NCBI): domain Eukaryota; kingdom Metazoa; phylum Arthropoda; class Insecta; order Hymenoptera; family Ichneumonidae; genus Pimpla; species Pimpla rufipes. Next base: position 10,223,219 of record OZ010636.1, read on the forward strand.
TGGACCGGTTCGTGACGAGAAATACACATCATCGCCCGCGACTATCGTCGTAAGTAGCGTGTATACGGCGTGTTCCGGGGGACGTTGCACGAAATCGAGACGTGGACGTCTCGTCGGGCCTCATGAAATTCGAGAAGGCCGCTTTTTTATCGCCGAGTTGCGGTGGGAGAACTTGGCCGGCGAAACGATTCAATTTCACTGATGGAATTTCGCGTGTTCTGAATTCGCAATTTTTTTCTTTATATCGACGTGTATTCCCTGATTATGTATCGAACAAAGTACTGAGATCCAAGCAGCCTCGGCAGAATCAACCGTTGGACGGCGCAACCGGAAATTTTTGCAGCACCGCCCAGGCTGAACATTTTTCTTGCGATTCGTGTAAGAATTTAATGGAGAAATCAACTTCGGAGACAGAAAACTAATAGAACAGTTGGACTAACGAGCGGACCGGTTGGCCCTACGAAAAAGTCGGTTCACTCGTGGTAACTATCGGCTCTCTGGCTCCGAAGTCGCTCGTGGCAATTCACGATTTTTTTTTCTTCGGCTACAAATTTCGTTAACCAAAATGAACTTGTTCGCGTGACAGAATTTCACCGAAAAGTTCCGGTTTCGTGCCTCACGTCCGACGGCGACTCGTACAGTTGTGACCGTCGCTTTGCTCGTCGACCTTAACGGTATAAAATCTCGAGGTCGAAGGGGTGAGTCTGTCTCTCTTTTTTCGACTCGCAGTCCGCACGGCGCGAAGTACCTACGTAGGCATGTTCTCCGTGATGTTTGTCCGCCGCCACTCGACGATTTAACGGGGCGAACGCGCAGACGTGAACTGGTTCACACTCCCGTCCCACAAGTCGCGCTCCTACCGCGGAATACTTTTTCCTTCTCCTTCGCTGCATAACATTTCGTGAAAGTCTGTCGAATCCACGACGTCGCGAGAAAACGTGATTAAGAGGAAAGGAAGCGGGAACGTGAGAGTCGGTGAGAAAAATAAGCTAACGTCTAAACCGGATTTGCAATTATGTGCGATGACTGATGAATCACACTCATGGGAAAACCTTCGCCGTCGACGTAAACTATTTCTCGAGTTTCCACCGAGTTTTTATTGTCAGTGCAAGTGAAGTACTCTAGTTGCATTGATGGTGCTGGTTCTGTAATTTTATGAAACTGAGCCTCTGCATTGAATAGAACTTCTTTTTATCAGCAGGTATAGCATAATTCGTTATCTATATTTAATTTAAGAGACGTTTTGATTCTAGCCATTGAAATGAATGAAAATTCATTTTTTTAAGTGGAGCTGCAGCAGTTTTAATGTTTGCTTGTTTTATCATCAAGGATACCATCGAAGGATTGGCAGATGGGCGCCATTTGAATGAAAAGCCACTATTATGATTATTCTGAAAATTACTATCTCCCGATAATAGCAGTGGATTTTTCATTTCATTGAGCATTCTTTTCAATAATTCACAAGCAGCCCAGAGGCTGCTCAAGCGAGTGGAAAATGTAATGCTAATTTGGGGCTCTCGAGTAAAACTACGATCGGACGCAGCCCATCTGGCTAGCAAAATAATACAGCTGGGCAGGCATTTTCCAAAACGGCTACACGTCGAGAAATCACGTACATGTTCTGTTTCTCGGTAGAAGAATATTCGTCGATGTGGAAAAAGCTGAAATATCACTTATCGACGCAGCAAGATCGTTGAACTTCTCAAACTACAAATATTTATTATTGATTTTTCTATCGGAAGGCCGCGCAATACTTTATTTAATATTAGTCGAGTTGACATTACTTATTATATGAACATTCCAGCTGGTATCAGAGTCAAGTCTAATGCGCAACTCTAAAAAAGTACACTGTAATAATTTATCCTAAAATTTGATTGAACCTTCATCAACTTGAAGATCTAAAAATTCGTAGTTTTATCTTAATTAAATACTGCGTCGGTGATCTATGCAAGACATTTTAAAGAAGATATTTCCGGCTTAAGTGAAACTCATCCATGGCTATCTGGCCATTCATTTTTACATATAATGCTTTTCGGCTGCTAAAGCGCGAACGTCACATAATGGGTTCAAGAGATTAACATCCTGCTTTAATCGCCGTTGACCGCACCAAAGTCGTTAATTACAGGAACGTGCTACACCGATCGAATCGCGAGCTCGCGTCCGCGCTCGGGTGGTTCTCCCGTAATAATCGATCGTTTATTCGTCATTCCGTCGTCGTCCTGGCAGTAGCGGCACCGACAAAACAGCAGCCGCGGCTCGCCGTTCTCGGACGCTCGTTAATTGATTTGGCCCGATGAACGGACGCGGTGCTGTGCGGTCAAGCACGCGGACGTACGACAACACCGCAAACGTCAAACCACCGTGCTCTCCACTCGAGCAAACAAACCATTTACTCCATTCTCTCGTCTGTATCGAAACAACCTCACGATTCGAAACCGTCAGGGGCGGCAATACGTTAAAAATTAAACCAACGCTCGGATTCTTCCAATCAAAACTCCATCAACCCTTCGCGCTTGTGGTTCTCTCGGACAGCGGCAGCCGGCAGCTTCTGCCAGAGCTGGTTATGTTTAAAGAGATGATTTAATCAGCCGAAAATTCGAAAAAAATGCACAGCTTGATCTTTCCGCGAAGGAAGTGCGAATGATTAAACGAGCCTGTTGAGAGACGGGATGAACATTAAAAGATAATTAAATGTTCTCGTTATACACGTAATCCACTTTAACCGCCGCGATGAATTCACCCCTCATGTATATATTAAATATCTTGATGAAACTGAATAAGCAAGATATAACGCAGTTCATCGGGTCGTACTTATCATGCTTATCTTAACCTGGGTGGTTAGAGGGGTTATAGACCGTGGCAGCGTGCAGAGCGTTTCGGGATTACAGAATGATATCGACGAGGAAGCCCCGTCAAGCCTGAACATGGAGAAAGAGAGGGAGAGAGCTGGAGAGAGAGAGAGAGAGAGAAACTTGAGGGGTGAGTATAAGCCAGTTACGCTTTGGCTCGCTACTTCTCGCTCACTGCTGCTGGTGGTTCGCGCAGTTGGGATTGCTCTGCCTTTCCGTCCCTCCCCGTGTTCTATAGGGTATTATACTATAGCACACTTGACGCGTCTCTACGGTGTAGTAAGGTTGGACGGGGCTTGATGAATCAGAGACAAGTTACACTGATATCCCTTCGACATTCCGAAGCCTTATTTGCTTGGAAAATGTATCGCAACACAACTTTCTGCCCACAAAGGCCAACAACTTTTATCGCGTGTTTGTTTAAGTTAAGTTTGTTAGCTGGTATCAAAGACAAAAAGGGAAACATATTTTTCTCTACAGCTGTATTTCATAAATTCACTAATTCTTCTTGTCACTTTAATAATTAACGCTTTTAAACGGCGAAATTGCGTGAAGCTGGCTTGAAACGGAGTTGACAACGAAAAATAGTAAATACAAAAATTACTTTTTGTTGATTTAGAAAATGCATTTGTTGGTCGTTTAAACATTTATTTGGTTACACTTTTTTTTCTTAAAATGTTTTTCAGATATTGTATGAAATTCCTTTTTTTTATTCTGCAAGAGAATTTCTTTTCTATGCATATACACGCGTTATCCATAAACGCTCGCTTCTAAAGAATTTGCACAAGCAGAATATCAATTTTAATTAGCGGGACGTGCACAGTGGCGCAACAACAGCAGCATCGAAAAATCGGTGGAAATTGCGGTTCGAATATTATATCGTCAACTCGCCCCGGTCGCCAGCGCTGCTGAACACGACGCCGCAAGGGCCGAACTCTCTCGCAAGCGCGGTGAGCATTTTGGCACGACTCTGGGTCGGAATTCACGTCGGTCGTGGCTATCGGTGGATCGCTGATGCCGAAATAAAGAGGAATCCCGCAGGCGCTCGTGGATTTCTCTTATTGCTATGTGCTCTGTACTATGCAGTAACGAAGTATAGATAGACGGCAGATGCCTTGCAGCCATATACTCCACTGGTTATACATACGTACGCGGTACCGCATGTCGCACGCTTCATTTTTCTGTTTCACCTTTTTTACCTTTCCCTCGGCGTTCCGGGTTCGTCCAACTCCCGCAGCTACTCGGCGTCGAATGCATAGTGATCGCCTTATTTCGATGCTCCGACAATGTACGTTCTCCATCGTGCGTTCATTCTTACGTATCTACGAAGCTTTCTCCTCCTCTACGGTCGTCAATCCAATTTCGACATGGTCTCCTCTCCTTACAAGAGAAAAAAATCTATCTAGGCTAGATGAAGTCATCTGAATTCCTACAGAGAAAAATATCTAGGAGAAATTACCATATTAGGCGGACAAAAAGAATCAGCTTTTTTGGTGGTCGAGAACCAACGTCGAAAGAAACCAATTTTGTCAGAAGTTGCGGTAGATATTTCTCTACATACGGTATAAGTTTTTTTTGTTCAGATGCGAACACAGGGGAGCCATCTGCTGTATATGATCGCCTTCCAAAAAGTTGCTGGCAGTCAGCTACGTTCATGTGAAGCCGTTTTCTATTCGTACTGTAATTGGTCGGAGGTGTCGTCAGCACACTGATCATGCATTGAAATTTTTTGTTTACGTGAAATGTCAAAATTCACAGAGAGGGAAGTCATTGCTTAAATTCATTTGACCTTTAACTTCATTATCTGATCGGCACAAGTGAATTACTTACTTTAGTAAAAACAAATATTTTAATGAAGACTTATTCAGTAACTGATGGAAAACGATACATTGAAAGAGATCTACCCTTCTGTGACTCGTTTTGTACCTTCCCTATGACGACTTTTCAGCAGAAACAACGAAGTAATCCCCTTAGTACGTGACAGTCACAGGTCCACATATCTACGCCGTTGATACGCAGTTAAAGCACAAAAGGTTTTTTATTCCCGACATTCCTGTCCACACGCGGAAATTCGTTTATATTTCTTCTATTTTTCGGGGCGTCGTTGAGTTGTCGCTCTCGCGAGTCCCCGAGACGAGTCGTATCCGTAGTATCTCTCGACCTCGCTGGGCTGAGTCCCGTGGGTCGTTCGCGTGCTCCCGGACAACTCGTGCACCAGTTTCCTGCGAAAATGTGACAAAGCATGCACCAACGTGCCTCGTTTTTCCCTTATCCACCCGGTTTTATTTTCTCTCGTCCGTGCGTAACGCGCGACGGTCGAGCGAGGAAAACGAAGATGGGAAGGAAGAATAAGCGAGTTACAGAGACTTCTTGCGATGTCGGACGAATCGAAGATCCGCGAGCTACGTGGACTTCAGATCCGTGGAAAAATGAAATCGAATCGATTTCAATCGGGTGACAGTGATGCACAACACAATGTTACGGGACGGTGGAACGCGACGGCGACGTCTGGATCGAAGTTTCGCCTTGTCCGACCGTCATCTGTTGTACGACAGAAAAATATACGGTGCGTATTGTGCACTGCATTAATGCACTGCACTTTTCATCATATTTTTCTCATATATCGTTTATAAATTTGATCTTCCCTTCGGATTTCATGCTGTTTCGTCAGCTACGTTCTCAAGTTCCTGGGCTGCCTGAATTGAGAAAAATCTTTGTTTAGTTCCAGATCAAACAATTCCATGTGTTTGAACAGATTTACTACATCATAATTTAACATCAAACCAGTTTTGCTTCCTCAAGAAGCTTTGTTTTAGTGAAAAAAATTTTTTCCGAGATTTTGATGTCAACTTGTTCAGAATGTTCCAAAACGTCGAGAAAACACATTTTGAAAAAATGTCTGGATGTATGTGTGTGTGTGTGTGTCTGTGTGTGCACATGATTAAACCTTAATAACTCGAGAACGGTTTGAGATATCAAGCTGAAATTTCTACCTCATATTGGGTGGTCACTGCCTCTTCTTGGGTGCAATTTTTAGCAAAATCTATGGAGTCTTTTGTTTTTTAGGTCACTTTTAATTTTTCATAAATTCTCTGTACGCTCTGTCTCTTCCACATTTTTTGAGATATCGGGTTGAAATTTGGTAAAAAGTTGAACTATTACAAACTAAAGACCGCTATTGAATTTGGGAAGAATCGGTAGAACCGTTCAAATTTTATGGCAGTTTCAATTTTTTGAAAAAAAACTCGATTTTACTCCTATTTTCGTAATTTCTGAGATATCGAGTTGAAATTTGGTTTACAAGTATATTATCACCAGACTAAGTTTGTGTATAAATTTGGAGTTGATCCGTGCAGAGGGCGTGATTTTATGGCATTTTGAATTTTTCGAAAGAATGTTGATCGTTCTTGAAACAAAACAAAGCTTCTTGAGAAAGCCAAAAATTAAAAATGTTGTCTACCCTACAAACTGAGCGGGGTAGACTGTGATTATAGGCGGAGAGGAAGCATTATGACAACGATCTAGTTGTCAGCTTTTTGTATCTTGCCTTCCACACAAACCTTGAACACGATGCCAGAGAATTCTTTATTCCTTTCCTATGACTCAAACAGTAAATGGAGATATCGTGAATGATTCCCTTTCGCGAGTTTCCAAGTATTCACGTCATATAGACACCAAACTTTACGCAGATAACATAGGATGCGATGAAAGCCCTCGGTTGTTTCGACCGCGAATCTTTACGTCGACATTCCGCGAAGAAAACGGGGTTGTCCCTCCGATGTGGTGTGTATAGTCGCGGTGGCGGCGGCGTAGGGCTTATTGAATGCGATATTGGATCTCGCGGAGGCCGCGCGCCGCGCGGCATTACGGGAACCCCATCTGATACCCGATCGCGAAACGACAAGGGAAATTTAAAACTCGTCATGGCAGGTCGGTATACGTGCGTGGGCTGGGCTGGCTGCATCCTCCCCCTGCCATCCACGAAGCCTTCTTCTTTTTCCTCGCCTTTTCCTTCCCCTTCCTCGGTTTTTTCCCTCCAGACGAGCCCCAAACTCATAGATTATGCGGCCTGCGCTCCTCGAGGTGATTCCGCGTGAGATGGCTATGCAGGGATGATACCAGAAAGCTGCGTTCTTACGCCTCAAACTTCGCCTCAAACTCCCTGATTATTCTAACTTTTTTACTCTGAATCTCATGATTTTTTGCTCAGCCTGATCCTCATCACTATCAAATCAGCTGTTCACACTGTTGGCATCCATTCTTGAGTTACCTTTGTAGGAACTGCTGTTACATAGTATTTGACAGCGGAAAGGGAGGGGACTTTATTCTTGCGTATCAATCTTATACGTGCACCGCACATAAACAGTCCTGCTGCATTCTGATATACGTTATCATCATTGCGAAAATTGCAAAAATGCAATCAGCCATCAAAACTCGTTGGTTCCATGTTACTCGTCCCTCCGCAAGACCTTCCAAAAGAGTATTTTTTACCAGGCATATACCTTTCAGCTTCATTAAAAAAAAATGAAAGCCGACACGACGAAGGTAGCTACGTGCGACACTCTCATTAAAATTCCATTCCACCGTATATCCTCATCGCAATACATTGTGCGGTTTAACGAGCCCGCTGAAAATCGCCAAAACGCGATACGCGATCAAAAGTCATCTGGTTTTTTTTTCTACCTCTCAAATATGTCGCCCGCCAGAGGAGAAACACTTTTGGTAAACCTTTCGTAAACTCGGCAGCTTCGTTTAAAAAGCCAAACGAAACGTTTGAGAATCCAACGAAAGTACGAGAAGAGTCCTCGCGCTTACGCAGGGGCCGATTAACGTTTGATTCTCTCGTTAACTCCACGGAGAGAGAATTCGTTTCGGTGCGGCGGCTGCGCTCGCGTCCTGCCATCACCAAACCATGGTAAACTGAGAGATACACACGTATACACACAACTTCGCTAGTTCTGACTCTTCTCTTCTCCACGGCTCGTTCGTTGCACGACGAAGCGACACGCCGTGTCGTTACCGTTTTCGTTCGAGAGCGTTAAACCGCGCCCGCGCAGCTCGCCTCGCGTTTTCCTCCGACACGCTACTCGATTTCGTAGCTTCGCCCGGACAGCCGGAGAAGAACTCTTTATTCTTCGCCGTGCTCCACGCTCGAAATGGCACGGCTAACGACCGTCTCCTCTCGCCACACAGTTACCTTGTATAATATAATAGCATAATAGTGTACCCTCTGTTTCATCGTCGAAAAAACTATAGGTGTATATAAACGTGGGCACACACATTTTGCTCTCTGGATCCCCCCTCGAACGAAGGACGCGTGCGAAAAGCGCACCGCAGCACAAAAAATCTTACATCGTCGAGCGCGGACAATCCTGATGCGATGAAAAAAATATCCTTAAACATATAAACGTCACTTATGACCGGCGAAAGTTGTATGAAGAAATTGCACGGCGCATTAAATTTAATAACCGACCGGGAGATTGCAGTGAAATTTAATCCGCGAAGGCGGAATGGGACGGCGCTCACTTGTTAGCCGTCGCTATACAAAGTGGCGGAAAGTCCGGTGAATTATTTCGTTAATCTCTGATAAGCTTCCGTTTATTCGCGAGCGTTGGGATAATTACTGATTACATATTGACGTGAGAGTCAATAAAAATGACTGTAATTATTTGTAGAAGAGCCAATTACGCGAATCAGCGTAATTTAGGGAATTAGCAATCATAATCAGCTTACAATTTGACCGAAAAGTAGTTTAAAAAAAACTGAAAAAATTATTCTTTCCGAGCGATGCATTATATTAGCCGCTTGTCTCGTTAACGACCCCAACAATGTAATTCTGTTGGTAACACGCCCCGCACTTTCGTGGTCCATGTTTCCCTACGTACACTCGGGTACAGCGCGTATAGCGAGTTAAGCGCGCAGGGCGATCGAGCAAATAAAGTGGGAGGGGGATGGGGAGGTCGGTCGGAACAAAAAACTGGCTTACATTGTCTCGCGGCGTTAACGTTACAACCGGTGCAGGCCGACAACCGATCGTAACAGTGGCGATGACTCTTCTGACTCGCGTGGGTCGCGATGCTCCCACCCGGCTCCACCCCCGTTTGGTGCAGCGGCGCGGTGGCTACTTTCACCCACGCTATCGGGGGGTGTACTGACGATAACGCGGCACACGAGCGCGCGCTTCGACTGTAAAAGGTTTTAACGTTGCCGCTGGGTGTTGCGCTCGTTAGCGCGTCGAGGCTTTAATCGCACCGTTCGCCGACCCCAGACCGCGCGGTCGGTGGAAAAGCTCGCGACTCGAAGAGTCGAGTAAGTTCTCGTTTATTACAGCGTAATTTTTTTAGTGGTCGCCCCGGGACCTCCGCGGGAACCTTCGCGTGATAGCCTGTAAAAAAGAGCACCGCACACGCGTCTCACACTCGACGCCATAAATCCCCGCTTCTTTTCTCTCCTTTTCTCTTTTCATCATCGTACACGTCATTGACGATCCAATAATCGTGACTAATAAAAGCGATACAACCTCTCACGAATCAATTTACAACGCGCGTATCTCGCTCAAGTGCTCAAGGGCCGCGTTCTCGCAGGGGGCGAGAAAAGTTCTTCGAGTTCCCGCAGGTCGAGGAACTGCCCGCCGTCGAAGAAACTAAAGTTGCCGCGGTAGTAGCTACTTTGCCTAACAGCTACGCCCGCGCCCGAATAAAAAATTAAAGAGCTTCGGGAGAAAAAGACGGGGCGACGAGCGGCATTGTTGAGCACCCGGCAGGCTACTTGCTAAGTAGTTGCGTGAGACTGTTTAAACCTTTCGTTACTCGGGAAATGAAATTGTTTCGCGCTTTTTTGCCGAATGTTTGCTCCGAGTTCGAAACCAATATGAATTAGGTAACAAGTTAGTATTTAAGTAATAATAGGGCTGTGATTGAAAAACTAGATTTTTCTACGTTAATTTATTTTGCATGATGCTTGAAAATAATTATTTAAATATTTCATTTAAAAAAAACATTAGTTGACCGACGAACTAGATTTTAGTGGGATAAAGTTTTCATTCATAATTGCAGCGGCGATTCGGTTTATGCGACGAAACTTTTTCGCTGATGCTCCGCGTCCAGCCTTTAATTTCATTCATTCAAGCTCGAGTTTCAATGAGTCGTGACGTTGGAAGTGAGGAGCGGGGAGCAGCCGACCTGCCGCGGCGCGGTCTTGTACAAGTGCAACGTTGCAGCGTGACGAGACTTCCCGGCGCAAAGGTATGTGGGTCAATGTAGCGACGTTGATTTCGCTGTTTATTCGGATCTTAGGCGACAGAGTCGTTCTCCATCTTCGAATTTATCTGCACTATCTTTCGGTTCTATATTTGTAAATCATACAACGTTTGCTCAGTTCATATATCAGTACTTGTCGCGATAACTTCGACCCAGACCCCGTAACATAATTCCTTTCGAGACATCAATTTTTTCTGATTCTAGATTTCCGAGATATCGAGCCAGCAGCAGCATTGCAGAAGGGCATTTCAGAAGGGCATCTGATGCGAAGATCGTGACAAATGGCCCTGAGTTGTGTAATATGTTTCGCTGATAATATGTTTACTCCGTTCCGAGGCGATAAAGCCGTCCTCCATTTTCGAGTTTATTTGCCTGACGTATTTTCGCGTATTTTTTTTTTAAGCACACGTTGTTTAGTTCATGAACATCAGTGCGCTGTGCAAGGAATGTAATCCGAAAGTAAAATATACACATATATATTTGTAACGCGCCACAAAGATCGTGACATTTAATTATGCAATATATCATGTCAGTTTTGTCACCGAGGAAAGTTACGGTTCGTTGGACGAATTTCGCAGCAGGAACAGCGGACGCGGGCGGTGGGCGCGAGCGGTGCGTGTACGAAATTCGCGGGTGTACCATAACTCACGAGAGCTTTCCCGGAGAGTCATGCGTCACGCCCCCTTCCATGTTGTAAAATTCGCACGCGAGAGTGCGAAGGAGCGGGATCCGACGTGGAGAACGGGACGGAGATATGCTCACATCGCTCTAATTTACGAGGGAGAAAAATGGATACGTCGGATCTGGAGAGAAAATACCTACGGAGGCGTGGATGACGACATCGCGCGCTCCTCGATGTCGATCTAAGCGTAGGAGATCAGGTGAATTATTAAGGCTTCAGGGAGAATTCGCATATTTCCGGCTCAGACAAACAATCGTTACACGACGGAAAAAAAGTCCATAAAACTTCGTGATATTTCCTGCTAGTTGTCAAGTGATTAATCATTAAAATTCTAAAATTGTGAAAAAGCTGTTTCATTAAAAATCGTTAACTTTAGTTGATGAGTCAGTTCGTCGATTTCTACTTGTTAAAATATTTAGAGAAAAGTAATCTCAGCTACTAATTATTCTTCAGATTATTTCCAAAGTGGTCCAAACAGATCGCAACAACTCAGTTTCCATAATATCGAGAAGATGGAGTAGGCGTTACTCCGTGATCGCTTGCAGATTTTCGTAACAAGAGCAAATTTCACGTCCCTCGGTCCATATTCGCCCGTTCTCCTCAACCCCGGCCAAACCGAACTTTACATCCGACGCGAGAAACTTTTTTCCCCCCATCTCCTCCGGGTCTTCCCATCGCTTCACCAGACCGGAAGTCAAACGTCTCGCGACTTTTCTCGCGATACCTCTCGCACCCACTTGTAATGCACCGCAGCAAAAGTCGATACACAAAGTACAATGGGCGGGCTATACGTGTACAGGATTCATCGAACCAGAGCATATAAATGTTTTACAATGTGAACGCAAAGAGCCTGGCAATAACTTGCCGTTGATTTATGCGTCTCTCCCCCTCCCCCGCGAGCTCGCCAAGTTTCCCCCGGGACTTCGCCAACTTCCCCGAGCATTAGCTTATACTCTTCGTCGAAAGTTTCGCGCGCTCTCCCGATTACACGAAACTTGCGCCATTTATTCATTTCCAAATTTTCTTTCGTTCCCCGTGTAACGTTAAACTGGTTAACTTCGCTGCGAATCTCTTTCTGGCGCTGCGACGCTGTGCAATAAATTTATCAGATCTAGGTAAGCACGGCAACGAAGTGCTCGGCACAATGAGTGCGCGGATTCGCGCGGTGCAAAGTAGAACTCGTTGCGTCGCGAGTGTCGAGTGTTGAAAACAGACATCGCCGGACGCCGAGATCCAGAGCGCTCTGTGTGCCGTCCGTGCGCGAGGATGCAGGTAGAGCTGGTGTACACTGTGAAAGCGGGTTCTCGAGTATACTTCACGGAACTTGGAGAGCGGGTTAACCGGCTACGACTGCTGGGACCACGGGACGCCGAGTGTGCACAGCGGATGGAGCAGACAGAGGCGATGCACAGCGGTACAACAGCGCCACCTCCGCCGCCTCGTCTCACCCGACTTCCGGTCGTCCCTCCGGCGGCGCGCAGGAAGTTCTCGAAGCGCGAGAAGCACAATTGCAACGTCGCCCTTGGTGCGTGTGCTCGCGAGCGGACGAACGACTAACCGCGCGAGTTTAGCGCAGTGTCAGGTGTTTGCCTCGTAACGTCCAACTAAGCAGCCGGGAATTAGCCGGCCGAGGGACCCGTAGCCACGCTATCAGCCAGCCTCGTTGACCGTACACAGTGGGATCATCGTTCGCGCGTTATAATCTCGTCTTGTGGAACTCGTCGCGGCGATCCTTTCGCACGTAAGCGAATTTCAGTCTATTCCACTGAGTTTGATACCGACGCAGAAATATTAAAATTGGCTAATTGTGTTTATATAGCAGCTAAGCAAAAACTATTTTGTAATAACCGAAACTATGATATATTTATTGTGTACTGATAACGTGGAATTATAAAATTACTGTTTTGAAAATGCTACAGTTTTCAGAAAACTTCGAAAAGTAATAATAATAATAATAATAATAATAATAAATAATGTAGTCAGGAAACATGATTGGTACTCGTTGAGCAAACGATTCCACTCAGAGTTATTCAGTGCTCTCGTGTTTAGTATACGAATCTCCAGTGCCTTTTAATCGTTACTCCCGACGCTTGTCTCGAATCCCGTCTGCGTATCGACTGTGAAAGTCGTTGAATGAAATCCAAGCAACGATCCGTCGGGTAGATACCGGAAGTTCCGCCGAAAAAGCAGTCTAAACCTCTTTTCAGAGCCTTCAATTGCGTGTTATCCCCTGGGTCACCCCAAGCGGAAGGGTATTTTCGTTGGTGGAAACCCGACGATCCGTCGAGGAAGATAGCGTCTGGCATTTACCAAGCGATTAGGGGAACGTCCAGCATCAGTCGGCGTTCACCACCAGGAAGCAGCAGCCACTATCCAATCGTGTCCCCGGGGTAGAAGTGAGTGAGCCCGGTTTCAATTGGTGCTGCCGCACCGCTCGGATCGCCCGGTGGACGGGTGAGAGAGCGGGGCTCCCTAGCAGCTCTCTCGGCCTCCGCTCCTCGAACTACTAGCGTGTCGACGTCCAAGTCTCGAGAGCCTGCTCCAATTTGGCGAGAATCAACGACCACACTGCGCGCGAGCGCGTGTTCCGAGCGAGAGGGGTGAAACCCGTCCCGGTCTTGCTCAGTCTCTCGCCCACCAAATTTCACCGGTGAATTCCGACTCGCAGAATTCGCGGTGAATAAACGCTCCGCCGTATGTGCGAATTCGCGGGACGCTTCCAAGTGTGTGTATATATATATTGTATATATGTACCGTTCAAACGTGCACGTTCGGTATAACAGAGTTAAATTGTCACGCGGTGAAAAAAAGTGACAAATGCCCGCGCACGCTTCAAGTGTTGGCGGCAAATACACAAAAGTGGATTTCTCGCGACAGATGAAAGTTTACATTGACTATCTGTTGCACCGCGAAATGTTGATGTGTTTACAGCGAATGTTTTGTAATTAAGGAAAATGTAATGTTCAACGCAGAAGAGGCTGCAGATGTTGGCGATTAAAATTAAGTGTATCCGTAATTAAATATTGAATTGTGGTTTTTCTAAGAAATTTTTACGGAAAAACATTTTTGAGGCTTTGATTTTGTGTTTTTCTTCAACCATTTTAGTTTTGGAAAAAGTGTGTAAGACCCATGATTATGTTAAATTTTATACGCAAATGCTTTGACCATGAACTGCAGTTTTTCACTCCGCATTTCCAAGGATCGGTCACGGCACAAATCTTATCGGAAAAACTTTATTTATTAGCATAAGCCGCTTTGCTTGTTTTCTCGTTATTATTACGTAAATCTCATACCGAGATTCTTGCAAGAGAAAAAGAGCAGCAGTGTACGCAGTTGTGTAGAGTTACTGCCGGCTGCTCCAGGACCTAAGGCTCCCGGATTATATCTCGCTATCTTCGCGTAGCCTCGGGAAAGGAGATAAATCGGTAACGGAGCTAACGAGGTGAATACTCGCTCTTCCGTATTACGCTCCGTTATTCCTGTAAAGAAAATATAATGAACTAATAAACACGGGATATGTAGTTAAAGGGCGACAGGACACTAATCATAAAAATAATAAATGACGACGTCCGTACCCGTTAGTTAATGATTCTCAGACGGTGTTTGCACCAGTATATATTTTAGGCCATGGCATTTTGGCGAGCAGAATGATTCAATCATTGTCAAGTCGCCTGGTTTCAGCAATAATCAATTTTGTTCCTTCAACTTTCGAGAGTCTCACCTAGCCATCATTTGTTGTGACTTGCAGATCAGATAATCACATCACGTTTAATTTGTAACGAACCAGCTGGTTGTAGTGGCTCGCGCGCTCGCTACATGCTCGAATCAAAATTAGAACGTTAAGTAAATTAACGCGAAATTAACGTTCAAACTTTACGAAATCGAGAATTTTTTTCCAGTGTTTTCGGGGGTAGAATATAAGACTTGAGAACAATGGTATAGGTTACAAGTCGATATTTTCAAAAGAAAAAGAATTGGGGTCGATTTTCGGTCCGGAGCCGGATCTACGATTTCTGACAGAAAAAATATTTTTTTCGTCGCTAAAAAAATATTTTTTTCAAAATCGATTAAAAAAGGTTAATAACCAGTGTTTTCGGGGGTAGAATATGCGACTTGAGAATGATGGTATAGGTTAAAAGTCGATATTTTTAAAAGAAAAAAAATTGGGGTCGATTTTCGGTCCGGAGCCAGATCTACGATTTCTGACAGAAAAAATATTTTTTTCGTCGCCAAAAAATATTTTTTTCAAAATCGATTAAAAAAGGTTAATAACCAGTGTTTTCGGGGGTAGAATATGCGACTTGAGAATGATGGTATAGGTTAAAAGTCGATATTTTGAAAAGAAAAAAAATTGGGGTCGATTTTCGGTCCGGAGCCAGATCTACGATTTCTGACAGAAAAAATATTTTTTTCGTCGCTAAAAAAATATTTTTTTCAAAATCGATTAAAAAAGGTTAATAACCAGTGTTTTCGGGGGTAGAATATGCGACTTGAGAATGATGGTATAGGTTAAAAGTCGATATTTTGAAAAGAAAAAAAATTGGGGTCGATTTTCGGTCCGGAGCCAGATCTACGATTTCTGACAGAAAAAATATTTTTTTCGTCGCCAAAAAATATTTTTTTCAAAATCGATTAAAAAAGGTTAATAACCAGTGTTTTCGGGGGTAGAATATGCGACTTGAGAATGATGGTATAGGTTAAAAGTCGATATTTTGAAAAGAAAAAAAATTGGGGTCGATTTTCGGTCCGGAGCCAGATCTACGATTTCTGACAGAAAAAATATTTTTTTCGTCGCCAAAAAATATTTTTTTCAAAATCGATTAAAAAAGGTTAATAACCAGTGTTTTCGGGGGTAGAATATGCGACTTGAGAATGATGGTATAGGTTAAAAGTCGATATTTTGAAAAGAAAAAAAATTGGGGTCGATTTTCGGTCCGGAGCCAGATCTACGATTTCTGACAGAAAAAATATTTTTTTCGTCGCCAAAAAAATATTTTTTTCAAAATCGATTAAAAAAGGTTAATAACCAATGTTTTCGGGGGTACAATATGCGACTTGAGAATGATGGTATAGGTTAAAAGTCGATATTTTGAAAAGAAAAAAAATTGGGGTCGATTTTCGGTCCGGAGCCAGATCTACGATTTCTGACAGAAAAAATATTTTTTTCGTCGCCAAAAAATATTTTTTTCAAAATCGATTAAAAAAGGTTAATAACCAGTGTTTTCGGGGGTAGAATATGCGACTTGAGAACAATGGTATAGGTTAAAAGTCGATATTTTGAAAAGAAAAAAAATTGGGGTCGATTTTCGGTCCGGAGCCAGATCTACGATTTCTGACAGAAAAAATATTTTTTTCGCCGCCAAAAAAATATTTTTTTCAAAATCGATTAAAAAAGCTTAATAACCAATGTTTTCGGGGGTACAATATGCGACTTGAGAATGATGGTATAGGTTAAAAGTCGATATTTTGAAAAGAAAAAAAATTGGGGTCGATTTTCGGTCCGGAGCCAGATCTACGATTTCTGACAGAAAAAATATTTTTTTCGCCGCCAAAAAAATATTTTTTTCGAAATCGATTAAAAAAGGTTAATAACCAGTGTTTTCGGGGGTAGAATATGCGACTTGAGAATGATGGTATAGGTTAAAAGTCGATATTTTTAAAAGAAAAAAAATTGGGGTCGATTTTCGGTCCGGAGCCAGATCTACGATTTCTGACAGAAAAAATATTTTTTTCGTCGCCAAAAAATATTTTTTTCAAAATCGATTAAAAAAGGTTAATAACCAGTGTTTTCGGGGGTAGAATATGCGACTTGAGAACAATGGTATAGGTTAAAAGTCGATATTTTGAAAAGAAAAAAAAATTGGGGTCGATTTTCGGTCCGGAGCCAGATCTACGATTTCTGACAGAAAAAAT
Organism: Pimpla rufipes; assembly: GCA_963932165.1. NCBI lineage: Eukaryota > Metazoa > Arthropoda > Insecta > Hymenoptera > Ichneumonidae > Pimpla > Pimpla rufipes. The sequence continues at coordinate 10,239,922 of OZ010636.1, forward strand.
ATTTTTTTCGCCGCCAAAAAAATATTTTTTTCAAAATCGATTAAAAAAGCTTAATAACCAGTGTTTTCAGGGGTAGAATATGCGACTTGAGAACAATGGTATAGGTTACAAGTCGATATTGTGAAAAGAAAAAAATTGGGGTCGATTTTTGCGATTTTCGGTCGGGTGCCGGATCTACGATTTCTGACAGAAAAAATATTTTTTTCGTCGCCAAAAAAATATTTTTTTCAAAATCGATTAAAAAAGGTTAATAACCAGTGTTTTCGGGGGTAGAATATGCGACTTGAGAATGATGGTATAGGTTAAAAGTCGATATTTTGAAAAGAAAAAAAATTGGGGTCGATTTTCGGTCCGGAGCCAGATCTACGATTTCTGACAGAAAAAATATTTTTTTCGCCGCCAAAAAAATATTTTTTTCGAAATCGATTAAAAAAGGTTAATAACCAGTGTTTTCGGGGGTAGAATATGCGACTTGAGAATGATGGTATAGGTTAAAAGTCGATATTTTTAAAAGAAAAAAAATTGGGGTCGATTTTCGGTCCGGAGCCAGATCTACGATTTCTGACAGAAAAAATATTTTTTTCGTCGCCAAAAAATATTTTTTTCAAAATCGATTAAAAAAGGTTAATAACCAGTGTTTTCGGGGGTAGAATATGCGACTTGAGAACAATGGTATAGGTTAAAAGTCGATATTTTGAAAAGAAAAAAAAATTGGGGTCGATTTTCGGTCCGGAGCCAGATCTACGATTTCTGACAGAAAAAATATTTTTTTCGCCGCCAAAAAAATATTTTTTTCAAAATCGATTAAAAAAGCTTAATAACCAGTGTTTTCAGGGGTAGAATATGCGACTTGAGAACAATGGTATAGGTTACAAGTCGATATTGTGAAAAGAAAAAAATTGGGGTCGATTTTTGCGATTTTCGGTCGGGTGCCGGATCTACGATTTCTGACAGAAAAAATATTTTTTTCGTCGCCAAAAAAATATTTTTTTCAAAATCGATTAAAAAAGGTTAATAACCAGTGTTTTCGGGGGTAGAATATGCGACTTGAGAATGATGGTATAGGTTAAAAGTCGATATTTTGAAAAGAAAAAAAATTGGGGTCGATTTTCGGTCCGGAGCCAGATCTACGATTTCTGACAGAAAAAATATTTTTTTCGTCGCCAAAAAAATATTTTTTTCAAAATCGATTAAAAAAGGTTAATAACCAGTGTTTTCGGGGGTACAATATGCGACTTGAGAATGATGGTATAGGTTAAAAGTCGATATTTTGAAAAGAAAAAAAATTGGGGTCGATTTTCGGTCCGGAGCCAGATCTACGATTTCTGACAGAAAAAATATTTTTTTCGCCGCCAAAAAAATATTTTTTTCGAAATCGATTAAAAAAGGTTAATAACCAGTGTTTTCGGGGGTAGAATATGCGACTTGAGAATGATGGTATAGGTTAAAAGTCGATATTTTTAAAAGAAAAAAAATTGGGGTCGATTTTCGGTCCGGAGCCAGATCTACGATTTCTGACAGAAAAAATATTTTTTTCGTCGCCAAAAAATATTTTTTTCAAAATCGATTAAAAAAGGTTAATAACCAGTGTTTTCGGGGGTAGAATATGCGACTTGAGAACAATGGTATAGGTTAAAAGTCGATATTTTGAAAAGAAAAAAAATTGGGGTCGATTTTCGGTCTGGAGCCAGATCTACGATTTCTGACAGAAAAAATATTTTTTTCGCCGCCAAAAAAATATTTTTTTCAAAATCGATTAAAAAAGCTTAATAACCAGTGTTTTCAGGGGTAGAATATGCGACTTGAGAACAATGGTATAGGTTACAAGTCGATATTGTGAAAAGAAAAAAATTGGGGTCGATTTTTGCGATTTTCGGTCGGGTGCCGGATCTACGATTTCTGACAGAAAAAATATTTTTTTCGTCGCCAAAAAAATATTTTTTTCAAAATCGATTAAAAAAGGTTAATAACCAGTGTTTTCGGGGGTAGAATATGCGACTTGAGAATGATGGTATAGGTTAAAAGTCGATATTTTGAAAAGAAAAAAAATTGGGGTCGATTTTCGGTCCGGAGCCAGATCTACGATTTCTGACAGAAAAAATATTTTTTTCGTCGCCAAAAAAATATTTTTTTCAAAATCGATTAAAAAAGGTTAATAACCAGTGTTTTCGGGGGTACAATATGCGACTTGAGAATGATGGTATAGGTTAAAAGTCGATATTTTGAAAAGAAAAAAAATTGGGATCGATTTTCGGTCCGGAGCCAGATCTACGATTTCTGACAGAAAAAATATTTTTTTCGTCGCTAAAAAAATATTTTTTTCAAAATCGATTAAAAAAGGTTAATAACCAGTGTTTTCGGGGGTACAATATGCGACTTGAGAATGATGGTATAGGTTAAAAGTCGATATTTTGAAAAGAAAAAAAATTGGGGTCGATTTTCGGTCCGGAGCCAGATCTACGATTTCTGACAGAAAAAATATTTTTTTCGTCGCCAAAAAAATATTTTTTTCAAAATCGATTAAAAAAGGTTAATAACCAGTGTTTTCGGGGGTAGAATATGCGACTTGAGAATGATGGTATAGGTTACAAGTCGATATTTTGAAAAGAAAAAAAATTGGGGTCGATTTTCGGTCCGGAGCCGGATCTGCGATTTCTGACAGAAAAAATATTTTTTTCGTCGCCAAAACATATTTTTTTCAAAATCGATTAAAAATGGTTAATAAACAGTGTTTTCGGGGGTAGAATATGCGACTTGAGAACAATGGTATAGGTTACAAGTCGATATTTTGAAAAAATATATTTCTGACGTCGATTTTGGCGAAAAGTTTTTCAGGCATTACCCTAGTTCAATAAAATGACGATAATTGTCATCGAACACGAACTCCACGTGTCTAGAGTTTCCTGAATACACAATACAAATACTCGTTCTCCCAATTATAATACGGATCCACGTATTCAGCCGTGCTTCACCTTCAGCCATACCTACCTCCCGTACGTGCGCAGCATCACGAGACGAGATCACCGTTCTCGCGGTTAATTGCATCCGTCATTCCGGGCGTAATCGATTGAGGGAGCAGAAGACGGATGGGGATAATACACCCCTCACGAGGGAGACGTGGTTCTCCCTACCTCCCTCCCCCTGCGCCAGGTAGACGAAGATGAAGTTCTCCTCTCCTCATTGGAGCGATCGAGTACAACGTAATAGCTTGGATCGTTCCTATTATCGATTCTCGGCTTCAATTATGCCCCGGGCGGTCCTATTGCCAATGCCTCATCTATAAATATTGTACACTGAGACATTCTCTCCACGGGAAATCGTGGAATTGGTCGTTTAGTTGTCGTCACGACTTTTCACCGTTTTAGCAAACCATTGTATACATCCACGTGACATCCATCATTAAATTATTCGCAGGTAGTCGATGATTCCATGGAAAAATGAAATGGACGCAATAATCGAGGAAGGTTAAGAGGAAGGATTAAGGAAACTGGCACGGAGGTATATCGCAGACCTGGCACAGCTTGTCAAGAGGCACGCGTTCCAGACACATCCAGGGTGGGAGACAGCTTCCCACGGTAAACTGCAATATTGAGTGAGTTTCTCACTAATCGGTGTTTACCGAGCTCCGCGGCGCCATCCCACTGCCGAGGGCCGTCTGGGTAAACAATTACCTACGTCCGAGGTTCCCCGCCAACCCGGCCACGAGAACTGCGTTCAACTCACTTTGCCTTTAGCACACCGCAAGTTATGCAGGTGGTGCCCCTAAGCAGCCTCCGAGCTTAAGCTATAATGGGCTCCGGAATCTTTCCATAATTCCAATAGATTTTAACAGACGTGTCGATCGAATTACACCGAGATATCGGTTTGCCATCGATTAACCACTGATCCAACTAAAACTAGGTAATTGCCGTTTCGGTGGATCAATGAAATTCCTTCGAAAGCTAGCAAATTGCTTGTCACGATTCATCTGGCCTCGGTGCGGCGGGGATCCAGGGAAGCAAACCATGACGTACCACGTATTCCGCAGAAAATTAACTCTCGAGGCGTCAGTTCAACGATAACAGCGTTTTAATTAACGAGAGTACAGCTGTAACGAAAACATCATGTTGTTCGCTTATTCGCGCTTCTGTTGTGCTCGTCAATTTATTATTTTTCACCCTTCAGACTTCACTTCGACTCACTGAGAAATTAAATTGTTCAGTTCAATTATATCCTACGAGGAGATACATTTTTCGCAACCCAACATTTAGTGCTTACTGCAAAACAAAAATATCTTGGTATGCCGAACCAAAAGACACTGTTCAGATAGCCACAAACTATCTCATAAAATTATGCTGAAGTTTGCATTGTTGGAATGCAACGAAATTCGGGGAAAAAAATAATTCTGTTTAACCCAGATGATGAAATTTTTCATTAAATCGTTATTTAATAATTAAACAACATTATTTAGTAATTATATTATTGTTCAACCATTTGGATCAATTAGATTTTTTTCCTGAATTTCGTTGCACTCCAACGATGTAAACTTCAACATCATCCGATAAAAAAAAAAGTGTTTCCGTGAGTCCCCGTCGAACCAGCCAATCTCCTTCCCACCGTTATCATCATCCACTTTAATATATTCCGCTGCCAGTGTTCCCGGTTATTAATCTCTTTGGCGTTATATCCACCGTCGTCCTCATTGTAACGTCTCCGAACTCCTTTGAAAGAGCCGCGCGCGCGAGCGTTTTCATCAGCATGTCGAGCAGAACCGCCGCTCCTCGCTGCGCGGCGTCATGCGGAATCCCGGCGCGCGGCTCCTTCAAGAGAAATTAATTTATTCCCCCGGCTACGCGTCTCGAACACGCCCGCCACGGGAGTTTCGCGCACGGGCCGTAAACTATTCACGGGCGACAAAGTACAATATCGAGAGGGAGAGTCTCTCTCTCTCTCCCCCGCTGCGCACACCTTGCGCGGTGTTCCACTCGAATCGGTGTTTACTGGCCTAACGACTACGGTATACCCGCCGTTCGCTTCCTCGAATTGTCCCGTCGGTACGACGCTTTCGTACGGAGATCCTCGGCTTCCATCTCCTCCGGGTACGTAAGCCACCGGGGCTCGATGGACGTCCGGCGTTATACGTGACCCCCCCGTGCTGCGTACACAGTTATGTGCACAGCATGTTATATGTGTACCGAGGCTTCTGCGTATTTACCGAGGTCCACGAGATAGAGAGAGAGACAGATAGATACCACTCCGCCTGAGACATACACAGGACCCGAAAGCTTCGGCATTGCCGCCGCACGGTATACACAATATACAGGGATCTCTGAGTGCGATACAACTGTTTCGGGGGACGTTTCTCGGGAATACCTATTCGGCTCCTCGGACACTGCGATTAGGTATATGCAACGCGAGGCCGCGTTGGGTTGTGCCGCTGAGATTCTCCCATTTTGCTTCGGTAATGGCCAACCGGCCGAGATAGCATCGACGGCAGCGAGAATCCATTATGGGAATACGATGTTACATTGACAATATGAACTGAATGCGAATGGCGGGCTTCAGTTGATACGGCGTATAACTTTGCATGGGGAGGGCCAGAAGCGGTTACACGCTGTATTGCACTTCGACTCGTGGAAGCTGCTGCTGCTGCTGCTGCTGCTGGTTTCTCGGGTACGGCGATGCGGTGTATGCGGAGGGAAGCCGGGGTTTCAGGTGTGTACATTGATCCCGGGTGGAAGACTTTCATGCACGAAAGCTTGTAACTCATGTCGAGGCACGGGTAGACGTGGCCGAAAGCTGTGTACGTCAGATGGAGTCGTGATATCTTGTTCAGGTATAGGCGGCGACAACGTATTCACTGAGTAGTGGGATTCAAAATATTTTTTTTTAGTAGAGGGTAATAGTTATCGTTTTTTGTGGTATTAGGTCTTTACAGACTCACTACTAATTATATACACTGTTAATAAAAATCGTACTTATTATAGTGTTAATAGTAACACTTTTTACTGTGTATAATTAACACGGGCCATTTTGTTAATTTCACCATTTCGAGCGGTGGTATTAGGTATTTACAGGCACACCACAAATTATATACACTGTTAAAAATCCTACTTATTATAGCGTTAATAGTAACACTTTTTACTGTGTACAATTAACACGAGCCGTTTCGTTAAATTTATTCCTATATTAAGTGACGAAATATTGTAACACTTTTCGCTTAACACCGCTCGTTATCACCGTGATTGGAGTGGACCTACATAAAAACCGCCTTGGGGTAGTTTTTAACACCACATTTTTAACAGTGATATCTGAGGATATCTGAGGCTTGGATTGAGTCTCGGGTGATTTGAAAACTAAGAAAAATGTATAAACTTCCAGAAAACAGATTATGGGTACTTGCAATATGGTAGATTATAATGTAAAATTAACTTATCATAAGGGAGACAGAATTTCTATTTCCCTATGTAGGAAACATAACGAGAGGGTAATCGGATATATTCCTGGTAATAAGCTATGCATAATCGTGCGGCAAAACAGCCGCGATCGTTAATTTTCTTATTCCACTTCTCCCCCGCGCGAACAATGTTTGACTCGTCGTAATTTCCCCGACAAAGTTTCACGGGTTCCAATTAAGTGCCGATGTCGGTGGCTGTCGAGGCCGTGCCCGGGAACGCCTGCATCTGGCACCCGCAATCTCCGCGACTCTCGGCCGTGAGGTCCTCGCCTCTCCTGGCGGACTTCGCTTCCCGCCCTCGTGAGTCCCCGCCGCCGTCGTCGCCGCCGCCGCCGCTCCTGCAGCTGCAGCTGCACTCTCGCACGAAACTCGGTCGCCGCCAACGTCTGTTAGCCACGTTTCACGATGACAGCGCGGCCCACGTACAAATACACGGAAACACGGCGAGAGGAACAGTCGCGAAATCCACGGTCGTTGCGTGTACACGAACGTGGCCGACCACGTCCCGGCCACGTTATTATGACCGCGAGTTCTCTGCCTTACTTGTTCAAAAGTTGCGAGTCGCGCGCGGCGGGAGCACCGCGCCGTCTACGTCTCGGGCAGAGGCCGTTTGTGTGTGTGTGTGTGTGCGCGCACCGCGACTGGTGCGGAGGCACCAGACGACGATCCATACACACTTCTGCTCCGTCGCGCTGCACCAACACACTTTGTGTTTGACGTATTTCACTGCAGGCCGCACGATTCGACCGCGAGAAGTTTCCGATTCGTTGAGTGTCCACTGTCCGGAAGTCCTGGGACTCGAGTTTCGCCATTCAGCCTTTGGTATTCGCCCCCCCCCCCCCCCCCCCCGACTACTGATGTACCTCGCACTGTTTCCCTGCAGATGGAATTCGGAAGCCCCTGCGGATGAAAACGAAAATACTCCAACGGTGATTGCCGGAAAAGGTATGTTGACCTTTAAATGGGACGAGCTATTTTCGCTGCCTTTTTTCTCTCTCTCGGAGTGAATAACGAACGAAGACAGGCGAAAAGTTTTCCTTCCCTTCGTGATTTGTCAGAGAAACGGACGATGAATTGTAAGACGGAAATATCAGACTTCGGGATCCAGTGTCCTAATTTGTGGGGTTAACTAGATATTTCATACACGTTAATCATTAACAAAGTACACGGAGAGAAGGATCTGATACTTTTTACCATATTTCTAGTAAAAAGTATTGTAAAATTCCGGTAGAGGGGAGTTATAACGCCATCTATCGAGAAGAACTAGAACGATGAGAATTTTTACCACGAAATATGGTAAAAAATATTATAGTTAGAAATTCTCATAGTTCTCATACTTTTCGTCAGGTGGCGGCTATGGCTTTTCAATACCAGGCGCGTTGGTAATTTTTACTATCACGTCCGGTAAATTTTATCAGTTCCTTCTCTCCGTGTACAGTAGAGTAATTGTATAGCTTACAAAATATAAAACAGTCTCTCGTTCGTCCGAGCCTCGAGAATTGAAGGTTGCTTCAAACGTAAACCCCACATTTGTATCCGGTTATTCGCCACACATCTACGTATATAATCATAATTTCGCGCGGTAATGCGGAGAGAGTGCACGTAAGCGATATACGTATAGAAACGACGGCGGGGTAGCCCACGGTCGTTATACACTCTGTAACGAGAATATGATATGAAGCTCCTCTCCCTCCCTAATCGACTGACGACCTCTCGAACTTGCTCTCCCGCACTCCGTAATAACGTTACACGCGAGCGAGTGAGAAGGTGGAGGGAAAGGACGGGCGAACACGTAAGGAACCCGGGAAAGCCACCTATGTACTTCCACGTACAGGCATCGCAGGGGTATTCGACAGGTATAGGTATATCATGATGTACGGAGGAGCACGCGATGAATCCATGGACCTCCTATCGCGGATGCCGGCGCAGCCGAGCGCCGAGTTCGAACTCTCTCGCTGCTTTCGCCTTTAGGTACCATAGCCGGGCTTCTTCTTCGAACTCCTCGCTCTCTCATTCTCGCTTCATACTTGAAAGGTTTGATTAAAGCCTCTGCTTCCCCGCTTCTCGATCGCGCCAGTCTGCTCATCTCTCTTTATCTCACCCTCCTCCCACGTCTTTTTCCCCCCGCGCGCGCCCCGTGCCGGCTCACTCGAACGCCAAAGGCCAAAGCCACATCGAAAACCCTGGTAACTTACTCGCTCTTGATGCTTCCTTGTTTTCGATTGAAACTGAGTATAATTCTGGAAAGAAGCGGGGAGTTGCAGCGCGCCAGTCTAGCTGGGCTGCTGCTGCTGCTCACGTGGGAGGAGAAAGGTGTTCGCTTTCTCAGTGATGAGACTCGCCCAGGATTCGATATCGGGAAGGAGGATCGAAATGCAATTGTAATTTTTCGATTGGCGTGTCGAGTGGGGCTTTCACTTTTGAACTTTGGGACGCGTAAGCTGAAGAAAAGTATCGTGTAATTAGAGAAAATGTGCAGGTGGGCGGAAAGTGAGTGGGAAATTATTTCGCTCTCAGTTATGAATTTTGGATGTAATTTATTGTTTTGTTTGTGGTTGTAATTGTTGTTTTTTTATTTGTTAGAATGTTTATCGTATAACTTCGTCGCTAAGTGTCGTCCGCCTGTGAAATTAATGCACAGAATTAAGTGTACACAAAGAGTAAAATGAAGTTGCTCATAAATTCACGAGCTTGTATAATGTAGTACTCGAGAATGAATTACGTGAAATACAGAGATAAGAAGAGAAAAACGCCGAAAACGCAGGAAGAAAAGAGCGAATGAAGTTGGGAGGAGTGAAGCAGAGTATTTTAGCGGAAATGCGGTGGCTCCTTCGGCTAATTGGACAAAACCGAAGCAACCGACAAGTTTTTCCAACTTTTCGTTTGCAAAGATCTCGCTCGCAGTCTATATCGTGGAATTTCCTCGACCTTCCCTCATGACCAACTTCACTTTTAATATCCGCCCTTGGCAGATTCCCTATATCTTCTATTCTCAGGGGTCGCGGTTTCCCTAAGTTTCCCCAATCCGAGAATTGTACGGATTTAAAATTCCGAGTGTACTCTGGAAGACACCGGGAGGGGTTGCTCTCAAAAAAATCTTTATGCATAAGTTGGAGGTCTTGGAAAAGAGGCAGTGCTGGGTCGTAGGTCGATTAATATCCCACTATCTCCAGAGAGTACTGGAGTTTAAAGACCAGACGGGACTTCGCCACGAAATCATCCCCTCTTGTACAGCTCCATAATGCTTCCCAAAAGTCGATAGAGTTTATGGCTCGGCTATTGGCCAGTACCAGCCAGACATGTAACGTAAATTATACAACATATCTTTCATTTTTTGCAATACAAGTATGTAAACTGTAATTAATAAATCATATGTCAGAATACAAATTTCACTTATTTTAACAGGAATGAAATAGTTGACTTACACTTCGTATTCAAGCTACTACTTTATTACTATTCAAAACTATTATTACTACTACTATTTATTACTATTTATTACTATTTATTACTATTTTATTACTATTACTATTAATTAATTCGTATTCAAGTTCTACTTTATTTACTGTATATATCAGGAAGCTAGAATTTTCTCCAGAATAAATACGACTTAGTAATGGAGGTGATGACAAATGTATCTCGTGTTTCAAAGGAATTGAGTGAATGTTGTCGCTATGTGACCACAATCTGGGACGCACTTGTTAAGAATGACGATAACCGACAACAACAAAAAATTAAGGAGAACTCGTTTCTCGTTATTCTGCGTGCGCAACACACGAAGGTGGCGCGGCACGAAGATTACGCATTCCCCTGCGGTACCAACTATAGTCCCTAGCTCAGATTTGCGGCTGCCGGCTGCCTCGAGTCGGCGGTGCTACTGCTAACAGCTCGCGCTATACGTTCAATTACCTACCATAAACGTCTTGACTGCTTCGTCGGTGGTGTTGAAAATGACGAATATCTCGCGAGTACCGGGAAAGACACGCGTTCCCCTCGCTCGCGAGGGTAATTACAGTTTATATTTCTCCAACTCCCAGAGACGCTTCGTTGTTTAATTACCGGAGCATGTAACTCATGCTCCAGCAACCCATAATACTTCCACGGCGAATGCGCTTCGCTGTAATTCCTATCAGCCAACACGAACTTCATGCGTTTCTTCCCTCGAAACCCAGACGTGAAGATAGTTGCGCTGATTTTGCAATGTTAACAATTTGGATCCTTGCATCATGGTCGCGTAACTGCAACATGGATGCAATTCGAATATTACGACGAGCCGTAATAATCAATTAGAATTTCATTACCAGCAGACTCTTCAAATTGTGCTGAAATTCACATTCATTCGTACACGTACACATTTATTCCCATAATTTGTTTTCGAAATTGAATTGTCTTAATCGAGCAATAATTAGTTACCCCCTAATTATGCAAATTTCTTCTTCAGGAATTCGGACTACGCCGCCTTCTCCGCGACTCGGGAACGCAGCAGAATGAATGATGGTTGATTGTCCCGTCCGAAGTTCCGCCGTGCAAAAGTTTCTCTCGTAAAGTCTCAAACAGCAGTCCGGGAGTCTCGTGCCGTCCGCCCTTGTCCCCAATCTCATTTTCGCCGTCTGCAGCTCGTCTATATTCGCCCCCGGCGTTTCACCGGTGTCATAAGCACGACTTCCCTATTTCTTTCTCCAGCGCGAACGACACGTGCACATGGAGAACGCCGCACTGATGATGTTGAAGTTTGCATCGCTGGGATGCAACGAAAATCAGAAGAAAAAAAATTAATCCTGATTAACCCAAATGATGAAATTAGCTATAAAAATCATCATAGGAACTAATTGAAATGATGACTTTTTCTACCTAATTTCATCGCTTCGGTTAATTAGAATTAATTTTATTTTTCTGAATTTCGTTGCGTTCCAACGATGCAAACTTCAACATCATCCGCACTGAGCAACACGAAGTACAGAAGAGCCTGGCGACGAAACCTGGCGTCGAGCACGGCGGAAGACTTTCATGATGCACGACGTTTGTAATCCGCTCCACATGTTTCGATACTCAAAGTCTTTACATATCATGCATAATTACGACTAACGATATTTCTTATCTGACAAGTGGGATTGACTGTATTTCTCAAATGTGCGGATGTGTCGTGCAACACGTTTACGACCAGTTGCGTTAATGGCGAGTAAAATGCAGCGGGGCATAGGAAATTGCATGTCAGTTCGGTGTTAACGTGCGAACGGGAGGCTCCCTGGAACACTGCGGAGCCACCCGCGCACACTTTGCACCGCGAGACTTAGCTCTCACTCACTGTTACCCACCTCGTAACAGTTTCATGCACGTATTTATACACCACGAGAGCTGAGACGCTCCACGCGCCAGATAGCTGAACGATAGGTACAGCACGGCTCTCGCCTTCTCGCTTTTCCCGCAAGCCTGCGGAAGCCGGATCCGACGCCCGACGAGGACTGGCGTTAAGGTTCATATACGCGCGCGCTCGTGTCCTGCGTTCATCACTCGTCGTTAACGAGGTAATGGCTGGAGGAAGCGTGCATGCGCACTCTGCATGCAGATACAAATGCGCTCCGACGTATTTGCTTCGTGTCTTGTCACCGTAATAACGCGTTATTCCACTAAATAGATGCGAATTTCAAGACCTTATTTTTATGGAAAAAGAAGATTGAAAAATTTGATCACCTATCGGTTGATAGAATATTTTTTTAAAGAATAAACCTGTGAAAATGTAAATCTGAATGCGATAGTATTTAACAAAAGAAATAAAAGCCGTTGGTTTCACAAATTTTGGGTCGAGATTGCTAGCACTAATTATGATGTTGAAGTTTGCATCCTTGGAATGCAACGAAATACAGAAAAAAAATAATTCTAATTAACCCAAATGATGAAATTAGGTATAAAAAGTCATCGTAGCAATTGGTTCCTATGATGATTTTTTATACCTGAATTCATAATTTGGGTTAATCAGAATTAATTTTTTTTATCTATTTCGTTGCATTCCAACGATGCAAACTTCAACATCATCACTAATTTAATGTAAGATTTTCAAATTTCGAATAACACGTGGCTTCAGCCAGTCAGTCTATCAATAAATCGTACTTCATAAAGCAATATATCACGAATTTACGGTCTGTTTCAGAAATATACTTTACGTCGAATTCTTTCGTGTGTATGAAATACAATCGAATAATGGGGAGAGAAGGGGCTCTCGATGCGACGATAACTGTGCAACGCCGAGATCATTCGTGGACGCGATGCTGCACTGCGACGTTTCGACGTTCTACATACTTTCTCGGAATCAGCGGGGGCATGTTTTATCCGTTGAACCGATTTCCAGCGACTGCGAGGGCAAGGTGAAAGAGGAAGGAGATGCGGGCGGCGAAGGTGTCTCGCGTGTCTGACGCTGGAGGAAAATTTATGGTCCCCGGTACGACTCGAAAGGTATAACGACAAAGACTGGAGAGCGTCCGTGTTTTGTTTTATTGGCGTCGTCATATAACGCCGCCGCCGCCGCATCGAATGAAAGGGATCCGAGAAGAGGAGTCGCGAGAAGTCGAGTGCCGGATGGAGTACGACGATGAAACCGTAAATTCCCAGAACCGCAGACCATCTGCTAAATCTGTTTATTGCTAACGGTTGCGCCCTTATCCTTTCCGGGTCACGCACCCTTCCAGCTTTTTCTGCCCTCTTTCCAGAGCTGCAAGTTAAGACTTCAAGGAACGCGCATTACGTCGGCCTTTTGACTTTTCAGCTTTGATGTAAAATCTGAGAGCATTGAAGTTTCATATCCTGCCATTTCCGCCGTACTTCACTAATTTCAAATATTGTAGCCCTTTGCCGCTGCAGCGTCAAAGGGCGTCGCGACGCTTTTGGTTCGACCATCGTCTAGTAAATTCACAAAAATAACACTCGCGATTGCCCTCGATAAGGGTTTGAGATTTTGTTCATTTTATGCGAACAGTTGTGTTAATTTCTGATCCAAACTACTCGACCCAAGTGTCTCTTCTGTTTCTTCATTCTTTCTAATCTCTGTTCAATCAATTCTCACGTGTTTTATTTTGTCACGCGGTACTAAACAAAATTTGAACCACCGTAATAAATGAGTGTAACACGGATTATCTTTCTCTCGTGTCATAAATTACTAGTCGATTTCGTGACCGAATGAGAGACCATAAATCACCCGTCAAGCCAATAAATCACACGTTTTTGATACGCCTTGCGGGCGATATCTGCTAAATCGAATGATCCGCAGGCGCGCGAGCGGCCTTCTGTCGGGAGTCCAGTTAGCGCAATACCGATGGCGAGTGTCCCCCGTAGATATATATGCCCAATTTATTGTATCTCGAAAATGTAATTCGTTTACTACAAAAGGGAGGGTACGAAGGGTGCCGGACCGTGCAACGTGTTCGCGGGGAACATATAAATGGTGACACCGTCCGTATAGCACAGCAATCCACAAACATATCTATATATATATATATATCTATATCTACACACAAATATCCCCGCTGCGTCCTGAATACCGCATCGGGAGCAGAATTCGTCCCACTGTTCGCGCGGATACGCATCCGTTTTCCGTGTTCTCGTTCCCAACGAGTTATAACGCACATGCGTTTCGTTGCCCCGGAGATATCGAGGATATTAAATACTGCTCGGGCCGGATGTGAGAATAATGGACACTGAAGTTGTATGAGTACCGAGAACAGAAGAGTGCGAGGCGGCTCGAGGTCCCCGTGCCACGGTTACTGTGCCACTGCAGAAGTCATCGACTGCGTCGGTATCGATTGTTAGTTCGTAAAGTGCGCACCAAACGCACACACACAGCCACGGTCAATTTCGCGATGCCAAAACAATTCCAACGGTGAGTTATTCCCGGTGTATTCATCGAAATTCCGCGGGTGTTCGCGCGAGATGGAACGGAAGTCGCGAGACCAGCGTGTCACCGGAGGTGTAAAAATAAAATATTAATAATCGTTTTTACGACTCGGTCGCTGCGGGGAGGGAGGGACGTTTTATTATTACTCGAAGTTTTATCTGACCCGCGCATGTACTTCACGGTGAAAATTTCGCTTTTGTTTTTATTATCCGAAATTTATTGTCACTCCCCGGACTCCACTATCTCGTTTCATTACGCGCTCACGCGGGCACGCGTTCCGCGCGATAGCACATCGCGGACTAGACTCGGTGATAATTCATTTTCGGTCCTGAAACGAGCTCACACTGTCCGCCGCCAAATTGCGTGAATTTTTGGTCCCCCTCGTGTATGTAGATGCACGTGTATGGGCCTTTCCGGACCAGGTATTCGTTTTATTTTCCTCCGTATTAGTATTATGTAGGTCGTCACGGGAGGCAAACAAAACAAAAAAACGAGAAAAGAACTTGCAGTGTAATAAATCAAGCCACATTGCCGTGTCTGAGTGACAGTGAAAAAAAAAAAAAAAAAAAAAAAAAACGAGCACTGGTTACGATCGCGACTAGAACGGAGAGACAAAATTGCGGCGATAACTTTAGTGAACCATATTTTTTTGGCACAGGCATATTACAATTATTATTATCATTATTTTCTAATCTTACATCGGCGTTTCCACTAAAGACGACAAAGACATTTTTTTCCCCAAAAATCAACTGCTCTACAAAAAAAATGTGTACATTAATACGAGTCGCCTGACGTGGAAATCCCGATGCAAATAACATACCTACCACAGTCACCTGCGCGTTCCTCTTTCGCTTCACTAAATTGAATTAATTAGCAATAAATTTGTCGATTCTGTCGTTAATTTAGCCCGGACCCCCGAACCCCCCCGGTACTGTCGTTCAATTCGGCCGCTTCCGTATGCCCATCTATTATATCCAGCATATCATAAATACCGGCTCGGTGGCGCGGTCACGCGGTACAAAATTGTAATGATAAAACAAACGAGTTTTCCCGGAGGGCGAGCGTGGCGCGCGGATGTTCGACCCGCGACCGTATAGATCCGGGCCCCCCGTTTTTCGTCGTCCATGGCATTTCCAAATTGCCGGGGGGAGATCGAGGCAGAACTGGCCGTTAGCATTATCGCCTCCATATTGCGCCTTTGTGATATTGAGTGAGAAAGCGCGGCTGCTAACGATAATGGCGGGGGGGCCACGAACCCGGCTGGTGCCTCTCCCGCTCTCTCCTCGAGGGCAGGACGACGATGAGGACGTCGAAGCGGCCTCGGGGAAACCGTGGGGTACCTGAAAGGAGGAGGGGGAGGGTAGAGGCGAGGGCGACAGTGCACGAGAGTGGCGAGATGAGAATTGCTATAGATGTGCCCGGGCCACGTAGTAAATGTATCTGCACCACCACAGCCATGTATCAGGGGTATGTTGACGGGGAGAGGCGAAGGAAAGCGACGTTGGGTTTACTCCTACGACCCTCTGGCTAATAGTGTCCTTATCTCGGAATAGTAACAGCAGTGAACTTCCGGCCACTGGTACCCGAAGGACGATGATGGTTCTCGACGCGTTATGTTCCAGCTGTTGACGTAACGAGCTCGCGTTGATGACGTACTCGCTCCTTCTCTCGCACCTTCTCGCTGTACTGTTTTCGTGGTTGCGCCGAGTAAAAGAATTCAGTAAAATCAATAATATATTTTTATTCAATGGTCATAATATATTGGTGTGAAAGTATCTTTTATTGGAATCAAATTGATTTCAATCAATTGATTTTAAATCGAACTTGATTATTTTTAGCAACGAATTCAATCTCGATTCGATTAATTAACCTCAGTTATTCTATCTCATTGGGCTCGGGGCTTTGATGTTAAAAAAGCGAGAACACTGGTACCCGAAGGACGATGATGGTTCTCGACGCGTTATGTTCCAGCTGTTGACGTAACGAGCTCGCGTTGATGACGTACTCGCTCCTTCTCTCGCACCTTCTCGCTGTACGATTTTCGTGGTTGCGCCGAGTAAAAGAATTCCGTAAAATCAATAACATTTTTTTTTAATAGTCATAATAGATTGGTGTGAAAGTATCTTTTATTGGAATCAAATTGATTGCAATCAATTGATTTTAAATCGAATTTGATTATTTTTAGCAGCGAATTCAATCTCGTTTCGATGAATTAACCTCAGTTATTCTATCTCATTGGGCTCGGGGCTTTGATGTTAAAAAAGCGAGAACACTAAAGAGTTATTTGTATATCGTCGGAATTTGTGAGCTGGAATCGAGAGCCGTGAATGGCTTCATTATACTGGTGTACAATGCTTCTCATAGCGAGAGCGAGCGCGGAGGCGCACAAACGAGTGAACAAATATACACTCTCGTGGACTTTCTTTCGTGATCTATTAGCGAACTCTCTTTGTATTACTCGCGCCAGCGCTTCGGGCTGTCTCAGACTCAGCCGGCGCTGGTTCACCGGGGATTCTCCGGCTGTGATACAAACTCGGGCGCTGACAGTGGAGCACTGATGCAGCACAAGCTGAGCCAGGAAGTAGGTATGCCCCGTGCTGAGGCAGACGCGCGCTTACACCGCGGTGAGAGTTCCCGGGAGAAACGCGATCGTCCGCGCGGTCACACATTAACGTTATAGTTCTAGACCTGGGCGTGAATAGGCCAGTGCATTGCACTGCATTGCACGGTGCATCTCGTCGTGCGCTGGTAATCTTTGGCTGATCTTTCGGAGAGGTCGAGCCAACTCGATATTCTTAAGAAACGCGATTATCGTTCATCATTGCCTGTAGCTGCCGTATACAGTCTACCACTTATTTAGAAGCACTTCGCTAAAATCGAGGTTACTTTTTTTTCGATCGACCAAACTTGGGTTTTCTTTTTGTGTTCGAGAGAAAACTGTATAATGAAGAGATTGCCGCAAAGCGGAACGCGATATCTTGATTTCTGAATTTTTTACAGGATGGTAAAATCAGGCCCTCAAAAATCGCAATTTTTTAGAACATTTCGTTTTTTTGCGAAAAAAAAAATGTTAAATTAAAAATCAAGATATTGCATTCCGCCTTGCGGCATTCTCTTCGTTATATAGTTTTTCCCGGAACGTAAAAAGAAAATCCAGGATTGGTCGATTGAAAAAAAGTAACCTCGATTTTAGCGGTGTCGAAATTTCGAAAAAAGTGAAAAATAATTTTTTGCGTTTTTCTCGTCGATTTTTTTCTTTTTCGGGCGAACAACGGTGTTTTTCGGAATCAGCGAGAAATTTCCTATCGGATACGGTTTTCGAGCTTTGCGAAATCAACAATTTTTTTTTTTTTCTCGAAAAACGCAACTCAACTTACGGCTTTAAAATTCTGTGAAAAATTCAAAAATCAAGATATCTCGTTCCCCCTTATGGCATTCTCTTCGTTATAAAGTTTTATCTGGAACGACGGAAGAAAATCCAAGTTCGATCGAGCAAAAAAAAAGTAGCCTCGATTTTAGTGATGTGCACTTATCATCAGCAAAAAGTCATACTTTTCCAACATCTTGAAAATGTATCCTCGTCGAATCGAGTCCATAATTTCGTGTCCTCGGGTTCTTCATCCTTTTCGTCGGCATAAACGCCACGATGACGATTATTGGCCCAGCGGCATTCGCCATGGTTCTTCCAATTACGACAGCGAGTGGGCGAGCAATGTCGAAAATTCTCTTGCCGCGGATGCCGTTAAAGCGCACCGGGGGAATCCCCTGCAGTCGAGGGCATTTCGACTCGCGGGCGGCGGCCACACTCCACCGGAATCGAGTGGAGACCGTGAGGAAGTCGACTGGAGCAACTTATATCGCGTGCCATTGCGGAACCCGGGAACGGGATTGCCGCGAGTAATTCTAATTGGTAGAGACGAGAGCAAAAGAGCAATGAATACTCAGGAAGATCCCGCTCGCAGGCTCGCGCTCCTCGACTTCCGGTCGCTCGCGCTCATCGCGATGTCTTTCCACGTTGCCTTTTTTTCTCTCTCTCTTTTTTTTGCGTTCGCCTCGCTCACCTCCGCACCTTCACTCCACGGTTTATCCTCTCGCCGAATGACTTTTACCTAATGTCGGCTACTTTCACATTCCGTAACGAGAGACTACATCACCGGCTAATCTTCTCGTACTGTCGCTGCTTTTTAATTGTGCATCAAAAATGAAAATAAAAGAGCGCCAACGCCGTGCAAATATGTACATTAAATAACGCATTAATCATTGTTTCGCAATTCTTCTCGCGGTGTCGCGGTTTTTAATTGCGCATCAATGATGAAAATGAAAGATCATTAGCGCGGTGAAAATATATGCATTAAAAAATTAATTAATCATTGTTCCGCAACTCCCCTCGCATTGTCGCGATTTTTAATTGTGCAGTAAAAATGAAAATAAAGGACTAACGCTGTGGAAATGTGTAATATTAACCAAATAAATTAATCATTGTTTTGCAATTCTCCTCGCGTTGTCGCGATTTTTAATTGCACAGTAGAACGAAGTGAAATCAAAAATATTATTAACGACGCGAAAATATACGTTGAGGTACAAATTGGTCGCGCTTTGCGCTTTTAAATTTAATGAAAGTTTCCGCCGCGCGAGACGAGCGTCCGCTCAATTTCAATCGACGCACCGGTATGTCGAGCACCAGGTGAATTGCGGCGGTGGCGCGCGAGGAGTGGGGACGAATTTGTGAGTGGCTCTTATTTCCTTTCTCATCACCGTTCCGTGTACCCCGGCCTATCGATTTCTCTCCCGTGGATACAAACGGCTGCGGGAGGATTTCGCTCCGAGAGACAACGAAAGTGGGCCGATCGCACGCGAGCCTCGCGACCTTAATGGAGCACGCGTTACGCGCTCGGTGCTTCTGCCGGCGATGTTATGTCGCCGCTGGTGCCGCCGCGCGGCTTTCTAAAAAAAATTCGACGTTACGGAGAACGCGAAAAATAAAAACGAGCAATTTCCAATCGGGAACCACGCGCGTACCGTAATCTCGCTTATGATTAAGGCAGGGAAGATGCTAAAGATTCCTCCGGCTGCCACTTAGCGAGATGCACCGACGTAAATAAAGTGCCGGTGATTCGCGGGACGACCGCGAGCTTTGAAAAATGGCTTTATATATATTTACCGTCGCGAGACGAACCCACCGCGTCATTCCGCGTTATTTATTGCTTTTATATTTCTCAGAAGCGAGAGAAAGAATATTGCAATTTATTCTGAGAAATTTTAATAACGCCGATAGAAATCGAGACTTCGACATTTTTTATCAGCAAATCAATTTTGCCAATTTTTTTTTCGTTCGCCAGTCGTTTTATTGAAATTCATGAAAAAAAAAATTGAGTCCACCCATTTGGAGCCGTCATGAATTTTTTTTCTTGTTCCATATAAAATCCAGGAAAAGACAGATAAGCACGTTTTTTAAGTGATTTAAAAAAAAATCATTTAAGGATTTGGCGAATTTTTTATTAAACGTGATCCAACAACTACCAACCCCTATGGAAATAAAGCATATGCAAGATATATAAGCTATATATAATTATATATTGGCCATGAGTTCTGTATTCCTTATATATTTTCGACTATACTTTATTTCCACGGGATACGAATATACGATGGAAATAAAGTTCCGTCGCTCAAACGATTCGTTCTCGACTGAACATCCTAGTTACAAAGTATCCCGTGTCGCCTCAACTCCACGCTCGAGACATCTGGATGCATCGCGACGTCTACGGACGCCCGAGCGACTATCCAGACTAAACTACGCTTAAACAACCTAGACCTCCGGGCTCTCATCGAGTGGATACGGAGCCGCTGCGTTACAGTGCGCCACCAACACACACCGTTCACTGTACCCCGGTGCGGCATGTACGTTCGGAGGCAAACTTTAATTATCGTCGGCGAACCGTGCGGATTATCGCGACCCGCTGGGATTTCGCGTTCCTCAGGCACACACTGAGGTATAACCGGGCGGGATATATTCCCGTCCTCGTCTTATCGTCCTCCCTGTCACCAAGTGCGGCATCCCTCCGTCGTTCGCGTCCCGCTCGTCTTCGCCACGTTATAGCGTTAAAATCCCTCGTTTGAAACTTCCGATCTGACAAAGCTATTATTAGGAATAATCTATTCGGCACAGGGTGAATAATTCTCAGCTCCACAGAGCAGCGCTTCGTGAAAAGCTGACAAAAAGCTTACAGAATGCTCCAAAAAGAGGACAAAAAAAATTGTCACCAAAAAGAACGAGTCAGGAATGACTTTTCATTCGGCGCGAGGAAAATTGATTTGCAGCTATAGAAATGGTCCCAATTGAAAGAAAAAAAAAAAAAAAAAAAAAAAAATTCAATTGACAGTGGAATAAAGAAAATCCGGTTTGCCGAGAATTACGAGGAAATTTAATTGTCTCTTTTGGCCATGAACGGAGGATTCCACGCGTGTGGATTGAATGGATTTTTGTCGAAATAATAAAAAGCCGCCCCGAATGTGCTGTGCATTCAATTTTCGGATGGAACTCGGATTTGGCGCCGAGCTCGTTGTTGCAAAGCCGGCTCTACACGCATCGCTGGAATCAATGATTCTGCCGCGAATTCGACGCACCACGCGTCAGAATCCTCGAACTTTGTCGCGACTGTAAGACGAAGTCGGTGGTGAAATCCCCGATTATAATTTAACACCCGCTAACGCGTATTTCGCGACGCTGGAAACTTTGGTCGGTCGAGAGATGAGCGTTCGCCACCCTCGCACTTGTCGCACGCGAACGACGCGCACCGAGAGTTCAGCGATAATACACAGAGAGTACATTCGGCGGTGCGCAGATGTCGCGCGATTCTAAACACTTTCGGCTAACTGTTTTAGCTAAATCACGCGGGTAATCGCGTCGCGAGCGCACGCAGATGCTCCAAATAAATTAGCATGAATCGGGTCTGCTGCGAAAACAGAAATCGCGCAAACATCCCGCCGCGTTGCGGCGCAGCGTATTTAATAATGTTTAGCTAGAAATTCGCAATTCTGTAATACTTCGTGAAGCATACACAATGGATTACATGATTCATATATTAAACCGCCTCCAGGAGCTTTCGGCCACAATTAGCGGTGCTGTTTGTGTTTACGCTCGCATATACAATCTCGAACAGCCTCGTTTTGTTGTTACGCCGGAAACACACTGTTACATCCGGCCGGATTAGCAGCACCTTTCTGATATTTTTCGTAATGGAGAAAGTAGTTTTTTCTCGGTGCGTAGAATAATTATTTTTTACACTTACAAAAAACATGACTTTATGATACCTTGTTTTGTTATTCATGAAATTTAATGATATAATTTAAAAAATATATTTTATTATTATTTATTTATTTATTTATATCAACGGGAAAATCCCTTTTACATACTTTGGTTTAATACATTTGAAAAACAAATTATTAATATTTTACCATGGTATTTAGCATTAATATAGCATGAAGAACATCCTTTAAAGAAAAGAAAATAATCAAGAAAAAAAAGACAATAACGTCATTCGTAGTGGAGAAGGTCGCCTATTGAGTTATTATCGCCTATTACTATTTTTTTTCTTGTTATCATTCCCTTATTTTATTTTTATTTTTTTATTTTTCGCAATCTTGGATAAGAATTGGCTGACTTTTTTTTTAAGTAAATGGGAAGGTGGCTCAGCTAAATGGAAAAATCAAGCGGGCGATGTACTCGCAGCGCGTTATCGTGTTTGCAAAACGACGAGTATCATTTCGCGAAAAGTAAATCCGAAACTCCCGACACTATTCGCCCTGGCAACAGTATAGCAGCGCCAAAAGCGGCGGCAGTAGCAGCAGCAGCAGCGGCGGCGACGGTAGTCCCGGGTAATCCTTCGAAGACTTTCCATGCAAGAACTTCCTTCTCGTTTCCCCTCTTTCTCGCTGCTTTAATTCTCTCTCGCGCTCCCGCGGAAACTTGCCACTTAGGTAAGCACTCGGGTATTTGCGTTTCCTGGAGGGAAGTGAAGCGCTCGGTGTGTTTGTCCCGCGTCGGATGTCCCGAAGACACAGCCGCGGACTCGGTGGAATAAGAATCCCCGCGTCTCTTCTCTCCACTTTTCGGTTCATCCACATTCTCTTCGCGAGCTTTCGTCGCGAAAATTGCAACGACCCGGCTGAAGGGGCTTGAAATAAGTCGCGAGGCGCAAAAAAGAACTCGACGCACACGCGGACAAAACATTTTCAAGGGTCTTGCACGAGAAAAAAAAAAAACAGCTGCAATTCGTTTGTCATAAAAATAGCTACAGTTTCTAATCTCCGATTTTGATAATTTATTTCGTAATTAGTTTCTTTTCTAAAAACAACAGTTTTTAGGAAAAAATTCAACAAAAATTAATTACTTTCGTTTGTTTAAATATCTTCTTTGCATCATCTGCATAAACGCGCGTATGGGATATTATAGGATAAAAAAAAGCACGAAATGACATTAATTCCTTAAAAAATTTCGCAAACTTGCTTACGAAATTTATACGATTATTTAAAAAAAACGTACCATATTACAAAGTACCTGGACTGTCTCATCATCATCCCACTTCAGAGCCCCCCTTCGTATAATAACGGTGACCTGCATGACCCTATCTCCCCCTTCAGTCAGCGAAGCGTAGAAAAAAAAAGAACGGTGTATGTAGAGCAGCAGATGGAGGGCAAGAACAGATGAGATGGTTATGCTGGCTAGTGGAGAATGGCCCGGCGGAGTGGAAGAAGATAGTTTCGGAGGAAAGTAAAGAGTTGCAGAGGGACAGGAAGGGGGAAAAAAGGCGGAGAGGGGAGAGGGGGGGCAGAAGAAAAAAATGGAGCTTCGAGCGAGCGGCGGGAGGGGTTGGAACGGATTGCTCCGAAAAGTTTTGCACGACTTTCGTGCGGTTTGCTCTCTCTCCTTCTCCCGCTCGACAATGCAAGCGGTAGCGAAACGCGCTGGTCCAGCACGCCCTGGGGTTCACTCGGTAGACCGTAGGGCAGAGTGGCGTTTTCCACTCGGCCAGCGGAGCGCCCGGGTGGCTTCGCTGCGGCTCTTTTCGGGGGGATGCGCACTCAATTTTCCGAGGCTTAACTGCTCTCCCGTTTTTCGTGCGGGTGGTCCAGCCACGGCGGAAGGAATAGGTGGTCGCTCGAAGCCCACCGACTGCTCCCGCTGATGGTCGGCCCGCACCCTCGGCAGCCCCCCCCCCCCCCCCCCCCCTGCCTGTATATACGTATATGGCTGAGCTACCTCGGCCGCAAAGTCCTTTGGTTTCTTCGTTTATTTCGTGCGACCTCCGACGTGCGGTCTGGCACCTGACATTACTCTTTTCATTACCGCTACTATCGCTTGTTTCGCGGACTGAATTTTTCCGATTCTGCGGGTGAGGCGATTGTGGTCGAGACGCGAGCGCATCTTTTTCCCGTGTCGACGACTGATTAAATCGTTGAGAGGGATCGGGCTGCCGAAAATTGTTGACGGCCTGGAAAATAACTGATTCAGTAACACTGACGACGAGAAGGAAATATAAAAATGATGTTGAAGTTTGCATTGTTGGAATGCAACGACATTCGAAAAAAAAAAAAAATGCTAATTAACCGAAATAATGAAAATAGGCATAAAAAGCCACCACAACAACTAATTGTCGTGATGACTTTTACACCTAATTTCATCATTTGGGTTAATTGGAATTCATTTTTTTTTAAATGAATTTCGTTGCATTCCAACGATGCAAACTTCGACATCATATATAAAATGATAATTAATAATCATGTGTTATATATACAATTTTTTGTAATCTGTGTTAATTATTTTAAATCAATTAATTAAAATAAATTTTACTTGGATGAGTGACATTTTCGTATGAATAAAAAATGTTGTTGCAGCTATCGGAAAAAATATGTCACTGACGTATTTTTCAAATGAAGAACTCACAGAGCGCGGTCATCCAATCCGGAATGACGCTTAGCGGCGCAGCGAAAAGAGGATACTGAGGGATGTGCGGCGCTCCGTCTTTATATCCCAATGAGAGATCGCGAGGGGTCTTCGATCTCACGAGACAAAGTGGGATTCACGTCCGATATCCTCACTTTTTTCCCCGTCTCACGAGAAGATCGCGTCCCGTCGCGACGACGTTTCAATCGGGAAAGTGTCAAGTGGGATCTTGCCGCGGCGAATGTCGCTCTGCGGAACTGCCATACGTATATACGCGCGTGTGTGTGCGGATGTTCCTTGGCGTAGAATTTCCTGCCAGATCTCCGAGTTCAGTCGGTGCGCTCGCACCGTAGCGCGTCGATTAATCGAGACGGCAAATTGATGCCCACCGAGGATCTCCAGAGTCCCGATTGATCGGCTCGCTTGCCTTCCCCATACACGCACCCGCTCGGTCGTGCTTTTACCGCTCGATCGAGTATAAATTGTTCGGCGGCGCGTACTGCATCTCGATCCCCATACGTCGCTGTGTACTTATACGTGTGGACCGTGCTCAACGCGCGGCCAGAGACGCGCGCACCACCGATTTCTCATAGCACACATTTGCACGCCGCGATAGCTCCAACCGATTCGAGTATCTACGTATGCTCTGCGTACATTGCCAATGGTTCGAGAACGCATTTGTCGGTTCAGCCGCCACGCGGCAAACGTTAGGCAACATGAATTTTTTATTGACTCCTCTGTGGTACGTTAAATTATGCAGATAACACGAAAATTACGTTGCCACACTCGGTGCAGAAGTTACGGAGAATATAAACATTTGTCGGAGTGAAATTGGATTTATTCGGTATACAAAGATTCAAGTATGATTTCAAAAATGTTGTAAAATTTGGCCTCTGGTACTACACAAAAATGCGCCAGAAATTTTGCCACGTGCTTTCATCAAATATCATTTCCTACGGCCTTTCAAAAGCGAAATGAAAAAAAAGAAAAAAATGATTTCGCTTTCATTTTGATTTTCGCTTTCCGCGAAATAATTTTTTTTTATTTTGCTCTTCAGTAGCAGTCAGTTTGCCAGTGAAGCACATTGACTGCTTTCAAACCTGCGCGAAGGTATAGTAAGATTTTTTTGAAGCTCGAGGCGCACCAACGTCGCACCTCAAATTAGGTAAATTGATATATACATTTTACATCCAAAAATACAAAAAAAATCCCCGTACGTGACAAAAACGGTATTTCCGCACCGCGCGCGGGAGCTCCAAACACGCGTGTATCTAATGAAAGAAGATTATTCGTCGGATTCGCAGGATGCATTCCCGTTTACTGTAGCTAAATAAAAGAGTAATAAATTCATTCGCTCGTTCACTCATTCATTCGTGATTCAAAGAGCCTTTCCACCTGTACGGTTCCAGCGTTTATTATTCGTACACGCGAGAGCCCGACGAACACGAGACACGAGACACGAGGGAGATAGAGAGTGAGCGAAAACCACGTCTACCTCTCCGCGCTCGCGCAGCGAGGCAGACAGCGTGTACCAGTACCGCGTGTACGTGAGTACAGAAGCTGATGGCCCATTGCCGGTGCTCGTGTGCGCAATTGGAGAAGCGCCAGAAAGTTGCCCGTTTTCCAGAGAGCGGGGAGAGCGGCGGCTTTTCGCTCGGCGAGTTCGGGCATTGTTCGCGGTGGCAATTACGCTGTTTCCGAAAACGAAGCGTCGGCAACGCCGCTACCGAGAGGAAAAACTTTCTGCCAACGGCGGCTCGCTCGCGAGCGTTGCGGACTCGGGCCAGCATCGCGAGGGCGGCAACTATTCTCGTTGGAGCGGAGTATAACAGCGCGACCGGTATAGACAGACGGTGTGCGGTTGAAGTGTACACACGATACCTCGCACAGTGTTTGCACAGAGTTTTGTTATCCGACGAGAGATCATTGTCGACGTTTGTAATACGAACATTTCGCTTGTTTTTTTTTTTTTTTTTCTTCTTTTCAGCTCCTCCTTTCCTTATGGCGAATTTCGCTCATTGCCAGTGACGGCGCGTATCGTCGAGTGAATTAACGTCAGGTGCACAATGGCTTCGTCGTGAACGTACGCGGGCTGCGGGACTAAACGCGGAACGACACGGTGGAATTTTGACGAAGACCCGCAATTGTTTTCCGCAGCTTTTCCTGGTTCTTGTGGCCTGTTTGGTTGGAGTTAGTCGGTGTTGCTTGGAATTGTTGTAAATGGAACGCGAATTGGCTGGAATGAGATTAGGTAGATGGGGATGGAGTTGGGGGATGACGCAGCCGATGTTTCAATGTAGCTTCGTAGCTATTTATTATCTGCAGAATTTTTTTTTTACGAATTTTGGGAATTTTGACGAAGACCTGCAATTGTTTTCCGCAGCTTTTCTTGGTTCTTGTAGCCTGTTTGGTTGAAGTTAATCGGTGTTGCTTGGAATTATTGTTGCAGAATTTTTTTTTTACGAATTTTGGTTTTTTTTTTGGGAATTTTGACGAAGACCTGCAATTGTTTTCCGCAGCTTTTCCTGGTTCTTGTGGCCTGTTTGGTTGAATTTAGTCGGCGTTGCTTGGAATTGTTGTAAACGGAATGCGAATTGGCCGGAATGAAATTAGGTAGATGGGGATGGAGTTAGGGGGATAACGCAGCCGATGTTTCAATGTAGCTTCGTAGCTATTTGTTACCTGCAGAATTTTTTGGTCGATGTCGAAAGGCTTGAGTACAATTGAGCTACAAGCTATGTTGATTTTGTGGAGACCTTGATTGTTGATCTACGCCAATATTTACGTCAAATCTTGATGAACCTTTATGGTTCGCCGCTTTTACCTCTTTCACCATTTGTTTCTTCCAGAATTTCCAGGTGTCCAGACAGCGCCAGACGTGTATTGTTGCCCTCGTGCACTGAGTGAAGGGAAGCATGGTGGGCATCCGCATTGGTGCATTGGCGGCAGGGGCAACGACAAGAGGGTTAAGCCGGGCTTACGCCCGATGTACTAAGCTTGTCTGATAACATTGATTCCATGGATATATAGTACGCCTCGTACATCCTTTGCTATTTACCGGCACAGCCTACGACAAAATAGTATGCGGCTGTTATTCTCTGTTAACACTACAGCTCATTACCGCGTCTAGTAACGAATTTCTAAATGACCAATATTTGGCACGGTAAATCAAATAAATTCCCTCGGAAATGCCCAATAAAATAATTTTTTTATTTCACAATTTCTTTTTAACTTACGGCCAAAACGTCATCGACTATTTCAACATAAATGATTTATATCAATTTTTGTATAGGAATGTGAAATTCATTATTTGGGTAAAATTAAATATTTTTCGAACAAAAAGCCACGGCTACCTCTTATTAAAAAGCTCGAGAATATTTATTTATTTATTTATTTTAATATAAAAAAATTCTTATATCGTTTTTCCAGTTACGATTAGAATTCTATACGTACAAAAACCTTTAACGAACTTCAAATTGTCCCGTTTACGTATCGTTTATTATGACTTCGCCATTAAAGCCCGCAAAGTTTCGTTTTATCGATGAAACAAAAAGAAACTTTATCGTTATCGTATTTCTTTACGAGTAAATGTTTATTGGTTTTTTTTTATATCTCCACTGTATTCTTGACCCCGTGGCTGCAACGCCGAGATTAAATGTTATATCAAAAAACGAAAAATCCCGCGACACATCAGCTCAACGGATATATTCCGACCGAGGCTTTGCATATAAATAAAGAAATTATTGTGTATCGCGTTGCGGGCTATAAGAGGGTCGCGGCTGTTACGTAACTGCGAATCCGGTTTCGGATTACATCGCCGACGTGAACGTGGATATATTCAAACGTATGGAGATCCCCGATTGATCCGATTTCGCATGATCGACGAACCGAACACGCTCGGCCCGCGAATCTGTCAATACATCCATTAGGGTATTCGAAATACGAATCTGCCCTGTTTAACCTCAATTCTCGGGGTTCACCCGGTAGATATTTCTTTTTTTTTTGTTGGGTTGAACGGTCTATCGGGAATAGAATCGTTCGGTTCATCGAGCACAAACGACTGCAGGGAGCCAGCCGGGTCGAACTATGCGTGCGTCGGCCCAGCCGGGCTCGGGTGGGATCGGCCCGACCACATACTCTACATTTCGCCCCGATTCAACCATTGACCGCTGTGTTTCCATCGTTCACGTTTATTTTAACGGCCCTGTTCCCGCTTTATTTTTTCCACCCTCCTCGTTCTTTTTATTGTTTTCGTCGTGACGAGGGCTCTGGAAATTCGTCGAGTGTCGGGTGGGAGGAATCGATGTCACAGTAAATTTAAGTCTCGTACGAGCTCGTCGGGAGCGCGCCCGGCTTTTATCCAATATACCCGGGGACAGCCGAGCGTCGACGTGACTGACTTTCATTGCGAGCGACGATTCATCGTCCAAGTAATTAAAAATCAATGCAAACTGTGCGCCTCTGTGCATTGGTATCAATCTCCGTGTGTGCGCGCGCGCTCGTTCATTCAAACTGTCGTCTCGCGCGTGTTCGTTCAGTCTAAGGAAACGTCCCTCACGACTGCATTAATGATCGCACATTATGGACACGTGCGCCGAGTGTACATTGGCGATCATGACCTAGACGCGCTTGTCGATAATACGAGACTATAGCGTTCGGTTATTTGGAGCATTTGCTTCCTCGAACCTACGAACCATATCGTTGAAGACACCGGGGCTTAATGAATCAGAGATTATTTCTTCAAGGCTGTTTGCAAATATTTTCTTCATGATATGCAACTTCAGGCAGATTAATTGCCCTTTCGTGTCCTAGTTCAAGATGCGACGCATGAAAAAAGTTTTCTCCAATAACCCCACATTTTTTCCATGGACCAATTTTTTTCTCTCACACTGAGAAAACGGTTTTGCTATGCCAGCAAATCTTTTGTTCAAATAGTGACAACATTGCGTTACCTCCTAACCGAGCAAACAATTTTGTTGTACTAGCAAAAAAATTTGTTTGCCTAGCACAGAAATATGTTAGTCGAGCAAAAAAAAATTGTTAGCCTAGCGCATAACGCAATGTTGTCACTATTTTAATAAAAGATTTGCTGGCATAGTAAAACCGTTTTCTCCGCGCAGGATCAGATTCGAAAAAACGACACTCGCAGCTTAAATATATTTCTCACCGAGCAAGTATTAAGAACAAATCCTTGAAAAATGTTGCGCAAACGAATTTGGTCCGACGAACCCGATTCACCGCGCAAACCGCACTTTCTATAAGACACGTACACGTTGGAAAGCCACGAGGAAGAGAGAACATCGATCAACGTGTGCTGGCTGCACGCGCGAGACGTGTAATTGGCGGCTGCTGCTGGATGATTGAGTCGCCAGCAGCAGCAGCTCTCGAACTCTCGGAGTGCACGCATTCGTGGCCCGAGAGCGCCGCCAGCTTTGAGCAACGCTGCCAGTGTCAGCGAGCGTGATGCCTCACCGCAGTTCACGACTGTTACAATGAACATTTTCCTGGTAATAAATTATGGTAATCCGCGAGAAACGTTCGGTCTGTTGTACACACATCGTAGTAAGTGACAAACGAGTGGTAGTGAAATCAAACAACGCGATGATTCAACACGCGATACCCCGTTGGTAGGGTAGGTGTGGGCAAAATGGGACACCTATTTTTTCAGTTCCAACTATTTGTGCGGGCAAAATGGGACGGACCCTCATTTCGTGAAAATCGCGTCTATACGACGCAATTCAACGAATATAAGCGGAATATGAAGATTTTTTAACAATTTTGAGTGTTTTAAGCAATCTGGCCTTTGGAAAATCACTTTGAAAAAAAAGAATTTTTTTACAAATATTTTTTTTTTCCAATATAACCGTTAAAGAGTATCACCGAGTAAAAAAAACACGAATTTACGATTTTGGGGCTGTGTCCCATTTTGCCCGCACTTTTTTTTGCCGACGCCCAAAATTGATGGTTGGAATCGAATTTTTGGATCACAAGCAATCGAAGTACACTTTTGTTTTCGTCATAAAACCATTTTTTGCTCGTGCGTCCCGTTTTGCCCGCACCTTCCATATATATATATTTGTAGGTGTTAACAATAATAACAGTAATAACAATCAGCGATTCGGGGAGCTTCTGAGTGGATATATAGAGCTGCGCAGCGTCGATGGTGTTGAGTGCGCAAAGCGATGGTCGAACGATGGTCGTTTGACCCTGTCAGGTCGGCATGTAATATGCATCCCGTACTTTGAGTGAGTGCTTATGCTAATCGGAAGATAAATAGTAGATACTCGTTGCACCTAGTCGACGGCTGAGTATGATGGGGTTTGTGTAGCAAAAACACGCCCCGGGCGCTGTTTATACCTGCGCCCATCCCTGTGTTATCTATCAATCCGATAACGCGTACATTGATTTAATGAATTATATGGTCAAACCTGATGCATAAGTCATTTTGTCGCCGCCGCGCACTGTAACATGACTTGCTTTCACGGTAATGAAGTTTATGCCAGGATATAAAACAGATATACCTACTTTAGATATATCGAATATATTCGTGATATATGTATCCATGAATTTGATAAACAGAATATTTTTCGATACATAAAACGACCGGAAATTCTATAGGTCCGCCGTATTTTTGGATAAACTTACCGCGAGGGTTATTATAAGCTCGATCTTGGAAAGTGTCGGCGGTAAAAGTAATATACGACATGCGAGAACCAAGACGCCCGTATAGGTAGGAATATAAACGTGCGTATTATACCTCCGCTATATAGTGCGCTGCGCCGCTTCTGCTGCTCCGCTCACGGGAATCAGAAACTCTCCTTGGCCTGTGACATTGTGCAGCTTTTGTTCCACTTTTCTTGTTATCTTCAATCTGCTCCACAGTCGGGTTGAGGTACACAATGGACGTATTGTTGCCGACGTCAAGAAGTCTTGAACTAAAAGAATAATGCTGTGATAAATATTAATTCAACTGATCGATAAATGTTTGATTTAGAATCGCAAGGAGCTGTCGAATTATTTTTCGGAGCCTTACAATGAGATGAAATGAGTTTCAGTTCATATTCGAAACACGTGATAGAAATGTAATTTTTTTCTTCACCGACTGTGTTGAATTTATAAAAAAAATTTTTACTTGGTACAAGAAACCGATTTTTCATACGAAGAATGTTTAACAGCGAACTGCGGTAATTTCAGTCGTTTGAAATCTATGGCGGTGCGCAGAATAAATAAAACAAAATGGTCGAACGTGAGCCGTGGAAGAGCCATCGAATTCAGGGCGCACCTAATACAAGAGATTCCACAGGGGGCAGCGGATGGTGGGGGGAGAGTCAATCGGTATTCAATAAAATGTGGTGGAGATCGTCTTCGTTCCCGTTCGAGGACGTTCGCTCGACGCTCGCGAGCGAACGAGCGATGTATATGTACTTCGCCGCTAGTGGATTCTACTTCACTGCCCTCTTGAACGAGATCGAACTCTTTAAACCAGGATTACTCTTACCCTCTTATTGTGCACTCCTGCACCTATTGCGCACGTTCTTACTCTTCTTATGGATTTACATTCGACTTTCCGATTACATTTTCAGAGTTATCGATAAAAATTAGTTTCGACTTATCGATAAAAATTAGTTTCGATTTATCGATAAAAATTAATTTCGATTTGTCGATAAAAATTAGTTTCGATTTATCGATAAAAATTAGTTTCGATTTATCGATAAAAATTAGTTTCGATTTATCGATAAAAATTAGTTTCGATTTATAGACAAAATTAATGAACGAATAAACAAGCATGGATCAAACTGCTAGAAAAATACTAGTTTGGTTGATTCAACTGACCCCGGTGACTGTGGCCTGGCAAATAAATTTCCAACAAGCGTAACGATATTTTTTCACCTGAAACATGTGTTGATCTTTCGAACTGGCAAGCCGTGGGCGAAACCGCACATTTTGTTGCTCAAATTGCGCCTTTATATGACAGCTGTTGGTGTGTTTTTAGCATTCGCGCGTCAATCAAGATCCCCGGATAATCCCGGAGTGACGAAGCGTCCGAGTGCGCTCGTGTACAATGCCATTCCGCGTATAACCCGTGCCCGGTTCCTTATCGTAATGACACACTCGGGCCGTATACCAGCGGAGCAGCTGAGTGTATTACGGTCATAACCAGCGGTACAGTCCAGATAGAGCCGCGTGAGGAGGGCAACATGTATATTCGTACGCAACAAACATAAATCACCTATAATTGCATAGCCAGTGGCTTGCACCCGCCGCCTATCTCTTCGCGCGTTTATACGGCCTCGTGAACGCACGAGCATAAATTCCTTCCATGTGGTGCGCTGCACTTTAACCTTATGAATATTTTTTCGACGCCGAGGGCGACCTCGTCGCAGCCGGGTACCTTACACCATGGGTTTTGAGCGCCGTTAATGGTGCCGCGCGACACGTTTTACGTGCTATTTATTCGTTAGGATGTTACCTACCTTGATATCATCGCGAAAATGACGTTCAAGTTTGCATCGTTGCAATGCAACGAAATTAAAAACAGAAAAATATTTATGAACGCAAATGATTGTATCGGCTATAAAAAATTATTATAACGACTAAGATCATGACGAAACAAAATTATTTCACACCCTCGTGGGGGTGAATTATTTCAATTTTTATAGAATTAATACCTTGTTTTTAATTCCGTTGCATCGCAACGATGCAAACTTTAACATCATTCGGGAAATATAGGCTCTTTATTTTTATTTTTTTATTTTTTTCTAGCATAAAATCAATTTGCGATACATACAGGTGGTGCGAAAATATGTTTTAGGAACATCGGAAAATTGACGACGATGTTGACAAGCAACGAAATTTAAATACATTGAAGGGAAATATGTAGCAAAGAATACCTCGCGACTCGGCTCGAAAATATCCCACGCAACGGCGCACGTAACGCTGAAAGACGTTTACCAAATAATGCACTCGGTGGACGCATTTATAGAGCACAACGAGAACAGCCACAAGGCGGGTGAATCTTATCAGGGGCGCGCGTCGTAACCTTCCTGGTTGACCTCGTTTTGCTTAGCGAGCACGTACCACTCGAGCTGCATTCTGCTCCGCGAAAATTCATCCCACCTGGGGGAAGCTGGCTCGCAGCGTACCGAGAAAAGCGAGACTGGTTGGTTCGTCTAAATTCGACGTAAACAG
Organism: Pimpla rufipes; assembly: GCA_963932165.1. Taxonomy (NCBI): domain Eukaryota; kingdom Metazoa; phylum Arthropoda; class Insecta; order Hymenoptera; family Ichneumonidae; genus Pimpla; species Pimpla rufipes. The sequence goes on from OZ010636.1 coordinate 10,273,372, forward strand.
GCTGTCAGCGCGACGATATTTTAAGGTGTACACAGACAGGTGTTGGCCAACCGAACGAGACTATCGAAGGACCGACAAAAATTGATTGCTCCAAACATTCACATTTAGTTGACATTTAGCTTACTTCAATGAGCCAATCCCATTTCTCAATCAGAGATCATCTCCGAATGGTCTTAATCATTCGAATGGTCGTAAGATTTTTGCCCTTGACAAAAAAATGTGCGATAATGAAGTTACTTCTTTGAAGCACAGGCGAGAGGATTAATAACGGCCGCGTGGCCAAGTCAGTTAAATCTCGTGAATTAAAGAGCGCCTTCACACCTTTAATTAAGCGTTATTAATGCCCACTTCTTTCATCCGCGGAGCTCTGAATGCCCTCGTGCGTAATTCCCAGCCGGCTGGCCTTTAAAAAATGTAACGCGACTGCACGTGTAACGTTAAAAGAAGTTTCGCCCCCAGAGTAGTGCGCCTCGCAGAGAGCCTTTAGAGGAAGCGCGCAACGAGTACGGCCACAGGGTTGGTGAATCTTATCAGGGCCGCGTCGTAACCTTCCCGGTTGACCCCGTTTTGCTCCGCGAGCACGTACCACGTCGAGGTGCATTCTGCTTCGCCGAAAATTCCTGCCACCTGGGAAGCTCGGGGCATGATAGTCTGGCGGACGTCGAGAGACACGAGTGCATTTGAATGGAAAGTAGTGCGCGCGCGAAGCCCCTGGGCCGCGTGGCACGCACTGGATTAAGGACTGTAGAACTCGAAACCCGGGTAATCCAGTGACCCACATTTGAATAATTATTTAAGTCCAAGTGACTGCTCGTCGCATGGACTACGAGATCAAGTCGGGAGAACTATCGAGACCTCGTTGCGGCTCACGGGGACTGGATAAAAAAAATGCCGCTTGGCTTTAATTCTTTTTTTTATTTCTGTTTCTTACAACGCGCTGCACGTTGAAAAAGGAAACCTTGAACTATAGCAGCTCGGATCAAGGAATAAAAGTGGCTGCGGTTGGAAGTCCCGCGGTCAGCACGAAATTCCGGTACAGTTAACCTGATGCGGATACGTGCCTCTTGCCAACAGCGTGTTTTCCGTGTATAGAGGACTCCACGGGCCAGGAATAGAAAAGGTAATTGTGGGGGGGCCAGCGCCATATTTATGCGCATTTAATCACGCCCCTCGTGCACGTATCGAACGTACGTGAGGTTTACGCAGGTGTATTGTATTGCCGACGAATGGGCACTTCTTACGCCCGGAGAATATACATTTTCCAACCTTTCATTAACCGACCTCGCGTCTGGCCATTAGAAGCAGGGTGACTTATGGCTATTTTGTTGGCGAACGTGGTGCACTCTGACGAACGTACTGCGGATTTTCTGAACCCGGTTGAAATGTCCAAATGCCGAGAAAAAAGATCGAGACATTTTGCACTTCCATTGTTAATTCTGTGGACTCCGTTATTTTGTGGATTTCAGTACTTGCTAAATGAATAGAAATGTAATTTGCGAAAATCTGAAGAAAATACTTAGAGTATTGTCAAACTTTACGAAACCGAAAAAGTTTTTTTTTCGCAAAAAATGCAAGGCAACTTTTGGTTTTAAAATTTGGTGAAAAATTCAGAAATCAAGATGTCGCATTTCGCCTTGTGGACTTCTCTTCGTTATAGAGTTTTTCTCTCGAATGAAGGAAGAAAATTCATGTTCGATCGATCCAAAAAAAGTAACCTCGATTTTAGTGAAGTGACAACTGGGTAAGCCTCTATAAGTAGTGTAATAATAACTAATCTTTAGTGCAACAACAAGAAACCGTGAACAAACCATAAATCAAAAAGAAAATGGGAGCTTCTTAACCTTTGGGACAATTTGATAACCAACTCCCGATAGCTGAGCTTCCGTCGCATAAGTTGCTGGGAATGCGCGCGAGGGATCTAACTTCGTCAAGGCCAACGAGTTTGCAAGGACACTGACGCGTGCGGGCGAAACAGGCTGCACAAGTGTGCCAGACAGCAGCAGGTTCGTCGATCCCGAGGCGTGGCTCTCACCCCGCCTCGTTCGCCCACGTTATTTACGTGCATTCTTTATCGAGAATCTCGAGATCCTGGCCTAGGTATATAAGGTAGGCGTAATACGCAATAATAATTGGCAACATGTCGCGACGGCGTAGGAAGAAACTTTCTGGTCGTACGGCCAGTCGTTCATTACATCTGAAAATGTCATTAATAGTCGAAGTAATAACGTCGCAAGTCTGGAACAAAAAAAAAAGAATGTCAAATGCGTAACAGAATGAAAGTGGTTTGCGAAAGTAGGTAACGTCACAATTTTTACCGGCGTAAAATCGTTCTGCTTTTTTTAACTCTCGCCGGAAAACGCTTTTAACGTACAATTGGTGCTGCAAGACGGAAATGTCTTCACAACACTTGGTTACATGAAAATGCATATTACCGAACTGTAAATTACTTCACTCCAAGTTATTATACGGTGTAAAATTAACCGTGTGTCAGAAATAACAGTGAATCATTGCAATAATTGCATACTGTTCACAGAATATTTACACTCCAGGCATCTTAGAATTATTACACCATTAGTAAAATAGTAATTAAAAAACAACAGCAACATGAATAAAAACTGTAGAGTATAACGATTTATAATCCTTCAACTGAAAGAAAAACAAAACAAATGCTGTAAAAAGTATAAATAACCAAATCAAATGGTGTTACCTATTGGGGTATGTTTGACATAATTACAGATTGAATAATCCGAAACGTGTGTAAATCTGGTTGACTCAAGTCCTCTCTCTCAAGTCTCATCAGCATATATCAGTTTCTTATGTCGACAATACATGGTAATGAGCTTAATGCTTCCGGTGTTGCCGAGTGCAGCTTCACTCGACCGAAACTGGAGAGCGCGACACATTCGGCATACAGGTATGCATACATGCAGCAACGATTTAATTGATATCGATCAAGCGACGTTTCAATTAACGCCAAAGGTTCATAGGGCGGCCCGTATATCTGCGCTAGCGTGTGCAACGCGTGCGTTTGATGAAATTCTCATCGTGTGCCCCCCCCGTGCATCGTGCATGCGAAGCGCATCAACGTTGCCGGACAGCCGCACAGATTGCACATCTCTATGGCAAAGCTCACTCTCGTGCACTCGCGTTGCTCTCTGTAACTCGCGTAATTTCCACAGAGTGCGCGTGCATACCTGACACGTATTTGCTCGCCCGCCGTATGTATAGCACTGGCCATGTGGTCGCCTTCCGATTGTCCCGAGTATCATGTGCAGTAAAGAGGTCCATGGTGATTCGCACTCGCGAAATTCAGGCTTCTATTTGTCGTCCATAAGTTGAATTGTTCGTCCGAATAATTTTTCCCCGGCATTTGCCGCACGGCCCTTATCAATATTGATGACGGGTCTCGCGGAAGCTTTTTGCATAATGACAATATACACAGCGTAAATACGGCCGCCGACAATCACAGTGATTAATCAATACTTTAAAAAAGCACATTGCAAAAATAAACACAACGGATGGTTGCATTACTAAATTGACAAATAGCAATTTAATTTCATTATTCTGTTCCCTGCAGGCTCCGCGTGGCCTTTCACCTTTTCTCTACCTACTCTCGTATGTATTGCCATTCCCCGTCCGAGGCCTCCCGAAGGGTTTCGTAATCATGGCAAGATCGATTGGCCGGCCCTTCGCCACAGGGAGCTCGCGTGCTTCTAATTCGTCCACCGGCGAGATCCAACGGCGACCTAATCTGTTTCACCTAGATTACCATCGGCGGGATGCAAACTCACTGTACGTGATGAGAGGAGAGAAAACTGTTACGAAAAGTTGCGAAACCCATGTGGCGAAAGTGTCGGGTGATAAATTTTCAGTGACGGGACAATTGACTAAGGCAGTGGATCAATTGTTGCGAAGGCAATGGAATTCCTTGGCTACTGGGATAACCCGAGGGATTTTGCAAATCCCACGAATATTTTTGTCCCATCTTATTTATTCCTACGTGGGCACAACGATCGATGATTATAATCTGTTTTTTTTTTTGGTTACAAAATGTTCGTCCTCGAAATAAAGAGCCGAATTTACTTTTGAAAAGTAATAATAGTGCGCGGGATGACCGTTGAATGTCGCGTTGCATCACTGGATCATTTCGATGACGGGATGACGATGATTTGTGAAAGTTTGTGCGGCTCGAGACGTCGGATGTTATAGCCCCGTGTTCTGTTACGGTAAACCCGTTCTCTTTTGACCAATATAAAAGCGGATGCCCCTGGTTTCTGGTGTTTGTTAATCGATAATTCCAGCCGGATCTCCGCCTCACCGCGGCGCCACTTTATATTCATCAGATCCACCAATTTTTCCTGGCCTCTTTTTCTTTTTTTTGCTTTGCGGATTACTAATCCGTTTGCGCAAGGATCTCGTAGGTTTTTGATATCCGGGTCCCGCATAATAACCACATACTTTGTTGAATGCCGCGCGATCGTAAAATATGAGCTCGCGTATAAACCGGTAACGGAGTTTATACGTGGCATCTCGCAACTCATTTGCGCGGGTTGCACGCATTTAATGGCCTCATCAAGTCTCCTCTGCCGATCGCGCTCTCGTTGCACTTTCTCGCTCGATGCGCTTCTGCAAAACACTCTCCTCGCTCGTCTACGGTGTGCATCGAGGAGTGAAAGGACTTTGCATAACGCCCTCTTCCCTGTTGACCGCGTTTTCCTCGTTCTCGCGATTTTATTTTTCCTGCAAACTCCACACGAACGGGAGGATAAACTCTCCGGTGCAGCATCTATTTTTTCCCCCCGTATTTTTTTTTTGTAATCGAGCTCTCTCGGCGATGCGCGTGAGAACCGGATCTAAATGTTAATTCGTCATAGCAGCGTCAGGTCTGCATTACTTTCCAGCAATTTTTCCTACAGTTTATCCAGAGCAAATGAAATATTAACATTTCATATTTATCGTATCGTATTTATTGCACACAATTTTTATATTTATTTCTCGTTAAACGCCGTTTGACTGTTTTGTTTTGCTACAATAACTCACTCGATTTTACGACGATAAATCCTCATCGAAGACGATATTCGCCAGACTTTCGAATGAAGGGATATCAGTTTGTCGTTAAATAACGACGCCACAGTTCACCGCGCGTAACCCTTGGATATGATTTACCAATTAATCCTGGCGATATAATCTCGAAATGGACGACGTATACGAACACCTGCTCTACGAAAGAGCCGGCAGTGACGAAACCGGCGTTTGGAATTTTTACCAACAGGTCATCCAGTCCAAGAGACCCTTCTTAAGGATGTACATACATATGTTGCGCAAAAACTTTCGCATTAATTCCCCGTCTCTCGAGGAGAGACGGTGGAGGACGATACCGCGGGAGAAGTGCAAGTGAACGAACGACCGAGTTACACTCCGTTCACCTCCTGATGCGCGTACCACGGCGCCCGGTGAGCCCGGGATTTAGTTGGGACGAGCTGAAGCTCGGGTTAGCAGGTGTTACATACACCGATAGGAACGACATCTTCGGAACACTCGGCGTGGTCGCTCTCGCTGCGTGGGAAACCCCCTCGTTAAGCGTCGTCGAGATTTAACGCGAGTCCGAGGCTAAACCACGGAAAACTGGACCGCCAGCTTAGTCTCGCCGAAGGGGTTCTCGTGTGGTACTCGAGCGAAGTCTTTTACGAGACTCGCGAGGCTAACCGCGAGGTCCCCGTGGCACACGCCGAGCCGAGTGAAAGGATGAGTTCTGTGATGATGCGAGCCTGCTTCACGCCGAGCCGTTACCTTTCATCGCCTTCGTGCCCTGAGAAAAAAAGAAACACGTTCCGTCTTTATCACTGCCTATTGTCGACATCTGCGTCAAAAGACCACGACGATGTTCGGTCTGAATAGGAGGCACGAAGCTTACGATTCGTATAGTGGCTCAAAGCATAAGGAAGACTGTATGCACGGTGTGTAAAGACTATGTCATTTATGTGTAATTCAATGGAAGTCACTTTTGTAACGAAAGGTGAACGAGTGTTGCTGTTTGCAGTTTGAGCACAATTGTAGTTTAGGTGATGAAACTGTTTCTGGAGGTCCGACACGTAGTTCCCTTTGTAGCATTCTACGGCGATGTTTGTTTATCAGGAGCATCCATGAAAATAACAGAATCGATATTTTTCATCTTCAAACAAGTCCGGCGACAAGTTTCAAACGGACCCTGTGTGCAATCGCGGAGTTGCGTCATACGAAGCCCCAGGAATGTAGCGAACTATTGCAGCGTTGGATCGTATTATGGAATGATAGGTGCACCCGGGTTTGAACAGAGAAGCTGACCAGTCTACCGGAGTTTCTAGTGCAGTCGGGCTCCGTGGCAAACATTGCAGGGAGCTAGAGTTACCAACATTGTTTGAAGCCTTCATATAGGTTTCTGCGGGGATGTTTGTTACTACCCAATTAAGCACATAGTTGAGCCGGAGATGGGGCTGTATTTGACTGCGCCAATAAAGCAATAGTTTCCGTCTGCTGGTTACGCTACCTTTTGTACATAGTTCTGTGCGTCAGACGTATAACGGCAAATATTTGTTACACACCACGCGACTTGTACCTGTCGCTGCCTGAAGCGATAATACTAATTGCGGCAGAGGTGATATAGGGCGAAAGTGGTGAATACGGGCTATTAAATGTCATTCGGCCCACGTCTCCGGCTTTCGGGGACAAAATTACACTTCGGTGGCTGCGACGTCGAGCGAATCGTATGATTTACCTGACACTGGGACGACTGAACTAGGGTAGACCGACCAATGACTGAACAGTTAAGCCAATGATTGAACACTTCGTTTTCTTTTTTTTTTCGAAAGCTATCGGATAGTGGGAGTGTTTTCGGGGGTAGAATATACGACTTGAGAACAATGGTATAGGTTACAAGTCGATTTTTACAAAAGAAAAACATTTGAGGTCGATTTTGGCGATTTTCGGTCCGGAGACGGATCTATGATTTCTGACAAAAAAAAAGGTCGCAAAAATTTGATTTTTTAAAAATCGAGTAATAAGTATTGGTAACCAGTGTTTTCGGGGGTAGAATATACGACTTGAGAACAATGGTATAGGTCACAAGTCGATATTTTCAAAAGAAAAAAATTCAGGTCGATTTTGGCGATATTCGGTCCGGAGACGGATCTATGATTTCTGACAAAAAAAAGGTCGCAAAAATTTGATTCTTTCAAAATCTAGTAAAAAGTATTGGTAACCAGTGTTTTCGGGGGTATAATACACGACTTGAGAACAATAGTATAGATTACAAGTCGATATTTTCAAAAGAAAAAAAAAATCTGAGGTTGATTTTGGCCGAAAGTTTTTCAAGCATATGCGCCAGCGCGAGTGACTACCCTAGTCGTCATATAAATTTTACGAAACTTAATTTCGAAGGAAACTTAATTATACGAAACTTTTGGCTTTGTTAAATTAATCTTCTTTATCATTTTGTAACCGAAATTCACAGTGTCCCTGGTCATAATATCTTGGTACCGTGGCTTCAATGGTGCGTGATCCATATAGGCCACCGCTCCCGTGGCCGTGTACGTTGGATTATTGTATTAGCGTTAGCTCAACCGAAAACTCTCGCGGCGTATCAGAAGCGAACGTCCGATCGTTGTTCTCGTTACGCGAGGTAGGAAACGTGAGGCGATTCAATTATTATGTCAGCTCGAAGCTGATCTCTTATTATAACGAAACGAGACGGAGTAACGCAATTGTGCTCCGAAGCTTATTCGCGATCGATCGTTAGCTCGAGTTACGTTTTCATGCACTTATATCCCAAAAACCACGAACGTTTCTACGCCGAACGTGCGGGAAACTAATTCTAACTAGAAACCCGAGTTTAATGGACATCATTGACACGGCAACATCTAGTGTCACGCTAAACTCGTTACACATTTTCGCCCATAATTCCAACAATGCGATTTAAAAAATTAACGTTTCACTTAAATAATTCGTTTGGCTTCAGCATATAACACTTCAATCACTTTACAAATTATAATTTCGTTAACACGACTTTTTTGTTTTAACACACTTAGCTCGGTGTGTAAGATTCTATTAAGCGACGGATTGTCAGGCTAATTTTCACCAGGTATAAATCAATCAAAACTTAATTGAATAAAACGAAGGATGGCCGGAGTTATTACGGTGAATAAGCTCGAACGTTATCGAGAATCGATTAGCAAAGTTCGTCGGGTCGACGTTAATCACAGTTTATACCAGATAACTACACGCAATTTGAGAGTTATGTACCCCGGCGCCGCGATACAGCGAGGAAACTTGGGCGACAGTGTTCTCCCGACTGTCCATGTGTGGTTACGTGGGTGTTGCGAGCGCGAGGAGCCCGCACGTCGCGCGGAAAACGTCGGGCGTAACGCGAGACCGGCGCGAAGAAGATGGATCACCCTGACGCCGTAGTCGCGCGGTGAATATTCCTCGGTCCATTCCATCAGGGGGAGCATTACGAGCTTTCCGGACCGGCAACTGCATCGTTTCGCTTCGATTCTCTTTTACCGCTTTTTATTCCTCGTCGCTGTTACTCGGCCTACCATTACTCATAATTTACGCGCGAAATGGCGGTCACGTGTGTTCCTTGTATAAAGGAAATTACATCGAAAATATATTTTATAACGAATAAAACTTCGTACACTTCGGTCCTATATACGGTTGAAAACTGGTCTCTCTTTTTCTGATTTGGAACATTAGCGAGACAGCTTTCGAAGAGAAAATCGGGCTGAGGCATTCACGGATAAGCGATTCTAATTTGATTAAAGCTGGCTGCCCAGCTATTCGGGCTCTGTGCGCCATCACGAAGCCTTAGCCAGCTGCCTAGACGGCCTTGGATACTTCGGTTCAATTAACAGAATTCCGAACGTCCCGCCTTCACCGCCGCCGCTTCTGCGTTCAAACCCTCTGCGGGACTCGTTACTGCAATTTTGAACTCTGAAATCGGAACCGAATGCTTTTGCGTTCGGAGTTTGGTTCGAGTATGTCAGCGTAAAAAAAGAAGGTTGTCGTGTAGATAGCATGGAATATAACCAAAAAATTACAATTTATTCTTACCATTAAATTACCCATAACGATCTCCATAAGGTTCATAACTGTTCCCTCAATATTATTCAGTCGGTCGTCACATAGCCATTTACCATTTATAAAACACACCCAACATATCTTATGCTACATAGACTTAACCCATTAATGCCATTTCTTCTACAAAATAATCCTTTATCGCATCAGATGATCCTTCCTTGAAACTTTGACTAATTCGACCAATAAAATTTATTGTCGCAGTCCTCTGCTTGCTGTTCAAACGCAAGCCAAAGCACAGCGGATGAGTCTGATCAGTTTGACCTAACGCGGTCATCACGTCTCTGTTCGAAATTATCAATAAGATAAAATCCCACAAGATCCACGATCACCCGGGCTTTCCAGACAAGGACGTGAGCCTCAATGATCGTTAGTGGATGATCAACCATAGTGCGTTCAATGACCGAGTCAGTATAGTAACGCTGAGCTCCAAGGAATTGATTCAAATCAATTTCGCGAGGCACGATAGGCAGAGGTGAAAGCCCAGGTGGTATAGTTGCCACAGTAATGCATAGCACGCCGCTGCATCTGTATCATCAGCCTGAAATCTCTCAAAAGGTCCTGGAGGGCTTAAGTGGAAGCTCGGCCCACTAAACCGAGACGGACTACCTGCGAAGCCAGCGCCGCGATGAATTGATCGATTGGCACAATCCTGGTACTGAAAGCTCTCGTCATTCCATCAACCTCTCGCCTCTCTCCGCCGATTCAACGTGGCCATTGACCGCTACACATTAACGAAGCCCGAATATCAGCCGAGGAGAAAGTTAAAAAAAACAAACAAAAAAAAAGACGGAGATTTATAAAACAATGCGGCATTGATGAAAAAATGTCTCGTTCGGAACAATGACGAATCCTCATCGGCGTCCATAGAAAAACCAGCGCTTCGACGGAGTGCGAGGTGCCGATTGGCTGTCGAAGTTCGAATCGAGATTGAAAGACCGTCGGAATGTTCGTATTTTTTTTTTCAATGGCTATCGCTGCGCAAGGAAAGTAGGAGACGGCGGGATGGGAGCAAAGTGAGGCGAGAGAACGTTCGCTCTGCGCTCGAGGAACGGGGAGGGAAAAAAAAAAAAAACGAAGAGCGATTCTTTATCTCGCATCCGAGTGTGCGAGGAGAGCATGGGCGCATCGAAATTTTCCGATCCCGCGCCACGCATTAGCTGCGCGAGAATCACCGGCACAGATCGAGGGAACGAGCGCCCTTTTTCTACTCTCCGCGCTCACGACGATTCCTTTTTGTTCGATTTCACCTGATTCCCCCGCGGTATATGTGCGAGCCCCGGTGTGCTCAATATCGGATGTGCAACGAACTTTTCAACAGAGCTTTTCATTTCGCGATTTTTCCATCGCGCACCACCCGACCCGCTTCCTGCGCCGTGTATGGAACACGCATTTTTGCCTACAGTGTCTCCCGTGTACCGTTGACGGCTTTCACCGGTTCGGGGGGGAAAAAAGGCTCGAAAATCAACGCGTTATGCCGTTTTTGCTAAAGATTTTTCAGTCACAAAGAGCACAATCGTGACACGCGCAGTATTAGAGAGACTCGGCGTTAAACTGAATTCCAACGGAGCGTCAACTATGAATCAGAGCGCAGCTAACCCCTATGGAAAAAAAGTATATTTAAAGTATAGCCAAAAGTACATTTTTGTGTATAATAAATATACTTTTTACGAAAAATTAGTTATGTTGAATACACTTTTGGATGTCCTTAAAAAGTATATGTTATGGCGCATATACTTGAAATATACTTCCCCATGTATTCAGCATGTATTTAAAATGTATAATAAGTGTAAAATATATATTTCAAGTATATGTTGCATATATTTTTGAATATAACGAAAAATATATTTTACACTATACCTTTTTTCCATGGGGGAAAAATATGACGGAATTGACATGCACGCAGATTAAACGTAACGTGTTTGGCGACGATTTTCCGAACAAAGGAATCGTTTCCAATTTGCCGATGACGGCTTGACACATCATTTCCGCGCCCCGGTTAATTCCTCACGCCCCGTATAGTCATCGAGGTGCAATGAAGCACAGGGGACCAAAACCCTGCATTTCCGATTTCGCTCTACCTCCTTCACCGCCCCCGACCGCTGGACTCCCAAACGAGCTTACGTTCGACAGCCGCACGTCCGTTTTGTCGCCCGAACATTTTCCCCGGACCTTGTCCACATCGACCTGCGTTTACTTCGTTGCCGCCCTTTATTTCGGAACAATGGAAGAGCAGCGCAGCGGCATCGCTTCCCCCCCCCCCCCCCCCTCATGCCGGGGGTCCCGCACTATGTTGTGTGCGGAAATCCAGAGCCGGAAGCCGGGCCACTGCTTGCGCAGCAAATGACAGAGCGCCGTCAGTTTTTTTTTGTTTGTTTTTTTTTTGCGATCGTCATGCCATTGTTTATCGTCAACGGCAAACGCAGAAGCAGCAAATCACGCCGAGCTGCAAAAGCCATGAAGCCGCGACGAAAAAAAAGGCGCGGCGATGGCGAAAAAAAAAAAAAAGAATTAAAACTTTTCACTTTCAGCTCGAGCTCGACGATCAACGAAAAAACTAGCCGGGAGGTTTTGGGATTCTCGGAGCGAGAGAGAGCGGAGTTCGTCGTTCGTCCGACAGGGGTATCTGCCAAAGCCTACCGAGCTTTTGAAATTTATTTCGCAAACGGCGCGCGCGGCCGTCAAAAGCTCGTTCGCAGCGTCGCTCCGATTTCTTTTCATTCCCCGCGGAATTTATCTTTTTGGCAGTTATCGAGCGCGATGCACCCCAAAGCGCAAAGGCTTTTATCCTCACAAATCGACTTTTATCATTTTTGTTGGACGTTCGGTCGTTCATCTTCGCCTCGCTGTCGTGTTTCACTATTAAAATCGCGGGGAAATCCTCGCTCGGTAGGTCGAGTGGCGCGCCGCGACCATCTCGGTGCCGCGGCGCTTCGAAAAGTTTTCCTTAATTTTGTTACTTATCCCGTGGTTTACAACGAGTTACGCCTGCGGCTCCAAGTTTTCCCCGTGTCTGCGGCTGAACCGATCTCAACTACACCGCCGGTGATGCTCGGCCCCGTGTTAAGCCACAGCTATAGAACATACTCCCTCCGCGCAGTCTATAAGCTTGTAGTCGAAAGTCTCGAATGATACGCGAACGCAGTTTAGCGCGGTCGTTAATCTCTCCTGCCACGGCGAGCATCCGGGTTCTCGGAAAATTGAATTACGACAAGGCCTCGCCCTCGGAGAGGGTACATAATTCCTTGCGCACGTCCAAACGGCGGCTACCGGCGCAGTGCAATGCCGACGAAGAAATAGATGTGCCAAGTGAGAGGAAAAGACAGGCGCAGATACGTTCTGGCTCTCCATAATAAATTCCGCAATATTACTCGAAACTCCGACGTTGACGACGACGTCGGACACTTTTGCAAGCGTTAAGTCCCGGGAAATCGGATCAGCAGGTGAATCAGGTCGGGCGAAATCACATTTTCCAGAAATCACATTTTTCTAACGCAATAAGAAAACGTTTCATTAGTTTAAAGATATTTGTCGGAAATGTAGGTCTCTGAAAGTTTTACGTTGTCGCTGACGAAAAAATACACGGTGAGCTTAAATCTCGTTTTATCTGAAACGCCTCGAAATTTCGTGCAGCTGAATCAACGAAAATTTTTCTTTCTGATGCCGGAGTTGGTTATGGTGATTCACAGCTTTTCTTCGTGTACTTCCTGTTTCCCTCTTTCGACAATGTTTCTTTGAGATGGTCTTCGACGATCCTTGCAAAGGCAAATGAAAGGAGAACAGGAAATCTCAAAGACGATGGGATACACAGCACAGCTTGAAAAAGGATTCATTAATTAAATCAAGATCGTTGAAAGAGTGCGAAATTTAGCGTATGAAAAGCCGACGGAGTGCGTTTTTTGCGTTGCAGAGAGTCTCACTTCGTCCATTAATCACGACTAATTATCTTCTATAGAATTTTTGAGGCCTCGGGGTGGAGTGGCTGTACTTTCGTTTAGTTTGAGGAGGAACTTTGGACGTTCACGCGAATTAAGCTCGCGCTTCGCTCGGTGTGTTATAAAGTAAGCCTTGATGAAACATCGCGTCCGCGTTGATTTTCCGGCAACTTCCTGATGGCGCGGGGAACTTGCTGTTTCAGTTAATATGCTACGTAATACATAAATTACGCGCGCACTGTGTTCTCTCCCGGGCTCGCGCAAAGTTTTCCTTTGTAAAACAAGTACGTTGCCGTTTGCTCTAAACGCCGTGCGCCGACTAAATCGTCGCTGACGAAGTAACTACGTGGTAACCTAATTGAGAGTACTTATATTATAATATATGTCAAACAGCTCTAGACGGAGTTGAAATTCCTGCTTGGGCCTCACTTTTCGCGGGTAGCTTGACTTTTCGTTGCTTGGCTAATTCATCGGATGACCAATTTATTAGCCAGAAGTCTGTTTAACCACGAAATCGGCCAGACCAACGAATTATTTATCTTCATGAACACTTCTTCCCGTGTAGTAAAATAATACCATTTCATAAGGTCCTTACAAAGGTTTCATGAAATCCTCGTACACGGAGAGAAGGATCTGATAAAATTTACCGGACGCGATAGTAAAAATTACCAACGCGCCTGGTATTGAAAAACCATAGCCGCCACCTGACGAACAGTACGAGAACTATGCGAATTTCTAACATATACATAATATTTTTTACCATATTTCGTGGTAAAAATTCTCATCGTTCTAGTTCTTCGCGATAGATGGCGTTATATCCCCCCTCTACCGGAAATTTACAATACTTTTTACTAGAATTATGGTAAAAAGTATCAGATCCTTCCCGCGCAAAAATCGAAGTATTAAAATAGTATTTCTGTAGTATTAACCGTCGAAGTATCCAAGTATGTCGTATTGGCCTTAAAAATACTTCATTTAATACTCCAAAAAATTGAATCCTCAAAGACAGGAGGATGTTTTTATTGCACAATTGGCGACTAGTAACGGAATCTGAGGTCAAAAACTGAAATTTTTTTTTAAACTTAGGCTAGACGTTTCGCCAATTGCAGGTTTTTAAAAATGTTCTGTTTTTCACCTCAGATTCCATTACTAGTCGCAAATTGTACCCTAAAAACAATCTCCTGTCTTTGAGGATTCCATTTTTTGGAGTATTAAATGAAGTATTTTTGAGGCCAATACGACATACTTGGATACTTCGACGGTTAATACTACAGAAATACTATTTTAATACTTCGATTTTTGCGCGGGAATTCTCTCCGTGTACAGGTTTCACAATATCCCTTCAAAGATACAATGTTGATCATTCTTTCCTGCATAGGAACAAAATGAAGACTCCGCACTCTCTTTTTTCATAAACACATAAAGCCTCAATGTCAGCAAAAGACTTCACAAGGACGCCTAAAGCCGGTCGAAGAAGTTGCCCTCTCTCTCCGCGACTCCATCATCCACTTTTCCACCTATTCGGATCAAAGGAATGTGCCTCGCGAGGCGATTCGCCGCTTCAGAAAATGTACCGATGCACACACAAGAATCCGGGATGAGAGGAAAGCCGGAAAGAAGCTAGTAAGACCCTTTGCCCGGAAGCTGTGGGCTTGCCGTTCGCGAATTTACCGAATTTACTCCGTGCATGCCTCGCTGGAAGAGGTAGTTGAACTCGACAAAGCGGTGTATATGGCATCATTCGATCCGCCTTTGCCGTGCCGAATGCATCCGTACGGTCGATGACACCTTCGGTTTATGGATGCTCGAGCCCTTCCGCCCGAAAAAAGCTGTCCCGTCTGATAAGACAAAAAGCAAACGGAACAGACAAGTCGACGAGGACGAAGCGAGGACTTTTTTGGCTCCCGTTCGATCCGATGGCTCGTGAAAATTCGAGAGATTCGTTAAGACTTCAAAGCACCGGCCTCGCGGCTGCTGCTCCCGTCGCGCGCGAATTAACGAATTTGCTTTTTAAGGCAGGCTCGGCTCGGGGACTCCCGAGAGCCCGGAAAATTGGAGGCACGATGCGAGAAAAGCGTCGGTCCGGGCTGCCTCGTGGAGCGCAGCGAAAAGCCCGCTGCAAGTTTTCCCGTTGATTGCGACTCTCCCGCCTCTCTCGTTCATCTACCTATACATCTCGTTCTTTCTTGGCCTCCCTTCTTTTCCGTCTATTTACTTAAGGACGCAAATTTCACCCTGTACACCGTCACCTCTTTAGTCGACACTCGCCTCACCGATCCCATCTATCCGTCTCGACGTCGCTTCTAAAAACGATGAAATCAAATAGCTCGCTCCTTCTTTTTTTTTTTTTTCTTTTTTCTTTTGCTCATCGAAGCTCCAGACCAGTAGACGCAGAGCGAAGGAAGAACAAAGCGGATTCGTTAAGACCTTCGAAGTGACTACCTCGGCGCTGGCTTGATTCGAAAGAGAATAATTTTCAAAGGAACGATCCGTGCTTCCTAGCTCCTCGCTAGTACAAATTCGTCTGCTATAAAGTCCCGTGCGTCTTCTCTTTCGTTTCATCCGCTGTGTCTCTTTGGTTACGTCTCGCGGAGATGTATAAAACTCGCTCATGCACTCGCGGGGTTCTCCCCGCGAGTAGCTCGTTACATTTGAACTTTCGCGACGCCGAGAACCGAGTCAAATATTGTCTCAACGAATGACGAATAATAAGTACGTCAGACGAGACTCAGGCGAGTTCCGGTGTTACAATAATATCTTGAATTTTCTTCGTTTTTTACTTGTTTTGTGCCTTTTCCCGGCCGTATTATCCTCTCGGAGTGCGGACGGGGGGGAGAAAAAAAAGACAAGAGAGCGACTTCAAGAAGCTTGCGCGGTGCTTCCGCGGGCGAGCGTTTTTAATATCGTTGGAATAATTAGTAACTCCGGCGAGGAGGTGAGGAATTGCCGCGTGGTCGTTGGACTAATTAAGCCCCGCGGGTGGCGGTGCCGGGTATAAGCTTAAAAGCCCCGCGATACTTTGGCTTCGCCGCTTCAGTTGTTTTGTCGTAGTAGAAATCATTTTTTATCACTCGAGAGGAAAAATTGCCGCGACTAACAAGCGCTTTCTTTTTTTTCTGTTTCAGGTAAAGGATGCCGGGGAAAAAAACGGGGTATTTGTTCTTTCGGAGGACAATGCGACGACGATGGGGACGAGAGCCATTTCGGATGGGGACGTTTCGGCCATTATTTCAAGGCTCTCCGGGCGTATCTTGTCACTCGACGCGGGAGTCCGTGTAACTGAGAAATTAACTACGGATCGTCGAGCTGACTTTCCGGCAGCGACGAGAATCGAATACTTTGCTAAGTCGCTTCTGGAGACCCGGGGAAGTCTCTGGTCTCTCGCTCCGGTGTCAACGTCGACGTCGTCGCTCGTCGGGCATCAAAACTTCATCGACCTCGGCGTCTGGCAACGACTGTTAATCCGGACTTAATTATTCAGAGGCGTTGCAGCACGAGAGCAGTCGTGTTTCCTCCAAATCGTCGGACTCCTTATCACCCAGAAGCAGAATGTTCCATAGAAACGTCCATTCCGATATTCAGACTCCTCCTACAGCTGAATATTACTGGGAGCAAATAATTAAAATCTCTGCCTAACTAAGGCTGCACGGTTTACGTGATGAAATTTGGATACGGTACATTTCAGTGATTCATCTCACTGCCGGCAAAAAAGTCAATGAAATAATCATGACGTCAACTTTTCACAATGGGATTGCACGCTAAATGAAACGTTTCAAGGCGACATTTACGTTTCTCTACGTTTATCGCCGGAACGCTGCCACATCTCTTAATATTATTGCTCGTTGAAACAACAAATTCGCGCACCACCCAACCCGTAGATTCCGGCTGATTAAACGAATCACAACGATTGTGAATTCAATGGCCATCGTCCCGCGTTCTTAAAGTCTCTCGGTCCTGCCGTCGGTATCGACGAATTTTCCGACTTCTTTATTTCGCCCACTCTACTTCTCTCCACTCGAGGCTTTCGAACTTCACTCCAATCCGCGATTCGGCTGCACCCGCTCCCTCTAATTGCCGTACTGCTGAGCTATTCTCGGTACGTACTTTCCCAGTCGAAACGTAATTGCCGCTGAAGTCGTGCGCCCGTCGCCGTCGTGGAAGACGGAGCCAGTCGGGAAGTTTTCTCGGGCAAATATTGTTGCGCCCCCCCTTCCCCTGACGTGCAAATATTGGTCGTGGATTTAGGGATACAAATATTGGCGCTCGTTGCAGAAACGCGCGGGCGACGTGACGCTACGTAGCGCGTTCTATTGCTCGACGGAGAAACGAAATCGCGTGTCTCCGGTACCGGAAATTGCGCTAACGCTCTTCTCCGCCGGGACTCCGCTTCCGTCTTTCTTCTTCGTTTCCGCGTGCTAGGGATGATTCCTGGCAGTTCGCTGCCACCTGGGAACGTGACGCCGGAAAGTTTGGAAAATTTCGCGGTGAGATGTGCGTCTCGACGGCGTCTCAAAGGCCTTTTTATCCAAAGACGTGTATCGGGAATGTACGAGGAGAGTGAAAAGATTTTCAGCGAGGCTCAACGAGTCGCGGAAGTTCGCTTCGTAAAGGAGGTCACATCGTAGGATTCCTCCGGCAGCGCCCACGACACGTGGATTCACGACGTAAATTCACTTTAGTGCCATGCGAAAATTAACGGACTGTCTCCGGACGTCCGGGCGGTGAACAAGTACAGGGGAAACAGTATGTACCGTTTTCGTAGCGCGCGTAAAGCGTCGTGTTAGGTCGAGGCTGGATGCACCGGCGGGAGAGGCTGGGAGAAACGCGTCTGCGACGGCCCCAACCGGTGCGGCAAACCGCGCGCATCTAAATCATCCTAAGCCTTGTTTACGCAGCTACAAATTATGTTATTACTTAGTGGATGGGTTGGGCGACTAGTACAAGCCTTTCGGAACCCGTCTCGCTTATATACATAGTCATCGCAATTAATTGAATGCCGCTGGTTACGGTAGTTCCGAGGAAAAAGAAAAAGGACTTTGAAATACTGGGAACGTCGTTAATGGATCTAGGAAGTCTGATGGGAAATCCGCTTGAGAGTTTCGTTTCAATCGCTTCTTGGAATATTATAATTAATCGCAATGCCCGTCAATACATATCGTAAATGTGATAAACGCAAAGTCGTACTTCGTGGTCACCGTAATTCCGATGACGAGGGACGAATTCGTCGAACGATACTTCAAAGTATTCGAAGTCTTCGGTATCTCGTATTGATTAAATTTGATTTAAGGGATTTAATCAAATACGATGATCCCACGAAAGGGCCTGAAATATCAAAGAAAAAAGCGTTCAGTACCTGGTATGAGTTACAAACTTTTTTCACATCGACCTGAACTTTAATCTGGAAAAAAATCTCCCATGCTGTAATATTTTCATTAGTGCTCGAAATTGTTTTAATTTCCTGCTGTATGAATAACTTTCCCTTTGTGTCAGGCCAAATTACCGGGAACATATTGTGTATGACGCGAAGGGGAATAATTGTAAAGGTTTTGTTTTTCATTCAAAAGGTCGAGCAGTGGGCGTGAATCACATCCGGCATAGCTGGCACAGCTTTGATTAGAACGCGTCGGGAGATCAAAGCGTAACAAATGTAGTGCGAGAGTCAGGGCGCGTTTTCCTCCGTGAATAATCAAATCTGAATTAATTTAGCGTGCACTCACCCTCGGAATTGAATTCCCCGATTACTGGGTCATCGAAACGAGCGCGAGACTGCGATGAGTCACTGAATTAGAATCTCCCTTAACTGTTGGGTTCCATTAGAGGGAGAGGCGCCCACGATGCGAACCGTTTTTTCGTCATTCAAATACTCACGAACTTCTCCACCCTCCGAACTTTTACATCTAACTTAAGATTTTTAATTAAATCCCGCGAGATATACAAGTGAGTTATTAAATTGTACCAACAGCTGGCTTACACGTTCAGCCCCCGACGCTCTGTTTTTCTCTCTGGCCATTGTTCTGTAGCTCTGCCGTTGCTTAGCGCGTACAAAACGAACACGTGGACGTCGAGTTAATCTACATAGATGCATTTACATGAGGAAAAGCTCACCGTGCACGTGCTTATGTTGTCGGACCCGCAACAGACATTTCCCCGGCGGAAATGCGCGCTGTGTAAATCTCGGTATTAAGGCCGATGTATTTTTTTTTTTTAAACACATGTATCGTGATAGCTTCGTGATGCGCTCCGACCCAAACGAGGCATTGAAGTAGAGACGATTTACTTGCTTTTTTTGTTCTTCTCTTTACCTTACACGAAAGTGCAGACAGGCAAGCAATGTCCAATCAAAGTTAACACTGAAAGCAAAGGAAAAAAATGGGTTAATTCAACTGTCCAAATTAGCACATGGGAGATTTTCGTGCCGAGGAGAGGTGAACCTTCGCTGCGGATGGACTTGAGAAAAGGTGTTGGAAGTTTCACCGAAGAAGAGGGCGCCCTTTCTCGTGTTCTTTCCACGACCGCGTCGTCGTCGTCGTCGTCGCCGTCGTCGTGAGGTTGCCAGCTCAAGAGTTCTATGAGTTCCGATAATGGAATCCGTCGCACGTACGCCAATTCCAAGTACTCCCCTCCTCGATTACAACTCGAGTTCTCAACTTCAACCCTTACACAGGAATTTCGACGTTTCATGCCTGTCGTCCTGGCTACGACATTTCGAGGGACTCCAGTGTATATTTCTCTATGAGAACGCTTGTCGAAAAGGCCCTTTCAAATGTCCTTCGACTATTTTTTTCAACCTCTCATTTTTCAATATCTAGTTTTCTGTGCCAATTTTTTGTTTAATAGCAGCATCTTTTGCTCAAACTTTTGCATCACTTTACTTTACGTGCGAAAATGTCGTTTCACGTTGCCATAGCAGCAGTGCAGAGCTATCTCGTCTTATAAATGGTATAAGGTGTGAGTACTCTGCGCAGGCTGCTCGCCCGAGAACGGGAAGATTATCGTCGTTTTACTAGAATGTTTAATTAAGAACGAGCAGGAGCAAAACGACCCCGGAATAATCGAACTGTCGTCGCTAAAATATTTCATCGTTATACACGACTAACCGCGCGACCCACCACTATCGTTATCGAGGTATTCCTCTGTCTCTCCTTTTTTCCTAGCCGCGGTCGCGATTCGAAAAATCGTTAAATCACCGATGTAATTCAATTGAAGGCCGCTGAGTTCGGGATAATTCACTCTCTCGCTGTATCGATATTCGCGATCGTTAAACTTCATTCAATTTTTAATGTGTAGCGAAAAAAATTAAACACAAAGAAAAAAATATTCTTTTAATATTGCACATTTTTTCGTATTGTACGATAATCGTGACATTTTTTTCAAATGGTTCAGCCGTGGGATATTAAATATCAGATTAAAATACATTACCCGGTTGTAATGAAATGATCAATATTATTATTTCTGGTGTAGATGTTTTTAATCTGCTTGCGATAATACCAACGCGAAGAGATGCAAGTTAAATATACATTATTTTTCAAACCGATGTATAAGAAAATGTATTTGAAAGTGCTGCGAGCTGTTTATTGAAATTTCTCTCGCGCGGCTGCAGCTCGATCTCCATATTTCCGGTCGCCTTCTTCCCGGAGCCGCCGTTGGAGTTTCAATTATTTTTCACGTGCACGCGGGGGCGGCGAGGATTGGCTGGCTGCGGGGAAGGTGAACGCGGCAGACGGCGGCAGTATACACACACAATACGTCACGAGTCGTTCGCGTATTAAGGAAATGCCGAGGCGTGCGACACATGAATCGCATCGGCCGCTGTGCCTCCCACCCGCGTCTCCTTCCCTTTTCTTTCCGTTTAGTTTCGCGGGTAGCGCGAGCCGAGACGCAAACCGGGGCACCGAATTTATCTTCCCGAGGAAATTAGAAAAAGCTACCCTTTGTAGCTGCCGCCTTGCGTCCTTTGCCCCCTCGCGTCACACACACCTTTTCTCGCTGCCTTCCCGCCTCGCGCACCTTTTTCCCACTTCCACCGCCGTGCTCCTTTCTTTATTTCACGCCTTTCGCGCCAACGCGCGATTGGTCCCTCGGCCTGCCTTGGCGACCTCATGCGCGCAATGTCTGAAACAATATATCACGGGCGGTGAGGTAAAACACACACGTCCCGCGCGACACTCGCAAAACCGAGATGAACGCGGGAAAGAGTAAAGTGAAAAGTAAAGTGAAAACTAAAGTGAATGTACTTCACGTTGAAGGAAACAGAATAATGAAACTGAGAAAGAGTGCATTCGTGTTTATTACTTTCGAGCGCACCCAAACAAATGTCGATATATTTGTGGGGCAATCGACAGAAGTGGAGCGAAACTACTTTTTTGCAGTCTTGATATTTTCAATCGTTCAAAAGGTGTAATCACTTTTTATCGACCGCGCGCGCAAAGTCAATATGAACAGGAGAAAGATTAAGTGAAAAGCAATGCGATATACTTCACGTTAAAGGAAATAGAATAATGAGAATGAGGAGTGTAATTATTTCATGGATTTTTTTTATGTATAAAAGTGATTGATATTCGCAACGGTTTCAAAGTTGTAGTGATATTTTATTGACTGCAACTATTGAAAAAGCGTGAGGAAACAAAATTAAAATCTATACAGCAATTGGTGACTCTTGTAGATAGTTCAATCAAATATTGCAGCAACTTCAATTTCGCGTTGCCTCTTACTGCGATATCTCTAATAGCGCCGACAGTAAAACCAGTCCACTTCATATCCACTTTACTGCGGCGTAAGAACCCTCGCTCTTTTCACTTTTCCGCGTTTTTAGT
Source organism: Pimpla rufipes (assembly GCA_963932165.1). Lineage (NCBI taxonomy): Eukaryota > Metazoa > Arthropoda > Insecta > Hymenoptera > Ichneumonidae > Pimpla > Pimpla rufipes. The sequence continues at coordinate 10,295,231 of OZ010636.1, forward strand.
GCTTTCGATTAAAATTTATTTCCAAATAACATTTCGCATTTCTCATTTATCGTCCGCTATTTTCGCCAAGCCGCGTTTCCGTTCTGCGCGCTTCGTTTTATAAATTACGCGATAAATCGACTCACGGCGAGACGGTGATTGACAGCCGCAATTGAAGAGCAGTTTTCATCGCGTGCCCTGAGCGATTTTACTTTGCTCGTCGCTCCTGCGAATTCTCGGGGGTGGGGAGAAATCAAAGGAAACGCTGCACCATACATAAATCGCGAAACGCGCAAATCGACCACGAGAGCCGTAAAAACTAGATAACCCTTGATATTAGACTCGTCGCATAAATTACCAGCAGTTTGACAGACGACGTACAGCGCGGGGCTCCCGTTAATTATGTGTAATGGCACTCGTGGTAATTGCCTCGCCTTCGATAAATCCCCGGCGTGCTTACAACCGCCATCTCGATTCCCCGTGTATAAGCGCGCCCCTATCACGGCGTTTATAGAGTGTATAAACCGATCCTCGCAAGTTTGCACTGTATTGTCGGAGCGTGATGGTGCTAGCGTCGTGGGCTTTGCCGCTCGTGCCGATCAAACACAATTAGCTGACGGCAATTAGGCCGGGGGATTAATCAAGGAGAGAGAGCGAGAGGAAGAGAGAGAGAGAGAGAGAGAGAGAGAGAGACCGGGAGAGAGGGAGAGAAAGCGTCGTTGCAACCGATGGGTACAACGAGGGACGGCACGCGAACACCGACTCCGTGACAAAGACCAAAGGGCTGTGTGTTGGTGGTTGTGGCGATCTTCCAAGAACGTGAGTGCCATAAACGCCGGTGAGCTGCTGGCTCGTTGACTGGTTGTTCGGGGATGAGCAGCTATTCCGCGCTATCTCAGCTCCGATGTAGTACCGAGCGCGCCCTACGTACCTGCTCGGTGTGCTCGGTGCGCCTGGACAAACGCTTCCACCTAGATCCCCTCGTCGTCGCGTTGTTCCCTTTTTCCTCCACTTCACATGGTGGGGCCATCTTGGATAAATTCACTCGAGGCAAATAAGACGTCGGGGACGTGACGTTCGCGATATTCATAGCGGAGGAGCGCACCCTTATCCCGGTCGAGCACGTCGACTCAACAATGCATGGGACGTCGAGACCGGGGCGCGGTGCATCGCGGCCATGGTCGACCATGACCGCATTAAGAGTCAACCATTGTTCATATCATTGTGTGTACTTCATTGTTGATTTATGACTGCTGGCAAGTCAACCAGGGAAAATGCAATATTTTTGCAATTCATACTTTTAATTACAGTTACGGTCTCACCGTGCTTCGATAATTTATAGGCGAAGAGCTTTAACAATAACCAGATATTTGCCTTTATTAATTCAATAATTATTATCCATGAACTGCTCCATTGATATCATTGTGGTAATTGTAACCATTGTTATACCGTTGAATTACTGTGCAGGAGTTCAGAAAATTGCAACACACTGATGTTACGAGATCGGTTCAACTCGCCCCGCGCTCCCCTGCACCTTATCCTGTTTTTCTATTTTACTTTTTTTTATTTTCCTCGTCGTGTACCGGAATATTCTCTCCCATCGCCCTTCCCGACGAGCCCTCTTTTCTGCATGCACTCCATATCAGTTCCTGGAAGATACCCCTACACACTGTTCTCGTTGCATCGCCGGGAAGGCTGCAACACTTGTCTCTTTACCTGGATATTTAATAAGGTCGCGTACTTTCGCAAGCCGGTGTACACAAGTGTCTCTCGCGTTCATCCCCCTTATACGCCAATCACTTTGCTCTGTCTCGTCGTTGCCGTGGCCTACACCGGGAACTTGTGGAATTTATCACCGAGTTAACACTTAACAGGGATCATATTCCCGACGACGATAAATATCCGAGGAAAAATAATTTTTCACGAAGCAAACGCGGTATGGGTGGATTAAAAAAAACGCGGGTTATAGTAGAAGTGCAGGCTGTGTTCGCCCGGGAGATGCGGACACAGGGCTGGAGAGAACGAAACCGGGCAGCTTTTATTCTCCAGCTTTGCCCCTCCAGCGATTATTAATGCAAGGCCACGGGCTTACTCGTTAATTATTCCGCTTGGAAAATTTCTGTAATTACACCTCATCGCTAATTTTTTCAATTACAAAACGGAGAACTATGAAGTTCCCTGCTCCAGTTTGCACGCGCGGCAAGGCCGATCCTCTCCGGATTTACGATATATTTTGTACAAAGGGAAACGCTCGTTTCCTACAAGACACGGTAAAAAGAAGAGGAATGTCGAGAGACGATATTGAAATGAATTGTTTTTAAATCCCTTAAAAAAAAAAAAATCGAACTGCAACATTTGCAAACATTATTTCATCCGCGGCTAGTTGATTTCCAAATAGAAATATGAATCCGCACTGCAGGGACTGGCGATGCGTTGCAAATGTAGAACCGAGAGAGAGACATATATATAGCGAAAGCTCCTCTTTTTGTTCCTGCTCTCGTTCGTCCCCGCGTTTCCCTCGATGGTAAATGATACAAACGATCCGGCCCGGAGTTTTATCGGAGTCTCGGCTCAAGGGACTCCACTTTTCCTGGACTATACTTCTCAATCAAGACTTTTCGAAGTATCATTGGTCGGGCAACGCGCTCGCCATTTCGCGAATTGTGTATACGGACGATGGAGGAGAAGCGAAAGCCAACGGGGCAAAATCCAACGACTCGGTGGAAGCTTCGCCGGCGTGGAGGAGGAAGAGATCACTGAAACGTTAAATTGATATAAGTGATGTATCGGAAAATGTTGGCTCGTTCGTCTCGCCGGTCGTCATACATACCCTGCAATTGATTTTTCTTCTTCTTCTTCTTCTTCCTCTTATTATTATAATATTATTATCATTATTGTTACTATTATTATTATATTATTATCATTATTACTAGTATTATTATTATATTATTATCATTATTGTTAGTATTATTATTAGTATTATTATTATTACTACGTGGTGAATAGTTCAGTGCACGACAGCGAATAAATGCATTTTCCTCTATTTTTCAACGAGCGACGCTGCGCGATGGAACGAGTTGAATCGAGCGTGAAGTCCGGCGTACATGCGAATACACATAAAACCGAAAGAATTCCGGGATTAAATTCTCGGCCAATCTGTCTCTCCGGAGCTTTCGATATCTCGCGCGCGGAATCGATGCGCGGTGCTTAAACAGCGGTGGCGCGTGAGACCCCGTGGAATTTCCCGGGGACACGGTGACGAGGGGGGGGGGGGGGGGGGGGGGGGGGGGGAGAAGGTGTCGCGCGCGAAGCGTAAGACAGAAACGGAGTCGGTGCGGCTGATAATAAAAAGTAAGTTAAGAGCGTCGGAATTCGTGTTACAAAATCGCCGAGTGAAATCGATAGCCCACCGATCGGATACGCTCTCGAGGCCGCATTCCACGCCTGAACTATGTAAATTTTGCGTGCGGCGGACGAGCCGCGGCGGTCACCGGGGTTTATGTGCCAAGACCGGATCAGCAATGTGTGTGGAATTCCCGTTGACCTTCGGATTATCAATCCAATGTTGTGTATCCGGTACGGTTGTTATTAATTTCGGGGATCGGGATAAGCGGCGGCGGAATGCAAATTCAACGAGTCCTCGACCCGCTCGCGGTCGTCGCTGTTACGAGTCGACGGGACACGTTGGCGGAATATATTTGTTTTCGAGAGAGATTCGTTCGCGGCGAGGTGAGAGCCAGCCGCGATCTGAATTGGGACCAACTGGCGCGAAATGAAACCAGGTCTCCGACTTCAGTGTGACTCTGACTCTGTGGTTTCGGATATGAAGATCTTTTCCGTATTATATTCGATCGCAAGAGGATTCCAAGTCGTGCAAGTCATACGGGATTCAAAGTGACTTCATTTAACCCTCCTGCGAGCTACAAAGGAGCTACCATTCGTGATCAAATCATTGAGCGAGAAGCCTAAGTCTCGAGGCACGAACTTTCGGCGGGATGTCTGAAATATCAAAACAGTTGCCAAAGGGAGAGCTCAGTGAAAGGTCTCGCGGATGATTAGTCCTCGTTCTCCCCTTTGATATACGCCCACGATCTCTCATATCCTCATTTCCTCGGAGACTCAGCATTCAAGGGAGAACTCGAGGCTCGAGGTGTAAGGCCGGATATACCGGAGACGGTACGTGTAACGCGGGTAGCCCCGCCGCCACACACCGAGGCCACCGAGACGACGTGAGCGCTCGGTGGCCTAAGTACCGCACAGTCGGAGAGCTCGAAATCAGATGTAAAGTTCCGCATCCCCAAAGTCGTGAAACAGTTTGGATGGGTCTCTGTGCTTTCGTGCTCCTCGCGTATCTGGTCCTGCAGATATCAACTTTGCGAGAGGGACGTTCGCGGCTGCTCCGGCTCTCGTCGCTCTCGTTTCGCTCGCGCTCCGTTCCTCCATAGAGCTTTTACCACCGTTACTTCCACCGCGCCTCTTTCTCTCTCTCCTTCTCTCTCGCCTCCCTCTGCTTCCCCGTGTCTTTCGGAATTACGACAGGTTGCCCGTGATCCGTCCTCCGGTAATTACAAATTTTACTAATTAGCGAACCGGGAAATTGCCCTGCTTAATTATTTTCTAATTAATGTGAATCCGAGCGTCGTCGCGGTGCGCGACTATCGCGACGCAAAGTCAAGCGAGTCCTCGGAGATTGAGAAGCACCGACCGTCGGGCTGCGATTCCTCGACGGCGAAAATATTACCGTTTTCTCGTTAGGGGAAAAGGCCGCGACGCTTGTGGTAGGCCCGTTGTGACGCATCTTCGGGGTCTTGCGACTGTCCGACTCGAAGATTGATGGCCCACGCATTATCACGCAAGACGTATACAAAGTACCGGAGTCCTGGGGGTGCCCGAGAGCTTCGAGGAGAAAAGTTTTGAAAAAGAGCAAATGAACCCTCGTCTCTCCCACGCGCGTTTGCGTTACAAAAAAAAAATGGAACGGTGGAGGCATGTGGAACAGACGCGGCAAGATGTGGAGAAAATGGAGCTGCGGTCACGCGGGGAGAACCAAAACACACAAATGGAGAGGGTCGAAGAACCTCCGGGCTATTTACAGTCCGAGGTCTTCGGACCTCAGGGCGATGTCATGATAACAGCCATAATGGTCGGAGGACGATTGGACTGCTCGGACCCTGGCAAATGCCCTCCATTAGTGCAATAATGGCCATGGGACGTTGGTGGATTTCGGAGCGGATTAGGATCCTCGAGGACCGCACGCTACGTGCAACACCACCGACGGTTACCGCCGCACACAATGGGAATACAGATATAGCGGTGTGTAGTGTGTATCGTCGTACCTACACACGAGGTCGGTTCACCTACGCTACGCGCGAGACCATTTGGAACTTCGCTGGAGGGACGAAAATTTCCTCTGGAAGTAACGCTAAACTGATTCGATCTCGGATGCGCGCACGAGAATTTTAATGTTTCAGCGTTATTTCGGTTGGACTTTTGGCTGTTATTATCTTCGGCGAGGGAGTCGTCGTTTTCTGGTTGTGGTTTCGTGTATCTGAAATTTGGTGCCCGATTTAAAATTCGGCAATTAGATAATTTCTTGGCGAAGGAAAATCTTTTGGAATTAATGTAAGAATGGTTTGTCACTGGTTGTGTTGAAATTTGAAACATTGACCTATGCTCAACTCGAATTTCTGGAATTGTTTTCTGAAATTTGGTGCCCGATTTAAAATTCAGCAACTAGATAATTTCTTGGCGAAGGAAAATCTTTTGGAATTAATGTAAGAATGGTTTGTCACTGGTTGTGTTGAAATTTGAAACATTCACCTATGTTCGACTCGAATTTCTGGAATTGTTTTCTGAAATTTGGTGCCGAATTTTAAATTAAGCAATTAGATAATTTTTGTCGAAGGAAAATCACTTAGATTTAATGCAAAAATTGTTTATCACTGGATATGGTGAAATTTGAAATATTGCTCTATGTTCGACTCGAATTGCTGGAATTGTTTTATTGAATTTGGTGCTCAATTTTTAATTAAGAAATTAGATCATTTTTTGACGAAGGAAAATCTTTTGGAATTAATGCTAGAATGGTTTGTGACTGGATATGTTAAAATGTTAAATATTGGCCTATGTTCAACTCAAAATTTCTGGAATTGTTTTGCAATTCTCGTCCTCGGCAGGAAAGTTGCACCTCTTCGTCACGTATCCGCCTCTTCCTAGCGAAATTCAGTTCCTCGTCGTGTCGGTCGATAATACGTTATTATCGGTTTTCATGTCGACGCGTCGATATCGCGAGTGTCCCTCCGCCTCTCCGACAGTCGATAACGCGAAATCGGATTAAAATACATTGTTAAGGCGCGGATGGCGGAATTTTATAACCCGTTTAGCCGCGAGTGGTAAGAAGCTCCTCCCGTTACCGTTTTAATTAGACGAACCGAGGAGAGCGCGCTCGTATAATTGCCGTTCCGCGGTCGGAGGGAAAAAGCACAGATATATTCCGAGGGGAGCCCGGGAGACACGACTGCGTGGAGTCAAGCGGTGCGCTTCCGTTTCCGTCGGGGCTCGATGAAAAATCGAACCGGACCGCACATTCGGCGGGAGCTCCGCGACCGCGGCAGAAATCTCGGCTCGCGCGGGCCGTAAATTTATGGGCGGTTTATGCCGTCATGAAACGAGCTGGTATGAAATTGTAAATTGGAAAAAAGCACTCTCGCCGACGATACTCTTGCCTCTATGGTTGCCTGACGTTTACATTCGCCCACGTGCATGCGCCGCGCCTGTACCTGGTGTTTGTGCACAGTTTGCACACGAGACTGCGCGAGATTGCACATCGCGAGACTCGCCCTCATCGTGTCCTCGGTTGGCTGGCACGCACACACCGCCCGGCTGCCTGCCCCGCGGAACTCGAGTCTTCCGCTTGGCTTGGACCCTCAAACGATGCGATTCTATTTGGTGTGTACGTTACACAAAAATATCTCGAATGCGCGATACGTAACGATTGCTCTCGCTGCGCGGAAAAATGTAACGCGCGCCTCGCTCGCGCTTGACCTGGCGGAACGGCATTGGCTCCCGTATGTCGCGTTTGCACGCGAACGCGGCGATTTGTCAAATAAATCCGCGCACTTCATCGGTTCGCGAAGTTACAATATCGTCGCGCGGAACGTATCGACGCGCGTAGCTCGTTCGATATTTTTGCAAAAGCACATTGAGAAGAAATGTTCTTGTCTCTGGGAATTTGGGAGTCAAGATGAATTGTTCGCCGTTTGGATTCCTCCGCTCGAGGAAAATCAGAGCAGCGCCAGAAGCGACTCCGTACGACCCAAATTTGATTTAGCACTAGCGCCGGATCTGGGTCGACGCTAACCGGCGCAATGTTTGACTTCATTCCCGGAAACATCTTGCTCGACGCCGGTGTGCTCGAGAAATGAAGTTTGTCTGCCCCGCGGCTTGTTTGATAATGATTGAATGCTTGTGCAATCTCGACGGAACGACCAAGAGACCACTCGTTCTTAGAGGAGTAAGTATACTGGAGTCAATTCGAAATCGGGCCGGAAACAAGACGCGAGACCGTGACTCTGACATAACATGTTAAAAAAAACCAGTGAATGAAATATCTCGCATTTTCGATACAAGTATTGATTTCGCAAAGTTCGAAAACGCTATTCGATGAGAAATTTCCTGTTGATTCCGAAAAACACCATTGTTTGCCCGAAAAAGAGAAAATTTGACGAGAAAAACGCAAAAAATGATTTTTCACTTTTTTCGAAATTTCGTCACTTCGCTAAAATCAAGGTAACTTTTTTTTCGATCGACCAAACCTGGATTTTCTTTTTGCGTTCCAGAGAAAACTCTATAACGAAAAGAATACCGCAAGGCGGAATGCGATATCTTGATTTTTTAATTTTTTTTAACCTCGATCTCAGTGAAGTGACAACTGGGTAAGCTCGCATATATTCTTCCCTCACATCAGGCTTCCCGCGTTTTAAGCCGCATTGTTTTACGCGACGAGGAAGGTGAACGCGGCGGAAGTACGGAGGGCGCGGCACCATCAGAGAGTTTGAGCAACGCGAAGCCGGCGGAGTGGCGGAGTCCGCGAACCGGAAAGACGTTCCATCCAATCTCCATCTATCAAAACCCAAGACGTACGTCTCTCGTTAGCTCAACCGAGCAAACCCCGGCAGACTGTAGCGTCCCGAAGATTCGGGCGAGCTTTCCGAGAGATCGTGCACGGAGAAACGACGTGCACCACTGGGAGCGCCCGCCGAGCGAAGTTGCAGTGCCGGTGGTGCTCGAAGCAGCAGCAGCACCAGCACACCACACAGCTACTTACTTAACTCCACGGTCGGGATATAACACGCTCGCCGACAATGCGGATCCCGGCTGCAAGTATTATCCACCTTCCGCATTCAACCCCGCCGCGCGCGAGAAACTCTGATCAGCGGTACGTTCGGTTTACTTCCGGATCTCGAGTCGCTTCCACCATCAGGAACCGGTCTAAATCTTCGACCCTGCGAGGCTACCCGTAAAATTAACGTCAGCTCTTAGCGGATAACTGACTTTGGCTCGGTCGGTGAATTATTCCCGCGGAGCGGCATCGCGCATCCCCGTGGCAGGCAGCTCGATTCGCGCGAACGGCGAACGCCGAATCTTTACTGCCTCGGCGTTGCAACTTTCGGCTTATTCCACGACTGTGTTTTCGTTCCACTCTGACACATCCGTCGTGGACCAGGATGATCCGAACGTGAAACAAAGTTTCACTAACTCGAGCGCTCGAACTTGAACGACTTTCTCACAACTTCTTAACTCACTTTTATCCACATTTGACACTTTATATTTTCCGCTCCCCCTCTCTCCCCGGCCGCCGTTTCTTATCGCGTTCCACGCTGAAATGTAATATGGGAGTTAAAGTTATATAAACAAGAGGGAAAATATTGATCCGAAAGTTTGGCCGTTGCTCCTTCTTTACGTCCCATTTCGTCCCGCATACAGCGGCGAACGCGGTGGCGAGAGGCGACTTCGGTGGCGCCCTTATTGAGCGGACACGGAGCTGGGAGTCGTAAAAGCGCGCGGCGATTGCACGGACGCGATGTTTCGGCTGATATTTCACCGACAATGACTGCCCGCGGAAACATTGCAATTATCGTAAAAGTCACGTACGAAAAACGCCCGGCCTGCCGTAAAGATTGAAAACTCATTCGTCGTTTACCCGCACGCAGATCTTCGGTCTGACGAATGATTTGTTTTAGGTAAGACGCATCAGTTGAAATCTGAAGATCAAGAGGCAAGAGAATACGAACGCGGCGTCAAAGGACGGAGGAATTCATCGAAGTAATGCCAAGTCGCCAACGTGGCACTTCGCGAAGACGAAATGATCAAGAGAACTTTTATCGCGAAACGAAGAGAAAACTTGTTTCGTTCTTTCAGCGATGCATTCTTCATGAGCGTCGACCCCAGCCAGCGAAATGACGCGCCGCATTCTGCGCGTGCAGGATCGTTTGAACGTATTGTGCCCGGGAATACGTGTGTCCCAGAGGATACAAGAATTCCCCTTTACTTCGTGCTCGTCAAGACCTCCACATCCTCCGGGAAACTTCAATGGATATAGCATCAACGTTTGCCATTTCCAAGGCGAAAGATGTTTAAAAAGTAAGCACGATGGATCCTGACGCAGATCTGACGTGTGGGACGTTTGCTTCAATTTTGTCGCGAGCTTCGCCAAAGTGACGTCAGGTGATTCCTGCATTTTCTTCTCGGAACCTGCGTGTTCCAACCTCCTAAGACTATCGGAAATAGCGCAGACGGTACAGACGGCATTGCAACATTTTTATGCTTAATTGAAGTCAATGGAACGCGTCCGAAGTGTCTTCAACTGTAGATTACCAGAGTGCCTTCAATAACCAGACTGTTCTGAGGCAGGAAACTTCAATGGCCGACGTATTTATTTCGGAAGGTTGACATCGTTTACTCTGCCGCGTCTTCCAAGTCGCCTGAAGGTTTGAATGTATTGTGTCCCAGAGGATGCAAAAATTCGCCTTTACTTCGTGCTCGTCAAGACCTCCACATCCTCCGGGAAACTTCAATGGATATAGCATCAACGTTTGCCATTTCCAAGACGAAAGATGTTTAAAAAGTAAGCACGTTGGATCCTGACGCAGATCTGACGTGTGGGATGTTTGCTTCAATTTTGTCGCGAGCTTCGCCGAAGGTACGTCACGTCATTCCTGCATTTTCTTCTCGGAACCTGCATGTTCCAACCTCCTGAGACTATCGGAAATAGCGCAGACGGTACAGAAGGCATTGCAACATTTTTATGCTCAATTGAAGTCAATAGAACGCGTCCGAAGTGTCTTCAACTGTAGATTACCAGAGTGCCTTCAATAACCAGACTGTTCTGAGGCAGGAAACTGCAATGGTCGACGTAATTATTTCGGAAGATTGACATCGTTTACTCTGCCGCGTCTTCCAAGTCGCCTGAAGGTTTGAATGTATTGTGTCCCAGAGGATGCAAAAATTCGCCTTTACTTCGTGCTCGTCAAGACCTCCACATCCTCCGAGAAACTTCAATAGAAACAGTATCAACGTTTGCCATTTCCAAGACGAAAGAGATGTTTAAAAAGTAAACACGTCGGGTCCTGACGCAGATCTGACGTGTGGGATGTTTGCTTCAACTTTGCCACGAGATCCACCGAAGTGACGTAACATCACACCCGCATTTTCTCCTCAGGATCTGCGTGTTCCATCCTCCGGAGACTATCGGAAATATCGCAGACGGCACAGAAGTCATTGCAGCACTTTTATGCTCAATTGAAGTCAAAACTATAGACCGTGTCTGAAATGTCTTCAACCGTCGATCACCAGATTGCGTTCAATGACCATAGAATTCCCATTCCAAAAGGCAGTAAACCGCAATGATCGACGTGATTATTTCGGAAGGTTGACATCATCTTCGCCCCATCGCGTCTTCCAAATCGCCCGAAGGTTTCCCCGAGTGTCTTCACAATGACTTCGTCGTCCGCAAAGTTTCCTCGCGAGTGTCTTCCCGAGTCCTACGGACACTTTCGACGATCCACAGCGCGGCGGCTCAGCGTCCTCTTGTTCGGAGTCGTTTACTGTAAACGGAGGAACACGAGTAGACTATTCGCGTCGTTGATTCCGGTGTATAGTGCATCGCACCGGCGTTCGGCGCACTCAGCCCGCACAGCGTCGAGGACGAGAACCACGACGACACGGCATTAGTGTCCTCGATATCAGAGCCTGGGCCGAGAGCCCGGACCGTCGGGGGAGTTGGCCGGCGTTGCCGCGGCTACCGCGCCCCGAGGGCAAACGAGGTGCAGGGCGAGGGTATCAGCCACCCGGTCCCAATAGATAGGGGAACAATAGTTCAGAGAAGTGCTCGTTGCTGGTTTCATCCAAAGCTGTTTGGTCTATATCGAAGAAGCCAACAGCATCAGCGGGGCAACGTACCGTGGAGCCGCGATGCCGTCGAGCGGAGTCGACTTCCAGCAGCGGGTCCTCCCGGTTTGAGATGCCGTCTCCGACAAAGTGCTGTAATTCTATCTATAGTCTTGGGAGACGAGACCTGGATTGCTCGATGCTACCGGAACGAATCAACGGGGTCAGGAGCTTCATGCTTCTTACTCTTTCTTTTTTCTCATCCTCCGAGTTCTCGTATGTAGACTAGGAATACGTATATGTTTTTTTTATTCATTGAGAAAAAGAATGAGGTGAGAAAAAATATTTTTTTCAAAATCGATTAAAAAAGGTTAATAACCAGTGTTTTCGGGGGTAGAATATGCGACTTAAGAACGATGGTATAGGTTAAAAGTCGATATTTTGAAAAGAAAAAAAATTGGGGTCGATTTTTGGCCCGGAGCCGAATCTACGATTTCTGACAGAAAAAATATTTTTTTCGTCGCCAAAAAAATATTTTTTTCAAAATCGATTAAAAAAGGTTAGTAACCAGTGTTTTCGGGGGTAGAATATGCGACTTGAGAACGATGGTATAGGTTAAAAGTCGATATTTTGAAAAGAAAAAAAATTGGGGTCGATTTTTGGCCCGGAGCCGAATCTACGATTTCTGACAGAAAAAATATTTATTTCGTCGCCAAAAAAATATTTTTTTCAAAATCGATTAAAAAAGGTTAATAACCAGTGTTTTCGGGGGTAGAATATGCGACTTGAGAACGATGGTATAGGTTATGCGACCTCATTTACTTATAAGCTCGGCTCTGTACTCTTTTCACGCCTGCTGTGTTTTCGTGCTTTGTATTCCTTGTCACTTTAGTCCTTAGGGGATTTTGTCCCAGGACTTAATAAAATACTACTACTACTACTACTACTTGAGAACGATGGTATAGGTTAAAAGTCGATATTTTGAAAAGAAAAAAAATTGGGGTCGATTTTCGGCCCGGAGCCGAATCTACGATTTCTGACAGAAAAAATATTTTTTTCGTCGCCAAAAAAATATTTTTTTCAAAATCGATTAAAAAAGGTTAGTAACCAGTGTTTTCGGGGGTAGAATATGCGACTTGAGAACGATGGTATAGGTTAAAAGTCGATATTTTGAAAAGAAAAAAAATTGTGGTCGATTTTCGGCCCGGAGCCGAATCTACGATTTCTGACAGAAAAAATATTTTTTTCGTCGCCAAAAAAATATTTTTTTCAAAATCGATTAAAAAAGGTTAGTAACCAGTGTTTTCGGGGGTAGAATATGCGACTTGAGAACGATGGTATAGGTTAAAAGTCGATATTTTGAAAAGAAAAAAAATTGGGGTCGATTTTCGGCCCGGAGCCGAATCTACGATTTCTGACAGAAAAAATATTTTTTTCGTCGCCAAAAAAATATTTTTTTCAAAATCGATTAAAAAAGGTTAGTAACCAGTGTTTTCGGGGGTAGAATATGCGACTTGAGAACGATGGTATAGGTTAAAAGTCGATATTTTGAAAAGAAAAAAAATCGGGGTCGATTTTTGGCCCGGAGCCGAATCTACGATTTCTGACAGAAAAAATATTTTTTTCGTCGCCAAAAAAATATTTTTTTCAAAATCGATTAAAAAAGGTTAGTAACCAGTGTTTTCGGGGGTAGAATATGCGACTTGAGAACGATGGTATAGGTTAAAAGTCGATATTTTGAAAAGAAAAAAAATTGGGGTCGATTTTTGGCCCGGAGCCGAATCTACGATTTCTGACAGAAAAAATATTTTTTTCGTCGCCAAAAAAATATTTTTTTCAAAATCGATTAAAAAAGGTTAGTAACCAGTGTTTTCGGGGGTAGAATATGCGACTTGAGAACGATGGTATAGGTTAAAAGTCGATATTTTGAAAAGAAAAAAAATCGGGGTCGATTTTTGGCCCGGAGCCGAATCTACGATTTCTGACAGAAAAAATATTTTTTTCGTCGCCAAAAAAATATTTTTTTCAAAATCGATTAAAAAAGGTTAGTAACCAGTGTTTTCGGGGGTAGAATATGCGACTTGAGAACGATGGTATAGGTTAAAAGTCGATATTTTGAAAAGAAAAAAAATTGGGGTCGATTTTCGGCCCGGAGCCGGATCTACGATTTCTGACAGAAAAAATATTTTTTTCGTCGCCAAAAAAATATTTTTTTCAAAATCGATTAAAAAAGGTTAGTAACCAGTGTTTTCGGGGGTAGAATATGCGACTTGAGAACGATGGTATAGGTTAAAAGTCGATATTTTGAAAAGAAAAAAAATTGGGGTCGATTTTCGGCCCGGAGCCGGATCTACGATTTCTGACAGAAAAAATATTTTTTTCGTCGCCAAAAAAATATTTTTTTCAAAATCGATTAAAAAAGGTTAATAACCAGTGTTTTCGGGGGTAGAATATACGACTTGAGAACGATGGTATAGGTTAAAAGTCGATATTTTGAAAAGAAAAAAAATTGGGGTCGATTTTCGGCCCGGAGCCGGATCTACGATTTCTGACAGAAAAAATATTTTTTTCGTCGCCAAAAAAATATTTTTTTCAAAATCGATTAAAAAAGGTTAATAACCAGTGTTTTCGGGGGTAGAATATCCGACTTGAGAACGATGGTATAGGTTAAAAGTCGATATTTTGAAAAGAAAAAAAATTGGGGTCGATTTTTGGCCCGGAGCCGAATCTACGATTTCTGACAGAAAAAATATTTTTTTCGTCGCCAAAAAAATATTTTTTTCAAAATCGATTAAAAAATGTTAATAACCAGTGTTTTCGGGGTTAGAATATCCGACTTGAGAACGATGGTATAGGTTAAAAGTCGATATTTTGTAGAAAAAAAATCTGCGCTCGATTTTAGCGAAAAAAAATGCAGGCACGCGCGCCAGCGCGTGTGATTATTCTCGTGGGTGTTAAATAAATCTGGACGACTGAAATACTGTTAAGCTGCTTGGTCGATACCAAAGAACCCAAAAGCATCAGCTGGGCATCGTTTCGCGTAGCCCCGATGCCGCCGATCGGATTCGACTTTCCGCAGCGGGTCCTCCCAGCTTGACATGCCGTGTCTCCTACAAAGTGCTGTAATTCCGTCTATAGTCTCGGAAGACGAGACCTGGATTGCTCGATGCCACCGGAACGAATCAACGGGGTCAGGAGCTTCATGCCTCATGCTTCTTCATCTTCTTTTTTCGTCCCCTCATCCTCCAATTCAGCCCGTACCGCGGAATCGGTATATACATATATATCATTTTATTTATCGAGAAAAAGAATGAGGTGAGAAAGTGCGATAAGCGACGATCGGGGAGAATTGGCAGCGCGCCCGGTCGATCCGTTCCAGCTATTCCGCCCGGTCTGCGGGACTCGTCCTCGCGTCAGGCTCTCCGCCGTCAGCGGCTCGAGCGCGCGGTGCTCGTCCCGCAGCTCGCGCCGGCTGCGCCCTGGCGCGGCCCTTCACGGAGACACCGTGTCACCGCTCTCTTTTTCGATTGATTAATTAGGGGATTCACCGTAATCGACGAACCGGAGCTTCCGGGCGTTTCGCCCTGATCGACGATCGGCGCCCCCCGTTTTTCCCTCCCCGTTCTTGTCTACTTTCCCCCCCTGCTCCTCGTCGCCTCGTCGCGGGCGACACTTTTCTCCGGCTCTTAGAATCGTCCCCGACGGAGGATTATCCCGCTCGGCGCGAAAAAAGAGACGCTGGCTCTTCGTCCGCGCGTCACAGCGGGACGAGGGATTTGCTTCTGAAAAGCGCAGCGATTTGCCGGTGGATAAAGTGCGCGACGTTCGGGGCATAAAGGCGCGAGGCTCTCCTTGTTTATGCGCAAAAGGCGGTCCCGTCGCTTTTTGCGGCTGCTATTTGCGAATTAAAATATTCAGCGTTGCCAACGTCGGACGGGGATGAAAATTGCAGTCTCGTTTGAATGGGAAATCTCTCGGAGCGTCGACGATTTGGAACGCAGATACACGCGGTCGTCCTCCTCGCGGCTGAGGCACATCGCAGTCGGTATATCGCTCTCTTGGCTTCCTCGGGTCGAACGAACTCCCATTGTTGCCGGTTAATTAAGGGAATTGATGAAAGATTAAAGAGAGACCGTCATATCTAGTGCAGAACTCGCGGGCCTTCCTCGTTCCTCTCGGCTATGCCTGTCCTTCGCCGCCGCTGTGCACTCCCGCTCGGTACACGTCTCCGCCTCGCCTTTGGAAGCGCCGACGGAGTCGATCGGCGACGTATTGTGCTCGAGATATCAACTCCCCGAGTCGGTGTATACGGCGCACGTTGGCGGAACTCGTGGATTGAAAACTCGCTCGCTGCGCGAGAGACGGACGGGCGGCTTCTATAAACTGCAGATAAAAATTCCATTATCCGGCTGCGCGGCTAGACGCTAATTAATTATCTTCGCGACTTACTGAGTCACTCACGTTCCTGAGTCATTGAGCGAGTGAGATTTTTTCTTAATGAACTGGGATGATTGTAATCATTTTTTGCATAGTGTTAAGTTAATTCAGGCGACTGATATTTAAAAAAAAAAAAATTTCTAGCCTTTCTATTTTCCACATACAGTAGGAAATCGATTTTATCGATAAACCTCATTGTTTTATCTCGACTTGACTTTCCTTCTGCGAGGCAGGGAGAAACGTGTGGTTGGTGCATTTTTTATATGGGTGTTAAATAAATCCGAGCGATTGAAATATTTTTGAAATAAATTCTCCGCGTTTCTATTTTCCGCGTACAGTCGGACCTCGATTTTATGGACAAACCACACTGCTCTACCTCCACTTAACATTCCTCCCGCGAGGTCGGGAGCTTCCACATCGCGTTCTCGCGGTGCTGGCTACAAACGTGCGATTGGCTCGTGGGTGGGAATCACGATTTTACGGTCCGGTCCCGATTTGTCCATAAAATCGAGGTACGAGTGTAGCGAAACGCGTTTGAAATCCAGCGCTGTTTTCGTTGCCAGTCGTTTCCGGCGCCTGTGAAGCTGGCTTTCCGTTGCTTTGAGCTTATTTTCATTGGAACTTTTCTTTAAAAAAAAAAGAAAAAAAATCTACCAAAGACCTACTTACGAAATTACCGTGATAATTGCGCGAAGCGATGTACATGTTTATTTCCGCCATTATATTACTATTTCTTCAGACCGGAAACCATCATCAAAAAGCCATAATTGGCCAACTTCTCCGCATAAATTCTCAAAGAGCAGTCAAACGCCCCAATGTCGCTCGCCCCCCCGACTCCCCGTTGCCCCGGAATCCCGTCTGGCACACTTTCCTCCGCACTCGAAACTGCTCCATTATTACGAGGCTTTCCCGTCCAATCTTTAATTAGCACATTTTACAGCCCCCGCACGAGACCGTACGGCAATTACCGTCGGATATTCCGCGCGATATACATCTATAGCGCATGTAGAATCTTAATTGCCGTCCGCGTCGGGGGGTGGCGAAGGTCGACGGGGAAATTGAGCGCGTAGCCGTTGTTCGGAGGGGGGGTGACGAAGATTTGTGGTTACGATCGTGCGAGCGAACGTGTGTTGCCGGGAATACTGCGGTCCGATGGGGTGTCCTAAGTGGATTAATGAAAACGCTCGAGTGATATAGGGGAAAAGGGTCGTCGGAGTCAGTCGTCGGAGTCAGTCGTCGGAGTCAGTCGTCGGAGTCGTCGGAGCCGCTTATATAAAATTGCGTTTCGCCTCGATAACGAGTTACGGAGAGTCGACCAATTAGCGAGGACAGCGGATTGGGCGGACCTTACTCGCGGCATCAACAGGGGGCGCGAGACCGCGGATCGAGTTCGCTTCCACGTAGTTGACCCGCTTAATCCGGAACCAGGTCGGACGCGACGTCCGCGGGGAGCCGGCTGACACTCCGGTGCCGGAATATCCCGTTTCCGCGGGAAATCCCTCCATCACGGTCAGCTGAAATGTAACTTAGTACATCGATTTTTTTTTTTTTTCATGCAGAACACCACGGTACACCATTGATTTCTCGAGGGTGCGATCCCTGCGTGAACTGGGTCGGTGTTCCGATAACGCGAATCCAGCTTCGGGGCTCGGGATATTCGGTTTCAGGATTCTGTAAAATATACTTTTGATAGCTGGTCTTTTCTTCCAGGATCCGATGACGACAGAGGTTAAGAAAAATTGCGATGGGAAATCGTGGGATTCGAAGTTTGAATGAATTAGCATAGCAATTTTATCGCGGCACCAAAAAATCGTTTTCTTCCGTATTGCCCGAAAAATAAACCCGTACGAATTCATCATCAGCGGCAGCAAAAGAAATAGTAAAAAGATGTTAAGGTAGTTCTAGCGCCAAATATTCATTTCGCATAAATTCGAGGAATTTGGGAGAGAATTGCAAACACTTCTCGATGGTCTAAAAATCTGAAAAAATTCATACGCATTAGAGGTACTGAAGAGATTAATTTTGCATAATAATATTTCTAAAATGTTATTAACAAATTGATGAAAAAAAAAAATGGTTTAATAAATATTTCGATGACCCAAGTTTTTTTGTCGATGAAAATGATTCCTTCATTTTTCTGAATACGTATGAATTTTTTCAGATTTTTAAGTACTCTTTGAAATTTGTACATATTTTCCATATAAAAAAACACAAATTTCAAAGAGTACTTAAAAATCTGAAAAAATTCATACGTATTCAGAAAAGCGAAGAAATCATTTTCATCAACAAAAAAACTTGGGTCATCGAAATATTTATTAAACCATTTTTTTTTCATTAATTTGTTAATAACATTTTAGAAATATTATTATGCAAAATTAATCTCTTCAGTACCTCTAATGCGTATGAATTTTTTCAGATTTTTAGACCATCGAGAAGTGTTTGCAATTCTCTCCCAAATTCCTCGAATTTATGCGAAATGGACACTAGGCGCTAGAACTACCTTAAAACGCGACAGCTAATAATTGGCACCGTAGTTTGCAAGTTTATATTATTACCCGTACATTCACTTCGCCCTCCTCCTCGTTTCGACCTTTTTTCTATATTTTTCTTATATGTCCCGCGTAAAAATGTAACAGCAGTTAAAAAATCGTAATGTAGCAACGTGAAATTCGAACTTTCGAATAAATTAAACAGCGATTTTATCGCTGCTGCCAAAAACTCGTCCTCTTTTGATTCACCCCCAAAATAAATTAATCATCAGCTCTCGTAAAGCGCCAGCAAAATGATGTTAAAGCGTCAGTTAATACAATTGGCACCATTCCGCGAGTTCGTATCATCACCCGTGTATATTCACTCCGCCCTCCGCCCTCTCCGACCTTTTTCTCCAGTTTTTATTTCATTTTTTCCGTGTCCCGCGTAGAAATGTAACAGCAGTTAATGTCAGCGATCCCCGGGCGTCCTCATTCCCACGCGCCTCCCTCCTCTCGCGCACTTCGGCGTATCCAAAATCCCGCGGAGTCACGAAATCACGTACGGTTACTATGCAAATCTCTTCATAACTCACGGGAACGGCGACGATGTGTGGGTTACGTACGGGGCGCGCACGACGCGAGCGAAGGAGCCGTTTCTGCCTCGTCCTGCGAGCGCGTTTAAGATGGTATGTGCGGCATGACGGTGCGGTACGATCCCTTCGCGACCCTGTCCCCCAGGGGGCCCCGCAACTTCTATCTTCAAATGGGAATCGGTGGGAAAACTCTTCTTCCCCTTTCGGCGGCTCCTCGCGCGAGCCACAGCCGACGAGGTATAACCGGCGAAATTACGAGGAGAAAAACGGCCCCGCTGAGTGCCAAGCGAGAAGCCGACCCTGAGTTACGACACCCGTGGCTGTCGGGCCTCCTCCTCCTCTCGTACACCTTGCGTACCGACCGGCGTCCCGGCTTGCGGGACGCGAGACCTCGCGACACCCGATGGCGGAACGCGTCTCCTGGTAAATTTGTCTTGGCTTCCGTCTCGAACATCCCCCCTCCACCTCCTCCTCATCCTCGACTCTTGGCCTCCTAACGCGCGCGCTTATCATTCTTTTCCCTCGTTTTCTCAATTCAAATTCTCGCGCCAAATCCATCCACTTTGTACGGACTAAAATATCGCCCGGGGTTTGGGATAGCAATTTTCGGGATTATGTGGAATTTAGGGGCTTCGTCGTTAGTCAAACTTTTTCTTCTGACTTTTGCTTCCAATCGCTGAATTTAATTGTTAATTAGTAACTGAACGATCGTCAATATTTTTTTTCAATATTTAATACACCTCTCAACGAAATCGCTCTTCGGAATTCTCTCAAACTTCGAGCGTCATTTATTCGGTTATTTTTTCAATCTGGTGATAATAATAATAATAATAATAATAATAATAGTAATAATAATAGCAATCTCTCCAGAATTATGTTATACAAAAAATAATATTAAGATAATATGTGCATATTGTAAACAGGATAAAGAAATGTCGTTTACCACTTCTACTATTTAATACCCTCGATAAGTAATTCCTGGCGCAAGTCGACGTTGCTTCAACATTTCTCACTCAGAAAATAGAAATCGTCTCATTCGGAATAAAGTATTCGTCGAGGAAAAATAACACAAAAGGAATGGGAAAAAGCTGTCGAGAGAAAGGCACGTTCCTGTCGCGTTTCCAAAAGCCCGAGACGTGGTCAGCGAGACACGAGGGGCCTGCTGATAGAATAAAGTTGATGAAAAATTGGAGGACGGAGCCAGAGGTGTAGCCGGAGATAGTGCAGGGATGGCGGTCTTAACAGGGCCGGCCACTGCAGATCTGTCAAGTCCTGTTTCACCGTCGCTTTTTTACAGCCTCAATCCTCGCGCGCTTTTTGCGGAAACTCTTGACCACCGAATTGTGTTCCCGCAGTGGCGGACGGTATTTCTCAGTGATAACCCGGAGTACAGCCTGCGCACTGAAAAATCTATGGTTGATTACACAGCGCACATATTTCCCCGAGGGTATGAGAATGATTTTGCGATTGCCACAGACATGAATATTGCAATCCAACTAAATTGTGACACGACTTACAATTTGCATAATAAAACTCACTATTTTCTCCGCATTCCGTCACTTTCATATTTCTTCGAATGCACGGGAAAGTCATTCCAACTTATCGGAATCCATCGACTCATACAATAGTAACACGGATGACCAGCGACCAAACTGTCCGCGCAGAAAAATCTATGGTTGCACTTTGCTCATATTTCTCCGAGGGTACAAACATTATTTTGCGATTGCCACAGGCATGAATATTGCAATCCAACTAAATTGTCACACGAGTTACAATTTGCATAATACAACTCACTATATTCCGCGTATTCCATCACATCAACACTTTTCTCAATCTGCAGGAGTCTCATTGCAACTTATATCAGAATCCATCGAATTATAATAGTAACACGGATGCCCAGCGACCAAATCGTCCGCATGATACACCTATACATTACTATGCTGATTGGAGGGGCCTACGTGGCCGCAAACCCGCGTGTCCAATGGACACACACGCGACGATGCAAATCACAATTCTTCGAAAATTATTCCGAGAACGACCACGCGCGCCTAAAATTGTCTCTACGTGACGAATCCGACCGTGTCCGCCGGGATATGATTCGAGCGCGACGCGCAAACCGTCCCGAGTAACAATAACAGAAGGGTCCCGGTGTCCTCGGTGTCCACCGAGTGTTATAAATCTCGCCAGTCGCTCGCTATAATAATAATAACAATTGAGTCGTGCCGTCCGGCCGTCTACTGCATTTCCATAGACGTCATTACAGCGACCAAACCGCGATATGCCCACATGGAAATATTTATAATGTGAAATATATGTCGGCGAAAAGTTGTATATGTAGCATACATGTTGCATATTTTTATATGCAACTATTTATATAGAACTTTTTGGCGACATATATTTTACATATAAATATTTCCATGTGGGTAGCATCGCACTGCATGATGTTGAGGTTTGCAGCGTTGGAATGCAACGAAATGCAGAAAAAAAAATTAATTATAATTAACCCAAATGATGAAATTAGGTATAAAAAGTCATCATCTTAATTAGTTGCTTAGTAGTTGCCATAATTAACACAAATGATTATATTAGGTATAAAAAGTCATCATATTAATTAGTTCCTATGATGATTTTTATACGTAATTTCATCATTTAGGTTAATTAAAATTAATTTATTTTCTGACTTTCGTTGCTTTCGTTGAAATTTAGCGTTTGGATACCTCGACAAAGTCTTCGCGCCGAGAATTCGTAATATTACAGGGCAGCGAAGCAATTTCGGGGGCGATTATATTATCAAGGCTCGAAGTGGCCGTCGAGATCGGTTCGATCGTGCCCCGGCGTTATAGACCCAAAGAGGGAAGCACGAAAACCAGTTTGTCCCGATATATAGATTTCAACTCCCCGGCGCAGCGGCCCACTGAGTGGCTATTCTCCGATCGTACAATCGCGTTTAAGCGAGCGTTTAACGTCGTTCAATCAGCGCCTCGAGCCCGTTAATTAACGAGGATCGTTAAGGCCCGGCGGTGCGAGGGTCTATAGCACGCAGCCGCCGTGTGACTCCTGCGCGCCGCGGTGGCACGCGATTGTTCGTAATCACTGCGGATCATCGTCGTTATCTTTCATCGGTCATTCCGCAGTTATTATTGTTATATTCGCACTACCGGTCGTTAAGTTATTAATTTAATTGTCATTAGCGTCCGCGAGCGATTTGCACTTGATTTCCGGCTACGATTTCTCTGCGATTAAATCGCTGTTGACGAGAGACGAACAACAATCGAGAGTAATGATTATCCGGGTTGAAACGGTTGAAGTTATCTGTAATAATAAATTTTCGCGAAATATCCAGGCCAACATTCCGGGGAATCGGTTGTTTTATTTTTAACTGCACTTTTTAAAATCAATGATCGGGGATTATTTACGCACTCGGAATATAATATTAATGTGAATTAATTACTCGGATAAAACACTTTGGAATATTTATTATTGTCGCAAAATCGCGTGAATTATCACGATTTGTTTCACTGCTGTAAGTAGTCGTGATTATCAATTCGACAAATATTATGTTTTAATAATTGCGACCATAATAATACCTTAATGTGACTTGATACGGAATTTTGTGCGCCCGTAGAAAAGCTTGCAGCTGTTGAGTGCGATAAAAAATATACGACGCTCGCTATCTGTCTGGTGCCGGGTATCTCAGCCAGTATCACCCTAGCGAGGGTAGCGAGTATAGGTATAGCACCATGTGGACCGAATTCTCGAGTGTAACATGACGAATTCCTGGGATTCCGAGGCTGCGGTTAGGGGAGGCCGGGCAAATGGGGGTCGCGTATTGGAGAATTCGTGTCTTTCTGTCGTAAACAAAATCTTGTATCGACTCTTTCGAGTTTCTGGGGCAAACAATTTTTTGCTCGTGTGTGAAAAAAGAAACGCTGGACTGATTCGAGAACCTTAACTTCGTTCTGGGATTTAACCCAGTAATTTTCTCGAGCCAGATGAAGAACTGGTATTTCCTTGGAATTCTCACAGAACAGCAGCGTACATTTATTAATTAGTCTGCCGAAAAATAACAAAAAATTGTTCAGACGATTTTACGTAATTAGTATTTTTTTTAATCTCACCTGTGGATTTTCGTAAAGCGTTCACGTTATATCAGCCCCCATGGAAAAGAAATGTATACGAAAATATATCTGATAAACCGAACTTTTCGGACGATAATACAATAAAAATACATTCTGAATATATCTTAGATATATTTTTTGCTCGCGTATATTTCGTATATATCCTGAAATATATCCGACTTATGTAAGTTTTCGGACAAAATATATCTGGTATATCTAGAATACATCTATTATATAACTTGCATATATTTTATTTCCATATGATTACGTGCTCCAAAAAAAAAAAAAAAAAAAAAAAAAATCACGCATTGCAGCAAATGCAAACGCGCCAAGCGGTATCCTCAATGCCAGCCTCAATGCCAAACGAACGTGCATTTCCTCCGCCCAATGAGTCATATCGCACTTATTCGATTATGCGTTGTTCCGCCTTTACGATTGCGCTAATTAAGATTGCGGTCGGCGCATATTACTCTGCCACTCGCACAACATCAGCTAAGTAATTAACGGTCAATTATTTCTCGCCCGTTAAACTACAAATTTTGAATATTTAACACGCGCGATGATCGTCGCGACGCGATCGACTAGCCGCGTGGCGCAGCTTTTTTTATTCGATTTGTGTGTCGACAAGTTGCGCAAAACGCGGATACTACAGGACGTGATACGCGCGTATGAGGTATAATGACAGGGTGTTACGCGATGCGACCGCAAGTCGATTAATCTCGGCTACTAATTCAACGGGCAATCTGTCACTTGGTCGATGAGCGAGCGCCCCGCGCCAACTCGTCTGTGGCGTCAGCAGCGCGCTGCGCGTTTTAATTGCTCGCGCGTTTGCGGTCGGGTTTTTCATCGCAGTGTCGCGTCGGCCTTCGCCGCGCGCGAGAATTCCACCCCCAACGATTGATTTTCTCTTCGGCAATTTACGCGCGCGTCCGCAAAAACCGCGAATGCCGAGTTTTCAATGCGAGAGATGTGATGTGTCGCATTCCCGGGACGTCGCTGCAATCAACGTTGTGTTTCGCCGGGTTGAGCATCTTTTTCGTTGTTGCGAACAAGTTCAAATTAGTTTCGTCACATATGAGTCTGGTATGAATCAATAAATAAAATACTTATTGATTTCAATAAATAAAATACTTATCGATTTCAATAAATAAAATACTTATTGATTTCAATAAATAAAATACTTATCGATTTCAATGAATAAAATACTTATTGATTTCAATAAATAAAATACTTATTGATTTCAATAAATAAAATACTTATTAATTTCAATAAATAAAATACTTATTGATTTCAATAAATAAAATACTTATTGGATTTCGATATTTGCTTCAGCTTTTCTGACACCGAATCGATGGATAGTTTTAGCCATTTACGATTCCCTCTTATTTTAATCAGATGGTGTCTACGCAATAATAATAATGTGACACGGGATTTAGTTTCAGGAAACATTTTCTATTTTCCAATATTATCCGTAGCTCTTCCTACGCGTTAAATTATCGTGTGAATTATAAAAAATATATAGCACGTCAGCTCAGCCCCCTCGGACTCAAAAACTCCGCGGTTATTTTCGCCAATAAATTATTCCGAACCCAAAAAATCACTGTTACCCTTACCGCAGCAATTTAAATATTGACAAAAGCCGAAGCGTTGGACGCGCGAAAAAATCATAAATCCAGCCGTCAGCGGGAGAGCAAAAAAAAAAGAAAAAAGATTGTCGCCCGTGTGTGATTCATCATTTCAATTATAGACGCCAAATATGAAATATTTATATCCCGACATGGCGACTTTTTCGGCGGGAATAAAAATGCAAATATTATACCGAGGCAAAACGTATGGCCTATGCATTTTCATCGGGCGCGAGTCAATCCTCCCGTCAATTATTTAGAGAGCCGGCCAATCGCTTTAGCCGCTTTACGATCCCCCGCCGCGCGACATTTATATTCCATATGAATATTCCGTTTCGGTGTCGCCGAAAATTCGTGATTAAAAAAAAACGTCTCAGCCCCCCGCGTATAGCTTTTAATGAATGTGTTCCGGGAAATATCTCTTTTATATTCGCCGAATCCTCGGAGCGCTCTTCAAAGTCCATTTCGCTTCCGGTCTCGTGACTCCGCAACTGCGCACGAAGCGCTCCGGGTATTGTGTATTATTTTTTGCATCCCCCCGTATCCACCTGTTCTCCGAACCCTTTCGCGCTGTATCCTTCCCTTTTTCGCCTCCCTGTTAGTTTATAATTATTTCCGAATGGCCGGAAGCGCCGGTCCGACGAGACGACGGAGGCTGGGAAACAGCGCGAACACAGAGAGAGAGAGAGAGAGCGAGACGCGCGCGCGACGAGTGACAAAGTTTGCCGTTTGAAAAGTTTTATTCGCGAGGATGCACATCGTTTCGCTTACTGGCCGGTACAGAGCAGCAGCAGCAGCAGCAGCAGCAGCAGCAGAATCGCTGGCGGTGGCCGCTGGAGCGACACACACGACCCCTCGGCAGGGGCGGATGCAACAGCTTGCAGCTCTTCGCGCCCGAGCGCGATCTGCTCTCGTCCGCCTACGTCCACCGTGGCTCCCTGCGTTCTCAATTCGAACTTCCGGTTCAGCCCGTGGCGCTTTCATCTCGTCCTCTCGCGTTCCCCGAACTTCGGCGTCCGCGCGATTTAATATTTCACGGCTACGTTAATCCTGCAGAATGTTCGACCCGTGGGTCGAAGGGTGCGGCGGGAGGGAAGCTTCTTCGAATTTAATCTAGTCGGGAAAATGAAATAAAAACACTGGGGCCTTCGAAGCTGTGGGAATACAAAGATATCGCTCGCTCACTTTCCCTCCAGCTGGATATATTGAGCTGGGAGAAAAAACATCTTTACCGTAATATCCCTTATTTCATTCGGGCGGTGGATATTGATATCACGCTGAAAAAGGACACCGGGGGTCTTTCGGGGAAAACGGCTCACGGACGTTTCTTATTTTCTTTGATCCTTTCGCGCCTGGATTGGGAGGGAGGATTGGAGATCAGAAAGATGATTTCAGCATCGGCATAATTTTCTCCGATGGTCATTGAAGCGTATTTCTTTGGCGATAGAATTTAATGAGACGGAATTAATTTTTTTTTAATCAAAGAAATATATTTTAATTGGAATAGTATTTCAATTATTTCGCTCTACTTGATTTTATGCTAATCGAAAAAAAATCATTTAGGGTTTTTTTTTTTCATTCAGTGTCTGGGTCAAATAAATTTGTATTCGGCCAAGCGACTTTCCGCCTCGCCATAAACGTTTGTCTGCCGGATCGAAAGCCGGTCGAAGAAGCCAAAAACCTCGTTGCCGTAACTGAACATTTATTTGACGCTATATCGGCGAATTCACGGACGTTGGGTCGCTCCTTTACCGAGATTAAACCGTGGAGACCGTGCGGGATGGGACGGTACACGTGTGTGTGGGAATATCGAAGCCGATCGACGCGTCCTACATACCTCGACGCCTGCACAAAAGATTGTATTCTTCTTCACCTTCCCTGATCGCTCGAAAGATAGCGAGGCGCGCCGGTGTCCCGCGTATTGCGTGCATTGATTCAATATCGATCCTCGACTCGCCGTGTCTTCTTGTTCACTTGGTCGCATTGTCGATTTCGTGTCTCATATCTGAGATTGCTGCTTCGTGGAAGCCTCGCGTGGTATTGCATCTATTATTCCCGAGCGATTGTGTACGTATTGGCAGTCATTGTTCGTTTCTCCGTGGAGTCAACGCAATGCTGAAATGGAATAAACACCTTGAGAACGAGGCGAACGGCGACGCAAATGAAAAATGATTTTTTCACACTGAAACGCGGATAAATGTGTGAAGGCGTTTTGCTCTGATTAAAATAATAAACCTGTTTCGACCGATTACGTCGCAGTTATTTATTTTCATCGATGAAGCGATTATTGTGGATTTTTTTAGACAAATATTCATTGAATTGTGTTTTTTTTATTTCAGAATGAGAACCGAGCGTTACGACTGAAGGAGCCCAATTCTCTCGCCCTCTCCGCCGGAAGTTCTGGCGCCTACGTGGATCCCGATGGAACGGCTATGGTCATGTCCTCGGAATTTTTGCCAATGCCGACCTCCGATCCGAGAGTCACGTGGAACTATTTCGACGAGCAGGGGTAAGATAGACAAAAAAAGAACGTTCGAGAAAATTCGTTTCAACGGGGTTTGTTTTTCACACTTTGTATGAAATTGTTTCAGTTACGTGTCGAGAGGCGGATTGAGGGCCGGCGAGGATCCTTACGCGAGAAACAAATTCAATCAGGAAGCATCGGATGGGCTGCCCAGCAATCGGGATATCCCGGATACGAGAAGCGCGATGTGAGTGACATCGCCTTTTTTTCCTAAAAAAATTCGCTACCGATCATTGGCTCGTCGTACAGAAAATAAGCATTTGCGTTTTAGAGTATAAATTCAAGTACAGTCGAATATTTCACACATTTGGATTTTGAACTTAGTTCCGTGATTTAAAAATACAACGTCAATATCATTTATAAATGCAGATTCTGCTGCTGTAAGAGTGAAATTATGGATGGAATTATTTGTCATCCAATTTTTATATTGCTAAAAACGAAATATTAATTTTCCTCAATTAATAAAATAATACTTAATACAAGTCTAGGAATTGATGTGACGCAGAACTGAAATTTGTTTGTGCTGCCAATGAATATATGGATCGACCCATATATTATCGATCTCCCCACATCCGATCCTCATTTGTTTCCGATAACCCCGAATGTGACACGCGAGGGACCCGTCGAGGCAAAATTCGTCGCGCCGTATGAAAAAAAACGGAATAAGCCCGATCGACCAGGAAGTCAGGAGGCATAATTCACCGCGATCACCCGAAAGATGCAACTCACCGGCGAACCATCAGCGTCGGGGCCGTCGGGCGACAAGCGCGCGAATCGCAAGAGAAAGTCGAGGAAGCGCATAACCGCGTGTCGATCCCTCAATCCATTCATTCACTACTATTGGAAACTTCGGGACACCCTGGACAACGATCTGACGTCGAGAATGATCGCTAAAATTGCGGCTTATCGATGGGAAGCCATGAATCACGCCGCGAAGATGCCCTACATAAAAGCGGCGAGGCGACACTGGATGCGTCACAAGACCCAGTGGCGAAAGAATGCTGCCCTTTCGCGTGGCATTTGATTTCTCCTACCTGCTGTCCTCGCAAACGCCGTAAATCCTCGTGGCCGTATCAATGACTTCAAAGTAAAAAAAAAACACGAATTCGTTGCGCTGCGTTTGTGTACACCGCAAAACGTATATCCAAATCGTCGGATTATAAATTAACTTGTACGTGTGTCTGTTGAAATCGAGTAAAGTCCATTCGTTTGTACCACATGTGGCTGTCTCATTTGCTGCGTCGTGTGCGATTAACAATGGAATTAATTGTAAATGTTATTCAACAGAATTTTCGTAAGTCGGAATTATTCAGACAAATACCTCGTCCGGTTTATGGCGAGTGTAAGCATCTAAAAAGTATTGATTTCATGTGCAACAGTTACTTGTTCGAAAAAAGAATATCGCGTTGCACATCAACCGGAACATTTGATCTCTCGAAAAGGGCGAATAACATGAAACGCAATCGATATCGCAGCTTGATTGGAGTATCAGCTTGCGAATGCCTGTTTAATCTTTCCAAATCGTGCTATTTTCATCGGCTCCATCAATGTCTCAACGACACCTCCCAATTGCAGGAAGTTTCACGCGAGTCCACCGTAAGATTTCGACGTTCTCGCCGTAGCCGGAATTCCATTTGGAAAGTCGAGAGGGAACCGGCTGCTACCGCTTTTACGTTACTCCCGCCGCTTTACTCAGGAATACAATTGAATCCTGCGGTGCGCCCGGTTACCGGGCACGCCGGGAGTGTACCGCGTAATTGAACCATGGAAACTCGATCACCAAGAGAGCCGGTTTCCCGTACACCGGAGTCCCGACGTAAATTTTTATCCTCCCGCCCGAGGTTCGGCGAGGTCGGGCCCAAAGCGAGAAACGCGCGAAAAAGCGCGATTGACGGCGCTGCGGACTTCTCGCCCTCCTCTCCGCGTCCACCTCTCGCCTTTCATCGTTCCTCCTCTTCGATTTCTTTTTTATACACACACACAAAATCTCCATTCCTCTTTCGTCGTTTGCCTTCACTCACTCGCGCGGACTTCGCCCAAGCTTTCGCCCCACACTTCCCGTTTCTTTACAGTCTTCGAAACGCGGCGACGCGCGGCTCGCACACCCCGGGGTCTCGGCATCCGAGAAATCGAATTGGCGAGCTACGTCGACGACGCGGGGTATCCCGGTATCCGGGTGTCAAAGTGAGAGTACCTTTGGCTCGCTTGGATTTCTGGCTTCGCGAGTCGAAAGCTCCCGGAGAGCTGGAACGCCGACCGGAGGAAACGACAAGGCGACGGCGGCGGCAGCGGCGACGTCATCGAGAGTTAAGGTCTCGGTTAAAGGGCGAGCGAAGACGCGGAGGGATCTTTGCGAGGTAAAAGCTCTTTCCCTCAGCTCTCGGTCCCTCGAGAGGTCCGCCACTGCGCCGGACTGTGCTCCTCTTTGCCTCTCCGCTGGCTCCCCAAACATCTGAGGGGGGAATGGGATACCAACGGGAAAACTGGGAGAACCTATGGGGCCAACGTACAGGAGCGATGGGATTGAGTTTGTAAAGTTTAGGGGTAGAAGCCCGGTGCTTAATGGTATTGCCTACTTTGGACCCTACGTGGTCGTACAACCTCGACGATAAAAACACTTCTTCAGCCACGGACCAGCGCGCTTATATAACACCTTATCCTGCATCGACTAAAATTTAACCTGAAACTTTCCTTCTTATCTTGTGTTTGGATGGCTCTCTGCAGACAGCGGTTGATTCGATTTGCTCGACCGGATTGATTGCCGACATTTTGGACTTACTTCTGGGGCTTGGTGGAACTTCCTTGATTGTATTTTTTATGTGCGCTATTTTTATTTAGGTTTGTTGGTTGAGTGGGTGAATTGTGGCTGTAATGAATGACTGGGGGTATTAAGTGGTTGGTACATTTGTAACTCCACTTTGCGATATAATTTCGGCTGTCATGTTACAAGAGTATTATGCAGCAGATTTCTTCTTTTCGTAGTGATGCTTTTCAGAATTACCTTGTGGGATGATATTTAAGAGAGAAATTAATGAAGTTAAATTTTCCAAAATACTGAATTGAATATATCGTTCATTCCATATTATTACAGATTCAGGATTTTAAAGAACGTGCATGTACCATTAATGCGTATTAAATTAACGTGCTACTGTATTTGGATTCTCCAGGATTAATGCTCTTCAATTTTTTATCTGTGCTTCCGAAACGAACTTCCATTTCCCTCGATGAGCCAGTAAACTCGAACGTGAATATTCCGGCACATCTTCTATAAATGTAATCGAAGTGCGAGTTGAACCCGTCAATTGAATCTGCAGAGCGTTTCCGGATTTTTTCTTCCCCGCCACCGTCGGCTCTCAACGCCACTCGTCCGTTTTTCGCGCGGAGGTCCCACATCGCCTTTGACTTTTTTCGACTCATCTCTTCACGTTTGTATTCCCGGGAGCGTCGTCTTCGATCGCCCCGACGGTGGGAGGGTAAACCCAGCGGAAATTATTGAACGACTCTCGCGTGTTCTGTGGAAACGAAGTTATCCCACCCAACCACTTGGGCTTATCCATCCAGGCGCTTAAGGAGCATACATATCTATACCCTGACGCCTCCACCCTCGCGGTATATCTCCAAGTTGACGCGCTGTTTTCCATAGAAATATCCCGGAGTTATATCGCCGGAATATTCATCGTCTACGGCCCAAAAGAACAAGAACCGCTCGTGGGCCGAACCGCATGAACCGAAGTCGTGCGCGATAAATTTTCATTCACGAAACTCGAACCCGCGAGACATATTGCGCGATTCGAAACACTGTGGACCATATGTGGAGCTGAATAGCCGATACAATTTCCACTTCAATATACGGAGAAGAGAAGGTTGAGACTCTTTGGGTCTCGGTCAGGTCAGAACATCAAACTTTCGAAGTTGCGTCGGCTCAAATTTCATTTTAGAAATTCAATTTTATTCCGGTACATTTTTTTTTCGTGTAAAAAAAATCTTCAACGTAGAGTCATTGAAAGAAATATATTTCACTGAACCTAGTAATTTTTTTTTTTTTTTTTTTCAATGTCCCAACTAATAAATATTGCAACTAATCTGCAACATTCAGTATTCTAGTTGTATTCTTTGCCATCCCACGTGAAAAAGATATATATTTTTATATACAGCGCTCATATATGAAACTGGGCATATATATTCCATAGTAAATCATATTATACTCCATATTAAATTTGTATACAGTGAACACACAAATAAACAGACTCAGAATTTGGTATACGGTCTGCATATAGTCAGCGCATAATTCATCATATCGTCTAGACATAAATTAATTATCGGTATGTTCATTGTACACAAATTTAATATGTAATATATACGCCCAATTCCATACATGAGCGCTGTATATAATCTATATATAAACGATATCATTTTTTTTACTTGGGATGTGTGATAACTATTAAAGCACAATTATAAAACGAAGCAAACATCCGCGTAAAAAAGTATAACCATTATTTTACACGCCCCGCGTGTCTCCTTCCCAAAGCAGTAAATCCAACCCTCATCCCGGTGTCGGCCACTGTGCATCGATTGCCCGCT
Organism: Pimpla rufipes; assembly: GCA_963932165.1. Classification (NCBI taxonomy): domain Eukaryota; kingdom Metazoa; phylum Arthropoda; class Insecta; order Hymenoptera; family Ichneumonidae; genus Pimpla; species Pimpla rufipes. Next base: position 10,326,947 of record OZ010636.1, read on the forward strand.
GATACTCGCGGCGTATCCCCGTCTCTCAGACCGGAGTTTTCGCACGAACCGAAATTACCCAGAGTGCGGTATGCACGTCGCGCGGCTTTACCCGCGGCAAACAGGTTATTAAAATGCTTTACGCGCGAGGCTCCGAGGGCCTCTTGATCCTCCGACTCCTCGAGGCTCTCGCAGCCGCGCACGTCGGTGTCCCGGATGCAATTTGGTACGCCGCGCGTCTTCCATCTCTGCGCCGTAACTATACACACCCGGGTTTCTGATGCCCGCGTGTCTCCGTCGTTGCATTAAACATACAGATGCGCGGCTACCCTCTCGTCTCTCGCGCGCGCGGCAAGGGTAGCAGCGGCGCTAGGTAGTATACGTACGGTTGCCTCGTACGCTTCGACGATCGCGCCGCGGTGCATCAGGTTGAAACGCGGGCACCGGAATATATGTAGGTGCCTATTCCTTCGCTCCTCTTCGTCGCGAGCGGCACGTCCTTCGCTCTCAAGGATAACCCCGGGCAAACCGCACCCACCGCCTCTCCATCACCGCGGGGAGAGCATCACATCAAAAAAATATTCAACGTCCGCGTGGAATCACACATTTTTTTTTTTTTTTTTTTTTTTTTTTCGTCTTGTCCCCTCGCGATTCATGAGATTACATTTCGCGTCGCGATAGGATTGAGAGGTGAAACTGGGCAGGGGTGAAGGGGGGGAGGGTGGCAATCAGAGGGAACCTCAATGCATGGAACGTGAAATAAAATTCGCAGTAAATTTTGCCGTGTGGTCATAAGCAGGTGGCGCTCAGTTTGGCATTAATAATTCATCCCCTATTTGGAGACATTTTTACGTTAGGATACAGAAGGGTGTTTAGCGCGGTGGGTATAATTTTTCGCTGTGAAATATCAGCCGAACGAGAGACCGAGGCGAAGATCCTTGAGTCATGGGAGTAAAATCCTCCTGAAGAAATTGCAGCTGTAACGGTGTCTTTTTCTTTTTCAGATCCCGCAATTTCTTAATCAAAATTCCAGCGCCACGAGATCATGATTTGTGGAGGAGTCGCGAGTTTCTTTTTCCCGACACTTCGGGTGCCACTCGCGCGCCAGACGGAAGAAGGGTTAGTCGGGAGGATATAGAAGCAAATTGGTATTCCGAGGAACAGCGGAACCTGGCGAAATAATCTGGAGGCTCCGTCGTCGGTTCTCCAGACCGGATGACGAAAGCTGGTCGCGAAACCTCGTAAACTTTATCACCTGTGTAACTCTCCGAGTGAAGCGCGCGCCCTCGGTATATAATACACGAAAGGAGAAAGAAAGAACGGGGGGGTGGCCGGAAAATGGGACTGCAGGAGAGACGCCCGGGATGTATATACAGCACTGGGCTGGTTTTCCCATCCGCAGCTTTTTTATTGTCCCGCCCGCTGACGTCGAGAGACTTCAAGGAGTTACGCTTCCCGCTCCCACCTGAGCACTAAGACTCTTTCGTTCCCGCTGATCTAGGACGGCGAAGTCGTTCCGGTCCATCCTCCTCTTCCTCCTTCTCCTCCTTCTTCGTCCTCCTTCCTCAGCTCCTCCGTCTTTATCTCACTTCTCCTCAAGCTCGATGGCAAGATACTGCTGCTAGCCTAGCAATTAAACCTGGTGGGCGTGCGCGGGAGACGCTACGGTCTCCTTAAGGACCTTAGCCATCCATTTCTGGGAGGAAACGGGCGCTGTCTTTAAAACAGGCTACAATAATTCCTGTCGCAACCGCCTACCGAGATAGCGCGGGAAAAATACTTTCGGCCGCGTCGACGATTTTTACCTCGTCGACAAATTGGCTCGTCAATTTGTCTCGAACTAACCGCGAGAGAATCGTCCTCGAATATTTAGCGCACTCTTTCAATTATGTATTTCCATGGCACGAAATTCCGCGAGTCAATTCGACCGTGAATCGTCATTCAGAATTGTCGCGATTCTTCACCATTGCAAAACATCCTTGCAACAAAACCATTCATAAATTCACTCCCTCTGAATTTATTCATCGAATCGAATAATTCCATTTGTTTACCTCGTCAGCGACTTCGGCTGTAACGAGCGGATCAGAAGAAAAAAAAAACATGTCTGAGGGTCCGACATTTTTTTTTTTTTTAAACGTAACAAACACCCGGATTTTGGCGCAGAGCCCGTGAAGATCGGGGCAAGAAAAATTCTAATTTATGCATGGAAGATAATAGCGAAAATCCGAAAAAGTTGCTTCGCCGAGAAGTGCGATTGTCCCGGGGGGAGAGAAAAATAGAAAAGCGTAGGAACAAAAAATGCAATAGGACGGCGCGAAAATTATGCGCCCCGGGTATATCAGCGTCTTTCGCGCGACGCGTACACCGAGCTCCGTCGACGCGCTAATCCTTTCTCCGCGCTCCCAGTTCCGTCGGGATAATTCCGTTTGTTTTCCATTTAAGTTGTTTGCCGTGCTATTTACATCGTCGCCGAGACCGAACTTCCGGGCGGACGCGGAGCCGACGGAGAAGGAGGTCGCGCGACGGTCTTTCGCGGCTCCGACCGAGAGGAGAGGAACTCTGCCTTCGGGACTTCATTCCGCCGTTCCCTCCGCTCCCTCCGCGTCCGCTCTCGTCTTATTCCCATGTCCCCGTCCTTCCGGCGGCCTTATACCTTTTCTTTCGCCTCGCGTGCCCCTCGTCGGCGAGATCCTCGGCCTCCGTTAAGTAACTTAATTGAATTTCGCCATCGGGCTCGAGTCTGAGCGAGACGCACCACGTACAGCTTCCTCCTCCTCGCTCACTCGTCCCCCATTGTTCCGACGAGCCGCTGCTGCCGGCGAATTTGGTGCGGATGCCTCGTGAAATTGGCTGCCCGGACGAAAGCCATCTCCGAAGGTATCGCGCGGACCTCCCGTCCTCCTCGCGCTCTTTGACTCCCTCGCTCTTCCTCTCTCCTCTTCCGGGATAACAAAGCTGTGCCGGTCCAAATGGTCCGCGACGACGCGGATTCCGATGCTCCTGACTTATGGGACTGAGGCACCGACGAATTACCAGTTAAGACCACGGCGAACGCGACGACTTTGGAATCGTTTTGAAATAAAAAGGAAAGCAATTAGTATTCGTCAACTTTCGTTGTACCGTTTTTCTTCAGCAGCAAATATGATTTTTTTTACTTCAGGTTTGGGAAAAATGAGGCTTGAATTAGTGACAGTCTCGCTTTTGGGATTCGACAATTTTATACATTATCTGGCCTTGTTGATAGTTACTCTTGGGATTTGCCAGCGACCCTGATAACACCGAATGGAAGCCAAGGTATAAGTCTCATGTAGGAATAAAAAAGTACGCTTTTGAATGGGCAGTCTAACTTTTGCAGGCGCAATACTAAGATTAGGACCCAACAACGAATGCTTTTTTGGATATCATAAGCCTAAAAATGGAAACCCAGTTAGTGGACTTTAGTGTACTAAATGCTCACAAATGGACCCTTTGGTGTTGGCAGGGCGAAATGGAAATATTTTTTGCTTCCGATTAGGTTAAAAAATGAGGCCTCAATTGGTGACTGTTTCCCTTTTGAGATTCAAACTGTATACATTATCTGACCTTGTTGGTCATTATTCTTGGGATTCCCCAGCAAAACATACATTTTTGTTTGCTTCCGACTCTCAACCTTTTGGGTTTCATATTGTATACATTGCTTCTCATTGATCATAATCCTTTCAACTCCGATGTTTCGTCCTCAGTCCGCATTTCTCATTCACTCTCCGTTATTATTCGTCCCCCCGATGCAATATTAATTAATTACGCATACGTTTGTCCACAGAGACGCGACGCACAATAACGTAAAATACGCGAGGCACAATGACGAGCAATTCAACGGCGCTTTCGTCGACTTCCTGTGGCTCACCGAGAGCGAAAAGGCCGCGGCTGGCCTCATACACACGTTTCCCGAACAAAAGCAGCCTCGCGCGATTTCGCATCAATTACGCGGCACGTGCTCGCGTTTCGTCCTCTTCACACGAGTCGTCAGCTATGCGCCGGCATAGTTTCTCGCCTTTCACTCTCGCTGTGTATCTTCCATCAGCGCGCGAGGTGCGCATCGCCAGGTAGACTCGCTCGAGTCGCTGCGAGCGCGAGAACGAAACCGCACACGTTTCGCGCAATATTAAGAACGATTTGCGGCTCTCCGCACACACACACACACACACAGGAAGAGTCGGCGCGTTGCGGGGAAGCCCCGTGCGTTATTTCATCAGGCTCTCTCTCGCGGTGCTCTCGATTCCCGCGGCGCATTCGAGGATTTATCGAGAGCCAGACGTGTATAACGGCGAATCGTTTGGAATTCAGCGGGATGGGCGGACGTTGAAAACGTGTAATCGGCGTTGAAGCATCAGCGGACACATAGAATAGCGAATATAGTGAATGAGCGCGAGAGGCGAGAGACAGACAGAGAGAGAGAGAGAGAGAGAGAGAGAGAGGGGGAGACGAAAACACACGTAGAGAGAGAGAGAAAGGGAGCCTCGATGGTGGTGATACAACGAGAACAAGAGGATTCAGGGTTTTCGGTAATCGACCAGCCGTGTCCGCGTCGCCACCGAGCTGCGAATCGATCTATCGGATCTCGCGCTCGCAGTTCGGCCTCGCGGGTCATCGCGAGATTTGCCATTGCCCAATTACATCACCGTTTCGCCTCGTGTGTAGTTTACCGAGGGGAGGGGGGCGGAAAGGAGCGCAGGGGGGGACAGCGGGGGGCAGGGGGTTGTAGGTTTACCATGCGCTGCGATTCGCGATCCGAACAATCTGAGTGCTATTCCATGCTCAATTCACTCTCAACAACCGTTGTACCGGGTATAATTGAGAGAAGAACCCGAACCGGTTTTCGAACGCGGGTGATAATTATATTAATGACGATGACGGTGATAAAAGTAATAAGGGTCATCATTGTTATCGTCGTCGCGGTGCGACACATTGTTTTTTGCCCAACAATGTGGCGAACGCGAGGCGGAAGAGCGGAAAAACTGGGGCACCGTGAATCCTGCGGATACGAATTTTTTTTTTTCGCGTTTTTAAACATTTTTTACATCACTTTTTTAATACCAGTAACGTTATTATTAATTTGCAAGCTGAACGCTGATCTTCGTCAGAGACTAACGAGGTACGTTTCAGCACTGGCGAAAAATATTTCGTCGGCGAAATGTGTCATGAATATGCAATGTTTATAAACCACGATAATTACAAAAAATAATGATAATGGTAAAAAGGGTTGTTATTATCGTCATCGTCTCGGTCTACATTGTTCAACGCGACAATGCGGAACGCGAGCGAGAAAAGCGCAAAAATTAGGGCACGGCAAATCCCGCGTACGGTTATTTTTTATTATTGTATTTTATGTTTGCTTTTTGTACGGCGTTTTTTTTTTCTTTTTTTTCGGTAGCTCCGCCGCCACGCGAGACTGGACCACATTTATGCGCGCCAAGGCCGTGGCGCGGTGGCCAACCTCGTTTAGGTTTTCCTGAATAATACATAAGCGACTCCTGTGCCTCGCCGTTAAAAATCAAAAAACTTACGACTCTTCGGGTCTTTTTTTTTCCACTTTTTTTTTCCTCTACCTCCCCGCGGTAGACTGCGCCCACTCACTCACTCACTCACTCACTCGCGCGGAACCGAACCTCCGCGGCTCCGAACGTGAATATTTTAACCGGCCCAGCTGCCTTTTGCATTTTAACGGCACTGGCCCTTTGTTACGCCCGGCCAGTGTGGCTTTTCCACTTCCTATTCCACCCCCTTCGGGGCTCACTTCTTTTCCCATTTTTTCCCTTCTCCCTCTATTTTCGAACTTGTTTTTTCTTCCCTCCCTGTTCTTTTCGCGTTTTTTTTTGCTCCGCCGCCGCCGCCGCGCGCTGTTATTTTACACTTTTTCTCTCGATACCACCGAAGCGCCCAGGTGTTTTTGCGGCGAAATAAAAAATATATATTCGCACGGGGCTGTTATATATATTCATGGCGAGTGGAGGACGCTTCCTTGTGGTTTACGACGCTAAGCACTTCAATTATTTGCGATTATTCGCCGAGCGAGGAATTTCCTATCAACGTTTTGCGCGAAACGAAAAATTATATTTAAAAAAAAAACTTCGATGAATCGTTAAAAAACCATTTCCGTCGTGGAACGGCAAAAACAGTTCAGGCGTTTTTTTTTTCTTTTTTTTTTCGTCTTTTTCAAAAGTTATTTTGCATATTAATCCCGATCCGGCGAGTATTTACGAACGGAAATATGCGGAGTGCTTGAAAATACATCGATTAAATGGAACGTATAATGGAAACGGTCGTGTTTTCAGAGTCAAAAGCGGACTCTATTTTGATAAAAATAAAACGCCGCCGGGGGCGCAGCGCGAATTTTCGCTGAAACGACCGACAATTACGGTGCGAACTCGTCTTCCCGATTCCACGTCTCTCTTCCGTGTTCCCCGGGAATTCGCGAGAATTGAGGATATCAGAGGGGAAAGTGTAGCCTCGGCCCCCTTTTCGCGCGAGCAAACGCGACTTCGCTCGTCGTTCGCTTCTTTTCAATCTCACCTGTGTGCGTCGCGTCCCAGTCACTCGTGCTTCCCCCCCCCCCCCCCCCTCCCTCCCTTCCCTCATGGACCCCAGCGCTCGCGGAAAATTACGTCTGCGCCAGCATCTCGCATCCTCTCACCGTGATACTTTCTTTAATCGACCCCGCGCACTGCTCGAAACCCCGAGACATATAATTCCAACCGACACCACTCGCGCTGATCACAGGAATTCACTCATCGTCCTCAACACCGACAATCATTTCCGCAGCTCGTTCGACCAAAACTATTTGCGCGAAAACTCGCCAAAGGGCAATGTAAATTCCCGGTGTTTGCAGTTTTGGCGCGTGTCATTGCGATTTCATACCCGCTTGTTGTAAATAAAGCAGGTACGGAATTGATTGATTTATTGATTGATTTATTTATTTATTTACTAACTGGTTGTAGGGGCTCGAATCAAAATTAGAACGTTGAGTAAATTAATGTGAAATTAACGTTCAAACTTTACGAAATCGAAAGAAAAAAAAAATTCTCGTTTCGTAAAGATTGAAGACCCTATCCGATGGGAAATTTCCCGCTGATTCCGAAAACCACTATTGTTTGCCCGAAAAACATAAAATTCGATGAGAAAAATGCAAAAAATGATTTTTAATTTTTTTCGATATTTCGTCACTTCGAAAAATCAAGATTATTTTTTTTCGATCGACCAAACCTGGGTTTTCTTTTTGCGTTCAAGAGAAAACTCTATAACGAAGAGAATGCCGCAAGGTGGAATGCGATATCTTGATTTTTTAATTTTTTACATAATTTTAAAGTCAGACCCTCAAAAATCGAAAAATTTTAGAAGTAACAGACAAACAGACACACAGACAAACAACTTTCCAATATATATATATATAAGAGAGGATATATATATATATATATATATATATATATATAAGATTGATTTATTTATTTATTTATTTATTTATTTGGAAATATAAATTCAAGCGGATTTATTTTTCGCGTATTTTCCCTCGGATCGGGTTACGTGAAATTTCCGCGAATTAATTACAACGTTAAATCGAATTACTGGAATGAAAAAAAGAGGATCGAGTAATCCCGTGTTACAGATCGACGAATTATTACGAGCCTCGAAATGTGAATCGTCACTGAGCGTTTCGTAGCGCGATTTAAATTTTCCACTCGCGACTGAGCCCCGCCGGGGGAGGCGCGGGTGCCGCACCAGGGCGCGCGCGGGGCGCAACCCGAAAACGCAATTTCAACGCAATCGGCTTCGGAGCGCTCGAACACGGCGAGCGGCGGCGGAAAGCTCGTTCCATTTCTCTCGCTCGCTCCGCGCGCCGCTGTGGGTGTTATTACGCGAACATTTCGCGAGCCAGAATATGCGTCGGCCGGGCAATTGCCGCTGCGAGCAAGACACAGTCGCGCCCGTCGCGCTCTCAGAAATGCAATACCGCACCTCGTAGTAACATCGCGCGCCGATGAATCTCCGGATCCCGACCGGATCCTGTACTATAGTGCACGGAGCCGGTTCCGGGGGCGCAAAATAATAAGGAATGGAACAGAGATGCACGGAACTCGCGCGGGACGCTTTAGGCAAATGTCTTGACTACGCCGAGCACTAAAAATGTGACTTACGATGGAGATATCAAATTGTACACGAGCGCAATTTGTTCGGGGTGAAAGATCGGTTGCGTCCTGAATTTAATTATTTTTTTAGGAATCTTTTTAGGTCGTAGAGTATTAGGAGATTAATTATTTTTATTAACGAACAATAATTTGATATTTTTACTAACGAGCAATAATTTGATATTTTTACTAACGATCAATTTGGTATTCTTAATTATTTCTTTTCATTATTGTCTTGATCTATTTGTTATTAATTTTATATTAAGCAGGTGTAGAAATACTTTGCTAAGAATACGATATCAAATTGTACATGAGTGCAATTTGTTCGGGGAGAAATATCGGTTGTTCCCTTGAACTGAATAATTTTTTTGGATATCTCTGTAGGTCGTACGATATTAGGAAATTAATTATATTTATTAATTCACAATAATTTGATATTTTTACTAACAGTCAATTGGATATACTTAATTATTTGTTTAGATTATCCTTTCGATTTATTTTTATTAATTTGATATTAAACACATGCAGAAATATTTTGTTAGAAGTGCGAAAAATAATTGCAATTATTATTATTTTCGAAGTAACCTGATCAATTGCTAACACAAATGGTTTGTTGCCCAACAAATGAATTGGTGTAATTATTCCATATATCCTGCTGATTTTAAAGAATTTTTCTGATAATACTTCGCTATTCACATTTGAACGGTGAACACATTTTGTTCACCGTTTCAAAAGCTTCACCGCCCGTAGCCGAGGGTGAAGTGCAAAAATTGCGTGTTCACGACAGTCGCACGCAGCGAAGGAAACTCGCGAATCCGTATGCGAAAAGTCGATTTATTTATAAAACCGGCGAATGCGATGACAGTGGAAACAGACGGATTTGATCAGACGCCGCGTTGCCCCGACACATGACGATCGAGACGTCGATTTATTCTCGACGATTGGAAAGCGACGACGGTGCGAGAAATGCGAAAAGAAGGGCAGCGAGTCACGGGGCCGCGACAGCGAGGAGCCGATGAACCGGCGAGCACGTCGAACACGCCGGTTTTCGAAAATCATTGTGCAGCGAGTGAAAAATCAAATTTTACGGTCCCGCGCGAGCGCCCGCGCCTCCCCATCAAACGCTCGGGCACATAACTCACCGACGAACAATATAATAATAACAACAGCAACAATGCCGCGGGAGGCTGAGTGTTTCGTGTGCGAACATAAATCGCTTCTCGCGCGCCCCTCGGTTTTCCCCAGTTTCCACGATTTACCGTGGATTGTTTGCGATTTACAAAATATTCATGCTCCACGCCGTTTGACGCCTGAAGCGCCGCCGCGCGTCCGGGAATTCTTCCCGCTCGATAGAAACGTGCTTTTGACGTATATTGCAATTTAACGCCCTGCGCTACAGCAAAATTATCGGCAATAATTCGGTTGGCCGCGGGAAGAATTATTAATATGTCGGTTACAATTACGTTTATTTCGCCGAAGTTACTCACCAGTAAAATTTGCATATTTTATGCGATATAATAATGACCCCCTCTCTATCCGAAATATTTCCGAGTATTACTGAATATCAGTAAAAGTATCCGACCTCTCACGATTTTGTGTATTTTCTCTTTATTCCAAAAGCATCAAATATTAAAATCGAGTTTAGTATAATGGATGCACCGTTTATTAATTTGTTTGTTTATTCATTCATTTATTTATTGATAGACAATTCATTTAAAATTACGCATTATTTAAAAAAACAAATTCCGATAATTAGCACAAACACATGAAGGCAGTTGAAATATTTCCGAGTATTACTGAATATCAGTAAAAGTATCCGACCTCTCACGGTTTTGTGTATTTTCTCTTTATTCCAGAAGCATCAAATATTAAAATCGAGTTTAGTATAATGGATGCACTGTTTATTAATTTATTTGTTTATTCATTCGTTTATTTATTCACAGACAATTCATATAAAATTACGCATTATTTAAAAATACATAAATTCCGAAAATTAGCACAAACCCATGAAGGCAGTTGAAATATTTCCGAGTATTACTGAATATCAATAAAAGTATCCAAACCTCTCACGATTTTGTGTATTTTCTCTTTATTCCAAAAGCATCAAATATTAAAATCGATTTTAGTATAATGGATGCATCGTTTATTAATTTATTTGTTTATTCATTCATTCATTCATTTATTCACAGACAATTCATTTCAAATTACGCATTATTTAAAAATACATAAATTCCGAAAATTACCACAAATCCATGAAGGCAGTCGTAATAGTATCGCATGAAAATCGACTCAATCATCCGCGGAATTTCATTATTACGCGACGTGGATGCGTTGAATTATTAGTAATACTTATTCCGCGTGACGCGCGAAAAACGTGATACTTAATGCCGATAAATAATTCGTTAATTCGTTCGTAGTAAACCGAGCTTAATGAAATTGGTCGTTTGGTCGGAAGTTTGCGGGTCGCGGCGTTGTATATCGGTGGAAGAGTGCTATGCATTTACGGGTATTATACGTGCGGGCGCGGACCGTCACTGAGCTTTCATTAAATATAGTACGCCGCACACCGCTGGAAATTGGCTGGTTCGCCGCGTGGATGTGTCTATATACACGCGCAAGGGCCCCGCCACGGAGAGTCGCAATTTCCGATATATAACGCCGGTCCGCGTGAATTCTCGATAATTCTCATGACCCACATGGTATTTTCCCGGTGCGCGCTGTGCTCGGCAAACAGACGCGTTGTCACCGGGGGAACCTCGCGTATGCTCGCCCCGTCCTCCATATATTTATCTCGGTCGTTATACCCGGGAAAATTCGCATCACCGAGCGCCCGATTTCTGCGACATAATGCAAAGAAATCGCCGGTATCTCGGGTTAATTCGTCGACCGGACAGGCACGATTAATAGTCGCGTTACTCGTCCGACTTCGTGACGCCACGTTTTCAGTATCATGCACGAACGAATTAATTACTGCATTACCGAGAGAAAAAATAATAACCGAAATCATTGGAGAATAAATTACGATTTATTTAGTAGATCCAATAATACATTTATTTTGTATCAGTATATAATTTACTGCAATTAATTGATTTTTTAAATAAAAAATTAATTTCCTAAAAACCAGATAGGAATTTGTAAAAGTCGAATCTGAATTGGTAAAAAACAAAGCAATATTTTTTTATCAAATGTGGATTTTTAGTCAAACCTCAATTTTTTTTTAAAACGTGTATTTCATTTTTTAAACATGTCATTGATACCCACCCATTGATTTTCAGTCTCACGAACGGATGAATTAATCACTGTATTACCGTGAGAAAAAAAAATAATAACCGAAATCATTGGGGAATAAATTACGTTTTATTTAGTAGATCCAACAATATATTTATTTTATATAAAAATATAATTTATTACAATTAATTGGTTTTTTAGACAAAAATTTAATTTCGCAAAAACCAGATATGAATTTGTAAAAGTCGAACTTGAATTGGTAAAAAAACAAAGTAATATTTTTTTATCAAATGTGAATTTTTAGTCAATCCTCAATTTTTTTTAACCTGTATTTCATTCTAAAAACATGTCATTGATACCCCAGCAACGTTTCTTTTTTTTCTCCGCGCGTGACGTCGCGGGTATTCGGGTTCGCGGTGAGCGCAAAACCTCAGAATGCCCCTTCGCGTCCACCGCGTGAGTTTTTGTTTCTTTTAAGCCTGAGGGTGAGTTATCGCCCCTATACATGTTCGAGCGGGTCCTCGGGTGTTTTCCACCACCCCCACCGTCCTCGCGATCCCGAGTGTCAGACCGTAAAAAGTGCCTCGTGTATCTCGTTCCCGCTTCGGGCCCAGGGTGCACATATATCGCGCGCGGGGCGAGCGTTTTCGGTGGCTCGTTCTTCCCGCTGCAACGAGCGCCGACCAACTCGAACCGTTCGCCGACCTTCGTCGTACATTGCATACATCGTTGCTCGAAACACTTGAGGGTGTTTTTGCAGCTCCGTCTCGCGCGAGCCCGGGCGACAACGCAGCTGCACTTTGCTACAGCGCGCTGTACACGTAATAATAATAATACGTATAGCTCTGTGCATGCACATTGCGCGCACTACGGTCCGCGGCGTCCTGGAACAAGGCGTTCTTAATCGTCGCGGGGATTAAGGCCAACGAACGTTTCGGATAAACACCGAGTCGACGCGCGCGGGTCGCGAGTTTCGCTGATTACGCGAAATCCTAATGAGAGATCATCAGGAAGCGAAAGACTGCGGACACTGAGTTTCGACTATACGGCGACAAATGTGCGAGCTGTGTTTTGACCCCGCGACAAATGAAACTTAATAGTTTATAAGAACAGTTTATAAGATGCTATTTAATTAAAATTGAATATTTTGATCACTTGAGTTATTCATCACAGTGATGATGATTAATTGACTGTTTTATGCGCTGTAATTGAAAATTATAACTTATTTTCGATTACGTCGCATAAAAATTGTTTGAAGTGCAATTGAAGAGATCAATATTGACGAAGTGTAATGAAATTTTAGTCGCACAATTTCTTTTCTTTTATTATCGATAAATTCGTAAATGAAAAACGATTTTCGATTTTTGCTCTTCGAGACTAAAACCAAATAAATTTACAAAACGAAGTCACCAATTTTATTGTAATTTTTTACTCCAGTTCGTCATTGGAATGTTTTTACTAAAATTCGTCAATGTAATTTTATTTACTCCAATCCGCCCTTCAATTCTCCTTTACTAAAAAAAAAAACAAATTTTATTTTTCTGACTCCAAACCAAACCATTTTATATTTTTTTTACTCCAATTCGTCACCGTAATTTTTTGCACCGTGCGCATTCAGACCACAAACAGCGTTTCCAATTTTTATCACTTAATCGACCCGCGAATTCGTCAATATACCACAAACAAACAAACAAACAAAAAACTGGTTGTCCACCGCCCGAACGTCCAGCGCAACCGTGTCCACAGATTTTTCATCGCGACACAACGGGGGCCGGCGGCCGGATCGTCGGGGTTCGTCGAGGGGTGTTTTTTTTACCGCGATTCAATATATCCACCGACGAAGCCGGAGCTTATTGTCTCGAATAAACAAAAGCCCCTGACCTATCGCGCGCGCTGTATGCAGCACGTGGAAGGAGGAGGAGGAGAAGTGCGAGGGAGGGGGAGAGAGAGAGAGAGAGCGGAAAATCTCCCGCGGGCGTTCGGGCCCCTCAGACGACCTTGCGCCAACTCAAATATTTACGGAGGTCTGGAGGGGCCACGAGGAGAATAGCGAGCGCCGTGGCACCCGCGATATGCGCAGGACCGATCATCCCCTATTTCCGCAAAGTGTACACCAAGCTCGGCCAGGAGGATCGAATTCACCGTATGCCGGGCTGACTCTCGCCCCCTCCCCCCCATCCGAATATCATTCTGCCGATGAATTCCATTTCAAATCACGTGCGTACGACATACCAGATCCGCTGTGTGTTTGCCATTGCCGCATCGTGAGGAGGACGATGGATCGACCCTGTATCTCCCCTTTGAGGAGGAAGGGAGCGGTGAGGGGGTAGGGGGGGGGGTTTCCCCTCCTCGGGCTGTATAGCTCAATCGCTGTATCGTCGTTAATCTCGTATTGCACTCGATTATCGATATAGCCGGTGCTTCAATCGTGCCCCACGTGTGTATGAATCGCTGCTGCACTCAGAAAAAGGTTTAGTACAGTCAAAGAAAATTAGTATGAATCAATAAAATCCTGAAGTTGCGGGTGGCGGACTAAATATACTTTTCAGATGACTGTAAGATTTGGTTGAATTGCAAACATATATTTGCTTCTTTCAAATGTTTTCGTTGTTCTCAAATCTCATTATATTTTCTTGACGGCGTATACATTAATGAAACATTAAAAATAATGATTAAAAAAAGTATTTTTCGACTTGAGAATTTACTTTTCAAGACATGGTTAGTGGTTTCTGTCGAAGAAAATGTTTCCTGCCCAACCGGGATTCGAACCTACGACCCTACCTACCTAACTTCCTAACAACGCTTACGCTACCGACTGTGCTAACGAGGACTTGACATTTCAGAATATCCAAATCTCACATATAAGTTGCGGAATCAAATTGTGCACAATTTGATTCCGTAACTTATTAACAATTATCCAGACACCAAGAACGCGCAGCATTTTCTCTGGGAGGAGGACGATAGATCGACCCTGTATCTCCCCTTTGAGGAGGATGGGGGCGGAGAGGGGGTAGGGGGGGGGGCTTCCCCTCCTCAGACTGTATAGCTCAATCGCTGTATCGTCGTTAATCTCGTATTGCACTCGATTATCGATATAGCCGGTGCTTCAATCGTGCCCCACGTGTGTACGAATCGCTGCTGCAATATGTCCGTATGTACACAGGCAGCCTGATGTATACAACGGTTAGGATCGCAAAGCGATCCGAACCGGCGCACTTTCGTGTTATGTGCGAAGATGGAAGGAACAATGGTACAGCCGAAGCGACGTGGCTGCATGGTTTACGACTGTTTGCACAAGCGTCGCGGGTCCGCGCACGGAACGTTACTCGCCAAATGGGTTAGCGAGTGAGTAGCATTCGCGTAAAAATCCGATACATAAATTTGTCCGGGGGCGTCGAGGGGGAATCGAGTGGGAAGCGCGAAATAATTCCTTGCCGGAACGATGAATAAAAAACGATTGGGAAAAAAAAATCCGGGGGGGAACTGTAGGTGGAAATAGTTGATGTATGACGTGGGAAAATGACTGGTGAACATTTTGTCAGCGATTAGGTCGAAACGGGATTGGTGGGAAAATTGGGTTTGTTTTTTTATTAATTCCTGCGAGAAAAGCGATTCGAAGTCGCCGGAGTCATTTTTTATGCGAAGTGAATAAAAAACGATTGGAAAAAAATCTGGGGGGAAACTGTAGTTGGAAATAGTTGATGTATGACGTGGGAAAATGACTGGTGAACATTTTGTCAGCGATTAGGTCGAAACGGGATTGGCGGGAAAATTGGGTTTGTTTGTTTATTAATTCCTGCGAGAAAAGCGATTCGGAGTCGCCGGAGTCATTTTTTATGCGAAGTGAATAAAAAACGATTGGAAAAAAATCCGGGGGGAAATGTAGTTGGAAATAGTTGATGTATGACGTGGGAAAATGACTGGTGAACATTTTGTCAGCGATTAGGTCGAAACGGGATTGGTGAAAAAATTGGGTTTGTTTTTTATTAATTCCTGCGAGAAAAGCGATTCGAAGTCGCCGGAGTCATTTTTTATGCGAAGAGAATAAAAAACGATTGGAAAAAAATTCGGGGGGAAATGTAGTTGGAAATAGTTGATGTATGACGTAGGAAAATGACTGGTGAACATTTTGTCAGCGATTAGGTCGAAACGGGATTGGCGGGAAAACTGGGTTTGTTTGTTTATTAATTCCTGCGAGAAAAGCGATTCGGAGTCGCCGGAGTCATTTTTTATGCGAAGTGAACAAAAAACGATTGGAAAAAAATCCGGGGGGAAATGTAGTTGGAAATAGTTGATGTATGACGTAGGAAAATGACTGGTGAACATTTTGTCAGCGATTAGGTCGAAACGGGATTGGCGGGAAAATTGGGTTTGTTTTTTTTTATTAATTCTCGTGCGAGAAAAGCGATTCGAAGTAGCCGGTCGACTTTTTCTCACCGAGAAGCCGGTGTGTTCGAGGAGATAAGGTTGAAGCAGAGGCAATTGAGGCGCATCCTGGTCGTGCTTTCACGTCATGGAGAGGAGACGTGAAAAGCCAAGCTGAAATCCAGCAACCATGAGGAAAGCGATTTTCCGCCGGGCGAAGGAGGCCGCGGCGTAGCCGTCGTGAATACGTAAGACGCGAACTGAACCATGAGTTATTGGTGCATTATTTCCGGCTACATGCATGGAAACTCGGAGTAAGAAGGCAAGCCGGAGAGTGTCAGAAAGTTTCGCCTGTCTACTATAAATTCCGCGGGCTCGTCACTCCGGGAAAAATTGGCTTTTGCGATGAATCGGTTGGGGATTTTCTCATTTTCTCGCAACGTCTAATCGTCGGTCCGCAAATATGCGTCGCGAGATTTTATCTCAGAGGCCAAGTTTAGAAAACATTTAACATTCACAGCCGGAAGAACACATGCGGCATCGGTGAGACGAGAAAACTGTATTATTTTTACACGTGACTTACTTTGCAATTTTTCCAAGTACCAAAGTCATAGCATAATTTTTCACAAGGTAAATAATTGAATAATAATAATGATTGCATTTGTTTATTTAAGAATGCGACGTTAATGTAAAAATGGAAAAGTATCATCGAATATTTATCCACGA
Source organism: Pimpla rufipes (assembly GCA_963932165.1). NCBI lineage: Eukaryota > Metazoa > Arthropoda > Insecta > Hymenoptera > Ichneumonidae > Pimpla > Pimpla rufipes. The sequence goes on from OZ010636.1 coordinate 10,343,407, forward strand.
TCTACGAAGTAAAACTGAAATTATTGATATATACTTTTCTTAAAAAAAAAACAAAAAAAAATAAAAAAAACGCACCCTTAAATTCAGCTCCAACCACGTATCTCGAAAATCTCGAGGCATAGAGACGCTTCGGTTGTATTTTGCAAAACGTGAGGCGTTCGACTGTCAGAATCCACTGTAAACCCTCTGCGGGTCTTCCTCGTCGCGACTCGGGGCCAGAGTGGATTCACCCACACCGCCCAGCCCTTCATCTGTCGCCCCCTCTAAGACATACCTCCTGCTCGGGTGAGTCGATGAGAGGTGCGCGACACACGTGTGGGATGGAGGAGAGGACGCGTATCGCAAGCGCCATCGTCGTCTCATTGTGCATCCCGGAATCTCACTGCACTCCAACCAAATATACCGCGTTCCCTCCCACACAGGGAGCCCCCCCACGTATTTTCGTACGCGCAGACTTCGGAGCGAGTTGGGAAAGTTTCCGCGACAGTCGAAGTGCACTTCCACCGAGACGATGTACCAGTCGAGCGTTTCGAAACTGCACAAAGTTTTTTTTCGAAGCGCATACAATTTTATTGTTATTACTATTCGCGCCGGAATAGAAACTGATAAGGACGCGTGATGCCGGAAGCGAAGGATTTGGCATACTCGAAGAAATGATAGGTCAGGCGATTATTAGTCGTGAGTCGATGTGAATAATTTTGTGTTACCATCGCTGAAGTCTATTGAAATTAATAAAGAAGCAATGAGATACTTTATTAATAAATTTACTTTAATAAATTTACTTTAATAAATTTACACTAATAGATATTTTTATAAATTTAATGTAAATGCAGAAATAATTGCATGCATGGACCATCGATAATTTATGAATTAATAGTTGCCTCGGCAAACGCAGTTTCTCTATAGTGAAGGCAAGAAAATGTGACAATTCGGAGAATCATACGAAAGACTGAAGAACATTTTTTCCATCGAAGTACAAATTTAATTTCTGTTAGTGATAAAATTTCACTATAAAAATAGTTGCAAGAGCGAAGCATTTTTATAATCGCTATACCTGTAACAATTTTCCTGAACGTATGGAAGGCAAAAACCAGTGATAATTTAGAAAATCATGCAAAATATTCAAAAATACCATTTTTATCGACTTACAAATTTAATTCCGGTGATAGAAATCCAGTACAAAAATAGTCCCACGGACGAAATATATAAAACTAAATATAAAAAAGTTGCACCAATAGTCGTCACTTAATAATCGCCATATAGCCGACACGATTTTCCCGAGTGCAGGCAAAAACCGGTGACAATTTAGAGAATCATACGAAAGGCTCAAAAGATCCTTTCCATCAGCGCGCAAATTTAATTTCAGTCTGTGTCCCGCCTCCACATTATTCTCACTTCTCTCCCTCCACCACGTTTATTCCCCTTTCTCTCTCTCTCTCTCCCTCCCCTTCTAAATCTCTCAGTCTTCATTTCACGGGGTTGTCGGACGAAGGGTGAGGTCGGAGCGGTTCGGCGGGGTGGGGGAGGACGAGAAGTGTCATAAATCGTGGCAGTGGTCGTGTGGCTTCGAGAGCAATAATTTCTCACCGGGTGACGATTCATAATCCATCGACGGTGCCGCGGCGCACCGTCCGGTGGTTGGGAATGTTGAGTGCCAGGTGATCGGCAAGCGGCTCTTCGATTCTCGTTTCTCTCCGACTCATCCGCGTTCTTTTTTTTTTTACTCCATTCGCCCTGCCTCGACTCCTCCACTATTTCCCTCCTCCAGCAGCAGCAGCAGCAGCAGCAGCAGCAGCAGCAGCAATCGGCTTCGCATTTTTTTCTCTCTTCCTTCTTTCTCCCGCAGCGATGTTTTTTTTTTTCTTCTTTTATTCATCTCTATTTCCATTTCCATGGCTCGAGGCTCTTTCGAATCGATTGTCCATACTGCTGCTCGCCCGCTACTGGTCTTCGCTTTTACCTTCTCCCGGCGCTGTGTAGCTCGCGCGGCAAACGGGAAAGAATGAAAGTACATATCGTATTGCGACAATACGAAGTTCCTCCGATTTACTGTCTCCCTCTGTCTCTCACTCTCTCTAGCTCTCTCGTTTTCTATCCCTCTACCTCTCTCTCTCTCTCTCTCTCTCTCTCTCTCTCTCTCTCTCTCTCTCTCTCTCTCTCTCTCTCTCTCTCTCTCTCTCTCTCTCTCTCTCTCTCTCTCTCTCTCTCTCTCTCTCTCTCTCTCTCTCTCTCTCTCTCTCTCTCTCTCTCTCTCTCTCTCTCTCTCTCTCTCTCTCTCTCTCTCTCTCTCTCTCTCTCTCTCTCTCTCTCTCTCTCTCTCTCTCTCTCCCTCCCTTTCCCAAGTTTTACGATCCCGTAGCGGAGAATTGTTCAAGTCCGCGAGTGGAATCATCGGCGTAGCCGCCAACACGCGTAACCGTCGTCGTGTAACGACGTTAGCTCGCGGCGTGTGAGTCCTCGGGGTTCTTCAGGGCAAACCGAGCTCACCGGTGGAAGCTCCTCTCTCTGCGCCGGCGATAAATTCCGACCCCGTTTATCGTGCCGAGGTTAATGCGTGCGCTCTCTTCGCCGTCCCTACATATACGGATATATATATATATGTATATAAAATATATGTAATGTAATACATACACGTCGGTCGTCTCGGGTGAATCGCATGCGTTGCAATTAGAAAGGAGCTAGGCTACCGGGTCGCAGTTTCGCGTGAGTAACGGACGGAAAATCGGTCGTACCGATTTCTAGCGAAGATCGTGCAGCGCAATTTTATCTCGCGATGCGAAACTCCCCGCGGCCTTAATCCATTAATTTGACGACGCGTCGATCGCGTGTCTCGCAACGGTTTCACTTGGCTGCCGTCCGCATTTTTTTTTTTTTGCGACTCCGGGACTGTGGAATTTTTTTGAAATACAGTTTAGCGACTTTTTATGTGGTTTATGATAATAACGATTCTATTAGGTCATTAGATATTTTTTGAGGCAATTGATCACTGTGAATATCATTTGATTGGGAGTGAAATTGGTATAAATGGTTTACAGATGGGAGTTGGTTTCTCGTCTCCACGTTGGTGACGAAGTATTTATTTCGATATTCATGATTGATGGAATCCACAGATTTAATTATATCCATATGATAACATAAAAAAAAATCATTTATCATAATTTTGTAATATCAGCAATTTACGGCCAAAAATTAATTTTCCATCTCGATTTTAGCAACCGAAAATTTATCTCGAATATTCACAATTAATTAATTTAATGGTTCAGTCTCTCCCGGCAAGATGATATTTTCCATATAATTTCACGTAATTTTATCGTAATTACATTAACGGCAGCCGAAGCGACGCGAGGAACGGAAAGAAAAGAAATATTACAGACCAAAAAAAAAAAAATCTCGTCCAATTATAAAATTCTTCTTCCGTTGATATTAATCAAGCAAATTTTTTTCCTCGCCGCTGATATATACGATTTAATATACGCACACGTGCGTCGCACTTGGGAACTTTTGAAATTGAAGGGGGTTCGACTCGAGTCGCGTCCCGACGCTCTTTGGCCAAGACGCGGAAGGGGGTTGCGGTCCCTGCGGCGGAAACTCGACCCCCACCCGCCCCCCCCCCCCCCCCCCTCCGACCCCGCGGCGCTTTGCGTTCGACGAGCGAAGGTTGAAGATTGAATAATGCGGCGCATCGGGCGACCAAGACCGCACACCCTCATTGCAACGTACACTCGCGTTGTACATCAACTCAACGAGCTCTGATGCAGTGGGTACCTGTTCTCGGTTCGTCGAACCCACCCGGGAGGGGGCGCGCGCGGAAACATTGGCCACAAGCTTCGGAACCGGTGCCGCACAGCCCCTGCGCTCCCGCGGCTCCGGCGCGCTCTCGTTTAACCCCCGTGTTAATTAATTAGTAATTCCTCTAGTGCTCTATAACCCATCGAGCCGATCCTCACTGTGCACTCGACGTTTGCGTTTTATCCCCGCCCCGCCCGCACCCACTCTGAGAAGCCCTTTCGCCGTTTCCTTCGTTTTTCTCCGAGAGGCGGAAAATATCGAGAGAAATTTACATCGATTCCGGACACGCGGGAATTCGACCTGTGAATATTGGCGAAAAAGTTTTTTTTTATTTTTTTATTTTTTTTTTTATTTTTTTATTTTTATTTTTTTAAACGTTGGTTGCCACCGTAACTTAGATGGGTGACCTATTAACGATGCATCATCAGCTGTGCTAAAACTATGTGGCATGTAGAGTTTTTTTTTTTTATTGAGTCCTTGTTACACATCTTCCTTTTTTACCTGTGATTTTTATATCAATTACATTTTATATTCTCCAATGGTACGAAAACGAATATCGAAATTATTCACATGCAACGATTTTTTTTTTTTTTTCAATTTAAGCGGTGGTTGCGACCGTAACTTAGATGGGCGACCAATTAATAATGCATCAACATCTACGCTAAAACTATGTGGCCTATAGAGTTATTTTTGTTATTGAGTCCTTGTTACACTTTTTCCTTCTTTTACCTGTGATTTTTACACCAATTACATTTTATATTCTCCAATGGTACGAAAACGAATATCGAAATTATTCACATGAAACGATTTTTTTTTTTTTTTTTTTTTTTTTTTTTTTTCAATTTAAGCGGTGGTTGCGACCGTAACTTAGATGGGCGACCAATTAATAATGCATCAACATCTACGCTAAAACTATGTGGCCTATAGTTATTTTTGTTATTGAGTCCTTGTTACACATTTTCCTTTTTTTACCTGTGATTTTTATATCAATTACATTCTATATTCTCCAATGGTACGAAAACGAATATCGAAACTATTCACACGCAACGTTTGGCGCGAAAAAAAAAACATGAAAACAAAAAATACGTGTTTGCCGCTATTTATAACTGTAGAGAGACATCACACCCCTTCCCTCAAAAGTTGCGATAAAAAAATCCTCACGGCTCTTTGATATAAATTCTATTTTTATTGCCGAGAGCCGTGTAAAATCGACAGCGCCCTCGGGGGGGCTTTACGCCAGACAGAAGGGCGAGGACGTATGGATGTTTGGTAGTCGTCCGAGAGGGGGCGAGTGCGGAGCTCCTCGTTCGTGTATCGGTGGCTTCGTAGCAATTTACCGTAGCCTCTAAATTTCGCCGATAAAATCGTCGAAATTTACGGTGCCATCTCCCGTGGAGCCGGAGGACAAGGGGGGGGGGGGGAGGGGCTCGAGTTCGTGGACGCCACCGAGAGCAGCACACAGTGCAACCCAACCGAGCGTCCAAAGTGCAGTCGCACTTTTGCACTTAAGTGCGCGTCGCCAGTTAGTTTCGTGGAAACGTGTTTCAACACATCGAACCGGCTGTCGACGAGAGGGGGTCGTCGACGACGACTCTCTGGCAACCGAGCGGATAAGCGAGTAACGCGCGCCACACTTTATACCACTACTAAGCTGTGCAGCCACTTCTCGGTATACGTGGAAAATGCAGCCACTGCGCGCCAGTGAATTACGAGGGAATTAGAGTCTCGCGAGAATCCCGACGATTTCTCGAAAACATTCGGCCCCGAATTTGTATCATTTATCGCGACAATTCGTTCGTTGTCCCCGCGATTCAATTAGCGTCGCGAAAAAAAAAAAAAATGCGCATTCTAATCGAGCTACGTCGCGCGCTCGATTCCGGCGCGCAATTTTCGCTCGCCGGAATTTCGCTTTGTGACTGCGAGGACTCGCGAAGCACGAAGAATGCGTAGTCGGCGATGATGGAGACTCGATGAAATTAGACTCGACCTGACAACCCGCAGTAACGGCGAATATTCGCGATGCACGAGGAATGCGAGGCTATTGAAAATAGAAATTCAATAATATCAGATTTATCGGATACTTCGATACTTTGATTGAGGAAAATGCAATTTTGGTCCGATAAAAAGTGAGAAGAATGTCCAAAGAAAAATAATACGCCGCGGTTGGATCTTTGTGTCCTTTTTCTCCTTGCGCCGAATACGGGTTTTTCGTTATCGCTGTTTCTCGCAGCCAAAAAAAAATCAATTTATCAATAACTGCAATAGGGACGGACAATTCGATATTACCGACGAGGTTTTTTTTTTTTTCGTTCCGATCGATTTTTCGTCCAGAAGGGAACGCGTTCCGTCGGTCGGGATTCAGCCGAGAGGCGGGACGGTACATTGACCGATGCCGGAGTGCATTTCCGTGTGAGTTGGAGCCTGCATCTCTCTGGATTAAACCAACAACTGTTTCGACCCGATGCGTATATACAGGGCGATTCAGAATGATTTTTCAAACTTATGCTGAGCGACTATTTATCGCCCTCTGATATGAGAAAAAATGCTCAGTATTTATTTTCGTATAATAAATTTATAATAAATTTCCGGCTGATTCCTAAAAAACACCGTTGTTTACCCGGCAAAGAGAAAATTCGATGAGAAAAACGCAAAAAATGATTTTTCACTTTTTTCGAAATTTCGTCACTTCGCTAAAATCGAGGTTACTTTTTTTTCGATCGACCAAACCTGGATTTTCTTTTTGCGTTCCAGAAAAAACTCTATAACGAAGAGAATGCCACAAGGCGGAATGCGATATCTTAATTTGTTTAATTTTTTTACAGAATTTGAAAGACAGACCCCCAAAAATCGCAAAAAAAAAAACAATAGGGGTACCCCTTCTAAAAATTTGCGACTTTTGAAGGTCTGACTTTAACATCCAGCAAAAAATCCATAAATCAAAAAATATCGCGATCCGCTTTGCGGCATTCTCTTTGTTATAGAGTTTTCTCTCGAACGCAAAAAAGAAAATCCAGGTTTGGTCGATCGAGAAAAAAGTAACCTCGATTTCAGCGAAGTGACGAAATTTCGAAAAAAGTGAAAAATAATTTTATGCCCTTTTCTCATCGAATTTTATGTTTTTCGGGCAAACAACGGTGCTTTTCGGAATCAGCGGAAAATTTCCCATCGGATAGGGTCTTCAAACTTTACGAAACCTAACATTTTTTTTCTCGATTTCGTAAAGTTTGGACATTAATTTCCTTAACCACCTAATTTCGATTCGATCACAAAAAAAAAATCTGATTCACAGATCACCCATCGTACTACCGAAAAAGTTGAAAAATTCTGAATGACCCTGTATAGATACATACACAATACCTGTACATATATGCAGGGTCGCCGCTACAGTACAATGCTCTATAGTGCGCCGCGTATACGAAGTGTGTATGGGCAACATGCGTGAATGGAGCGTCCAAGAGACGCGGCTGTGCACATAGCTATATGGATAATACGCGATCCGATGCGTCGCGTGTACAAAACACACTTCCCGTGGACATCGGCGTGGCCAAGTCGCGTGTACACGCGGGTGCGGCGTATATACACAGCTTGTCGGATCCCAACTCCTCTCACGTTATCCACTTTAGCGCCGGACTGAAACCAAATTGAAGTTTCGAATTAAACTACTCGGATGACCCGTCTAATTCGTTTGGATGGCGGCGCGCGCGATCCGCGCGCTCGTCGCTTTGCTTTGCCGAACTCGGTTTTGCGATTTACATCCGCCCTGTAGTGCCCGTTATACACGCGGGATGTATTATATATATACATATATATATCGCTACCGTCGCGCGGCGGTTTATCTGCTTTGAAATGAATTTCCTTTGATCCTGGCAAGACGCACCGGATTATACGCGCGATGGATTTGAAGAGGAAGCCCGGAGAGAGCCGAGCGTTGCGTGCGCCGCTTATTCGTCGTATTTTTCACTTTCGGCGAGGCTGGGCGCACTTTTTCCCCCGGGAGGAAAAAGTATGTTGATTGTTTTTCGCTTGCTCGCCGCGGACGAGGCTTTGTGAAAGGGGGTGAAGGAATAATGAGAAAAAACTGCGCGAGTTTATAGTTTGCCGGGCTTGTTTGGTTATCGTATAGATTGGCTCGGCTGCTCGAACATTTTTCACTAGGCTTGAGATACTCGCATCGACCTCCTAATTATTTTTTTTTTCGAGATATCGACTTATAACCTTCACCGTCGTTTTCAAGTCATGTATTGCACCGTCAGCTTCGAACTTTTTTTCTTTGTAAACCGTAATTTCGAAACCTTTTGAAGACGTCAAAAAATGTGACTAGGCTCAAGGCTGGTGACATTTTTTACTAGGCTTGAGATTCTCGCATCGGGCTCCTAATTTTTTTCTATCGTATAATTTGGCTCGGCTGCTCGAAAATTGTTCACTAGGCTTGAGATACTCGCATCGACCTCCTAATTATTTTTTTTTCGAGATATCGACTTATAACCTTCACCGTCGTTTTCAAGTCATGTATTGCACAGTCAGCTTCGAACCTTTTTTCCTTGTAAACCGTAATCCCGAACCCTTTTTTTAAACGAAAAAACAAAATGTCCCATGAGGAAAAAGTACGTTGATTTTTTTTTTTTTTGCTTGTCCTCGGATGAAGCTTCGCGAAAGGGGAAAAGAGTAATGAGAAAAAACTGCGCAAGTGTCTACTCTCCCGGGCTCGTCTAGTTACAGCATAGTCTGGCTTATCTGCTCGTAAATTTTTCACTAAGCCTGAGCTCCTCGCGCCTCCCAATTTTTTCCTTCGAGATATCGACATATTCGTCCTCCTCCATCATTTCCAACCCGTGCATCGCACCATCAGTTTCGAACCTTCTTGAAGCCACCCAAAAAAAAAAAACGTTATTTTCCGTCGTTTCCGGCATCAGAATTCCTTCCAGCAAGAGGGTCTCAAAATCGGAATGCAAAATCCTGAATCCACATCACCTATATAACATCGTAATTTATCTCGCCGCACAAAAATCGTCCTCGCCTCATTCCTCACGAAAATCGCCCCGAAGCTCGTTCGCCGCGCAGTCCCCGCACAAATTGCCAACGAATCTCCCTCCGACGTCCCGTCCGCGCGCGCTCGCGAGGGCTAAAGGGTTGATCGTCCCAGTTTCCATGTATGAAGAACTATCGGATCTTCCATCAGCTCCTCGTCCTCTCCGGGCGGCGCGACGTTATAAAAGCGTAACTGCCGTGCTTGCCATACGGAGTCTCTCCACCGCCGGCGCATGAATACATACGGTATGCACATATTCTATATATACGTAGCAAATGTTGAACACGCGTGAGGGCAAATTCTGCACACGTTCCGCGAGTTTATCTCGAGAGGACGAAGCGAGGAAGGAGGAGCGGAAAACGCGAGAGGCTGAGCCCTTCTCCCCCCCCCCCCCCCTCCCTTCCATGCGCCCCCCTTGTGCCTGACATATTGGGATCGTTCCGCCGTCTAGCCGCATTTATGTACCCTACGTCGCAGCTTACTCGGTGCCACATGCCCCTCTTATTTTCCATCTTTCTCTCGTCGTCTTCCTGCTCCTGGTCGTCTGTGGCCTCCTGGTCGTCGCTCCGGCCCCCTCGCTACATACGCCACCGACTTCCTTTTCACGGGCCGCAACCCCCTGCGTTGACTCATCGTGCCTCCTGATGCTGCTGCTGCTGCTGCCGCCGCTGTTGATGGTGGAGCGAGCGAAAGAAAATGGGGCCGAGAACGAAGGAACGAAAGAAAAGAGCGCCAGATACGCCTCTTCCTCCTTCCGCTTCCACTTCGTCTTCCGCAGCCCCCCCCCCCCCCCCCGCTTCAACCCGGCCTCGCATAAATTTCGCCGAATATCGGATTCGAGGGAAGCGGGACAGACATTACGACGTGGATGGGCGAGGAGAGGATCCTCGAGGCTCGAGACGAGCGCACGTAATATTTTGGTCGTGTTTTTTGGGGGGTTTCGTAAAGGTGGCGATGAACCAATTTTTTATAGGATAGCCGGAAGGCTTTTTTTACACAGTGTAATTTATTCAATAATTTTTGTTTTTAATTGAAATGTATTGATTAATTTTTATTACTTTAAAGACATTTTAACTGCAATTCCACCCATTTTTTTGCGACAAATTATAGAAACTCCTTTGGACCGAAAATTGCGAAAATTTATCTCACAGAAATTTTAATTTCAATGAAAATTGACTATTGACTTTTTACTTATACTAGGCTAATCACACGCGCTGGCTCGCGTGCCTGAAAAACTTGCCAAAATCGACCTCAGAAATTTGTTCTTTTCAAAATATCGACTTTTAACCCATACCATCATTCTCAAGTCGCATATTCTACCCCCGAAAACACTGGTTTTCCTTTTTTAATCGATTTTGGGAAAAAAAATTTTTTGGCGACGAAAAAAATATTTTTTCTGTCAGAAATCGTAGATCCGGCTCCGGACCGAAAATCGCCAAAATCGACCCCAATTTTTTTTCTCTTTCCAATATCGACTTTTAACCTATACCATCATTCTGAAGTCGCATATTCTACCCCGAAAACACTGGTTATTAACCTTTTTAATCGATTTTGAAAAAAACAAAAAAAAATCGACAACAATTTCCAGGTTAGGAATTTTTATTTTTTTATTTTGTAAAATTCAATGTTTAATTTTCAATGTTTTAGATAATCGTCAATTTAATCCATATAAAATCTACGTCATTCGTACGCGTTTACCACGCATCACCGACAAATTGTAGCGCGCAACGAGATTACCGGCTGCGAAATAATTAAGGAACCGCACGCCTCTCGTTGCTCGATTATCTCGTTCGTTAGGGAAATTACAGTCGATCGTTCTCTCCTCCCGCGCGCGCAAGGCAAATCGATTAAGGGTTTGCACGTGAAATCGGGCGTTCTCTCGTCGCGCACGTCGTTTGCCGTCCCGCTCGACTCCTCTCTCCCCTCGCCGATTGTACAGAGAGACAGTGGAACAATCGGTGTTTAATCGGTATAACGTAGGGTGGATACAGCGAGTTGAGTCGCAGCGCGCCCTGAGGGTTTCTGCGGCGGCGAAGCGCCGGGCGCGTTAGACACGAGAGACGAGCGTCGAGGACGAGCCGAGCGAGTCCCACGGGCAACGAGTCGATAAGCACGTTACGAGTTACCTGGGACACCGTGACAGGTAGCATTTGTACGAATAGCGTTATCCAACCATCAGCCGTATATTGCCACCCCCGTCGCCTCTGTTACGAGGATTACACGTTTCTGAGTCTCTCGTCGTGCGATCGTTTTACCTCCCCTCCCGTCCTGCGAAGCCCCCCGATTAAAATCTCGCCGCGACTTATGTTCCGTGTCACGCTCAATCAATTTCTATTGAATCTCCGTTATTTTCAGGTGCCGAATGAAGCAGTGGCGACGCGATCTTCCACCGACTTCCGTCATCATCACCTTCCACAACGAGGCGAGGTCGACCCTACTTCGAACGGTCGTCAGGTGATCTTTTACTTTTCGTTTACGTAATTGGCCGTGCGTTAAAAAGATCAAGGGAAACCCCATATGGAAATAAAATATATGCAAAATATATAAAAGATGTATTCTAGATATACAAGATAAATTTTGTCCGAAAACTTCTATGTCGGTTATATTTTAGGACATATACGAAATATGCGGAACGAAAAGTGTCTCTAAGATATATCCAAAATATATTCAAAATGTATTTTCATTGTATTATTGTCCGAAAAGTTCTATATGTCAGATTGTCAGATATATTTTCGTGTATACTTCTTTTCCGTGGGGAACGAAGGATTTCGAGAATTATTTTTTTGTGGATTGTGAGCTTCGTATTAGGATGCTATATAAAATTTGCATGACCTCATTTTTCTGATTTGAAAATTACAAAATAAAGAATTTTGAGACAAAATGTGAAGTCTCTTTGAAGAAACATAATCATGATCATAATCATAATCATAATCTTTGAATCATTTTCGTAAAAAATTGGTCAGTTTATTTAAAGCGATTAAAGTTACAAATATTTTTGTGTCAATGTTGCATTATTTTTGCATCAATGTTGCATTATTTTTCCTCCACTCGACTTCGTTCTTTCATTCGGCTCTCCAAAATACCGCACAGAGCAAGGGATGACTTTTAATCAAAAGGGTGACGCGACCCTCGATAGCGCCACGAGAGCCGCGAGGGGGGGGGGGGGGGGGGGGGGCAGCCCTTCGCTCGCTCGAACTGTGTCAAGCGGGTCAGTCTTATACCAGCGGCCCGCAATGCATCGGCGAACTTCCCAAAGCGGGGTTTAATCTATCAACGAAAATCCTTGAAATAAACTCGGGTAGCAGGGATTATACGTCGGATGCAGCCCGGCAGGTAGCACAGGAAACGAGGGAGGAAGCGCCGCTGTAGTGAATGTTCGGCACCTCGTTCCACCGAGTCTCGTTCTACTTTCCGGCCGGAAGTCCGGTACCTCGACCAATGGAATTTTCTAATCGTCATTCCATCGCGCTCGCCCGCTTTCCCTTCTGGCAGCAGCCATTACTCGACCGGGGGGGCAAAGCGTCCCCCTTCCACCCCCTTAGTAACGACTGTACCCGCAACTTTGCCACCCTCGCTCGCCAACTGCAGAGCCGTTCAACCGCTTTCTCTCTCTCTCTCTCTCGCTTTTGGCTCTTTGCTCGTCCTTTCTCTCATTTCTCTCGTCGCAGTCTCTTCACCCTTTCTTCATTCTCCACCTCCCTCCTCGTCTCTCCCGAACTCGGTGAGACCGACGCCCGGTGTGTCTGGCTTTTCGCGCGCGAAGCCCCCGCGCAGCATAAATCAGAGATTTTTCTCATAACCAAGGAATTAATTAAGACATTTTTCTCGGGTTTCCACCCTTTACGAGTGCGCCGGAGCTCCGCCCTCGCCAAACGAGAGCCCGCCGTCCTGTAAATTTATTCTACCCACCCCCCCTGGCCGAGGAATCTCTCGAATGACAACATTTTTGGCCTCTGAGTAATTAAGGGGACACGAGCCTGCTTTACAGCTATACGAAATATCGCTCGAATTTATTTGTCGCGGTGGTAAAAATAATAACGTCTCCGCTCTGATTTCAGCGTTCTCAACAGGAGTCCCGAACATCTCATCAAGGAAATTATTCTCGTCGATGACTTCAGTGACCATCGTGAGTAAAACAGCAACAAAAAAAAGAATCTCTTTTAAATATATCACACATTTTGTATATTTATTCTGCTAATTATTCGTGATGCGACGGTATTTAATTAAATGAAACTATGTGCTACGATTTAATTTCAGCCGAGGACGGCGACGAATTATCGAGGATCCACAAAGTTCGCGTGATAAGAAACGAGAAACGCGAGGGTCTGATGAGGTCGAGGGTGAGAGGCGCGGACGCGGCGACGGCGAGTGTCCTCACCTTTCTCGACTCTCACTGCGAGTGCAACGCCGACTGGCTCGAGCCGCTTCTGGAGAGGGTCGCCGAGGATCCGTCGAGGGTCGTGTGTCCCGTCATCGACGTCATCAGCATGGACACCTTCCAATATATCGGTAAGAGGCTCCTAATCTTCCCTGGTGAATCCACCGGACTCGGGGGAGAAATAAACCCGTATATCTTCTACACGATATATAAAGCACATACAGCCGTGTGTATTTCGCGTCGTTGCGTCGCAATATCGCTATCAAATATTGACATCGCTTTCGATGCTTGCGAACGACAGGTGCATCGGCCGACCTGAGGGGCGGCTTCGACTGGAGTCTCGTATTTAAGTGGGAGTATCTCAGCCAGGCGGAGAGACAGTCGCGACAGAAGGATCCCACGCAGGCCATAAGAACCCCCATGATAGCTGGCGGGCTCTTCGTCATCAATAAAGCGTACTTCGAGAGGCTCGGAAAGTACGACACGCAGATGGATGTCTGGGGCGGGGAGAATCTCGGTGAGTGGCTGTCGTCGGCGGAGAAATAGATATGATACGCGGATGCCAGTCGCTGATTCTCGAAATACACTTGGCGGGGTATACGATGTTTATGTCTGACGAATGGTGTTTCGGGGCTTTTATTTTGGGCATCAGAAATGCCGAAATGAACTAGTAAATTTGGTAACAAATATTCGAGGAATGAGGTAAAAATGGAAGAACTTCTGTGAAATGTTAATAGGGCTTATTATAAATATGTTGATAATTTATTTTTATCGCAGGAGTCGATTGATTTAACGTAAATTTATTTAGACGAGCAGAATTGAGTTTTATAATATTTTGTTTTCATATTTCGTTCATTTATAGATTTTTAATATAAAATATTGCCGAAGATAGATGGAACAATATTTGACTTCCAATAATCGTGAACGTTGTTCGAAAACACGTTACAGCGACAGCGAGTGGCCAGATTAGTCTTGGAAATTGCGGGCGTGTGCTGAATTCTCTTATCTTATTCCGCCAGAAATCTCGTTCCGTGTGTGGCAATGCGGCGGCAGTCTCGAGATAATTCCTTGCTCGAGGGTGGGTCACGTTTTCCGGAAACGTCATCCCTACTCATTCCCCGGCGGCAGCGGAAACGTCTTTGCCCGTAACACTCGTCGGGCTGCCGAGGTCTGGATGGACGACTACAAACATTTCTACTACAACGCGGTACCTCTGGCTCGAAATATACCGTATGGAAAGTAAGTGCTGCACAATATTTCCCATTAACCATTATTTAAAAAAAAAACTGTTAATCGTTTAGTACTTGTTCTTTTTTTGAAGCACACAAGAGTATTTTTTTGAAAAAAAAAATGCAAACAATGCAACGAAATTAAAAACAAAATATTGATTCCATAAAAATAAAAATAATTCACCCCCATTAGAGAGTGAAATAATTTTGTTTTGTCATGCTCTTAGTCGTTGTAATCACTTTATATAGCTCGTATAATCATTTGGATTCATTCATATTCTGTTGTTTTTAATTTCGTTGCATTGTAACGATGCAAACTTCAACGTCATAAACTTTCGCCAACCCCCGCTTTATTTTCTCCTTTAAGTATCCAAGATCGAATGGAGTTGAAGCGAAAACTGCACTGCAAGCCCTTCAGCTGGTACTTGAAGAACGTTTATCCAGAATTGGTGATACCAACGAGCGAGGGTGGCCCGGGAGGTTCCCTGAAACAGGGATCGGCGTGCCTGGACAGCATGGGCCACCTTCTCGACGGAAACGTCGGTCTCTATCCCTGCCACGACACGGGTGGTAATCAGGTAATTTTCGTCGCCGCCGAAACAAAAACAAGACTGAAGTTCATACGCGGTGCCAGCGAGAAATGACGAGTTCCCTTTGATTTTCAGGAGTGGGGCCTGACGAAAGACGGTCTCATCAAGCACCACGACCTGTGCCTGACCCTGCCGGTCTACGCGAAAGGCACGACCCTCCTGATGCAGATATGCGACGGCAGCGAGAACCAAAAGTGGAGGCACCTCGAGGGTGGCTTGATAAGACACTCGAGAATTCCCGTCTGCGTGGATTCGAGATTACACGCTCAGCGGGGCATAACGGCGGAGAAGTGCGACTCGAGCGCCGAGACGCAACGGTGGCACCTCTACAATCACAGTCACTAGCTTAGATTATACGACTAATCCGAGTTGAAAAAGCCGGTCGCGTTCGCGGGCGGAGAAACGACGTGGGACGGGGTCGGGGAAAACGATATCGGGCATCGCGAGTGCCCGACGCGAACTTCCCGCTGCGGTGCGAACGAAATCAAAGAGAGATCAAAAATCGCGGAATGAGCTCGCCGACCGGGGATTATCCGGCGCGTGCTGCATTCGTGCCTGACGCAGCGACGTCAAAGGAATTAAACTTTGTCTATAATTATTAACGGTAGATGATCGCGACTCTAATTATCGCCAGGGTGAAAATTCATTGCTCACTTAACCGCCGAAGAGATTCGAGTCGTCGTGAGAAGCGCGTTCGGCCTCCCGGAGACTCGCGGCCACGCGATAACGCGCCCTCGGGTTCTCCGGGTCGAGCGGGTCGTTATTCGCGGGTCGGAGACGCGGAAATGTATACACGACGATCGCGAGCGTCGAATCGAGTTTGCGGGCAGTTCTGTAAATTGTGGACTTGCGAATGAGGAAAGTCAGGTTTCTTGAGTACCAACGGGCACTAAAAATTGTCTTGTTCGCGGCGCGACGAGGAGAAGATTGAAAAATCTGCCGGCAATTGGAACGCGAATTCTTCCCAACGAGAACTTCGAACGCGGTCGCGGAGCGAATCGTTCGAAAAAACATCGTTCAAAGATATAAAAAAAAAAATTAAAAAAAAAACGAGTGCTCGAATTTAAAAGCAATGTGACTGAAAACCACATTCACAACACGTTCATCAAAGGAAACAAGACTTGAATCGACGAAAACTGAATTATCGACTTTAATATAATATCCTTCTCTATCTCTCTTTAACAGTAATGGCTAGTGGGTCACTCGTTTTTACGACGAAAATATGTGAAGCTTCGCGCGTTCGGTAATCCCGACATACGTCACCGTCACTTGTTTCGAATCACGACATTTGTAGAGGAATAATAATGTTCACCGCCTTTTTAGGGCCCCAGCTGCAGTCGTTTCTGTTTACGTGTAAATATACAAATGCAGCGGTGTCGTTAATATTTACTATTGATTTTATTTCAATTAATTGCCGTAAAAGCGGGAGCTTGGTGTTCAAGGAAAATACTCAAGTCACGAATAGCTCTTCACTACTCCAATACTCCACATTCTTTCTTTTACTTTTTGTACACAGTAAAACTTCCAATCTGCCCTTTAAGCGTAAACATGTGGCAAAGCTATTATAAGATAAGACTCAAAGCTACGGCATTCGCCCAACGAATTCTAAAGCGTCAATCGATTCTCCACATTGTACATTGCGCGAATGATTTTCCGATATTCATCACGTTTGTTACTCCCCGAGAACAAGGAGAACCCATTTCTTCTCTCACTGAACCGCCCGAGCACTGAACCGCGGACGCGTCGTCTCGAATTCATCGGACGCGGTTGCAGTCTCGCGCAGACACTTATTTTTATAATCAACGTTGTACACTTACTTGGTTGTGCGTTTAGATTAATTCGAGCGTGCACTCGGCCGGCGACGAAGCGGAAGCGATCGACGCGCTGATTAGCAATCCGACGAGACGTTCTTTTGTATCGAATATTTTTTAACGAGAGTAGCAACACGAGTGCAGCCAGCGACTGTCGTGACTAACGAATATCTAATAAACAAAAAATTAAAAAATAACGATGGTAAGCTTTTGTATGATAAAACTTTAACGTGTAGTTGAGAAAAATTGTGGAAAACGGAAAGCGAATTACACACACGAGTTGCTGATGAAAATACCGAAGTCCGAAGAGGAATCCACGTGTGTACGATGATACGTAAAATTGCATCTCTCGATTGAGTTCTCGGTGATAGGTGACGAGTATCAAATATACTCAGGTCCCAGTGTGTTACCTAATTATCTTCTGTGATTATTTTCTTCCTGCCGCGAGCGTGTCTGTTGATATTGAGTTCGTTCTTACAACAATCGTTTTTTGTTTTCTCCGTATATCACGAAGCGCTTGTCGTATGCATCGAAGCACTGCGGACTTGACAGATTGTAATCGCATGTTATTATTATTACTATTGTAAATATTAGATACAATTTACATAAATATATATATATATATGCAGATCGTAAGTTATGGCAAAGTCGTACTTCCAAGGTGTAAGCTGTAAAATAGTAGTTACGTTGGGGGGAGGGGGGGAGGGGGAAGCAGATCAATAACTATGGAGGAAAGACAGATGTGAGAAGTAAATGTTACCGTTCGTGCGAGTTCGAAAAGAAAAGAAAAACGCGAATGTCGACGCTGAGTTGCGTGTATTCTAAGCAGCCGGGAATAAAGTTAGTATCGAATCTTCGACAGGCAATCGGGAGAAAACTGTCTGGTGTAAGCAAAACTTCGTATAATACCGCATTATCACTCGAAGAAACTTCTTCTTTTTTTTGTTCCCTAATCACCAACAACGGACCGCTTTTCGAGTCACGATTATTTCTCGCAGTAGGATTTGACATTGTGATCGTATTGTACTATAGGAATTGTATCTGGCAATGCTGAAGTTTCCTCTATTCCACATTTTGCGATTGTGTAAAGTAAATAAAAAAAAATAACTATGATGTGCGTCAGCGATGTACCGTAATATTAAACACAGGACGTAAGATAAAAGTTTTTTTTTAATAAAAAGGACGGGATATTTCCAAAAAAAAACGTGAATCTTTATTTATCCTTCCGATCATCGCCGCGTAAACGTTAAACATAAACATAAACAATAAGAGGTATTACGCTTTTTTACTGCGTTTCTTGAGTCCTTTCTTCACTTTCTGCTTGAGCTCCTCCACGTCCACGTCGCTCTTCCGCTTCGTCTTGCTCTCCGCGGGTCTCTCCTCGGCGGGCGGCACGAAAGCCTGCGCCCTCTTCTCCTCCCGCTTCTTCGTCGCCTCCTCGTGCCTCTCGTCCTGCTCCTTCTTCCTCTTGGCCCGCTTCTGCTCGTCCTTCAGGAAGTACTCGCCCGACGCCAGCTGCTTGTCCAGCTTGCTCTCCTGCTGCGGCGGCGGGAACGGCGTGTACGGCTTCTTCACCTTCTTCTTCTTGGGCTGCTTCCTCTTGGCCACGTTCTTGCTGTTGAACTTCGGCAGGAACCTCTCCCAGCTCTCGTTCTTCAGCTTCGGATCCTTCGCCAGCTCTCGCTTGATCATCAGCGCCTTTATGTTGTATATCGGATGAATATTCTTCATCGTATCCTCGGCTATCCTGCGCACCTGCGCCAGACCCTTGTAGGGTCCCAACGCCGCCACCGTTTGTCCCTGAACGAGAACGTAGCAGTTTGTCAGCAGTTCGATGGACTTCAAGGTGCAGCCGTTGGGTCCGATTAGCCTCTGTCTTCGCTTGACGAACTTCTCTTTGTTTCTCACCAACGACGATATCTTTATTATGTCCGCCCCCACGTCGTCCTGCAGCACTCTGACCGCCTGCTCGAAGGGCACCGAACGCGACATGAGTTTGAGCATGTCGCGAGCTTTTATGATTATGAAGGGATCCCAAGTTTTTCTCGTGGTTTTCACGGTCATGCTGCCCTCCAGCAGATCGAGCTCGGCCTTTATCGCGTGCTGATCGAGCGCCTTCTGCACGAGCGGCCAGCACTGCTTGAGATACTGTTCGCGATACTTCGGGAAGAGCGTGGCGAACGAGCTCTCCTCGAGCAGACGATGGGGATTGTGTTCGGGCTTGAATTCCGGCACCGCGAGGGCCCACGCGTCGTCCACGGGCCCCGTGGGCCTCGACGCGTCCTCCGTGTCCGAGTTGCTCATGTTTGATCGCTGATTATTGCGCCGCGAGGAGAAACATCGCCGTCCGTGAGATTCGCTTGGAGGTTATGTCGCACTCGTCGACGATTAACGCGGGATTAAACCGCGGGGTGAGGCACGATAGGTATTGATATGGTTTCAGTGGATATTCAGTGGTTCGAGGGTCACCGGAAATTTGTGTCCGCGTGTTTTGACGAATTTGTGTGAATCGATTTTTTTTTCGACACGCTGCTGCCGCCGAGCGTTTCGGATACACACACGTGTTTGGTGTTTGACCGCCACCGAGCGGTCGGTTTCTCAAGCAACGAGTCTCTTTATATTGCACGGTAAGGTGGATACCGGAAATACCGACAGATGGTAAGTTTGGTTTGCAGATTTCCAGTAGTTTCGGAGTGGTTTCCTTCTGCTAATCTGGCTATACCCTGTGAGAAGAAATGAATGCATACGTGACATTCGTGCTGGAGGTAATTCGTTCGATTGCGTTTGAAGTTAGAGAAAAAAAAAGTACATAAGCTGAACCTGAATACTGTGACTCATGGTACGCGGGAACTGTTGACAGTGGCAATTGACCTTGTCAGTGCGCATGGTTAATGTTTATGATACGAAATCTGTCGAAGCTTCGTCCGATAGTGACGCAGAAAGATTTCTCAGCGCAAACGTCGTTCACAAAGAAATCGACTGGTACGACACAGCTGGATGGCGCGTGCGATGCACTATAGGCGAGTTGAACTCGCCAGTTTGTCATGCGCAACGAGATAATAGAGCGAGCGTAGATGCAGCAGTGGAGCTGCACCGATGATCATCGTCATTGTCGTAGAAAGTAGGCTGCCGCGGGATGACATGAGTCACGGACCGCCCTCCTCTCACTCAGAGATCACGGACAAAGTCCAGCAGAAGCATAATTACCTTTGTTCGACAGAATTTCACGTCGCGTGCTCGTTCGGTAGCTCGCGTTCCCTCGAGTCCGAATGCTCGAGAGAGAGAAAGGAGAGAGAGAGTAAAGTTAATGAACAGAGTTCTGCCGACTTTTTATGCTATTAAATAATTGCTAATCATTGTATTATTAATTAAA
Source organism: Pimpla rufipes (assembly GCA_963932165.1). Lineage (NCBI taxonomy): Eukaryota > Metazoa > Arthropoda > Insecta > Hymenoptera > Ichneumonidae > Pimpla > Pimpla rufipes. The sequence continues at coordinate 10,363,606 of OZ010636.1, forward strand.
ACTCATTTCATCAATTAATCGTCGTTAATAATTTCGCCAGTACAGTTTCCCAAAGAATAACAACGTTCTTTTTTACATATTCACAATAATAGCAATGAAGACGTAACTATTTTTAAAAATAAAAATGAACAGAGTTCTGCCGACTTTTTATGTTATCAAATAATTGCTAATCATTGTATTATTCATTAAAACTCGTTTCATCAATCAATCGTCATTAATAATTTCGCCTGTACAGTTTCCCAAGAATAACATCGTTCTTTTTTACATATTCACAATAATAGCAATGAAGACGTAACTATTTTTTAAAATAAAAATGAACTGAGTTCTGCCGACTTTTTATGTCATCAAATAATTGCTAATCATTGTATTATTCATTAAAACTCGTTTCATCAATCAATCGTCATTAATAATTTCGCCAATACACTTTCCCAAAGACATCGTTCTTTTTTTTTACATATTCACAATAATAACAATGAAAACAACTATTTTTTAAATAAAAACTAAATTCCTACTTTCTTCAACACGCTCAAAAAAATCATTACGAGAGATCAATTTCGTGAGATTGTTAAACGAAAACTGCACGAAGCACGTTTTTGCCCAAAACTCGTGAACGGATTGCAAAAATAGCCTCGTGGATGTTCAAACAGTGGAGGATTAATAGCTGCCTAGCTTCCCGCGGATGTCTCTGATGGCGGGGTACGTGTGCATGCGACCAGGAGGCCTTCTCCCCGAAAATAGGCTACAAGATAGAGCGCTCTCACACGAGACGCTGACGTAACATACGCCCGAAGTGCATGCGTGCAATTATATCTAATGCACATGCCGTGCGCGCGTATATATATGCACGGTGGGCACCTATATGTTTTGGCGTCGAGCGTTTCCTCGTGTCTGATGATTCGCTCGCTACAAGTCGCGGAGAAGTGGCTGTTGACGACGGTTGCCAAGTGCGCCTGCACTCGTCGCGCTCGGGTCTTCCGTTCCGGCTGTTGGCGCTCGCGATCTGCGTATTATGTTCGCGTGGAAACACGTCAGGTCTCGGTTCGTCCGGTTCGTAGGTCAGTTTCGACGTTCGTCGCTCGCCGGGCCTGCGGCGAATGACGATTGTCACGGCGGCTGTGGAATCGCGACGTTGTTTTCAGCTCGCCTAATCACTTTATTGTTAGGATATTATCAGTATCACGCGCTTCATATCGTTTCATTGTGTCGCACTGTTTGCAATAACAATTATTCGTCGACTGATTAGCGGGCTTTGTTAGTCATGCTAATCTACTATCTCGGGGGAGGAAGGACGAGATTCTTTCCAGAACTATTCTTTGTGGGATTTGAATTTATTTACAGAGTCGTCGAAAATTAATTTGTATAATAAATGTATCGTGACTGATGATCCTATAATCATAATAATGGAATAACGGAGTGACCCAATATTCTACCATTTATTTCACGCTATTTTGAGAGAATAATGTTGTCGTTGGTTTTTATGTTTAAGTCGCATTCCCTCCGCCCTTTTGCATACGCTTTACGATGACCCTAATTCCAACAATTGTGTGGATAAAATCTGCAATGCAGCTCACGTAGTCGCAAAAAGTGGTTAACAGACAGCACTTGTTAATTCAACTTCCGACGACACGAGGAAGTCGGCAAACATATTATCGTCGCTTTGTGCACGACCGACGCATGAACGTCTTTCGAATTTAATAATTAATGTATCATGACTGATGACCCCATAATCATAATAGTGGAACGATGGAATATGACCCAATATTCTACTATTTATTTCCCGCTATTTTGAGAGAATAATATCGTCATTGGTTTTTATGTTTCAGTCGCATTGCCACCGTTTTTTTGCAGGCGCTTCATGAAGATCCTAATTCCAACAACTTTGTGGATAAAACCAAAACGCGTCCCACGTGGTCGTAAAAAGTGGTTAACAAATTCCACTTGTTAATTCGACTCCCGGCGACACAAGGAATTCGGCAAACATATTACGGTTGCTTTGTGCACGACCGGCATGAACGTCTTTCGAATTTAATAATTAATGTATCATGACTGATGACCCCATAATCATAATAGTGGAACGATGGAATATGACCCAATATTCTATTATTTATTTCCCGCTATTTTGAGAGAATAATATCGACGTTGGTTTTTATGTTTCAGTCGCATTCCCACCGTTTTTTTTTGCAGGCGCTTCACAAAGATCTTATCTCCAACAACTTTGTGGATAAAACCAAAACGCGTCCCACGTGGTCGTAAAAAGTGGTTGACAAATTCCACTTGTTAATTCGACTCCCGGCGACACAAGGAATTCGGCAAACATATTACGGTCGCTCTATGCACGACCGGCACGAGCGTCTTCCGTGTGATCGCGTCGGAACTCGTTCTCGTAACGTCTACGCGTCGCGATTCGTCCCTGTGGAGGCAAATATTTGTGAATCGTGTTGTCGCGGGTGCCTAAGTAACGCGATATACAAAAAAATCGATCGCGGTTGCCCCGACGCGAAGACCGTGTGGCTCTCGAGGCAGACGGTATCCAGGACGCGCGGTGGATACGGATCCTCCCTTTTGACCTCCCGGCGTCGCGTCGGATGCTAACGCGAGGCTTACGCGAGCATAGGAAACCGTTGAAAGTCCACGACTGTTTGCTGCCCACAGCGACTGTAGCCGCGACTACTCCAGACAGTTTTACTCCCGTGTCCTATACGCGCTGCTTGTCTCCCCGTCTGTAGGGAAAAAAAAACCCGCAGACTTTACGCGACGACGTATCGATCATCGACTCACAAAGACAGAGAGAGAGAGAGAGAGAGAGAGAGAGAGAGAGAGAGAGAGAGAGAGAGAGAGAGAAAGTGTAGTTTATTTCGTGCGCTGGGACCGAAGTCCCCTTAAGCGCACCGTGCCACAAACAAAATACAGTCAAGCAAAAATAAAAGCAAAAGCACGCAAAAACAAAAACCAGGCACAAATACAAAAACTAAAAACTAACTTAATAACTACCTTAAAACTAAAATAAACTTAACTTAAAACTAAACTTAAGAAAAATATAAGAAAAATGGAAATGAACAAAGAAAAATTAAAAAGAACAAGGAAAAAGAGAGAGAGAGAGAGAGAGAGAGAGACTTCTGTAGTGTAGTCACTCGAGTAGTCGGCAAAAATTCAACAGGACCGTTCGTGTCTCGTATCTACTCGATATCATCTCCTCTATATGTGTAGTAAAAAGAATCCTACGAGTCGCGTCCACTTGGACGTTTCCGGGATGAAAAAAGTCTCGAGCGAACTTTGAGCCAGCTCGACACTTGGAATCACAAACACTTCTCATCCGCGTTCGTCAGCGTTTCGTGCGTATAGATATACACGTTGCTCGCCTCGCTTCCATCTCCCCCTCGTGGCGGCTCCTCGAACCAGCCCACCACTCGGGTCTACAGCGAGAGCGTATTTTCCAAATGCAAAAAATAAAAAAAATGTGGCACACGTGTAACGTATCTTTTGTCGTCTGTCATTGCAGTTGATAAAAGTCCACGCTCGTCAACCACGCCTGGGATTTTTACTGCTTACTCGAGGGGACAATTGTCGGAATTGACAAAAAGTGTATATAATTAGGCCAGTGCATCAAGCAATTACGTGATGCCCGCGATCAACGACATTTACGAGGGAACAAACGTTTTTGCACTTTGCATTGGGCGTGCTGGAATTCGAGACCCTTAAAACTATATAATTATTATTTTTTTTTTACAAAAAAAAGCTGTTTCGACTTTTCGCTTTTTCGTCATGAAACCGTAACAGTATGTTATTCATTTTACTGCCGCGGTCCGCGAATTGTGATATCCACGTTTCCTCGAAATTCCCCCATTTCCAGCCATTCTCGGAACCGAGTATGAATTCCGCAACGTCGCCCATGGCTCATTGTTTCCGCTCCTTTCTTGGATACCCACAAGGAATCCAATTACGGCTGCAATAATCTTCTCAATTCCGTTGTCATTCCGAGACATTCGGCGCGGAGGGAAAATTCGATCTCGCGACATGGGGAATGAATTCAGTCATTTCGACGCGAAATCACCCGAGGCTCGGCCATCATCTGAATACCGCGTGCGCGGCGATCGAAGCGATCGGCCGTAAACAAAAAGCGAGTCGCAATTACATGCGCCGTGAAAAATGCGCTTTTTCCATTCCGCAGAGTGCACACGTCCTCAAGAATTGTCACTAGGCCGCGGCTCCTTCCATCCAACCACCTTCAGGCACATCGAACTTCCGTTTTGCTGTTCCCCCCCACCCTGCGCCACTCTCGGTGCACGCGAACTCACTCGAGTGCGCTTGCACTGAACTCAGGTCTGTTCGGTGCTAGAGTATCGACCTGGGCTCATGCGGTAGCGAATTCCCCCCCCCCCCCGCCGCCCCTCTTCACCCACCACTCCGCGCACGAATTTTCCATCTTCCTCGTCCCTCGCTGTCTCGCCTATTCGCCACCTGTCTCCCTCGACTCTCCGCGCTTCTCGCTCTCTCGCTCCGTCCTCTTTCGCTTCGGACCCTTCGCCGCGCCTCACGTCGTCTTTGTCCCGAACTATCATCCCTTCCACTCGGCGTGCATCGCGCCTCGCGCTCCTGTCCCGCTTTTCTCTCTCTCTCTCTCGCCCCTCACCCACGCGATCCTTCTCCCTCTCGACACTGCGCGCCGCCAAACTCGCTTCGCGCTGCTCGCCTTACGGTCGAGAATCCCCAGACCGCGGACAAGATTATCGACCTTACGGCCACTCGTTCTCTTTGTGGTGCATGCGCACCAATGCGCCGGCGAGCAAGCGAAGTAGCTCCGACAATCGGAGCCCCGCGCCTTCGGCCTCATGGTCGTAATTTTTTATGTTCAGTTGACGCAATAACAGTTGCGCCACACTCGGTGGTCGTTTCTAAATTCCTTTCTTGACTTTTTATTACCTTGCAAAATCGAACATTTTTTTTGTCGACTAAACTGACATAAATATTAATTTCCTAAATATCATAATCTCTTGAAAAAAAAAAATAATAATGGGAAAAGCAAATTTTTTTTCGTATCGTTTGACATAAAGGAAGGATAAGGAAAACAACATTAAGTTAACGGCGAGACTTCCTTTGTGATGCTGCGAATGATGCAGACCGTTTTGAGAAACGATCAGCAATTTATTCCATCGTCATCGGCGGAATGAATTTTCCACGGTTATCGTCGATGACTCGATATAGCAAAATGCTTCTCTAATTTTTCCCTGAATCCGCGGATCCCGCGGAATGACTCGGTCATACATAGCATTGGCCATTGTTCGCGGGAAGACACCGATGAGTGTTCGAAAACGACAAGGATATATCGCACAGCACGTGACGATCTCGCTGGAAGGCGCGTCACGATTCCTCGCGACGAGGGAGAGAGAGAGACAGAGAGAGAGGACGACTGAATTTTCCGACGGTTGGTACATAATTGCGTTCTCGGAAGCCGCGCATACACAGAGACGTTCGCCTTGTCCGTTGGCCGCTGCGCTGGTGCGGCTGGAGGCCTTTCTCCTCAATGAGTGCACTCGCGCTGGAGCCGAGCGGACGCGACGCGCATGCGCCCTCGTCGTCGTCGTCGTCGGTACAACCGCGCGCGCCTCTCCCACCCCGTATTTATCCGCCTCGCGTAGTAGAAACTCTCCCATGTACTATGCGCGATATAGACGGCTCTCACGAGGGATGCGGGTGGCGTACGTATACGTCCTACATTGTTCCCGATGCGTGGGCGATGGCGAATTCGCGGGCTGAACCAATCCCGAAACGCTGTGTGCCACTTGGGCGGATTTCATTCAAGAAATCCGCGCACCGGGGAGATTAAAACGAAATTTTCGGAACGTCCGACGGAGCGACGGATTAACTAGTCACTCGAGGAGTCGATCGATGCCGCGGATGCATTCAACTCGATGAGCGACGGAATCCTCTTTTTATTGCCGTCCGACACAATCTCGCCGTTTCGTTATTTACGATTGTCAATTTGTTTTAAATATGAGGAGCAAATAATAACAATTGACAAATGATTTGAAATACCTTAAAATATATCGATGTGATTTTAAAAAAACATATTTTTCGATTTATCAACGACTTTGAATTGTCGATTTGTAGCTTTTTTCGAAAAATAATCATGAAAAAAAGAAAAAAATTCATATTTATTATCATTATCATTATTCTCCTACGAGTCTTCTTATCGCATTGTCAAACGGATCAATGTCGAGAGATACATTTTCATCGCTTTTAAAAAAATCTTTCCACCTATTCCTACAAGTTACAAGAAACATCGTGAAGAAAGAATTAACGTCCCAATGTACATCAATTAATATCGCAGATAAAAAGATCCACGGCCAAAAATTCATGGAATCCTCGGCGCGAACAAAGCCTCAAATTTTCGCTCTGGAAGCCCCCGCGGCTCCCCGGTGCCTAGCTACGTCCCTGGGCGACGGTCGTCGCTCGGTTCCATTGCACCAACGGAGAGGAGGAGACCCTCGCGAAGGAGAGAAGCGCACGGCGCGGCGCACAGCTGATTTTGACGGCGCTGTTGCGGGGCGCGCTCGAACTGGACGACCGAGGAAGGAGAGTAGGAGCCGCGCTCGGGTCTCGCTCGTGATAAACATCGCGCGTATTCGGCCGACCGTGGAGCATCAGCGAGCGAGCGAGCGAAGCACGCGTTACACAGTTTTCCGCGTAGCGTACCGCCGAAACCGTGCGCAGTGCGTTGGGGAAAAACACATACACAGAGAGACACGGTGCGTGGAACTCGGTGCAGCTGTTATGCTGCGTGGCTCGACGGAGACGCGTGGGTCCATGTTGTGCGGGGGTGGACGATAAGGGAGAAGGACAAGAGAGGGAGAGAGAGAGAGACAGACAAACAGACAGACAAACAGATAGAGAGAGAAAGAGTGAAGCGTCGCAGCAGCAGCAGCCTCACTGGCTATCGGTAACAAACGACGGATTCTCAGCTGGTTTCTCCGTATCCACCGCGCGCTCCACCCGACGCATCAGCTCGTCGTTCGCATCGCCCTCCCCCCCCCCCCCCCCCCTTCGCCCCTCCGTGAAAATCCCTAAACACTGCCGCCGATCGTTCGTCTCCCGTCGATTTATACATTTATACACGCGTGCATCGGGTGTTTTTCTGCGCACAAACACACAAACACACAAAGGAGGGATCAGGTGGAGAGCCAGGTGGGACGTGAAACGCCTGGTGGGCCGCGAGGGAACGCGAGCGAGCCGAGGTTAATCGTAATCCGCGTGAGGCTCGACGCTCCCCGTGTGGACCTCTCGGGTTGACTCAGTAGCGGCGGCAGAAACGAGCGGCGTACGCGGGACGCTCGACACACACGCTCGATCGTCGCTCGCGCTCCGTGCCGCCTCCTCTTCCACCTCCTGCTTCTCTTCTCGGCGCTGCTCTCCGCCTGGTGCGCCGCACGTCAGTGGTAACGCGCGCTCGCGATCAGCCACAGTAGTGCCGTCCGTCTAGTGTCAGACAGCCCCCCCACCGAAAATACAAACTGGCGAAGTGGTCGAACGGGCGTATATCGCGCGAAAAATAATACATCCGTTTATTTATCTTCGACGATGCTCGCTTCCAGTCGCCGCGGTGGGTTATGAGTTGTGTTACCACTGGATTAATATATCGCATCTCTCGTTGGACGCGCGGTGAGTCTTTTTCTTCGTTTCGGGCTGTGTTTTTGTGCGGCTTGTCTGCGATGGTTTTCTTTGGAATTGATACCGTCTTCGCCATCTTTCGGGAGATTGATTTTTTTTGTAGAGTTTTTGTGTTGCGATGGTAAATTTAGTGGTGGTGATTTGGTTGTGGATGGGGGTTATGGATTTTTTTTGTGTCGAGAGTAGACGGAGAATTAGTGTTAGGATTTAGGATTAGTAGAGCCTTGATGGGGGTTATGGGAATGAGTAACGAATAAGAATGAATTAAATAGTGGGCTTTTTATCCAATTGCATGAATGTTATAGTATGTGCCACTTGTTTTTGAGAAGAGAAATTTAGTGATGATTTTTTTTTTTAGATGTAGATTTGTGATGGTGGTTATGGATTTCTTTCGTGTCGAGAGTAGGCAGAGGTATCGTGGAAAAATAGTTTTTTAGATTCAGGTTTGTTAGAGCCTTGATGAAAATTATGTGTTTGAGTAATTCATATAAATGAATTAAATAATGGGCTTATTATACAATTACATGAATGTTATAATATTTGCCACTTCTTTTTGAGAAGAGAAATTTAGTGATGATTTTTTTTTTAGATGTAGATTTGTGATGGTGGTTATCGATTTCTTTCGTGTCGAGTGTACGCAGAGATATCGTGGAAAACTAGTTTTTTAGATTCAGGTTTATCATAACCTTGATAAAAATTATAGGATTGAGTAATTCATGTGAATGAATTAAATAATGAGCTTGTTATTCAATTGCATATATGAAATAATATTTGTGACTTTCCTATTGCGATGATGATTTTTAGTAGCACTAATTTGTAGATGGCTGATATTTTTTTATTATTGCTACGCTGCAAAAAAGTTACGTGTTTTAGTCTGCACGATTTTTATAAACAAATATGATATTGTATGTTTGATGCTGTTTAATTTTACGATAATACATTATGAGGATAAAGGCTGTCCGGAAAATTATTGTCCGCGGGGTTATTTAGGATGCGAAGTGTCCGTCGCTCTTTTATCTCGAAATGTGCTGTGGCAGAATGACTCGAGGCTATCCAGACGAGTTTCGTTGGTTCACAGTGGAATCCTCGCGGATGAGTCAACCGCGCAGCACGGAACCACCGGAGGATGCTGTTTCGTGAGGCCCGGAATCTCATTCTCTGAGAATCCGCTGCCGCTGCAGCCACAGCGAGAAACAGACAAAGAAACGAGACGCCGAGATTTCTGAACTGGCGCGCTTAATCAGGCTCCGTGCGCGATACACGTAAAATAATGCTCGGTAAATTTTACATTCCCGTCAATTGTTATACATTGGACAAGATTTTTTTTCGACATTTTTTTATTTTTGCAACAGTAAAATAATGTAGGCGTACTGCCGAAAATTTTGTAGCGAAAAAATGAGCCCGCTTCGAAAATTTTTTGGATAAATAAAATTCTTCTTTTTTGCGATAATAATTGGATGGTATAATTAATTTATATTTTTCAATTAATTTCAATAAACATAACATGTAACTTCCGTATTTTCCGGGCGGAAAGTGTAACGTATTAACAATGGAATTGTAAAATCGTTGATCGAATATGCCGAGCATTTTTTTCCGTACGACGGATATCATAACAATTTATTTATAGATTCCCAATGTTTTCGCGAATTCTCTTTTTCCCCGTTTTTCAAGCCACGTGCCTGTCGCACTTTGCTCCTCGTTGTTTCGCCGATCGCCGAAGCCAATGCAAGTGCGATTCCCGTCGCTTTTGGCTGGCTTCGCGCGCGAGTTCGCGAGCATATCGGCCTATTATGTCGTCTCGCGCGCGGGCAACGCGTACGCGAAACCGAGGAGCGAAGGCGCCGAGGACAACAATTGGGCTTTTTTTTCTCGAACGATTCCACGCTGAATTTTTTTTTCCTCGTCCAACGTGTCGGCCGAAACCTCTCATTTTTTTCTAATTTTTTTCTTATTCTTGTTTTTCAAATTGTTCCCTTTTTTACGCGATTCAGGTGATTTTCACCAGACAAGATTGCGACGTTTTACGATTACCGAAAACAATCGGACATTTTTCTTCTCGAACAATTCCACGCTGAATTATTTTTTCCTCGTCCGACGTGCCGGCCGAGACGTCTTATTTTTTAGTGGAGAAATTGTCTCCTTTTTACACGATTCAGCTGATTTTCACCAGACAAGATTGCGTCGGTTTACGATTACCGAAGGCAATCGGGGATTTTTTTTTTTTTTTTTTTCACGAACGATTCCACGCTGAATTATTTTTCCTCGTCCGTCGTGTCGGCCGAGACGTCTTATTGTTTTGGTGGAGAAATTGTCTCCTTTTTTACGCGATTCAGGCGATTTTCACCAGACAAGATTGCGTCGGTTTACGATTACCGAAAACAATCGGGCATTTTTCTTCTCGAACGATTCCACGCTGAATTATTTTTTTCACGTCCGTCGTGTCGGCCGAGACGTCTTATTTTTTTTTGTGGAGAAATTGTCTCCTTTTCACGCGATTAAGGTGATTTTCGCCAGGCAAAATTGCGTCGGTTTACGACGGGGTCGGACCCAGCCGAGACGTTTTTATTGCGAGTGCGAAATCTCGCTACTGGGATTTTACCGAACGCTGTTACCGCGCTCCGCAATCCGTACACCGGCCTGGGATATTATTACTCGCGGCTCTGGCTGTTCAGTCGCTGACCGTTACCACGTATATACTATACTATATAATTTCTTAACGATTTCCTTCGGCTCGCCCCCCGCGCGCTTATTGCAACCGTACAGCGAATCTCAACGTCCGCCTTGTTTTTTTTATCATTCGCATGTGCGACGCTTCGCTGGGACATCTTGCTGAATTCACGCGATCGACATGTTTCGAATCTTCGGTTTGTTATTAATTTTTTTTTCTAACCTATCAGCAGACAGAGCAGCTTTGAAAACCCTGCAGTCTGAGTCTCCGACACAAACAAGTGTCTGGTCTGCGCCTGCGCAATGAGGTTCGACTTGTCGGTGATATCGAAATGCATAATAACAACCGTAATTAATGCAGCGCCAGTTGGGTCGTATTAATCCATCTGGGTCGAATTTATGCTGTCGAATCAATGTATTAATTCCTTGTGAATAATTATCTAAGTTTTCTAAACAGAGGACGTAAGTTGGTTAACCATTTTTTAGAAATGTCCGAACAATTTTTCCGCAAGATAAATTGTTAAAGTAAGAAAAGAAAAATGCCACAAAAATCGCTCAGAATTATAGAAAATGGTACAAATTGTTAAGTTAGAAACAAATAAATTGCAACAAAAATTCCTCAAAATGATAACAAATAAGGAATTGCTAAGTGAGAAAAAATAAATTGGAACAAGAATTGCACAAAGTTATTAAAAATGGTAGAAAATGATTTACTCTTGCAATGGTGGATATCCCAATTTTGGAATCATTTTTCCTATGATTATAAAAACAGACACGAAGAAAATTTTTGCTGGCCACTAATTTTGTATTTTTCTTTTTACAAATTTAACCTCGAAAATATTTCCGCGCGTTTCGCAAAGACGTTGCGAAATTCGTTTTTTCTCGAAACTCCTCAAGGGTGGTCCGCTATTCCTGTCACGGTCGGTTGAGCGCGATAGCGTCTTGAGGACTCGTAATCATGGTAACGAGTTAAAAGGTCCGGGACGGTTAAAATGTGGCTACTTAACCCTCCCGAGGTCCTCGGGTCGTATCCGAGCCAGCGGCGTCTTTTCAAATTGCAATTATCCGACGTGAAATTTAGCACAAACCTCTTACGTCGAATTTCATCCAATTGTCGTGGCCAATTGCCGTTTACTTTGAAAATTATTTTTTCACTTAAATATGTCTTCAGCAATTGGCCACAAATACAAAGCAAACGCGGTCGGAGGGACCTCGGAACGCTCGGAATGTGGGATGAGCTCCGACTAATTATTCGCGTCTTCCGGAGCTCATTAAATTTTTAATTATTATACAAAGGAGTGTCACACCGTGCGAGAACTCTCAAGGACTCGCGTTCGGTCGAGTGGCTAGCAAGAGGTGTTATTTTCTCTCGCCCAGCGAATAATAATTGCAATCACCAAATCATAATTAAGGAAAGCAAGAAAAAGGAACACACATTTGGCTAATTGAATAGAAAACGGAGCGTCGCGCGTTCACGGTCGACGAACGTTGATAAATCGCATCGTCGAGACTGCAAGCTAAACGCATCGGTGCGTCGGATCTCACTCGGCGCGACATCGAGACCGGGTGTAACTCCGCGACACGTTAGTTTTCATTGTTAACGCCAATTATGAAATAAAAATCCGCGCACTCGGCCGTACCAGACAAAAATAAAATAATGTAGGCAAATAGTGGAGCACTGAAAAAATGGATTTATTCAACCGGATTCACCAGAAACAAATAGGGAACATCGAAAATATTTCTTTCGCCCTTGATTTTTTTTGCTCTTAATCTTCTTCGCCCTTCATTTTTTTTCGCTCTTAATTTTTTCTGCCCCTAATTTTTTTTCGCTCCTCATTTTTTTCGCCCCTAATTTTTGTTCGCTCTTCATTTTTTCGCCTCTAGTTTATATTCACGCCTAATTATTTGTTTCGCCCCTAATTTTTTTTTCGCTCGTAATTTTTTTTTCGCCCCTAATTCATGTTCACCCCTAATTATTTGTTTCGCCCCTAATTTTTTTTCGCTCTTAATCTTTTTCATTCCTAATTTTTTTTTTGCTCTAAATCTTTTTCATTCCTAATTTTTTTTTCGCTCTAATTTTTTTTCATCCCTAATTTTTTTTCGACCCCAATGGTTTTTTCGCCCCTAATTTTTTTGATAGTCCCTATCAGCCGAATTACAGCCGATCCCACCCGAATCTCATTTCCCACCGCGCGGTCGTCGGCGGTCGCAGCCGCCTCGTTGTTCCCGCATCGTGCGCGACGTTCGCTCGCGCGATTCGCGTGGCGCTAAGACTCGACCTCGTTCCGCATAATCCGCACCAATCGCGCGATCGATGCCGGCGAGCCGCGACCGTGGACAATAAACTTCGCGCCCACCGTGGTCATACGCATTGATTCGACTGCCTTCGGATCGGTCACGCTACACGGCTCTCCGAAAATAGTGCTGACCCCGGGCTGCGGCGAAACTTCACCCCGTGAATTCAATTCGACGGGGTCTCCGCGAATATCGCGGGCACTGCGAGTCGCGCCGTGAGACTCGTGGGATGCAGATGTCCGGCGGCCGGGGACGAGCGGTGAAGGAACTTCGCGTCGGGTCACGCGCCAATTTTCCCGCTGGCGCTGCAGCCGCTGCAGTCCAGTCGCCCCGATATGCAGTGCGGCCAGTGTGTCGCGCGGCATCGACACGGTGAGAAAATTCTGCAGCTACGCGAGCAGGTCAAACGCTCTGCCTCTGCGACCGTCAATAAAGGCGTCTTCGCTCCCGTCGTCCATGCACGACGACGTCGTCGTCTGCCTTCGCTGCGTCCCTCGAATCTCGTTCTCATGTCTATTGAGCCTCGATAATGTATGCAAAGTGCATCCACGATGTTTTATCGGTGCACATTATTGACGTCAAACTGGACTCGATTCGCAAAGTAATTTGCCTAAAGCGAGCCCCCATGGAAAAAAGTATATTTAAAGTATAGTCAAAAGTATATTTTTGAGTATAATAAATATACTTTTTACGAAAAATTAGTTGTGTCGAATATACTTTTGGATGTACTTAGAAAGTATATGTTATGGCGCATATACACTGAGGGAAAAACATATGGTTGAAACCACAATACTATATTTTAACCATACAGTATAATTCCCAGGGGGAACATTTATATTTTATAGTTACGACAATGAGAACAAATAATATCTGTAAATGTAATAATAGCTGAACTAATCAAATACATAGTATTCAGTACCAATCAATATGATCGTTCCTCCTGCGAATTATATTGGTATAGTTCGACCAACTATTCTACTATATTTTTCTCTGAGTGTACTTGAAATATACTTCCTCATGTATTCAGCGTGTATTTAAAATGTATAATAAATATAAAATATATATTTCAAGTATATTTTATATATATTTTTGAATATAACGAAAAATATATTTTTCACTATACTTTTTTTTTGCATGGGGGAGAACTGTGTGGCTTAGGCTGCATGTACGAAAAAAAATGAGGCTGGAAAGGGGCTGCTGTATCGTGGTTTAGTATCACCTCCTACTGTATCACGGCATAGCAGCCCCTCTCCCGTAGCCTCCGTGCCTTTTTTTAGTTATCTCTCAAAGCCACTTCTCGCCTTGTCACGGTTCGTGCTCCGTAATTTAGTTGGCGTGTGTGAGAGCAATGGTTGGCCAGTCGTTTGCTTACATACAGCCGCAGTAACTACCCACTGTCCGCTACGGACGGAGCACAATCTGCCGGGCGACGCTCCGGCTGGTGTTTGGCGCGATCGACGACTCGCGAGTTCCTGGGCTCTCAGTGGCCGATCGGGTTCGTCTTGATTTTTCAGTAAAATAAAAATACAAAATAAACAAAATTTCATCATTCTTTTTTAATCAATTTATTTTTCTGATTTATTGTAATTTAATCACTCGCATTAGTCGTTTAACCCCTGCAGCGACGCGAAAAATTTCGTTGTGTGCTGAATACCACAAAAATACCGCTGATGAAGGGGTTAAAATAAATATCAAATACATGTTTAGTAACAAATTATTATTATTAGGCAGTAAAACCGAATGAATGGTCAAAATTTTTTTTTTTATAAGCATTTATTTCACAGTGAATTTAGATGAACCTACCGAAGTTTTTCGTGACAGCAAGAAATGTTCGAACCCTGACTTTTGACGCGGATAATTTTACGATATTTTATCGCGGATCGAAAAAATGTTTTCCTCCTGCAATTAGCGGCCCCGCGACTTGATACGTATTCAGCTCCGCATGACTCCACGTCACAGTGTGTAGTGTGTCGCGTGTCGCTCACGTACGAACGTAGCGAATTGCCACTATCGCGCGTCACGATAGTCGTAGCGCCGCGCGCGGACCTCCCGGGGCAGAGCCGACCCGATTCGCTGCAATTTCTGGCACGTGCCAGTTTCCCAACTCCGCGCGCGCGAGATGCGCGTCCCGAGCGGGCGAACAAACGTGGCCGTCGCGCTCGGTCATAGGGTACACAACCGTCACAAACTGACCCTCCTCAATTTTAGGAGACGCAAACTCACCGTCGTCGTTTCCTCGCCTTTTTCGTCACGCTCGCGCCCGCCGACTCCTCGAAATCTCGCGGGTGGTTCCGATATACCCGCGCCGCGATTTATCGCCAGGTTGACTTGTCAGGGATATCGAAATGCATGACAGCAAATTCAATTGATATACTGCCTCACTTTTGTATCGTATATTATAATCTGTTTGGATTGAATCTGTGCCTATATATCGGTTTATTGTGAAGAATTATTTAAGATCTACAAATGCAGGACGAAAGTTTATGAACCATTTTCTCTAAGATAAATTGTAAAATTAGAAGGGAATTAATGGCAACAATGATTGCAAAATTAGAAAAGAAATGGCTACAAAAATGGAAAAATTAGAAATGGGAACAAAAATGGCAAAATTAAAAAAATGGGAACAAAAATGGTAAAATTAAAATAAATGGGAACAAAAATGGCAAAATTTAAAAAATGGGATCAAAAATGGTAAAATTAAAATAAATGGGAACAAAAATGGTAAAATTTTAAAAAGGGAACAGAAATAGCAAAATTTTAAAAAGGGAATAAAAATGGCAAAATTTTACAAAGGGAACAAAAATGGCAAAATTTTAAAAAGGGAACAAAGATGGCAAAATTTAAAAAAGGGAACAAAAATAGCAAAATTTAAAAAGAAAATGGGAACAAAGATAGCAAAATAAGAAGAAAAAAGGCAAGAAAAAATACATAATTAGAAAAAAAATGCGACAAACATTGGAAAATTGCAACATAGGGTACACAACCGTCACTGACCTTCCTCAATTTCATGGGACGCAAACTCCCCGCGTCGTCGTCGCTTCATCCCTTTTTCGTCCTGCGCTCGTCGACTCCTGGAATTTTCGTGTGCGCGCGCGAATCTGATATACCTGTACCGCGACTTATCGCGTGTTTGCGGGCGGAAAAAGGCGTGGGCTGAAAACCGAGAGCCCCTACGTGACCGGTCGCCATTTTTTTCCCCCTCGGCGCGGCAGCTCATTGCTGGAGATAAAAAATATGGATAATCGATGACCCAACGAAAGGCGAACACCTGGACGATCCGCATATACAACTCGCGCGCGCGATATGCGGCCAATCGATTGATGCGGGGCCGGTGATAATAAGTGATAACACACTCGAGATGGACGGCGAGCCGGCGCGATTTCGAGACCGATTGGGAGATTCTGGCGGCGCCGAAGTCGTCGAGTGGCTCGTGAGACAACAGCGGCCGATGTCAGGTGTCAGGTGTCAGGTGTTGCTTCGGCCGCTCGTCGCACACGCGGCTATAGCTCTCTCGCTCTCGTAATCGATGTCCGCGGTATCACTGGGCATTGCACTCTGATAAGAAAATTGAAGGGTGGCCCCAGCTCGCTAATTCGAGTCGTCAATAGGTGGTCGCTTATTATCGTAGAGCTTTTTCCACGATAATAAGCACGTTCACGATGAAAAAGGTTTAGTTGGGGCATCTTTTGTCAATGTAAAATCTTTTGTCAATGTAAAATAAAATATAAATATGGATAAATAAAAAAATTAACATAAATATAAATGTGGGGACATCAGACTTTTTTGCAAAGCTGACCATTTTTTTGCTGCGCTGAAAATGTTTTTCGACAGACCAGTAAATCTTTTCGTTAGGATAACAAATACTTTTGCTAAGCTAGCGATATATATTAGTTGTCACTGTTAGCAAATCATTTCTCACCCAGTTGGATTGCTTATTAGTCACTTCAGTCCAAATACGTTGATTATTTTTTTCCTGATGGTTTGACGGTAAGAAACTGTTCAAGGTTCGCCACTGTTGACTCGTTGCTGCATTAAGCTAACCATGATATCTCTGGCAAGGTCTGTTGTCACAGCTGCAGTTGCAGAGAGGATGCTTAATTTTAAACGATAAGAGAGCTGATAACTTTGTTGTTCATCATTTGCCTTTGTTCTCGTATGCTGAGAGTCGTTCGCTACTGTTGTAATTGTGTTTCCAGTTTTCGTGAGTTTCGCGAGAATTTCATGTCTCAATATTTCGTCCGAAAACCCCCGATTGTCAGTACTGTTTTTTGTTTACATACAGCCAAGCGACAATTTTAATTCGTCCAATTAATCGTTAATTGAAGCAAAAAAAAGATGCGCTGATATCAACATTTTGTGACCTTTTCCTCGTAGTGACAAAAAGCAGCTGATATATTACGGCAACGCTCGACGCAACTGAAATCACCCGATGTGAGAAATTAACGCGCCACCCGTCGCGTTTTCACCGAGCAAAAAAAACAAATATGCAAAAAATATATTTAATTAAAATAACGAAAAAAAAAGCAAAAGATATATTTAAATAAAATAACGAAAAAAAAACTCATAAAATATATTTAATTAAAATTACGAAAAAAAACGCAAACAATATATTTAATTAAAATAACGAAAAAAACGCATAAAATATATTTTATTAAAATAACGAAAAAAAAAACAAAAATTCGCGACCGATCAGAATGCATTTAATTCCGCGAAACGAAGTATAACGACAATATTCCCGTAAACAAAAAAAAACAGATGCGAGTTGGTATAGTGTCGAATGTCTATATACGCATGGTCGATACTGCACAACCGCCGCACGTGCATTTTCGCATTCATCTACGTCATCCATTATACAGTCGCAGTCGCCACACGCCTAAAAATCGATGTTATACCCAAACATCTTGCACCGTCGGTGACGCAACGAGGTGGCTCGCGTCGACGGACGCTCGTCGAGCCTCTCGGTCGTCAAAAGAGCGCTGAAAAATGCCGGTCACGTGACGCGAGTTTTTCGGGTGGTCAGAGGAGCAAAAAAAAAAAGAAAAAAAAAGAAGGAGCGTCGAACGAGAGTTTGAGCGAACGGGAGAAAAAGCGTCGTCGCTCCGTTCTCCCTGGATTCGGGCCAATAGCCGCTGGTTGCACCGCGTAGGATGCACCGCACGTTCCGCTCCTCCGCGTCGCCGATCGGTCTGCCGGAACGAGGACGCATCGCGTCACACGAGACGCACTAATCTATTCCTCGCGTTGGTGTCTCTCGCATTTTTTTCCGTCGCCTCTCGTCGCCCCCCGCCTGAAACGTCGCGGCCGCTCGATTACCCCCGCATTTTTCCTCCCGTTCCACGAGAATAGATCGCACACCGCGAGAGCGGCTAATGACTATCGATTACCCAGCCGCCGCGGAAACGCCGAGTCTCCGGAATCTATATTCGTCCGCGTGAAAACGCGCGTCCGTGTCAATATATAAATTTAACATCGACGAAGTCGTGCGGGGGGGATTTTAAAAATGCAGCTGTTATTCCCATACCGACCTTCGTTGGATCGCCGCGGTCCTTCCGCCATTGGGCCACAACTGGTGGCCCGATAATTGATGGACGAACGTCCAACGCGACCGCTCGCAACGCGCTTTCGACTCTCTGATGCATAATTAATCGTTTGTGACGTCCCGACGTGCGGCCCACACGCGGAATTATCCGATTGGCGGCGTCCTGCGTGAAGAGTAAAATAATCGGGACACTGGGACGGAGATGTGGTTCAATGATTCGATTAATTCGGTAATGAGGTAATTGCGGAATTGTTTGATTGGGAATTTAGTCGAAATACTTTTTTAAACAGATACCTGTGTCATTTTCTGGAAACTGTAAATTTACGCATTTTTATTTCTAATACAGAAAATTATTTTTTTAGCTGTAGGAAATGTCTGTACCTTTCATTTTCAAAGAATTGTTGTTGGCTCCTAATATAATTCGATTAGTTTTCATGAGATATCAGTACAGTTTAATTAAAAAAGTAATCAGAATATTTTTGTAATAAATCTACGTAATTTTTCGAAGCAATAAATGCAGTGCAATTAAAAAATGTAATCAGAACACTTTTTTGTAATCAAACTCCGTAATTTTTGGAAGCAATAAATGCAGTTCAATTAAAAATTTCATCAAAACATTTTTTAATCAGCACACGTAATTTTTTTTCGTAGCAATAAATTGACCAATTCCAATTTCGAGTTCAGAAAATAAAAAGAAATAATTCCACGATAAACGATCCCCGAGTCTCAAAGAATTATTTTTGTCTCTGGAGTCCCCAAAGTGTTTCCAGCGCGAATTCATTCGGCCACCGTCGACCCCTCGAACACTGGACCGATCCAGAGTTCGAGGACTCTTTTTTAATCAGAACATTTTTTTAATCAGCCCACGTAATTTTGTTTCGAAGCAATAAATTTACCAATTCCAATTTCAAATTCAGAAAATAAAAAGAGATAATTCCACGATAAACGATCCCATCTACGAGTCTCAAAGAATTATTTTTGTCTCTGGAGACCCCAAAGTGTTTCGAGCGCGAATTCATTCGGCCACCGTCGACCCCTCGAACTCTGGACCGATCCGCCCGAGGCTGGTTGAACTGCGGTGAACCCCGAGTCCGTCGTCGTCCAGCCGAATCGCGAGCCGAATGCACCGCGAGCTCCGATGACTCATAACGGCCTAAAATTATGGCTCGTTAGACGTTTATCAGCCAGCATGTCGAAGCACTCGGTGCAATTTCTCTCTCTCTCTCTGTTCGCCTCTCGCTCTCGCGTTCCTCGGCTCGCTGGTTAGTAAGCCGAGCTCCACACGGACACTTTGCGGCTCGTAATGTTGTACGTTTCGTCGCACGTGCATCGATCGCTCGTGCGCATTCACTTTTGCCACGGGTTTGCGGACCGAGCGCGTGCGTCCCACGAGCCAACAGCTCGCGCACGGTGGGGGGTCTTTTCTTGGCATTATGTTTGCAATTATTGAGCATGCGGCCCCATCCACATAACGAAGTCAATGTGTGCACGTTTGTTCGGACATTCTACACAAATATTCCGCTCCTCTCGACTGCTGGACGTTGATTAACAAATTACTCGTTACGGGGTCTCGTTTGTTCTCGTTTAATTCGCGCAACTATAACGCGGCGAATATTTCGCACGGGTTCTCGGAAACAAACGCGTTTCCTTCCTGGCGTTATATGTTTGTAATAATCGAGCATGTTGTACAGACGGAGCTGTACAATAAATTAAACGCATTATTGTACGTGTTTGTTGATATTGGGAAAAGAAAAAAAAAAGCAAATTGAGCGAAAGAATTGAAGAAGTCTTTTCTTGGCATTATGTTTGCGATTATTGACCATGCGGCTCCATCTACATAACGAAGTCAATGTGTGCACGTTTGTTCGGACATTCTACACAAATATTCCGTTCCTCTCGACTGCTGGACATTGATTAACAAATTACTCGTTACGGGGTCTCGTTTGTTCTCGTTTAATTCGCGCAACATAACGCGGTGAATATTTCGCACGGGTTCTCGGAAACAAACGCATTTCCTTCCTGGCGTGTTATGTTTGTAATAATCGAGCATGCTGTACAGACGGAACTGTACAATATTTATTGTAACATTTATTTGTAAAATATAGGTTGTAAATTATAAAATCATGATATAATTCTTAAAATCGAAATTTACGTTGAGCGAAATAAGATTTAGGTGCGACCCAGATGAAATTCCAAATCACTTGGTAACAATTACAACATTTGGTTCAAATTAAATTTGGTAATAATAAATAAATAAAAAATCGCCACATCAAAAGAAACATTTGGTAACTGTAAAAAAATTCTTTTCTCAATTCTTCAATTCTTTGGCTCAATTTGCTTTTTTTTTCTCTTCCCAATATCAACTATCAAAATATCCCAATATCAAAAAAAGAAAATACAATCTATATTTTACAAATAAATGGTTTTTTTTCGACATGTCTGACACAAGATTTGTTGGCTGTTGAAAAACGCATTTTTCGGTGCATACAAATATTCAGGTCAGTTGATTGACAAATATTTCATCACGGAAGCTCGTTTGCTGTGAATAATTCGCGCGATGTATCCGACAAAATATGTCGCACGAGTTATCCAAAACAAACGAGTCTTTTCGCGGCGTTGTGTGTTTGTAATAACGAAACACGAAGCTTCGTCCGCGCAACGAAGTGAAAATACGTGTTTGTCGTGGCATTCCGCGGAAATATCCGAGTCACTTCGACGGCAGCCGATTAACAAATTGTTCGACACGGAAACTCGTTTGTTTTGGATGTGAATTCCATGTTATTGCAATATTCTCAATCCAAGCGCGATGTTGTCTTCGGCATCAATGCACTTTGGCTCGGCGTTAAGTAACTTCCTCGACGTCAGCTCGAGTTTCCGATACCCCGAGGACTTTCATTCCGTGTGTAATGCATCCACATGTGTTTTCATATACGCACACAGGTTGTTGAAACATCGTTGCTCCAATATTTACCATTTCGGGCGTCGCCAATAATCTACTGAAACCGCTACGCAATATGCGGATTCCGTAGCACGCGGAGTTTGTGTACACGAATGAAAATGTAATTTAGCATTAATATTGTTGCTTCTCGTATGATCAATATTCATACATTGAAGTTCAAAGTCTGATGACCCTTGGAAATCAAGTATTAATAATGCAAACCGTCGTATGTGGACGAAAATACAGAGGGCGATGCGAATAAATTTATTTATCGACGTAATATCGTTGCGGAAAATATTTTACTTCGGATATTTCGCGAAAACCAATATTTCTTCTGTACCGGACGATGAAAAAAAAAAAAAAAATCGCAAACACGATGCCGGAAATGTACGAATTGTTTGCTTACTTTTACATACATTTGGAAGTTAAATTCCATGCGATCCAATGTGTAATAATAAAAGCCTGGTGAAATTCGATACCAAACGTCATACAATTTCAAGTTCCGCAGCTATTTTCATGTAACTTTTTTTTTCACGGTGAAATTGCGTGAGATACGTGCCGCGAACATTGCTGTACTTCAACAATGCACATTGTAAGCACTTCGATGCAGCAGCTGCGACTGACTCATCGCGGCACTAGAGAATCTTCACATCCGTTAACTCCGCGGAACAGTTCTCGCCGTTTTCGTTTATTTTGTTTCAACTCTGCTAAATGAAAATCTCTCGCGTAACCTTTGCTCTCATTGCTAAACCGCGTTATCTCTGCGGAACAGTTTTCGCCGTTTTTATTTATTTGTTTCGAATTTGATGAACAAAAAT
Source organism: Pimpla rufipes (assembly GCA_963932165.1). Classification (NCBI taxonomy): domain Eukaryota; kingdom Metazoa; phylum Arthropoda; class Insecta; order Hymenoptera; family Ichneumonidae; genus Pimpla; species Pimpla rufipes. The sequence goes on from OZ010636.1 coordinate 10,385,528, forward strand.
CCCTCGCATTATTTTTGCTCTCGCTGTTCAACCGCGTCTAGACTGCGGAACATTTTTCGCTGTTTTTATTTATTTGTTTCGAATTTGCTGAACGAAAATCCCTCGCATTATTTTTGCCCTCGCTGTTAAACCGCGTCGACACTGAGGAACATTTTTCGCTGTTTTATTTATTTTTCTAAAACTTTACTAATAAAATCTTTCGCATTACTTTTGCTCCCAATGCTAAACCGCGTCGAGTCCGCGGAACATTTTTCGCTGTTTTTATTTATTTTTCTGAAACTTTACGAAAATAAAAATCTTTCGCATTACTTTTGCTCCCAATGCTAAACCGCGTCGAATCAGCGGAACATTTTTCGCTATATTTATTTATTTTTCTAAAACTCCACTAACTCCACCGTGAACACTGCTTTGAATACTCGATCTGGATAATGCGATACACTCCGAGGTGATCAGCGAAGGCTTTCCCGCGGATCGCGTACTGAGTGATTCATACGCATCGCAGCGGAGCTGCACTCGTGACGTACTTTTTACCTCTCTCTCTGCATAGCTAACTGCGGTCGTTACCTTGAATGTTTTACATTTATATATGCGCGTTCGTTGTGCACAGCGAAATTATATTCGCAAAAGTAACTCAAAAAAATGGACCGGAAAATGCAAATTGCATGCCGTCTGTTTTCACAATTAATTATTCGTTATCGAATATTAATTAATTAGGTGTCCATTAGGCGGTCATTTCTAGCGTGTAAAATGTAATTTATTTAATCTTCGAAGCTCGGAATATTCAGAAGAGTTAATTAAAAATGATTAGAACGTACAATGCACACAAAGCTGCGAGTACTTTTTAGATATATTTTGCGTGCGCGGATTGTGCGCCATGTTACGCGCGCATTACCTCGTTATATTCTATTCAATAGAGTTCGTCCGTGACCGAGTCCAGGGAAGCAATATACACGGGGAAACGTGCCGGCTATTCACGTGAACGCGAAGTTTCGACGTTCTCGGCACGTCGCAATTTCGAAAGGCTATCCCCATAATATGTTTCACGACGGTCATACGAAGTGTTTTATTCATAACTTTACACATCATCATTTTTACTTGAAATCATCCGTGGAAAATCTTAATCGAGTCTAAAATATAAATAAAATGTCGCAAAATGTTCTCAAGGAAACAAATCTAAAAAAAAAAGTTTCCTGTCTGTTACTTTTTTTAACTGAGAATTAGTGCAACAATACAATAAAAAAAAATCCTTTCTAGACCTGGTAAAAAATCGAATGCAGGTCAATAAACGAATGTTCTTATTTTTTAAAACATGGAATAAACGATGATTCGATAGCAATAATGATTTTTCTCAAGAGCCACGTCGCACTGTCTGGCAGCCTCGATCGTTCCAGTTTCCAGTAACAGCATTGATCATGCAGAGAGGCCGATGGGACGTTACGTCTGACTATTGATCGCCAGCCAGGAACAAAGGGATACATTTTCGCATCTCCCTGCGCTCTTGTCTCGCTGGTTGTTCGCCGCCGTGGGTACAGAGTCGTTTTTTTCGTCGAGTTCCCGGTGGGCCGTCGGCTCGATTGTATCGAATCATCGACGCCCTCGCACCGCGGGGGATCAACCCTTTCTCCGAAACCTAACGCCCTCGGGGAATACCGAAGACTCCTGCAGCGCGGTCTACAGTTTCCAAAGTGTCTAGACGCTTCTGCCCAGTCGATGAATGGCAGAGTCTTCGATGAAGATTACGACTTTGCGTGAACGGCGGAATCGACGAAAATCTTCAGCCCGAGTCTCTTTGATCCAATTTCGCGACTTTCATAGCCGGCAAACTTCTCAAAGGCTACAACAACGACTCTTTGTCTTCGATGTAGTTGGGTCGGGAAGTTGGATGTAATAAAGGATAATTGACGAAATACACAAGTTTCTGGGGGGGAAAATTGACCGCGACCATAGCGAGGAAGTTCGGCAAGTTTGCTCAGACCACACAAATCCATATTTTTATACGAGTCCAATGCCAGCGTCGTGAAACGAAAGCCGAGCTCACATAGCCTCCCCACTTGGACACACACGGACCACTTCGTACGACTGGACAAATTGTTTTGTGTATCGCGGGGGAGTTTCGCGGCTACCCGATATCTCGTAGGAAAGTTTATTTTATTTTATCGCCATGTGATATATACGCTAAATGACGTCGTTTGTTTCAGGGAGGCAAGAAGCTGGGTCTCCTAGAGAATGGCCGACATGAGGAATCTCGCGGTCGTAAGCGGAGGCTCCAGATACAACGGTGACGAGCAGGTGCAGTTTGTCGCCGACGGAAGTCATCAGGTGACCATCAGGTCGCCGCCACCGAACGCTCCGCCGCTCTACCTCGAAAATCTCAACAATGCAGTCTTGGGGTAATGTCGAAAAACGATGAGACCCAGAATCCCTTTCACCCTGCGAATGACAATCGCTTTCATTTTTTTTCATCATTCGTGAAGCCGCTATTGAAAGCTTTGGAAGGACTATCACAATGGCTTTATAGCTTTGGAAATCCATCTGGAGGAATCGGAAAGAAACATGAAGCTTGAAAAAGGGTGGTTTTTGGAACAATCGAAGGATCGTGTAGCTAATTAGGAGAAAGTGGTTTGGTTGAACCTTATTCGGGGTTGATTAACACTGACAATTCATCGAACTTAGAAAAAGTCACAGTTTCAGCATTTTTTTAACAATGAGGCCAATCAAAAGTGGAAGAGGTAGGAAAGTGGAGCAGAAGCAGAATTAGCTTTGCGAAACCATCAAGAGGAAACTCTAAAAAAATCGTCAAGGTTAAGAAATGGGTATTTTTTAGAACATTCAAAGAATCGTGTAGTTAATTGGGAAAAGTGGTTCAATTGAAACTTTTTGGAGTTAACTAACACCAGCATGTCACCGAAATTGAAAAAGGTCGCACACTTGAAAAATTGTGGTTTTTAGAACAACCTAAGAATCGTGTAGCTAATTAGGAGAAACTGGTTAGGTTGAACCTTATTCGGGTTTGAATAACACTGACAATTCATCGAAGTTGAAAAAAGTCACACTTTCAGCATTTTCTGGACAATGAGGCCAATCAAAATTGGAAAAGGTAGGAAGCAGAATTAGCTTTGCGAAACCATCAAGAGGAAACTGAAAAAAAAACATCAAGGTTAAGAAATGGGTATTTTTTAGAACATTCAAAGAATCGTGTAGTTAATTAGGAGAAAGTGGTGCTATTGAAAGTTTTTTGACTTAACTAACACCGACATTTCACCGAACTTGAATAAGGTCGCAGTTGCAGCAGTTTTCCGGACAATGAGGTCAGGCAAAAGTGGAGGAGGTACATGGAAAAGTGGAGCGGAATCCGAATTCGAGGAACATAGAAATGTATCGGGCATGCATGGCCTTTCAGTCTAAACAAGAGCCCGGATAAATAGATAGAAACCCTGCCGGTAGTCTTATCGACCAGTAAGGTTGCCGTTTGACCCGAATTCCATTGAGCTCCATGCGGGGCGCGCACCCCTTTTCCGCTCGCAATTCCCTCCTCGCGTTTCGGCGAACCTACACTTATGCCAAGTTTGTTTAGAGGAAACGAGCGGAACGCGAGTCGCGAATCCGTTGCAACACGCTCGACGGAATCTCGGCGCATCCAGGCTAACTAATAATGTATCGTTTTCGTTCCGCGTGCCACGCAGCGACGACCGAAGGGACCCTCGCCGTATTTATCGCCGGTTCTTCGAGTACAGCGCAAATACTCGAGGTACCATAAAAATAAATTGATCCTGGCGATCCAGCGCAGCGGATGAGGTCGGGATTCTGGCTCCCCGCTTTCTATTTTACTATTCAACACAACAGCGATTGGCGGAAGTCAAATAAAAAAGTATTTTCAATACTTTTTAATATAAATAAGTAACGAAATTTAGTAACTTCACGGAGAAAAATATCCAGTAATGATCACCACATTCGGTGCAGTAAATTCGGTTTATTCTGCCAGTCTGGCAATTTTTCCAATACACTTTTAGAAAAATCCTGCTGAACGGCAACTCATGACACAAAAATCAGATCAAAAGTTATAAAAATAGTCAGATGGTGAATTAAACCAAATTTATTGTACCAGATGTGATAATAATTACCAGAATGTTTTCCCCGCGTTATTTCAAAGGTATAATTTTTATTTTCTCATCACTGGTCGTTATTATATATAAAAACGTTAGACATACAGTAAAACCCCGATTAACCGGGAAGCTCGGGACCAAAGAATTCTCGATTAATTCGACTCCGCTTAATCGAGGTTCTACTGTACAACAAAAAACGTGTATTTTTACCGCTTTTCCATTCATATGGTTATCGCTCCATGATTCATTGATGATTCTCCCCGACGCACGTTTTCCTCTCTCTTCCGGCTAAAACGACAACGACGATGCACGCGCGTTTGAGATTCCATTGTCCGCGACCGGTTGACCCCGTGACACCGTACTAGTCGCGTCGTCGCGAGATACTCTCAGGGACGGAAGCGTGTTTTTTTTTCTTCTTTTCTATCGGTGTTTGTTCTTTGACGCGGGAGAATGGCGAGAGGCGAATAGGGCGACGCGCTTCAAGTTGATCTGGTTCGTTGTGGAGCTGCGCGCGAGCAGCTTTGTGCTCCGGCTTCCGGTTAGTCGGTCGTGTGTGTTGCACGATGTAGCACAGTCATCGAACCGAATCGTGCGCGCCTGCGAGTTGCAAACTGAAAATCGATTGACCCTGGAGGCGAAGATATCTGGTGGAATATCAAAACTTGGGGAGGTCTCGAGACCTCGACGACGGCGGAGAGGTGTAAAACTCGAATTCCTCTTCTCGCTCCTTATGACCTTTTACGCCGGTGAACTTTTAGCGCCCGAGCTTTTAGTGCCTCCTGCCGAGTCTCTCGTCGACAGAAATGTATATATGTTTTTACCGCTCGGACGTACACAGCGCTCGACGAGTGGAATATTCTTGTGGCGCGCAAACGTCGATAAAAATTCACCGTCAATCGTCGCTGACGCGAAATCGACGTTACGCAACCGTCCGGAGATAAAGTTTTGGTCCTGGAATGGTGACGAGTCTGAAATATTTTTGTTTTTAATTATTTTGTAATTGTTTGTTTTTTTTTTCTTAACTAGCAGGTTGTAGTGGCGAGCGCGCTTCGCGTGCTCGCTATATGCTCGAATCAAAATTATATCGTTAAGGAAGTTAACGTCCAAACTTTACGAAATCAAGAATTTTTTTTTTTTTTCGATTTTGTAAAGTTTGAAGACCCTATCCGATGGGAAATTTCCCGCTGATTTCGAAAAGCACCGTTGTTTGCCCGAAAAACATAAAATTCGATGAGACTAATGCAAAAAATGGTTTTTCACTTTTTTCGAAATTTCGTCACTTCGCTAAAATAGAGATTACTTTTTTTCGATCAACCAAACCTGGGTTTTCTTTTTGCGTTCGAGAGAAAACTCAATAACGAAGAGAATGCCGCAAGGTGGAATGCGATAACTTGATTTTTAAATTTTTTACAGAATTTTAAAGTCAGATCCTCAAAAATCGCAAATTTTTAAAAGAGTACCCCTTTCGTTTTTATTTTTATTTTTGGAGGACTGACTTTAAAATTCTGTAAAAAATTGAAAAATCAAGATATCGCATTCCGCCTTACGGCATTCTCTTCGTTATAGAGTTTTCTCTGGAACGCAAAAAGAAAATCCAGGTTTGGTCGATCGAATAAATAGTAACCTCGATTTTAGCGAAGCGTCGAAATCTCGAAAAAAGTGAAAAATCATTTTTTGCATTTTTCTCATCGAATTTTCTCTTTTTCGGGCAAACAACGGTGTGTTTCGGAATCAGCGGGAAATTTCCCATCGGATAGGGTTTTCGAACTTTGCGAAATCCAACATGTTTTTTTCGCGAAAAACGCAACTCAACTTCCGGCTGTAAAATTCTGTGAAAAATTCAGAAACAAGCTATCGCGTTCCGCCTTGCGGGATTCTCTTCGTTATAGAGTTTTATCTCGAACAAAGGAATAAAGTCCGGGTTCGATCGTCAAAAAAAAATTAGTCAGCAAAAAATTTTTGCCCGTAGACAACGAATTCGCCATTAGTTTTTTTCTGAACGCAATAGTTTTTACAAACATTTAAAAAAGTTTGATTATTTTCGATTTTTTTGCATCAACTGGTTAAGTGCGCGTATGGGCTGCGGTAATATTACATAATCCATCTTGGCCCGAGACTTAACCAGTCAGGATTATATTCGTTCTGCAACAAGTCGAGGAGTCGCGGGCATAAGGAATCGTCTAAAATACCCTGAAGTATCGCTGGAAGCCGGAACAGCGGAACGAGCAGACGGAGGAAAACCACTCGGGAAAGCTCGGCACGTGCGTAACCGGGACGAACGAGCGTGTCTCCGCGAATTCAGCTCACGATCGATTGATCCAAGGTCCTGTTAGCCAGGGCTCGCGCTCGGCGCTCCGGCCATTCAAAGACGTTCGCCGACTTTTCGTAAATAGCACGTACGCCCAACGCCCTCCCATTATACGGATTGAAGACAAAAAAAAACTACGTATCAGCCATTTCAATCGTTTTTTTTTTCTGCACTTTTTTTTGCGAACGTCTATTTACAGACCGTTGGACGTGTATTAATGTCGAAAATCTTGCGGGCATCGGAGGCAGCCAGAAATGTGCGGTACCTAAATTAGTAAAGCTGGATATAGCTGTCCAGTCCATAAATCATCAGATATTCTGTTTGTGTCTGGTAGTCTCGTTCGGTTCGCTTTTATCCCCTCGGATTAATTCTCGTTGGTATTGTTCGATTATTGCCACCGTCGACAAAATAAATTCTTGATCATTCCAGACTTTGAATGCGACGCGAATTCATCAAATTTCGCATTTTGTGGGCCAACGGAACACACGAATGTGACCTCAAGGTGGCCCGTAGCGGTTCGCTTCGCTTTTGTCCTCGGAATAATTCGATCGATGTTGATCAATTATTGCCAGCGTCGACAAAATAAATTTCTAATCATTTCAGGCTTTGAATGCGACACGAATTCGTCGAATTTTCGCATTTTATGGACCATTGGAATAGGCGAATGTAATCGCTGTAACCTTAAGGTGGCTCGTAGCGATTCGGTTTACTTTTGTCCTCTTAATAATTCGATCGATGTTGATCAATTATTGCCAACGTCGACAAAATAAATTTCTAATCATTCCAGGCTTTGAATGTAACACGAATTTGTCAAACTTCACATTTTATGGATCATTGGAACAGACGTATGTAACCGATGTAACCTTAAGTTGGCTCGTAGCTATTCGGTTAAACTTTGTCCTCTGAATAATTCGATCGATGTTGATAAAATATTGCTAAAGTCGACTAAATAAATACCTCAACATTCGAGGCTCAAAATATGACAGAAATTCGACGATTTTTACATTTTACGAAGCATTCGAACAATCGAAAGCGACCTTAAGGTGGCTCGTAGCTATTCGGTTAATCTTTGTCCTCTGAATAATTCGATCGATGTTGATTAAATATTGCTAAAGTCGACTAAATAAATACCTCAACATTCGAGGCTCAAAATATGACAGAAATTCGACGATTTTCACATTTTACGAAGCATTCGAACAATCGAAAGCGACCGTAAGGTGGCTCGTAGCTCATTTTGCCTGACTCTTCAAGTTATCACCGAAGAAGAACACAAAGTCTCCACGTCGTAACGACGACGAACAGCAGAATGAGATCGAGCGTTGCGTGTCTCGTCGTCGACGTTATTACTCGTTTTCTCGGAAAAAAACAGATAAACGAAGAGATCTTCTATTAATCATCCAATATCACGTGGGCCGTCGTTATTACTTAATAGAACGGACGTTCGACGATCTCCCGCGCGTCCGACTGACGTAACGACTCGCAATTTGCACTGATTTGCGATTGTGCCACCCGTAATCGCTGGTTACCGGTCGTAACCGATAAGACGTAAGAGTGTCGCGGACTTTTTTCCAGGCTGGGGGAGACATAATGACCGACCATAAGAAACATCCTTGACGACCAACTTTTGCCTTCAGTCCCCTGTGATATAATTTTCATCAGTCGCCAATATTTAATTTCCACAGCTTCAAGAAAATGAAGATAACATTTTTTTTATATATTCGTCTGGAACCCAAACGAAATAAGACCCATTTTATTTATAGAATCACCTCACGTGTTCGACTATCCTCACAGTAAAAAAAAGTGTTGTATTTGCATCGCTGAACGGATTTGCCGAAAGCGAATTTTTTGTGTACCTTTTTTGGTGAGCAGTCGTTTCTTTTTCCTGCTTCTCTCGGTGGAGGCTGATAAATTACCCTCATGATCGTTAGAATAAATCAAGGATGATTCTAAGTATAGACCTAAACGAAAAGCTTTTGTCGGAAAAATCGATCCTCCTACGTGTATATATAACTGTCGTCCTTTCTACGTCAGGCGAGGCTTTCGATCCTGATTGCCGTGAGCCGCTCGTGCGGCTCGCGAGGATCTTTATTTCCCGGCTGTGCAGGCGGAAAGGTTGAACGAGTTGATGCACCCGCAGAGAGACAGAGAGCACTATTTTATCCGTGCGGTCGCGTCTGCGTGATAAAAATAATTCTCGAGACACCGGCTTTCGATTTATTATTAATGCACGTGGTATGGTATAGCGAATCGAAACAGTCGCGACGGGTACGAATGCACCGCGCGCGCGGCGACTTCCGAGTGCGACGACGACGAGGAGAAAAACGTATAGCCGGGCGATATACCGAGCCAGAGATCGATGCCTCGTTCACGGCGTGCCAAATGCGCGAACCGCAAATCCCACGTTACTCCACGTGTACGGCAGACCCGAGCGAGACTGCCGCGGTGAATTTTCTTCGTTTTGCAACACCTTTTCTTTCGTCGAAACAACACATATGAGTTTCACCTGCAGGGCGAAGAATAAATGACGTTGAAATTTGCGTTGGAATGCAACGAAATTCGGAAAAAAAATTAATTGTTATTAACCCAAGTGATGGAAATAGGTATAAAAAGTCACTATAGTAATCAAAGGCACGAAAAAAAATTCGTGCCCTTCATCATTTGGGTTAATTAGAATTAATTTTTTTCTGAATTTCGTTGCATTCCAACGAAGCAAACTTCATCATCGTAAGAATAATCAGGGGGTAACGACAAATCAATAGCAGTATTAACGAATTTTTTCCTTACCGCAGAAAAATGTTTAGCTACAACAGCAAATTTTCAGCTACCGCAGCGAAACTTTAACATCGTAAGAATAATCAGGGAGTGATGACAAATCAATAGCAGTATTAACGAATTTTTCCCTTGCCGCAGAAAAATGTTTAGCTACCACAGCAAATTTTCAACTACCACAGCGAAACTTTTGTTGTCACCCGGTTGATATTTCTCTCTGTGCGAGAAATATGTCGAAAATATGCGTTCTCGATGGAGCAGAACGAACTGACGAATGCGGATCGGGGAAAAAGCGACTACAGTAGCGGCTCGCGTAACACTTTTTTTTGCTCCCTCCGCAGTTGATGGCGAGCCAACTTTGGCGTGCATGGAGCGTATCAGGGGGAAGGAAGGTCTGTGGAATAATGGTGCATAATTATGCCAGTGCCAAAGAGCGAATTAATTGCATGTGGGACGTTACGAGAATTTGAACACGTTTTGGGGTACGAATTTGATTTTCAAATGTCGAATGATTTATTCATATTTTTTTTTACTCTCATGCTGGGGATGAGTGGCTCGGGCGCTGCTGCTCCACCCTCGCATACGGAGGATCGAGTGGAACCTGCCTCTTGATATTTTTTCTTCGAGATATCGACTTTCGGTTTTTACCATAGGTCTTAAGAGTCACGTATTCTACCCTCGAAAGCACAAAAACACAATTTTACTTGATATTGATCAAGTCGATCAATATCAAGTAAACTATTTCAAATGTCGTCTTTTTAGTTGTACCATCGGTCTCAACTCGCGTATTCCGTCCTAGAAAATACTGGTTACGACCTTTTATAAAATGATTTTGAAAAGAAAAGTTTTTTATATCAGATCTCGATTATCGCTCGAAAAACGGCGCAATCTGCTGCTCCATATTTCGTCGCGTTACACACACACTTTTCAAACTCGGATAAAGTGATTATGAAAAAAAAAAAAAAAAATTATATCAGATCTCCTAGATCCGCAAAATCTGATGCTTCATATTTTTTTCGCGTTACACATACATTTTTGTAAAGAACTATGGAAACTCGGCTAGGTTCCTTTGTATCAGACTTCACCTTTGACATAAAAAAATCAAATGTGTGAACGGCCAATCAGAGCGCGCAAAAATCGCCAAGAATGAATTTTGTGACTCATGAAATTTTTACGGGGGGGGGGGGCAGGACCAGGATTGACGTATTCAACCGACACGTTCCGGTGTAATTTTCGGGAGTTCCCGCTGCACATATTTTTCAGCGTGTCGCGAGTGGCCATAGTGCTACAGAGAGGGGTGGGTTATTGATATCGATTTCCTCGGCCTCCGAAAGTGAGCCAATGGTGCTAGGAGATAACCAGACCCGGTGCGCTCCTCTCGAGTCCCCTATATATCTTCGCCGTCGCCGTTCGTATCTCGGGAGCTAACGAATTTCACGACAGAGCCGAGGAAAGCCAGAGCGATGAGACGGCGGCCGTAGCCACCGGAGCCAGAAGTTGCGCACCCGTGCCAGACTTTTTGGCATCGATCTCGAGACGTACCGCAGAAAACCCAACGTGCTGCGATATAGCGCGAGAGACCCGCTTTGTTCTATCAACGACGCTTCCGCCGCTGCCACATAGCGCCCCCCGATATCGCCCAAGACTTAAAGAGTTTTTCCCTCATTGTCGTCTGTGTGTGTGTTTTTTTTTCAGGGGTTCGCAGAACAATTTACACTGCAGCTGCAACGGCGCCGCGACGACGAACGGAAACGCCGCCGGCTCGTGCACGGGCGGAGTTCTCGCGAGAAAAATTCAAAATCACACCGGCGCGAGCCCCGGACAGGTGAACAAGAAGCCGGCGGCCGCCCTCACTCACCTGCCCAAGAGGCCGCCCGTCGACATCGAGTTCAAGAACTTGGCCTACAGCGTTTCCGAGGGACGAAAGAGAGGTGGGTCTACTATTGCGTTGACAAACCCGAAATGTAACCTTAGCGTAAAGAGCCTGAAAAAAATGGTACTGCCGATGAAAATTTCGACGAGGTGACATTTTTTTCGCGACGTAACGATAACTAAATTTTATTAAGGCTTTTATTTTCAAATTATTTGAAATTTTTATTTTCAAATTATTCGACATTTTCATTTTTAAATTGTTTGACATTTTCATTTTCAAATTATTTGACATTTTCATTTTCAAATTATTTGACATTTTTATTTTCAAATTTTTTTGACATTTTCATTTTCAAATTATTTCACATTTTCATTTTCAAATTATTTCACATTTCCATTTTATTTACGCTTTTAACGAGCAAGACACATTTTACAGTTCGCGATTAATAATTTTGTTGAGAAAATTCAGTCATTACTATGTTAAATAAATTCGGATTTTTAATATAGTTGATAGATTCTAAATTAAAACTAAAACGTTCAAAATTAAAACGTTTTGCATAAGACAAAAAATGTTGGTTTACTTCTCCGAGTACGAAAACTGAACCTGAATACATTCGAATTCCAGAAGCTTATAAAAAATGCAGAAAAAAGGTTTTACCAATTTCCTATTCGGAAATGCCAGGACGCTAAAAAAATAATGTTCGTTTCGTAATTTATAGGCGAGATACCTAGTGAATTAAAACGAATTTGCAGCTGCAGCCGCGGAAAATAATACCGGAGCGAAGAGTTTAACGCGAGACTGCTTAGATTAAACGACGAGTTTGTTACTTAAAATATGTAAGAACTGATATATATAATGGAAATCCCTCCGGTGGTGCCGTTTCCAAGTTTGCGAAAGTCCTCGCAGTCTTTAGTTTGGAATATTCAGCGCGCGCGGCTCGCAAATATATCGCGACGGCAACGAGTTTAATTTTAATTCGATTACCGAGCGAGACTCGCAATGTAGGTTGTGGGTCAGTCGCGCTAGGCCAGAACTGCAGAGCTATGGGGTTGCCGGTGCGGCGGAGAGCTTTCGTAGGTCGGGCCCGACGTTGAGCTGCGTGTGAACGACCCGCCGCCCGCGAAAGAATCGATAGCGTTGTTCGCGACGGGAGCGACAGGGACAGCGCGAGTTTCGAGGGCACGCGAACCCAGCCAGCCCCGGGTGCATCTGCACCGAGCGGCGTTGCACTCGCATTCAGGGGGTAGCGACCGTATCCTCAAAAATGCCTCGCTCGATCGAGAGAGGAAAAACCTAGTCTTACCATTATTACCGTCGCGAATCGATTGACATCTCATTTTACTAGAATCGTCCGCCAATGAACACACAGGAACGCATCATTTTTATTTTCCGATTATTACTACTACCATTTTTTTTATCAATTACAATTGTTTTCGCTTGATTGTAATATACTAAACGAAATGGTTTTTCATTCGACCGGGGCTAATCGGAGCATTTGCACTATACAAACACAATTCGCGATAATTAAAATAAATTGAAAAAATTACATCACTGCAAAACGCGATTCGACAGTCAATTGTGAAACTTCGCGAATATTATCAAACGCATTAAACATTACTGTTCGCGACGGGAGCGACAGCGACAGCGCGAGTTTCGAGGGCACGCGAACCCAGCCAGCCCCGGGTGCATCTGCACCGAGCGGCGTTGCACTCGCATCCAGGGGGTAGCGACCGTATCCTCAAAAATTCCTCGCTCGATCGAGAGAGAGAAAAAAAAACGAGACAGCAGAAACTCGCCTCGAGCTCTCGCGAGAGTAATGCAGAATTGTAACCATGATACCGACGGAAAGAAAACCCCGAGGGATGAAAAAGGTCACTACGGGAGATCGAAAAAATTATCGGAAAACTCTTATCCTTGTCACGTTCATATTTTTCACGAAGAATATCTTATTACCCCCACGTGAAAATAAAATGCACTCGAGGATCCATAATTTACATACGTTGCGCATAACTGCAATGAGTTATGCACCTTTTGCTTATCTTATAAATGCGTTTTTTTCTGACATATGAAATGCAAGAATATTTTGAGATATATGGTGGATATACTTTGAGGGAACATTTTTTTATACGTGTAGAAATTTTGATATCTTTTTGCCTTTTTCACGAGGCCCGCGAGCCACTTTTCTTCCCCCCCGAGCTGTAGGAAATCGCGACACGCGAGAGTTAGAAGACGAAGGATTATACTGATTTATGTATGAAGGATCAATCATTGCAGGATACAAGACTATACTGAAATGCGTGAACGGGAGATTCAGGTCTGGCGAGCTTACAGCCATAATGGGGCCATCGGGTGCTGGGAAGAGCACGCTAATGAACGTACTGGCGGGATACAAGTGAGTGTTTTTTCTGCATTTTAATGTCCTAATTTAAAGCTCGTTAGCAGAAAACAGAAAGAAAACAATTTCTTAGTGGAGAACATTAAATTGTTGATTTCTTATGACCTCGACATTTTTGTAATTACACAAATGAATTTATAATTCGCATTCCAGGACGTCAAATCTGAACGGGTCGGTCCTCATAAACGGGAAGGACCGGAACCTCAGAATATTCCGCAAGATGTCCTGCTACATAATGCAAGACGACCGTCTGCTGCCACATCTGACGGTGAAGGAGGCAATGACGGTGTCGGCGAATTTGAAGCTCGGCAAAGACATCAGCGCGGCCGCGAAGAAGGTCGTGGTCGAGGAAATCATCGAAACACTAGGCCTAAGCGAGGCGAGCAACACGCAAACGCACAGTCTCAGCGGTGGCCAACGAAAGAGACTGTCGATCGCCCTCGAGCTCGTTAACAATCCACCGGTCATGTTCTTCGACGAGCCCACGTCCGGTCTCGACAGTTCTTCGTGCTTTCAGTGTCTCAGCTTGCTGAAGTCTCTGAGCAGAGGAGGTCAGTAGACTTTTAAATCTAGCTGAAAAAATACACTAATTAAACTAACGGTATTATTTCTCTTTAAGAAAAAGCACCAGTAACGTTGTCCATAAATTTGAATCAAAACGAAAAAAGCATCCCCTAAGAAACTCCAGTGGAAAAGAAAGCTACAGAAAAAACATACTTGAGGGATTTTTTTTTTCGTGCTTTCGGCGAGTTCTTTTTCCAACGCTAATGTATCCTGAATTTAGTTAAGGTTGAAGGAGTATTTTTTTCGGAAAGGATCCTCTTAACGCAACAAAGCTGCTCCCCTTTTAAAAGTTTTTCTAAAACCTGCTTCACAGAGATGATTCTTCCCAGGAACTTTTATATCAGCTGCGAGCGTTAATTCATTTTTTTTTTATTTAAAAAATTTACCGCAAGCAAGACATTTTTTTCCGCACACGAAAATTAACCGCAAATATCTGGAGTCTCAATCCCTGTCGACTCAAATTCTTAAAAATTAATTATCACCTGTCTTTTTTAAAGGGCGAACGATCATCTGCACGATACACCAGCCGAGCGCGCGGCTGTTCGAAATGTTCGATCATCTGTACCTACTGGCCGAGGGTCAATGCATTTATCAAGGAAACGTCGGAGGGCTCGTGCCATTTTTGTCGTGTATGGGCTTGGAGTGTCCGAGTTACCACAACCCCGCAGATTACGGTACGAGTTCGTGCCCAAGTGAAAAAAATAATATCGTTTATATACAGATTATATACAGCGCTCATGTATGGAATTGGGCATATATCCCTCTTTTAAAAAGTTCATGAGTAACGGAAAGCATTGTTAGCAAACTATTAGAGCTGTGATTGGTTGCCAGGAAAGTCCGTGATAAACAAAATCCGTATGGTGTCAAATTTGAAACATTTGATAAGGGGACAGGCGGTGCAGCACCCGTAACCTTTTAAAGATTGATAAGAGCGCAGCAGCGCAAAATTGATTAACCTATTATAGGTGATATTTAAAAAAAAAATTTCCGAGGTCGATTTTGGCGATTTTCGGTCCGGAGCCGGATCTACTATTTCTGACAGAAAAAAAAAAAAAATCCGTCGCCAAAAATTTTTTTTTTCAAAATCGATTAAAAAAGGTTAACAACCAGTGTTTTTAGGGGTAGAATATGCGACTTGAGAACAATGGTATAGGTTACAAGTCGATATTTTGAAAAGAAAAAAAATTGGGCTCGAATTTGGCGATTTTCGGTCCGGGGCCGGTTCTACGATTTCTGACAGAAAAAAAAAAAATTTCGTCGCCAAAAAAATATTTTTTTCAAAATCGATTAAAAAAGGTTAATAACCAGTGTTTTTAGGGGTAGAATATGCGACTTGAGAACAATGGTATATGTTACAAGTCGATATTTTGAAAAGAAAAAAAATTGGGCTCGATTTTGGCGATTTTCGGTCCGGGGCCGGTTCTACGATTTCTGACAGAAAAAAAAACTTTCGTGGCCAAAAAAATATTTTTTTCAAAATCGATTAAAAAAGGTTAATAACCAGTGTTTTTAGGGGTAGAATATGCGACTTGAGAACAATGGTATAGGTTACAAGTCGATATTTTGAAAAGAAAAAAAATTGGGCTCGATTTTGGCGATTTTCGGTCCGGGGCCGGTTCTACGATTTCTGACAGAAAAAAAAAAAAAATCCGTCGTCAAAATTTTTTTTTTTTCAAAATCGATTAAAAAAGGTTAATAACCAGTGTTTTTAGGGGTAGAATATGCGACTTGAGAACAATGGTATAGGTTACAAGTCGATATTTTGAAAAGAAAAAAAATTGGGCTCGATTTTGGCGATTTTCGGTCCGGGGCCGGTTCTACGATTTCTGACAGAAAAAAAAAATGTCATCGCCAAAAAAATATTTTTTTCAAAATCGATTAAAAAAGGTTAATAACCAGTGTTTTTAGGGGTAGAATATGCGACTTGAGAACGATGGTATAGGCTAAAAGTCGATATTTAAAGAAAAATGTCTGAAGTCGATTTTGACGAAAAGTTTTTCAGGCACGCGCGCCAGCGCGTGTGATTAGCCTAGTATTCCATATAAAATTTGTATATAATGAACATACAGATAATTAATTTGTGTCTAGAAGATATAAGAACTATATAAATTATATATATGGAATTAATGATGAATTATGCACTGACTATATACAGACCGTATACAAAATTGTGAGTCTGTTTATTTATATGTCTATTGTATACAAATTTAATATGGAGTATATTATGATTTACTATGGAATATATATGCCCAATTCCATATATGAGCGCTGTATATAAACCATATATTTTTTTTCACGTGGGGTGGAGATCGATTTAAAAAAATGATCATGAAAATGCCTATACTAAAAATATTGATATCGTCTTCAGTAATGGAAGTGGCCTGCGGGGAGCACGGCGAGTGCGTCGAGAAGCTCGTGACGGCGGTGAACAACGGAAAGTGCAACAATTACCAGCACTATCAGGCGATCACGATGGCGCAGGCGATAGCGAACGACATAGCAAAACGATCGCAGCCGAACGAGCAGGCGAAACCCGACGCAACTGTGATGGTGCCGAACGGTGTCGCCAAAGGTCCTGGCAACACCGTTCTTAACATGCCGGTTTCGTGCACGACCTCGCTGCTCGACAGCGCCGAGAGCATAGAGCAAAAGGTCGGATTCCCGACGAACGGATGGATTCAGTTCTGGATTCTTCTGAAAAGAACTTTCTTATCGCAAATTAGAGATATGGTTAGTGGACTCTGAAGAGTAGAGCTACCTCGAATCGAGCGTATCGTCTTCGATTTTTCACAATGTAATTATTTAATCGTTCTGTTCGCAGACTCTGACAAGGTTAAGGCTGATTTCTCACATAATCGTCGGTCTTCTAACTGGCGCAATTTATTACAACATCGGCAACAACGCTGCCGAGGCATTCAGCAACGCGGGATGCATCTTTTTCACTATAATGTTTTTAACGTTCACCGCCATGATGCCGACGATTCTTACTTGTGAGTGAAAGATTCAAAACATTTAGATTCAGATTGAGAAAGCATAGAAAGCATAGAAAAAGAAATTGTTTTCGCTGTTTTTTTTTTGCAATGTGGTCGCTGAAAAATTGCTAAAGTATTTTGTGCTTTTTTCAGTCCCCGTAGACATGGCAGTATTTGTAAGGGAACATCTCAATTATTGGTACTCGTTGAAGGCCTTCTACTTTGCCAGGACACTGGCGGACTTGCCATTCCAAGTGAGCGCAAATTTATTTTCGCTCCGACTCCTCGACGACACGGATGAACGCAAAATTGTTTACTAATCCATTTCCGTCTCGTTGCTTTCGCAGATAGTGTACTCGACGGCGTACGTGATGATCGTGTACTTCATGACGTCGCAGCCGCTGGAGGTCGAAAGGTTTCTCATGTACCTAAACATCTGCGTGCTGACGTCACTGGTAGCGCAGTCGCTCGGGTTGCTGATCGGAGCTGCAATGAGCGTTGAAGTATGTTTTCACTTTTAAGGTAGTCCTTGCGCTTAGAGGACATTTCGCATAAATTCGAGAAAAGTGAGAGAGAATTGCAAACACTACCCGATGGTATAGAAATCTGAAAAAATTCAGGCACATTAAAGGTACTGAAAAGATTAATTTTGCATAATAAGAATTCTCAAATGTTATTAAAAAATTGTTGAAAAGAAACATAGTTTAACAAATTTATCGACGACCCAAATGTGTGTTTTATGTGACAATTCAACGTGAACTCTAAAATCTGAAAAAAATCGTTGAAATAATTTAGTTTAAAGAAAAATTTGGATCATCGATAAATTTGTTAAAAAAAATTCTTTTTCATCAATTTGTTAATGACATTTTAGAATTATTATGCATAATCATTCTTTTCAGTACCTTTAATGTGCATGCATTTTTTCAGATTTTTATACCGTCGAAAAGTGTTTGAAATGACCTCTCACATTTTTCTCGAATTTATGCGAAATTAATACTAGACGCAAGGACTACCTTAACCGAGAGTTAGGACAAAATAATTAGAACGATACTGATCGATATTACATCTGGTTTTTTTGCTCTTTTCCTCAGAGCGGAGTTTTCATCGGTCCAGTGACATCCGTGCCGATTATTCTTTTCGGTGGTTTCTTCGTGAACATAGACGTGATGCCGATATACCTAAAGTTCCTGGCATACGTGAGTTACATTCGCTACGGTTTCGAGGGTGCGATGATAACGGTTTACGGTTACAACCGACCGAAGCTCCACTGCGCCAAGGACTACTGCCACTACAAGCCAGCGACGAAGATACTGGAGCTGATGTCGATGGAGAACGCGGTTTACTGGATCGACGTCGTGGCGCTCGTCGGGTTTCTCATAGTCGTACGGGTCGTAGCGTACTTTGTGCTCAGACTAAAACTGCGATCGCTCCGCTAACCGAGTCGATGACTAAGAACCAGACAATAAGAATTGCCGAAAGAGAATAAATCGAGTCATCCCAAACACTCTCGACGCTTGCGCCTCGAGCGCATCGAGGATCGCATCCATTCACGTGTTTCCGACGGGGGCGCGACGGTTTTCAACGCGCCGGAGTTTTACAGGCCTCACAATTTTTGCAAACAAGGTGCGCGCGTGGCGATGAAAAACGCAAGCAAACGTGGAAAGGAAGAGAGGGACCGAGGAGCGTTGGCCAGAAGCGTATAAAAGTTCAATGAAAGACTGAGAATTAATCGGGAAACCTTCTGGCGCTTCGTGGGAGCGCGACGGCTGTTGCGTTTTGCTTTTTTTAATTGCGTGGAACGACGACGATACACTAGACGTTAGGGATTAACGTTAAGGGCGATAATTTAGTTCGTGTGGAACATTGAAGATACGACACGTCGCGAAGATCGGCCGATTCGAGGAACAAAGAGGAGGAAACAAAACGTACGGCGATGGGAGCGCGAGAAAGTAGCGAATTTAACGGTCGTACCGTGAACGTATAAGATTAATGGAAACAAAAATATAGGCAATTTCGCGTAACCGTAGGTATCGTAACACTGATAAGAGGACTATACTGCTAGGATAATTCCAATCAGATTTTAACGTAAGCGCGCGACGAGCATCATCACAATTTTTAGACGATCGTGAAACGCGTGGTGTATCGATGGTTAATTATACCGTAGAACGTTGGGGGTATAAACGCCGTTTGCATACTACAAGTAATATCGAATCCGCGTAACTCCGTAGCTAATCGACGAACAAACTCGCCAGGTGCTCTAGGCGCCTTTAAGACTTATTTCCCTCCACGACGATCACACGCGATCGAGTTGTTTGCAATAGGGGCCGAATTTACCACAGATAGCGACTAGATGCGTATTATAAAGTGTAATACGACGACGGGAGGAGGCGGAAGAACCGAATATGAATATTAAGAATAATAGTGGCGAGAGTCCTGAACGATTCTCGTTAGATTCACAACTTTCGCCGATATACATTCGAAACGTCGATTGTCATTCGCAAACAGAAAGAAGGAAAGAAAAAAGAAACAACCATCACATTTCTTACCCCGTTCGCAATCGATCTTAAAAACTCATATCGTAATTCCATTTATTACTATTATGATTATATACAGTTACCCAGTAATACTCTAACGATTAATGACAAAAGTGGAAAAGAAGAAGAGAAAAAAATGAAAAAGAAGAAAAAAAATCGGGAAACCCGCGTAACGGTTAAAGGTTTATTGTATAAAGAGCTCACACTTGACCAATCACTGGCTGCCTGGGTGTTTGCTTCGTATATTAAGTCGAGTGATGTGATGTGTTACGAGAGTTTTAAGCCGTTCAACGAAGAAACAAAACAACAAGAAAAATCTTTTGCAACGCGAGAACCTTCGAACGCGAGCGAATGTTTTGCGAGCGCGCGCGGATGACTGCGGTATGACTGTTTGCCGATGTGAGCGATTTCGCGTTTTGTGCGTTTGCCTGCGAATGACTGCGACACGAGATACCAGTTCTGATTTTCCACATAGTTGTTCGTACCGAGGCCTACGAGGATCCGGTAAATTCGATTACCAAGGGATCGAAGAATTAAAAAAAAAAATGAAAAATAAAAACAGAAAGAAAGAGACGATTATTGTGAAATGTTGTTTGGACGGTTCAACGAGTAAGTTTTGACCCCCGAGCGGGTCTGCACTCTCACTACACTCATATTTCTTCTGACTTCTGGCTTTTTATCTCCATCCTCGAAAACCTCAGTGTGCTGCATTTTTTTCGGTTCCGTATGTGAATGCAGAACGCGGGGTTTTGGGCTTACAAACGAAAAGACGAATCTTTCCATTGCCTCCTTACGCTTGCCTCTTAGACGCCACGTCGACTGGGTGCAAAGTTGATGTTCAGAATATTCCTGCTCTTGGAGAGACCCCTTTTTTTCGTAATTCGCGAGGCACTGCGCTTCCCAGGCTCGAGTGAATCTTGCCTAATGATTGTTGGACGTGCAGCGGGAGTTTTTACTTTTTGGAATACTCTTAACGTTCCACCGAGCCGCGTCGGTGATGTTTGCGCGTAGGTTTCGCACTTTCGGACGATGAGTGTAGCGAGACCCTTGGCGATCTTACAGTGATATATATATATATATTATATACCGTAGCGTTACTTAATAATCACCAGTAATTATGCTACATAATTTTTCGTAGACGAACAGTATTTTTTTATGTGGTTAGCGTTTATCGTTTAAGCTGACGGTTTTTAATCGCGCGCGGCTGCGACATATATGCGAGTTTTATAGATGTAAAGTTACTGTGTTAATCGTTAGTCGGTGTAATCTGTTGATTTTTATTTCGCGTCAATGTGCTCGTGTGACGTTCGCGGTGTATTTTTAATTGTAACACTTGAAATTGTAATATTTTCGAAGGTGCTTTCGGATCGTGCGGTCACGTTGTTAGGGCCATGTAAAAACTCCTTGGCGTGTTAAGTGCGTGCGAAAAAAGAAGAAGAAAATTTCTACAGAAATTCAAGGCCAATAAAGATAAATATATTTTTCAAAAAATCTTTTGTAGTGATGCATTATTTTCGTAGAGATTTGAATGCGGTCTTTGAAAAATCGGAATTAATGCGGTACGTGGCTTAAGGTTACTTGATGATTTTAAATATAATTATCATTTGCCGCTTGCGGTTACCGAATCGTCAAACCCATCGACGGGGAAGCATTGAAACGGCAGCAGGGATGATTAACACTCGAATGAAAAACCTAGTCTTACCATTATTACCGTCGCGAATAAATTGGCATCTCATTGTACTAGAATCGTCCGCCAATGAACACACAAGAACGCATCATTTTTATTTTCCGATTATTACTACTACTATTTTTTTTTAACAATCTCAATTATTTTCGTTTGATTGTGATACACTAAACGAAATGGTTTTTCATTCGACCGGGGCTAATCGGAGCATTTGCACTATACAAACACAATTCGCGATAATGAAAATAAATTGAAAAAAATGACATCACTGCAAAACGCCATTCGACAGTCAATTGTGAAACTTCGCGAATATTATCAAACGCATTAAACATTACTGTGCGTCTGTGGTGAGCGTGACTTAAGGTGAGGCGAAACCCTCCTCGAGGGTGCGAGAGAGACGAAACTTGATGTCACTCGATGGCAAAATGGGAGAGAAACACTCAAAAAATTCGGTTTCACC
This sequence comes from Pimpla rufipes, assembly GCA_963932165.1. Taxonomy (NCBI): domain Eukaryota; kingdom Metazoa; phylum Arthropoda; class Insecta; order Hymenoptera; family Ichneumonidae; genus Pimpla; species Pimpla rufipes. Next base: position 10,407,187 of record OZ010636.1, read on the forward strand.
TCGCCTGAAGGAAATCTCCTTTACTCTCACGTTTAAAAAAGTTTCGTTTTTTTTTATTAAAATAAAAAATGGCCTTGGGAAAATGATCCCATGCAGTCTGCCTCTCTCTCTCTCTCTCTCTCTCTCTCTCTCTCTCTCTCTTATCCACACGACCCCCTATGATGCTGCCTCTCTCGCACTCACGTGACTTCCATCAGTATTTAAACTCTCCCTCCTTTTTCAAGCGTGCCGACTCGCAGCTCCCTTAATCAGTCGCTCATTCTATATATCTCTCTCTCTCTTAACCGGCGTGACTGATTGTACGCGCATTAAGCGAATATGTTTTATACAAATGAGAACAAGAAGCAAATTCTCTAACGTCGATCGTAATGCACAATTCGCTGGAGCCGGATGCGAACGGTGTGTGTCATCTAATCGTATCTCGTCATTGTAATAACGATCGACCTCACGCACATCAAGGGAGAGCGAGCAAAAAAAAATCATTAAAAAAACGGTGTGATCAGCATATTAAATTAAAACGAGACATTAAGAGAGAGACACGACAAGCCCGAAATTTTGTGCTCGGTGAACGTGCATGTGCTTCGTGCATTTCGCTTATTGGTAGGTCTACCAATGGAAAATTGAAAGAAAAGAAAAGAAAAAAAAAATTATGACGTTAGACCGTAAACACCGCATTACCGAATAAACACTTTTTCAAATAAACGTAATTTTATATGAAAGAGAACAAATGCGAGAGGCAGAGTGCGTGAGCGAGAAAACGCGTGTCTGAGTGCAATATACACTGTGCGATTAGCGAGTGCGAGTAATTAACGCGGCGAAAGGTACGAGTAATAATATTATAATGAATAAACGCGAAAAGAAATTGAAATAACGAGATAACATGAAAATCATGGTATGCATTATTGTGAATTTAAAATACAACAACAACAAAAATTGTATTTCGTCTCGTGTTTTAGCGAAGTTAAGTCACGTTTGTACTAAAGCACAAATGAATAAACGATTGTAAAAAAAAGCGAATCTACGCTGTTCACAATATTATTTATTTATTTAGGTATTTATTTATCAAGGTTATAGTCCACCTATCTTCCAAATAATAATAATAATAATAATAATAATAATAATAATCGCGGCAGAGCGAACGAATTACAAGCGAGAAACTCAACAACCAATTTAAACTCGGCAGGGCGTATAATTTATTGTCTCATTATCGTTATTTTTTCACAAATATGCAAGTAACGGAAAATCAGTTTTCCCAGCAGTAAACAGCGCGTGATTCTCATCCTTGAAAACGATCGACAAAAAAAATGAAGATAAATCACAAATAAAATTATTTTCGTAAACACATTTTTTTCCGCGCGCGATTCCGCCTTCAGCGTCTCCCGGTCGCATCGCGTGCAGCTCGCTGCATTACCGGCCGAGCGTCAGCTGTTGTGCGTCAGCTGTCCGGCAGCCATTCGTGTTTTGTGTGTCGCTGCGCGGAGAGAAACGGGCGGCGCGAGCTGGGCGTCTCGTTATTAACAATACACACAACTCGCAGACATGTGAAAATCGCGATACGAAGTGTTTGCGAGCGATAACGTTAATTATTCGACGTTGTCATTTTTTTTTCGTCGCTCGCGCGCGTCGTCCGACCGACAGATGCAGCTCGTGTGTCGCGCGAACTCGAAAAGTGCGATAATTCGGGTCATCGATTGAACGAGATCGACGTGGCTACAGCCGAGTGAAAAAAGAAATCGGGCTGCCTGCGACTGTTCGGCTATTATTCGTGGTTCGGGGAGAAAAATTTCAGCCTGCGCTACAATTACGATCGGACTGATTTTTTTATCTTTCGAGCGTCCGGAGTGGGGATTAGTTGGGGAGTCACAAGGCAGCGGCACTGGCGTCGCTCGTCGATGATCCTTTATCCCAGCAGCGTGGCCAACGTACGTAAGTGTGTTACGCAGCATTTCTAGCGTTGGGATAGAGCGCGCGAACCGTTAGCGCACGGTCAGGTTGAGGGTCTTTCTCTTTCTCCTCTCGAAAGTCAAGATCGTCGTGCGCCTCGCGCTCTTTGCGGTCAATGAACACTGCGAAGTCGGCGAGACCGGTTCTCCGGCGGTGCTCGTTGGCCTTTCACTGCTGCCGAGCGTTCTGCCGTCTGTGTGTTTTTCTTTTTCCTTCTTTTTTCGCTCGTCCCACCGCCGCGACCTTTGCACCCAATTTCTGCATCTTTGTGTACACAACTCGGTTCGGGGCGGTTCGAGACTGTTGCAACGCGCGTATTTGAATTTCGATTCGCATCGACGAAGCGTTTCGCGCGTCACGCGCTCATTGGTCGTCGGTTCCAGGGCGCTCCTGATTGGGGGATTTTTTTTTATCTTTCAAGGATTTGGTGTCGTTTTTTTTTGTTAACCCTTCGTGGTCACACTTCTCCCATCGATCATGGTGGTCACTCTGGGTCGATTTCGCCCGGACCATCTTTGACCGCGTATTGCGACCAAACTACCGGCTTGAAAAATATAAAAAAATTACAGAATATACTTTAAACTTTGTAGATAATTTACAAAAAAAGAAATCCCCCGATATTAAATTGCAACATATTTTTAAAAATTAATGAAGGTGAAAGATCGAAAAAAGACGTTTTTCATTAACAAAAAATTATAACTCCGTAAATAAAAGATCGATTCAACTCAAATTTTAACCTGATACTCTTTAAATATAGTACTTTTGATAAAAAAATATTATCTTAGTGCCCGCCACAAGAAAGATATTTATTCCGGACAAAGTCCCTTTGGCCACAGGGAACTATTTCGTTTTCGCGCCGAAAGATCGATCTCAGGTTGAATCGACCCAGAGTGACCATGAAGGATTAATCTCGATAAAATACGGATTAAAAATAGAAGAATTAAATGAATTATGCGAGCGAGGTTTTTGTAAATGAATGACTTTTACATTGACCGGTTTTTTTATGAATTTCATTTTGTAATTGAGCTGATTTTCCTATAAAAAATGTTTGAATTGAATAGGTTTTTTTAAACTTGATTTTTGAATTCAAGAAGTTTTTATTATTTTCCTCGTTGAAGCTGTGATATTCATATGTAATATTCATGTGTAATATGAATATCACTACGTGGATACGATTTAAAAAGTTATCGCGTTTCTTCTATTTACCGGCGATGATTGAAAAAGATACTCAATATGTACAAAAACGTTCAGGTTGCGACGCAATCCACGTCTGCACAATAATCGAGATATTGCAGCATTCGTTTTCAACCGAACTTCGTAATTATGCAGTTTTTATTATTTCGAGGAATCGGATAAAATTTGTCGATTTACCAAAGAAATTATCATCGACCGAGTCATTCCGAAGTCACGATCGTACGACGAGCGTCACTGTTGAAGCTTTGAATTATGTGAAACGTGCGGCGAGAATTTTATTTTCATACTACAACGCGCGACACTCGCGATCGTCAACTTAATCTACCGAGTGTGCGATAACCGAGAATTGTGATCGGACTTTTGATCGACCTGCTCGAGCTGTTCCTGGTGTTCGACGGTCAAGGCGAAATTTTCAGGAAATTCTCCGCCCGCTAATAGATCTATAGATTCCTTCGTGTCGACATGAATTTATTTGCAATTTAAAGTATTATCGACGTATCAACTTTCCACTTCTCCCACAAATCATTATTATTCGTTTATCAAATAAATTAATTATTAATTTACTATATTTACTCGTGAATTTTTGCACCGAATATTAAATAAAATAATACTGTGATCAATGAAATATTTCAATGAAATATCATTGATTATATAGCCTCGCGAATACAAAGTCATTATCACATTAAGCTCTGATATTATTTATACACTGGTAATTAAATTGTTCTAACTTTACACGACGTCAAGGCGAAGATCGATAACAATTAGATAAACCTCCACGATTTTCGCGATAACCACGTTTTTTTCTAATTCGGAAGCACAACGCGAATATCTAACGGACTTTGGCTGCTCCGTTGAATCCGAGCGGATCGGCGAGTCATCGACGGAATCTCTTCTCGTTCTCTTCAGATTTTTTTTGTTCGATCCACTCGTTCAAAGGTCCCGAGTGGTGATTATGCAAATACGTATACGTATCATTAGCAGGCGTCCACATCGAGTATATTTTTTATTATGATTTGTTATCTCGCAACGATAGAGCGCGAGACGGTCGTGCGGTGAATTAATTTTCCGTTTCTTTTTTTTTTCTACTTCCCAGTCACTTTCAAAAAGTGGCGCTGAAAAGTATCAAAGAGAAAAATGTTGCGCCTGTATTTACACGAAATTATCGCTGTATCGGATTAAGACAGAACTTTGATCTGGCTCGTATCGACGTTTTTAAAGATCTCGGGATAATAACGACGAGAAGGCTGATAACGTGCAATTCTGCTTTTGACACGACGAAATTAACGTCGTCCCGCGTATGGAATAAAAGTGATGGTTCTCTCGTGAACGTGGCCGCTCTGACAAACGCTGTATAATTATAATCGTAATTACATGTTACAACGTAAGCTGACTGTTGGTTTTATAGACAGAAAAACGTCTCGAGTACTGTGAAGTTTGCGCAAAAAATGCGATTCCCATGATTGATCCGGCTGAACGTTCACCGTTACACGTGCGACACTTCACCCCGTTTAAGTCGCAATCTCAAATGTTGACCTTCATGAACCGTTGATTAAAACGTTCAGAAGGTGGACATGTCGCGAGTCAGACCTTTTTTTTTAATCAATGTACGACTATTCGTACGCCACCTCATTAACTTTAGTGTTTATTTATTTTTTTCGACGCCAACTCATTAACTTTAGCGTTTATTTATTTTTTTCGACGCCAACTCATTAACTTTAGCGTTTATTTATTTTTTTCGATATTGTGTCTTCTGCTATATCAATACTGACCCATTTTGATTATTTTGTTTTGACTGACTCATTCTGAAAATAATGAGGAATCAAAGGTACTAAATTCATGTCTCTTAAAAAAAATGTATGTTAGAAACTTAGGAACAAAAAAATGCGAGTGATGTTTTCTAAGTCGCTGTGCATTCGGTTGCGCTTTGGGCGGTTGAAAAAAAAACCTTGTTAAGTATGAAAACAACATTGGAGACACGAACGAACATTCAGGGGGACATTGAGACATTCATGTTGCGCGGCGCCGGGTTAGGATTTGTTATTATCTTCCCGAATGATACAATGAATTTTGATAGACAATGTAATCGTTTCGTCCGATCACCGTTTTAACGACCGTCATTGTTTCCGGTTGAACAAGCCTTGATGACGCATTAACCGGATCGCCACCGACATTCTTCCTCGATCACCGTCGTGCAAACAAGCTATATACGTCTGATCATTATTCATAACAAAAATATAAACGAAGACATTAACATTAAACTATATTTAGAAGGGGATTTAGAATATTATTAATACGACCGCCTGTTTCAAAAAGTAAAACCCGCAGTAAAAAAGTTAATGACGAGTCTTTCAAATTCGACATTGCTGGCCACTGGATTTTTTCTGTGCCAATAAAAACAAAACCTTTTTAAAAAATTGATATTCAATCAATCAAAGTCCAATTCAGTTGATAAAAATAAATAGTAGTCCGGTTTCATTGGCAAAAACATATTTTCGCTTCCAGCAAGAAAAAAATGAATGACGTTGCTAAAAGCAGCGTCATTCATTTTTATCAATAAATCATCAATTTTTACTACAATTTGTTTGCACCCGACGACTCATGTTTGAAAAATCAGCAGAATTAGAAATACCGACCACGCGACTTAGTGAATGATTAGAATATGTCGATTCGTCGAATCGTAAGCTTGAACATCAACATTCACCATACGGCGCGTTGCAGTATCTGCCTCGAAATGAGGAGACCAAGACGATGCCTCACCGCTGCGCTTATCGACGGGAATCATCGAATCCGGCCAATCGTCGATCGACTTGACACCCCGGACTTTGCGCTACCACCAAGTTGTGTAATCGGCCTTCGATCCGTTTTCGTGCGCGAGTTATTTTCTTCATCATCATCGGGAGCGGATTAGTGGAATGTCGTGGTTGAATGATGTCGAGATTGACGATCAACGAGGATAAGAAACTCGTCCCACGTGACTCGTCTCAATCGGTTGAATTGAAAATTCAATTCTCCACTGATTTACCGCACTAGGATCAACGTTCTTCAGACGAAGCTCGGCTTATGCATATTTCGAATCAGGACACGACGAACCGAAGGCGTCAGACGCCTCCATTGTCATTTTTTCATCTTCCAATGACGTTCGTCATGACTGCACGAATAATTATACGAAAATTTCTATTCTCCATTGTCTCGAACCGCACAAGGATCAATATCCCTCGTCAGAGGAGGCTCACCGCCTTATCCACATTGCAAATCAGGAGGTTGATTAATCGAAGCCGCCTGAATTGGATCGGAAGATTCCATTGTCATATTTTTTTTTTCCATTTTCCAATGACGTTCGTCACGTGGGTTTTTCCGTTCGTTCGCGGCGATCTCAAGGGGAGCTTAGGGTCATCCGGCAGCATTGAATCCAAGATTTCCGAAGAGTTCCGAGGATCAACAGCTTCAGCTGAACAGACCATGAGCTAGGTAACGTTTCGACGGATGCAGCGAAACCCTGACACGGTGTGCGCATTCACGCATACGACTCGTGTCAAGAGATCGAATCGCAGGATCCTCAGTATTCGAAACGTGTGCGTAGTGACGCCCGATGAAACGTGACTGCGTGTATTTCGTCACTGCACGTCAACGCCTAAGAGACTCCTTCGCTCGGATTTATTCATCGCATTCGCACGAGAGACACCCGAGGGGACCATTGTTCGCTTGGGGAATAAAGCGCTGGAGTATCGCGCCATAGCGTTATTAAACTTGGTTCATCTTGGGACAATTTTGTTATCATAAGGTAGTAAAATTGATATCATGGCTACAGGATGTATTCGACTATATATATATATGTACTTTTCCTAGCAATCACAGAGACGTTGAAGTTTGCATCGTTGCAATGCAACGAAATAAAAAAAAAATACTGATTTCATAAAAATAAAAATAATTCACCCCCATTAGAGGGTGAAATAATGTTGTTTTGTCATGCTCTTAGTCGTTATAATCACTTTTTATAGCTGGTATAATCAATTGGGTTCATTAATATTTTGTTGTTTTTAATTTCGTTGCATTGCAACGATGCAAACTTCAACGTCAACAATCACAACAATTGCCTGAGTGTCTGAGAGACAGACAAGTATTGAGAGAAAAAACTGATATTGGCAATGATAACTATAAATAGAAGGTTAAATTAGCTTCAATCTTTTATCATTACCCTGTTGATGCACAAAAATCGAAATTAATCAAGTTTATTAAATGTTATTGATCAGCCTGAAGCCATTGAGGTCACGAATGATACCTTTTTCAAAATATTCTTGTTCGATACTTTTAATATTTTCGATGTGCAGAAAATATCTTCTGATTAACGCGTCTCTGTTGTATGGGAGATAATTTTGCGTTTCTATTTTTGGACCACATCAGAGGTGCAAATATCTGCAATTCGATTTTATTATTTTTCAAGAGACAACCCGCTTATAACTTTGACGTGTTAAACCGGTATCCAAAAATCTACGGCGGCTCTGCAGGTGGCCAACTTTCGAATTCAACCATGTGCTCAGCTTCTGCTGCGGAACCTTGTGATTATTTTTATTTTCGGTTGCACTTGAGATCAAGACGAAACTGCTAAAACGAGCCAAAACTGTACAGTTGCACAATTGACGATTGCAAATAAATAAGGAGCAAGAACACTAGTTTTGTGTATCTGGTATATAGGAGCCGATCTATGCACTAATATTGTGAACGTCAAAGAGAATTCGACGGCCAGCAGCTCGTGATAAAATTGACCCTGTCGATGATATCATCGGCGACTCGCTACCTTTTAGCATTTTATTCGGGACTCGTGAGACTTTTTTTTGACAATGCTGTCTAAACGATGAAGTAATTAAAAGACCGCTGTCTATTTTGTGAATATTCGTTGGTCGAAGGTCATGCTGCATTGATACAGCAACGTTTTGTTTTATCATATTTAAATCTTTCTTCTACATCTAATGGAGTCCAGGCTAATGTGGGAAGTTTGTATGGAATACGGTTGAACATTCATAAAGACATAAAAATGAAAATTGCTCGTTTTGTAAAGGATATCCACTTTTTTCAAAGTCGTATACTCTGTTTTTTTTATTTTCTGTAATAAAATACAGACGCATTCGTCCCAACCGGGAGAGACGACATTTTTCCGGAATATTTTCCAAGGACTAATCATTCATCTTTGATGGTGTACGTGACCGGCCGCAGGATCCACTCGGCTTCCAGGACGCTGCGCTGGGATGGAAGGTCCAGCTATTAATATCCAGTTCTTTTGAGGATAAAACAGCGCCCGCGGACGCACGGCGGATTGACCTTTTTCATAAAGTATATATTATTACGTTTTGAAAAGTCATGTCGATAAATGCGGGATACACCTTGACACAAATTTTACGAAAATAGCTCGCAGAAAAGCGTTCGCACATATATTTTGGTACCACGTCGGCGATTTTTCATTTTTTAAATAATAACTAAAAAAATAAGCACCGGGAATTTTTTTACAGTTGTTACGAACCTTTTAACTTTTTATTAGTAGCAGCAATTCAATTAATTCCAAGTTACAGATTACAAAGACCAGAATATTAGTAATCAGCGTAATCAAATCAGTGGTCCATGTGAATCCATTGATTACAGCAGCAATTTTTTTAAAAGTCATGTCGATAAATGCGGGAGACACCTTGACACAAATTTTACGAAAATAGCTAGCAGAAAAGCATTTGCACATATATTTTGGTACCACGTCGGCGATTTTTAATTAAAAAAATAATAATTAAAAAAATAAGCACCAGGTATTTTTTTACAGTTGTTACAAACCTTTTAACATTTTATTGGTAGCATCAATTCAATTAATTCCAAGTTAAAGATTACAAAGACCAAGAAATTAGTTATCAGCGTAATAAAATCAGTGGTCCATGTGAATCCATTGATTACAGCAGCAAGATGAGCACCTGCAAAACTGAAATTTATCCTTTTTCTTCGAGCAGTATTGCAATTTCGCTTATCCGCCGAAATACCTTGTTTTGTTCCCGGTATTCTTATCTGTATTTCGAGAAAACAGCTTCGTCCTTCGATCTTCGCAGACTATAATGCGTCCAATTATACAAAAACCGTGCTTCGGTGTATCGTGTCTGAATGCGATTAATGCCATGTATAGTCGCGGCGGCCGACCGGCGCTATCATTACAGTATCCAAGGTCCGCAAAGCGATTCGACATCGCTTTGCTTCAGCAGACCAGTCGAGATTCCGTATTCTCGTTGAAACACGCACGATGAGTCGTGTTCACGAAAACATCGCAAAAAGCCTGTGGGATAGGATTTCGACAAAGAGCATTGTATAACGCTTGGAATTTAACAATTTTGTTGATTTTGCTCTCCGCGACGTGAAGTAAGTCAGATAAACTCGCGTAATTTTCCCTTTCCGATATCGGACAAAACGCCGGATTTGCCGGACGAAAAAAAAACTCCTGGTCACGTGATCTTCACTCCAGTTTTTCACGTTTGTACAAAGGGCATCGGACCGAACGTACCGGCCAATTTGAATAGTGTGATAATGATTATTTTACAGACTAAACAAAGTCTGCTCAACTTAACAAAAAAACGGAACTCGTCGACAAGCTGCAATAGAATATAATTATTAATTGTAGTCATTATGCTGATCATTAAGACGAAGTAAAATCGTTAAATGAAACAATTAACACGTTTCGCTTTCTCAAAAAGACCGATTTGTTTTATTATTCGATAGAAATCGTAAATTATTCGACTTTTAGGAGTTAAAAAAATTGTTAAAAAATTAAAATTGTGAACTGTTCAAATTATTTCGTGATTGTTAAGTCCCAAATTCATTTTGTCGATGTCTTCCAATGCTGTATAGGAAGTGGATGCTAATTTTATTCTTATATCTTTTAGCCAAATAAAGAGACAGCGTCGGCGATGAATGGAGAAACAGGTGGGATGGAATGGATTCAGGACAATTACTTTGCGTTATTGTCGCTCGCGCTTTGTACGCACGAGCCTCGCAAATAAGGCTCGTGTGTCACGAGGCTACTATATTTTCCAAGAACGCGTATATAGTCCCGGCTGAGTTTCTCTCCGCGCACACTCGCGACTGCGACTTTTTATTCAGGTCGTCTGCGAAATTAATTTGTCTTCAAAATGGTCGTCGCAGGGAGCGTGGTTGCCAATGAGGGCATTTACCTTGCAGCCTTGACAGTTGTGTGCGCGTTGAAGGATACGTATAGCGGGTGTTATTCCTTGACCTGGTGACTATTCCCCTAAACTCGACATTGACCATCGCGACATTCTTTGAATCTTAATAGATTAATTTTCCTTGATATTATTCATAATAAATGGTATATTGACTACAATAATATTGATTTGTCTGCAAGACGATTCCACAATAATATTTTAATACTGAATATACTGAAAGTTTTGCTGTCATTTGAAAAACGGCAACCCCGCCTTTTTATAAATGTCTACAAAAGTTGGTAACTCTAACGTTTTGAAGTCATTTGAAAAACGGAAACCCCAACTTTTTTATGCAACCGTTTGTCATCAAAACGCTTAAAAACCTTCTGCCATCAAAACGTTTGTGTCCCAAACCGATTATTACTGAATTGTAACTCTGTGCGTACACACGATTTGGGTTTCAAATTTGTATTGGGTGTAGCTGCTTCCCCTCACTCCGAAATTGGCTTATTTTTAGCCGTTTGAAATAAACAAATAAAACAATTTAAGCTGGACGAAGCGAAAATATTACAAATCCCGATTGCAAAAAAACCAAGCAAAGAAAAAAATATTCTATTTTTTGTCAAAAATCAACAATGTCCCAATATTTTGCAAACGAAAAATGCGAAATTTCGCGTAACCAATCAAAAACACGAAAGTGACGAAATTTGGACAAAAATTGAGTAACATCTCCCGAACCCGGACCTTTTCCATTTTTTCTTATTTCCATCAATTTTACCCGGATCCAAAACCCCAATTAAAAATCGTCGAAAAAACCGGCAGCATAATCCTCAGATCCTATTCCCGCTCCCAGATCCTCACTCGACTTCATCCACTTCGCTCAAGTCCCGCGAATTCTCGAGTAAATTTGAAGGACCGACTTGACTGGAGTACCGACCTCTGGTGCACAGCGAGTCGCTTTGGTAGCGGACCAAAGGTCCATTTCTGGGTTGGTCCGCGATACGCGAAGGATATACAAAAGGCCGAGAGGAAAAGTCGCGACCGGTTGACTTTGCCCGCCCCGGCCTTAGCGCAGCGTCTCGACCGCGTGTGGAGAGCTCAGCAGCGATGATAATGACGATGATGAGCCACACCGCAAGGCACATGGAACGCAGAAAAACACACAGCGACCGAGTGCAGAGACAGCACTGCGTGTGCTGTGTATCGCCGTGTGTCTCTCGGTTCCCTGTGCAAGCGTCAAACCCGTCGGTACCGACCAACCGCGTTTCTCTCGCTCGTTTCGTTCACGTCTCGCTCGCGCCCAGAGCCCGAGCTCCGACGGTCAATGGTGACGGGCGAACGGTCGCTCGCTCCTACGATCAGTCCGTGTCGAGACGCGGTGGCACGAGCATCGCAGGTTTGGAACGCGTGGATCTCGCGCTCGCCCTGCAATAATTCGCGATCCAATCTGCACTCGCGCCGTTCGGTTCAATTAAAACGTCAATTAATTCCCCTCCACTCGTTGCAATATACTTAATGTTTAACGTTATCGCGTTTTCACGAGCAACAAAATTACGGATTAATTGTACACGAAAAAAATAATAGTAATAATAATAATAAATTATTAGAGTAATAAATAATCGACGAGCGTTTAAAAAAAAAACAAAGTGACAATCGAGAGGAATATTAGTCAGGACGAGCCGCGATGACCGCTGTCGGGCGTCGACACTCGAGCTGATCGCACAAACCGGGATCCTCCGGACACCCTCGTGGAATATTTATCGGGGATTAATCGGTCCTCCTCGCGTGGTGTACGTGACCAGCGGCAGGATCCACCCGGCTTTCAGGACACTGCACTGGGATGTAAGGATCCGCTATATGTATACACGCGCGGCGTGTCCTCTTGGGGATATTATAATCGTGACTCAGTGCTCCGATCTGTGATTTCTTCTTTTTTTTCCTGCAGAATTTTTTCTTTTGGATTCGCTGAATGCAAAAATGCATCGGGAATCTTCTGAGTCGGAATCCTGTACATATTTTGTATGGGTATATGCGACATGTACTTTTGGGAATAGGATAATCGTAACTCAGTGCTTCGATTCGTGATTTTTTGTATGAATTTGTTTTGATTCTTTTGAATACTTTTTTTGGATTTGCTAAATACAAAAATGCATCGAGGGTCTTCTCAGATGGACTGCTGTACAAATTTTGTATATGTATGTGCGCTATGTACTTTTGGGAATAGGATAATCGTAACTTAGTTCTTCGATTTGTGATTTTCTTTTTAATTAATTTATTTTGTATCTTTAGAATTTTTTTTTATCTGCTAAATATAAAAATGCATTGAAAAAATTCTAAGCCGGTACTTTTGGGAATAGGATAATCGTAACTAAGTGCTTCGATTTGTGATTTTTTTAAAATTAATTTATTTTGTTTCTGTAGAATTTTTTTTTTATTTGCTGAATATAAAAATGCATCGAAAAAATTCTAAGCCGGTGTACTCATATATATTTTTATATATGTATACAATGTTCGTCCTTCAGAAGGCTGAAAGCCTGACAATGCATTCACGGTCTTCTCATTGGAATAAATTCTGATGACCGTCTACGATAAAAATGTTCAAACAAAGAAATCAACCGCGACCGCTCGCAGTCCGTAAAAAGTCAATTATCGCAAATTGAGTTTTTTTCTTCATGCGCCTGGCGTTTCTCTCTGACTAATTGCGGCGGCATCGGTGCTGCATCAGCCGCGAGTGCGTCATGGAGAACCACCTACACGTTTGCGTAGATGCAAAAGTGTCATGTTGAAACCCGTCTTCGCGTGTGCATCTACGACTGTGTGGACTGATAAAAAAAATGAGAATGATTGTTTGGATGTTATATAAAGAGGTCGGAGGTCTGATAAAATATTCGCTCGGGCTTTTTTTCGATCACGTGTATAGCACGTCTGTCGACGCGTTTTTTTTTTCTTTTTTGTTATCTCCGTACGTAATGATTCGATGGCTCCGAGCACGTGCTCAGGTGTAATTAGGAAGGGGAAGGTGGGGCTTCCCGAGCCTCAAACAAGGAGAAATATCTTAAACTTTTTTTTTTTTTTTTTTTTTTTTTTTTTTTTTTTTTTTTTCAAAATATCCTACAGTAATAATAACAATAATACAGTAAAAAAGCTTTCTCTATGAGGAAGCAAAATAGTATTTTTATTCGAATTGTATTTTTTATAAAAATTGTTTAGTTTTTTATTTATGTTTTGCCAAGAAAAACTTTTTTACGATAAAAATAATACGATGAATCCATTCTGCGTTGTGATTAAAATTAAAAGTCAAGGACGAATGACATCGTCTCATTGAATTTTGTTTATCGTGGAAGTTTTTGAAAATAGGAATCTATGTCCAGTCATTGACAACAACCTACAGGAATTTGTCGTCAACAGTTAGAGAGACGTTCATGTGCGTAGATGTTGTTGACGCTGCAACCGCATTTCTTTCATATCGATAGTTCATTATCCATTAATAAATTCCAACGACATGTGACATCTGCAGTCAGTCGATCGTACACTGTCTTTGAGAACAGACATGACGGACATTACACTCCCTTGAATAAATCTTAAAGTCAGAATCAACTCACAGGTCTTGAATGATTTTAACAAAGACTCTTTCTTCAATAAAAACTACTGATGTGTCACCAGCTTTTTACTCTATGACGTTCGTAGACGATAAAACGTTGAGTTGCGTTGTTATCAAGTTTCCGATCGTCATAGAAGGCTCGTATTTCCTATTTAAACTTAAAAAAAAACAATTTGTTCTTGATGGTGATGTGAACCTCTTGATGAGTTCAGTTGCTTTTTATTGCCTCGCAATCTCACTCTAATTATTCGTTTTATAGTCTTTCTAACTACAAATGTTGTCATCTTTGCAAATTTCTACTATTATTTTCGCAAAAAAAATGCAAAAAAATGCATAGAAATGAGGCGGGAAATATTGAATATTTTATGGAATCAGCGGACAAGTGTCGAGCCAGTTTAAAAGTGACGTTTAAACTGACTCACCTCTTGTGACGTTTACCAGTGAGCAGTTCATCGATCAATCGTTGCTGCAGAAGCTCTTGAATTTAAAGAACCGCCGAACTATTCAACCTCTTTGATCGTCGCCGCTCATCGCTGAAGCAGACGAACGTCGTGCTCGTAAAATAACAACACTCGTGTCTTTCTGCACAACTTTCTCTCTCGTTTTTCCCCCCGTTCTTTGTTCATCCGTGCCCGCGAACTCTCAACAACATGTTCTACGCACTCTTCCTCCATCCTCGTCTTATCAGCGCGTCACGTTCATAAATAATGATGCCCCGTTTGCTTCGTTCAAACCGGTCACCGAGTGTCTCAACATTTTGCGCCTTGCCTCGTCGTGTTCGACAACGCGATGCTCCAAATTGATTTCCGCGGCGATTAACGACGAAAATGTTTGTGTTTCAGGCGGTGAACGAGATCTGGGAACGCGATCGAAAAGTGTTTGTGACGTATCTGAAGTCGCTGATAGCGAGTTAGACTGGAGTTCGGCGGAATTTCGAACTGCGCAACGTTGCACCTTGTCAGACAGCCACGAGGCCCCCGTGGCTTTGCGACTCTGCGCGAAAAGTCGTGGAGCACAACGGTAGAATAAACAATAACAAAATATCAAGATGAAGCTCGAAGGGAACAGTTCGAGGGACGACGACGCCAATGGGATCCTGTTGCATCCGAGGAAGAGCACGGCGGTGAGACTGCAAATCACGCCGATCCAGCCGAAAACCATCACCCGTCTGCCGAAGAGACCACCGGTTGACTTGGCCTTCACCGATCTCACTTATACAGTACGAGAGGGTCGCAAAAATGGTGAGTAGCCTGGAATTAATTCCCTTAATTTATTGTACAACATTTTTCTTGTGTTTTCGTTCGTCGAATGTTTTTAATTAATAAGCAAGTGTAATTTAAACGCCTGCATTTTTCACAATATTTTCTATGGTTTCTCATCATTCTTTAAAAAATGTAGTTGTGATTTTTATAATAGTATGTTTGCTCTAATTTTGTAATTTTGCGAGATCCAGAAATTGCTTGTGTTGAAATGTTTTTATGACAAAGGAAACACTCGACTGACGAGCTGGCGTAATGAATATAAAAGTGAAGAATAATTTATAGAGAACGAAGGAAAGTGAAGTAAAATATTAATGAACGTATTAAGCAACGTCCTTTGGCGCCGTCGACGTTGCAGACGTCACGGAAATTTCGATCAACATTCAATCTACGCTGTCGCAGCGAAAAAAATTATGTGAAAAAAAATGGACTACAAAGTTCTTCGTTGTTCGCCGTTCTTGACTTCCCGAGGTATTCAAACTCGCTTCGGGTCACGACCCGGCAGCGATCACGTGCGCTCCGCACGGTCATGTTTGAGAATGACGAGCTGCATGAACTGATAAAACTCTCTGACGACAGACATACGCGATGACTGCAGCCGCCACGTGTTACCAGCAGCCGGAGGAATCTAATGCAACGGTTTTGATTCGACCCGGACAAATTTCCCGGCATTTGCAAATTGAAGTATTCTGGCTCGGCGATTAGAGGATAATTGCAAAGTCGGGCGGATGGAAATTGCATTTTCTGGGCGCATCTGGTGCACGCTCCGGTAATGCAGTTGCGACTGCCCCGCGCAATTCTCCCGAGAATCCGGAATGAAAACTGGTTCCCGATGACATTGACCACTGAGTGAAAGTCCACGGTTGTCCCGCTCGAGCTTCGTCGACGACCACGACAATCTTGTGCCGATGTGGCAGGCAGCTTGCGTTTCAAGGTGCATCCTCGCGGCATCTGCAATCAAAACAAACCAGTCGAATTTCCACGCATCTAAAACCAGAGCAAGAAGTCTTAATCAAAAAAGTTCTTATATTGAGAAAAAAAATGACTTGAAGTACTGAAGTAGCGATTACGGATGGTGAACAAAATATTCAATTTGATTGGTGGAAAGTTTGTTTTGTCGACAATCAACTGAAATCTAACCAGAAATGACCCGTTTGAGGGTCCATACCGATCATTAACCAAAAAGTCAATCAAAAAAGTTCTTATATTGAGAAAAAAAATCGCTTGAAGTATACTGAAGTAGCGATTACGGATGGTGAACAAAATATTCAATTTGATTGGTGGAAAGTTTGTTTTGTCGACAATCAACTGAAATCTAACCAGAAATGACCCGCTTGAGGGTCCATACCGATCATTAACCTACCATCAGTCAACGAGGGTCATGGCTACCATTGAGTGATACGTTATCACCCAATTAACATTTGTCACTGATAACTATTGCTGGGTTGAGGGTGCAAACGTTATTATAGCAGCATCAAATATTCCATTGTTATTGATTTTAATTTGTTGAATTATTAAACAGTTATAATGTAACTACAAAAAAGTCATTTGGAGAATCAATAAATAGATGTCGTCTAATTAGCCTCCAGGATCTACCAGACTTTCTTTGTGGTAGGCCAACAAACCCAATCAACCAAATATTTTGATTGTCACCCGGAACCGCTGATTTAGCCGATCTTTTTTGCTCGACGTTGTTATTGCTATGCGAATTACTTATCATATTAATTAAAACAGCGTGATTCATATTCTCAGCGTTTCTCTCTCACTCTGCAATAAGCGCTTCAAGTTTTTATCTCACACTCGCATGTGTTTCGCGTCGTGGCAATTGCGAGAAAAAAAGACGATTTATGTGCATCTGCGGTGGAAGCTGTGGAGCGATAACTTTATTGCTATCACCACGACCGCTTATGCATTGTCAATGACTTATTGAACTCCGAAGCTCCGGGTATCATCTTTTCCACGTTATTTTCTCCTCTGTCGCGAGCTGAAGCACAGAGCCTACGACGTTGCCGTGAATCGAGGGCGCGAACGGGACTGACCGAGATTTTGCAAGAAGACCGGTCGACAGATTGTGGCACACGTGGCGAAAATGACTCTAAATTATTTTGAGCCATTTTGCGTATCGCTCCAGCCTTTCTCATAAGTCATACAGCAATAACTTCAGATACAACGTATATTCAGGTCGCGTTATGAAATTAATAATCACCGTGCAACATACCAGAGATTTTTGCGTCTACAGTATCTATTAATTCAACAACTCAATGACTCCCTTCGTTTAACGATTAAGTCAACTTGATTATGGCCGAGAGTTTTCTGGGCGACTCTAACGATTCGAAATGGTTCACTTGATGTCAAAATGAAAATACTACAATTGTAGTAAATGTAAACAAATGAATATTACTATTTAACGTATGGACAGGTTAACATAAATACAAATTTCTAATTTTGGGACAGACTTGAATTAAGGGGGCATTAAAATGAGAATTATTCGTAACACTTTGTTAAAAAGAACAAAATTATAACCCAGATATAAATCATTTTAACATAAAGCAGATACTGTTACAGTTTCAATTAACCTGAATCTATTATAAACTTCATTATTTATGATCTCCTTAACATTTTACCGATGATTAACGTTTCTCGAGCTGTTCACGTGATAGTAGCTCCAGTTATAGTGCAATATAGTCACAGCGAGAGCTGTTTTACACCCTCATTGCCCCGGTCATACGGCTATTTCGCTTTCAGGCCGTTCGCGATTACAATTATCGCGCAAAAATGTGACTCCGCGCGGCATAGAGGAAGTGTCGAGCACGAGCGACGCGAGTTATCACGCTAAGCCAGACTTGAAAAAACACGAATTAGTTGCAATCGAAATCCATAAATAAAAGATTACCCAATCGGGCGCCGTACAGCGTGCTAAATATCAAAATTGCAACTTTTATTGACAGTCGTAACCGTGACCGAGTCATTTGGGCTATAAATACGCAGCCTCGTCAGAACCGCTGATTCGACTCCAGTATGGAATGCATTAAAAATAACCGGAATAATTTATTTCATTGCCATAAAAAGTAAATAAAAATTGGAAAGCACCCGAAGTCAGTGTAAAAAATATTCGAAAAATATGCGTGTCCTTCTGATAAATGACTAAATGGGGCATTCTTGAATACATTGAAGATACTTTTAAAAGGCAGCCAATTTTTGATTATCGGAACGAGTCCATATTTAGCTGCCAACCGAGTTTTTACTGTACAGACTGGTCGATCGGATTTGGGCGAATCGCTTGTCCCGTACGCCGTGAACTCGGCGCCTCCGAGTAAGGATGCAGCTCGGCGACGCCGGCATCTTGTAGAAAGTGAACGACGCCAGCGATAAACATTACGCAAACTGTCTCCGAGTCGTTAAAAAAAACGTGATTTTCGCGCCCACTGGAGCGACGGAAAAGTCACCGGGCGCGAAACTATGTCAGCCAAAATAACGTTTCGCTCGAACACCCGTTATATATCCTCGCAAATCGCGATCAGCCGCGAGAGCCAGCAAACGTAAGTCCCAGTTGTACACGTGGAATGCAGCAATTACTTCGGTTACCAGGACGAGGCGCTTGTGGCAATTATCCGGCGAGTCGCTGCAGCGAAGGCCGACAGTTTGAAAATGCAACGGACGAGATTATTACCTTAATTTGCAAAAGAAAAACCCAAAAAAAAACGGAGCAAAGAAAACGGTGGGCGCCTCAAATTACCGCCGACACTTAACAACCATCAGCTGTTTTGCTGGCGGTATTATCAATCACCCAATACGTCATTTTTTGATGTCGTTAAAGCGCACTTTCCCGACCAGGGATATCCATTATTCACCAGACGCGGTGGTGATTTGCGTTAGTCACAGCGATTAAGAATGAATGATCGCGATGAAAAAAAAAAGATATTCGTGCGCAATCGAACTACGAAATAATTCGAGAAAAAAAAACAATCTCGGTGTCAATGTATATTTATGGAAAGACGGCTGGTGAGAAAAATGCAAAGTTGAGGCAGTCGACGAGGTGGCGAATTGCGAAACGGATGAATCCAAGAGAAATGCGTCAATTGCTCAGGGCCATTTTACACCTTCGTGATCTTTTTAAAAAAAAATACGTCAACCAGTGACGTAGTTGTCATGGTCATTCTAAACTTTGGTGGTGTAACATTAATTCAGCTCGGTTTTTAAAGTCCCAAAGCCTTCGACGGTTCTGATGTTGCGGGTCAGCCGCCTGGGAATCGTCGAGTCTCGAGCGTCCTGTATTTTTCGGATATATTTCGCGTGGAAACTTACGGGACGCTGGAGAAGCCAAGAAGCGGTTTATTGGTCGGTGGCTGTGGCCGAAGGGAGGGGACGTTGAGATAAAAATCTTTTACTGTAATCTACTGCCCGTTGGCCGGTCCGGAAACGTTTCCAGTGCCCGAGGCTTGTAAAATGGGACGTCACAGTTTCACCGGCTCCCGGACAAATTACAGTAGAACCTCGATTAAACAGATTTGTTTATCAAAAAAGAATTTAATGTTTTTCAGATGTTTAATTTTCTGATGTCTATTTGAACGTTTTTGAACGTAATATAAATGTAGTAATTTAATATATATATCTGCTGTTTGTATGTAAAAAAAAGTGTTGTTTACAATACCGGACCCAAAAAAAATACGTTTCGATTATCCAAACTAGTCTCGGTCCCAATTGGTTCGGATAATCGAGGTTCTACTGTAGAAGACGAAACGATAAGAACGCAAACAAAAATCAAAGTCCGCATTCGAATGAAATGTCCCCGTTGGAGCCATTAAGATCAAAGCGTGCAACAGGTTTTCTCAAACTTTCCTAATTGTCTATTTGCTTCCAGATACTTCCATCGCCTTCCAGATAATTCTGCTGTTCCGAAAAATCCTGAACAACCGCGACGTGACTTTCAGCCAGTATCCACCGACTTTCCCACCTTTCTTGACGCAATCCGTATCGCAACTTGGCGAATTGGTTGCCCGTCACGCGGAATGAGTGTCGAGGAAACTCCCCAACCAACATTTGTTCGTCCAAACATGTCGGGAATACTAAGTTTAGTTCGCTGGAAAACGATCCGCGTGACGATTAGTAAAAAAAAACTTAATCAAAGCGCTGTGAAGCCGGTAATGTGGGTGGGAATTAGCAGAGCTGCAATGACTAGTAAAATCACTGGAGTAAAATGAACCTGACAAGAATATCAGTATTTGGGCTTTTTAATTTTTTTTATTACAAGACTCGGCTCCCCAGATGTAAAGAATTAAAAAAAACACAACACATTTCTACAAAATAAAATCCAAACTTCACTGAAATAAATAAAAAAGACTGAAAGACAATGGAATGACGTTTAGATTTACAATTTCGAATGTCATCTATCAACATTTTGCTCGGGTTATCGACCGGTCGAGCGAGTCCAAAAATGTCTGACGAGTATTAAAAATACCTAATTCGAAGCTTCTCTCCTTGAGTCTCAACCAGACCTCGAGAATCCGAAGCAGAGGTCGTCCCGATGACGGAAATCATTGAATATCTCTATGATCACAATATGGAGGCTACGGTGCAGTACGATTGCGAAACTCGTCAGTGCTCGATTGTCCCTCCGGCGGTGAGACCGCCGGCTCGCAACATGCGTGACACGAGCGGAGAACGCGTATTTCCTTGTGTCGTGGCGAGGAAAAAAATGATATAGTTCTCTGTACGAACGACGATGAACTGGCTCATACGCATAGTCTGTCTTTTTTGCACAGGCCTATTATTGTCTCGTCTTCCAGGACAATTTTGAGCAGATGAACCTGTCAACTTGTTCTGCCTCATGCGAAGTCACGAGTGTTTTTTTGCATAGCTGATGATACGGGTCATCAGGAAATCAGTGTTGGAAACAAAAAATGTGCACTCATCGTCATCTATAAAAAGAATCATTAAAAACCGATGAAAAAGTTGGAGAGTCTTCGTCTCTCGATTTAAAAGTGTCAAACCGATGATTGATAGACTTGCTCGAATCTTTTTGTTTCCTTTGAAAATCCCCAACGTCGGTTCCTGAGTCCAAAGTCCCCACGCGGCTAAAAAATAAGTTGTCGGTACGGTTTTTTTCCTCGGAATCTCCTTTCGTACGCATAACATTAAAGGTTAATTTTTGGATGGGATGTCGAAATACCGATGACGGACGTATAATCCTTGCGACGTGGATCCGGACAACTGTACAAGCGTGGCTTATACCGAAACCTGATTCGCCCTTATGGCACTGAGCCAGCGATACATCTCATTGACAGACGCGAGACAAGAATAGCATCTTATATGGATTTTAAGACGAAATGGTTAAACCCCGGGAGACGCATGGTTTTCATATGCTTCATCAAATTGATTTGATTTGGTCAACCAAATCGAACCGCAAATTAGCAAATTTACTGAAGCATATTTATCACCCAACGATCTTTGTTCTATGATCATTAAATTGCAATCGGCAATAAAAATGTAATAAAAATCCATGACCATTCATGATAATCCGCAATTACTCTTCGAACAAAATTGTACCCCGCTGAAACGTCGTATTACAGAAATTAGTTTCACAATAAGGTCGTAACTTTGCAATCGCGTTCAACGAATCTTCACTCTATTCTACTATCCATGGAACCGAGAATGCTTTGACGAAATCCTTATTCTCTGCTGTTGCTGTTGGTACCGTTACGGCTGAAGGCATTTTTTTCGAAAGTCATACTAATTAATCTTGATTGGCGGCGAAGGTGTAGAATCAGCGGCACTCGTGGCTGAAATTGCCGTCAGTCGCGACGAAGTCGACTGCAATGTGACTGCACGACATTTTCCACCGATTCGTCAGAAATTTTCGCGACGTGAGATATCGGAGCTCGGACGTCGAGACGTGTTTGCACAGATTTCGAACTGTGCTCTCTGGCTTTCACTAGGAAGTCCCGATGAAGAATATGCAACCCCGCAAATTATAGCAATCCGATCTTATGCTATGACAGGTCCAAAGTGAGATTCCGACTTCCCGTTATGTAAATCACCGCATAACGCACGATGCCTCGCGTGTCTGACATTACATCGAGCGAAGGCGAGAGAGATTCCGCGTTTTACTGCTCGACGAAACGCGGAAAGCGAACTCGGCGATGTTAGAACCAGAAATATCGTGTGGACACGCGGATCGATCAGCATAATTCAGCTCCGTCTATCTCCGATTCATGAATATTCGTCGACTCTCACGAGCTTCCGATCTTTCGCGTAACTTCGCGACAAAATAAAATCACAACAAACGACGTGACCAACGACCCTGCGGAAAAATTCCTATCGTATTTTATCGAACTCTTTATCTTGCATTGAGAAATAAAATCAGTTGGTTCAATGAAACCTAACAGGCCGCGGGCTGTCTCGATGAAATGTAGTAATTCCATTAAAACTGTAGCTTTAGTTCGCATATTTTTGTATACCCGACATTATTTTTCGTACTGAAGAACCGAACTCTTCGTCGCTCCAACTGACTACATAGTATTCAATATTTTCTGTGTCCCTCGGATTTAGTCGAACAAACTGTTTTTTTTTCTTGCTGCAGGCATCGTGAACAAAACCATAGAACTTAACGACGACTCAGAAAAATTCCAACCGTATATTATTAAACTTTTTGTATTGCTATAAGAAATAAAATCAGTTGGTTCAACTAAATCCAACATGCCACACAATTTTTTATGCTAAAAAACTGAACTTTTTGCTGCTCCAACTATCCACATATTAAACATATTAAATAGTTTATTAATGGTCGAATTGAATGAAAACAGACCAATTTATTTCAGTCGGCATTGCGGCTTCGTCGTTCATTGTGGCCGCCATTCAACGTGGACGTTCGGCTGCAGTTGCATCGCACGCGTCGTAATTTCGCGTTACTCGCAATTGTTGCACAACACGAGGATGAACAAAGACATAATTCTTACGTGTAGGAACCGCGGAGACCTTTTTCCCCGTAACTGCCGTGCGGAATCCATTAATTCACATTTCATTGAACCAAACTCGCCGGGACTTGTGGTTATCCGCGTATCGGACTGATGAATGAGCGTGAGTAACGAAAGGAGTGGCGGGTAGTGTAGTCACTTCCATGTACCGAGTGCAACCGACAATGAAGCGAATTTTCCCGGCACGTGCCAATATTTCAATATACCTGCGACGAGGCCGGTCCGCGCGTTGAATTCATCGGCCACTCGATCTTCTCGTTGCCTTACTTGTCCCTCTCGTGACTTACAAGACCCACTCGGGATTTATGTCAGCGCGTTATTATGCACACCGGTCGCGATTCGCTGTCGCGCGGGTACGAACCGTCTACACGTTTATCTTGTATGCGTGAGAGGAGGCTCGATGTCAGTCGTGACATAACTTGGACACGAGAGACCTCCTGTCAAATGTCATGGGAGAGGTTTTTTTTTTTTTAATTCAATGTCACGACGCACGCTGCATCGAACAGTAGCTACGGCCAGGTTGGAACCTGAAGCTTATTAAGTCAGGGGCCAAGTCCGGACAAACGAAAATCGTGACCTACAACTTTGGTCCAAAGAACAAATACATTTCGAGGACTATTTAAAATTGTAGCTCCAAACATCTTTCAATAATTGTATAAAAGTCTGTTTACGAAAATGTTTAGTTTCCGTCTGAATTTTGGTTTAACATTTTTTTAAATAAAATATATATTTCATTATTCTAGCCACTGTAAAAAATGGTAAAAAGATCCCATGCGCTTAGTTTATTTGTGGTTCCATTCTAGTCATGTAAAAAACGCTCTAGTACGAATATAAAAAAATCTCGAACCATTTTTTTTTTTTTTTTTTTTTTTTTTTTTTTTTTTTCTCACGAAAACAAAGTTTTCTCTATGAGGAAGCAAAAATGGTAGAATGAATAACTTTTTTTGCAATGATATGTTTTATAAAAAAAAACTAAAACTTCAAAAATCTTTTACATTCTGTTTTGGAGACTATTTATAAATATGATCATGAAAATGATGCAGACAATTACAGGCACGACATTGTTTTTATTATAAAAAATCAAAATGGTTTCGGATGCGGTTTTACGTTGCACCGAAGATACCGCTGGGTATCTCGCTCGGCCTTCGCATCGCATCCTATCGCACCGCGTCGGCCAACATCCTCCTCCAGCTAACGCGAGGCTCTCCCAAAGCCTCTGAGCTCAAATCAAATAACACGGAATACCGTATATGATCCTCCGTATATATAATACCGAGTGAGATCTCTGGATTCCGAAGTCCGGGGATTCCTGATTTTCCCGCAAAGATAACTCTCGATCGGTCGCACTTCGCACTTCGATACCACATTTAATACATGAATCACGTTGATGACCGATTAGGGGACGTTCGCTATACACCTTGGACTTTGCTCGCCTGCACAGCGCGCATCAGTCGCTCTCGAAGATTGTGCGGATCTCTCTTTGTTGCTTGCAGCGCATCATGAGAGCCGCGCTCGTGGCTGACCAGCTGGATGAACGCTGAACAAAATATGCTTCTTATCAGCCACGAAGTCGCTTCTACCGCTTCTGACCTGATTAATTTGAACACTTTGTCAGAAATATTTGACTCCTCGGGTCAACGACACCGAGGACCTTCGATGATATCAACCCAAAAACAAATTTCGAATGTTTTTATTTACTCTGTGTTAAGATTTTATTTGTATTTTTTTTACTTTGGTGCTAACGATGGTTTGAATTTTCTTCTTGCAGCGGAAAAGACGATTCTCAAGTCGGTGAGCGGAAGGCTGCGGTCTAGCGAGCTCACAGCAATCATGGGACCATCCGGAGCCGGAAAGTCAACGCTACTCAATATTCTCACAGGTTACAAGTGCGTATTCAGAATAATCGTAACCGAGCGGCGAGATCGCACGTGCGATAAGTCGCATGCAATTCGTGGGACGTTTTGCAACGCTGACGTTGTCGTGGGTATGGCGCACGGACCACGAAGCCGCGACACGTGAACCACGTATTCACGATTGTCCGCGCATTTGAGACGAGTTCCGAGATTGCTGGACGCTTTTGGGGACAAACACGCGAGACTCTAAACAATTGTCGAGATAACGTGCGTGGAATATCGCTGATTGTGATTAGTCTGTTGTGAATTCGTGATACGATAAAGTTGTCATTTTTCCATAACACAAACATGGCAAAGTATTTTTGTTCCTGGCAAAGTTGCAACAAGTCGTAAGATCAGTAATTGAAATTAGCAAAATTGACACCGTTTCCCGTAATTACAGTAGGTTGCAACACGATCAAATTCAAATTCAAATCAATTAAAAAATCAATAAAAATCCCCAATTTCAAATTGAATTCACAGTAACGATAACAATGATGATACGAAATAAGATGATTTTCTTCTTCAATTTCAGTGAGAATACATTTTTCCAAATTCTTCAATGAAACTGATTGATCGTCCATAAAATTTCCCTACAATTCGGGGTCACGGACAAATTGTTGACAGTTGTGAAAACTGCATTCCGGGGATTGGGTATTGCATAGGCACGAAACTACTCGTTTATCTCAATCGCATTTGCGCGTTTATTCAAAGGAACCCGAGAGAAACTCTTACATAGTTGCTCGGCCACGGATTTGCATGAGGTCTACGACTGCGCTGCCTCATTTGTGGAGATTTTCTGCAATATGTACTCACCACAGTAGGACGCAAACCCGTCGAGAGAAATACTCGGTAGAACTTTTTTTCCCAGTAACGATTCTATAAATTATGGCACTTTAGAAGTAAGGACTTTGCTCGGCCGCTTTGGCAACGTTGACAAAACGCAATAACTCGACGTAGCTACAGATAAATCACGCGCTAATGGCGACTGTATCATCGTTTTATGCGAAGGATAATTATGGCGAAGCGAACTTTGCTCGGGTTCCCCATCATTAGAGTAACTGGTCAAGGATACGACTACTTTTTTTTTTAAATAGAAAAGTCCCCTTGAGACAGTAAAAATAATGGCCATAATAAAGATCGTTATTTCTCTCTGAGAAAAATGTGCATAGCTCCCATTAAATGCGGTGCAAAAAAATCAATAAACACCCATTTCATAGTGTCTTGAAATTCTTGTTGAAATATTTTAAAAATCAATATTTTGTTCTTTTTATATTACCATTTACAAATATCGAGTGGAGACCATTTGCATCTGACATTTCGTAACGAGGTGCCATTGTTTTTTTTATTTACCTGTTACATCGGGTCGTAGAAATCGTTGCAACTTCCGGTTCGTTGGCCGACCGGAAATAAGACAATGATAAGTGCAACTTGAAAGTAGAACGATCAATCGTACATTGGCGCGCAAATTAACTGAAACGCAAAAGTCGCAGAGAGAAATATATCGCACTCGAAATTCCCAGTAAATAAATGTTCTAACGAAGTCGAATCCGGACTGACCAGTTCAAGCGTCGGAGTATCACCGAGCAGCGAAGGTCGCGCAATTATCTTCCGTATAAATACCGTCATTTGCGTCAGAGCATCAGCTCCCTCGCCACCCAGCATCCTTTTCAATAATTTCTGATATGCATTTTTTTCCGGGATTCTATCTCGCTTTCGCAAGCTTCCGACTCTCTCGATTCACTCTCACCCTGGTATCTCAGCTTTCAACGAAGCCCACAGATTTTTGTGTTTATTTACTTGATGTTTCGTATATCGCGTATCAACATCACGAGCAAAACTCGTGTAACGCCACGGAATGCGACGTCGTCGATTCTGCTGACGAATCATTTTCATCACAAAAAAATTACGATGACCGTTCATTTGTGAACTCGAAGCGATTATCCACGAGTTTGACCCTCGCAAATCGTTTCATAATGATGCTCGCACTTTTAAATTTTTAATTTGTCTCGTTTAAGCATCGCAGAGTCGCTAGGATTTCTGAGAATTCGTACCCTCCGGGGATTTCGTTGTGATTTTCTAACAAGCATACGTCGCACAGTCAACAGGTGTTACGTCCGTGGATCACGACTGACAGAACTGCGTGTGATAGCGCCATTTTTGAAAGTTGCCCGACCGGAAGAAAGTGAGAGGCCGTTTCACTCGGTCGTGCGAATTCACCGGCGAATGTGCTCCGAGCACCGAGCAGAGGAACAATTTCACCTTCGTTCGAGTCACTCGGTGCGACATGGTACCTCGCGCACTTTCCGTCACTCTCACTATCGACCGGGAGACGTTTAGATGTTTTTAGAACTCTCTGAGATTTAACGAATTTTCGTTGGCTTGGTATTGAATTTTAGCTGCCACTAAAGCCGAGACGATTAGATAGAATCACTAAATTAAATTGGCCTCACAATATTGTTCCCAATTTTTTTCATTATCAGAGCTGATTCTAGACCCTCATTCAGAGATAGAATCACTCAATTAAATTGTCATCACAATATTGTTCCCATTTTTTTTAATTATCAGAGCTGACTCTTGCCCCTCATTCATGCCTCAAAATCATAGCAAATAAATTCTGAGTCCAATCTCACAATTAATATTTTTAAATCCATCCCTATTACTTTTTCTGTAAATTATGGATAGAAGCTACGCTGAAAAAATTGCCCCTCACTGCGACCAATTAATACACAAAACTGTAAAATCAATAAAAAAAACATTAAGCATTTATTTAACTAGTGCGAAGGGCTGCAACGTTCTTAACTCGTTAATCAAAGCCTTGCAACACAGACGGCCGATCGAACGTTATTTATTGCCTGTGCATTGACTAATTTCATCATAAAGTGTCTAGCCACAAAAATGGCGTTTATAAATAAATTGCCGCGCCAATTTGCATACACCTGTATTGAAATTAGCGCTAAACTGCATCCATAATGGCAGCTTTTTTATTCCAGCACTTTTTCGCTTTACAATGATCGGGGAATACGGAGTATCAGAAGAAAAAAAAAAGTCATAACTTTCAAGCGTTCACAACGCGTGGCTATTATGTGCGGCGCAAGAGAGTCCGTGGTTTCTAATTTTCTACACTGTTACGTCAATGGACAGTATGCAGTGCATTTGTCAGTTGGATGAGGAAATCGGCATATGGCGAGGGTGAACGTCTATATAAGCGGATATATGCAGCGGATCGCAGGGACTCTCGGCCACGTGTAATAAAACGTTGTAAAGCGAAATAAAGTAAATAAATCGCGAGAGGCCGTTCTACTCCTCGAGGCTTCAACCGGTAATGATAATTGCTATTCCGGCGTTGTGAGGCTCCGGTGATTAATTTGCATGCACGTAGATTCCCAGGTCATCGCGGTGTCAAGGCAGTTCCGTGTATTCTCGATCGGCTCGAGCTGGAAGAACTTCGGACAAGAGTCGCGTGTTAGTCAAGACGAAATATCAGGCAATACGAGGGATCCGAAAACTGCGTTTCTCCCCAATTCCAAACGAAGCAAACAGTGAAAAATAAACCAACAAAAATCGCCAGCAAAACAGCCCCGACGAGCCTCGCAATTTTTCCATCTTCATTGGAATACGCGAAACCGGTTGGAGGCCCCAGTCGACCGCGTGGAAAAGTTGCATTTGTTTGCCGATCAAACAGTGTTTGAAGCAACAAATACATTTCAGCGCCGGCTTAATCGTTCTGCATATTTGCTCAAGTTCAACGCACCATCGAAATGTTTCCTTTGCAAATTATCGTCTCGAGTGCGATTGTGAAGTATCGCAGTCGGTGCTATTTCGCGCTGCAGCATCGAGTTTTAACATTTAGAGACCCGAGGCCCGTAAACCGAGACGAGGGAATTACGTGTGACAAAAATGGATAGACGCAGTTTGCCTGTGCTCCCTTTCTCTTGCAAATAGACTCGGCGAACCGGTTCGCCTTAATGCACGTGATTTGCGCGCTGAATTTTCCCAACCGCGATTGAGGCAGTGTCAACGATACCATGGTAAATCTTATGCTTGACATTGAGACAGATCTCGTCGCCTTTTGCGCCTCTGTTAATAAACAATAAAATGCTCGCTTGCTAAGCAAAATTACGTCTCTGTGGTTATTCGCTAACGGACTTGTTTACTTCACATTGCAGAACCACCGGAATGGAGGGAAGCATCACAATGAACGGCCACGAGAGGAACCTCAGTGCCTTCAGAAAGCTGTCGTGCTACATCATGCAAGACAACCAGCTTCACGGGAATCTAACGGTGGAGGAGGCCATGACGGTTGCCTCGAACCTCAAGCTCAGCAGCAAAGTCGATAAGAAGGAGAAGCACGAAGTGGTAGGTCGACTATTGCGGAAAAATTGCGTCCAATTAACTCGGCATTGATAATTTGCAATCGGTGGGGCTTAACGAGCGATTACTTTTCATCAAAAGATTCAAGAGATTCTCGAGACCCTCGGATTGGCGGAGCACCGACAGACGATGACCTCGAACCTCAGCGGCGGCCAGAAGAAGAGACTCTCGATAGCCCTCGAGCTGGTCAACAACCCTCCTGTTATGTTCTTCGACGAGCCTACGAGGTGAGCCACCTTTGAATTATTATTTTCCCCGTCGTCGTTGCGACGCTCGCGGCTAACGCACTTGCGGGAAGGTCGAGCTCGAACTGCACTGACGAGATGAAGATATTTAAACGCGCGAAAGCAAATGAATTTTCTCGTGAAATAAATATGATCGAAGATTTTTTTATTCGATAAATTGACTAAGGTCAAGTGAGACATTAACACAATTTTTTCACTCGTGGAAAAATGGAGACTTGCCAGGAATACATTTGTTGTTTTTTTTTTGCCGAAGGCAAAGTAAGAGTAACCTGATGTAATGCTCGAAGTAGAGAGAAAGCGATGATACACGACTTGTGCCGAGTTTTTAAAGGCGTTTTTTTTTTTTGTTTTGTTCAAACCACTTTCACGTTGGCTCGATCATACCGCGCGCGCATCGGGCCACGTAATTCGTCTAGCGAGGCCTCCTTCCTGGCCTTCCTGGCCTCCGGGAAGCAGGTCGGAAATTTTCGAGACGATGGAAATTTTTTTTTACTAGGTGAAATCGTGGAATAGTCGGGGCTCGCTATCCCGGTGGCGGCGCTCGACGATGCAACCGATTAAATTCGACCCTGATTTATCGAACGCCACTCGCGAGTTGAATCGCGACCTTGGTCGATCTTGGTTGCGATTCAAGTTTCCGTCAGTCGATCCTGCATGCAACTCGATCCTGTCTCTATGATTCATTTTTTCTTCGCTTCTCAGTTCTGAAGAAAAAATGCATTAATTGCGTCAATATTGTACGACAGTCACTTCGTCAAGTTAACGCAGACTCCATTACAATTATTACTCAACTGATCGTAAATTATTAAAAGGATTATTTGGAATTTTAGGAACGTAACGCGAATATGAAACTAAATATATTTTTTTAAATATGAATTTCAGTGGCCTGGACTCCTCGTCGTGCTTCCAGTGTATCTCGTTGCTGAAGACTCTGGCGCGCGGAGGACGCACGATAATCTGCACGATTCACCAGCCGAGCGCCCGGCTATTCGAGATGTTCGACGCCCTCTATACCCTGGCCGAGGGCCAGTGCGTTTACCAGGGCTCCACATCGCAGCTTGTGCCATTCCTGAGATTCCAGGGGCTCAACTGTCCCAGCTACCACAATCCCGCCTCCTTCAGTAAGTCACGTCCACCTACCGCGAAGCTGAAGTTCCACATATACCGCGCATTTGGCTCTCGTACTCGAAATGCCTCTTGGACTTTTTAGTCTGCTCGAGACTCGCAGCTAAGTCGCACGGAAGACTCGCGGCAAAAAAAAAAACAAAAAAAAACGTAATAAAACGATGTCTCGAAATTGCGTAACGCTCAACCACATTACACTTGTACAGAATATCGCTTGCGCCGATAGCCACAGTGTGCGACAATACTGCGCGCGACTGAGAGAGAAAGAGAGGGAAGAGACTCAAGCACAAGTTCGCGTTTCGCAATGCGTGAAAATTCCCTCCGGTGTTATTTACGCCACGCCGAAGAATCGATTTACGATCGTCTCTCCCTCTCTCTCTCTCTCTCTTTCGCGCTCGAAGCATCGAGGCGTTTACCGCAAAGTCGCAATCATCCGCTCGAATGCATTCGCACGAGTGTGGCAGATTATTACGCGACGATTGTTGGGCAAAAAAATGCAGCGCTATACGTTCACCGTTCGCTCCTTGTGTCCCGCGAGCGGTCGGGTTCAAGAGAAGAATCAGATGCTTCTAGCGCTCAACTTCACGAGTATCCCGAGGCTCGCGACACTTTGCACCCGCCACTCGATACGCGGCCGCGTTAACAGCCTCTATTTTCGTGTTTGTCCAGTAATCGAGGTGGCCTGCGGCGAGTACGGCGACAACATCAAGACTCTGGTGAACGCGATTAAGAATGGAAAGCACGACATACGCGAGGGGCATCCGTTCCCGGAGATCAAGGGCGAGAATCTCAACAACTCGATCGTCGCCCAGAACGCGCCGAAGAGCGGCTGGAAATTCGAGCTGCTGAAAAACGCGGAAGGTCTGGACGTGAAGGAAGTCGGCGCCAAGGACAAGAACGACGCGAGCACGATCGAGGACAAGTTTCCGGAGAACAAGGCGTACGAGGTGAACAACGGCGGAATTATATCCAGCTCGGCGACCAATGACATCGCCAAGCAAAGTACGTTTCACTCGTTATCCGCACTCGAGGACTTTTATCTCTCTACGGGAATCGACGTTGCTTCGACAGAAGCTTCGAGGACTCTTTTTTTCCTTCGTATCTTCGACAATTAAATTAATGTTACGTTACAGACGAGATGGTTATCGCCATTGAAGAGAAGAAGGACAACGTCGACACGGCTCTTCTCGACGAGACGATGGTGGTCACGCCCAAGAGATACCCGACCTCGGAGCTGAAACAATTCTGGATTGTTCTGAAGCGAACGCTGCTGTTCAGCCGGCGAGACTGGGTAAGCAATTTCACTGTCGCGTCTCGCAGCCTCAAAGACATCAATGAGCGAGTAGTTAGACAAAAGATATGAAGATCTTGTGAATGAAGAGTCGTCAGTGAGGTGGAATTCAAGCGCGATTGCCGTTCAGTCGCGGCCGCCTCTGTTGACTGCAATCATTGCGGCACCTCGTAATTTGCCAATGATACATTTGCAACCGCCCGCGATGTTCACAGACTCTGATGTACCTTCGGCTGTTCGCACACATCCTCGTCGGTTTCCTAATCGGCGCACTCTACTACGACATTGGCAACGATGGCGCGAAGGTATTGAGTAACCTGGGATTCCTCTTCTTCAACATGCTCTTCCTCATGTACACCTCGATGACAATCACGATATTATCATGTGAGTATATTCGGCGACCGAGCCTCCGATACGGAGAGATTCCACGTGGAAAAATTGTATTTTCTGATATATAGACAAATATATTCAAAATATGTAAAATATATTTTGTCCGAAAAATTGTGTGTGTCGGACATCTCTTAGAATATAATACGAAATATACGCCAGCGAAAAAATACATCTAAAATGTATTCAAAATATATTCAAAACATATTCAAAATGTATTTTTATTGTATTATCGTCCGAAAAGTTGTATATGTCAGATATATTTTCGTATATGTTTTCTTTCTATGCGGAATTATCAGCGAAAACTTATCGATCCTACGTTTTATTCTGTTCCAGTTCCCTTGGAAATGCCAGTGCTGACGAAGGAGAACTTCAATCGGTGGTACTCGTTGAAATCTTACTATCTGGCGATTACCGTATCAGATATACCGTTCCAGGTAAATGAACAAAAAAATTAATAGACTCTTCGGTATCGATATAAAAAAATACGTGGATCGTGAGATTTACAATCGTTTGTTTTCCAGGCGATATTCTGCATCGTCTACGTCGTCATAGTCTACTTCCTGACGAATCAGCCGCCGGAGGTCATGAGATTCAGCATGTTCCTCGGGGCGTGTCTGCTGATATCGTTTGTCGCGCAGTCGGTCGGTCTCGTGGTCGGCGCGGCTATGAACGTTCAGAACGGGGTTTTCCTGGCGCCGGTGATGTCGGTGCCGTTCCTCCTCTTCTCCGGCTTCTTCGTCAGCTTCGACGCGATCCCCGTTTATCTCAGATGGATCACGTATCTCAGTTACATCAGATACGGTTTCGAGGCGACCGCCCTGGCGACGTACTCGTTCGGTCGCGAGAATCTCAAGTGCCGACAGGTAAGAATTATCAAAATGGGTGGGGGTCAAAATAGCTAATGATCAAAATAGCGAATTTCTACAATAACAAATTTCAAAATAATGAACGGTCTGAATCTAGAATTTTCATCATTATGGAATTTGCAATTTCAGTCATTCGCTTTTTGATTCCATTTTAATAAAAGATGTGGATCAAACTAGTGAATGATAAAAATAGCGAATGGCTGAAATTGCGAATTTCATAATGATGGCCATTTTAGATTCAGACCATTCATTATTTGGAAGTTTGCTGTTTTAGCAATTGGCCATTTTGGTTATAAACTACTTTTGACCCCCATCTTTCAAAATATGCATTTTTATAAATACTTTGCACGTTAAACACATCGATACTAATTTTATTTGCTTCTTCTTCAGGTGTACTGCCACTTCAAGAAGCCGAACACGACGCTCGAGGAGCTGGACATGCTGAACGCCGACTTCACCCTCGATATCCTCGCTCTTCTTCTGATATTCGTCGTCCTGAGAATCGCCGCCTACATGTTCCTCCGCTGGAAGCTGAAGGCCGCGCGATAAGGAGGCTCCCTCGATGCGCGACGACACGGAGAACCGAACGACACGTTTGTTACGATGAAGAATCGTTGTAAATAGCGAATCGCCGAGACTCGACGCGCGAGTCTCGATTGTGCCAGTGAACCGCGCGATTTTGCCGAAGCGTCGCGGTGGATCATCGGCCCGATTGCCAAGCGATTTAGAGGAAACGCGGAGAGCGGCGACGTCGCGTCGACGCCCCCGATCTCTTTCGGTCTGGGAACAATGTTAAGATTATTTTGTCCGAAAGAGCTTTCTTAACGTGGGTTGTACTTTAAGACGCACTTCCGACTCGCGACGGGTTCCGCGATCCCGCCGCGAGAACGAGAGTGACACAAACAAAACAAAACAATACCAGATTCTAGGTAATTCGATAGAGGTTCGGCGAGCTAACGTAATTTATTCACTTTTAGTTTAATGACGCAAGACAACACGGTAACTATTGTTGTAAAACGTTTTTTCGTTGTTCAGGGTACTTTCTCTTGTTTTCTTCTTCTAACAAATACGCCGCGAGACACATTAATTCGACTGTCGTTCCTCGCATTTTCCTTGAACAAAAATGGGGCCTTAACGTGCGGAACACCCGAATTTTCCAGTTACTACGCGTTATGTATTAATTCGCCTATGGCTGTGAGCAAAGGATGCAGCACGAAAAAGTGACGCGCTTGCATTCGATTCGGGGTTCGGACACGACTAAAAAAAAGAAAGTAATGCGCGAAGTGCGCGACGCGAAACAAGGACCGTACTCTTTTTCGTGAGGCTGAAACCGGCGGGAAATAACAGATGCAGAATTCGCTGATCGTTGCCTCCGCCAGTTTCAGCGTCATCTCTCTCTCTCTCTCTGTCTGCGTAGGCATTACCAATTGCACGAGTTTATCTTGCCAGGTTTATCTTAAATAGGTCAAAAGCCAAATATTACTAACTTTTTATAAAGAGGAAGACGCTATATGTTAACGTTGCTCGATCACGAGCTAATCGATGACTGACGTCCGTTTTCTTTTTTACTCTCGATGTATTTCAATCAAAACGACGTCAACGCTTTGCGTAAAAAAAAGTACGATGAATTTGAAGATATATATCGCACATCGAAAAAAAAAAAAAATTCTTCCCTGTGTGCACCGAAGAATTTCGCGAAAAAAGGGCTACAAATTAACTTTATTCCCCTCCGGTATTAAATACCGATGGGACTGTAACTACTGTCTTGCTTTTTTTTTAATCATTGACTACTGCAACGTGACTCCGGAGTGATAATCATTGAGAACGCGCACGCTGATGCGCAGCTTATGTACACGTCTAGTTTGGAGATAACGTTTCAATTGTAAAATCATCGCCGTTATCGTCGTTGTCAATTAATAACAAACAACTTCGTAGCGTACTGTACACGTACAGTCATTAAAATAGTCGCGCCCGAGCGGCGCATTGATTACTGTATTTTATAACATATATTTGTTACGAATAAAGTAAATGATTTTCATAAAACTTGGAGGTATTTTTATCCTTTATTTATTTTTACCTTCGCGGATAAGAAACGCATACTCGAGTAATTTACGATTTGCAGCGTGTAAATATGAATCCTTCGCTGCGGAATACTGAATACATCGTACCTGAGATTCCGCGCGGCAAAATTATAAATTCGAATTCGCTTAACGATCTCGCGTGTATAGATAAACTGTTGTCCCTGACACCAGTCAACCCACATTGAATCTGGAATATTCCAGTTATAACAACCAAAGTCAAAGAGAAACAATAACTTTTCGCTAATAAAATATGAAAGGTTCATGAAACTCCGCAGATATTTTTGCTTGGACATCCGATCGAGTCGATCCTCACGAAAATAACGAGAGTTCCTGTCATCGATGTTCAAGGCGATTAAGTTTTGCAGGCGTATAAAAAATGAAAAATTAAAAATACGAAAAACGGTATGTAAAATATTCTCAGTGTTTCTCATTCCCCCATCGATCGATGCGGTTGACCAGCGAGATCTCACTGTATTTTCCATCCCAATCAAAATTCCCATTGATCTGGCATCCGCGTTTTTTTTTCCCTCGAGTTCTTATTGACGCGACCGTCCGCGAGATAAGACCGAGACGGCCGTAAAAACGTTTGAACTCCGGTTCAAAAGTTGCATTTTACGCGTGTCTGGAATGAAACGATGATGAACCGAATACATTGCCGAGGGATCTCGGTCGGGACGAAAAAGTTGTACCGATTTGCAATGCCGACAGCCTTGCGATACGCCGTCTGAACATCCTGCGAGTGTGCAAAGGTTCTTCTCGCGGACCTTGAGAATAATTTTTCGATGCCACCGCGCCAAGATAACGCGAACTCGGGGTGTTACAAAATACATTGAATCGAGAAAGCGCGCAATTACTCTGTCGCGATTGCGTTGGCTTAATCGCCGCCGTGAATCATTTTCGCAACGTGTTGTGTCTTTCGCCAACGAGGACCCTTGGAGAACTCTTTGAACTCCTCAATTCGGTTCGTTGCAAATTCGCCGCGCAGAATTTTCCTCCAATTGAAGAGTCACGCGTTTAGTGCGATGACGTGTAAAAGTTATTGTAGCTCGCGAAATTGGAGTCGCAATTCCAAATGCTCCGGTCCAAAGGTTCGACTGGTTGTCCGGCGTTAAGTGTTATCGACCTCGTTGTAAAATGCAATAATCGCTCGGCTCGTATCTCAGATTGAACGATTATGACTCGCTCTATGGATCTGTTATTTTTTTTTTGTTGAAAAAAATGTTTTTGTGTCACGGCGATCCGACATCAGATAAAGTCGATGATTCCATGAAATAACTCAACTAGCGGAGTGCGCTGATTAAAATGTGGCCTCACGCACATTTGCAGATGCAAATGCGCGATACTAATTTATTACTCGACTGCGAGCGGCGATAAAATTTCTTTAGGCCATTGAAACAATTGCGGTGCCTGATATACCTTGGACGAGCGGTTCAAAGACACGATAACATCATGACTTATTTTTATCTCTACTACGTTTTTCACGCGAGCCGATCGCAGCATCAGCGTCTGTCGATATTTAAATTTAAATGTTCCGCTCATTTTTTAAACTCATCTCGTGCGCTTTCTAATTTCATTTCGATGATTGATGTACGCACTTTCTAATTTCCACATCGTTTGGACGATTAAGCCAGTTATTTTAAGAGTTCGGCTGGGGTTCACGATATTTGAGACAGAATTTTTTGCCTTACAAACAAATCTACTGTTCGTGTTTTACGACTGCGCAATAAGTCGACAATCACACGATTGTTTTATCGCGCATTTTTTTCATCGCAACTTCTACTGAAGTTGCAATTAAAAAAACATCAGCGGGCTAATTGAGGAAATTGTCGGACAATTGTAAAAGATGTGTGAAATGCATGCTGATCGTCGAGAGAATGGCGATTATCGCGTATCTGCGGAATCGCGTGATGAGGTGGCTCCGGCCCTCCGGCTGAGACTCGTATTAATCGGCACTTACGATGCACATTATGCGTCGGCGTGTAAGTGGCTTCCGATCGTACAAATGTTGCAGGGCGTACGAAGTCCACCGAACCACTGTGATTCTCGTCGTACGTGTAGTTCATTACGCGACCTCGGTATAATTCACCGGATATATAGCGAAAATACAGCGACGACACTGCCTCGTCCACTGATCACCCTGGCAATCACGACGACTGTCGAAACGATCGAAAAAATAGCACCGCAGGCAAATTGCAAATTTCAAATCACTAAAATTAAACCTTACGAATTTGGAAAAAAAATGTATTGTTATTAAAAAAAGTTGTTGTTTAAAGTTGTTTTTAAAAATTATTTTTAATTACTAAAATTAAACCTTCCAAGTCTGGAAAAAATAATTTAATTGAAGATTTCTTTTGCTTGGTACCTAACTACCAAGGCAAATTGCAATTTTTAAATGACTGAAATTAAACCTTCCGAACTTGGAAAAAAAGTCATTGTTTAAAGTTGTTTTGAAAAGTTATTTTAAATGACTTAAATTAAACCTTCCGAGTCTGGAAAAAATAATTTCATTGAAGATTTCTTCTGCTTGGTAACTACCAAGGCAAATTGCAAATTCTAAATAACTGAAATGACACCTTCCGAATAAAAAAAAATGTCATTGTTATTAAAAAAAATTGTTGTTTAAAGTTGTTTTTAAAAGTTATTTTAAATTACTAAAATTAAACCTTCCAAGTCCGGAAAAAAAATGTTTATTGAAGATTTCTTTTGCTTGGTAACTACCAAGCAAAACAAACCTTGAATGAAATTATTTTTCCAAACAGTTTTTTTTTACAAAAAACATTTAATTTTTTTTTTTTTTCACAAAAAACAACTTCCAGGCAGCGTAACTGTTGTCGTCACTTTGACAGTTATATTACTTAAAAAAATATAAGATATCGCGATTACCAAGGCAGCATTAAATTTATTCGGCGCGAGTCTTGACGAAAAAAATTAATGGATGACATAATGCGGCTAGACTTCGTCGTTTTTACTGCCAATTAAATAAGACGAACTCGTGTGTGGCGTTCGGATGTTTATGCGCTTGCTCGCCACAGCTCATTATGCAATGGCCCGAGGAACGGGACACATAGAAAAGTAATTCAGTCCGCACGTACGATGCACTTTCACGCTTCAAGTGCATCGGTTTTATACGTTAACCCCGATGTTCAGGCATTTAATTATTCGCGTCGAACGAAAGTTTCCTGTTCACTAAACGAGCCATTGAATTTCAAGATATCGCAAAAATATGTATCAACATGCAATAAATAAATGTTTCTTTGCAATAATCATTAATGAACAATCGTTAATTACAGTGTAGAATCGCTCTGAACATTGAAGTCAGTCAGCCCTCGATAGGGGGCAACGAAATATAATGATTGACTAACTGCACTGCAATTGAAATGATAATTTTTCATCGTCTCTGGACA
Organism: Pimpla rufipes; assembly: GCA_963932165.1. Taxonomy (NCBI): domain Eukaryota; kingdom Metazoa; phylum Arthropoda; class Insecta; order Hymenoptera; family Ichneumonidae; genus Pimpla; species Pimpla rufipes. Next base: position 10,446,010 of record OZ010636.1, read on the forward strand.
CGACTCAATTAAATGATAATATATTAATAAATTCGCCGTCTTACGTCTTCACAGCAAACGTGTATCTTTTGCACAAACGCAAAATATTCTCGGTAAATTTTTTTTTCGTGAGACGAATGCCGAATATTTTGTTTATCAGAGTCTGCAATAAATTTAACCGGGCCAGACTGAATTGTATTAAAAAAAATGTATCAACATCGTATTATGATAAAAATCAATTCTTTTCCTGTTGTTGTGTCATTTTTTTCGTCCGCTAAGCCCAGCAAAGTCAACGCACATCACGTGACGAATGTTTTACGGGACATTCCGGGATGTCCGAATTCCACAGCTTTTCTCAGGCAGCCCTCGAAACGCGGTTTCCTCGAAGTCCATAGAGGGAGCACCGAGGTCGTCGCAGTGTGCACACGGTGTTTATACTGCGCACGTATTTCGTCTGAACCGAGAAACGCGCATCTTCCTATATCGTCACATCGTCGCTTCCATCCCATGGCTTTGCACTCGTTGGCTCGTAGACGCGTCTGGAGGATCTACAGCGGTCGACGACCGTGCGCAATCCTGCAGCAATTCTTCTGTAAGAAAAAAAGTCTCCTGAATGCGCTTGAAGAATTCTAAAACACTTGCAGTTATCTTGTATACTGTTACGTGCCTCGCGCTTGCCTTCCTAGGTTTTCTCCACGGGAGAAAAATATTTATTTCATGCATTCGCCAGTTACTTCATCCTGAATGAAAACAAACAGTCATTTCCATTAAAATATTCGTCGTCACACTAAATCACTAATTCTCGTATCTGGCGCAGACAGAATAAAATTGTATTTATTTTTCATTGAACACAATTTAAATAACTTTGAACTCGAACGCGCGAAAAATGTAATCAGCGATAAACAAAGATTCCGCGGGTTGTATTTTCCGGTAAAGTTTATCATCTACAAAGATCTTTTCCTCGAGGAATATTTTTCCTGAGATCTCAGGAAAAATATTTATTCCGCGTTATACACTCGGAAGTTATGTTATCCGAACAAAATTTTATGCAAAAACGAAAATTCATTTTCATACTGAATTCGAAAGTTTCGTATCTGTCGCAGGCGGAGTAAAATTGCATTAATTTTTCATAAAAAAAAAAAACATTAAACAACTCCGAGGTCGAACGCGCGAAAAATTTAATCAGCGATGAACAAACATTTCTCGGGTTGTATTTCCCAGTAAAGTTTATCATCCACAAAGATCTTTTCCTCTCAGGAAAAATATTTATTCCACATTATACACACGAAAATTATTTTACCCGAACAAAATTTTATGCAAAAACGAAAATTCATTTTCATACTGAATTCGAAAGTTTCGTATCTGTCGCAGGCGGAGTAAAATTGCATTTATTTTTCATTAAAAAAAAACATTAAACAACTCCGAGGTCGAACTCGCGAAAAATGTAATCAGCGATAAACAAAGATTTCGCATTTTTTAAATAAAATTGCCTCAGACACAAATGACCTTGAAGTGAAAGAGGGAAACGGATTCCCCCGATCTTATCTGCCGAGAGAGTTATAATTGACGAGAACCACATAAATTGCTTCTTCAATCAGACACGCGAGCGGATCATTCCGACCGTACGTTTCTCGTAGACTTCGCGTTCTAAAGCGGCAATAGAATACGAAGAAGTGCAATGAATACACAAGGGTGTTATCGCTGGAAGCCGAAGCTCGTCTGTCCGTGTGTACAGTTTAGTTTCACGATACGCCACAGCGCGATAAAAGCGGGCGGTGCGTCGCTGTGGAGCGTAACACAAAACATCAGCTGTGTTGCGATACACTCGTCGTGTCCTCGGGATACCGAGAAAACTGTGACTATGAATAAAACGAAAACATCAATAAATTCTTTGTTATTTTTTTTCTCCTCAAACACACAACAGAAGCGCATAATGTGAGTCTTATAAACGAAATCGAAACTGCGCGCAATCGTCGCACGACGAATTCGTGGATTGCAGTGCCGCGGCGTTCGGAACGCAAACCGAGTTTGTTATTCGTCGCGTGCGGCAGCAGGAAAGTGATAAAACCGTCGTGGAGTTCGCGTTCGGTGAGCAAAAACGGAACGAAAAATCAGCTGCACATAACGAGCACGCGAAAAGTCCGAGCGCCGTCTCGCCGAGTGGATTATCTCCGTCGTGCTCGTCCGCCGGGTCGTCGCCAGCCGGCATCCCACTCGTGGTCAAGCCGGTCTTCCTCTAGCTGCGAACTTCATGTACGTTTATAGAGTTCTCGGTGCGTCACTAAATGCGCTCTGGCGCTCTCGGCGGCTGCGGTGAATTTAAAGAATGGGATTTTTCCTTCAACCCTCTCGACGCGGTCGCTTGGAAAATTCCGTATTTACGCGCGACGAGCGTCGAGAAAAAATCACGTCGAATTTAAGTCTGTTATGCCCACGTGAATCAGGAGAATTTTATTATACCGACGACGTTTCCATAACAATTTACCGCCACTAAAAAAAAAAGAAAGCATATCGTCCCCCAGTCGTGGATCCAAAGTACAAGATTTGGTTAAGCAATTTTTAATTAAATTAAATTCTCGAGCAAATAAATCAAAATTCAATCCAGTGAATCAGCTGATAGCCGTGAAACACGAGACTCCCGCCTTTAGCCCCGGAGGGGCAGCGAAGAATAAAACAAGTTGCAACATTTTCCTTTGCTTTCTTTCGTTCGTTTTCTTGTTTTTTCAATAATCGCCTGTGCGTCTCTTACTCGTCCCGAAAATCGATCGCCCGCCGTCGCGTCGAGGGACCAACGACTCGATAATGTATGTAAACGTCCGCATCGCACCGAGCGCACCGTCGAGGAAGTGAATTGCGCCATCGTCCTCGATCGCGAAGGAGCAGAATTTGTGAAATCCATTCGGGGAGTCGACCATGACCGAGTCGCGCACCCTGTGGAAATCCAGCGCCCGGCGTCTCGGTGTCCGTTTCCCATAGCTCGCTTACATACACAGACAGCCATACATATATCTCTCAGACTCGATCGGCGTCCCTGTCCCTCGCGCAGTGCAGATACACCATACATCCAGTGCGTCGTGCAGAGCTCGTGGTGTACACGCGGTTCGTAGGTTGTCGTTGGCGTACAGAGTAGACGAGGCACACCGAGCGAGCAGCCAGCAACAGCAGCAGCAGCAGCAGCAGCCACTGATACGAAAAGACTCGGCACTCGGGCTGCCAAGAGCAGCCGTGCCCCAAGAGTCAGTTCACCGCCACTGCCCGCACAGTGCGCAGAGCGAGCCTCGAACGCTCGCTAGAAATCACTTTGCTCAACACGCCCGCCAAGCTTTTTCGTACAGTCGAGCTTGTAACCCTCGTCCATTGTAAAAATAATCACAGAAATAATATGATTAAATAATTGAGAAAGCAAATAAATAAAAACGCCTCGTCTACGGTAAAAATAATAACAGAATATATGACTGAATAATTGAGAAAACAAGTAAATAAAAACGCAAAGAGAGGAGGGAACGAAAATTGCGCGGCTTTTGTCCAAGTGCACCGGGCATTCGACGAGACAATGCGTGGTGGTTTCAATCTCGAGTGCGTCCTATGCGGGTGGTGATAGTCGCGCGTCGACACAATCGATAAATGTGCCGCTGTCGCGCGGCAACAAAGGCGTTCGAGCGGGAAGAAAATTTTCAGTTGTGAAAAGTCGGGGCGATCCGTGAGAAGGTACGACAGCATTTTTGCCGGCGCGCGACGCGTGAAGCGGGGTATTGAAGCTGCTTTGTTGTGATCGTCGCAGCCGGTGATTACGCGTTTTCGGCTTTCGGTTGGTTTTGTGTTATCTGTGAAGGCATCTGACGGGCACTCGAAGATATCGCGGTAGCTCTGGCGAATGTTTTTTTTTCTTCTTCATTTATTACAATTACTAAATAATTATTGACGATTGAAAATAGTTGGAAATAATTTAAGGTGATTTACAATGGAAATTTATGTTAACTGTCACCCACCCCCCTTTTCTAAGGGGGGAGGGGTCAATAATCTTGACTCAATAATAGTCAAGATTACGCCGATTATTTTTTGAGTCTGTTATTTTATCAGACATTTTTCCGTATTTATCCTAGTCTAAAATTCAGCGTTACTAAACCACGAGTTGCTCGGAATTGTCGAAGCTTTGAATTATTTTACTCGGAGCGCGCGATCAAAACTCGGAGATATCGCGATAGCTCTGGCGAATGTTTTTTTTTCGTCTTCATTTATTACAATTACTGAATAATTATTGACGATTGAAAATAGTCGGAAATAATTTAAGGTGATTTACAATGGAAATTTATATTAACTGTCACCCCCCACCCCCCTTTTCTCCGGGGGGGAGGGGTCAATAATCTTGACTCAATAATAGTCAAGATTACGCCGATTATTTTTTGAGTCTGTTATTTTATCAGACATTTTTCCGTATTTATCCTAGTATAAAATTCAGCGTTACTAAACCACGAGTTGCTCGGAATTGTCGAAGCTTTGAATTATTTTACTCGAAGCGCGCGATCGAAACTCGGAGATATCGCGATAGCTCTGGCGAATGTTTTTTTTTCTTCTTTATTTATTACAATTACTGAATAATTATTGACGATTGAAAATAGTCGGAAATAATTTAAGGTGATTTACAATGGAAATTTATATTAACTGTCACCCCCCACCCCCCTTTTCTCCGGGGGGGAGGGGTCAATAATCTTGACTCAATAATAGTCAAGATTACGCCGATTATTTTTTGAGTCTGTTATTTTATCAGACATTTTTCCGTATTTATCCTAGTATAAAATTCAGCGTTACTAAACCACGAGTTGCTCGGAATTGTCGAAGCTTTGAATTATTTTACTCGGAGCGCGCGATCGAAACGCACGTCGGGCGTGCATGAAGCGCGGGGGCGCGACCGGAATATACTATATAGTTGCGATGCAACAGTAGAGAGTTTCCTAGAGTGAGAGTGACGGGTCCCACGCACGAGCCAGCTGATCTTGATTATTATGCCCCACGTGTGTACGTAAAAGCCGTTTCCGGGCTTACGATTCTATTGTGCTTCTTCTTTCTTTCTTTTTTACATCGACGAATTGTTTTGAATAACTTTTCGCGGGGTCAGTGCGGCGGGGTGCAAACGTTTCGATCGTTGATGTCATTTGGCAAATGACGTGATGTCATTTGGTTGAAATTGAAATTTCGGTCGGTGTGTCAATTGGAAAAGCGTGTTTTCCTAGTTTCTTTTAAAAGCTCGTGTTGTTGATAAGGTATTAACGAATCGGTCGCAATGCGTATCGCCGACGCAAGACTTGACGCGTGTTATTTTTTTTTTGTACTCGCTTTGAAACCTCTCACCCGTGATGACTTCGAGTCTTTACATATTCTCGTTTTTTTTTCACCCGACGTCTCTGTGTGGATTGTAAGATATTCGAATGAATTCATCACGTGACTCGAATAAATGAATGGAAAATTGTCGGGCAAGCCGATGATACACTTATACATAATACAAATCGTAATACTAAAAATTGTAGCGAAATTGATCTTTTTCAAATAATTAATAACGTTGAAGTTTACATCGTTGGGGTGCAACGAAATTCAGAAAAAAAAATTCTAATTGACCCAAACGGTTGAATAATAATATAATTACTAAATAATGTTATTTAATTATTAAATAACGATTTAATTAATAATTACATCATTTGAGTTAAATATAATGATTTTTTTCCGAATTTCGTTGCATTCCAACGATGCAAACTTCAAGATAATAATAATTTACAAGATCTGACGCCAAATACGATATTGGGTCGCTTTGTGTTCACTTTTGTGTCGTATTATTCGACCTGAAAAATAATTAATTTCATGAATATAACAATAATGAATCGCGTTTTTGCAGGATCCTAGTACGAATCGAGAGCATCTTGAGGATCGCAAAAAATTCTGACCGAAAAGCATCGTCGGACGGCCGATGACACAGGGTTATGAGGTCATCAACGAGGTGACATCGAGGGTGGACAAAACGACGAGCCACCACTGTGCAGCACACGAGCCGTGCAATATGGACCTCTACACGCCAATTACGAAGAAACCGGTGGACGATTTTATCGGCCGTGACGGGGCTAAAATCGACATGAATGAAACGGGGAGGATGACCACGGAATCCTCGACGTTCGCTTACACGACGAAGATGCCGCCGGTCGATATCGAATTCAATGAACTCACGTACACGGTGCCTACCGGAAGAAAAGGTTCGTTAACTTGTCGTCGCGCGTCCTGCGAATGCGTACTGAGAGTAATGATCAGTAACGATCGGTAACGATCAGATTGCGGCCAAGGATTGCGGCAAAAAATACGTTTGATTAGATCCAACAGACGCGGGAAAAATAAACGTCTGATCGAAGTCTGCGAGTGAAGGGAAAAAAAACATATGATTCAAGCCAATGATGAAAGCAAATAGTAATCTGCAACACTGTTTCGGCAGTATCAATTTTTTATCGTTAATTTTTTGCAATGTGTGTACGAAACAATTTCTTTGTGCAAATAAGAAGTCGTGTCTTTCACAGACGAGAAAATCACCGATAAATTACGAGATTATCTAGTCATCGTCTCAATTAACCTGCGATGGTTTATCAACTTGTTGATGAAAATTATTGCTAACGGAAAGTGCAATCAGCGTAACATAAATAATGCATGCAATCAACATTGAAGATGGTACACGATCGTACATAGCGCTTGCAATAAAGTTGGTTAATTGAAATGTTTGTCTCTCATCTTCCCGGCGAGTCCGGAGACTCGCACATTGCTCCAATGTTAATTAAATTAACAACCGTGGCCAGTTGTTAATTAACTAATTGTACGGGTTGCAAGGGACTCGTGAATTACTTGCCAATACACAGGCACAATTGTAATGAATTTGCACGTGAAAAAAAAAAAAACTAATTGAATGGTTTGAATGGAACCCGCGAGTTCCTCGCGACTATACGTTGCTTAAATGAAAATGCTCACAAGGAAAAAATACTCGTCTCGAGATGCGGCTGAACGTCGATTTTTCGTTCCTATATTTGTCGGTAAAATCATTCTCAGGTTCATCGAGTGGCAGATAAAAAAATTACTGCGATATATTCTCGCTGCCCGTTCCACGTGCTCTTTCGCCAAATGACCCTTTTTCTTCCGAAGACTTTTTCCCAACCACACGGCGAAATAAATTATCATATTTAACTTTATGAGCTGGTCTCGTGCCGCAGTGGCAGATTGAATCGTTAATCAATAGACTCTCGCGGCGCTAGAAATGACCACTTTTTTTAGGGTTAAACAGTTGTTGTAGCCCGCGAGTATGAGGAGTCGATGACCGCGGGCGTTTGCATTATGGTAATATTCAGTTCTAAACCAGTCGATGACTCGCAGAGAGAATATGAACGCCGATACCACAAAAATATAGCTTCAGGGTGATAAACCGTGTTTCGAGGATATTTCATTCACGTGTGGTCTCGTGCGTGGTTGTCGTTAAAAACAAAAATAACTTCTAACGCGAAATTTTCATGCGGGAATTTATTTTCGTTTGTGGGCCACGTTTGGCTTCAAATCTTTGCGATTACGCCAACTTTCAGAATTCTGATCTTTGGACCTTTTTCTTCTTGGTTCGGACTTTGGTTCTAAATGATTTCACTTGTGTTAGAAAATAATTGGACGTTCCCCCGATAAAAGTGCTAATTTTTCTCCGCGGCACGAAAGCCTAAGGGACAGAGCGACTGAGCCGTGGTTCACGCAAATTATTTTCCAATAAAAAAGATAACATATTTACGTTGGGTTTCCGTGGTTCAGTTCCATACCCTACTTAGTAATTCCGGTTGACACTCATAGAAACCGATGAAATGGACAAAATCCTGATTGAAAAATAATCGGTTCGAACAGGTTTTAATCGGCTTTTGGTACGTTTTATTGGTTCCAATCGGATCTTTTAATCAGGGTAGCCCTCGTGACTTCTCGTCTTTCTTCGAGTCTTGCCCACCGCTTGCGCTCGTGTACAAACATTTTTATTTTCTTCCGGGCGTTCTCGTTTGCATAGTCGAGGCGGCTTGTCACTCGGATTCCCGAATTAAAATCGTACAGTCACCTGTGAAGCCCATGCGGAACGGGCAAAGGTGAGTTGTCGTCGCTCCAGCGATTATCGAAGCTGTTCACGCGTGCACGCAGAGAAAATATAAATCACCGGCGGCGCGTAGCCTGTGAAGACAGAGAATTCAATTACAAATGAAAATAAACATTTTATTCCCGATTCGCACTGAGTGAAACTATAAAGTCTTGTGCTGTGTACAGTAGCGTCCGACTCTTTTTATATTTACAACAAAAAAATAATCACATAGGCCAAGAATTAATAGACGTCACTTAAGTGCAGCCACTGCATCTCTGCATCTCTGCGCCATACAAAGTCTAAGACAACAAAAACAGAGGGTGTTGCGTTGTGGTAATGGAGCTGAATCATTGCAAAGAAAATAGTCACAGAGACATAAATCTCTCGGGAAGCCTGGATCTTATTGAGACACATGCAAATTGAGCAGCCAACTTAGAAATCAAGATAATATATCAAACGCTGGGTGTAGCTCAGCGTTGACGGCAGAAGACACTTAAACGACTTATATAATCAACATACAATCTCGAAGAATCACAGGAGACTCAGGTATCCCAGTGGATCACCGAAACTCGTTGACCTTGACCATTTTACCTGGATAGTCGAGAGTCTGCAATGATTTAAAAAACGAATTGAAACAATTTCGGCAGCTGCGAGGATCGGTGAAGACTTTCCTGGCTCGGTATATCGCTCGAGCGAGAAAACGTGTTTCTTTACCCTTGAACACCGCGGCGAACCGATAAAAGTTGGTACTCACGTGTGTCCCGAGAACCACACGAAACGTAAAGCGTCGCGTGGGTGTCGGCGTGCATCCTCCACGCTCGGCGAGCATTGAAATGACAAGCGTGTGTCCCGCGTGCGTGACGGGACTGCGAACGTGTGTCGGATTCCTCGTGCAGGCCGCTGACTTTCTTTCTGCCGCCCTCGTCGCCCTCGACCCGCTGCAAAACAACCGAAGATTGCTTGAATGACGTTTGACTAAAGTTTTTCACCTCGTGTTCGATGGACTCGTCACTTTCGTGAGGAGCAATAAAAAGGACGGTGGTGTTGGCTAACAGAATTCATGGAGGATGAAGGGTCACTTCGCATTGTAATTTCGTCTTCAATTTTAATCGCCCATAACGTTTCGTCGGAAAAAAAAAAAAAAAAAAAAAAAAAAAAAAGGATGTACGTCACATTATTAAGTAGTGGATAAGCACTTCACAAGTTACCGTCGTAAATTCTTTTAGACGCTTTTTTGTCACTCCTCTCGCTAGAATAATATTTCTCGTGCGGATGTCCGCGGGGTATTTCAAGCATGTTGTCGTACTAACGCCGTCGTTGAAAATTATAGTTTCAGTCTGTCGAAGCTTCGCCGCTTGTCATCTTCTCTTATCTACATTGTTGTGCATACGAGCGAGAAAATCGACGTCAAATATACACAACATATTTGTTCTCTATGGCACTCGGACTGATGAATGAACGAGGAAAAGTATAATAATGTCTAATAATAAGAAACGTCCTTTTAACATTATCATAACTTTGCAAAGCCGACCACTTCACACTTTATTTACGTTAGAACGATATTTTCCACAGTAGCGACAGACGTGACGGCTGTAGATAAACTTTTTTCTGTGTCTACAGATATGTTTACAGCCGCGTAACGCGCTCTGCTAATTACGTGGATAATTAAATATTAATATATTCGCGTAATAGACTCCGCTGTCGTCGACGTCATGAGTGAACAATAAAAATGAATCTTCAAGTGAGAGAAAAATTACGAGGTGCTAAAAATTCAGCATAGCAAAGCTGGGTGGCTTATTGTTAGCTAGTCAAAATGTACATATTGAGGGGGGAAAAAAATCGCTAGACAAGAAAAATCTCCATTTACACCGCGAGAACCCATCTGACCTATCGGACCTGGCGCGAAGAGACAAAGACTCGACAAAAAAGTTATGAGAAAAATTCGAGATTCTTCGCGGACGAACTCAACTCGAAACTGAGTTTTGCTCGTGGTCGGTTTATGGTCGGGACTTTATTGAAGGTCGAGACTGCATTTTACACCAACCGGTTGGTAGCTTTTTATCGGTCTTTCGATTGATCAAGTTCTCCAGGAAAAGACATTAAAAAAGGCACAAAAAAGAATTACACACAAGGACATAAAACCAAACCGACGACGAGTCTAACAATGAATGGAAATAGAAAAAGAAAATTAGATAAATAAATGGCGCAATAAATTTAACGATCCACGAGCCGTCGTCACGTCGCGCCGATTGCTTCGTTAGATGTGTCAATGGCATCCACTTTGAATACGAGACAAAAGCTGCGCGACGACAGAAGTTCCCCGCGACGAATAACCGATCGTTCTATCGTCGAGCGTCGATTTCGCGCCTCGCGCGACGCAGCTTCACTCTCGCCACGCACCGAGAATTTCGTGCAACGCATACAACGAACGTTCGGTGCGGATCGAATATCCATATCGTCGCGTTAAATATACAACGTGAAGTAAGAGAGACCGCCGCAGCCTCGACCCCGTTCGCCCTACTTCAAGTGCGATAATGCTAATTGAACGTTCCAGAAATCTCTCAGACTTATCCGTTCCCTTGAAACTCTTTGGCGACTGTCGCCTTGAACCAGTGCCGATCACTTCGCCGACGGTAAACGCGATTCACTCCTCGACGCTCTTCAAGGTCGTCGGGTGTATTTTCGGATAATCGTTTTCGTTGCCCCTCGCGAGTTCGCGGAAAAATGTTCGAGCTTCAAGTACCGATCGCGAGGGTCCGAATGATCGAGCGGCGCACACGTGTCGCTCGATCTCCCGCCTTGTTTCCCGCGCTCGCGATCTCGTCACTCGGACGTCATCCAGGCATCGTTGATGTGTCACGCCCGGCTGAATCACACTAAACACGGTTATCGTGGAATCGCTGACAGTTGCTGGGAAATCGAGAGACAGACAGAAAAAGAGCGCAATGACAAAAAAATCTTATGCCTTCGCCACGCGTTTGGTTTCGATCGACAGGAGAATCTGCGTTCTCCGGATGGCAACGAAATGATCGGAACACGCGATTCTTTTTTTGTTCATACGCGAGAAAAAGAGAGAAAAAAAATCCACGTAACCGCGGGATAATAACGCGAGATTGTAATCAAGCGCTTCTCTCATGCAAATTTAAATCACCCGCATGTCTTTAAAAATCGCTCGATCGTTTGAAAAATTATAATCACCGGCTGCCGTGACGTTATAAATGAGCTTGCTGACCTTGCATTCGTAAACGCGTCGCTGCTGGTGAATTTCTTCTTTGAAGAATAAAGCTCGAGAATGCGGTTAAAAGACTCGGTGAGCACAAAAAGCGGCGGAATGAACGATGAGAAACTTTGACGCAGAAGTGATAAACTGTTTCTTCCTGTTACGCGATCTGTGAATCAACGGTTCACGGGCGGGGTCGAAGACGGAATTCTCTGTGACACGAAATTCACACCAGTTTTCTTGTTTTTCGCAGGCTCCAAACTCATCCTCCGAGGCGTCAGCGGGCTGTTCAGATCCGGCGAACTGACTGCTATTCTGGGTCCATCCGGCGCTGGAAAATCGACGCTGCTCAACGTCCTCGCCGGCTACAAGTACGTTTACTCCGCTGTACTCAATGCGATGCTTGGATCGCGGATCGACAGCTGAAACACACATTTCAAATATTTAGAAAATAATAATAATTACCCTACATGAAAATTCGCACACACAGATTTTTGTTTTGAAAGCAGTTGTCTTGTGCGCTAATAAATAATATCAAACGCTCGTTGAACCGTCGAGCCGACACAGTCATTAATTATACGTGTTAATAGTCTTGGCGTCCGGCCTCTTAGGAAGTACAAAAACGATTGGTGAACCTTCTATACAGACCAAACGATAACTCAAATTTGACGTCGGCAGTTACGGTTTTTTTTTACAATACAAGTAACGGGATTTGACGAACAAAGACTAGGAAGTTCTTGTCACATTCCAGTGACGAAATTTATTGTACACGTAAATGTTGCTGTTTATGACCGTAAATTTGTATTAAATTACAACGCCTCAATTTGGCCGCGGATACAAAAGCTTCACGGAAGCTGAGTCATAAATTTTCCGTATAGAATGTGTTTCCAGCATAGGCGAAGTGCGAGACTATGTAGCTCCTGACGTGACTCGACAATAATGCTTGGTCGTTGCGATTCCTGATTCTCGTTTTCTAACTACCGTCTCGACTGCAACGTCCTTTCTAATTTTTGGACACACGGAATTAAGGATGAAAATAGAGAAATCCGGTGATGGAGAAAAAAAATTAATAATCGAAGATAAAACCACCCACGAGGGAAGAAAATAAATTGTAAAGGAGACGAAACCATTCGCGAAAGAGGGAGATGGAAAACTCGACTACCCTGAAAGTATGCAAATGCGTGACCATGAATTAATGCAAAACCGAGCGCGATTGGGTCTTGGTGCATATTTTCTTTGTGCCACAATTTTGCAGTTTAATGTTTTCTATATATCGTTCGTTAAACCGCGGGATGTGCAGCAATGAGAATAAGATATTACCTAGTTGCCACAACCGATCATTAATAAGACGTGTCTGGGACGCTCGGAATGCAGTCTCGTACAGAAAGATTGGATTAAAGCCGAGCGTCGCGGTTGTTGCGAACGTCGCCCTATCGACCTTCGATATAACTTTATGGGGGTTGTGCAGAACTCGTTGACATTGAGCGGACGTTTTTTACATTTTTTTATTATTTTTTTATTGTACAAAGTTGTTTCTGCAAGGAAAAAATAAAGTTGGCGATCCCGAATGGTCGCAGAAATAATGGATTTGGTCGTGGAACGCAATTTCGACTGCAGCTGCATTCCGATAGACCAGATAGCAACTATTTCTACTTTGCCAAGCGTGACGCTAAAAATAAGAAACGTGACATTTAATGCAGTGAATTTTAACACTTTAACTTCTCGATAAACGAGAACGCTCTTACTTTCGTGCATAGCTCGATAAACCGATAACGATATCGAGACTTGTTTGTCAAACGCAACCGGCGCGGTTCGGACATCTGGGGTTGGGTTCAGTGCGACAAATAATTGCGTCGCCGTGCACGCGCTCTTCTTACGCAGCTTAACGAGATATTAATCAACGGCTGTCGGCACGGCGCGAGATTTTTGCAAAACAATATTAATAACGAGTTTTGACTGTCAAGGTTTCTTTTTTTTTCATCGGTGATTATACCACCGCTCCAATTTTTCAATTAAGTGTTATTCACGATTGTCGTTTTTGTCCTCCAGATGTGACGCAGCGAGCGGTAGCATAACGATCAACGGGGAGCCACGCGATCTACGCGACTTTCGACGAATGTCTTGCTACATAATGCAGGAGGATCTCGTACAGCCGAAGCTGACGGTTTCCGAGGCGTTGCATTTCGCGGCGGATCTCAAACTCGGCGCTGGTATCGCCAAATTCGCGAAAGAATCTACCGTAAGTCCGTCGACTGTCGACTTCGATCTTACGTTCCACTGCCCACCCGATTTAACGACTAAAGCGCTGATGCCTGTAATAGCAAATTATCTTGATGAGAAAAACTATTTCATCGCCAACCGAGAAGTACTGAAACCAATCGACCCTACACCGTTACTCCACTGCCTTATTTTCCAACATCTGAAAATCATTCTCCCGAGATTGATACTAATCACCGAAACTCTATACTTTGCCGATTCCCCTGTGATTACCGATGATAAATAGATAGCGGATGCTGCGCCGGGTTAAATGCACGTCACGATGCCTGCAATACAATCCGAAGTAAACACACCGCTTGACAGTCGCGTCAAAAGCGAACTCGGAGGCGAAACTTTCACGCCGCTAAATACGTCGAACAATTATCTCGGCTACAAAGCCGATAAATGATCTTACACGATTCCCAGATATACATCTCGTACCTCACTAACTTTTGACTTTCACGGTTTCTAAGATAAACTTAAAGATTGCGAGAACGAAAGGAATGTCTTGAAGTTTTTTTTTCACTGGTTGAAATTAAAATTTCAGGTGGACGAGATTCTTGAGACTCTGAGACTGAACGGCGCGAGAAACACGGTGACGGAAAAACTCTCGGGTGGTGAAAGGAAAAGGCTCTCGATCGCCCTCGAACTAGTGAACAATCCGCCCGTTATCTTTCTGGACGAGCCGACCACGTACGGTCCATTAATTCGCTATATAATCACGTTGCGCCGCACACGCAACGACCGTTCGTTAATTGATGCAATATTCCAGGGGTCTAGACGAGATGTCGTCGATGCAGTGCGTCGATCTTCTGCAGAGGGTCGCCCAAGGCGGCAGAACCGTAGTCTGTTCGATTCACACACCGAGTGCCAGTATATTCGCAAAATTTCATCAAGTCTACATCGTCGCTGCGGGTCAGTGCGTTTATCGCGGTTCGACCACCAACGTCGTTCCGTATCTCGAACAAATTGGCATCGACTGTCCGATGCATTACAATCCCGCAGATTTCGGTGAGTACTTAAAAAAGAAAATTGATTGAAATTAAATTAAACGTATCAAAAATAATCCTCAATTTACACATCGAAATTCAATTGAAATAGAAACTAAACATTTTTACCAATTCTGATCGTTTTCAGTGGTCGAAGTATCTTCCGGCGAGTACGGAATGGAGTATGTAGAAAAAATGTTCAGTCAGGTCGAGCAGAAGTGTCCGATATTGCCGATAACGAGGTCGCCCAAACATCAAATGGAGCTGCAAAGGGAAATTCCAAAGATATCGTGGTACGAGCAGTTCAGCACGTTGTTCAGGAGAAAAATGCTGCAGTTTTACAGAGACAGGGTAGGCCGATCCTAATCAACACAAGATTAACCCATATTTCACAAATAAAAACTATCATTCTCGTACCAAAATCAAACAAAAAAAGTAATCGTATTACAATTATTATCGTAGAGCTACATGTACCTGAAGATGTCGTTGCACGTTTTTCTCGGCCTGATAATCGGCGGACTGTTTCTCGGTATCGGTAACGATGGCTCCAAAACTCTGTTTAACTTTGGATTCTGCTTCGCCTGCCTCATCGTTCTTCTCTACGTGCCGATGCTCCCGATATTGCTCCACTGTAAGTCCTCGCACTCGTGACGACAATTTCCAAAGGTGATAATTGACTAAACGCAGTTTATATTTGTGTCCCTAGATCCCACGGAAGTTCAGCTGGTGAAACGCGAGCACTTCAATCGCTGGTACCATCTGAATCCCTACTTTTGCGCCATGAGCGTGGCCAACATCCCCGCACAGGTTGGTCGATGGTAAACGTTAACGGCACTTAGTCGTATATTATACATGAGTTAAAATTGTCATTTCGCGCTTTTCCTCTCCTATCAAAATTTAGGGAAAAAAAAAACAAAATTCTTTAGACTGGAACAAATTTCTCGTTTACGAGCAGTTTTATCGAATTTCTTTTTACGATTATTTAGATCATTCTCAGTTTGATATACCTATCGATGGTTTATCTCATCACCGGACAACCTCTGGAGCTCTGGAGGTGCGGTATGTTCTTCAGCACTTGTCTGGTATGCGCCTTCATCGCCGAGAGCATGGGACTCGCTGTAGCCAGCACTTTGAGTATCGTGGTACGTTACCGATCGTCTATGTATCGTGAACCAGTCACGAAAACGTGAAATTGTCACGACTCGTTGGTTTTCCCCGCAGAACGGCATGTTCGTCGGACCGGCGTTAACGGTTCCTCTCATGTTGGTCGCCGTACAAGGCATGGGCAGCCCTGAACCGTTGCCGATCTATCGAATGCTGGTGATGTACCTCAGTTACATTAGGTACGGCCTCGAGGGACTTATAATTGCGACCTACGGCTACAACAGGGAGAAGCTTCCGTGTCCACCGGAGGAAATGTACTGCCAGTACAAATACCCGCGGGAACTTCTTCGAGTCATGGGTAATTAGAGCTGCAATACCGATACTGAATCTAAGAGAATTCTCGTGAAAAATAATACTTAGGTCGTTGATACAATTATATTGAATATATTTCGTACAATTATAATATAATTATATATTTCGTAAAATTATATTATAATCATATATTTCAGTCATAATAGTAATATAAGTAAAGTTAGACGTTATAAAGTTAGCTTGGACGAGGTTTGTAAAATTCCCTTCTTCGAGTATTCAAAGTCTAATTCAGACGATGCGACACCGACGGAGTCGCTCCGATGGTAACGAATCCAGACGTTCGTACGAATTGCGAGACTGACGAATGGTGAGCGAAAGCGAATTGGAGTCTGCTCTCGTCCAATCTGGATGCCGATTCGTTACCATCAGTCGATATGTCACATCGTCCAGATTCAATCATTGAATATTGTTTACCATTACTTAAATAGTATGCGAAGCTTTGACCTGAGAACTAAGTTTTATTACTTAATAGATACAACTTTGACGGAGGGAATTTTCGTCTAACTTCGTCCTCAATATTGCGATATTAACGAATATTTATTCTTATCGTAAAATGATGACTGTTCTCAGGGATGGAGCACGTTATATTCTGGTTGGATTTCG
The DNA here is from genome assembly GCA_963932165.1 of Pimpla rufipes. Taxonomy (NCBI): domain Eukaryota; kingdom Metazoa; phylum Arthropoda; class Insecta; order Hymenoptera; family Ichneumonidae; genus Pimpla; species Pimpla rufipes. The sequence goes on from OZ010636.1 coordinate 10,462,655, forward strand.
GCGCTTTGATCGTCATCCTCGTAATCTTCAGAGCGTTGACGTATTACTTGCTCCGCCAACGACTGCAGCCGAACAAAACGTTCCAGGCGCTTCACTTAATCGGCAGGCTCGTGAAGAGCCACTTCAGCATGGAGTAACGAGATGTCCTTCGTGCGCCAAGCGGTCGCCGTGCAATTCAGTGTTCGAATGGGTTAAGTGATCTCTACGACGGACGTTTCTGACGCGAATATCGTGGAGAATCTTCTCGAACGCTATACATAGGAAAGTAGAACGGTGATCTTAGGACAACGGGAGAATTTAACAAAACGAAAGAGCGGTAGTGACTCAACTCAACGCAATGCACTGTTATTAATTAAATTATTGCCGACGGTCCAAGTGGCAATCTAATTTAAATTCGTTATTTGTTATACACGGTACTATATATATATAATATTTACAAAAAAATTTGCAGAAAAGTCGCAATAAAATGACGAAATAAAAAAGTCCAATCATGTTTGTGCATCGTTTTTTTTTTTTTTAGTAATCATAGTGTCATTGACTTCGCTAGAGACGTAATTATTGTTTGAGATGCGTATTACGAAACGCTCTTTGTCCTCATACACGCGCATGGATAACCGGAGGCGTCAGGCTCCTCAATAGTCCGCTCGAGATATCGTTTTTATGCGTATGAAAAAATCAACACGCAGCACGTTTTTTAGCAATGAATTTTTTTCTTTGTTTCAACATGTGTCATAAATACATTCCCAAACAAAACTTAATTTTCATCAGAATTTGAGTATTTAGAGTCCGAAGAAAATGTTGAGAGAGTCAACCTCATCAAACTTGTTAACAACATGAATTATAACATGAATAATAACAGAGCCGGCAAGTTATCAAAAGATTTTATCCAGGAACGCTGCTTTCATTTCCTGATTCTTCGCGACTTACTTATATTCTGAAATAACTGAACATTCCATAGGAATTATACGTGTGTGACATCTCGCGAAAATCAGTATAAAAACGTATTATCTCTTTTCCAAAGATAGAAAAGATCGTGACTCACTTTTAACGATAATACCGTTTTCCTGTTTACGGAACAAAGCAAGCGACATCCCCAAAGTCGTCCAATGTTTTACACAATTTGAGCGGCTCCGCAAATGAAAAATCGTGAGACGATATCGAAAGCGTACGAATAAAATTTTTCGGTAGCGATGTATAGATCGAGTGATGTATTGTTAGATTATCGATGTCTCGACGCCACCGCGTCTCTTGACGGTCAGCTGGCCTCTCAGCTGAGTGTACGCGAGAATAAAAGAAACACGTTCGCAGTGGGGAGCGGAGGAGGGGAACATCTGGACTGACCAAACGTGTGCACGCCACACGGCGAGAGATACCAAGGTCGTAGTAGCGAGGTACGTTGGAGTGGGGAACAACGACGCTGCTATTGCTATTACTCAATTCACTTCGTTTGCGTTCTCGCCGAGCGTCGAACATAGTTGTGTCTGTTGCTCGCGCACATTAGTGACAATGGTACGCGCGGTTGTTTGGAAAGCGTTTTTCCTGCTCCTGGTGCTCTGCGTCGTCGTTTCGGACGGGTATGCCGCGTCATTTATCGATTTCAATCGCCGTTCAATACCACTGATACCAACGTGGTCCGTTGTTGACGAATCGAGACGTCAGTTCAGTGTCCTTCCGTTGCCAATATTGTGCTCGTAAAGCAAACGTTACCCTGTGTCAGGTATACATTTTCTCGCGAGTGAGTCATGCGCAGTTTCTAATCTAAGTTTCTGCAGTGCTTGTAAAATCGGAGCGGAGCGATGGTGAAAGTCAAACTACCCAAACGAAATCTTTTGTTCGAGCTGCTTTAGCCGCCCGTTCGAAGCCAAACGTATTTTTGTTATCCGATTTTTGTCACAATTGTTGCAAAAATGTACTATTATTTATTGACTATTTTTACGAATATTTGTTTTATATCCCGAAGAAATTCAAGACAGTTTTTTATAATTATTTTATATCCCGAAGAAATTCAATTCAGTTTTTTTTTAAATAATTATTTTATATCCCGAAAAAAATCAATACAGTTTTTTAAAAATAATTATGCAGAAAATATATTGTGAGCCTAGTAGACGAGGCGCTAATGCTTTGGCAGCTACCTATTTCTGTGGAGGAACGGATGGGAATTTCCAAACTACACGAATGACCGCCCCATTTCTTTCAATTTATTTTTACCACTTTATTCTTAGAAATATATCGAACAAACGGATGCTCATCGTACATATTCCGAGGAATTTACGTGTAAAGTAAAAAAAATGTGTTCTTCAACTCTGTCCTTAGGAGAAGACGTAGAGGTGGATACCGTCGAAAAAAATACCAGTCGCAGTCGAACGACTTCGATGTTCTGATCTTCACCCAACACTGGCCGCAGACGGTTTGCTACACTTGGAAAGAAAAATCGGCCAAGCACGAGTGCTCGTTGCCCGCCGACGAGGAATGGTCGATTCACGGTATTTGGCCCACGAAGTATCACGTTATCGGGCCGCTATTTTGCAACAACAGTTTGCCATTCAACATCGCCGCGCTCCAGCCGCTGGAGAAGGAATTGGAGGTGAAATGGATCGACGTGGAAAAAGGCACGAAGCCCCACTCGTTTTGGACCCACGAGTGGAATAAGCATGGAACTTGCGCGGCTGTATTGGAGCCGCTCAACACCGAGTTCAAATACTTCAAGGAAGGTCTCACGCTCCTCGACGAGTACGACATGAAGCACGTACTCGCTAAAGCGAGTATTTTGCCCGGCCAAGCGTACAACGTGCAGACAATTCTCGACGGTGTCGCGAAGATTTTGGGCAAGAGGGGCCAAGTCGAATGCGTTGTTAATCCGGTACGATTTTTCATTGACAAATTTAAAAAAGCCTACACGACCCTTCATTTTGCAGTCTTAAAAAGATAAATTAAAGATTGACTGATTTATTTGCTGACTGCAAATTAATTAGCAATTAAATGTAGAATGATAGGTCACATTGCCTTCTCGAATGCCGATATTAGGGTAAAAGTACCGTTTGTGGCCGTTTTCACTGTAATTCATTTCAAATAATTGTTTTCCAGTATTCCAATGCTGATGTACTTCGAAAGTATCCATACAAATTGACGAGATTATCCAGCCCATTTTTTTTCTTAATTAGCAACATAAACAATTAGGTCCTTTTGATCTTGGTGGCCACAATCGGGCCAAAGGTGGCCAAGAACGGTACTCCTACCCTGGTGGTTATTTTACGTTAGTGACTTTACCCTGATTTATTTTGCAGCAAACCAAAGAGTCGTACTTGTTCGAGGTGCGGATATGTTTCGACAAGAAGCTGAATCTCGTGGACTGCGACGGGATACCCGGATACCCAACGAACTGCTCGAAGAAGAAGGACGTTATCTATCCGGGAACCGTGCCTAATTATTATCATGTTATTCAGATTTAATGACGCGGATGGTTAGCATAATTGTGTACGTACGGCGAGAACGAGACAAAGGCATTTTTCTCGAAACGTGACTCGAAGTCCGGGTGTTCGACGAGTGGATATAACGATAGCGCATATGACTTCCCGCGAACGAGCATTCCGGCACGATCCGCCACTAACCGTTGATCTCCATCAATCATAGACGCGAATATTCAGGTCATGGGAGAGGAATTTATTCCAAGCGGACGGTTATTTCGCACTTTATCCATGCCAATTCGTTTAATTTTAATTGCAAATCATTGGTAAGCGATAGAAAACTTTACAAAGAGCGGATATAAAAAATAATCCTTTGCTGAAGGCAACGACGACGAGAGTCCGTGGCGCTCGATGTATAAATACACGTTTTTTATTCATCGGTAATGCGTTTCCTCGTTATTATTTTTTTCCTCTCCTTTCTCCTTGTGCATTTCTTTGGATTTATTAATTAAAGCATGTCTTTAATCCGATTAACCGAAGAACACGAGAATGAGCTACAACTTATGATAATCCGATAGCGAATAGAGATGATTCCACCGTTTTTTTTTTCTTACTGCTTTATGTAGTATAATGCGCAAAACGACATTGCCGACGTTCGCACGTGCTCCCCGAGGAACAACAGTCTGTTTCGTTATTCCAACTTTTTCTGGACGATCACAACGGCAGAAGGCACCAAGCCTGAAATTCACAATATCGACAAATCGATGAACTTTGACCGACGCACCATTTCCTTCCCCTACTACGATTGTAACTGCCGTATCGCACGTGTTGGTGATAAATTACAACGTGATTCAGATACGACTTTTGATATTTTTCAATGTATCCAGCAACTGTATTGCGATTGCGAGTAACACGAATGAAAAGAGAAAACAAAAACAAAAAATTGGCTTACCCAACACATCCAGCGGCGCGTCGTAGTCGTCGTCGGTAAACACTTTCCTTGGGAAGCTCGTCATTAAATTGAATGGTCCCGGGGGATCGGATCTGTTCATTTCTATGTATAATCTCACGGCGGAGAGTTGCTCCTTCGAGCCGAAAGTCTGCACGAGCGATTGACCATTCGTCAGTCTGATCTGAAAGCAACAATTGAGATCGCCATCGGTAAATTGTAAGCTTTACACTAGTCGAGTAATTCGAGTTGGCTACGTAGAATCGGTAAATTGTAAACCTTACACTAGTCAAGTAATTCGAGTTGGCTACGTAGAATCGGTAAATTGTAAACTTTACACTAGTCAAGTAATTCGAGTTGGCCACGTAGAATCGGTAAATTGTAAACTTTACACTAGTCAAGAAATTCGAGTTGGCCACGTAGAAAGCCTGAAATTTCTTTTGTTTAAAAAAATCGACAATAAAGTTGTGTATTTTTCAGGTTGTGACGAAAATTCGAATTCACCAACCTGGAGCTTAGTGTCCTTGTAATCCTGCTTGGGAGGCGATACCACAGGCGCGGAGGACGTTGGCGAAGACACGGGTAAAGCCGCGGCGGGAGCTTGTCCACTTTCCGCGGCAGCTTTGGCTTTTCTGGCAGCCTTGTCAGCCTCGATTTGAGCCTTCACCCTCTGAAGGGCCGCCTTCTCCTCCTCCTTCTCCCGCTTTCTCTGTTCCACCACTCTCTGCATCTCCAGCTCCACAAATCTGCGAAACGATCGAAGCGTAAACGAAAATTCTGCTAACTGCTGATTTAAAAATACGAAAATGCGCGCGAATCCTTACTTCCTCTTGGCCTCGGCCATCTCTTTTCCCGAACGTATTCTGTTCTTCTCTTTCTCCAGAGCTTCTCTCTTCTCCTGCTCCTCCCGCTCTTTTCTCTTCTGCTTGAGCTTCTCCTCCAGCATCCGGAGTTTCTCCTTCTTCTCCTCGTCGGTCAGGGGCTTCTTCTCCTCGACACTCTCCGAGAAACTGTCGTGACCGGACTTTGTCGCGTGGTACTCCACCTCCAAGTTCGTCTTGAACAGTTTTCCACAGCTAAAATGAAATCGTAGTCAGTTTCACGAAATTAAATATTCTCTTATTCCTGGCCTCAGGTGGGCAGTTTATTGATAAATAAATAAAAACAACACTCGGAATGACTGATTCTTCAATGCCTCCCCAAATTTCTCATAGAAGAAACATAAAATTCAACAAGAAAATTCATCCTTTTGTTCCATTAGCACCAAATGCAAAAGGATTTTACAAAACTGATCCCACACAATTTCCTAATTACGATTTTCTATTTGAAACAAAGAATAGCAATTCTAAATTAACAGATTATCAACAGTACTAATATCTGCACCCACACAAAGCAAAATAGCGCTTATCGTAGGCCAGAGACGCTGTCTTTAGGTACAGCATAATTTAGCCGCTGTACCAACCAGTGGACATAGAGATTATGGATTTACTCTCGTAACGACAATTCAGATAATTTGTCTTGCATTAAATTGTGAACTCTCACAGGATCTGCTCCCAGTTATTCAAAGCCGAAAGGTATTTCAAACACACAACGTTACTGCGATATCGACCATCGTAGTCCAGACGACAAACTCACACGTCGCATTTCAGAGATTTGGCAGTCGCTACGGCAGGAGTCTGGTCGCTTGCGCTGGCTGCGCTGTCCTCGGTTGGCGTTTCCGCAGCGGTTTCGGGTGCGCTTTCGGCGGCTGGCGGTTCGACCACTGGTTCGGCGTCGTTGGAATGCGCCAGGAGCCTTGTCGAGAATTGCAAGGAAAAATTAACGAAAATTCGTTGACAGGCTCGGCAAGGGACGAACGAGGGATCGACGGGGTCTCACCATTCCATCGCCGGCTCGACGCCTTTGTTTCCGGTAACTTGCAGGGCTTTCTCGCTGGAGAAACGGGAACAACAATGGAATGAAAAGCAGAAAAAAAACGAGGTTAGGGAGCGAATCGTCGAATTTATGCGGGCTACTCACGCTTTGGACAAACTGAAGCCCATGTCCACGAGCATCGCGATATCACCGGAAGGCATTTTGCACAATTGCGCGAACGATCGTCTCAATGTTATTAACGCGTTTGACTCGGCGACAATCGAAACCCACGTCAAAAAGTAACTGTCATTCCAAACATGCGCGCTATCCTACGTAATCCGCGAGCCGGAAGAACGCCGGGTGCTTCGGTAGCGCAGTGGTAACGCTAGGTCGTTAGCGCCGCTCTGGGTCTTGAAGCGTGGACACCGTGGTGGGAAAACTGGGGCTGTTGTTATTATTGAATTACTGGGACGATCCCCGCTGGGACCGATTTCGATTTAATAAGGATGAAATGAGTGCGGTCCGTTTTCGGGAACTCACTACGAAAATCCAGTGGAGAAATCGTAACTCGATATGGAGTTATATGAAATATATTTTTATATAGAATTGTTTTTATAGAATATTTCGATTTTTTTATTTAGCCGGTAAAATCGTGACGTGTCTTCTGTGCCGCAGGTTTTCGGTTAAATCACCCGCGGATGATCATAAAGTTCATTACAATGTTGGACATTTATTTATGGCTCAGGTTATCGAGGATTAAACAACAAAAAAAAACATAATATATTTCAAGATATTTTTTATTGCATATTTCATCTGCTGTGAGGGCGGAATGTTAACTGACGATTCCGCATCACTGCCAACAAGGTTTTTATGTATTTATCACCGACGCGTAATTTACAGTTGCAATAAAAAAACTGAAAAATCTTTGATTGTCTCTTCACGAGATACAAAGGCGTTACAACTAAAGGGACAAAACAAAGAGTAGACATTAAGTTAAAGAAAATCACAATGAATTGAACATTACAACTTCGACGAGTGAAGTGAATAAATATTTTTAAAGCGATACCAGTCATGAATATTAATAGTAACAGTAAAGTGCAAGGCAGAAACTTTTTGTTGTCCACGAAACAAAACAAAAAAACACCAGTGCACGATATCTGGGAAAAATGCGAGCGATTCTATACACTGGTATAACGGAGATTAGTTGTATCTTAGATTTCGCTGGGTCTCGGAATCAAATTTCGTACAATGATGAATCGATTAATACTCTTGGGATGCTTTGTCGCCTTTTCCACTGCCTCCGCCCGTTCCAGTCTTTTTGGGCAGAAGAACTGCCTGAATGTTTGGTAGTACGCCACCTTGTGCAATTGTCACACCAGAGAGCAGCTTATTCAACTCCTCGTCGTTACGGATCGCCAATTGCAAGTGCCGTGGAATGATTCTGAAAAAAATATAAATAACGTTTTTTAAACATTGTTGCATTGCTAATAGTGTCAATTTTAACGATCGGTAAAAAAATCATTTTTACGAAAAAAAGTACAATACCAAAAATACTTTGAATTATTTTTTTTGCTGGTTTTTGCATTTGTAGCATGTTTATAAATGCTAATAGTAAACACATAATTCACAAATACAGGATATTGGATTATTGCAATACAAAAAACTAGACATTTAAATTGTTTCATAAAAGGACTGACTTTTATATAATTGAAGGTTTTCTTGAACAGTTTGAGACATTATTGTTGTACTATCAAAGTTCTTAGAAAATAAATGTATCAATTAGAAACATAACAGGTTACTGATTAGTAACATTTCTATAATTATAAATTCTTTAATTTGTTTGAATCATTTTTTCTTTAATTTTCAGTATATATTTAAAACTGTCTGTAGATTGCTTTAACGCCACAGTACTCAATAATTTGCAATTACCACTAATAAAGAAATTCTAGTAAAAAATACAGAGCGTTGGTAATTTCCAATGAAAACAAACATTAATCTTTTTTTTTTCAGTACGACAAAAATTGAAAAAATTCGTAGGTCTTATTTAGGACTAGGCGCATTTGAAGAAAAATTGGTGTAAGTGAAATATTATTAATCATATCATTCGGTCACATCCTACTGAGGCCTCAAAGGTCAATTAAGATAAACAAAAAATATGAACCTATCAGGAAAAGATGCAAGTGCTGATATACAGAGTACCAAGAGTAGGAAACGGTACCAAAAAAACCTATCCGTAAAGAGCATTTCACTCTTTTTGCAGGCTACAACAAGAAGCACAAAAAAACCGTAATATACGTTAAAAAATCGCAATCGCACAAACCTAGTTTTCTTGTTATCGCGAGCAGCGTTGCCGGCCAACTCGAGGACTTCAGCGGCGAGATACTCCATCACGGCTGCGAGATAAACGGGCGCTCCGGCACCGACGCGTTCGGCGTAATTTCCTTTGCGGAGAAGCCGATGAATTCGGCCAACGGGAAACTGAAGCCCAGCCCTGCTGCTACGCGTCTTTGTCTTGGCCTTAGCCTTTCCCGCTGCGAGAAAATGTGTCAACGATGCTTGCGTAAAAATTCGCGTCTAATAAATCTGCGATAAATCTGCGTGCGATTAAAACCAGTACTCACCACCGCCCTTGCCACGTCCAGACATTTTCTCACGTGTTTAGTATTGACTCGTGGGAGACGAAACGAAAAATCCGCGACTCGATGTCGTCGGCGAGCGAGACGCAATGTGTTATCTCCTGTTACGTGTGCTTCGTCGAAGAGCTGCGGCGCGTGTGTCAGATATTTTAGCGGCAACCGTTGGATATTGGCGCTTGTTTTGCGCGGGAGATTTTTTCTCACGGTCGCGGAGGCTGTGGATCTGCAAATAGCTGAGCCGAAAAGTCCCTAACGCCGGGAACAAAACTGTAAATCCCTAGACTAACAATTGGATACATGACGTAATATCGGTTTTTTTCAGGGAATAAATGAGAATGGTGCATAAAAAAATTGCTGTTTTTAGTTGAACGAACAGGAAATAATCGGCGACTTCCAAGATTTGTCGAAGTTTGTTTAATTCTGCCGATATTCAAAACCTCATCTAGTGAGATTTCGTTAGATGTGTGATGTACGGTTGCCTTTACATCGAACGAACAGTCGATAGTCGAACCCGCGAACCCCGCGAATCGCGCGAAACGTGGATTAATTCAAACATAGATGCTGAGGATAGAAAACGAGTAGATATTTTAAAGATAGAAATGGTCACACGAGAACGTAGGGTGCGCAGAGAGAAGGGCTCTCTCTTTTATGACGCTGGAGAAACTCATCGAGACTCGCGGACCACCGGATGAAGACAATTCAAGGAGTCTTCAACTTGACAAACAACAGACGCACCACCAATGAAGAGTGTACGTGACTCTTGCCCGAAAAGTCGCAACTCAAGTGGGCAACACGTGGTGACCAACAGGCTTCGGTCGGCGTCTATCCGCCGATCGACGCCGAGCGCGCCAAGCCGGACGGACGCGCTTTTCCCGCTTCGACCAGGGAGACGGGAGTGGCCAACAACCCTTGGAGAAGGAGAACCGACGCCACTACGACGACCAACGATTGGCCAGCGTTCACCCCGGAGGGATGAACCACCCCCATCCACCGACGCATCGGAGATCTCGCCGAGACTCATCTTCGAATTATTACCGACAGAATATCTTCAACTGTTGTACGGAACACTAGTTCCTCCTCTTGTATTTGTGCACTTCGAAACTTTCAATATATTTAACTAACATTTGCTTTTACTTTCAATATTCAATTCAGTTGTATCTTTATTTCAAACTCCCTCGACATTCCCGCGCCTCCGAGCCGAACACTTCAGTGTTCCACGGGCGAAACGTTCCTTCGTGCCATCTCGCGTACGAATAAAACATTAATTATAAATTACCGGAATCCGGAACATTACAGATGGTAATTAAAGTTAGGTTAAGTTCTCGGTCATTTGTGCAACCGTAACATGTCAATCAGCCAATCACGTTGCGGTTTTGTTTTTCTGATAGACAATGCAACGGAATCTTGGGTACGCGATTGGCTGCGCAACTTGCACGATGAGCGTATTGCACTTCTTATTTGCGTCACCGAATCACCTGCTGGCTGACGCTGGTTCACCGCGTGTTTATGTCAGCACGTGTTAAGCGTCCGCCTGCTCGAAACTCGTGTTCTTGTCAAAGCCACCGTAAACAATGCCGACGAAAGTGAAAAACAATGTGCTCACTTACGAGGGTTGCAATTATTTGAAGTACCGATTGTTGCTGTCGACTTTGTCGGGAAAACCAGTGAGAATTACGGACATTAGAACAAACGACGACGATCCGGGATTGAAAGGTTAGTGCAGCGATGATCTGATTTTTGGGAATGCGATATTTGTGGATAATTAAGATTTGTATTTGTTAACAGAGTACGAAGTGAGCTTGATTCGTTTGCTCGATCGAATGACAAACGGAACAAAAATTGAACTGAACGAAACTGGTACGAGTCTCTTCTACTGCCCTGGCCTTCTGGTCGGCGGTGATTTGGAGCACGACTGCAGCTTGGAACGTGGCATCACTTATTTTTTGGAAGCTGTCATGGCTCTGGCACCTTTTTGTAAAAAACCTGTTGATATGAAGCTTAGAGGAGTCACCAACAACACAACAGGTATGAAGACCATTTGCTGTTGCGCAGATTATTAATCCTGGTTTTTATATTAGGGTGTAGAAAAAACTGAATTTTAATTACTTGCATCTTCTTTTTTTGTCACGAAGAGACAATGTGAAACGCATCTCAGCACACTAGAGTTTTATACAAAAATACTTCATCAATGATTATGAACCATTGTATAGCAATTTGGGTTACAATTTTTATTATCATTTTTGTCCATGCATTTGGTAATGAATTTTTATGTATTTGTAAACCACCTTAAATGAATTTTTTAAATCATTTTAATTAAATGAAATGGTCATCGATTGCTTTCTAACATCTTCATCACCTGTTAGTTTAATTGTCTTGCAATTTCTGTTCTGTTGAGAAGAAAATATTGAAAAAATGGGCGTGAAATTTTTGCCAATAACGCTCATTTTCATGCAGATCCGTCGATAGACAGAATGAAGTCAGCTGGAATTCCGGTTCTCAAGAAATTCCTGATGATAGATACGGATGTGGATCTGAAAATTTGCAAACGTGGAGCGGCGCCTCTGGGGGGTGGAGAGGTTCACTTCAAGTGCCCCATATATCGCAACATAAAGACTGTACACCTTCAGAACAGCGGAATGGTCAAGAGAATTCGCGGTGTTGCCTGCAGTATACGAGTATCACCGGCGATCGCTAATCGTATGGTGGACGCGGCGAAGGAAGTTTTACTGAAATTCATACCCGACGTGTATATTCACACGGACCACTGCAGGGGCGCGGCGAGTGGAAAATCACCAGGTGAATGCCGATTCTTCGCATCCCTTCTTTGTGATTCCGATTGATACTGATAGAAACCGATCAAATGGACAAAATTCCGTTTGGAAAATAATCGGTTCAAACGGGTTTCAATCGGATTTTTTCCCATCTTATTGGTTCTAATTGGATCTTTTAACCCGGGATTGCTCGATTCTCTTTTTACTCGAAATCATCTGCGTCCAAATTACGTTCTCCGTTTTATTCCCACACAGGTTTTGGAATAAGTCTAACAGCGGAAACCACGAACGGAATATTTTTCGGCGGTGAGGCCTTCTCCCCTCTGATGACGACCGGTTCTCTGCCCTGCGTCCCGGAGGATCTCGGCAAGGAAGCCGCTCACAAGCTTCTCGACGAGATTTACAGAAACGGCTGTGTGGATTCGCCGTTTCAGAGTATGACCGCGTTGTTCATGGCGCTGGGAAAGAAGGACGTGTCGAAAACGATCGTCGGCCCATTGACGCAAACAATGTAAGAAATAAAAAATGATTGTCAGAAAATTTCTATTTGCAGAATCAAAAGTAACGAGTTCTCACGTCGATTTCGTTTCAGGGTTCAATTTCTCCGGGATCTTCGAGATTTCTTCGGGATCGTGTTCAAACTGGAGCCCGCGAAGGACGAAGAGGATGAGGATAATGTGCTGGACCAGGTGCTCCTGACTTGCGTCGGTATAGGATACACAAATCTGAACAGACGCACCTTGTAATGTAGAAGAATCGTAAACATTTTCCTTTTGTACATAGATGTATTTTTAAGACAAGTTCGTTATCAGCAATAAACAGTAACGAATTTATTGAGACAGTCGTCTTTCGGTGAGTTCCAAAAAAAACGGCGGTTCTTGAAATCAGAGCGAAAAATTCTGGAGGCTCATCGGTTTGTCGGGCCACGCGGAAAAAACCTTGGCTCTCAGATCCCTCCAACTTTTCTGATACGAATCGCACCACTGCTTGCAATGATAGTAGTTTATCTTCTTCGGATGCTTCGGTATATTTTTCAAGAGGCAATAATCGTCGACGGTCTTGAGAAAAGTCCGTAGAAACGCTCTTCGGCTCACGAGCAAACCGCTTCCTTTTTTACCTTTCGTTGCTCCCTGCTTGCGGCCTTCGACGGCTACTTCGGTGTCTCTGTCAAAGTGAGAATCATTGAGACACTGAATATCGACAGTTCCGCGGAATCGAAAAAAATCGATATACCTTTTGCGAACGGCGCACCACACGATGCTGGATGGACAAGGATGCGACCTCTCTGAGCTTTTTCGGTGCAAAAAAGACACCGTAGCTTGGAGGATAATCGGTCCAGCGATGTCTGCACCGAATCGTCTGTACAATCCGCGCTCCATGGCCTCGTGAGAAAAGGGGCATTGCCCTCCTATTATTATAGTTTTCAATCGTAAAACCGGCACGAATAACGACAAAAACGATCCTTGTATGCCAACAACGTTCCATCTGTAATATTTAAATTCGTAACTTCAAACCGAATTACTTAATTATGTGCCGACCGAGATGATCATCGCGCAAAGCTTTATTAATGACATTTATTTTTTACTTTCAACTACTCACGTCGTGAGCATTATTTTTTTTTTAATTAGGAAAAACCTCGTATTTACGTACTTTGCTATTTTATCTGAGCACGACAAGCTCAGCGTGGGATCTCCTCGACCGGGCTTCGTGCGCAAAGGTCCAGTGACGTGATAATCGATTCCCGCTAAATGAGAATCTCGCTTTGATTCGGAAGCGAGACACTTCGCTCCGGTCCTGTGAATGTCCGTGACTTTATCTTTCGCGGCAATTATCGATCCGTTTCCGCTGCAATCCGCTTCGATTTTTTGTCTTTTAGCCGGTGCATTTGTGCTAAAAGTCGCGGATTCGTTCATAGGTATTATGGAGCAATCACCGCAGGGTGTTTGACTACAGTAAAAGTGAAACGACACACCAGGCTTTATTTCGATTTGTTCGTCTGTATTCATGACAAAAACTTGGCTGTCTTTAGTAGAAAATAGTAAATCAATTTGTTCGTATAAATAGCGTAGGAAGGCACGTCTCGCGAGAATCTCCGCGTGAGAGTCACTTAATCTATTGCCGATTTCGTATAAATTGCAATTCGTCAGTTCTCCACCACCCAAGCATTTCGTCCCAGTGGCCAACGACACGAGGGACAGAACGTCGTCGGCGTTCTTTAAAATTACACCCGCCAAGACTGTCCATTCGTTTTCCCCCGGTTTGCCAGTTTTCCTCATCGAGTTGTACTTGTTGATGCACAACGTTGCAACAGCGTCCGCGTGATCTCGCATTTTTTCTCCTTCCACCAACGACATTGCGATTTATCTTACGGTAATTATGGAAAATCGTTTTATCCACAAATTGCTTTATGACACGTTGTCGGGATCCCAGGCATATTTTTCCTGGGGCAAACTCGACAGAGCCGTCATCTGCTCCTCATTGAGTGTAAATTCGAGTTGAAAGTTATCTCGGATGTGAACTTTCTGCACAGCTTTGGGAATGATTCCTGAAAAGGGATGTGAAAGTACGGTCGTTGTTTTTTTTAGCATGCAGTATTTTTTTTGTTTGCGCTGCAGTGGAAAAAATGGTTTACTTCAGTCTTGTAAATACATTTAAATTAAATCCATTCTTTTCTCGTCTCACCAATATTTTGCTGCAGAGCCCATTTCAAGAGCACTCGTGCTGGTGAAACATTCAGCTCGGCAGCTACTTTACAGACCACAGCGTCTTTTAAGAGCGACTTGCGACTGCTGGTTCCAAGGGAAGAATAAGCTTGAACATGAATCGCTTCTTGGCTGCAGAATTTAATTAACTCCGTTTGCCTATAATGCGGATGGCATTCGACCTGTAATTTAAATTTTGGAAATTGGGTTTCGCTCCAAAATACAGATACTTGGATGCTGAATTGTTGAAAAAAACGAAAACAAAACTGACTTGATTTACTGCCGGTCTCACGTTGAAACAATTCTGCAATAAGTGCTGAAGATGCTTGATATTATAGTTTGAAACTCCGATGGACCTAAGGAGACCCTGCGATTTCAATTCTACCAGAGTCTTCCAAGTGTGCGTTCTCAGTTCGACGTTTGCATCGGAATTCTCTGGAATTCCAGCCTTACCAGGCCAATGTATCAGAAAGAGATCGATGTAAGAGACCTTCAGAGCATTCAGAGCCGATTCAACGGCACTACGAATTTTTTTGGGGTCTCCGTGATCGCTCGGAGCTGTAAATAATGTCAGAACCTTCATGAGATTCTGGTAAACTTTCTGAAACTGCTGACCAATTTCCTCCGAGCCATGAAAAATTTTAATCAAAAACAATGATAGATTTTTTGTACTCTGCAGTTGAAGAAAATTTACTTTTTTGTCAATCGCAAATATCTTTCAGTTTTTTTTTGTTTCTTAAGGGTCTTGGGGGACGTTTTCTTAATCTTTGAATGGCAACAACAATAACTTTAAAACGAGAAAAATGGCTCACACAGCTTTGTAGTGATGAAAATGTCACTTCTGGTCAGGTTGTGCTTAGGCAATAACGTTTTGAGGGCATAACCTATATCTTCCTCGTTTCTGTACACAGCCGCGGTGTCTGCGAAAAGTAAATGGAAAGAATGTAATTTATATCGACACGACGAGAATTACAAAATTTTCATTTTTTTTAAATTTCATTCATACCGATCGAACGATATCCCACTGTCAAGGCCTCGTTAAGCACGTTATATATAGTCTCTCGCCCCACAACTTTAAATGTTCCGACTGCAAAATATCATTACAATTTACTGCACTCACCTAAAACGAACGTTAACTCTACACATCTAAATCCAAATTATACGTTTTCAAGTTTTTCTGTTTTTCGTTTTCTGATCGTATTATTCTTACTTCCGACGAGTGGCATACTGTAGCCACTTGATAGTATCTCGCATTGTTGATTTGCCTCCATAATTCAACCTTCGTTAATCAATGCCGAACTTTTTAGTGCGGGAAATGTACTTTTTGTTATTGTAATTTGAACGCAATTGTTTACTTTATCTTGGAAGACACTGCGACAATCGTCTGTCACTGCACACGTGCGCGGAGTTCGTAAAACGTTATTGCGAATGGCTTTATATGTGACTCATGACGCAATTCACATGGAATTTTGAGGCTATATATATGTATATATTGCGATGCGCTGTACCTATGCGCGATGGACGAATATAAGCTGCAAGAGTAATTTTCAAATATTCTAATTGTAAAGAGAAAATTGTTGTGAGGATAAATTGCTTTTAGGCGTTAGAAATGGTTGGAAAGTCTACGTAACATATTTCGATCAATGATTTGGACACTTTTACAATTATAGTATAAATTAAATTTTTCATTTTGACGAACTCAAAATGAAATCGCGATAACTAATCAGCTTATCATTGCGGCTAGCGTTACATATTATTTGAATAATAATTCTAGGGATACTAAGATTCGGGATACCATACTATACCTGGATGACCTTTTTTTTTTGGGATAAAAGGATATAAAATACCACACGATGCAGGTTGATTTCTGATGTAGATTTATTACTTCTAATAATAGGTGTTGAAAGGTTGCAGTGTAACAAGAGTATTAAAAATATGTCTCTATCGTTCTTCATAACGAAACACGGTGTAGGCCATGTTCTATACTATATGTCTGTGTAGTCGTGGCACCTATGGAAAATACATATTCCACCTTTAAATAATATGCATATATATGGATGTTTTGTATGGTGATGTTACCTGGCGCGCCTTACAACAAGTTTGCTTTCTCCTTTGTTTTCTCTTTCTTTTTTTTTTTGTTCAACGAAATCGACAAGAATATAGATACTGAAACTTCCAACCCGTACATGCCTCCACAACTTTTTTTTTATTCTTGCAGCAGTGAATGATACAAGTCTTTGAAGTTGTGTCGATAAAACGTGAGGATTCGTTTTTTTTGCCTTTTTTTTTGGTAAATATAAAGCTGCTTTTCGTCAATAATTCATTTTTTTGCGACCTCCATCTTCAATACGAGGTCCTCTCGAAGGATGTCCGGATATTTAATATCAGTTGCTTATTTAAAAGAAAAAACGTATACGCTGTAAAATCCAATAGCGAAAAATCGTCGAAAGAAAAATTTTACTATAAACAGCTATTAGTACATACAAACTTTCGTGCATTTTGTAAAGAATTTTCGTATATGCCACGAAAGTTTCAATTAATTTCTCGTAAGTCACTCATGGTATCGGTGATATTAAACTGTATAATAATCTATATTTTTTTATATATATATATTTATATATCTACACATGTTCTTTTATTTGCGATCTCATAGCAATCTATATACTGATGTAAATAATATAAGAAGTACTATACTCCGTAATCAGATCTTAACAGGGATTTTTTTAAAAGTCCGAAATTACTTTGTATTGTCGTCATCGCAAATGAAATATTGCCACGATATCCTGCACGATGATAAAGTACGTGCTAGAGTTAAAATAAAATACAGATCTAAGTAATGTAGACACAATTTTAACCGGAGCGCGCAAGCTCCATTGCGATCTCTTGCGAATTGAAAATAATTGTTTCGTTTTTAAATCCTTTTCCAATAGTCCCTACAGTGTCGATATATTTAATCGCGTACTTACGACGTGAGTATCGGTTCGCGCACGCAGGTTCTTCACGACGAAACGTGCGAATCCATACGTGTGTTAATAATATAATCATCTTTCATACTTGTAACAGTTACGTACGATAATAATAAAATATAATTCCAAATTGATTCGGTATATATATATGAATATATATATATATGTGTGTGTGTAAACTTAAGTAGATTGCAGATCACTCTTTTATGCATGCTAATGCCTGTTTTATGCTTCAAGCATATACACAAAAGACGAGCTACCAATAACAGCGGTTCGCGTTCCTCGTTGACGAGAAGAACCTTCGCCGCAAATAATAAACAATGGGCACAATGATTCCGTGTAAATAATTGTACAGATTAGACGTATAACTAAAATTCCTTATAGTTACATATATGGCAGATCTAAAAGTTATAACGAAGTGCGATTAATGTTATGTTAATCCACATTTAAGTAAATCAATCTCTCACGCAATCGCTCGACTTCACTTGTGCGAAACAAATGAAACATACAGATTTAATCAATATTTATAACTTATGAGATAATAATTTCGCAGCGATAAGTGTTAACAACAGATATAATCCTTTTTTTGATCACGTTGATTCGCCGATAGAACCGTGCTCCGTTGACTATATTATAAATTCATTTAAGATCAACGGCGCGGTTAGGCTCTGTTTCATAGAAATTCACAATATACTCTCTATATCATCTCGAAACAATTTTTTTTTTATAATAGAGGCTATAGGAAATTCCGGGAGCTCGATCTAAATGACTGGATTTTTGCTCCGAAGAATTTTGCGATGTATTGCACGTTTTTGTAGTTCAGCATGAGATATGCAAAAACCCTGCTATGCTGACGAGAGTGATCTCCTCGCGTATATCCTACGTTATATAATTAGCCGAAAGAAAAGAAAAAAATGTTCAGAAACGTGTATTGCCTGGCTAATTATATCGGCTCGCAACTATCGCACTCATACGGACTAATAATCTTAATAAAAATACCTCATATTCGCCAGTTGTGTCAGAGGTCCTGGCCGTCGTGGGCGTCTGTCGTCGCTCTGTTTCCCATAATACACGCTGCGAATCTTCTTTACGGCGTGTTTTTGTTTGTTTGTTTTTTTTTTGTTTTTCGAAAAATATTTACTCGGAGGATTGACAATAGTGTCTCAAAGGTTGCACTTGTTGACGAATCATGAATGTTTGCTGCTGCATAAATAAGTACTAAGGAAAACCGCGATAACGTGAAAAAATTGGCACTGACGAAATGCGCATAGATAAATTGCGAGCGCGGGGCCCGCCGCTGCGTTTGAATCGTCTAAAGAAAAATGTTGATATCTACGCGCGATCTTGAAGTAATAAAGAACCTAAAAAAAAGTACAATCCTTTGGAGTTTGATGGGATACAGGATGGTGGATAAGCTTGACGAACAGGGCTGGTGACGCGGACGGCGAAGACGCTCGGCTGGGTGGTGAACCAATCATACGCGGATGCTGTTCCAGAGTCCAGGTGTTAGCACGGGGCGAGTGGATTCCATTGTTAGCACTCCAAGCCTACAGGCCATGGACAACCAGGGTTAACAAGAAAGAAAAGAAAAAACAGTTTTGTTAGTGTTTCGATTATGATTGATCGACGTTAACATTATTATTTTCTAATAGCTCATCAGCTGAGAGAAACATTGTTAATGGAAAGCAATGCTTTTAACGACGTCGTTATTTCGCAATTTCAAGTGTGCAACATCTGATTTCTCGTAAACGAGCGACAAAGAACTGAAGTTAATACAAAAGTTGTGACCTTCGTTTGCACGATTTCGTCGGAAAATAATTGCCAATCTCAATCGTGCAACTCGCGATATGTTAGAATAAGAGAATGGACACCGCGAGTCGACACGAGAAATGCATTGCTTTGCACGTCATAGATTTAAAAAAATATATTAGTTTGAAGCAGTTGTCTTTGATGTATACAAATGAAATGTAACGAACAGAAAAATCCTTCTTTGTAACAGTTACAAGAGACCTGCGCCATATGTTATATCTGTAGCAGGCAACTCCTGGCAGAGATTCGACAAGTATAAATATATAAATAATTTTATTTTTATATGGCTCGTGTACCCTCCCCGCGCATAGGACAGGCAAAGAGACTAAGAATAATTCTAGGAATAAAAGTTGTTAAGAATATTAAAGTTTAGATTTCGTGATTGAAAAAAAAATGCAGAAAAAAATCTGAACGTTGTTGCGATTAGAACGTAACATTGTCTTTTGTACGGGCTGCATCCAACCCATTGGATGCATGTTTGCACGAGATCATTGATGTGTAGGAACACCGGAGGCATTAAACCTTTTGTTATTCATAGTTATTGCCATTGCGAGTAATCAACAACCCGTTACTCCGTTTGAATTATCCACCGATTTTAGAGGCAGCTTGGGTGTGCACCTGCCACCACATAGCAGTGCTAAGTAAGTGACATTGTATTTCAAGGACCTAATGCACAGTTATATGGCTCGTAAATTGCTTTCATATTAATTGATAATAATAATTATTAATTTCCCATCAGCAAGCGGGTGTCAGAAAGGCTCATGAGTTACGCACGTGCCGTGTAGGACAGATCTATCATACAGTTCCAGGCATTTCAGAAGCATATATATTTATATTATTTTACAGTATTAAGATAAATAAAATAAATAAAAATAAAAATTAAAAAATGTGTAGACGTTAGTGTCAACTTGGCCATGTGGAGCATTTTTGTTAGTTCAATAAAAGATGGTGCTGTTGTGCAGACTATGTGATGGATGAAAAAAAAATAATAATATTGCGTCTATGATACGGGTGTCAATATATAAAATTATGTAAGAATGTTAGTGGTAATACGTGAAAGGGTGGGACGCCAGCTTTTTAGGCAGCGTTAACGCTTTGCCGTGTGATACGTCGTTCGCCTGAAGACACTATTTTCCGTTTATTTCGATCGAATTGCGCCGAATATTGTTTAACCGTGGGCAAGCAGGTAGACCGACTGTTGGAACAAAAATCTACTGCAACTTGTAACGAGGATATTGTGCGACAAATGTGGAAAAAAATGCAGAAACACTAATCCTCAATGATCGTGGAAAATTACGAATTATCAATGTCAATGTATTTTCTCGTTATTGAAGACTTTCAGCAGTTGACAAAAAGTATCCACGACGATGAATTACAGATCTGGGTGCCGTACGGTTAATCAATTGTGGCCGAGCTGATTCGCGAAAACAAAAAATCTTCGCGTCGCACCGCGTTACCACCCCTGTCATTTTATTCGTAACGAACAAAAAATCTCTGATCTTGGTATTATTTTTTGTATAAATATTTATTCAAATCATATAATAATAATTATATATTGTATATAAATTTATATACAGTTTAAATGGAAATTCGATAAGTGTTCCACAGGCACAAGTTGCCAAAAAAAAAGAAGAAATTAACAAAATGCAAAATATGTATAATGTCCTGGAAATTGTTTTTTCTTTTTGTTCTCTCGCTCTCTCGCTCTCTCGAAACGGTGATTGAAAAAAGAATAGATCTTATCGATATGAAGCACCAATTCTCAATTCATTGTATGCCTTTGCGCCAACACCACACTGCCCCTAATTTGTTGGACGTCTAGATTTTTCTGGAGAGTCTTGGCAATATGTTATCTTTTTTTTTTTTTTTTTTCAATGGCACAAAGGACTCGGCTTGTTGTGGGTAACATATCCCCGTGCATTTGTCGGATGGGCAGTGCTTCGAATAACATTTCTTCTGATCGGTTCTGAAGCGGGGAGGTGCGCACCCACACCGCGTGTTCTCCCCGTACAACATTTTACGGTGGCACAAGAAAAAAATATAAAATAAAGAGAAAACAACAACAATTCTAATCGAATGACCTCCTTCTCATACAACTTCTCATACATCCTGTAGCATTTACTGTTGCTTAGACCTAGGAGCGGGGAGTTGCGCCAGATATATTTACGAACGAATAACATCATAAATCCTTCATTGTTCATCGATATTCACTGGAAGACATACTTTTTCAAATTTTCGTACACTGCACGCTGCTCGCTTTCCCAATGTATGATTTGCTTTCCATTGATTCTCATCAAGGTAGCCCGCGAGAAGCTTGGCCATCGGGTTCCCTTCGGCGAGCGATGCCGATGGTGTCAAGAAAGCCGGTCAAACGACGAGATTCGTCTTTGCGCCGCGACGATAATGTCTCGCTCGTCGGGCAAAAACGAAGCTCGCGGTTTTTAATGATAGGAGAGACAAAAAAATAAAAACAAAGTCATGTAATACTGCTGGCGCGGATCTCGTGGCTGGAGACTGCGATCCGACTGTGAGGACGTCGTTCGTCCGGTGAAAGACGACAATTCGTGGGACGGTTTTTCTTTTATTGCGTCGAGTATATACGATTAATTCTCCGATGGTTCAACTAACCGTAACACTAGTTCTTCAGGGCAAGTCAAACCGACAATCACGTTTACGCAATCGAATGTTCAGTTCGATCAATAAATAAAGTCGGAAATTCAATATGAACGAAAAGTAGGAAAATCGTATTCCGCATGTCATGTCATGGTAATCGTGATCTAAGCAAAAATAATGTAAATCAAAGTCCACGAGATACGTATAATTTAAGATGAATTTACAAGTCACCAAGGGTTTGTATTAAAAAAAAAAAAAAATACGACGTAGCGTGTCGGATCCTAACGAACCACCGGAGGACCAATCGAACGAGCCAAACTTCGGGTACCGGTGGAATCGATGGACTTCAGGTACACAGTGCAAGCTCGCACGCGTCGTTCGCGTGGACGAGGCGCGCGGACTCTGGCATACATTGGTAAGCGACGCAGGCTGGATAGTATTTATATACGAAATAGTATATATAACGTAAATGAAGGTTTGTGCACAACTAACCTTTCCGCGGAGACGCGACTGTAACTCTGTATTCACGAGAGAGCGCCGGCCCTTTGATAAGGGTGCTCGCGAATCTGACCCAGGTGCCTACGCTGCTTCGCAGCGGCTGCTGCACCTGTTCCCCAACATAGAAATGTGAGTAATCGACTCGCTACGGATTTGCCAACATTGTCCGTAGCCGCTGGGCGACCACAAAGTCGTATTCTGCCGCTAATGCTAACACTGTTGTTTATTTCATCGACAGAAAACACATTTTCTTAATCACTTTGCGATGTTTGCTGAGCGTGAGCTGCAAGAAAATACACGTTATAATGAGGGTAATCGTTTCGAGGAAAGAGAAATGGTATTCCGACCGGTGCGGAGTAGCAAACGGTTCACCGCCTCGCACTTCACGCACAGCAAAATGGCACACGCGTCTACGTCCCGGAATTAGCAAACAGGCTGACCACAGCGATACACAATAGATATTAGAGAGTTTTGTACTTGCGGCAAGGTTAAGCGTGTTTTCTCTTAAATGCATAATTTCGTGGCGTTCGCGCCGTGAAATGACTATTGTTCGGTTTGATTGTTCGTGGCGGTCGTCGAATTGCAGAGTCTAAAATGTGGAGCGCCGAGTTTTTCCGCGCGCAAAGCGCGCGGCACTGTACTCACGTTTGCCAAATTTCGGGGACGCATGCGCGTAATTTATAACGATAATTACACGGCAAATCAAATTTTAAGTCGTACGAGCGATCGATTATTACCTAAAGATCATAATAATCGGAAGATCCCGCCGGGGGGCCGGATTTCCCTCTCACTCAGATATATATGGCTGCAACTCGGTGTTTTTTTTTGTTCTTTTTTCTTTCTTTTTTTTCGTTTTGATTCTCAGAGGAAATCAGGTAATATCGTAATACGTAAACTAAAATGTAACCAGCCATTTCACTCATTCAAAGTCACAATGAGTATTAAAATTAAGACCTATACTGCGCGCCGCCTTTACCCTTCGCATAAATATGGCTAAATCTTTATAAAAATAAAATTAAATAATCGATATAAAATAATATAAAATAATGTACATGATTCTGGTAATAGCATATTCATTGCTCTTCGAAGACTATTCATGGAAAAGGATCCGGTGTCGTTTGTCACGCGTCTCGCTCTGCATGTTCGCGAGTTTTATCATCAGTTAAAAGACAGAATTTGGCACTTGATGTTCCTCTCCGGTTTCTCCGCGACTCTGTGTACGGTAAGCAGTCGAGACGGTTGGATCTTTTTCAACGTGTAGTCTTCGATACGCTTAAACACCTACAAGTATACGCTAGAACCATCAGTCCTGAATAAAACGCGGTTGTTTGGTCCCTGGGTAGTTTCCCTACACCTACTGTCTGCCTAAACCCTACGCCTACCTATCACCGGCGAAGTTAGTTGACAACAAAACAAAGTTGTTATACTGCAATAGAATTGACGAAACTAAACTGACAAGGAAACATCCCGAAGCGCTACGACCCGATTATTACCGGTTACAGCTACAGCCTAAGATGCTACATTCGATCCGATACCTCCAGCCGTGCAGGCGGACGACCTCGGTGACTCTAGGCCTACGTGCGGTCCGATTCGCTGACGAGTCGAACGAATGTTATTAGATTTTTGGGGGGCGCACAGCGCGCTACGTTATCCGAATTAAAGTATAGATCGTAATGCCGTCCCAGTACCGCCAGTAGTTGTGCAGAACCACATAATGAACACTTTGAGATGTCTCCTCGTCGAAGTTATCTGTCGGATTAAAAGGAGGCATTCAAAATTCGCATTTTCTAAAAGTTTCTTTCCTCGATAATAACAAAAAAGAAAAACGCTTTGAATGAAGCCGAGGGATTAACGAATTTAGTTTCTCGTTCGTTCAGTCAATTCTTTGGACTCGACGATCTCGGAGTGTGTAAGCGAAAACGTGAGGCGAGCGAGTCTCGTGGTAAGGCGGACGGTTCCTGTTATTTGTTATTCCCGTTTCTTTTTTAGTTCTGGCGTTTTGTTTTAGACCAACCCTAGGGATATCCACTCGAGATTCTAGTAGTACTTTGTAGTGTTAACTGGTAATGCCTTTGCATCGGATGCTAACGATCGAACATAATAGACGACAAAAAAAAAAGAACGAAAGAAATATTTTTTAAAACCAACGTAATGACAAATGCGAAAATTAGCAAAGTTGCATTAATGACCCATCACCGTATTATCGATAAACAATTGTAGAAGAAAGGTCGGAGCTTTTAGTACGTATAATTAGTACGTAAATGAGATAAAGAATCACGACTCGCGATCTTTGAGACGCATCGACGCGCGTGTTTAATCTCTTTAGATGTTACGTCGGGGGAAGAAAAAAAAACGAAACAAAAATTATATAAAAAAATCTGCAAAAGCTAATATTCTAATACTCACTAACCTGCTACTTTTCAATAAATATAAATATATGTATCTATGTGTATATAATATGTAAATACGACTTGTATAACTACAACAATGAATGGCCTTTGATTATTGCATTGAGTAATGCACGAGAATGTGCCACACGATTGGACGCCCCGTGGGCACGACGCCCCGGGGATCCTTATATAGAGAGTATATTTCCGTTTGGTATGTAAAAACAACGTTACTTACAGTTACGGGTAAGTATGCGAACGCATGCTTGCTACGTATATTACGAATTATAAATTGATTACGGGGGTAACGGAATACTTTGCGCTATCGCGGAGAATACGGACTTTTTCTTGTGTTATCCCACTGCCAATTGTGTGATGCGCGACGTAATGCTGAAAAGTGTTCAACTGACTTTGTTACCATGCCACTTTCAATACTGTTAGCATTGAAATAATTATAACAACTGTACCGAGTAAACCCAAAAACGTGAATCTTTGAGTCTATCGATTGAATCACACACAACTCTCAACCCGAGTTCGTTAAAGCAAAAATTACAAATACGTGTTTTCGATTTTTTTTTTTGTTTCGTTTGCGAAAATCAAATTTCTAATAATTTCACCATTGTGCGGAGTCGAATGATCGAAAGAGTAAAAAAAAAATCTACGTAAAAAAGAAATAAATACAAAAAATGTGCAGGCGTCGTGGACGAGGCATGGCAACCCCGAGGCAAAATCCGAGAACGTCGAAGTTAGTGCGTACGTATTAATCGACATATAGGCCATCCCGTTAAACGCAAATCTCTCTCTATCTCGCCCGGCCCTATATGAAACTTCTGGACTAGTATAGAATCTGCATTCTCGTTCTTTCAGTAACACGCTAATTACGCTATCCTCTCTATGACGCGCAAGCACCTGAAACCCTCGTCGCGGGCGTCGTCGCGTCGTGATGCTTTCGTTAAAGATACAACAGAAATTGTAAAAAAAAAAAAAAAAAAAAAAAAAACAAGAAAACAAAATTGTCAGAGAATTGCGGAAAAAAAGGAAAATAAAGGTGCGAAAGGATCGCGAAGAGACTTGCGAACGAAAACGTGGAACCCTGACGTTCTGCCGACGTGTGAGTATCGTTATAACGACGCGACAAGCGTTTCGTGTGAACCGCTAACGATTGAAATGACGCGACTAGTAAATGACTGGTGATAAGCTATTTCTTAAAATCCTACGAGCGCCTACACGTCCGCAACGCGTAGAAGACGGCTGATAATAATTGTATATAAAAAAAAAGTCGAGGACGAATTTTGTCATCGTACGCACGTTAGTCGTACCCGACGCGTTAAACATTTACGATATCGCAATAGAAATAATTATCGTAATAATAATAAATCGTGTCATCGACAACAATTGAAACTGCCCGGTGTTCTTCGGTTAAGGCCTAACGTGAACGGCTGCATATTTCGACCGTTAAATGTAAGCAATGTAAAGAACTCGGGCTCGAGCCTAGCGTCAGCGAGCAAACAACCCACCAGAATGGTCTGCAGTGGCGTACTCGGTGAGCAGCGGAGACGCCGCCAGGGCCGCGTAGTTGGCGTAGTCGGCGTACGGCGTGTATATGAGGCCATGGGGGTCTCCGGCTGAGAGTAGAGATCCTGGTGGTCCGGAGCCGTTCAGCAGCGACGCCGCGGTCGTCGGGACGGATATTCGTGGCGAGAGGATGAGCGGCGCGCCCAGCGGAGCGTTCTGGGTTCGCATTTGCGTGCCAAGTCCTGGCAGAAGACGCTGAGTCTCGGCGGCGGCGGCCGCCACGCGCCTCCATTCCTCGTCGCAGGCTGCAATGTCAAACGCTATACTGACTCTTTAGGCTGAACTCGTTAACCGTTGGTTGAAGAAAAAAAAAATGATCATATCAATTCGAAATTTTTATTGTGAATTAATTTGCGCTTTTTGGATCAAGAAAAGGCGCTCGTTCTCATGTGGAAAACGTTATACTGAGTTTTTAGGCTGAACTCGTTAACCGTTGGTTGAGGAAAATAAAATTCATATAAATTCGAAATTTTTATTGCGAATTAATTTGCGCTTTTTGGATCAAGAAAAGGCGCTCGTTCTCACGTGGAAAACGATGTACTGAGTTTTTAGACTGAACTCGTTAAGCGTTGAAGAGAAAAGTAAATACATGAGTCGAAAAATTCCTGGGCTCTCTAGGGTGAAAAAAATTAATTGTGTGCAAAGTTAGATATCAATTGAAGGCTCGAAACTGTGACCAATTAATTTACCGTTTTGGATCAAGAAAAGGCGAACGTTCGCACGAGGAAATGCGAGCCGCTACGTGCCTAGCGCGTGGTATTCGGATCGTTTATCTTCCGCGTGCCCCGAGTGGAGTCAGCGATCTCCTTTCGTTATTGTTTTTCATTTTGTTTGTTTGTATTATATAAAACGAGTTTATTGAACGGAGCGAAGAGGCACGAGAGAACCCGTGAAAAAAGTCGGGAAGAAAAATAATATACCCGTACGTAAAGCTTTTTTGTGTTTTTGCACTGGTGTATTAAATTTCGCGGATAAATAACGTCGGATCGACGATCCATTAAACGGGAATGGGTCTGATTTACCGTACCGCGATTGTACGGTTGATAGAAAGTCCCATAAACATTTCTGCTGTCAAGGTGCAAAGGCTTGTTTATCGATTGCTAATTTTGCAACGAAATTATTGCCTCAATCTAATTTCCAGCCAATTATTTACCCTGCGTTATGCAATATTTACCTGCAGCGGCCGCAACTTTGGTGTTGGAGTCCCTGTACGTGCCGTTTATTATGGCGAGCTCCATGAGCTGCCTCTTCTTCAGCTCGTCCTCGCCATCAGCCTGCTAACAATCGACATCACCGTCAGGATCTTCGCAAAATTTACTTCACACCACATTCACTCGCTCCACGCATTGCATTTGTTATACGCTTTCAGAGGTTCGGAAATTCTTGTTAGTCTCGTGCGATAAATATAGAATTGCGATGAAAATACAGGGGGGAAGAGTGTGGAGAGGGAGAAGAATTTATCGCGGATGGGAATAACGAAAGTAGTTGGAACTGTCTCACCACGGGCACGAGCAGCTTCTTGACTTCCTCGACGGCGCGGGCGAGCTTCAGAGTGGCTCGGTTCTCGGTGTCTTCGACCGTAAGTAACACGTGCAACTCGTCTGTCAGGTGTTCCCAGTTTGGCTTTCCTCGGTTCTGCTCCTCCTGTCGAGATAAAAATAAATTAATCGATCGGTCGGTTTTCGACGAGAACTTCTCACCGTCGCTATCGACAATGTCTACGTATCCTCGGTGAAGGAAAAACAAAATCGTGGAGTCGTATAATGTTGCGAGCACAAAGTACAAAAAATGTGTGCATTAAAAAGAAAACAGGAGGTCGACCAACAGGGCTTATCACCACTTTACTCGTACTTACAATAGCCCCAGCTCAATTTCCAATCGCAGCTTGCAAAAAGTCATCACTATTTATATATAAAAAAAAATTTGCAATTGTCCGCCTTTCCCGTTTTGCTTTTGAAAAATTAAATTCTCTCACGTGCCACACGGAGCGATGATAACGAAAAAAATACCGGGAAAGAAGTCAGGAATTTCTGCGTCAGTCTCGGTCCGTGCAGCCCGGGTGAAGCCCGGGAAATTTTCGAGTGCACGAGGCGTCGCGACGATTAGCACGCTCGTTTCTTTGTCACGGGCCGAGTCGAGTGCCTCGCATGTACCGCTTATTAGACGCCCGGAGACAAAACCGCGCACAGACGAACATATTTTACCGTCGCTGCTTTGTGTTTCACGCAGCTGCCTAAATAACAGTTGTCAAGCTAGTCTCGTCGTTCGACAAGTGAATGCAGGGATATTCTACATCAGTATAGGGCGTAATATTTTTCTGCTTTCATTTCAAAATCTAGTTTCATATTTTTTTCTTCACATTTTTTTCATGGTTTTTCTTATAACCGAAGATTACACATTTCCAATTTACAATTGTAAAAACAGTACTTTTACAATTTTAAGATTAAGATTTTTAAGATTTTTTAGTTTTTTCTCAGCAGTATTTTTTTACAATTTTAAGATTATGATTTTTAAGATTTTTTTTTAAGATTACAAATTTCCAATTTACAATTGTAAAAACAATTTTTTTTTTTAGAAGAATGACCCAAGAGTCGTGGAGTTTTATGGGCGGACACCGACCTTCCAGGGAGAAGGGAAAAAGAGACGAATCGAGCGACGCGATCGGGGTCGCCGAGGAACGAAGCTGTTGCGCCTTCATCGTGTGACCACGATCGCGTCGCGCTCGCGGAGCCGAGAGAGAATCGAGACTCTCGCGAGTCCGTGCAACACGATTATAAGGTAAAAGTCAGTGACCACGTCCACTCATCGACGACGACGCGGGGCTCTTTGCCTTCTTACCTCGCTCGTCCCTTCCCTCTCGCTCTGCTTCACCCGGCCATGCCTTAATCGGCATGAATTTTCCTTCGCGATCCGCGCGATCGCGATATATAGCTTCGAACGACTCCGCGAACGCGTTTGCTCGCGGGCATCACGACCTCGCTTTATAACGTGGAAAACGGGGAATTTCTCGCTCGCTCGTTAAACCCATCGCACGGATCGAGTCATATTTGTCTCGGGTTTTTTTTTTAAATAGTCCATTTAAAAAGAGACGTAAAACCGAGACATTTAAGTAGATTTTTTTCTTGACATTTATATATATTTAAAAAAACTACTGGTCAGCAAATATTTCAGGAACGAATTAATAAATAAATTTTACCCAAAAAATGTACGGCGTATTCTTTTCAAATAATTTTCTTTCTTTTTAGAATCTGGTGGATCAATTTTTTGTTCGTTCGTTTATCGTAATTCGATGAAATAACTTTTGCCAAATTTTCAATCTGTCTCCCTTACCTTCTTCTTGTCCCGCATGGATCCCTTTCCTCGGACCATGATTTTGCAACCCGTCTCCTGTTCCAACTGTTTCGCGGTCATTCCACGGGGTCCAAGAATCCTTCCGACAAAGTTGAACTGAAAGAGAGAAGAATAAAAAGGAATTAATCAATCTGTGAATTATTGTAGCATGAAAAAATATGGCGAAATAAAATATTCGGTATTCGATCGTGCAATCGACACACCGAAGGCTTCTTCGTCGTTGCACGAGCGATAAATCGCGGTAACGCACTCGCGACGCGTGAATCACGTCAATTTCCGAACTTGCGTAACTCGGCAGCAGCCGCCAGTCGCATTTCGCACAGGGTCAACGCGCTCGTTAACGAATCGTACGGTATAATGACCGATTATTACCGCGACGCTCGTCGTAGCTGCTACGTGAGAACAATTTGCGAGCAGGTATTAATGGTACATCGCATTGCTGCGGTTGGGAGATAAGCGCTCGAGCCTACGATCCCACAATCTCAGCCTATCGGTGCTCGAGGCGCAAGATATCTGCTGAAGATATTGGCAAGTTCACCAATAGATGCACGAGACTTGTTCAACGTCACTGGGGAAGATAAAGTTAATCTACGACCAACTGCTGTACCGTAATAAGGACACCAATGAGAGGTGATTGTAATCAAATCGGACGCTTGTCTTAATTTTTTTTTGTACACAAAATAATTGAATTATTTTGTATTTTTTACAATTTTTTGTCCAATGTCTTATTTTTTTAATAATTATATAATTGATAAAAATAAGTAATATGAACATTAAAAAAATACTTTTGTATCGATTGTACTTTGTCCTCTTATAAAATTGTTAAAAAACCAAATGAAAGTACAACGCAAAAGTTTATACGAATTATGTGTATCGCAGTTTTTACTAAGTCTCGCAGTTTCGTTATTACAAAATATTATTACAAATTCCCGGTCGCAGCACGAGGCAAACCAATGTTTATAAATACGCACGAACCCGAGACCTCGTGCAGTCAGCGCTTGTAGGTGGAGTCAGGTTCGCGAGGCAATAATCGAAACGATAATTCCCGCCGGAAGAGTGAAAAAGTGAAAATCGTAAACTTCGCTCTCGGAACAGTCGACGCGTTTTAACGATCCGCCGGCGCGCGTCCTCGGGGGTTCTGCGGTCGTGAGCAAAGAATAGACGAATAGTTCCGGTCAAACACCGTGCAACACAGAAGAGTGGAAGACTCGGAGAGAGACTGCACCGAATTCTGCAAAACGCAATAACTTGGATTCATATTTCGCCCGACAAATATTCTCTTTTCTCATATAACGTCATAAATATATAGGCGATACACGTGCGATTTTCTTTCGAGCTGAGGATCTTCTTCCTTATGTACTATTTTTACTAAAAAAAAGAGCAACGTTTTCTTCTAAACAAAATTTCATTTTTTTTATTTGATGAAAAAAAAAATAAAAAAAAATAAAAAACAAACAAGATTTTTAAAAATCGTGATAATTAATTATAATTAGAAAAAAAAGAAACGAATGGCGAATTCGTTATGTATGGGCAAAAATACATTGAAATAAAGTGGTATAAAAAAAGAAGTGTTTTCACACTTTTTTTTAAATTTCGTCACTTCACTAAAATCGCGACTACGTTTTTTTCTGCAAAACGTAACAACCTCGCTTGTTATTTCGCCCGTCGAATATTCTCCTTTCTCATAACGTCATAACGTCGTAAATATATAGGCAATACATGTGCGGTATACGGTTTCGAGCTGCGCGGATCTTTCCCGTGTACTTAGCTGCGTCGGTACGAAACGAAAAGGTGCGCAACGCGTTCCCGTTCAGGATGTGAAGTAATGCTCGACGCGTTCCAGGGCCTCGCGCGGCCGGACGGGAGTCGAAGACCATCGGGATGAGGAGAGAGACGGAGACGCCGCGCGCACTCCGCGGTGACTCGGAGGAAGGCGCGCCCGCGTCATTATAATAGGTGCCGCTTGAGAGAAATCGTGCTCTGGCACACCGCGTATAAATCAAATGGCCCGCTGCCGTTGCTGGCAACTCCGCGAGGCTACGCGCGCTGCCGGTATACGTACGACGCGCGAAGGATACCGCATTACGCGTCAACGACAGCGACTTCCCGTTCTGCCATTCTTCGCCGGGCGCAGCGCGCGCGTCACCTCGCGCTTGTTGCATATTATCGCATATCAAGCTCCTTTTTTAACCCTTGGCAACAATATTTTCTTTCTTTTCGATACTTCACATATTATTTTGCCTACGTCAATATGTGATGTGAATCAAAAAAATTCTGAACATCAAATAATCGTTTATACTATTATAAACTATATACACTATATACAATAATAGTTAATAAACTATTATTATAGTTAATGTAATCATATTTATTATTATTACATTAACATTGATATTTATATAATATAGTTAATGTAATCATATTATTTTGAATACGTCAATGTGAGTAAAAAATTCGGGACATCGAATAATATTTTACTTGTGACAAAAAAAAATAAAGGAGTAATTCCTAGAGAGTTTCGTGGAATTTATTGCACTGCAGGGGAATAAGGTGAATTAATGCAACATTGTGATGTGGCAAAATTGGCTCCGTTACAAAAATGCGGCGTCGTCCTCCACACGTACGCTCAGCGACCCCGCAGCGCAATCTCAGCGGATCGATCGATCTCGGCAGTGCGGTGTGGGTTGCCGAATATCTTTTGAGATGCGGCAGCCGCGGGCGCAGGGCTGGGGCTTATGGGTCTACTTAACGAGGCGATTGGAGGACTCGAAGAGTTAATTAATTGGCAATTACTGATTGATTGGATCGTTCACGTACATCGCTTATGAAATATTAAACGAAATGCGATAATAATAATAATAACAACAATAATAAAAACAAGAAAGGACGAAAAGTGCTATTATTATAGAGATCTCAAAAATGGTGACTTATTGAAATTTCAATGAATTGATTAAATCGTAATTAAGAAAAAAAAAAGAATTGGTCGAGATATATTTAAAAAAAAAATTCCGAGCTGTTACCAAAGAAAATCGCAACACCCCGCGATAGAGATTTCCGGCCGACATTTATAGCCTCCGAGCCGCATTAGTGGTGGCAGCAGCAGTAAAGAGTTCAAGATGTAAGACAGAGCAGTTGGTGTCTCTATGCGCAGCGCGACGTTTCCACGAATCGTCCGAGTAATTACTAAACAAGCTGCAGAGTGGCCGGCGCGGGTAGCTGCGAGGGGTACCAATGCTCGGCAAAGACTTTTCCGATCGAGCGCCGTATATAGCGTTCCCGTTAGTGCACCGCTGCCTTGTGCGTACAGAGTTCTTTGCAACGATCCGATCTCTCCGATCGGATACCTCGCGAACGCGACGACAGGGACTTTCTAAGATCGAGGCTGCCGCAGAGCTCGGTGCATTACAGTCGCGCTATGTGCACTTCTCGCGTCCAATGCAATACGATTGCGTTCAGATGTGACAAAAGATTAGCGCGAAATAAAACGAAACGAGGAGCGGAATAGGAAAGAAGCTGCTAGTGGTTCGTATGCGTGAAATTGCAAGAAAAATGTCTAAACATTAAGGGTAGAATTTTTTAATCTTAGATCACACTTAAGATCATTGGAACTTAAGATCGTTCGAATTTAAAATCGTTCAAATTTAAGATCAGTCGAACTTAAGATCACTCGAACTTAAGATCACTCGAACTTAAGATCGCTCGAACTTAAGATCGCTCGAACTTAAGATCGCTCGAACTTAAGATCGTTCGAATTTTAGATCGCTCGGATCTAAGATCTCTCGAACTTAAGATCGCTCGGATCTAAGATCTCTCGAACTTAAGATCGCTCGAACTTAAAATCTTTCAACTTAAGATCGCTCGAATTATCGATCGCTCCAAATTAAGATCGCTCGAATTATAGATCGCTCGATCTTAAGATCACGCGAATTATCGATCGCTTGAACTTAAGATCGCTCGAGTTATAGATCGCTCGAACTTAAGATCGAGGCTACCGAGAGCCTCTGACACAGCCTCACTGTTCGCTTCTCTCGCGTCCAATGCAATGCGATTGCATTAGATGTGACAAAAGATCAGGAGAACCGAAACGTGAAGCGGAATGAGACGGGAGCAGCGCGATGCTGGTGTATCATACGCGCGAGAGCGCAGGCAAATGTCCAAACACTAACATCCTGCTGCCAGAAACGTGCACAGCCCTCTACTCGGCCTCGTTATTATAACTCTCTCGTGGCGGGCGCCCGCGCCGCGAGCCGCCACGGAGTTTCGAAGTTTCGGTGCACGTCGCGGCCGCTACTCGCGCGCGCAACTCGGCTACAGGAACGAGGCGAGGGCTTCGCCATCTCGGCAAGTGCGTGCTCGCTAGTCAGGCAGAGGCTGCTATTCTTAGCCCGCACCGAAATAGAACCTGACTGTACACATTTTGTGCGCTGCTTTTCCTCGGCCGCTACCCCCGGCCCCGCCGCTCGCGCCCTCGCAGCGCAGAAGCCACGATAGCCGCGCGCGATAGAGAACAAGCTGGATCGTGCAAACGTCTTGGGAGACTCCTGATCCTTCTGGTCTGGCTTCTCGTTATAGGTGCGTCAAT
Source organism: Pimpla rufipes (assembly GCA_963932165.1). Classification (NCBI taxonomy): domain Eukaryota; kingdom Metazoa; phylum Arthropoda; class Insecta; order Hymenoptera; family Ichneumonidae; genus Pimpla; species Pimpla rufipes. The sequence continues at coordinate 10,496,752 of OZ010636.1, forward strand.
GTTTTCAATGAAAACGAAGACTTTCCGCGATTTCGGGCAAACTGCACCAGTAAATGACCGCTTTTCGATCATTTCGTATGCGGTTGATTAACATTTTTTCAATTTTTACAATTTTCAGAAATGATAAAAAATCGGTTTTTTGTATTTGTTACCGAATCTTTTTACGTCAACTCAAAAAAATATGTTGTAAAAGAGCTTTTTTGTGGTTGCAGGATTTTTTGAGGCTGTTTTAAGACGGCTAATTAGGCGATGTGAGGCAAACTGCACCAGTAAATGACCGCTTTTCGAACATTTCATATGCGGTTGATAAACATTTTTTTATTTTTACAATTTTCGGAAATTATGAAAAATCGTGTTTTTTGTATTTGTTACCGAATCTTTTTACATCAACGCAAACAAATATGGTGAAAAACAGTTTTTTTTTGTGGTTGCAGGATTTTTTTGAGGCTGTTTTAAGACGGCTAATTAGGCCGAAGACGCCTTTTAAAAAAATCCGACGACTCAGGTCCAACGAGAGCTTTGAAACACACAGCCTAAAACTCGAGACACGCAATTTCGAACGATCATCACCAATTAAAAAAAATCCACCCGCAAAAAGAGCCAGCAGCAAAGTGGTCATCCACCGGTGCAGCGGTTCGTCCCGCCTACGCGTGACTTTGAGACCAAAGTTGAGGAACTGTCTCGGGGCGTCATAAAAACCGCGAGTTATGTGCGCCGTGCCCGCATTACGAAACCCACGGGCGCGCGCTGCGCGAGCGCAGAGTCGTCGGGCGCGCGGGGTTCTTAGATCACCGCACGACGAGCGCAGAGCGAAGCGCTCGAGTGAATCGCCTTAGCAATGATCGCTCGTTTGCGCGCTCGTTGCCTCGAGTCCTCGACGACTCTTCCCCCCCCCCCCTCCCCCCCTCCTTCTGCACCTTTGTGTACGTAAGCTACAATACAATTTGTCACGGGGAATCTCATGTGTGGATAGCCATCTGCGGCAACAAGACATCGAGGCTTCGAGTTTGAGCTGCTGCTGCTGCTGCTGCTGCTGTATAGAAACACAATAAGCTACCTACACGTCTCGCTTTCCGTATCGCGAGCTCAGCTCTCGACGAGGCGTATCGAGAGTCGCATACGCTTTTTGCTGCGTGGGCGGACGAGCTTCAACTCTCTCGCTATACATATATATAGATATATTCGTATACAAATACCTCGACACACGACGTTCCACGACGTTCTCTTTGCCTTCAGACCACAGACGCAACGGGAGGAAATCGAAAAAGAAAAAAAATAATGATCTCCTCTGTGACTCGCGTTTCTCTGCCTCGTTCGATCGCTCTTCGCTCAATTATCGTCAGCGCGCCTCATTAAAGTTGTCGGAGGGAAAAGGGTCAAGTCGTTAGAGCGAGAAAACGAAAATTGCCGGAACTCAAAGATGACGAATTGTGTCGTGTTTGTATTTATAAACCGCACTGACGATGCAGTGTGGTATAAATATATCATGGGGAAATATTTTGTGGTAATTATTACGACACTCGATGCAGTAGACTCGGTTTAATGTGCCGGTCTGGCGATTTTTCCGACACTTCTAGAAAAAATCAGCTAAGTGGCAACTAATGACACTGCATTGTGGTATAAATATATCACAGAGAATTTTTTTTTTAGTAAGTATTGCAACATTCGGTATACTAAACATGGTTTATTCTGCCAGTCTGACGATTTTTCAGACACTTCTGGAAAAATTCGTCATGAGTGGCAACAAAAAGGTCTGAGTGGTTTACAAAGATCGTCGGAACGGTAGAATAAGCCAATTTTTTGCTGCACCAATTGTGGTATTCATTACCAGATCCTTCCGTCCGCGATCTGTGGTGTGTATTGTGTGCGGTGTATACATATATGTCCGTGTAAATCGACGCGCGGGGGCGAAGCTCTAATCACGATTTATGAGAATTAGACGATGCTTTGACAACGGGACCTTTTATAGGATTCGACTGTATCTCGAGCGCGCTGCACACGAGGCGACGCGCGGGACTTCGACGGGTATAAACTGTATATAATTGCTTTACGACTGAACCGCGCTGTGTTTGATGTAGGCTATACTAAATAATTCCATTGGCTGCCAGGCAGAAGAATAAATCTCTCTTTCTCTCCTCTCCAGCCCGACTCATGCGTTGTAAACGGAGGCGTGGGCACCGCGCATGTGCTCGTTGCAACCACCGCAAACTAGTTTTAATTTTGCAAACCATAAAATTCACGCTGATGAGGTAAACTGCCGTGGAAGCGACGACGAGTGACGCAATTTGTGCGGCGATCGAAGGCTCAGAAATTAAGTCGAAAAAAAAAATAAAAAAATAAAATAAAAATAAGGGCGGAATGCCGGATAATTATGTTGATTGGACTTGAGCCGCTCACCGGACGCGCCAGAAGCCTCGGATAGTTTTTAAATAACTCGCGGCCGTAACGAGAGATTTCGTGCTGAATCCCGACGATCAGCAATAATCGCGAGATAAATTGCAACGAGCGACACACACCGTTGACTGGAAAACGTCGCGGCGTCTCTCGCGTTGCTGAATTCAGTCGAGGAAAAATGTCGCTCCTAATGACGCGGCTGTCTGAACGTCTGACGACTCGGAGACACGTCGGTCTTGCGAAAGTAAAAAGGTAACACGCGCGTTCGAGTGCAGCGAGATGGACGACCGAGTCATTGGACTCGCGAGGTCTACGTGACTCGATGAAGTTCACGCAAATTTTATGCAATTTAATACATTTTTTTTACCGAGACGACGAGGAATAATTAAGGTCTGCGGTTGCAATTAGAATTAATTTTCTGGGTCGATCAAGGAATAATGCAAGATTTCGAATAATTAGGACTGAACTGATTTATCTTTTACAAAACAAAAAAAAAACACCCAGAAAATGTTTGGTCATCGATTAGTCAGACCAATTTATTCTCAATTATTTTTAATTGATTCATTTAATTAATTTAATTTAATTTTAATTGTCTCATTCCGTGTAACGTTTACACAATCCAGCTCGACAAATTCGACGTCCCAAAAAAACGGGTTTTCAGAAAAATGTGTTCAAAACTTGAAAGTAAATTTCCGAAAAAATGTAACAGATTCAGGTGTCACTATTTTTTTTTATTTGAAGGTTTTTTAAGATACCAAAAGTTTACTTACATCGGGGTGTTCTTTGACGGGTACGTAAACTTTTTCCGTTAACGTCATGATGTCACCCTCGGGTTCCGGGAGGATCAGTGGTTCCTTCTTGACGCCGCTGATTTGAAACAGGCTCGCCCGTACCTTTGCGATTTCTGCAACGACAGAAAAAAAGAAACACGAAACATGAGTCGACGGTTCGGCACAGACAGAATTAATTTCAGAGTTTACGCATTAAACATACAACTCGAGGTCGCTTAGAAACTCATTCATCGCGCAGTACACGACTAAACACGCCAATGCGGACAGACTCGGATGTCGCTAATTGGCAATTCAGGGCTCAAGGGCCCAAAATAATTACACCGAGGACGCACAAACGTGGGACTAGGACTCGTCACGCGATTTATCTCTAACACAGTCGTAAATCCACCGGCTTCACTTCATACACAGACATCGTTTGCTTCTTTCAGTTATTTAGCTTTCAGCCTTCAACTCGAATACTACAAATTGCCAACGAAAAAAAAAGTAAAAAAAAGCCCCGATCGGTAAATTCTCGTTGAATCGAATTTTAACGACTCGGCAACCAACATCCCTCGGGCGTAATTATTCCGGGAATCCGGTTAATCGCAAATTTGCGACGAAAAAAAAACTGGGATCATTTTAGAGACCTCGTTTCAAAGTTCGTTAACGATCGGGAGTGAAGAAGGCGCCGACAGAGTCGTGAACGACTAATCGCCTCGCGGTCGCGGATTAACCGCGTACATTTTATTCAGTCTGCCGAGCGATCGATTGACGATAAGGGATTTCACGGGATTAGCTCATCGCGCAAGAAAGTCATTAGCGTGACGCGCGCGTAACGAGCGATTAAGAGGCTCGTCCGAGCGTCGTCCGTTGCACGCAGAATCGGCTCGGCGAATCGGATAAATTCGCACGGGCGATGAAGTTTCGCGCGATGCACTGTTTAACAGTCGCGTGCGAGTCCGCTCAATGCCTCGCATTGTAGATAGTCGGGCTCGGAGCTTCAATGACTAATCTGCCCTTGACACGATAGTCATTTTATGGTCAGAATACGCTAAGCTATGCGACGGTGCTTCTGGTTGATACGCTAAGACGATATAGACGAACTGACGTAACAGGAGGAGAAAAGAAAAGCAGCAACCGTAAATACGTTCATTAAGTTTTAAGGTGCGATAACAAAAATAAGGCGAATTTAATTGATCACTATTATTTTCGTGGTGCGGATAAAATAAAATAAATAATTTCCAGCTCAATTATTTTTACCGGTCATTACGTCAGTTTGAGGGAAAATAATTTAGTGCTCGAAATTGACATCAATCGCGTGGTTTAATAAACACAGTTATTTATTTTTAAGGAGCGATAAAAAATGCGAAATTAATTTATCTCTCTTATTTTCGTGATGCGGATTAAATAAAATAAATAATTTCCAGCTCAATTATCTTTACCGATCATTACGTCAGTTTGAATGAAAATAATTTCGTGCTAGAAATTGACATCGATCGCGCGGTTTAATAAATACAGTTATTTATTTCTAAGGAGCGATAAAAAAGTGAAATGAATTTTTCTATATTATTTTTATAGTGCATATAAAATAAAATAAATAATTTCCAGCTCATTTATTTTGCGGGTCGTCTCTCGAATTTGTGGAAAACAATTTCTCGCTCGAAATTGATATCAATTGCGTGTTTGATTAAAATTGACACTTTTTCCGGAGGCTTAAACGACGAGGCGAGAGGCGAACGCGAGAGAAGAGGGGAATAAATCTTTATTTACGAAAGGCCTGGCAGAGTCCAATCGGGGTGTAACGCGACACGAGCGCGCGGTATCATAACTGAGGACGATGCCGCGAATATTTATGTCAGTGAAATGTGTATAAGACACTTGAGAATGGGCAAAGTTCCCAGTGGGATCTTCGGGGCTCTGTGATCCATCGCGGCCAAACGCGATACACATGTTCGATTTGTCGAAGGAATATCGCGCCGTTTTATATCGCTTCGCGTGGGCTCGCGTTTTGCGAAAATAACGCGGAACGCGATGCAGTCGGAATATCGTGTCGGTGGCGCTCGGACGGTGCGTCGAGCCCTCGGCGCGCGATCGTTTTGAAATTGCCACGCGTCGAGCTCTAATGGCTCTCGGGCTCTCCGGGTCTCCCCTCGCTCCGGCAATCAACAGCGCGTTGCTGCACGTTTATAGGCTCGGCGAGAGCTCCGCGCGGGTTCAATAGCTACAATGGCATATCGCCTGCTTGGCTAGACCGAGGAGGCGAGGCGCCGTTTATTAACGTTTATGAGCTTCTTGCAATTCAACTCGCAGTGCGTGAAACGGAGAGAAAAAAAAACACAATTTCTCAAATATTCGTCTAAACGCGAAATTGCTCGTGATGCAAACAGTGGCGAATATTAAATTTGAGTCAATTTCGAATTAATTTGTGGGTGAAATAAAAATTCGTTTGTATAATAATAACGTGAATTTTCGTTGCCAGTGAAAATTTATTGTTATTCAATTAAAGAGTAACGAATTACTCGTGAATTTTTGTCGCCAGTGAAAATTCGTACATTTTTATTTGATTGAAAAGAAACTAATTTTTAATTGCAGATTAAATGTTTTAATTGATATTAATTATAAAGTAACCAATCACTCGTACACCTGTCGCTACCTCACGAGGAATTTCAAATATTACCTCGAGGAGCTCGCACAGAATCATCCGGAGGAAACCCGAGAAAAAAAAATCTCGGCTCAGAAAAAACAAGCGGTCGTAAGATCAACAGCGTTGGTGGTCAGAAAATACGGCCGAGAGAGGAAAAAATAAAGGAGGTTCATCGGTTGCGTACAGATATCTGCGCGCGTGTATTCGGCCTCTTGAGGTCTCGGTGACGCTGTCCACGGAGCCAGGTACGGAAAGAGGAGCCCAACCCACCACTTAAAGCCCTTGTCGATGCGTTCACCGAGTCGGGACGAGACTCGACGTCTGAGGGTCTTGCGGCGCGTCGGCTACTTATCGTCTCGGTTCGCCAATGCGAACGAAGAATCGTATACGAACAGTACAAAGGTGCGCGCCAAGTGCGGAAGGAGGCAACAAGGGGGGTCAGCGAGACGGACTTACTTTACGCTCTGCTCTACGAATAGACTTTATCTGACGTTTAGTCCGACCACCGTGTTTCCTACCACTCGGGCGTTGCACGCGATGGGCTCGGCCGGCTGAGACGAAATTCTCAATTTGTATTACTTCAATTGAATTGTTCGTGTTAAGTGGCTTCTAACGCCCGAGGCACCGAGACATTCGCCGCAAAAACCGAGCGCGCGGATACCGATCTACGAGCGCGTAACGGGCGATAAATTGTCAGGCGTGGTTGAATTTCTAACGAATTCTCGCGTGCTGGACTAAATAGAATTTTTAAATAGGAACAGATTTTTAAACAGATTTTGGTCTGTGTCGATACAAGTAAAAAAATATAAGGTAAACGTCCCAGTAATCGACAGTGTACCAGTAATCGACAATATGTGCTTTGACTATAGCAAAATCTATATTCAATGCACACAACGGTCGATTACTGGTACACTGACGATTACTGGGACGTTTACCTTATTACTTAATTTTTGAATATTTTTATTATTTACTTGGCTTTTAAGGAGGCATCGTCGGTACAGTCACGTCAATTGCGCACTAAGATTTGAAACATTATTTAAATATACTTTCGGAAGGAAACAAGTGTCCAAAAAGGTGGATATGAATTAAAGAGATCCTGTTTAGTATAGAAAAAAATATATGCAATAAAAATTTACAGAAAAATAGCTCAGTTTATGCTAATAACCAATGGGACATATTATAAGCAGTTTTTTGGAAGTCAAATTGGTAATTTCAGGTCGATCTTGTCGGGCGACAGCTCGTTTTGTTCGTTGAAGAACGTTTTACGAATTCACCGAGTTATTTTCTTCAGTTTATTTGTCGATTAGGAATAAAATGAGATAAACTCGTCGTTTAATTTTCTTCTCTTATAAACAAATGGCTGTAATTTGTGACCTATGAATATAATCGCAAATGTTCAACGGTAAATTTGTGCATTGTCCGTCGATAAACAAAATGAACCGTCGCTCGACAAGATCGAACTAAAATTACGAATTTGACTTCCGAAAAACTGCGTATAATATGTCCCATTAGTTATTAGCATAAACTGAGCTATTTTTCTGTGAATTTTTATTGCACATATTTTTTTCTACACTATACAGGATCTCTTTAATTCATATCCACCTTTTTGGACACTTGTTTCCTTTCGAAAGTATATTTAAATAATGTTTCAAATCTTAATGCGCAATTGACGGACTGTACCGACGATGCCTCCTTAATTGATGGAAATAAAATAAAGAGTTAAAGTCAGCTTTGGTTAAGGTGAGTAATTAATCCCAACTTTTCCCATGCTTTTACTAACAGCCGACGACTCGTCCCACTAATATAACTCATTCATTTTTTTGTTCATGTTGATCGCTAGAAATATTTGTTACGCTCAAATTTTTGTCTGTGTGATTGCAGTTATTCCAAAACTGTATTACTCATTTATTTTTCAAATTCCTTCATATAATTGCTGGTCTCATCGTTGCGAATAAAATCCAGAATTGAGGTCAACTTTGGTTAAGGTCTGCAATTAATCTCATCTTTTCCCATCATTTTACTAACATCCCATCACCCGTCCCGCTAATAACTCATTCGTTTTAATGTTCACGTTTATCTCCATACGAATTTGCACTCCGAGAGTGCGAGATTTTTTCTTACGAGCTCGCTAACGGGGACGTCTCGCCTAATGGAAAGCCATAATTTTATAATTACAACGCGATATTGCCGTATATTTATTTTTACGATTAAAATGTCACGCGGTTGAAGCTCGATCGGCGAAGTCGGTCTGACTGTCGGTCGGAGCGTCCCGACTCGTCGATGCCGAATGACGAGTTTGTGCGTTCGCGTGGCAGAAGGCGCGAGGCCTTGGTGCGTTGCTGCAAATCTAATGACTGGGCGTGGCTCGCGTTCCACCTAAGCGTAACCACCGTGGAAACCTCGGAGCACTGGGTTAAGAGGAGCGAAGCTACCGCGACAATCCCCGGGACTTATGCGACACAACCGAGTGCGGCAGGAACTGCGCGTAACTCCTCGCGCAACTCTTTCTTTCCTCTCAGTGTGTCGCGGCAACGACAAAGTCGTTTTATTCAACGTCCGTGACGTCACTCGCGAGTCGCGCACACGCGGCGCACCTTGTTGCCCCGAAGAAATGCAGCTCGCGAGCTATGCAGTCGCGCGAGCGCGCCGATTAGCTGAATGAATTGCGCCTCGAGTGTCATTGTCGAGTCAAATACCGCTGAAATACCGCAAAATTATTCGCCACGCTCGGCAGTCGATTCTACTTTCTTGAGAAATCATTTTGAAACACGTGATGCGGCTCGAAATAAGCGAAATCTATTGAACGTTCTAATTGGCAAATAATTAAGTGAATAAATTGAGAGTAAAATGGTATTTTTATTTAAGAATCGTGTGTAAAAATGTGGAGTATGAAATGTAAAATAAAATGAAGCAATACGAATAAAATTGTCTTATAGGCATTTTTATTTAAAAAAAAAAATGATTTCGTAAAAATATGGAAGTTGAAATACCGCAAAATTATTCACCGCACTCGGCAGTCGATTCTACTTTCTTGAGAAATCATTTTGAAACACGTGATGCGGCTCGAAATAAGCGAAATCTATTGAACGTTCTAATTAGGAAATAATTAAGTGAATAAATTGAGAATAAAATGGCATTTTTATTTAACAAATCGTGTGTAAAAATGTGGAGTATGAAATGTAAAATAAAATGAAGAAATACGAATAAAATTGTGTTATAGGTATTTGTATTTAAAAAAAAATGATTTCGTAAAAATATGGAAGTTGAAATAATCAATTAAAAGTCGCTGTAAAAAAAGAAATATTTTTTGTTTCTTTTTTTGCTTCTATACCAACGTCTTATTAACTCCTTTCCGCAAAATTAAGATCACAAATTAAAAGAGTGAGCACACCGAGGTAATTTTCTTGAAATTCGAAAATATTCCCCGATACTAAGAAGCGCCATTTACATGTCAATAAAGCCGGCAAGGCCAGTCGGTATGCAAGAGTCAGCCGCGAGTCAATTGTGGAAGAGGAAGAACCGGCTCGCTCGAGCGTGAGGCGACGGCGGAGGCTCCTTCGAGTTCTCACCCGGCTCGATTTATCCTTCCTCGACACGTTTTTGATAAAAATCAGAGACGCTGGACGGTCACACCCGGCTAACGGGTTATACGGTGGAAAAAAAAAGCGCCTCGTATACCTGAACAGTCTCGGCGTTACTGCGGCTGTTTAACATTGCCGAGCGTCTTGAGTTGGACGAAACAGCACGATTCGAGTGGAAGTGCACGGCCGATGCCTCGCAGTCTGCTGAAGCCTCGGCTTTATTCGTCCCGACTCTCCTCGCGGTTGCTTTCGTTTCGCGGATGAGACGAACGACTGTGCGCCACGGCAGAGGCATCGAAACAGCAAAGGTTAACGTTCGCCAACGTGCCCCACTTTCTCGCATGCCTGACCTCTTCGTCGTCCCGTTTCGAACACGTGAATATCGCCGCCGCGCCGAGTCCACAATTGCAACTCGGCGACTGGTTGCGCGCATCAACAACGCCGAGAATCGGCCGCACGCTTAATGCCACACGATTTTTCCCGTACGTCCTGCGGAGACCGCAGCTCGACAGGCAGTCTGGCGACTTCCAGTTTCCATTGGCTCGCGCGGATTGCCGCAATACCTTTGATAATGTTACTTTCCAGGGTCCGACGAAATCGACTCACACCGCATATTTGTGTCTCGCATCGCGGCTGTTTGCACGCGAGTCGCGGATTCCATGCACTGCAAATGGTAATGGAGAAATCGTCGCCGTTGTGGGTATCATTGAATGGCACGTTTTTGTTTTCACCGTCGTTTTTGCTATTTACATTGATTTTTCACGTAGGCAATAAATATAAACATTTTCTTTTCGAGTCTACGACGATTTCATCAAGTGCTTTGTTATTAACTTTTTCTCTATTTATTGGACGTTCGTGTAATCGCGTTTTTAATGCCGCTGTTGCCAAATACTGCGGAATTTCGTAGCATTTATATTAATTTGCATTAATGTGCACAAATGTTACCATAGAAATCGGTATATAAATTCATTTTTACCGCAGAAAAAAATGTAAGAAAAATAGTTTTCAGGTCTACGATAATTTCTCTCAGTGTGTCCTGCAAATTCTCTTTTTATTGCACGTTTATGTAACCGCAATTTTAATGTCGCTACTGCCAAACGCTAATTTTCATCAATTTACACAAATTTTACCGTAGAAAATAGTTATTTAAATTCATTTTTTACCGCGGAATATAAGTACGAAAAATCTGGTCGTCGGGTCTCCGACGATTTCCTCGAGCTGCAAAACTCTCTCCGCGTAATGCAGCCGACTGTACGTGTAACCGCAATCCTAATGCGGCAGCCACCGCCAAATACTGCAGAATTCGGTTGCGACTCTGGGAAAATCAGAAAGTCGTCAGACTTCTCCCGGTTTCTGTCGATGCCGAGGCGAGCAGAACTGCGCAAAGGACATGCGAGTTCCGTGTTGTCGAGACATTTTTTTCTCGCGATTGCGCAACGAACACTGAGTTGAGGGTGCAACTGCGGTTGCACAAGGCGGGGAGTCATGTTGAGGTTACACTCGAGGCAAATTATTATTGGATATTCGAGTCGGCAGAAGGTTTACGAGACGCAGAAGTTACGACTTGGGAGCAGACAATGCTGTCGAATATCTCAGAGACGACAGATTTACAGCGGTAATCCCGATGCGAGGGCTGCAACCGAGCGCGGCCGAAAGGGCGCGAAACGCCTTTTTCTCTCGGTGCGCGGCGCGTTATTACTTATGCGTGCAATTGCCGCGCGGAACCCGAAAAACTCGACGGCAACGCGCACGTGTGAAAGGTATACGCGGCACTGAATCATTGTTTTTATTGCCGTTTCGACGAATGAAGGAGAGAAACTCGAATTGCCGCAAGAAACGTGACTTTTGCGAGAGTGGCTCGAATTTTTTTCGAGAAATATTGACCCTCGAACGCGATAAAGCGAAGAAAATATCGCCAGAACTGCAATTTTTCGTGGTGTTCGAAAAAATATATTAAAAAATGTTAACACGCAATTTAGGATCAACTGGAAATTTTGTTCTGTGAAAATAAGAGAATTATCATATTTCTCATTAACGAAGAAAAAAACAAAATAATAAAAAAATTGTTTCTCATTAATAAAAAAATTCTCCTAAATTCCAATTTTTGTGATATCATAAAAAAAAATGAAAAAATATATGAAAAACGATTTCGCATCTGGAATTCTGATGCCGCAGGAATACGGCAATTATCGAGACACTGATGACGAGTGATCGCCGTAAACACCGTATTTCCTCCTTATCCCTGAAATTACCCCCTCGCAGAAAATAACGCAACATATCCTCGCGCACACCCATAGCTACCACGTGTGGGTATCGCAGTATGAGGGTATATATTTTTCAAAATACACACCGGTTACTCTATTCAAGTGGAAGAAAGCCCGGGGTACAATCATTGAAAATTACATGCATTGAAAATTGTCTCTGAGAGTTGCCCGACAGCATTCTCACCTCGCGCTGCCGCTGCATGCGCGCCGCGCGCACACCTTTCTCTTTCGCGTGCGCGATTATTGCCAACCGCAAGAAGCTCGGGGATAGTCTTCGGCGCATGCACCACGAATATCCCGTTGCATGTGGTCCAGCGAGGCGGTCACTACGTGTGTTTGCGTGTACACGCGTCGTGTGTTGCATTCGCGCGGGGCGCGCAGCAGACAGAAAATATGAAGGAGGCAAGTAGGTCGCGTTCGTGGCAAATAATAGAATCTCCTGAATGGTTAATGGTCCCACTGTTGGCGCGTGCCGCGTCCGACCCGTCGGATACACAATAGCGATCGCTTCTCCCCGCGATGTGCACTTCGCTGTTGCGCATCATCCTCGCGAGTCACGCCCGAAGAGCTTGCCAACTGGTGCCAGAGATACAAAATACGCACTGAGCCTCGTTGTGTATTCGCAGCGCGCGAAAATCAATTTAAACGCTGCATTTCAGTGCCGCTAATTGGCCCGATGGTCCCGTCAAGGTTGTCGCGAGTGAACCGGAAAATTGGAGATGCGATGATTTTCGACCCCTTCGCAAGGGAAATTGTGAGGGATTACAGCGATGTGCGGCGTATCATCTCCGCCCCCCGGGCGCTTTGATGCCGCCCCGAGGGGTTAATGGTCTGCGGAGATACGTCGAGCGACGTAAAATGTATCTTTTATATACTCCGCCGCTGACGTCGGTGGAGGAGCAAACTGGTTTTGCGGTTGAGCATCGAGCGATCGCGGATTCAACGGTATAAGATATTTTATTCAATCTCTCTGCCAGGGAACATGGCGGAAATCGTTATGAAAAAAAATTACGCGGTTACTAATATTTTTATCTGTAAACAGGAAGTTGTATTGAAATGAAAAAAAGCGTCTAATAAAAAATTTCTAATAAAAAAATTAGTCTTTTTTATTATTAGCTCTCTCGGTAATTTAATTGAAATTATGTGTCTGTTATTTAACCATCCTTGAATACTTCTTTAATCATTTATTTTGAAATATATATATCATTTCACTCAACGTGACAATTTTCTTTGACATTGGAAAACACGATTTTTTTTCCTGACAAAAGAAAAGATGGGATTCAGGAAGCAAAAGCGAAAAGCGAAGACGATAAGTCTGCCAAGAAACATAGCGGAAATCATTATAAAAAAAAATTACGCGGTTACTAGTATTTTTATCTGTTAAATAACAGGAAGTTGAATTAAAATAGATAAAAAGCGTCTAATAAAAAAAATTTTATAAAAAATTAGTCTTTTTTATTATTAGCTCTCTCGGTAATTTAACCGAAAATGTGTCTATTATTTAATCATCCTTGAATACTTATTTAATAACTTTTTTTTTTAAATATATGTATCATTTCACTCAACGTGAAAATTTTCTTTGATATTGGAAAACACGATTTTTGTTCCTAACAAAAGAAAATATGGGATTCAGGAAGCAGAAGCGAAGACCGATAAGTCGGTCGAGGTTCGCGAATCGTTTGTTCAATGGGCAGAGAGCGCTCGGCGAAGAAGTTCAGCGCTGGTAAAAGTAGCAGCTGTAGGCGCGGCGTGCGGCCGCCGCCGAGAGCTTCGCGCGCTGTACGCGTTGCCCGTGTATTGTGTATAGATAGCTTTACCCACTCGCCGCGACTACCGGGTGCGCGCGATAGTGAGTTCTATGCCCACAACTCTCCATACCAGCGCATAAACAGTGCATTCATATATACACGTATATAACACGACGTGATTGTGGTAGACGGTGGAAGAGTTAGAACGGCTCTTTGCCATCTCGGATTTCGAGCTGCTGCTGCTGCTGCTGCCGCTGCCGCTGGTGCCGGGAGTAGGTCGGTAAGTTGGAAGGAATCCATGGGCGTAGACCCAATAATAATTATCATATATCGCAATAAAGGACAATCATAAATTTCTCGGAATAAATCACTTCCCCCCCGCGATCTTCCGAGAATGCAAATTACACGCATGAAAATAACAAATCGAAGCCATGTGATCGCGATCGTTCAGCGCATCAACGCGCGCAACGCTCAACAAGTGCACCATGACCTGGTTTCGAATACAATAAACACTTCCCGCTATTCTCAAGAATTTTCGATCAATCTCGAGGAACGTCGAGAAATAATTTCTAAAATTATATCAATAAAAAAATATATCCCAGAGATCTTAAACAACGTGCATAATTTTTACGAAAAATTCTGAACCTCGAATATATTTTTGTATACGGATCACAAGAGAAAAAAAAAAACAAATTCTATTCTTGTCTAGCTACACAAATTTTCAGAAAATTTTTTTACGAAAAATTCTGTATCCCGAATATATTTTTGTATACGAATCACAAGCACAAAAAAAACAAATTCTATGTCCTTGTCTAGCTACACAAATTTTTAGAAAAAAAAAAAGAAAAAAATTCAACTTTTTTTCTCCGCTCTTCGTTCCCCAGTTCGAGAGCCAAGACAAACATTTCGATAGTCGTGCCGCTCTCCTCCTATTAGACAACCCGGCCAATTGGTAAATCGTCCGTCACCCCGTTATTATTACAAAGGGCGAGGGTCCCAAGGCAGCGTGTGGCCCTTATCTCGCGTCAGCTTCGGCGTCAATGGCCGACGCGCGGGAGGGAAAGGCGGGACGGGGGCATCATAGCCGCATTTAGCGGCGCATGAGCTGCCTCTGCCTCGCCTCGATCGCCAGAAGCACCAGCGGCAGCGGCGGCAGCACCGTCACCGCAGAGCAAGCAGGAGGGACCGCCGCCTGCATGACATCAGCTGACTGACGGTCTTGGCTCTGCGCTATCTTGGCTCGAAAACAAGCGCAAGAGCCGGCGGCTCTCTTGGCCTCGCTCGCCACTACCACCAGCAGCGGCGGCGGCGGCGGCAGCGGTCGTTGTGTGTTGCTCCCTCGTTCGGCTGATTGTGACAGACGCCCGGTGACCCCACCTACTCTTTCGACGAGAGCTGCGAGAGAGCGAGATGCGCCCCGGCAAACCCGATGACTATTGCCCACATGCCGCCGTGTGTATAACTATGTAGGGGAGGTGCGGGCAAAGTGGGACGCATACGCGAAAAATGGTTTTAGGACGGTAACAAAAGTGAATTTTCATTGCTTTTAATTAAAAAAATTCGATTCCAATCAGGAATTTTGAGCGTCGCAAAAAAAATGCGGGCAAAATGGGACAGATCCCTAAATTCGGAAATTCGTGTTTTTTTTTACTTGGCGATACTCAACATCATCCTTAACGGTTATATTTTTTTTTATTTTTTTTAAATTAAAAAAAAAATTGTAAAAAAATTGTTAACAAAATTGTAAAAAAATTGTGAAAAATTGTAAAAAAAAATGTAAAAAATTGTAAAATAAATTTAATGTAAAATAAATTTGTAAAAAAAAAAATTTGTAAAAAAATCATTCAAAACAACTTTTCAAAAGCCATTTGGATTGCTTAAAACACTCAAAATTGTTAAAAATCTTTATAATCCGCTTACATGCCTTGAATTGTGTCATACAGACGCGATTTTTATGAAATGGAGGTTTGTCCCATTTTACCCGAAAAAAAAAATCGAAATTAGAAACATCGCTGTCCCGTTTTGCCTGCACCTCTCTTATATAGCCACTGTGGTCTATTATACACTCTACAGTCTCTGCGCTCCTGTTCGATGCCGGCTCCACGTTCGGAACGCTGGGACTCAGTCAGACATCTCGTCTGCTACGCATCATCGCAGCGGCTGAAGCGCCTCGGTGTCGGTCGGGAAGACACGCGAGGGAAAATACAGCGGATGAAGAGACGGCGCGCGCGCGCATGCGCGAAGCTCTTTCGATTATTACCGATGGAATACGCACAATAAACGCGGCGCGCTTTCGGCCCGACCGAGACATCAGAGACGAACGCCAGAAGACTCGCCGCCGCTCGCGGCTCGCTGTGAGGTCGGGGGCTGCGGGCGATACGGCGGTGTGCAGGCGAGACGGAGATGAATTGTGCGGCGCGGCACGAGCGCGCTGTAAATTGATTATTGGTCTTGAGCGCTGAATTACGGTTTTGGTGCGGGGAGAGGGGAGGAAGCTGTTGCGTGCTGGCGGGAGAGATGACGCGCTGATGATAATGATAAATTGTGTTTTGAGTCACGGGTCACGATGCGCTTTTGACTTGGCTTGGGCAAATATTGCTTTTTTGTGGTTCCGATCAAAACTCTCGAGTACAAAATATCAGTGGAATCAACAGCTGGATATTTTTTTCTTCAGGATAGCGATTTTTGGCCTGTACGAACATTTTCATGTCGCATATTCTACCCTCGAAAACACTGGATTCATCCCACATTTTTACTTGATTAAAGAATTAAAAATTAAAAATAAACATTTCGGTTTTTTTTGCCAGAAATCATAAATCCGACTCCGGACCGAAAATTCCTAAAATCGATCTCACGAAAATGTTCTTTTCGAAATATCGATTTTTGATCTATATCATCGTTCTCAAGTCGCATATTCTACCCCCGATATCGCTGGCTTTGACCCACGTGTGCTTGATTTTGAGAAAAATATTTTTTTTTCAATTAGTAAAACCGACGTCATGAACATTTTCTTTTAAGAATATCGACTTTTGACCTATACCATCGTTTTCAAGTCGCATATTCTATCCCCGAAAACACTGATTTCCATCAATTTTTACTTAATTAAAAAATATATATTTTTGTCAATAAGTCTTGTTTTTTTTTACGAATAAATATCGCTGAATTTGCGCGCAATCGTCGCGGGGCGAAACTTGAGAGTATTGCGGTCGGTTTTTCGTTCCGTGTCGACGAGTTTATGACCGCGCGAACGTGTATGAATTCCTGGAGACCGAAGGAATCCGAAGACTCGAGCGCCGCGCTCGCATGTAGGCGACGTGATGTTCTTTTCGTGGCGTCGCGCGAGCGCGTAGCATTCGAAAATAGCTAAAGCTGGAGGCTAGGCCGCCGCCACTTCTTCTGGCGCGTTGTGTATCGCGCAACCTCAACTCCAGCTTCTCGTGTTACGTCACCCCCGAGCATTTCCCCCCTCCCGCGGAAAGCCGCGTTGTCCCTCCCGAGTCGAATTCTCGACTCTTGCACTCTCGATAAGGAGTTTTACGATCGGTCGCCGCCGAGAGGGAGACAGCCCGGCCTTAAAAGGACGACGGATATTGTAACCGAGCAGTGTGAAATAACGCACACCTATATCGCACCGTTTGCTTTCGCTCTGGCGTAGCTGTCGAGGAAACAAGTATTGGAAGAAAAAAAAAAAAAAATCATTGGTCATAAAGTTTGTCAAAGATATAACGATAAATTATTAAAGAATTAAAAAAAATTAAACAAAGAGAAACTATAAATTAAACCATCAAAAGAAAATGTTTAAGACTTTATAGTTTGCACATTTTTATCCACCGAAAAAAGTCTTGGAGAAAAAAAAAGAAAAAATCATTGGCCATAAACGTTTGCCAAGTTATAACGATAAATTATTAAACAATTAAAAAATTAAATAAAGAAAAACTATAAATTAAACCATCAAAAGAAAATGTTTAAGACTTTATAGTTTGCACATTTTCATCCACCGAGAAAAGTTCACTGCGAGTTGGTTGCTCGCATTTTTCTCTTGAACGTTTTAGTGAACTTTTTCAAATGGTCGCCGCGATAAAAAGTTTCCGAAAAAGAGCGGTGTTCCGTAAATTACGACATTCCGAAAATAAGCAGTGGACGGGGGGCGGGTGGATCGGTCGCCCATAGCCGAGAGATATTTTTGTCGCTGCGTTCGCGCGGCGGCGGGTGAGACGCGAGAAAAAGACTTGTCAACTGACTTAACACCCGTCGTATTCTCGTGGCGAGCAGCGAACGTTTGTTGTCCGACCAGGATTCGTCACCAAAAATGTCGGGGAAAACCGGTTACCAAGGGGTCTCGATGTCTGAATCTTTTTCAAAATTAGTGCATCAATCGAACGGCGAATAAATGTCTTACAAATCAAGTATATAATAATTAAATTTCCCCCTTTCGAGATAAGCGACTCGTAGAAACGGTTTATGATCCAATTATTATTTCCAATTAATCAGAAATAATGATATCCAAAAATAAAAAAGATCGTTACAATGTTTACTCGAGGTTAATAAATTGTCGTTTTTATTTTCAAAACGCAGAAGCTATATTTATGTTCCAATTATTATTTCCCATTAATCAGAAATAACAACATTAAAAACTAACGATCGAAAGATCGACAATTATTATTATTATTATTATTATTATTATTATTATTATTATCATCACTATTACAATTTTTATTTATTAATAAATTACGATTATTTTCATTCGGAGGCCAATTATTAATTCAAAAAATGGTGTCAACAAAATTCCGTGCATAAATCGAGCGGTGCATTCCCGATTGCCAAAAATTTCGCACCCACTCGGGGCGCGCACGCCACCCCGGATTCGTTACGCGCGTAAATCGGAGAGCGTTTTCTGGAACGAGATCACGTTCCGCAATTACGTGCGACGCGCCCGCTGGCCGTGTCACATTATTTCCCGAAATTTCCGCGATGCTCGCCTGTCTCTCTCTCTCTCTCTCTCTCCGAGGCGAATTCTCGCTCATGGCCGCGATCGTCGGAAGGTTTCGCCCGTCTAGCGACGTCTGACGCTCGACTTGGCTCGCGTGGTCACAGCATCCGATCGGTCATGCCTCCTCGCTCTCGCGGCTCCGTCATTGTACATAAGCGTCGTCCATCCAGATCTTGTTTACCAAGACCATATTGCACACACGACGAGTGGCCGCCCCTCGATCTTGGCTCCTCGCCGTCTTGGTCGACTCGCGAGCGGCTCGCCCGACACACGTGACACACCGGAGAGCCGCGAGCGAGCTCGGAAAATTATGACAGCCGCACTCGGGCGGCGGAAAGTGTGTCGCGATTGTCAAGCGATGACTTTACAACCCGAATAATATAATGCGTGAGAACAAACGACGACGTTAAACGGATGTTTTATAGGGAGATGAGTTGTTATTAGCTGAATGCCTGCCGCGCGCGCGCGATTATGGATATCACGTCTTGTCTATTATAGACGAAGCTGAGGATCGCGAGGGCTCGGCTTCCGAGAGGCCGTCGCACGTCCCGTCGCGCGCGCAGCATCTGGGAAAACCTATCGCACCGCGATGAATGTAATCGCGAGCCATTAGATATAATTAAGGTGTCGGTAAAGGCTTAATCACCGGTTGTCGCGAGAATAAAGTCGGGTTCGATTGTCCAAGTGATGTGCCGTGACTGTTATTTAATATATTGTGCACGCGGGGCGTGTTGAAAAGATTGTTGATACGAGCGTTAATATCAGGAATAAATTTTTTTTTATCAAGACTGAGCAAACAGCTGATTTTTTAAATGAATCCCAAGCTATTGATTCATTATAAAATCAGTTAAAATAAATGAATTCATTCCAGGCTACTTATTAATTAGAGAATGAAAAAATTGAGGAGCTAATTGGGGCACCGATTGCTTTCATAAAATCAGGTCGAACTGACGAAGCAACTGGCGAATTATTAAAAGGTTTTGATTTTACTTGACTCTAACCGATTAGCCCCGGTCACTTATTTACATATTTATAAGAATAAATTCCAAGCTATTTATTAATAATAAAAAATCAGAAATTTAGAATCTGATGCAGCCCGACGATGTTTCAATATTTCTTAAGACCTGAAAATGTCCATCGTTATTAGCGAAAGAATTTGTTCGTCGTGTATATTGCAATTTCTGTGCTGAGCGGTCGAGGGAGTTTAATTAACTGGAGGACGCGAGAAGGTGGAGGAGGAGGCGGAGGGTGTGGATGAGTTTTCTCATCGTCAACTCGGGTCGCCGAGAATAAATTAGAAATATGTGAGCATCGCCGCGCGAGTGAGATCATCTCATCGATGTCGTAATCACGATCAGCGTACCGTGACACAGAGACGAACGCGGGACGTTCGTCACGGCGGATCGCGAGTCGAGTCGTAGACGAGATGGCCTCTCTTTTATCCAGGAGACAAACGTTACGCGTGCTCTCGAGCTTCTCTATGCACCGAACGCCGCATCAACGATACATATATATATATATCAAAAGACTCCTCGCGGCGAAGCCGCCGCTTATGCAGCTGGATAAAGTGGCCTAATCGGATATCAGCCACATCGATCGCGTTAATTGGCCGCAGAGATTACGACAATGAGCTCTACGCGGAATAATTGAGCCGCAACATTCTCGGAGCTCGTGGGTTTCCACGGGTCGGGCAAATGAAAGTTGAATGCCTGGAATATTTGAATAAATAATAGTGATTTATTCCCAATTATTTTTATAGTCACAAATTGAACTCGAATATTCAAACAATATTTTTTATCTCGTGTATATTGAAGTTGACAACAATATTTGCACTTGGGTTCGACTAATGTTTTGCATCTCGTGTGCATCAGAAAAAAATGCATTTGTTTTGATGAACAATAATAATTCGATTGAATAAACAATTGCGTCATATTGCCTGAGACATTTTTTTTAATTTCGTTCGCAAACAACGGTGAATTTAAACAGGTTTTATTTTTTCGTCTCCGCCGTGTTTAGCGCGTATCGACAACAAATAATTTCCGTAGAAGGCCGCGTTCGCGCGGGAGGTCGATTTTTACGAGCGCAAAAAAATGCCTGGCTTACGGTTCGCGGAACGTGTTGAGCGCGATCCGGGTTCTTTTTTTTTCTTCTTCTTCTTTTGCGCCGTCCGTAGCGACCGAGGAACAGGAAGCGTTTCGAATTCCTACGAACGTTTCGGGCCCCGTTGCCGAGGGCCTCGGACGCTCCGCCGAGCGTCTCGTATGTAACCAGACGTGTGAACGCCGAGTTGCACCTCGCGAACCGCGCGAATTCGGCGGTCTCGTCGATTAACCAAAAGGTGCTATTTATCAAAAATACACGTCGACGGATCCTCGACGGACTCCGAGGTCGCGGGCCGAGCGCTCGTCGGAAGCAACGAGCTCGCTCGCACCTGCCTATAAGTCTTTATTACCTGGGATCACGCGTCACGAATTTTGATTTGCGCCTTCCGGTCGGCGAGTGAATCGAATGCACAGGCAACTCGTTTCTTCTTATTCTTCAATTAAAAAAAATTGTATTTAAGAATGTATGGAGGAGTAACAGAACTTTGACGTTTTTTTTAGTTACTCGATGAAATCCTCTATTAATGTTTTTAAAAAATATTAACTTTTTTTTACGGTAATTCCAGAAAATTTACCTTAGTATTTAAACCTCATTTTCGGAGTTACTTTGAGACTATGAAAAAATGATTAATAAATACCTAATTTTCTTCGTGATTATTCGATCAAGTATTTTTAATTTTTATATGTACTGCGTTTCCTCAAAATAACAAAAATTAGTATCAAATACTTAATTTCCTTCGTGACTTTGCGATCAAGTATTTATTAATTGGTATATTTACTGCGTTTCCTCAAAATAACAAAAATTAGTAACAAATACTTAATTTCCTTCGTGACTTTTCGATCAAGTATTTATTAATTTTTATATTTACTGCGTTTCCTCAAAATAACAACAATTAGTAACAAATACTTAATTTCCTTCGTGACTTTTCGATCAAGTATATATTAATTTTTATATTTACTGCGTTTCCTCAAAATAAAAAAAATGAGTAACAAATACTTAATTTTCTTCGTGACTTTTCGATCAAGTATTTATTAATTTTTATATTTACTAAGTTTCCTCAAAACAACAAAAATGATTAATAAACATTCCATTTTCTTCGTAATCATTCGATCAAATATTTGTTTAATTAAATATTTTTCTCCACGCGATTTCTCATCGAACTCGATCAAAAACGGTACAAATCACACATCCAACTTCGAGAACGACTCTCTCGCCGTGTCTGCGCGGCGACGTCGTCGGTCGAGAGCCGCGCAGGAGTGCGCGACAAGAAAGAAGTAAATATAGAAAAGCCACAGAGCCAGGGCAGCATGTGCTTCTTTCCAAGACGCCGGAAACGAGCAGCTGCGCGTTCGATCGTCGCGTCTCGTTGCCGCGCGAGAGATGAGGCCGACGGCGGCGACGGCGACGCCGAGAGAAGTGGAGTAAAACAGAGACAGAACAAATACGCATTCGTCGTGTCGTATGCGCGGCGTGGGTGCCGCGAGGGCCGAGAACTAATCGAAAGCGCAGATGCACACGAGTTATAGGTATCGCGGCGCGCACGCATCGCGCATGCGCGAGGCCGACAGATTTAATGCGCGCACGAGTGTCGAGTGCTCGGGCACGGAAATTGCACTGTACTTGATCTTGATTAAATCCGCTATTTTCATTCGTCGTCGTCGTCGTCGTCGTCGTCGCGAAGCGCGATAAAGTATTTTATAATGGTGATTACGAGCAACACAAGAAGAGGCGGTGGAGGAATAAGAAAAAACCCGGGCAGACGTAAACTGGAACTCGTTACACGAGGTTTAGATAATACCAGATTCGCGCGCGCGGAGATTCCGCTGGTGTGCGCATTTTTCTCAGGCTTCACCAACCCGCGCGTATTGTTCGCTCGTACGTGAAAACCAATTAAGCCCGACGCAATCGCGCCTTAGGCGCTAAGAGTCATCGCGATTCGCCGCTCGCCGAGCTGCTATAGTGAAGCAGCTAGCACGCTATCCGCGATGTACAGTGGAGCCCCGATTGTACTCGGGGTCGAGTTATACGGGCTACGGATTAACCGTGACTTCTATACGGCAATGAGACTCGTGATCTGTGAATTCTGTGACATGCATTTTTGTGATTAAATTAATATTCTTTTTTTGTTTTTAATTATATTTTTATATAATTGTTATCATGAGTTGTTATGAATTCCTATTTGTTATTGTAAAATTTACCACAGTTTTTGAGAAATTAATGAATGAGAAATTAATATTAAAAGTTTTTTTTATTAAAAAAAATTAAATTTAATATTAAAAATGTTTGTTTTTAATATTTAAAAAATCAGTGTGTAAAATATACCAACGACACAGTCGTTCCGAAAACCGGAAATTCGGATAAACCGAATTCCTGTTCGGATGATTAACGTTTCGGATAATCGACGTTCAACTATATTCCATTTATAACGCGAGAAATCGATTTAGTTGCATTTTTTAATATCACTCTTGTTGATGAATTAAAAATAAAGGTCTGCTATCATCGCAATCGTTATTAAAACACATCATTCTAATCCGATTAATCTTTCGTGCCCGACGACCCCGGTTAATCAGAGTTGCACTATATAGCAAATATTCACATGATGCAAGGCTGCGAGGCGACCGCGTGGTCTGACATAATCTGCAAACCTCGTAAAAAGACCGCAACATCCCTTCTAAATGGAGGGAAAACCACATTGGCGTGATGAGTAATAAACGCTATACCGACTGTTTTACTGTATAACCATTAATATGCGAATAACTGCAGAATTGAAAACAATTTTGTAAATGCTGCGCATTCACAGAAAAAGAAATGTCGCTTACTAACCATAAAGTGTCAGCTATCAATTTTTTACTCCAAGCTATAAAACAGTCTGAACTTTAGTAACCTACAACTCCATCTACGATTTTTCTGGGTCAGAGCGAACGATCTGGTAATTAGTACCAAATCTAATACAATAATCATGATTTCTTCCATCGTTCCGACGATTTTTTAATTTGAGTCATCAGCCACTCATTGTCAGTCGAATTTTACCAGAAGTATTGAAAAAATCACTAAACTGACAAAATGAACCAAGTTTACTACGGAATGTGGTAATTATTACGACATTTTTTTTCTGTAACGCGTCGAGGATTCTCATATTTTCTCGTTTACGATGTGACCGAGTGGCGACGTCATATTCGCATTACAGATGATTAATGTTCGCCCCAGTCCCGAAACGCGGCGCGATTTGTAAGCGCCAAGTCGGTCGTGACGACCGACGTGACTGCAGAACCCGCGGAAATCTGCGGTAGACGCGCGCGATGCGCGGGTGCGAGAGGTTTTCCCTCGCCTTTGATAATTGGTCGCGCAGCGCGTTTCGTTTCCGGCCCGCTGCGCCGTCCACAACACATACGATGTTCCCGTTTCGCGCGTCGCCGAACCGCCAAGTTTCTGGGATTTCGTCGTGGATATATACCCGTCGCTTTTAGGGTCCCATGCGGGTGGAAAGGAATATATAGGTACGACCCGATTTCGTGATGTTTGGCCGGCGAGGAAAATCGTTCGGGAATTTCCGTCGTCGAGGGATGAGTTTCCTATATTTAGCCGGGACGCGCCATGAAGAGTCATCATCCCCAGACGCGGCGAGGGCGTTTCGAGGGGCGGGTGGAAAATACCGAAGTATCTGGTTGAATGAAGGAGAGTCTAAAAAAATATTCTCACAATATTCTCGATATTCCAACGTTGGCCACAGGCGTTTTTTATTTTTTTATTTTTCCAAGTTTATTTCTTTTCTTAAAATGGATGAAAAAATAAATAGATTTACGAATAAAATAATTTGAAATTCTACTTCTACTTTAATTAATTGCAACGTGGCCTAAGAAAAATTTTACACGTGTTTTTAGTATCTGATTTTTGGGATTAAAAAATCAGAAAAAATAAATGGGATTAAAAAATTAGAAAAAGAAGATGGAATAAAAAAATCAGAAAAAAAGATGGGATAAAAGATGGGGCCTAAGAAAAATTTTACACGTGTTTTAGTATCTGATTTTTGGGATTAAAAAATCAGAAAAAATAAATGGGATAAAAAAATTAGAAAAAAAAGTTGGAATAAAAAAATCAGAAAAAAAAGATGGGATAAAAAAATATTTTTCGTTCGTCCGGTTCGTATTGGATTGCGCACGATGAGACGATGTCGGCTTTCGTAGCGAGTCGCTGCTTCGTGAAACTGCTCTTCGTGTCCGCGACTATATCGACATGATCCGCGTGTATAGGGCAGGCGAAAGAACAGAGTAGCAATAACACGCAGCAAAATCGCGAGCTCGGCGCAGCTTCCGAGCGGTCGGTTGCTGCTTGAGCAACTCGCTTATTTTCACACTGTGACTCAAGCCCCGTATTTATAAATCTCATCTTCGCGAGCGCCGCGTCCTCTCTTTCTCTCTACTTTCGCGAGCTAACGCGTTTTCATCGCGAATGCGTGACGCGAATCTTTTGATAATACACGTTGGCACCGACGCACTATTTCTTCGCGCTCTTCCCCGAACACTCAAAACAATTTCTCAGAGCAACTTGACTCGGATATATATTTTGTTTATTTATTGTTATTACAATATTTAGGGAAATTGCGTCATTGGTATCTATTTTTCGGTTTTCATGAAAAAAAGATTCAAGCTGAATTGACAAAACCACAAAAATGGTAAAAGTTCAAAGCAATTAATTGAGTTGTAAATTATTGTTTAATGCTTCAGGATTTTGGTTCAATGATCTTCACGATCTATAATATTTATAATTTTTATTTCCTTTAAAAAACATTTATTTTAAATAATAAAAAAACAAGCTGCTCCCACAATAATTTGAATTTTCGTTTATTGTCCTCCGCAGTAAAAGCCCAAAAGTGTCACAATAATGTGGGTTAAACCACCGAAAAATATTTTTCACACAGCCCCGCAACAGTCGCGAAAAAAAAATATTTGGTGTTGCCTGCATCCCGGCTCTTTGGTCGTCGGACCGTGAAGCATTACAGCCGATCGGCTGGCTCACTGCAGTTTTTCCAAGAGCCCAAGGGGCCTCTTTTTTCCCCCGTCCCGTCGGTTTCACGTCCCAAGGGCTTCCCGAAAATACGGGTGTCGGGACCTCGAGGGGATGCAACAGCGGCACAAAAGGCTGACTTTTCGTCGGACACTTTGAGCGCTACGCTGGGCACCGCGTGGAACGACTCGGCGCAACAGGTCGAATGCGACCTCGAGGGGGGAAAAGGGCGGCGGGGCTAATAATGCGAGAGGGAGAAAAAACGCAGCGGGCGAGTCTCTCGGTCGCGCAGGTTGCTCGAAGGGTCGAGGAGAGGCGAAACTCGAGATTCCCCCGCGCCGACTCACGTGGGGCTCGCTCGCTCGACCCTCGTGTGTCGTCCCCTCAGGTGCGTCGAACGAGCCAACAGGTTCCCCATTCATTCCTCCTCCTGCGCTAAGCGCATTCAAACGTGTTCGACACGTGGAGTGTGGAATATAAACCGTGCGCGAGGGGGAAGCGAGCGAGGGGCCCATGAGCCATGGGCGCCTAACGATATCTCAGGCCCATCGAACGTCAATTCCGGACGGGGAGAGAAACGACGACGAGAAGGAGACGAGGAAAAACACACCCACATGTGCAGTGGACACAGACGAAGGAGCCGAGGGCCGAGCTGCTTATACCTGCCGGATGGACGAGGGTGTTTTACGAGAATTTTCCCACGTCGAGCCCTGAAAAGACTCCCAGATCGCCAGAGATTTCTGAATTTTGTGGGAATTTTTTTTTTTTTCTTTTTCGTGGACAGTCGAAAATACGAGAATCGATGCTGGTGGATTGTACTGCTATGTTGGTTTTGTATTTACGTTGTAACGCGACGGTGATACCGGCTTTGGAAATTATGCTGGTAGATGGTGGTTATTATGTTGATGGAGTTCCTGTTACCTCGTAAAATATTTCGGGATTTTTGGGCGTGAGTCGATCTGTGGTTTCGGAGAATACGATTTTTACTGCTGACATTTTTTTTTAGTTTAAATTTACATTTCAATAAAAAATGTTTATCTAAAAAATAAAAATTCCTGTTCAGAATAAAAAAATGTATTTGCTGAATCTTTGATTTCTGTAGTGTATATTAATAAACTCTTTTAATTAGTACAAAAGGAACAAATTTAGTTATTAAGGAATAGAACATAAAAAAATGTTTAGCAATCGACAGGCTTGTATATATCGATCACAGGTCAAGCGAAAAAAATTATAATTGATGCAGCCGGTGAAGCAAACAAAAATGCACCTGCATTGTGTCCAGTTATCTTCGATAAATATTGGCGTGTGCGCCGATTTCTGTTTGCCGAGACGAATTGCGGGGATAAGGGTGTCATTATCGCTCCGGTCTATAGACACAGCGATCGGCGAGTGTGGCTACCGATGTTTGCTCCAGTCAAACACAGCGGCGATAATCTCATTGATCTGCGATTAGCCGACGATTAAACACAGGTATTACACGCATCGACCCGGCGATCCTGCGGGCAAGAGTAAAAAAAAAAAATTCTTACTATTCGGCCCTACGGTTCCCAGGATTTGACTCCGAAAACTGGTTTACGGCGGAGAGAGCGGCGCGTATAACGACGCAATATATTTAATGACGGTAATATTAACGGATATGTGCAACCGAGGACCGATCTTTTCGTTTCGAAATTTCCAGCTCGCATGTATAATACGACGGTGACGCGCGTCGCGCACTCGCGACGTTTTACAGTTACGGCAGCCGATCCAGTCGCTTCGCTCGCTCCGTTCAATGACTCTCTAATCAACGAGAAAGGGAATATATAACGTCCTGCTGTGACTTCGGCTAGGACGCGGCCCGAGCGACGAAACTGGACGTGGGTCTTCTCGTATCGCGTCGCCGAAGTCGGCCACCTACCCTCGAGGCTCTTTGCTATTAGCTTCAATTCTTTCACGTTCGAGTACCGTTATTAATGCGAAAGAAACGTTAGCCGACGTTTCTGCGCAGCGAGAGATGAGCGCCGCTCGATTATCCTCGTGCGCGCGACGCGACGACACCTTGGGAACCCAACATTTTTCTTTGGCTATTGATACCATCGATTCGTTGCTATAATTTTTTTTATTTGAAAAAATCAAACTGCGATCATTTTACAAGCTATTTTTTAACTGTCGCGACGACACCTGGGAACCCAACATTTTTCTTTGGCTATTGATACGACCGGTTCGTTGCTATACATTTTTTTATTAAAAAAATTATAACATTATATGCTATAATTCTTTTTTAATAAAAAAATATATATAATTTTAACTATAACTATAATGTTTTTACATTTTTTTTTAATTACAAAATTATATGCCATAATTTTTTCTAATAACAAAAAATTATAGGAAAAACAACATTTTTAATAAAAAAAATTAAACTGTGATCATTTTACAAATCATTTTAACTGTCAATCAAGAAAAAAATTCTCTTTTAAACCAGTCATTTCCGCAATTCACGTAAAATCAATGTAATTTCTTCCAAATGAAAAAAAAACTAGTTAATACAAATTCGTAGCAAGAAATTAATGAACAAAAAGCTAACGACGTGCCGTTCCAAACCCTCTTGCTGAGTTTTTTTTTTCTAGCTCCGAAGTTCGCCGAGAAAAAACATCATGAAAAGCGATGTAATTTACCACAGAACATTCTAACGATTCTCGCTGGTCGAGCGATACCAACGTCCCATTCCGACGAACGATCCGTACAAATGATTCCTCCGGCGCGCTCCGCGGGGTCCCCTATTTTTTGTAGGCCAACACGTGACGCTCGAAATGAGAAACGCAGCGCACGAATACACGCATCGCGTCGTCTCGCTTCTTTCCCTCTTTCGGCGAGGCAGCTTTTCTCATGGTCGTAAAGTAATCGGAAACCGAATAGGGTTCTTCGCTCGCAGCTCTCGACTCATCTCGTGGGTGCCTCTCACTGCCCGCACAGATTCTCAACCCGTCTACACGCAGTACATATATAGGTATATTATAGTACACTGTGCGTTGCCTATGTATACACGGCGCGCGAGCCACGCGTTCAGCACATGCTGACGTTTACACTGTACAGTACTTCGCAGTACGTGCGAACGAACTGCAGCTCGTATACGAGTCCGGCGGTCCGTTAAAGCGATTTCAAGAGTTTTCACATGGAGCGCGCGCTGATCTCTCTGGCTTCATCTCTGCGTCGACTTTCCTGTATGACTGTCGTTAAACGAGTGAGAGTTCATTGATTTGTTTTCCAGTTTATTTATTTATTTATTTTTAACTGGTAACGAAACTAGCGAGAGTTAATTGATTTGTTTTCTGTTTTTTATTCAAATTTATTTACAAAAAAAATATCACTTCAGCAACTTGTGTGTAAATTTTCATTAAAATGTTAATTTCTTAATCGATTTCTCTCTCTCTTAATTCGCATCGATTTTCCTGTGCGTCGAACGTAAAACAGAGAGTCAAATCATTTGGTATTTTTTTTTTTTTTTAGTGACGATAGAAACTCGTGTCTAATTTTCCATAATAATTGTCCACTTTATTATTATTTAATTTTTTTGTAACACGTGCACGAATCGCGGCACTTTGCATGGCAGTCTTGCGAGCCGAAAGTGGCCGTTTCCCTGTCAGTTGCGAACCTGTGGTGAAATGACAGAGCCACGCATGCGCAGTTCGCATTTCGTTCACTTTCGTCCCTTGGGAGTTTCTGTCATTCACTTTCGTCCCTTCAATCACAACCTCATTTTTCAGTATTCGTCTCGCGCGACTGCCATTCCAAGTGCCGCAGATTCGTGCACTCGTTACAAAAAGTATGATGTGCAACACGGGTCGAAATGGCAATTGCGACTCGTGTGATTGCAGCCCTCGCTTCGCTCGGGCAGCAAACCTCACACTCGCCGCAATTGCCAACTTTCGACCCTTGTTGCACAATATACTATTGCTGAAAACAAAACTAGCGAGAGTTAATTGATTGGTTTTCTGGTTTTTATTAAAATTTATTTATTAAAAAAATATCACTTCAGCAAATCGTGTGTAAATTTTCATAAAAATGTTAATTTTTTAATAAATTTCTCTCTCTTAATTCGCATCGATTTTCCTGCGCATCGAACGTAAACAGAGAGTCAAATCATTTGGTATTTAATTTTTAAAAATGACGATAGAAACTCGTGTCTAATTTTCCATAATAATTGTCACTTGCGTTAGTCGGTTTCGTTGGCGTGAAAAGTCGTAAACATCGGGAGAAAAGTCTGGGTACCGAGGGAGAAAATCTTGTCGAGATGTTGTGTATTATCGTGGAGAAACTTTAAATGCTTTTCGCTTAACGGGGGTCCCTGTCCCCTAGGGTCTTTATACCGATCCGCCGTGTAGTCTTATACGCTGCCGCGGCTGCTTCTGCCTGGAAGATGAGCACCAAAGATAGCATTTTTGGGCGTGTCCCGGGACTCTCGCTGGGGGAGCGAGAAGAAGTGTTGCGGCTGTGTGCACGCGGGCCCTTGACTCCCGGCAGGGGCCACGAAACTCGAGGGCCCTTGGCTGCCGCAGCCAACGACCAGAAACGAGCCCGAAGAGTGCAGCGTCCTTCCCGGGAATCCTGCGGCGACCGCGAAGTCGCGTCGTCGTCTTTTAAAGAGATTTCGTCGTTACGGCCACCCTCGATATTTTAAGAGGGCAATTTTAGCTTTGCTCCATTGGAAGAAAAAGAAAAATAATAATCCAGCCATTTTAAAAACGTAAAAAAAAAATCGAAAACAGCAAAAAATAAAAATAAAAGCTATGATACCGACGACACCGAAAACTGCACAACGATCCATCATCAAAGCCTAAAAACTTAAGTCTTTGATTCCCAAGAAATCCCTAATATTATTTAAACCCAGAATTAAATACCAGACGAAAAAAGTAAAAAAAGTAAAAATTCTAGATGCCGTCTGCACTCATCCGACTAATCTCCAGGATTCTCCGAGGATGACAAAACAATAAACAAAAAACAAATTTCAAAATAAAAAGCCGAATTAAATCTCTGATATGCGGGACGCGCGCGATTTCGTGAATCGAGCTATACGGATCAGTCAGCGGCTCGGAGAATAAGCAGGAGGCGAGAGGACGAACGAGAGGCGAGCGGCGAGAACGGAGAAGAAGATTCCTTTCGCCTCCCACCACGGCGGAGCGGCGCGTAGCACGTTGCGGACGGGCGGAGCGCGAGGAGAGGAGAATATATCGTGAAAGCCGCGCGCTGCGCGACTCCGCGGCTGCTGCGCGGCACGAGCACCGCGCTCTTACGGAGCGCGCTGGATACTCGGTGTATACCGTGTCTCGTGTCTCGCTCTGTTGTGTTGCGCACGCCGCTCGCGCACCGCGCGGCGGCAGCGCGAGAGAGCAGGTCAGCCCGGTCATCGGCCCCCACGACGACCAAGACGATGACTGCTGAGGGAGAGCAGCCGGCCCTTCGAAGGGAAGGGCCGTGCGCGACGTGTGCGCGCCTCATTCTCTCCCATCTTCGTCTTCGTCGTCGTCGTCGTCGTCGTCGCCGCCGCGAGACGCGCACGCGTGCCCGAGACGTATCCACAGGACGGACCGTGTTGTCGATGCCCGTATGCATGGTTGTACCTGCTGGGTATTGGAGAGTAGACACCGGGGTCAGCAGCCAATCGCAGGAGGTAGAAGGGCGGATCATGATGTTGAAGTTTGCATCGTTGGAACGCAACGAAATTCAGAAAAAAAATTAATTCTAATCCACCCAAATTATGAAATTAGGTACAAAAAGTTATCATCGCCATTAGTTGTTATGATGATTTTTTATACCTAATTTCATCATCTGGGTCAATTAGAATTGCATTTTTTTCTGAATTTCGTTGCATTCCAACGATGCAAACTTCAGTATCGTGGCGGGTCGTGTTGTCCATGGCTGTATGCATGGTTTAACAATTTTTTTGTTAATTCGCAACTGGTAATTCGGTAATTGTCGTGGTTTTTAAACGTTATCTTCTCTTCCTTCGATATAGGGTAGAAAGGTTGTGGCCATGATGCTGAAGTTTGCGTCGTTGGAATGCTACGAAATTCAGAAAGAAAACAAAAATCTATTTAACCCAAATGATGAAATTAGGTTTAAAAAGTATAATCATAGCCATTGGTTTCTGTGGTGATTTTTTATACCTAAATTCATCATTTGGGTTCATTAGAATCAATTTTTTTTCTGAATTTCGTTGCATTCCAACGATGCAAACTTCAACATCATTTGTGGCCACTGTACCAGTTGTGGCCATTTTCACTATAATTTATTTCAAATCATTGCTTTTCTGTATTTTCATGTTGATACTTCGAAAGTATCCATACAAGTTAACAAGATTATCGATACAATTTTGTTTCGTTTTAACAATACAAATAATTCTGTCCCTTCGAACTCGGTAGCCACAACTGGACCAAAGGTGGCCAAAACCGGTACTTCTACCCTATAGGAGGTATCCAGCAACCAGTCGAAGGAAGGACGGATCGTGTTGTCCATATCTGTATGGTTGTACCTAGTAGAGACCAGAGTCAGGAAAAAAAAAGAATGAGACGAAGAACAGACCATGTTGTATGTACACAACAAACCATGGGGCGTGTGCCCTCGTTCGCCTCCTTCAATTGTTACGTTAATTCGTAATTTACCCACCTAACTGCGCGAGGGTGAAAAAGAAAAACGTTGTGTACGCGATGAATTGCCTTCGTGGACTTCTTTGTTTAGCCTTTTGTGTCTCTGTCGCGGAGCTAACGGGACATCTCGACCACGAGATACTGCTAAGTATGCGAATCGGTTTGACTACCCGACAGACACTATCATGATTCGGAATTATAGATCCGACTTTCGATCGAAAAATGACTGAATCGAAAACGAGTTTTTTTTCATTCAGATCTCGAATTTTTTGTGCAATCGTTTTTTTTTGTTTTCTTGATTTTTATGCCGGTGTGTTATTGAACTAAAAAATATTCAATACCGCATCATTTATGTGGGGTATAAATAACTGCAGGAAGTTCAGAAATAATCGGATCTTAACGTCTCTTGATTGACATTTCTTCATTAAATGTAAATGAAGAATTATCAGACGGCTGATTTTTCCGTGAAAATACCATCGGGTTACATGGACCCCGGTCTGACCGTCTAGGGTCAATATCATCATTACAGACATCGCAACAATTTAATTAGTAATTATTTCACGAAGATTTCGCTTCGGTTGAGCCGCGCGTGCAGCGATTGAGTAGGCAAAGGCAGAGTGGCGAATTGACTCTGTAGCGAAGTTGCATGATGCACCGGGACGGGGAACACGCGAGTGCGTTCGACCGCAGCAGTCACGAACGTGCGCGTAGCGATTTCCTTATTTAGAAGCGAGGAGAAACGACTGCCGTATGCAATTCGACGAGCCGTGTATCGCTATGTGCATCGGTAGCCCGTGAGACTCATCAGTGAGAATATTCAGCCACTTAGGCTAAAAGCACGAAAATCAGCTGTTGACCTCTCGACGACGACCTCGGGCGTGGACGTCGAACGCGACCGGAAAAAGACTTTCCCCGATCGGCCGAGAAACAGCGGAAACGCCGCCAGTCACGAGACCGTAAATTATATTCACGAGCGGCGGGGATTTTCCCGCCGACCCTCGACGGAGGCGCCGACGGAAAATCGACGCTGGAAAACCTGCTCATCGGGATGTCCCGTGAAACATATATTTATTATTATTTTTTTGAACCCTCGCGCGGCAGGAGCGCCGCGCATATACGAAGACGAAACACATGCACTCCGCGTGCGAGGGTCGTTGGAGCTTCGGCCGTGAGGCGTGTACTGATCGGTAATTTTTTTTTCTTCTTTTTTTTCCGCCGCGTCCGATTTCTGTACGTCGAACGATGAATTTCAATGACCACGAGGGCCACGCTCACGAAAATTGTTATGGGAGGGTATATAAGACGAGCGGCTTCTCAACCCTCGGACGACCGGGTAATCGCCGGGTAACGAGAATGTGAAATAAAATTGAAAAAGGAACGGAAACGGGTTGAAAAAATAAATAAAAAAATAGAAACAAAAATAAATTCGAGGGAGTAGAGAAACGGAAAAATAAAAATAAATTCGAGAGAGTGGGGAACACAAAAATGAAAATACATTTTGAGGTCGCGTCTCATGAGAAAATAGACGAAAATACGAAATACAATATGAGAAAAAAAATAAAAATAAAAAAGGCGAAAGTTAACAAAAAATACAAATTATTTCGAGGGAGCAAAGCGATGTAAAAAAATAAAACTAAAATTTGAGGTCGCGTCTTATGACACGGCAAAAAAAAATGAAAATACAAACATCGAAGGACAGTGAGGTCATTGGAACGAATCGACTTTCCAGGTCTGTAAAGTGTCGTCGACTCGCGTTTTGCGGCTCGCGGTGTTATCGGTCGTGGCTCGTAAACTCCAGTCAATCATAAGTTGCACTGGGTCACCCGTCCTCGAGTGATCTACGTGTGTATCGACACAGCGGCGAGTAAAAACGAGCGCGAGAGCCTCGGTCGAGTCGACGAACGCGCGCGTGAACTTAAAATCGCCGTTCGAAAAGCCATAACTCATTCAATTGCAACGATTGACTATCGCCAATCGCTGAAATGGTCTTGTGCCAGATATAAGCCGGAGGTCTGTGGGAAGTCGCGCCAAGGAGTCACAAAAGTGGGAGAAACACGGCGAGGCAGGACGACCGGCAGCAGAAACAAAAGAGCAAGAGGAATAATAATAAGAAATATGAGCGAGGAGAAGAAAAAAAAAGAAGAAGGAAGAGGCAACGAGCTAGAATTCATTCAGCCTCGTTAATATTAATTTCAGGCTACGCTCGCTGGGTTCAAGAAGGTTGGTGGCGGCGAGTACGTGAACGGAATACGAGAGTCACGATCTCGATTACGTGTAACGAGTACATATGCAACGTGGACTAATATACGCGCTCCATGCTCCCTGCTTTCTTCCCAGGATAACGCGAATTGTGTCTCACTGAGGCTCGAACGCTTTTTACCCGCTAAAATTTATCGCCAACGTTTTTCAGGTCATTTATTTTCATTTTTTTACAAACATACCAACCGAAACATATTTCACTAATGTGATAAATGTTGCATTCGAATAAAAAAAAACAAAAGAAAATTGTTGCCAACGAGACACAAAAATAAATAAAAAATATGAAATTCCATTCCACGATAATAGCAGCCATAATTCGAGACCGTAAAAACACGTCGGCCGACGAATTTTTCTCGAATTTGACGAAAAATATTTCCCCCCGAGAACACCTCCATTTTTTTTTAACAAACATACCAACCGAAACATATTTCACGAATGTGACAAATGTTGCATCCGAACAAAAAAAAGAAATTGTTGCCAACGAGACACAAAAATAAATTAAAAATATGAAATTCCATTCCACGATAATTGCAGCCATAATTCGAGACCGTAAAAACACGTCGGAATTTTTCTCGAATTCGGCGAAAAATATTTCCCCCTGAGAATACCTCGGCGTCCCGAATTCCGGGGCTGCGCGTTGCCGACCCCAAACCCGATCTATAATTGGCCGAGGAATTAATGTTGTCAACCACGATTCACGTGTTTGTTTAGCAATTCAACCAAAACGAGGGGAGCGAAGAATAAAAAAAATTTAAACAAAAATAAAAAAAACCAAAACACAAAACAAAAAAATTAATTCAGCAGTGTAATGTGTCTCAAGCGTGCCGAGAGCCTCGCGGAGGCCGCGAGAGATATTCGCGAAGAGGAGGACGAAGGAGAGAAGCGGAGGAGAGAAGTGCGCGACACGTAAGAGATATTCGAGGTCTCGAAGCAACGGTGCTCGCCGCCTACTCGCGCATCCATTCACGTCCTCATATTGTTAGCGAGGGAAGCGGAGAACGTGCAAAGACCACGACGATCACCGTGCCCGGCCCGCGAGGAGAGTATCATCTCCCTGGCTGGCCGCACGCCATATAACCCACCGAGGGATCTCGGTGAAGGGAGAGAGAGAGAGAGAGAGAGAGAGAGAGAAAAAAGAAAAGAAAATAATAAAGACGAGGAGAGAAAAAAAACACGGAGCGAGCGCCTCGCGACGGCCGAGAGCGACTCTCGCGCGCTTCTCGGCTATATCCTTTTAGGGCAAACTCAGACGCGACGCGCCAGGAGTCCCCGCTCGACTCCCTTCCAGCGTGTAACACACCGCCACACGAACGTAAACACGCGCACGACCACCAGCGCCGCCTTACACAACCGGATTCGTACTCACATTGACAAACGCGCGTCATCCACGGGCGCGCGGATATATACCCTCGATACTTTCCTCGCATTTTTCGCATTTTATCGCTCATTTATTTCGCCCGCGTCTCGGGCGCAAATGCTAAATGCGTTTTGTAATTAACTCGGGAAAAATACGGACCTCGGTGTGTCGCCCTGTGCAACCCGGTGAATTTATTTCTGGCCCGACGAGTTAATAAAATAAATTGACGAAAAAAAAAAGAAACAAACAAACAAACGATTTCGTTATTTCCGCGGGGTTTTGCGAGACTGAATTTAACGCACTTTGTTTTCGCAATTGTGACCAACGAAATGGAATTCCAGTTTCAATTAAGCTCTTAAACTAAATGAATTTATTACTAATGAAAAAAAAAACTTTCATCTGGTCTCCACGTGCGTATCAAACATAGAGGAATTACATCACTGAACCTGATTTTTTTAGTAAATAAATAAAATTAAATTGCTATAAATGTTCGTGTAAAAATTCCATGCAACGAAGATAAACCGGAAACGATTTCTTCTGATTTGAATATTCCAATTTGATTTAACAATTGCCATTAAACAAAGGACTTTTCTAATTTCAATTAATCATTTAAACCAATCCAAATTAATTAATATTTTTTTAAAAGTCTGCAATTTGCATATAAATTAGTGATTTCCATGTTTTTATTTACCCCATAAAACAAAATTATTGCATACATTTATGCAAAACGAAATTTAAAAATATTAAAAAAAATATATATATAAAAACGAAAAATAAAATAAGCGATTAACACGGTTTCAAGGAAATACGCGGAGTATCGCGTATGGGAGGATCGCCCCGCCGGCCCCGCTGCCTACGGACGCGGGAGCGGCGAACGTTTTCAGCACGGTTGCTACTTAATTTCTCGCCGGGATCTTGAGCGCTCGCTCCGTGGGCTGTTCTCTCGGGTTCGCGGGAAAATCGCGGCGTGTCTCCATGCGCGTGCTGCAACTATACACAACGCGCGGCCGAAGTAGAAAACGGTGTCGCTGTAACGCCCACCGCATACATATACATTAAGCCACTTCGTCGTCGTCGTCGTCGTTCATTCTTTTTTTCTTCTTTTCTTCTTTTTCTCCGAGCGCTGTACTCAGGAATCTCATTATCGTCGTGACAGAATGGAGACGTCGCATTAACCGAACAATTACCGACGAATGTGCGTATACGACGCATGTAATGCGGTTCAGCAGGGCTGCAGGGTCTCCGACGCTCGGTATCTGCACGGGTTTTGTAACGGCGCGTGGAAACGCGATCGGAGATCGGAAGGGAAAGAGCGAGCGTCGACTGCATAACTTATGTTTACCATACGCTGTGCGCAACAATGCAGGACAAAAGCCCCACAGTGATTGGCCTTTTGCGAAACATTACATTATTCCCGTCATCATCTCTCTGTTTCTGCATCTAATGTTATGCAATAATAACAATTTTTTCCCTAAGGGACTCATAATTTGACGAAACAATCAAATTTATTTCTTCAATTTTATTTCGTATCTATTTTCTCTAAAAAAAATCCTCAAGGT
Organism: Pimpla rufipes; assembly: GCA_963932165.1. Classification (NCBI taxonomy): domain Eukaryota; kingdom Metazoa; phylum Arthropoda; class Insecta; order Hymenoptera; family Ichneumonidae; genus Pimpla; species Pimpla rufipes. Next base: position 10,534,048 of record OZ010636.1, read on the forward strand.
AATTTCGACTTTCAACATCTTTGTTTATTTTTCTAATTATATAATCACGAATAATTTAATGCTATAGTGGTAAAAATAAAAAAAACAAAATAATAATAATAATAATAATAATACTAATAATTCAATTGACAGTTATATCATCTACATCTATAGTAATACGAATAATTCTACATATACAAATAATTTAATGCTGTAGTGGTAAAAATAAAAAACAAAATAATAATAATAATAATTCAATTGACAGTTATATCATTTACATCTATAGTTTCGATTGGCGCTCAATTTGCATCTACTAATAGGTGACCAACGACTGTGGCGACTCGACGCGCTGGGTCGTGCGCGCCGTGTAAAGAGACAAGCCGAGCGAGATACACACGGCGAGAGCTCGGGGTTGGTTCGCGAGAGTCGGTTACTTGGGTGTGTGCTGAGCGCGGCCGCGGTCTCGGGACAAGACGACGTCGGACAACCGCGGCGACGACGACAGCGGCGCGCGCGGCTCGGCGGGAAGGAGCGAGCGAGTAAGACAGTAAGCGGGTATAGTAAGCGGGCGATCCGGTCGGCACACTCGAGGCGCGGGCCTCACCGCTCACGAGAAGGAATGCGGCCGCGTTGGCCGGCGCGCGGCACGCGGGGCAGAGAGCACGGCGGCGGTCCGCGCGCAAGGCCGGAGAGAGAGGGCAAGCGAAGGGGTTGCGGAGAGGATTCTGCTATTGCTGCTGCTGCTGCTGCTCGGCCACGGCGCTCGGTGAGTGAAGGGGGCCAGAGGTTTCGGGGGTGGGAGGGGTCGAAGACCGACTTCTGAGCTTGACGTCGGTTTCGCTGGTCCTGCTATAATGTCGATGGCTTTTCAACGAGCGCCTCATTTCTAACGGACCCGGTAATTGACACTGTCTAATTGTAGGTTGATGGTTATTATTGTCGATAAAGTATATTTTAAGCGAATTGGCTATTTTATATTTATTCAATTTGCAAATCAGGGTGTCCTTGGGATTGATTTTTGTTGTTGTATTTTTGTTTTTTATTTTACGTTTAGATTGGGAGAAATCGTAGTCAGGCCTGCTGTAATGTCGATGGCTTTTCAACGAGCGCCTCATTTCTAACGGACCCGGTAATTGACACTGTCTAATTGTAGGTTGATGGTTATTATTGTCGATAAAGTATATTTTAAGCGAATTGGCTATTTTATATTTATTCAATTTGCAAATCAGGGTGTCCTTGGGATTGATTTTTGTTGTTGTATTTTTGTTTTTTATTTTACGTTTAGATTGGGAGAAATCGTGGTCAGGCCTGCTATAATGTCGATGGCTTTTCAACGAGCACCTCATTTCTAACGGACCCGGTAATTGACAGTGTCTAATTGTAGGTTGATGGTTACTATTGTCGATAAAGTATATTTTAAGCGAATTGGGTATTTCATATTTATTCAATTTGCAAATCAGGGTGTCCTTGGGATTGATTTTTTTGTTGTGTTTTTGTTTTTTATTTTACGTTTAGATTGGGAGAAATCGTAGTTAGGCCTGCTATAATGTGGATGGCTTTTCAACGAGCGCCTCATTTCTAACGGACCCGGTAATTGACACTGTCTAAGTTGATCGTTATTATTGTCGATAACTTTATTTTAAGCGACTTCGCTATTTTATATTTATTCAATTTGCAAATCAAGGTGTCCTTGGGATTGACTTTTTTTACATTTTTGTTTTGTTGGGTTGCATTTTTTTAAGCTTTGCGATTAGATTAGGAGAAATCGTGGTCAGGCCTGCTGCTGCTCAGCCACGGCGATCCGTTAGTGAAGGGGGTCGAGGATACGGGGGTGGGAGGGGGCGAAGACCGACTCCTGAGTGGAGTTTGCTAGACCGGCTGCACCGATGCCGATGGCTTTTTCGTGTAAAGAGCGCCTCGTTTCTAACGGACCCGGTAATTGACGGTATCTAAGTTGATGGTTACTACAGTCGATAACGTACTTTATCGACTTCACCGTTTTATATTTATTCAATTTGCAAGTCGAGGCGATTGATTTTTTTTTGTCGAGTTGCATTTTTCACTCTTTGAATTTAGATCGGGAGAAATCGTGGTCAGAACTGACGGTTCTGACAGCTATAATTGTTCACTCGTGAGAATAATTTTTGTATTCGTGTTAATCATGGTGATTGGTAGTTTGCATCTTTTAAAAGTTTTTCAACATTTGATTGCAGAAGTGAATGCAGGAGTTTTTAGTGACTGACGGGAAAGCGATATCGTCGGACATTCAAATAACTGGTAACACATATTTCACAGCGTCGACGAAGCGAGCAATTTTCGTCTCACAGAACCTGCAATTTGCCTCGCAACTTTGTCGAGTGAAATTAATTTTCCACACGTTCCTTTTTAAAAACGTCGTCACGATCGCTGCAATAAATCAGCCGATCGATTTATTAAAAAAAAAAGTAACGCGAACAAAAAACGTGTAATGTAGAATTAATCCTAACGTATCAACGTCTCATTATGGTCTACGACCGGGACATAAACGTCAGTAGCAATACCCACGAACGATCGGGAATGACCGCGAAGATGGCGTTGAAGTTTGCATCGTTGCAATGCAACGAAATTGAAAACACTAAAATATTAATGAACCCAAATGATTATACCGGCGATAAAAAGTTATTATAACGACTAAACCGAAATAAAACAAAAAATAAATAATAAATAAAAAATAATAAAAAATAATGGGGTGAAATAATTTCCTTATAAAACGAAATTAAATAATAAAAAATAATGGGGTGAAATAATTTCGTTACAAAACGAAATAAATGAAATAAAATAATTTGATTAATAATTTGAATGAATAAAATAATTTGATTAATAATTTGAACGAATAAAATAATTTGATTTAATAATGAAATGAAATAATTTCGATATAAAACGAAATTATTTCACCTCCTAATGGGTGTGAATTATTCACATTTTTATGGAATTAATATTTTGCTTTTAATCTCGTTACATTCCAACGACGCAAACTTCACAGCCATCCGCGAATTCTCGTGGCCGTCGCGTGGCCGCCTCGATCCGGCTCGGCCCGCACGTACGCGGCAACGAATTACGAAAGTAATCGCTAATGAGAGGACTTTTATTTATTTCGGTCGTTATAACGGTGCATGCGTTAGCATAGCGGCGGCGCTCGGCGAGTTTAATCTTTAAAGAGTGACCACTTGGTCATCCTGCTATCAGAGCGACGGAGGTGGGTATACGACGTACTCCGCACTCGCGGTGCGCGTACAGCGGGATATTCGTTGATGGAGAAATTACAGGCAGACCCCGGTGAGAGGTTGTAGGAGTCGTTTCCTCAGGGCGGCACTCGGGCAGGATGCGACGGAGGAGCCGCGACCGAGCGGGCGACGCAGACGGCGAATGTGAATAAGGAGACAAGAGGAGGGGGGAATACGAGCAGCTAGCATTAATTGCGCTTGGCTTCCACTCGAGCTGCGCGCGCGGAACTTCAGACCGGGCTGAGAAATATGCTTCCCGCTCTGCGCCGGGTCTTTGAAGTTTTTCGCACGAGCTTCGAATGGACGCGAGCGCGGCTATTAACTATTATACTGCGCTACTACGACGATTACTATGCTCTAACCAGTGTGCGACGAGCGCCTGACGACGAGTTCTATTCACGCCACTAGGTCACCGAGAAAACTCGTCTCTCTCTCTCTCTCTCTCGCTCACACGATCTTTTTCTCGCGAGGGGGAGGGGGGCGACTTAGCGCGGGCGCGCCAGTTCCCAACTTATCTAAATAGATACCTTGCTCGCGCTCGAGAATTGTTCGAAGCCATCGCCGATCTGACGTTGCATCGCTAAGCGATGCGGTTGTTTTCTTTTTTTTTCCACGGCGGCACGAGAACCCGGTTTGTTTTCGCGAAATAACGATGGTGATGTTGTCGACATTGGGGAACCAAAGTGCGAGTCGCGGTATCTAAAGTATTGTTGTAAACATTGAGTAGTTATTTTATTTATTTTTCATAAACGAAAATGTTAAAAATATAAACATGTAATTAATTTATTGAAATAATTTGAATTTTTTTTTTCTTTTATTAAATATAAACAAAATTTATTCATTTATTTAAAAAAATTAAGTTCGTTGAAACATCTTTTTTTATTGGCACATTTTTTTGCTTTTTTCTGCCCCACTATTTACAATGTTTCCTACAGATGTTATTGTTGGGGTAATCAGCGACAATGAAAAATACGCAAAAATAGCATCCGATAGCGCGGATAAACGCTTAATAGTTCGGGTAAGTGCGGGGTAGGATAATTACACGACGGCGGTAAATTGCATTCCGGAGGAGACGCGTCTCGTTAATTGTCCAGCGTGTACGTAGCGCGAACGGGAGCAAAAGCAAAACGCTGCGGGGAATCAGTGAAGCGTGAAAAAGGCTGGCGAGGCGTCGCGAGCACGTGGCGCAGTCGCCAATACGGGTGGAGCGGATGGCTCGCAGCGGGCGCATAGCGAGGGTGTACTTTTCACCAGATGAAGTCGACACGGTGGCCGGGAAGACGGAAGACCCTTTAAAAATGCGTCCGACTGCACGAAAATACGGTGAATGGACGGAAAATCGTTTCTGAGGCGTACTTTTCGAGCACGAGAAACATGTGGCGTCCGCATGCGACTCGGGCGCAGACTTCGACGAAAATTGGATTGAATATGAGTATCGAGAAAAGCGGTCACGGTGCCGACTGATTTTAATTAGGTACTGAGAAATTTACGATGCATGTTGCGGGGGAAAAATAGTTGTCATTTTAATAGTCAATTTTAATAGATTTATTCGAGTGGTGAGCAAATAATTCGAAAATTCGATTCGCTGACAGACAAAAGTGATTCTACTATATAAAAAAATAACATATAGGTTTGAGTATTAATTTAGCGAAACATTTTGTTAGGCTCGCAAATTAATTTGTAAATTCAACAAGGAGTTTTAGTTGTATTACCAAAATATTTGGCTTATACAAAAAACCAAAACGTTTTTTAATTTTTTTTCATCTTTTTGTTATTAAAAAAAAATTTGTTTCGTTTCTTAAAATTATGAGGTACAATTTGTGACTTGTGTCAATTATGCGACCGCCTCAAGTTCACCGTGAATTCCTTAACTAAAATAAATGGTCAATTGGGGGTTTTCCTAATGGTTCGAATATTTCTCCTCACCAATAATGACCGGGGGTTCGTACTGCATGAGATTTACGACTCTTGAGGTTTGCGGCCGAAGGTAGTTCATACATTTACCGCCGCCTGCCGCTCCGAGGGGGAGAAAAAATCGCGAGTGAATGCGCTTGGCTACTTTCTCCTCGCTCGACCGCTCGGTGTGTTGTGGCTTTCGAAAAACGAGACGGAACGTGTGACCGATCGGAATCGATCGTTCACGCTCGGCTCATCGGCTCTGATCTCTCGCCTTGTTTATATTCTTCGCCTCCTCGACCGCGCGCGAGTCCAGGAAACCATTTGAAATCTCTGTGTGTGCCAAGTGCTTTTAATATTCACCGAAGACGAGTTCCGTTTTCGATGGAATCTCGAGGGTCGTGACGTAAGATTTCAAGTCAAAGACGATGTCCACTCGTAAACACTTGTTACAAGTGGATAATCGCAAAACGAATCAAATCCCGCGCACAGCGCATTTTTTTTGCTCAATTCAAAACGAATAATTCAGTCGGAAACCTTCAACGACGATGACTTAATTATTCCCAGCCAGTCTTTATAAAAGGAAACAAATCATTATCAATGATCAATAATAAACTGCCTATCAAATGTTACCGTAAAAAAATAATCAGCAAATTTAATACAACGGCATTTAATTTTTTTGCATAAACTACCACATTAATAACAGGATTTTGTATCATCAACCATTTTTCTTACTTCAAATTAATATACCAAAAATACCTAATAATCATCACGATTTTGTAAATATTTCTAGTATGATGTGCATTAATTTTCTCAAATTTGCATATTAAATTTACCTTAGATAATTTATAAAATTTTCCACTACCAGTGAAATAAATTCAATATCTTTTTTATATTTGTTCACTGTACTAATAATTTTTTTTAATTCAATATTTAAAATGGATAAAAAAAAACATGGAAGGATTTCATGCCGAATTTATCCAATTTTGTGTTTCAGCATAAAATCAGTCTGAGCTCAGTTTCAAGTGAGCTTTGCGGTGAATTGGCACGAGTCGAAGCGCGCCGAAGGAGGAAACGTCAGCGAGATTCCAGCGCGTGTTTTCGGTTCGGTATATTCGTCGACGCGGAGCCGTGGCTCTAGCCAGCAGCCCGCGTCGTCGTACTTTTATTGCCCGGAGAATATATATCTCGGCGCTGAGGCTCCGTTGCACGACAAGGCCGCCGTCTGTCTCGGGTCGTGTGTTTTCTCTGCCGCGCGCGGCTGCCGCCCGTTCCGCATCTCGCCAGTCACCCGATATAACTCAACTTATAGCGCACGGCTCAATTTTCGCACCGGCATTTCGCGAGCTCAATGAACCCGTACGACGAGAGCGCAGAAAACTTTTGCGCCCGGTGTCTTTCCGCCTTCGACGCCGCGTCGATTAGCCGGAAATTCGCGACAACTCGCCACGTGGCTGATTTTTTCGCCAGCGACGAAGGCGTCGAATGTCCTCGCTTGAGCGCTGCGGCGCCCAGTTCTCGTGTCTCCCGAAGGTCGCGAGGCACCGCAAACGGCGCGATAGATTTTATGAAAGAAAAGTTTCACTGCAAAGAAAAAAAAAACATAAACACACCGATCGTAGGTAGTCAGGTTTGTTTTGACCGCGGTGCTTTCGCCAGTCGTGCAAACAAAACAACGGCACACGAATTTTCTAGGAATTTCGCACATCGAAAATTCATGCTTAGGACGCAAAACATTCTACGACGTTTCGCGATGATGTTGAAGTTTGCATCGTTGGAATGCAACGAAATTCAGAATTTCTTTTTATTCTAATCAACCCAAATGATGAAATTACGTATAAAAAACCATCATAGGAACTAATTGATATCATGACTTTTTATACCTAATTTCATCATTTGGGTTAACTAGAATTAATGTATTTTTTTCTGAATTTCGTTGCATTCCAACGATGCAAACCTCAACATCATGTTTCGCGTGGATCCCACACGGAACTCAAGTATACTATCGAGTCTTCACGGTACGATGAAAATATTCTTTTTCCTCACAGAATATATATTTATTATTACGTCGTGACGTCATCAAAGATGAATAACCACCAGGTTCACGTGGAACAACTTTTGTCACCGCAAGTGACGCATATAACGTGACACAACCGCGATTATAATTTCATTTTCGCGGCAGATACGCAACGAGACTCGATATTAGCGTGCGAGACAATTTGTTTGTCGGAGAAACAAAAATATCCCGCTGTATATCACAACAACCCGCCTATCGCGCTTAGCCCGGCTGACCCTGTCGACGTTGGAGGGTCGTTCGGTCGGCTGCCGCTGCCGCCGCCGCCGCTGCTGCTGTTGCTTCCTACTTGTTTCCACGCTCAGTTCGCACGAACCTCAGCGCCGCCGCTCGCGCCTAGCGCCAAGATCACCGGCAGCGACCGGCGAGGAGTCCCGAGAGGCGCAGAGCGCCCCAGCCTCGGGATTTCTCGCACGTAGCCGCGCGCCGCGTTGTTTCGTATTTACCGTGGGCAAACAGCGAGCGAGAAAACCGCGAGCGGGCGATATCTATAAATATATATATCTATATATATATATCTATATAACCGCGCTGTTACGCTAACGCGGTACATTCGGCAACACCCACGTCATCGGGCCGCGCGAGTCTTCGCTGCGACGACGACGTTTTACGACCGTGTTTTTTTCGATATTCACCAATGACCGTTTTGTAATAATCGTCAGTCTCGTGTTTTTTTTTTTTTGCTGTATATATAATCGAGCTCGGGAGGAGAAAAGCGGGGGAGAGGCGTTTGCCCCGGACGCGCAACACGAGAACTGTGTGTACGTTGACGCTGCTGCTGCCGCTGCGCGGCTACACCACAAGAGACCCTGTTGCGCCGGGCTCTCTGCACGTGACACACGCGGTTTGCGAGGCCAAGGTTCGCCGCTGAGGCCGACGCACGGACGCGCCGCGTCTCTCGCACGCTGGAGAGCCCCGCGACCTTGTGCCCCACCGAATTACTGGAGCTGAGTACCGCGATCCCCGTGTGTAACACGAAAATTGCAATATTTCACGCGGATGCACCGAGGCTGTTTTACTGAATTTTTGCTTAATGCTAACAAAAGCTCTTTGTGGAAATTAATATTGTGAAGTTAATTTCCATGTCTAATTTTCCTTGCAAACATTTTTCAATTAAAAAAATACAAAAATACAACGAATTTCCACTGCAACGATCATGTAAGGATTTTTTTTATTTTCAGTTATATTTATAGTCATTTTCTATTTAGTTACATTATAAATATAACTGAATATAAAATGACTTTATATTCAATATTATTTTATATTCAAATAATATTAAATATTATTTCTTTATATTATTTCACTACGAAGGACGAGAAACCAGCGATAACAGGGAGATCGAAGCCAGGCTCGATGCATCCATTTAACAACCAGCTGCAACCGTCGCGTCTTCACTCGTTATCAGTCGCATAAAAAACGCCCCGCGCGCACAGTCACTCGGATCTTCGATCGCCTCAGCCACAGCTCGTGCGAGAGGAGAAAAAAAAAAGAAGTCGAACTTACCCTCGTCGAGAAGTCGTTCCACGTGTATGAACACATTGGGCAGCGCGGCGAGTTGCTTCCTGTCTTTGAGTAACTGTGACAGGTAGTCCGCTATACTTTGCGTCGTCGGGTTGGTATTATCACACATTTTGAACGGGCGATGTTGACGCACGTCGAAATTCTGTATAATATACGTGATTGGAGCGACGAGACTTCGTCCAAGGGCGAAGTACAACGGATGATGAAAGCCGGGATACCTCGGTATACTCCTTGAAGCCTCGCTCGGCCGGTTCGTCTGTCACTATAGCTTATTAACCCAGTCACCGCGGATATATATACGCGCGTATATATATACGTGTATACACTCGTTAAATTAGTGTATAATCGGCAACAGCGGAGCTCGCGGTCTGCGCGACGATCATACGTTCGCGCTGGCTCGCGTTTGCAGCTCGCTCTGGACTACCGATCGCTACTGCTGCTTTGTTATTGTCAGCCTCTCTCTCTCTCTCGCGCGCGCTCTCGCTCACGGTTTTCGAATCGCGCCTTTTTTTTGTAATTTCCAATGCCGTTTTTTTATTTGTGTAAACTTGTTGGTGGTTAAAACGGGAATGAAACGCGCACGCACTATGGGACTCTCGGCTCTCTACTGAGCTGCTCCGCGTGTGCTCGCTCGTGCCACTCGTACACCGGACTGGGGCCGCGCATGCGCAGTCGGCTTTAGGCGCAAGCGCGATGCGCCAACGCGACTCTTCCACCATGCTTCCCGCCCACTACCATATACGGCCTCCGCATACGCGCGAGCATCGAGATACCGCGCCATACCACCAGTGGCATGGGACATGCTTATGTGTCTCCCCTTCGGTGTCTCCACTCTCTCTCTCTCTCTCTCTCTTCATCTTTCTCTCGTTTCTCTATCTGTCTCGCTTTCTCTCGTTTCTCGATCTGTCTCGCTTTCTCTCTGTCCCTCCCGCTTGGTCCTCCGTCACTTCGGCTCTGCATTTATGTGCTGCATCACACACATACACGTAACGCTCGGCGGCCGGTGTGGTGCGCAACTCGTCGTGACACGTACGGACGAATCTCGTACTGCACGAAGCGGCTCTCGAGCCGGGCTATGCGCACCTCGCCTCGCTGGCCCACACACTACAGTTATTCGCTTGTATACGTGTGCATGGCGCAGCGGTTTACACACGGTGCAATATGCCCCGCGCTGCACGCCGCCGAGGATAGCGCACGCCGCGCGCGATAGGGCTGACTTTCACATGTGTATTAAGCGACTATTAAACCCCCTACTGTACCTACGTCTCGCGTGTGTGGGATTAAAGTCGATTGAGCCTTTCACGGATGCGGGGAGCGACCTACGGATTCCGCGAGTTTTCAGAACGCGAATCGGGACGTTTGTTTTGAACCGCGCTTTGCCGCTTGGGAAACGATCATTTTTTTTTCCGAGGGTCCACTGCAACTGGGTGCTACGTACTGTTTTCTTAGTCAATGTTTACTTAAGGTGGCTCCGTCGTTGCAACTCAACTTCCGGCTTTAAAATTCAGTGAAAAATTCAGAAATCAAGATAACGCGTTCCGCCTTGCGGCATTCTCTTCGTTATAAAGTTTGATCTCGAACGAAGGAAGAAAATCCAGGTTCGATCGAACCAAAAAAAAGTAACCCCGATTTTAGTGATGTGACAACTGGGTAAGCGTGCGAAGCGCGTGTATGGGCAGGTTATCAAAAATCAAAATTTCTAATTTTGGGACGGACTTGAATTAAGGGGGGCAAGACTTTATTATTTAGGGCAAACATTAATTAAGAGGGCTGGAAAAGACAAACAGACAAACAAATTTCCAAAATATATATAAGATACTGTAAACAGTGATATTCACAAATAATTCAGCCGGGACATAAATACACCAGTATATTAAATTTCGTTATATTATTAACACCGATATTTTAATCCCCTTCATGAAGGCATATTCACCAAAAAACAAAAGAAAAAAAAGTCGAGTGTCGTGAGACTCAGACGCGTAATCCGTAAACAAAGAAAAAAAGAGAAACAAATGTGGCGAAAATGCCGGAGTGTTATTGGTGCCGCAGTGTTAAAGCGTAACCGCGGCTCAAAGTGCCCAGGAAAGGGTTAAGTAGTCTTTAAGTGTATGCAGCGTGTAGTCACGGTTATCGCGGGCTCGCAGCCGCGCGAGTGTGCGCACTGAGTGCGTTCACGACGCGTCGGCTCGGTGTGCGCGACCGCGTAGCGCGTGTTTGTAAGTGGATACGTTTATATTGCATGCGTTCTCGATCATATCTGTACGTGAGAATCTCGGACGCGATCGAGAGTGTAGCCACCGCGCTCGCCTCCTCCGTGTCTCTCGGTCCGCGGCGGCCGACGCAGTCGGTGGCGCTGCGTACGAATCTCGGGCGTCGCGCTGTGTCGGAGCGTCGCAGTATGGGTTGGGCCGTCGCGCGCCGTTTCTGCGGACACCTCCTCCTCGTGCCTATCCTTCCAGATACCAGATACACCGACCGCCACGCCGCGTACACGGCGCACGTACAGCTGTGAGAGGCAAAGTATACACGCTAGCGTCGATTACTCGCTCTCGCGAATATAACGAAATACGTATCGCGTAACATATATAGACCAACACACTGTAGTCACACGGCAGACACGCCGCAATAATTTAGCGGTGTAACGAATAGGATAGAAATATAATTGAGTAATGCGAGTAATGATAGAGCGCGAATAATTCTATAATAGTAAATATACATATCTCAATTACACCTCGGGTTGAATTTACCGGCACCAGAAATCCTCGTCGGTGGAGAAATTGCAAAAAAATTACTGTTGAATTGTAGTTAAAGTCGCAGCTTGAAAATTGAAGCGAATTTTCGAAATTAAAGTGGGATGCTATTAAACGAAAATATGTTTTTCAAAATCGATTAAAAAAGGTTAATAAACAGTATTTTCGGGGGTAGAATATGCGACTTGAGAATGATGGTATAGGTTAAAAGTCGATATTTTGAAAAGAAAAAAAATTGGGGTCGATTTTGGCAATTTTCGGTCCGGAGCCGGATCTACGATTTCTGACAGAAAAAATATTTTTTTCGGCGCCAAAAAAATATTTTTTTCAATATCGATTAAAAAAGGTTAATAACCAGTGTTTTCGGGGGTAGAATATGCGACTTGAGAACGATGGTATAGGTTAAAAGTCGATATTTTGAAAAGAACAAAAATTGGGGTCGATTTTGGCAATTTTCGGTCCGGAGCTGGATCTACGATTTCTGACAGAAAAAATATTTTTTTCGGCGCCAAAAAAATATTTTTTTCAAAATCGATTAAAAAACGTTAATAACCAGTTTTTTCGGGGGTAGAATATGCGACTTGAGAATGATGGTATAGGTTAAAAGTCGATATTTTGAAAAGAAAAAAAATTGGGGTCGATTTTGGCAATTTTCGGTCCGGAGCTGGATCTACGATTTCTGACAGAAAAAATATTTGTTTCGGCGCCAAAAAAATATTTTTTTCAAAAGCGATTAAAAAACGTTAATAACCAGTGTTTTCGGGGGTAGAATATGCGACTTGAGAATAATGGTATAGGTTAAAAGTCGATATTTTGAAAAAAACAAATTTCTGAGGTCGATTATCCTAGTCAACTTATAATTATTCTCCAGGCTGATTCCCGAAACGTCCGCAAAATCATCGCGCTCGAACCTCTCGCTCTTCGCTCACGAGGAAGCTGCGTCGCTGACCCAGATATATCCCGCGAAGAGCGCGAGTTTCCTCGTTGCGCACGCGAGTGTCCACCTGCGCACAGCGGAATGGCGAGAGATCGGTAATTCGGACGCGCCGCGGGCGCCCGAAACGTTTCTGCGGTGGCGATGGCGCTGTGGGTATAACGAACAGCGCAGTCAGACGGGTGGAGGGAGGGGTGGGGGTAGAGGCGAGCAGGGCAGAGCGTAGAGCGCAGCAGGGCCGCGCGCAGTCAGGAGCCCGCGAGACGCTGGTAACGCGGCGGAGAGCGCTCGGTTAATTACCGTTTCGTGACCCGACGAGTAGCGGCGTGAAAAACGCGCCGTGATCGCGGGGCGAACACGCCTTCGGGGCGGCGAATGTTATAACTCGCTCGTTCCAGGGTTCCTCGCCGCGTTCGGCAAGATTTTACGTTGCAGTCGTTAAACGCGCGAATAGCTCTCGCCCGCGCCTCACACGCGCGGTTTATCCAGCATAAAGAATATGGCCGCGCGCGCTCTGCTGGCTTTTAATCCAACCTGGACGCCTCCCGGCTGCGGCGGCGGCGACGGCGGCGGCGGCAGCGGCGGCGCGGAAAACACCGAGCAGGCTCTGAGTCAAAGATTCTACGAGCGAGCCAACGCGGAGCGTTTCAGGTTTCCCCGATGGAAATATACATAGGTACAGGCCGCTTGCCTTACCTCAAAACAAGAAGAGTTATTTAAAGCGAGGGCGGACGAGAGAGATGAGAGTGTATTAAGGACTCGCGGGCCCGGGCTATATAGGACACCCAGTATGCGCGCCCGAGCTCTACTTTCCACTATTATTTTCAGTTTTCGCTCTAGAACCCGACTTGCCCGCCGATATATTATTAACCCCCTTAAAGCCCCAGCGGCTAATCTCTGGCACCATTAACTTTGTACCGTCGCGTTTTAAACACCGAAGCTTTCGTTAAATATTTTTCGGTGATTATTTATTCTGCCGATCGATCGTAGAGTTAATGTTTCTAGAGGAAAATTGCGCACTGCGCGGAACAAATTTTCTGGTAATTGTCACCTCATTCGGTACAGTAAAAACGGTTCGTTCTGTCAGTCTAGCGATTTTCCCGATACTTCTAAACAAAATTTCGAAGCATAGAAAAAAATTCGTGACAACGGTAGAATAAACCAAGTTCACTATGCTATATGTGATATAATCATTAACAAAACATTTTTGCCGTGTGAAGAATTTATCTCCGTTCGATCGTTTCTACAAAAAATGACTAAACTCGTCAATTACTGTTGCCTTAAAAAAACGTCATCCGTCGCATTGTTTACGTTTCGCCGAAAGAAAAACAATGAAGTTTTCCGTCGACGCTTTCAATCAGAAGCCACGAGTGATACTCAGCAATTGATTATCGCATAAGATTCTCCCCGCGATTATCGTCGTTATTCCAAAACACGCCCACATATTTGTCGCAAAACCGGCGCGGCGCGTGGAGCGCTGCGAGCGCGATGCACACGGAGCGTTCGACGGTCGGTGCGACAATCGCTCCGACTTCACTGCTCGTTGGGATGTATAATTCATAAATCTACCTACATCTCGAGTGCGCGCGCACTGTGCACACACACCACACAGTCCTGCCAACAATATTTATCCCCCTCGGCCGCCCGCTGCATAACCTACGTAACATAATTCAATCGAGCGCAAGGTGACACCTTTTCGAGGCGCGCCTCACGCGTATTGTAAAATGTTTATTATCATATTTTACGGATTAGCTCGTGCGTTTGTATAGCCACGGATCGCCGTAGCGACAACCGGCATGACCGGCAGGCCATAGTTTTCCAGGTTTGGTCGGATTGCTTCTAGGGTGACCGACGTCGCTGCGTCATAGAACGAGGGACAGAGAGAGAGAGAGAGAGAGAGAGAAAGACGCGGGCCGAATGAATCGACGCCACCGCGCGGGCAGCGGCCGTCGTATAGTTCTCGCGACGAGTTCACTCCGAGATTTTACCTTTTAAAGCGCTGCCACGCCGAAGGTGGGAGAAAGCTAAATTATGCGTGGGTACGGTATACTCGTCTCGTTCTCGCGAACGAGTCGTATAACGTCGCGTTATCGTCGGAGCGGAGTGCTGGCCGGCCATGTGTCCGAGCGGGAGAGCGCGCGCGAAGGGGAGGTAAAAGAGCAGCAGCAGCAGCGCTCGGGAAGACCGAGCGCTGCGCCGCCGCCGTCGCCGCCGCGGACTGTACCGTAAAGTCGTGCTATGCGCGCGCGTACACACTATACAGTGGACTCTCCGATAAGTTAAGGTCGCGGGACCGAAAGCCGATTAGGCCATTCCGATAAGTTAAGGGAATATGAAACATGTACCACGTGACACGTGAGTGCGAGAGAGATAGCTGCAATTTTAGAAACAACGCCATTCGACTGTTTTTTCGAAAATCAAAATTCTGACTAATTCATTCCCTCGGTGCACATTACTGGCGTCTGTATTTCAATTTTCACGTCGATCCGTTCATAATTCGCGTCAGAATCTCGGGAGTAGATTCTGACGCGAATTATGAACGGATCGACGTGAAGAATCTACTCCCGAGAAATTTCGGGAGTAGATTCTGACGCGAATTATGAACGGATCGACGTGAAGATTGAAACACAGACGCCAGTAATGTGCACCGAGGGAATGAATTAGTCAGAATTTTGATTTTCGAAAAAACAATCGAATGGCGTTGTTTCTAAAATTGCAGCTATCTCTCTCGCGCTCACGTGTCACGTGGTACATGTTTCACATTCCCTTAAGATCCTCACTACTTGCGCAAACCGTTCCCAGGCGCCCGAATCGACGAGAGGGGAATAATCGGTCTTTCATCGGTCCTTGTCTCGCACGAAACTAGCTGCCGCGTTACCTCTCTGTCACAATGCGTTCGACCGCAGCTAGTGTGACGTAGAAAGGGTAATCCGCTTCCCCGCCAGCAGGTAGAAAGAGCTCGGAAAAGGGTCGATCTTAACTTACCAGAGCGTTAATCCGTAAACCTATCGGAGTGCCTTAACTTTTCGGAACTTAACTTATCGGAGAGTCCACTGTACCCACTACTCTCTCTCGTCGTGTGGACCTCGCTCTAACTCGTTTCGTGAAAACCAGTGTTACGAGTGCCCGTTATACGCGCCGAGGCACCGCGACGATTAGGTTCTCTCGTGATTAGCGACGGATCGAGGGAGAGGTGAAAATCAACAGCCGTCTTGGTGTGTTCGAGCGTATTTATATACTGTACGTAAATACGGTTGAAAACATGAAATATCGCTGGGACTTCCGGTTAATCCAGTTCGGTGCGTCGAGTAGCCGGTGGCCTTCCTTGAGGGCGTAATTCTTGGCACATTACGGTTATCCATATGTAATTAGTTCGATGTATCAATTATTAACAACAAAAAAATACGACAGAGATGAGGAATCGATGTTGGTATGGAAAAAAGGTGTTGCCGGTATTTTATGTTGGCCGCTTTTTCTTACTCGTATGACGAACTCCGTTACGCAGAATACGCGACGGCTAATATGTTGAATGGGCGATATGTCATGGTCTCGCGTAAGCGGCGGGAATATAAAAGGATCATGCACGCCGTTGAGATCATCAGCCGCAGGCTTATCCGGTGCTCGCACCGCGTGGCTCGCGTTTTACTTTTTCCTTTCGGTGGAACGCTGGAAGAGCGTAAACCTTGATTTTGACGGGTACCCACTTTTTTTTCCTGTTGCACCTGCGTATATCGAAACGTGAGATCGGGCGAACGCTGGAATTGTACCAGCCTCTGGTAGCCAGCCTTTATGAGCGATTAAAAATAATGAGCGCGGGCGATCGTGGGAGTATGAATACCTACTGTGTTACTAGAGTGCAAAAAAGGAAAAGAGCATTCGTTTTATTTGTACTAGAAAAATAGTTAATCTGGAATATTTTCACCGATAGAAATTTTTCTATGAATATTAATAATTCACTGTACGTAGTTTTTTTTTTGGGCATCGCGTATATTAAAATTAGTATACAAATATGATGTGAAATTAATACACAGGACACTGACACATTTTATAAAAGTTGCGTTTATAATATAATTATAGGAATTTTGCAACACATCAGTATATTAAAGGGAATTAAAAACATGGTACCTGCAAAATAATTTTTAATTCGCATATTAATTTCACGAATATTTTTAGCAGTGTTTACGACTCAAAAACTTATAACGAAAGTATAAACCATTCATTCGTATTTTCAGGTGCAGTCAACCAGACGTTTCGGTAAGCAAATAACAATATTTGAAACTGCAGATAGTCCTGTGACTTACATTAACGTAGCCTCGCGTATCTAATCACCGTTGTGCATTACTTCGCCGATAATCGTCAGCACGTTATAATACCCCATCTATGCCGAGTTTGTGCAACTGTAACGCTCGCGTTGCCTCCCGTGTCTGGCCGCCATACGCGGAGAAGGCGAGCAAACGATTGCGGGAGACTTCTTACTTACCTGACGCTCGCTTTTACGACCACGACCAAGTCGGCCTGCCCGAGTGCAATCAGAACTTGTGCGCCGGAGGGGGGATTTCTAATGAAGCGAAACCTCGGTTAAACTGCGCGAAGGAAGGTCTGTTACTGAAAACGCCACTCGCCTCCTCATCTTTCCTCTCATTTACCGAATAGCGCGCGTCAATTTGTTCGGGTAGAACGCGAGCACCGAGCACAACGCCCCGACTCGGTTTAACTTCTAATTCGCGCGCTCGTTCCATGCGGAAATGAGTTTCGCGGCGGGAGTAGCCGTGATTGTACCGACGGTGGAATACCCGCTGACATGAATCCTCTTCGCGAAGCAATATCCGCGATTGTTGCGGGAAAAACGGCGGTGGTCGCGAATACAATCGGCCGCTTTTGTTTCAAGTTCATTTTTATTAACGATACGTATTATTTATAGTACATTCAAATGAACGTCGCAGCTCTCGTTATCGGTATCATTAAGTGGAAACTTTTAACTACTCGCGCAACCATTTTTATAGTCATTAACAATTCGACTATCGCCGTAATTAAACAAAATTCCTCGCACCCTTAAAATAATCGCGTGTGGTACCACAAGTTAATTAGTTGTCGTCTAAAGTTACCAGGAATTTTCCAAAATTTGTAAGAAATATTTTTTACACGCGACATATAAGCTGAAAAAAAAGGTACCTAATTCCCTTTTGGAGAATAATATGACCTGCCGGTCGGCATCCGCCTCTCATTAAACGAAATTAAGCCGTTCCCTCAGCACTCGAGAGATCCCTCGCTGTCGTAGATGAAGAAATCTTCGTTTCCGACTTCCCTAATGATTTCTTTTTTCGAAAAGCCCCGCGCGTCGCCGGGTTCCGCTGGGTAGGCACGAAGATTTCAGGCATTGAAATGTTTTCCTTGCGCTCGGGCCGTGCACCGGATGAGCATTGATGAATAATGATCGTGTATTGCAACACAATCGCGGCACGTGTCGTCGGTGAACTCGAAGATCAGCAGCTGTGTAGTCCGTCACCGGCAGCCGCGAGACGCGCGGTGAAATCGTAGCTCCACCTCTACCGTCGGATCCGAGCGCTAGTATGTGGGCATCGATTGAGCCTGTTGATCCTTGGTGGATGCCACGACGGTGAGAGATCCCACGGGCGTTACCTTCTATGCCTTATGCACGGGACACGCGCGCGCTCGCGCACGCAAAGCGCCTACACACCTATTGGTTAATGTAAAGTGAACGCTGACGTCACGTCGCGAGCCATAAATGGCTCCTCGGCTCTGGATAAACGTGGGCGCCGACGAACGTTATAAATTATATGCCTATTTTCTTTCCCTCGGTAACATTCTATTCCGCTTCAACAGAGACCTACAAACCCCCTCGACGGCCGGGTACTTCGAAATGCGTATAAGATCGTATCTTTGACGGTCGTCGATGCGTAGGCGCGGGCGAGGGAGCCCTCGTTGCCCGGACAATTCTTTGTTGGTGGCCGTGGCTTTCGATTTCGGTACATTTTGAATCCTTTTTTTACTTCCCTCGAACCATTTGTTTAATCCGATTAGCAAAAGCCGCAACCTGTTTGCAAGACTGGGCGCTGATTTTCAAGTTTTTTGTATTTTTACTCGATGAATCTATTCGAAATTCGAATTGTGTAATCGGGAAAAAAAAATCCATAATTTTCATAAATATTTTCTGACATTTCATACTAGAACCGGTAATACCCGTTTGCGTATAATTGAACTAATAAGACGCGCGAAAGAATACAAAACAATTGAAGAAATATATTTTATTCATATTCAGAAACGGATTGTTTGCAATTCGAGTGTCAGAATAAATTTATAGATTTTCCAGCAAAAATCTTGAAACCTGGGATTTTTTCTTGAAGAAACAAGAGAAAATCGTACTGCAAATATGCTAAAATGGGCCGGTGAACAGGAGCGACGATTTGGAAAAAAAATAACACGTGCACGTCTGTCGTCAACGGTAGCGTTTTGTCTCCAATCTCTACACTCGGACTGTACAATAATAGTTTCGTAAAATGCAACATTGCGTAATTCTGAGTGGTCTGTTGATCAGCGTTGGCAACCGTTTGCGCGGTCAGCACTCGCGAGAGCTACTTACGGACCCTCGCGACTCGGTGCGTACCGCGACGCGCGTCCTCCCTCGCCGATCGAAGATCCATTATCTGGCGAACTGTCGCGAGTCCTTGGATCGTTTGCCCACCTGTCGGAAGGTTTTGCTTCGCTCGATCTCCTTACCGCCGCCCGTATTGTTCATGTTCTTGTAGTACCCGTAACCGCCTCCGCCGAGCCTCTTGCGCGGTCGTGACTCCTTCCTGACTCCCACTTCTGTGATACTCTCGTTAAGGAAAAGAAGAGGTAAAAAAGAAAAGAAAGTGCACGACTCTAATGTGAAACCACTGCCCCCGCGGGCGTCGTCGCTCGCGGCAAGTTCACCGGGATCGGGCCAAATTCGGCTGCGATACCCACGCGCTCGTAGCGCCAAAAGGAAAGGTCGACGCGATAACAACCTGGACGATCTTTCAACGAGTCTTTTGAATAGTGAAGAAAAAAAGAAGAAGAAACAAGAGAAAATAAATTGCAAAAAGGACCGCCGCAGAACTGAGAGAAGAGTTTAGAAGCGATTCCGCGTGGGTGGCTCCGTCCAAGGCTGTTGATATTCATGCGCCACGCAAGTCGTTAATCAATTATGCGTAATGCAACCGGTATGACTTGGTAATGGCGCGTGTTACATTAAATATCAAGAAATAAAAAAGGATACTCAGATCGACCGCAGGTGGCACCGTGAATCCGAACGATTTGCCAACTTGGACGAGGTCCAACGTCTCGACGTCGAAGATCTGCTTGAGGTGTTGCGATTCGTACGCCCTCACGTACGCCTTGAACGCTTCTTTGGCCGACATGTTCAAGAAGTAGTTCTTGGAGATCAATTTCTCGAGCTGCAATAAATTTCACTGGTGAGAGACATGATGATGTAAGGCTTCCGAAACTCAACGCTCGCGAGTTGAACAATCTTTTTATCCTCAAAATTACTAGGTGCCGGGACACCGAACGGTTTGACAGTAGATAAATCTGCTAGTTGTGTTTTCGTTCCTCCGAAGAAATGACGTTTTTCAATGCTGTCCTCGTGAATCCTTAAAATCATCTCCATCATTGGGCTCCTGACGTCAGGACTGACGCACGATTGAGATACGTGGTTTATTCTTTAGATTAAAAAAGAATTACGACCTTTGTGTTGAAATCTTATATATATTTTGGAAAGTTTGTCTGTTTGTCTGTTTGTCTATCCCAGCCCCCTTAATTAAAGTTTGCCCTAAATAATAAAGCCTTGCCTCGCTGATTCCGTAAAATCCCGTTGTTTGCCTCAAAAAGAGAAAATTCAACGAGAAAAGCGCAAAAAACCGAAAGGGGTACCCCTTCTAAAAATTTGCGATTTTTGAGAGCCTGACTTTAAAAACCTGTAAAAAATTAAAAAATCAAGATATCGCGTTCCGCTTTGCGGCATTCTCTTCGTTAGATAGTTTTCTCTCGAATGCAAAAAGAAAACCCAGGTTTGGTCGATCGAAAAAAAGTAACCTCGATTTTAGCGAAGTGACAAAATTTCGAAAAAAGTGAAAAATCATGTTTTGCATTTTTCTCATCGCATTTTATGTTTTTCGGGCAAACAACGGTGCTTTTCGGAATCAGCGGGAAATTTCCCATCGGATAGAGTCTTCAAACTTTACGAAATCGAATTTTTTTTTTCTCTCGATTTCGTAAATTTTGGACGTTAATTTCACGTTAATTTTCTTAACGATCTAATTTTGATTCGAGCATATAGCGAGCGCGCGAGCCACTACAACTTGCTAGTAAAATATATTTCTTCTCAAAAGCAAATACTTTTATGCGTGGAAATAATTAATAAACTTGGAAACAGTATTCGGAGTCGACCCCACCCCTCGTAGTTTGTATTCATTCGAGTGCACATTCGCGAAGGATTAAATCTCCACTACACGGAAGTGTAATTCCAAGTCAGCGTGCGTGGCTGCTGCTCCGTACAGCTGTCGAGCTTGGAGTCTAGGTACGCGTTTGAAATGCAAAATAAGCGAAGAAAAGAGAGACAATGTAAGAGCGGCGGGTTGTGTCAAGTAAACGGCAGAACATAGGAATTTTCGCGTGGCTCGATTATCAAATAATAGTGCGATTATTGCGATGATAATAATAATACGACGTCGCGGGTCGTCCGGAAAGCGTCGAGGGGCACGTGACAAAGGAAACGTACGAGCGTTTGTCTCGCGAGCTCGCGCTGGAATGTCTGGCAAACGGTATAATGCGAATATTCGTGCCGGTCTAATAGGAATGCTAACTCCGACAAAGTCGGCAACCGAGGATACGTGACACGCAGATATATGCCCCACGGAGAGGCATAAATATCTTCGTCGCGCTCGACTTAGATTAGCATCGCGCTGCGCTGCTTCGCGCAATTCATAAATTGGCCTTTCGCCGAGCAACGGGGCAGCGGCAACAATTCCCCCGCGGTAAAAATTGCTCGCATTAACGTGATACACCGTGAAACCGGTAGTTATGGAATAGCAAGGCGTAGGGCCCGCTGGTTCCGACGCCTCGCATCACATTCACGCCCATAGCTTCGCAATCGCAATTGACTTCCACATCTTATCGAATACAATAGACGCAAAAAGCACCGATTTTTCTTAAACGAATTTTCGTTTACACGAAGAAAAAAAAATTGGTTGCAATAAAAATTGGAATTTACCCAATTAAAATTGTGTAGCGCAACAATTTTCTCATATCTTTATCTCGACGTCTTGATGACTCAATAAAAATGTTATTTATCGATAAATCGCTGAAGGAGTCATGAGTTGAAAAAGAAATCAGCATAAATCCTTCCTCTACTCGAGAATTGTAAATAAATTAGCAAAAAAAAAAGCTCTCAGAATGGTCTGCATCACTACCGAGATACACAGGAGGAGAATACCGGCCAATGTTTTTACGACACCTCGTAAAACGATATTAATTATCGCACATCGATGTTCATCATCGACCGCGGCTAATAGAGACGTTTTTTTTGCGTTTCATCCGAGATACAAAACCGAGGAGCTACGCAGCGTATATTCTTTCTGGATTGTATCAGCCGGGCTCGCGAGAGCGCATGGAGGGAGTGTTGGTGTTGCGTGAATCACGCGTGTGGGCGTCGTGGCCGTCTCTCGCCCCCTCGGCACCACCTCTTGGCATCGCCGCTTCGTCGCGTTCTCCAGCGTCGAGACAGCGACCTCCATCCTGTTGAGACGCGAGCGAAATCGCCCGATCGACTGCCGAGACACAGGCTACGGAGAAGCTCGTGGCGATGCTCCATTTGCGCGGCTTCTCGGCCGATCGGATCTCTCAGCCTCTTCACCCTGAGACTCGAGACACCGGTGACTAGGCCAGTGGACTGCGTAATACATTTTTTTCTCGCTTGTCCAATTACCGCGTGCACAAATTGTGCTTCCTCGTGTGATAATGAAAGCTATACTTTGTCCAAGCGACTTCCGTAAAAGACACCAGTCGAACCTCGACTCGGAGCACGAATTGTCTGCGTCACGAACGAGTTTCGAGCGCTCGAATACGGGTTTACCGCACGTCTTTTTTTTTGTCTTCCTCTTCTTCTCTTCCTAAACGTTTTTGCCACGGATCGATATACGGCGCCTCTGAATTGTCTTTAATACATTTCGTGGAACTTCAATGATGTTGTCGTTTCTCGCTTTCCTGCGGCTCGCAACGCGTTGCTGCATTTGGAGCGCCCGGCCCACGTCGAGGAGGCTGACATCAATGCGTTTATCCAATGAAAGGATCGATTCACCCATTGCCGAACCCCCGCGCAATTAACGGGCCCGCAAGTGGCTTCGTTTCAATTAGATACTATCGGCTAATAAGGTCAACTAACTCGCCGCGACTAATGGCCCGTGGCTCGTCATTTATTTTCCAACGACACGCTTCCTGGCCCTACGGAGTTATGCGCTATCGTCGCGACGCTCGAACAATAGCGCGATGAACCTCCACGTCCTGCGGGCGTCGTTTTCGTCGCCAAGGATAAACGCGGCGTTACGCTTTATGGCTAACTCGCGAACGATCGCTTATGAATCGCTGATGAAGGACGCGCATCGCGCGCGCGACGTTATTGACCACGTATCGCGAAGCAAAACTTTCGATCGCCGCGCATTGTTCTTCCGTGTAACCGACGTAGAGACTGAGAAACGAATTTACGATCGTGATATTCGCTTCACGTGAAAATCTAACATTTACCATCCGAGTTTTACGTGAAAAATCCGTAAGGCAAGAATTACGAAGAAATTCGCGAAGAATATTTGAATTAGGTGCAAAAACTGAAATTATTTCTGAAGACCCCAAAAATTGCGCTTTCCGATTTTTGATAAATGGCACGCGCATTAATTTAAAACGGAAAATACAATCCAAGAAGTCCTTCGTACAAAATACGAAATGTCCTGCCTTGAAATTAATTTCCAATGCGCACTGCTCGAGCTCATTCGGATGTTTTCCTCGAAGTTTCGGTGTCGAAAACACAAGGCCGCTCGGTTGTTCGATAAAGCTTCTTATTGTGATGCGGCAAGTGCGCAAAAGCGAGAATTTTCCTACGTCCGAGTAGCGGTGACTCACAGTTACGTTGGCGAAGTGCACACGACGATCCGTCGTTCGTCGGCGTTGAACGACGGAAATTGCGGCAAGTTACTCGCGCGCAGTCCGCGTAGTTTACAGGAATCGTGCCAGAATCTCGGTAATAAGACAGCGCGGCTAGATTTATGTGGATCATGGAAGTCGTCGCTTACTTGGAGCTGTATGTCGGCGATCTTGCTCCACGTGAAGTCGAACTCGTTGACGGGCACTCGAGCTTGCTTGAGGTAACGAAGGAAGCCGAGTTCCTCGGGTCGCAGAATCAGGAGAGCGTGGCCGCTGCTGCCTTCGCCGCGAGCCGTTCGACCGACTCGGTGAATGTATTCCTTGGGGTCGTCGGGCGGGTCGTACTGGACGATCCAGTCGACGTCGGGAATATCGAGGCCTCTGGCCGCTACGTCCGTGCACAGCAATATTCCCGAGGTCGCGTTGCAGAATTGGAAGAAGGTCGTCGTTCGCTTGGTTTGCTTTTGCTTGCCCTGCGGAAAAACGAGGGAGAGATTGTGAACGATAAGAATTATTTATATTAGTGTATAGAATATAGGATAGAAAATATAGAATATAAAAACCATTATATTAATGTAATTATTTATATTGATGAAAATTGTTGTATTGATGTCATTGTTTATATTAATGTATAGAATATTAATGAAAAAGAAAAGAGAATTTCATGTGTTTTTTTTAATAAAAAAATACGTACGTGAATGCTCATGACCGGTAGATCAATGTAGTTGAGCAGCTCGTGATGGTACTTCACGGACATGCAGGAGCTGAAGAAGACCATGACCTTTTTCTTGCGGTTCTTCTTCAGGAATGTGAAGAGCAGAAGGAATCGCTTCTCGCTCGGGCAGACCACGTAGCCCTGCTCGAGACCCTCGACCGTCGCTTTTTCCTCCTCGTCGTCGACGCCGACGTACACCGGCTCTTTCTTCAGCGCCAACGACGTCAGAAGCTCGACCTTTTTCGTTTGCGTTGCGCTGAACAACATGGTTTGCCGCCGTTCTGAAAAAATAACGCAGTGTTTAGAATGTTTTTTTTTAATATTATAATGTAATGTTTTCGTAGAGCGGAAAAATTACGATGGAAATCATTTTCGAAAAAAAAAACACTGTTTCAAAGGCGGCGCATTTGCTTACTCGGCAAAATATTGATAATCTGTTTGAGCTCCTCCTCGAAACCAATGTCCAGTATACGATCCGCTTCGTCGATAATGAGACACTGGAGATTCTTGAACAAGAAGTCGGGCGTGTTCTGCAGATGATCCAACAATCTGCCGGGCGTCGCGACGACGATATTCACGCCTTTCGCCAGCTTCTGCGCTTCCGTTTGTCTACTAGCACCGCCCATCAGCAGTCCATACGTGTGATAATGGTACTTCATCAGCTCTTTCAGTACGCCGAACGTTTGCATTGACAACTCGCGAGTCGGCGATATTATCACGCATCCCGTGCCGTTTCGCGGCATGAATTTCAACTTGTATATCAGTTCCACCGCCGGTATGAGAAAAGCCAGGGTCTTTCCCGAACCAGTTTTCGCCGCTCCCAATAAATCTCTACCCTCCAACAGCGGTGGAATGGATCTCGCTTGGATCTCCGTCATATTTTCAAAGCCCATGTCCTGGATGGCTTTCAATGTGTTCTCGCAAACGGTGTCTTTCAGTGTGGAGAACGACGCGTTTTTCATTATTTCCAGACCCATTGAAGATCCAGGTACTGGAGACAAAATAAAAATTACAAAACTGCATGAAACAGGCTCCAACTTTAAATTGCTGTCTAAAAAAAATATAATAATATAATACTAATAATAATAATAATAATAATAATAATAATAATAATAATACCTATTATTATTATAATAATATAATAATAACAGAGATTTTGAATTTCTTTCTTACAGCTTTTGGACAGATCCGTCTTGACATTCTCCTCCTTTGTTTCTTCATCGATACTCGACGCATCATTGTCATCCGATTCGTCGTTGTTTGACTCTGTGACCTCAGGCTCTGGGGGTTGAACCTTTTTCTTTTTCTCTAGAAAAATGAATCGTTGATAAGTAATACTTTATCGTTGAAAAAATGCCTGGAGTTCATTCCGTAATTGCCAAGTTCAGAGCGACGACTTACTTTTGGCAGGTCCCTCTTCCTTCCTCGCACGCTTTTGTCCTATTTCTTTCTTGCTCACATTTTTCTCTGTGACCTCCTCGGCTACAGCTGAGTCGGTTCCTTCAATAACATTGACATTAGTAAGACAGCAGACACACAAACGTTCGACAGTAGAAAAAGATCGTGTAAATCCTACGAAATGCAAGGTTAGCAACGCGCATTCTCCCCCAATTTTCCAACTTACCATTAGTTTTCTCGGTCTCTCGCTTCTGCAGAAATTGCAATTTCGTCTTCTCCCGTTTCTTTATCTTCCTCATCAATACCTTGTCCGGTACTGACATTTTCGCGTGAATATTCCGACAAATAACAATGCGAAAATGTTAGGTTAGTGGAAAGCCATGTGGAGCATGTGGCGCACTGGACCAAACTGGCCGGACTCTCCCGAAGCCTGCGCACATCGTCGCAGTTGCGTTCTGCGCATGTCACTCAGTTCACACTGAACAAACACACGAGGTGCATCGCGCCAAGAGCCAATCGGAGGCCACAAAACGCGCGCCATTTTTCAATTGAAGGTCTCCGATTGGCCGTCGTACGATTTGTGATGCATCCAGTGTGAACGCAGCAGCATTATTAGCACGACGACGGGTTACCGCGCAACCGGGCGCAACAGTCGGCGCGGCGCACAAGGAAATGCCGCTCCACGTGGTTTCAAAAGACTTCCCTACAATTATTCGTCACTCGTGATAAACAAAGTGACCGCAAGAAGAAATCGCATCGCAGCGACGCAACCAACGCGAGAACCCAATTTCGAGCGATGTCTCACAGCAAGGTATTCGCGAAAAATCGCGCTCTAGGTTATGTCAGCAACCACATACCGCTCGTGACGCGATACATTCAGCGACGCAAGGAGAATCTCATAGTGACCTGCGTCGGCAGATCGTTTCACACCTACGGATGTTCGCACTTCACGTTGCTCAGCGTCTCGGGCGCGCATCCCGGCGACATCGCGTGTCTCGCCGCCGACACGTACCACATCTACACGGCCAGCGAGAACGATGTTTACGCCTGGCGTCGAGGCACCGAGCTCAAGCACACGTACCGGGGCCACGAGTCGCCGGTCCACCTGCTTCTGCCGTTCGGCGCTCATCTCCTCGCCGTCGACGAGTCCAGCACTCTCAAGGTATGGGACATCAAGACCGAGCAGGTTCTACTCGAATTGAATTTCAGCAACGACGTCTTCAAAATCACCACGATACTCCATCCGAACACCTACATGAACAAGATTCTGTTCGGTAGCGAACAGGGTCGTCTCCAGCTGTGGAACATAAAAACCACAAAAATGATTTACACGTTCGACGGTTGGGGCTCGCCGGTCACGGCTATGGAACAGGCGCCCGCTTTGGATGTCGTAGCGATAGGTCTGGCGAACGGAAAGATCAAATTGCACAATTTGAAAGTAGACGAGACTGTTTTTGAGCTTGTTCAGGATTGGGGCTTGGTCACTTCGATATCGTTCCGCAGCGACGGAAATCCCATAATGGCCACAGGCAGCATGGCCGGTCACGTAGTGTTTTGGAATTTGGAGGAGAGGAAGGTGGAGAGTCAGCTTCTGTCTGCCCACAATGGGGCTGTTACTGGCCTGCAGTGCCTTCCAAATGAGCCGCTGGTCGTTACTTCGTCGCCCGACAATTCCTTGAAATTGTGGATATTCGATTTGGCGGACGGAGCCGCGAGACTCTTGAGGATCCGCGAGGGACACTCGGAGCCTCCGACGTTCGTGCGATTTTACGGCACCGACGGGAACAATATCCTCACGGCGGGCGGTGACTCGTCGCTGAGGATATTCTCGACGATAACGGAGACGTTCAACAAGAGTCTCGGCAGAGCTTCGTTCAACAGAAAAGCCTCGAAGAAGAGGGGAAGACTCGCCGACGATCCTCTGATAATGCCGCCTATAACCGAAATCGCGTACGAGAAAACTCGGGAGAAGGATTGGGACAACATAGCCGCGGCTCATCTGGGTCTGGGGGTGGTTACGACCTGGTCGTACGATAAATTGAAGATGGGAGAGCACAAGCTTCTTCCCGAACGATTTCGGGACAATCGAAACGCCATAGCGACGACACTCTGCCTCACGCAATGCGGCAATTTCGTAATAATTGGCTATAACACGGGACACGTGGAGAGATTCAATATACAGTCGGGAATACACAGAGCGACGTACGGTGGCGAAATTGGGGGTCACAAGGGTCCGGTGAGAGGAGCGACGGTCGATTCTCTGAATCAAACGGTCGTGACTGCCGGTCAGGACGCCCTGGTGAAATTCTGGCCCTTCAAACCCGACAAAAGCGATCAACCGCAGGCTGTATTGACGCTCGCTGAGTCTGTAAAGTGGCTGAGGACTCACAGAGAGAGTTCGCTCATTGCGTTGGCGCTGGAAGACTTTACTGTGATCCTGATCGATCTGGACACGAGGGCTCTGGTTCGTCGGTTTCAAGCGCACACAGGGCACTTGAACGACGCGACCTTCAGCCCCGACGCCAGGTGGTTGGTGACCGCTTCCATGGACTGCACCATTCGCACTTGGGACATTCCGTCCGCTCAGCTCATCGATGTTTATCAGGTACATAGCTTTGCATTCAACTTCCGTTTATCAAAACACGAATTTGTTCAATTGCTATTTGATTAAGGTAGGCATTGTGCTTAGAGTGACATTTCGCATAAATACGAGAAAAATGAGAGAGAATTGCAGACACTTCTCGATGGTGTAGAAATCGGAAAAAATTCATGCTCATTAAAGATACTGAAAAGATTAATTTTGCATGATAATAATTGTCAAATGTTATCAACAGATTGATGAAAAAAAAAAAAAAAAACATTGTTTAACAATACTATCAACGACCCAAATTTTTTTTATGAAGATGATTCGTTCGTTTTTCCGAACACGTATGAATTTTTTTATATTTTATAGTTCACTTTGAAACTTGTGTGTTTGTATAGGGAAAATATGTGAAAATTCAAAGTGAACACTAAAATCTGAAAAAATTCATACGTATTCAGAAAAATGAACGAATCATTTTCATAAAAAAAATGTGTTAATTGTAATCGATAAATTTGTTGAACATTTTTCTTTTTCATCAATTTGTTAATAACATTTTAGAATTATTATTATGCCGAATTAATCTTTTCAGTACCTTTAATGGGCATGAATTTTTCAGATATTTATACCATCGAGAATTGTTCGAGAATCTCTCTCATTTTTCTCGAATTTATGCGAAACGAATACTAGACGCAAGAACTACCTTACATTAGAGCTAAAATTTCCGATTCAATAGTTGTGAAAATATATTTCTCTTCTTCAGGTATCCGAGGCTTGCACCTCGCTGCACTTCTCGCCAACGGGCCAATTTCTCGTCACCGCGCACGTGTGCAACTTGGGAATCTACCTGTGGGCGAACAGAACGTTGTACGCTCACGTTTCTCTGAAGGCAGTTCGACCGGACGCCCCGATACCTATGATTGCCCTTCCCGGGTCGGCGACGGAAGTCGAGGTGGAGGCTGATCTTCAGGAGCTGCAGATCGACGACGTGAAGGACGAGGACGAGTACGTTTCGCCCGATCAACTCAGCAGCGATCTCATCACGATGTCTTCGCTCGCGAATTCGCGCTGGCAGAATCTGCTCAACATCGACATCGTGAAGAAGAGAAACAAACCGAAGGAGCCTCCGAAGGCACCGGAAGCCGCGCCCTTCTTCCTCCCCACGATACCCGCCCTCGATATTCAGTTCGATCTCTCCCAAGCGACGACCGAAGAAGCGAGAAGCAAAATCCTCGTTCATCCGGATTTTCAAAATCTCACGACTTTCGGCAAACATTTGCAAAAATCCGCCGAAACCAACGACTTTTCGGAAGCTATCGATAGGCTCAAGTCGTTGGGTCCGAGTTCCGTGGACGTCGAGGTGCAGTCTCTGGCGCTGGATCTCAAGTTCTCGCAGCAACTGATGCTCCAGTACATGAAAATGATCAAGCACATGATGGAGAGCCGAAAAGACTTCGAATTGTCGCAGGCGTATCTCTCGGTCTTCCTCAAAGTTCACGGTACCGAGATAGTGAAAAAGAAGCGACTGCTGAAGCAGCTCACTGAGCTTCAAGAAGTGCAAGCCACGAGTTGGACGACGTTGAGGGAAAAACTTTTTTACAATCTAAGCGTAGTTCAGCACCTCAAGAAGATGTAAGATATATTTTTTTTTCTCAATAAACCACTGTACAAACTCCATTTATTTTTCTGTATAAATACGCGTTACAAAATATCGTGAAATGGGGCGCAACTTAATATTTCTACACTGGAAGAGTACACCGGCGGATGAGTGAAGTTTTATATCTGTAAGTACGGCGATGGCTTATGACTCGGTCTCGTAGAAAAATATAGTATCCGCATAAATTATTCGCTCGAAGTATATCGCGTTGTCTAAATGAAATGAATAAATAAAGTTGGAACGCAAACAAAATTGTCGAAAGTCTTTCTGCGGCGCGAATGAATAATCTAGGAACAGATCGCTTTTTTTTTACAAAGAATACAATATTGGCACGTTCGAGTTATCAAAAAGTTCAACAGAAAATGCAGCTCTTCACGCGCGTTATTCTCTGTAAGCCAGAAAGCTCTGCAACTGATCTCTGACCGTTGGCTCGAGCGCGAGATCCTCGATGTAGTCCTTGAAATTCGAAACTATTCTGTAGATGCTGCGCTTGCTCGCCGTTCGCAGGGACGTCAACGTTTGCCTGATGCTTCTGTCGTCGTTCTGCGGCTTTCTCATCAACAGATGCGTCTTCTGCAGTTTGTCCAGCGACTGTTTGAGCGAAAGTAGAGTCTCTATTATCGCCGGCAGATCCTTCTGCGCGATTCCGTAAGGGTCCTCTTGAAGCGAGACTACGGCCAAAGAGGAGACCGCGTCGGCCGCCCAGATAACCGGCTGAGCGCTTATCAACGCGTGACGAATTTTGCTGTCGCTCTGTTTGCCGAAGAAGTAAAAAATCAACGGTTTCGACCAGAGGTAGGACACGAAATTGTCCCGCTTGCTCTTGAAGTAACCAACGACGAGTCGCTCGCTCGTTTCGTCCTGCTTCGCGCTCTTCTGCATCAGCTCCGCCGGCACATTCTGCACGGACGCGAGATTTCGCATGTGATAAGCGCAATTCTTCTCCATCACCTCGGCCGCGGCCGTTACCGCCGGTGACTCCTGCTTCGCCGAGCAAACGTCGTTGATCTCAGCCGCGAAATTCTTCACCAGCGCCAAGCATTTCTCCACGATGCAGTTCCAATTGTAGGGATGACCGCCTGGCTGGCTCAGAGTGAAGAGAGCGGATCTTCGCGCCTTGTCCTTTTGGGCCATGGTGACGAGATCCAGGTAACCCAAGTACTGCATTATCGGCCTCTTATCCATCGCCAGAGCCTCCGGTAAAGTAACCTTGCGCTCTTCAGTGCTGAACACAGCTTTCTGCCCAACATCGAAGCTCAAGCGTTCTGTGAGATAAACTTCGAACAGCAGACGCATCGTGTTCATAGAGAGAGCGAAAAGCGCCGCGTACATCCAGCTGTGAAAGATCAGCGAAGGATTCAGCAGCTTCCATATCCCATCCAGGGGCTCGCCCTCCACGTTTAGAAACAAAGTCGAAGCCACGAATCCCCTGAAGTAACTACCGAGGAAAAAGTAGAAGACGAGCAGGTACAAAGTAGGCCAAACTGCGCTGATCATCGCCGAAGGCAGAACGGAGCCTATTCCTCGCTTCACTTGGTTGAACTTGGACTGCGGTATGATGGGGAACTGAAGATACTCAAGACCGAAGAAATTCGTCTTCGGAAAGTAGTAGATTCCGTTCCAGAGGCCGCCCAGAAGGAGAAAGTAGTGTTCCTCGACGAGGCAGCTGCCGCGAAACGTTTTGCACTCGGCGGTGAACGAGCTGTACTGTCCGTCCTCCAGCGAGAGTTGCAGCCACACGATGACGACGCCGATGGCGACGTAGAGACTGCCGACGAGAAAATTGTGCGAGTTGAAGGTGCCGCAGAAGGCGCTGAAGCGACTCTTGAGTTGGCTCGGACCGTTGCAGTAGTTTTTCATGCACGTTACGCCGTGAAGAAGGAGAACGACGGCGAGGACGAAGAAATAACACCACATGCGGAGACAGGTGACGATGGACCAGGTGTCGCGGAGCCAGGACAGCGGATGGAGGATGCTGATGTTGGTTATGAGAATCACGCCGCTCATGAAGACGAATTGCACGACTACCGTCCAGGCGATCGCCGTGAACATCCGCAGCACGAGCAGCTCCTTGCAGCCCAGACTCGTGAATTCCGTCATTTTCGAGTTCGGCGTGAGAGGATTTTCTAACCTCGCGACGGAGAAATTTTAGCGACGAGAGAGAGAAAGGATCTTGTTGACGCGCGCGAAGATATCGCGAAGGTAGCGCGAGACTCGCCGCACTTTTTGCCACCCTCGGGCGCGATGAGTTTCATCGATGCACCGACGAGAACAGGCGTAAATAACTCATAACCTCAGCTCGGAAATACCGGCAAAATATTCTGAAAACTGCGCGTTGATAGGTGTTCGCACGTTATCGCGATGGAGCGAGCGGGACGTGGGATTCTCGCCGGGTACTTGCCGAATCCGAGCGTGCGCGGTTTCGGGTGCAACCGGCAGGGAGATAAAACACATCGGGTCACGTGTGATATTGCGCGCGAAATTCGAATGGGCTTATCAGGTTTTACGGAGTATGTAAATAAGAAGTCACGAGCACGTGTAATCATCGTAACTATTCTTGCGTAATTTTTCTGACAGTTTCGATTTCTGATATTTCTCCAAAAATGTCTGTATTCCCCTTTTTTACTTTACTTCTTTATTTTTATTTATACGATTTTGCATGTGATTAAAAAACACGCTTTTTGGCTGAAATCAGTGACTTTTTTAGTTTCCAGGGATAACCGTGAGATAAGTATCGCGAGTCGATTGTGTACTCTGTACATTGTTTAATCACTAGACGCGCAATCTGATTAG
The DNA here is from genome assembly GCA_963932165.1 of Pimpla rufipes. Classification (NCBI taxonomy): domain Eukaryota; kingdom Metazoa; phylum Arthropoda; class Insecta; order Hymenoptera; family Ichneumonidae; genus Pimpla; species Pimpla rufipes. Next base: position 10,566,784 of record OZ010636.1, read on the forward strand.
TTTCGTAACTCCTTCCGTATCTCCACTCGAGTAGCAAAATGATTCATTTCCGTTGAGTTTCATAGATTTTTTTATTCGTAAATATCGTGGATAACTATACTATAGTCATACATACTCTGATATACATATGAGATTCCATTATTCTGAATATAACTGTAGATAGCACTTCTAATAATGGTGGTGGCACAGTAGGATTCAACAGATAATATATAATAACATCATTCACATGATTATTACAATAGTTATATATTTACTTTCTATGCAACTACCGTGTGTTCACCAGTACTTGGCATTACGACAAGTAACAAAATATTTCCTTAGTAAAATAGTATCATGTTTTGGAAGGATTACGCGATAACAAAGTCGCTATCGGCAGCTACACGTATGCGCAAATGAATGCAAAAGCTACGGTAAAACTTTGTGATTTCACGTGAATATATGAATTTCTTCTACGTAAACGCGATCGGCGTTATCGTGTGCGTCTCGGGATTCAAGAAAAAGGGGGCAAGGAGGGACGACAGTTCTGTAAATGCAGCGGGAATACGATTTAATAACTTCGATTTGTGCTCAAATTGAATGTTCGCCGACGTTTCTCCTTGAGTGCGATTGGTTACCAGAATTCTGATGGCACTTGCTTGTACATCTTATTACATTTTGGCAAAGGACAACTGTGAGGTTTCGTGGTACGTTGAGAATATCTTTGTCACATGTTTGGGAAATTATTCCCACGCGGTTGGCACAGAGTGATCCATTCCAGTCTTCAAGAGGCTTCCTGCCATCCTGAACGACGATCGAGGGAAATTCAATTTAGTTAAGCGACTTTCCGATCCGTCAACCGAGCTATTTATGCGAGAGTATTCTACTCACTTTTTTATCATATGGTCGTATATGTAAGAGGGTATTACGGTGATCGTGATTACGCCGGTTCCCCGAGCGACTTCGTCGGCGATATCTTTGTCCTTCATGCCGACCACGTTCTGAAAATTATACGACACATAACTTATTTTTGTTTTCCTGAACCCTGCTTGCTATCTATCAGTGTTATGTTATACATAGACTGATAGTATTAGGCATGATTTTGTCTCTCTTGGTATAGAATTCGGCAATCGCGGGAAATCGAAAAGTCCTCGTTAACTCACCTTTCCGTTCACCTCCAGAATTTGATGATCGGTCAAAAGACCGTTGCGCGCTGCCGACGAGTCTTTAACCAGAGCAGTGATTTTTCCATTTTTGAAGTGGAAGCCAATGCTTCCGGAACTGTCTTTGTGCATCGTCACGGTACGCTCGAGCGGTCTGCAAAAACAATTTATTTTTTATTTTTGATCTTTTTATCCACATTCCCTGTCTGTTTTTTTTTAATCAAGAGAGAAGTGTGCTCAGTACCGACTGGAAACCAAAAAAACCATCGCCATTCCACGAAGTCGTGAAAATTTATATCATTACCTATCGCGAACGACGACGTTGATACCGTTGACCGGGGCATTGCGAAGTATCTTGTGCACTTGATCCATGCTGAAGCCGGCAACAGTCTTGCCATTGATCTCCAGAATCTGATCTCCGAATCTGAGACCGGCCATGGCAGCCGGTGAATTGGGACTCACGAGGCACACAAAGATCCCACTATTGACTGCGTGAACGCGCATACCGATCTTGCCGTCCTTGTCTTTGCAAAGCGTCAGCTGAAAAATTCATGGTCAATATTAATTCTCAACGATCAGTCCAGCACTTTAATTTCAATGTAATAAAAAAATCGGAAGCAACTAGAGCTGCTAAAATCCGTGGAAAAACAGATAACACATACTTCTCGGATGCCATTGGTAACCGTAGCTCTCTGCAAACCCACAGAACCTCCTGACAGAGGAGCAATCATTCCAGTCAATGGCCCGGACGGTGCAACCGGATTTGCCACAGTCATCTGGAAGTACAAAAAAAAAAAATTAACAAGCAGATAAATTTATTAACAATTCAACTGAAGAATATATTTTAAGACAATAAATTCTCTTTTAATAAATAAAAGAAACACATACAATTTGTTTTCTAATAATTGTGCACAGAAAAAAAATAACACAAATTATAGATATTTCACTCACAGCCTCACGAGCCACCATAGCGTACTCCGGCATGTTATTGACAATAACTTCCTCGCTCAGCTCGAGTCCCATGTAATTTCCCAGAAAGGGATACAGCTGGCCGCTGGGTGATCCATATCCAGGGGGAGACAGATCCGGCGCAGAGGGTGCTGACTCAGTCAGCTGAGGTGCTCTAGGCGCAAACTGAGCTTCCATCTGATGTTGCGCCTAAGTGAACAAAGGGCTCGGGTCAAGTTCCACGCGGTATTGATTCGGTGCACATATCATAATTTATTCAATGCGCTAGGGCATCAGAGGTCGTAGACCTTGAAACCTACCTTCATCATGTGATCGACCTTCATGTCCTCCAGGGACGGATAGAGCGACATGTTGATTGTGTTTTTATTTTTCTGTAACTACCGGCAAAAAATGTGTTACAATGTATTTTCGCGAAACTCGGTAATTGTGTTGCGCTTCGGTTCGAAGCGTGGAAAATGACCAGACAGGAGTCTTTATCGGTGTAAGATAAGGCTGAAAATTCCGTTAGGCGTGACAACAACTTCGGGCAAGGAGGAGTCGAAAGTCGAAAATGTTGTTTACTATGCGTTACGCGTCATTACGAATATAAACACGGGGCACGGAATCGACGCTGCCACAGCGCGGGGCGTATATTTCTGAATATTGCATTGCGAGTCGCAATTCGCATTCCGCACGGCTCTTATCGTCGATTCATTGGGAGGAAAGTTGATGAGCTATTAGTCATAGCGCTCGGTGGCGATGGGCGGAAATACCGTGAATTTGTATGACAAGGGAAATCTCGCGGAGCAGCGAGAGACGACGACTCGGGTTGCATCGAGGATCGCGGATAGAGTTCGACGACAGCCGCGATTGACACGACTGACTTACCGGCGATTGCGAATTCACGGCAGTCCTTGCGACTATTTAGATTCACTGGATTCCACACGCGATACGCTCGGTTCGCGACGCTGTCAGGTCTGTTTAATTTATTTTTTCTTTTTTTTTCTTTTCACTCCGCACCCCACCAACTTCGCGCGAGCAGCAGTGGACAGTGCACTAGAGGAGCAACTGCAGTGGGGGGTTTACTCGAGACAGTCGAGACATTCTCCGCAGCGGACCGCTAACGCGCAGGCTCCATGACGTCACGCATTCTCGAGGCCCACGGTCACGTGAAATGTTTGCCGTCCGGAGAAAAAAATCATAAGCAACACAATAAGCACGCGATAAGAAATTGATTGTGGTCTCTCTTGCGACGACGACGTTCGCGATCGGCGGCAATCGTACGAATCGATAAATCGGGCGCGAATTTCTCGATCTGTTGCCGTTTTTTTTTGTATTCGGTATCGAAGGTGCGTTACGTATTAGTGTTTCGTAACTTATACACGGGGAAAAAAATATATCATTTACTCAATGAAATCGTGTATTGCGGGCTGCCAATAACAATGTTTTTAATTTAACTCCAGTTATTGTTATCATAACACGATTTAAAATCGAAACAATAAAATATTCTTTTGACTATTTTGGAGTTATCGTTTCAATATCATATAAAATTGTGGGAACTGGAAGTGACATTGATTTGACTACACTTGTTTTTGGCAGCCCGCAAACCACGGTTTTATTGAATCATTGATATTTTTTTCCGTGTATATTATATATAGAATATTTTATGATCGCGATTGAGATTTTTCATTATTAAAATGAAAATCGTGATGCTATGATGATTCAATATTTTCGCGTAAGTCTTCATGATTATTGTTTAAGCAAAATATTGTGCGCTCCAATTTCCAGAAATTAGCGAGATTTAAATATTGATAAGACATCGAACTGTCGCCTATCGCTTACGAAATCCAAAATTTAGATTGTTTCCCGCGATTTCTGCATTTTTGTTTGTTGTAAATATCTGGTTTTTTATTTTGTGTCTGTTTAACAACAACCAGTGGCAATAATTTATTTTCATACTTCCTGCAATATACAAGTACTCACCTTTTCTTATGAGTAACAGGGAATCCAATAACAGTCGATAAAAATACCCGCCGCTCCATCGTGAATGATCAGTGGCTCAGTTAATTTCGATGATATTTTTATTTCTTAATCTATATCAATCACCCACATTTTACAGTGAAAACGAAGGAAACTGACTATCGACTCGGTATACACTGTACAGTATCCATTTAATTATGTAATATTTACAAGTGTCTTTATAACTATACATATTTAAATGAAGCTCACCTCGAATGACGTTGTAACGACTTAGCGACATTTCAACAGCTAACGCTCAGCAAGGTAGAACGCGCGTTCGTAATTGCATAGCGTGAGGATCTCGACAGTACTGAAACGCATTACTCGAATTAATGCGAATTAATTAATTACTCGAAGTTCGAATTTTTTTTCTTTGCATCCACTATCCCGAATATTTAACAATTTTTTATAGAGCCCGTAACTTCCACGGTTTTAGAAAAATCTCTGATACACCGATGACCGTATAGTCCCACCAATTCTGATTTAATATAAGTCTGACCAGTAGACTCGAATCAAATTGAAAATAAAACATGATTTCTGGCCTTTGTGATTTCTGGCCTTTGTGCATATTGACATTAATCCTTACGTTCGGAAGCTTCGATCACTACTACTATTCTAATAGTTAGATGGTATAGTGTAAAAAGTAGTAGTAGTAGTTGTAGCTGTAGTCGTAGTAGTAGTAATAGTAACAGTAGTAGATGTAGTAGTTGTTTTTGTAGAAGTTGTGAGATAGTTTTAGTATAGGTGTTTCATAGTGAGCTTTCAAATAATGTAGAGAGCATAGAAATAGTATAACAAAATATATGAAATATTTATAAAACAGTCATTCACCGTGATTGATGCGAAACTGATACCTGCACGTGGTTGTTATACGTCCGCCGATGTGTCCGGTCAGAGCGGCGACATTATATACGCGGTACCGGATCTTCAACATTCACAGCAATGAAAGTTGAACAAATATAATTGTGCATGGCCAAAGCCGTGCCTTATCACACATTTTTATTGTTATTATTCTTTTTTCTTCTTCTTTCATTATTTACAAACACCCAGTCGCATCTAGAATATTTTTTTTATTTACTTTTATATCTCTCTCTTTCTCTCTCTGTCTCTCATTTCCTTTCATCTCTTTATATTATACATAATACAATTTGAATCTATGAGCCTCCTATTCGTAACGAGATAGCGTCGCGTTTATCCGCGAATTATAATTACATCTTCATTCGTAACGCGAGTGGGCGGGGTCTCGTCGCTAAATGTTTTTTTAATCCATATTCGGTAACTAAAATGGACATTTGTCGTGGACATTAGAGTGTGATGTGCACTTCCTATACGCCGTTCCTTGATAACGACTCGATAATGGTAATTATTACGCGCTCCGATTATTTTTTCTCTCTCTCCATCCCTTTTCTTAAAATATGTTTCGGCGAGCTATTATGATAAGAGGTGATGATAGAGTTACGGCATTATATGCAGTAAATTCGGGAGGGCGGGAGGGAGGTCACTGATAGAACGGAAGAATACACGCTGGGGGGCGCGAGTCGATCGCGCCGAATTATTAATTCTCTCTCGTCGTTCCCTTAACCAATATATATATTACTTATATATCTCTCGATATCCCTAACTGATCACAGCGGTTCACATGTGGAATGTGTCAAGTTTCCCCAATAATAACGAAAATACTTTCCGAGTAACAATATTTCGCCAACAGCTTGCGAATCACAAGTGCAACGTTCGTCGCTCGTTCGTCATCGACTTTGTTTTTTTGTTGTTTTTTGTTTCTTTTTCAACGAGAGAAATACTGCAATCGAGATACAACTACGTTCGACTAATCGCCGCGAGAGCCGCGATTACGTGATATGACGATCCGTGTTATCATTAACATTATAAATACGATATGCTCCAATTATCCAATTTGCGATACGAACCTCTCCCTTTTTTTGTTTCAATTTTTTTTTGTTTTGTTTTCGAGAACGAAATACAGTATATATCGAACGTAAAATCTGCAGGCTCAAATTATCACAGAAAACGAAAAAACAGCCCGTGGCTATCGATTGACAAGAGAGCGCGTCGATCCTTCGTGCTAAAGTCAACAATTGATTCCCCGTTCGTCACGTTGCTGCTCCGACGATCCAGGGTGTCTCGCCCCTCGGAACGTCGAGTCTCGGTGCAATGCGATGCAGTTCAATCCTATACGCGCGTCAATCGTGGCAGTGTCCGTGTAACTCAAATCGCGAATGACGAATTCGTGAACGGATATAATTTACAGCACAATCGGAGAACGTGAGCGTGAATGACGTTGAAGTTTGCATCGTTGCAATGCAACGAAATTTAAACAAATTATATTATAATACATTTATAGTATATATTTTGTATATTATAAAATATATTTTGTATATTATAAAATATATTTTATATATTATAAAATATATACTATAAATGAACCCAAATTATAACATCGCCTACAAAAAATTATTATAACAATAAACAGCGCGACGAAATAAAATGATTTCATCCCCTAACAGGGGTAAATTATTTTTATTTTTATGGAATTCATATTTTGTTTTTTATTTCGTTGCAACGATGCAAACTCCAACGTTATGAGCGTGACGCGAATCCGTGAGTAGCGCGCATACAATTTCGGCGAGACGGTCGAAGGATCATTAACGCTAGAGTAGGCCCTCGAAATTTTGGTGAATGGGTCGTTAGAAAATTTTTCCTCAACGGCGCTTGGCGCCTCCTTAGTCGTCGCGTCATCATCTATATTATATATTCCACCGGGGAACACGCGATGTCGCCGGTGCTCCGACTGCTCGCGACATTCGGAAGTTCGTTCGACGCATCGCTTCCTGTGCCTCGCGAGCCCCTAAGGCTCGTCCTCGCTCAGCTGTCGCACTGGTCGAATTTGTACGAGCGAGACTTGGGAAGACACTCGATCCCGTGGATCGCGCGATACCACGAGGACGACTCGTCGGCGTCGCCGGCGCTGAAGCTGTGCGGCAAGTCGCTCTCCGGGTCCCAGCACGACGAGGGCGCGACGTACCCGCGCGGGTTCCTCATTACCGCGTCCTCCTGGCTGTTGCACATGTCGTAGCTCGTTTTGCCTGCGGGCGCGAGACAAAAATCATTTAATCTTTCGCAGCTCGAAAATAAGAGTAATTTTTTTTTTTTTTTAGATGTTTGTAATCGTTGAATGATAAATTTAACGAATGCTCAAAAGAATTTTGTTTCTTTACTTTTTAAAAACTTTACTGTTTTCTATATTTGGTAGTTTCACTATGAAACATTTTTTACAGAATTTTAAAAACAGACCCCCAGAAATCGTTAAAAAAACGAAAGGGGTACCCCTTCTAAAAATTTGCGAATTTTGAGGGTCTGACTTTAACATCCTGTAAAAAACTCAGAAATCAAGATATCGCATTCCGCTTTGCGGCATTCTCTTCGTTATAGAGTTTTCTCTCGAACGCAAAAGGAAAATCCAGGTTTGGTCGATCGGAAAAAAAGTAACGTCGATTTTAGCGAAGTCACGACATTGCGAAAAAAGTGAGAAATCATTTTTTACATTTTTCTCATCGAATTTTATGTTTTTAGGGCAAACAACGATGCTTTTCGGAACCAGTGGGAAATTTCCCATCCAATAGAATCTTTCAACTTTCCGAAAAAAAAAGTTTCGATTTCGTAAATTAGATCGTTAAGGGAATTAACGTGAAATTAACGTCCAAACTTTACGAAATCAAAAAAAGAAAAAATTCTCGAGCGCGCGAAGCGCACGAGCCACTGCAACCTGCTAGTAAACCATATTAAATTAATCGAATTGAAAGAACATAAGAATTGGACGTACCTGGCGTGTCGGGATGCGACTGGTGTGGCGATTGGGGTGGCGAACCGGCGATCGAGGACAGCGGCTCGTAGGGCGGCGGCGGCGGGGAAGACGGAGACGGAGTCGGGGACGGGGGCTGAGGAACCTGGAGGGCTTCCGGATCGATGCCCAGGATCCTGAGCACGTGATGGGGGTTCGAACGGACCCAGACCTCGAAGAGATCGACCGGCCAATCTGTTTGCGTGGTGGCTTCGAGCAGTCGCTCCGGAGGGATCCAACATAGCGCGTCCGGCGGATGTGACGAACACCGCGCCAAACCGCTTCGACTTCCTCGACCCGCCGGAGTCGGTAGGTTCGGATTACTTTGGGGCGAACGTACGAGTATCTGTAACGCTTGGATGGCGTTTCTCATCTGCAAAGAAAACGCAACGAATGTACTATACGTATGAGACCCCAATTAATTGATTAATCAATTGATCAAACCAATAAAACTAAATTCAATTTTATCGTGCTAAAAATATTTTCCAATCTATGGTATACTAATATTACAAAAAAAAAAAAACGAAAAAAATAACCTGCAATAGACAATATTTAAAATAGAAAATAAGGATGTGGTCACATCTGAGACATTATAAATATAATTCATCTTCGAAATCTGAAAAATTAATGAATCGAATGAACTACCTCAATTAATTGACTAATCAATCAATGAGATCAATACAATCAATTTCAATGATAGCGCTAGAAACATGTTCTAAACTGTATATTACACATTTTACAAAAAAAATAAAAAATGTCCTGCAATTGACAGTATTAAAAATGGGAAATAAGGATATGGCCACATCTGAGATACTATTAACATAATTTATCTGAGGTTTCTTTCGAATGCGTCTGAGCTATTTAAAAAAATGATCAACTGGTCGAGTCGGTCGTACCTCGTAGCTGAGCGTCGCGACGTCGGGATGTATCATCGAGACTTGTGGCTCGAGTCTCTCGGCAGAACCAGCCCGCACGTGATCCTCGACAGATTCCTGAGCTATTACTTGAGCAGTTCTGCCGCGAATCAGTGCTCCCCTTCCCACCCTTCTTCCCTCTCGATGCTCGTCCCTGCGCGCAAAAAAACAAAAAGTTTTACAACCCGTCCTCGTGCATATTCGATCCACTAATGAGGGGCTAATTTAGACGATTTATTCAGGCAAACCTGAACTTCGCGTGTCTAGGACTAGACGCCGTGTGTAACGGTGACCTGTTAGGTGGTGATAGCGGCGACGTTTCACCTTCCTCCGGGACGTTCTCGTCGTCCTCGCTTATCGAGGGAAGAGTCAGTGACTGGATTCCGTTCATGTCCGATTCTTGCTGTAGAGATGACGAAAAAGATGACATTTATCATTATTTTTGTATCAAAATAGCATTGAATAATTAATTTATAATAATATATACATTAATTTTGAATATACATATCAAAATTGCATTAAATAATTAATTTATAATAATATATAAATTAATCTTTAATATACATATCAAAATTGCATTGAATAATTAATTTATTATAATATATTTAACATTGCATTGTGCAAGTAATTCATACATTACGATTGCATTGAATAACAAACCTCTACGTTTAAAGAGGCCTTGAAGTAATAATTGCCATAATACAATATTCAAATTTAACGAGCAAGCTCGATTATCATTAGTTGGATAGTTAGGACGTTTCGTTAGTGGCGCGCTTGTTACGCGCGATTAAATACCTCGGCTTCGTATCCCTCGCGCAGATTGTACGTAAGATCGTGAATAATGTCTTGAGCAAATTGTTGCTGATACTCGGGATAGAGCCTAAGCACGTCAACCAGACCCTGCATGTTAATGCACTTTAGATAACAGTACGTGAGGGCCTTCACGTCGCAGCTCGATTTCGCCAGGACGTCACTCCCTCCCTGACCTCCGCCGCCGGTTCCTCCACCATTGTTTCCATGTTGAAGTTGTATGGTAATGTCACAGCCGACCAAGTCACCCTTACCTAAAAAATTGATGTAAAATGATTTGGGGTATCACAAAAGGTGATAAAAACAAGTTTCTTTTAAGGCAATCATTGAACTCAACGCAAAAAAAAAATTGGGGTTGATTTTCGGCCCGGAGCCAGATCTACGATTTCTGTCAGAAAAAATATTTTTTTCGTCGCCAAAAAAATATTTTTTTCAAAATCGATTAAAAAAGGTTAATAACCAGTGTTTTCGGGGGTAGAATATGCGACTTGAGAACGATGGTATAGGTTAAAAGTCGATATTTCGAAAAGAAAAAAAATTGGGGTCGATTTTCGGCCCGGAGCCAGATCTACGATTTCTATCAGAAAAAATATTTTTTTCGTCGCCAAAAAAATATTTTTTTCAGAATCGATTAAAAAAGGTTAATAACCAGTGTTTTCGGGGGTAGAATATGCGACTTGAGAACGATGGTATAGGTTAAAAGTCGATATTTCGAAAAGAAAAAAATTTGAGGTCGATTTTCGGCCCGGAGCCAGATCTACGATTTCTGTCAGAAAAAATATTTTTTTCGTCGCCAAAAAAATATTTTTTTCAGAATCGATTAAAAAAGGTTAAGAACCAGTGTTTTCGGGGGTAGAATATGCGACTTGAGAACGATGGTATAGGTTAAAAGTCGATATTTCGAAAAGAAAAAAAATTGGGGTCGATTTTCGGCCCGGAGCCAGATCTACGATTTCTGTCAGAAAAAATATTTTTTTCGTCGCCAAAAAAATATTTTTTTCAAAATCGATTAAAAAAGGTTAATAACCAGTGTTTTCGGGGGTAGAATATGCGACTTGAGAACGATGGTATCGGTTAAAAGTCGATATTTCGAAAAGAAAAAAAATTGGGGTCGATTTTCGGCCCGGAGCCAGATCTACGATTTCTGTCAGAAAAAATATTTTTTTCGTCGCCAAAAAAATATTTTTTTCAAAATCGATTAAAAAAGGTTAATAACCAGTGTTTTCGGGGGTAGAATATGCGACTTGAGAACGATGGTATAGGTTAAAAGTCGATATTTCGAAAAGAAAAAAATTTGAGGTCGATTTTCGGCCCGGAGCCAGATCTACGATTTCTGTCAGAAAAAATATTTTTTTCGTCGCCAAAAAAATATTTTTTTCAAAATCGATTAAAAAAGGTTAATAACCAGTGTTTTCGGGGGTAGAATATGCGACTTGAGAACGATGGTATAGGTTAAAAGTCGATATTTCGAAAAGAAAAAAAATTGGGGTCGATTTTCGGCCCGGAGCCAGATCTACGATTTCTGTCAGAAAAAATATTTTTTTCGTCGCCAAAAAAATATTTTTTTCAAAATCGATTAAAAAAGGTTAATAACCAGTGTTTTCGGGGGTAGAATATGCGACTTGAGAACGATGGTATAGGTTAAAAGTCGATATTTCGAAAAGAAAAAAATTTGAGGTCGATTTTCGGCCCGGAGCCAGATCTACGATTTCTGTCAGAAAAAATATTTTTTTCGTCGCCAAAAAAATATTTTTTTCAAAATCGATTAAAAAAGGTTAATAACCAGTGTTTTCGGGGGTAGAATATGCGACTTGAGAACGATGGTATAGGTTAAAAGTCGATATTTCGAAAAGAAAAAAAATTGGGGTCGATTTTCGGCCCGGAGCCAGATCTACGGTTTCTGTCAGAAAAAATATTTTTTTCGTCGCCAAAAAAATATTTTTTTCAAAATCGATTAAAAAAGGTTAATAACCAGTGTTTTCGGGGGTAGAATATGCGACTTGAGAACGATGGTATAGGTTAAAAGTCGATATTTTAAAAAGAAAACAAAAAAAAACTATTTCTGAGGTCGATTTTGGTGAAAAGTTTTTCAGGCATGTGCGCCAGCGCGTGTGATTACCCTAGTATCTGTAAATTTACTGTGGTAGCCGAAAATTTGGCTGCGACAAGAAAAAATGTATTAATACGACAATCCATTTGTTATCACTCCCTGATTATTTTTCTCCATGTGAACAACATTTAAACATTTTATTCACGGTGCTCATGGGGTAAATCTCACCTAATATCGCAACGACCATATTATTCTGTTCGACCTCCATGGACCCGTTGCAGAGATAGTAAATGTAATGCAGTGCATCCCCTTTGCGGATGAGATATTCCTCGGGCGCGCAGAAGTTACTGCGGATATGCAGCGACAGCAATTTGAGGCATCCCTGTGACGCTCCCTCGAATATTGGCAGAGTCAACATCTCTCGATGCAAGTGCATCGATACATCGCCGCGCAGTTCCTCGGGGAACTCTTTGAGAGTCTAAAATAGATATTGAACTGTCGTTACGTCGAAGAAAATGGCACACCGGGAGCATACAGACAGTGTTCGAGAAATCGGATGCTGTCTGTACGTATTTATGTACACATATGTAGAAGTCATAGGCGTTTTCGTGTAAAACAGAGAGATTGCATAATATTTGGTGAGTTGGTGATTAGATTTATTGTACAAGTGTGGAGAATGGAATACACCGAAGAAAGAACATCATCGACGCGTACATAACTATCGTTAATAAAAGTCTAATCTAACTTTTCCAATTCTCCACGAGATATTAACTACTTTAACACAACTAATTTAATTGTGTTTTGTTTCGAAACAGAATTGGAAAAATAGGAGTAGAAGTTCATAAACAACCACATGCGATTGTGGCGATCCAATAGTCATTGAGTCAATAACGTTTTTTTATATTCAGTGCATCGTTTTGTGATTTTAAAGAATACCATATAAGATATAAAAGAGCTCACAATCGTCAGCATAGCCGCACAGATCTTTTTAAAAATGTTTTATGCGATCCAAAGCAGTCGAGAGCTTCGCTCAATTCCGACGGCCTGTTACGAGGCCCGCTTCGGTCATACAGAGACAAAGATAAATGAGACGTTACAATAAATGTACATGCCTGTCGTACCTCGTGTATGTCGATACCGTGGTTAAGCGACCACGTCGTCTGAAAGTAGTCCTGCATCCTCTGCTTCAGCTTGTCCGGAATCTGATGAAGCGTCAGGAAGTCTTTGAGGTCCCTCCACTTTGTTTGATAGAGCGATCTTCGCGAGTACATCCGCTGGATTATCGCGGTCACGTTACCGAACACCACGGCGTGCATCAGAGCTGCGATACCGCGAAATTGACTATTATCATTTGTTATATTTTATTTTTCTCTGTATTACAGAAATAATCACGTCGTCGCTGTGTAGGAGAATCGATAGTAGGTGGGGGCAAGAACGTGATTTTTTTGAGCCCAGTAAACCCGTTTTGAAATTTTGCAATACCAGTTTTTACATTTTCCTACACCCGGTTTGAAAATTTTCAATACCAGTTTTGAAATTCCTCAATCCCAGTTTTGAAATTTTCCAATACCAGTTTCGAAATTTTACAGTACCAGTTTTTAAACCTTTCAATACCAGCTTCGAAATTTTCCAATACCAGTTTTGAAATTTTTCCATACCGGCTTCGAAATTTTCCAATACCAGTTTTGAAACTTTGCCATATCGGTTTTGAAAATTTTCCAATACCAGTTTTGAAACTTTGCCATATCGGTTTTGAAAAATGTCCAATACCAGTTTTGAAACTTTGTCAGACCGGTTTTGAAATTGTTCAATACCAGTTTTGACATTTCTCAATTATTTGAAGTCATGGTAATTAATGTTTTTGCCGAACATGATTACATTTTGCAGTCGCCAATATACTCACCACCGATCAACATGGTGCATATCGAGAATATCTTCTCGGACGTCGTGTTCGCCGAAACGTTTCCAAATCCAACGGAAGTGAGACTGCTGCAGGTGAAATACAACGCAGTGATGTAGCTCTCGGTGTGCGTGACGTTTTGCACGGGAATTTTTAGTCTATCCGCCAGCGTGTGTATCCAACCTGCGCGGATTAAATTGATATTACACCGAGACACGTGAGAAAGGTTCAGAAGATTTTTTTGCTCAATCGCCGGTGCGTTCGCTGCCAATTAAACGGGTGCGCGATTTAACGAGTCAATTAATCCTGTATAATTTCTCTTTGACGCCGCGCAGTCGCCGTGTGCGATTAACTCGGGTTGGTTCATTAATGCGAGCTCTCCGCACTCGTGTGCGGAGTCGTGAATGTTTGCGGACCGCCAATTAGAACGTCAAAACGTAGCTAAATAACAGCGCAATTTCAGCGCTATGATCGAAGTTCAAGTCGCGCGAAACGGCATATTTGATTCGCCTTTTTGCTTAATATACATTTGCTCCTGCCATGAAGTGACTGAGTTAATTAATTCGCTTACAAAAAGCAGCTCGCCACTTTTAAGGGTTGCTTTTTAAGGGTTCATCCACGCTATACAGGACTTTCGCATTCTCTTAAACTCGAACTTCCCCATCCACCGGGTCTTACGGCCACGACGTCTACCGTGTCTCTTGGCAATTCTTTAGGGACACCCGAGAGAGTCATATACATTCCGTCTCCAAAGTACATGCACGTGTATGCCATAGATATACCAACGGGGGTCGACGCAACAGGCAGCCTCTTTGTACAGTCATGACTACACTTATATTTCAGGGCGTCTTATCTCGGTGACTCTCCGGCTTCAAAGCCCTCGCTAAAATTAATGTAAAACCTGGTGGCTTGGCGTACAGGAAGACTGCCTGAAGACTTTCTTCGCAGATCGCTTTTGCGTAACCTTCAAAAGGCAATTCGTGCATATTACGCGTTTGTCATTTCCGCTCGACGTTTTTCGGTAAACTTTCGAACAGCAATTTTCGCATATTACACTTTTTTGTTAAGGGCGTCAATTTTACGCCGTTCTTAGACCTTTTTGACGCGGGTGTCAGACACTTTTCACTGCTGCGCGTCTTTAGCTTGTCACTCACCGAGGTCCCAGTCTTTGTCGTTGCGAACTCTTTCCTTCTCGGCGATGACGTACCACACGCAAGCCAGCCAATGAGCGACCAGGGTGAACGACAGCATCAGGAGGGTGAGAATCATCGCGCTGTACTGCGAATACCTGTCCATCTTCTGCAGCAGCCTCGCCAGCCTCAGTAGCCTCGTCAGTTTCACCAGGTGGATGTGACTGTGGCCGGATTCCTGATGGAAACCAAAAATGTGCGACATTTTATTTTATCATCAGCAAATTGTCAAAAACTATACTATAAAAAATTTGTTTTTGCGTTCGTAGCATCCAGTAATCATTACCACATTTGATATAGCAAACTCGGTTTATTAGTCGGTCTGGCAATTTTTCCGATACTTCTAGAAAAATTACAATTTTAACTTATACATGGGTTACAACAATCGTCAGAACTGCAGAATAAACCAAGTTTACCATAGACGTGGTAATCATTTTCAAACAATTTTCGCCGGAGGTTTCTCCATTGTTGACTTTCAGTAACGAAATCAGATACCGCGAACTTATTCACGGTATTTATTAATTGTACTTCCATCATCGTAGCCGTTTATACCGAGTAAACAGCGTTCAATTGGCAGCGAAACAATCATAACTTGTATTGATTCGCCGCGAGCTAACATTTCACCGAGCGTTTGTTTCTACTTCGACATCAGCGTCCCGAAGTCCGCAAAGTGGTTGCTACACAATCTCGTAAGATAATCCATCGCGGGTTTCCCGGACCGTCCGCGACAATAGGAATAATTGCGAGTAGCCGGGAGGCACTCGGTGCACTTCATCCACGAATTTATCGACGGCGGAGGGAACGGTGATTGGTCCATTCAACGTGCGCGACTTTGTCGGGTTCTCCGATGCTCGCAGCATTCGCGTCAATCAAGGAATAGGACGTCTATCATTGGTATCGCATCGTTCCCCGTTATCATGGGTACAGCGGGCTTAGTACGAGTATCCGCCATAGGGTCACACGTTCCGTCTTCCGGCGTCGCGCATGCAAGCCCAGCAATCGAGCCCCATTCACCACCGCGAATCTTCCTGGTACTTGAAATCTCTTTTCGGCTCTGACAAGTCGTGACTATTTTCCCTTTCCCATCGCGCTCACATCCGATCTCCGGGCTCAATTCGCGTCTATCGATTCGGCGCGAAGTCTATCCTGATGTTTCTATCGATGCAAGATGATCGCATCTTGCATTGAGATTTCCAGAACACGTTTGAACTCCAATTGAGGTGGAACTCCATAGTGGTTGAATTTCAACCAGGCTGCGATACGGATAATTCTAATCCCGGGGTATATCAGAAATTGTCAATTGTAAGTCGAGATGCATCAACGCGATTTCACGATTTTCAAGAATCTTTCTTGTAACTATAATTAGAACGACGTCCTGGAAACGATTCGGTCCTCCGGGGCAGACTGTGCACTTTGGTGTATTAACTTGGTCATTAAGGTCCCTGTTACTCTCTTACTCAGTTCTTACAGCAGAAATTAAACTTGGCTCTCGGTACGTTTCCGTCGTTTCAAGATCCGTTGAAGCAAAGGCGAAAGTCCCATTTGGAGTGATCAAAGCACGTAGCGAGAAGTTTCTAATTCACGTGCTAAATCTTAATTCAATGATCTTTGATTGGAAAACCTGTCGAGGTGATAAAATCGAGAACTGCAGGCAATAACATCATTTGTTAAAATAAAAATCGTCCGCTTCAAGCGTATTTCAATAATTCGACCGGAATAAAACTGTAAGCCTGAAAATCAGTGCAGAACCGACAGGACTGGCAGTACCGTTACTGCCCATCTTGGGTCGAGCTTCGGTCGGACAGAAAAACATTGGTCAAACGAATTACGACGTGGTTAAGGCGCGTCTAAGATCGATTTATCGCAAACGGTATCGGTTGATGAGCGACAACGGGAGGCTTTGACGGTGTCGCCGGACGAGGCGCCCTCTTGCGGTCGTCCAATCCAATTTGCGGATGAACTTCCTCGTGGCTGGTGGAATTAGTAGTGTTGGGCACAGCGCGGCGCAATTACTGACCTCACCGCTGTAAACGTCCGAGGCGTACAGGAGGTCAAAGGGCAAAGCCGCCAGTAAATCCACCAAGAACCAGCTCTTCAAGTAGTTGAGAGCGATGCTCTTGCCCTTGATCACCAGTTTGCCCTTTCTGCTGACGTACGTCGTCCTGAAGTTGAGAATTATATCTGCAAGAGGAGAGAAGAGGAGTCATTAGAGTCAACTGAATTACCGGGCGAACGACGGTGTAATGGACTATCCGCGGGATACGCCTTTTTCGATCGAGGGTGTGTTTTTCCCCTTTTTTTTTATATAAGTACTCGGCAACGAAGTTTAACGGCCACGTTGGCCATGTATCGGTGGCCGTTAACACACACGCTTGTGTCGAATTAGACGGGTCGGTGTTTCTTCTTATTCGCTGTGTGGGATCGGGTGAAGCGAGAACGGGATAAGGGGAGCAACACTCGTATGGGGCGTTTCACGTATTGTACAGTGCATTCCGAGTCAAGAGGACTTTGTCGTAAATCAAAAATGCAATTTTTTTAGTTTTAATTATTTAATTCTTTTCGATTCACAAATTCGACTGAAAAAAATCGTTCGGCCTTTCTAACATAAAAAATGAAATTAATAAATCAATTAACTGTTCCTCTCTCTCTCTGATACTTTTCTAATTATCAAATTAAATTAAGAAAATTAAAAAACGTGATATTACCTATACGGAAATAAAGTATATGCGAGATATATAAAAATCTATTCCAGGTATAAAAGATCTATTTTTTCGAAAAATTGTATATGTCGGATCTCTTTTAGGATGTATACGAAATCTATGCGAGCAAAAAAATTGATCTTAGATATATTCCAAATGTATTTTTATCGTATTATCGTCCGGAAAGTTGTATATTCCAGATAAATTTTCGTATATACTTCATTTCCGTGGGGGCAATGACGAAGATTGCAGCTCCACCTTTAAACTTCAAGGCCAATGGTTTTCAATAAATTAATGGGTTGCAAATTTTTCTACTTTTTGCCGAAAAAACACCGCAAAAATTCAGTAGGATTAAGGCTTTTTATATTTCAATAAATTAATGGGTTGCAAATTTTTCTACTTTTTGCAGAAAAAAAAACCCGCAAAAATTCAGTAAGATTAAGACCTATCATTCAACGTGTCCCGCACCACAATGAAAATATCATTCATTGTCATTCGACCGGCAGTCTTGGACCGGAAAATTCCGTACGCCAGAAGCTCCTTCGCTCCGCGCGCCAGCAATCAATTGTCTCCCGTTTTCCGCTGACGTATATATCCGCGGTTGTACTATATTACAGTGGAGAGGCGAGGAATATGTCCACACATCGGGCCGTCGGCGTGCATTACGGGATGACGGGTGGCTGGCCCCGCGATATGAGAACTCTCGGTCCGTCGGGCGGCGCGCGCGCGTTATTCATACACGCGGCGGCGACACGGGAAAGTTATCTCGGTCGTGGTGCATACGTGTATACACGGCTCGCGATAACAACTGCCCCGGTCGTACAGTGCTTGACGTGCGAGGGCGCGTATAGTCCGAGCACACAGCGCGGGGGCGCAAATGTTCGCTTAAATTTTCCGCTTCGGCTCTGCGACCGACAGAACTCGCCGCGCCCGCGGAGCGAGTTCGAATTTTCCGCGGCCCCTTTCGATGTAAAACACAGTAGGACAAGCGCGTTGGACTTGCCGGAGTCCCCGCAATTTCCGTCGAGAACATCGTGAAAATAGCTCGTAAAAAAAAACGACGAGTTCTTTTTTTTTCAGCCCCAAAACCGACGCTGCGATATATATATATATATATATATTGGATTCGCGGGGTCTCTCGCGCCTCTCCCGGCGAGAGCGCGCAATCAATCAATTCGTTCGCGTAATTACATTTCATGGCGGCGCACGTGACACGTTATGATTGACGACGCGGGCGTTGACCGTGTGGCCTGTGCGAAATTCAACGTTGCGACGTGTATGCGTTGCACGCGACGTGTGTATAGGTCGCGTGTATCGCAATGCGATGTTTTTATACAGCGTGCGGCAAAGCGATGAAAACTTGTTTACGAGAGACTCGCGGGGGTGAAACACACGCGGGAATGGGTTTTTATTCTCTGGGGGCTGTTTTGCGTTCGGTGGATGTTTTGTCATTTGGTGGTCGCGTATACTTATTATTTTATACAATTCGGCCTGCTATTGTGCGTCGTCAGATTTACGATGTCTGCGAGTAACGAAATTTAATTGCGACGGATTATTGTTTGCAATCGAACGATGAATTTCTGGGGTTCGGTGCTTTGTATCAGGTACTGATAATAATGGGGTGGTCATCAATGGAATGACCGTCAGAATCGAGGGTTTGGTCGGCAAACGTCTTGATCGGACATAGACAATTGATCAAATCGATTAACATAGGTGC